>CATKUM010000061.1:0-1445000 GCA_949786405.1 Onychomys arenicola | reverse complement strand
ACTCACACAGATCCACCTGCATCTGCTTCCAAAGTGCTGGTATTAAATTGTGAGCACAACAATCACCTGGCTATAAATGTATTTTTTTAATTAAAGAATCAAACAAAGCGGAGGGCAGTGGCCTGTCCTCCACCAACCCCCACCCACACACCTTGTGTGCACACACAGGCATACACAGAGACATGTAAATACATTTTTGAGATTAAACTAAACGTACAATAAAATAACATAATAAATAAGAAAGTAAACATGCCTTTAATCCCAGCACTCAGAGGCAGAGCCAGGTGGATCTATGTGAGTTTGAGGCCAGCCTGCTCTACAGCAGAGTGAGTTTCAGGAACTCTGTCTCAAAAACCCTGTCTAGAAAAAGCAAATTTTAAAAATTAATAAATTCATAGAGAGATAGAAAGATAGATAGATAGATAGATAGATACATACATACATACATACATACATACATGCATAAGTAAATAAAAGAGGCCTGAGTACCTTAGAGTTCCCTGCAACCGGGCCTACACCATCCTTCATAAATCAGATCCCCAGCACTGCTGTCTGTTGTTTGTTTCATTCCAAGTGAATTATATTTTTTTATGTTTATGTTTATTGATTTAATTTTAACTTTTTTTCTGGTTATTGCTGTTTTTTGAGAGACAGGGTCTATCTGTGTCATGCTGCCTCTCCTGAAACTCTCTCTCCCACTGCGTGCATGCGTGTGTGTGTGTGTGTTTGTGTGTGTGTGTGTGTGTGTGTGTCTGGGTGTCTGTGTGTGTCTGTGTGTGTCTGTGTCTGTGTCTGTGTCTCTCTGTGTGTGTATGTTTATCTATCTGCATACAGGAGTATAAATTCCTAAGTTGAGTTCTGTCATCATGAAAGAAGGAGACAGGACACCGAGGGCACATAAAATCAGCAGAGAATCATATTTAGCCCCGGTTTTCAAGAACCTTTTATTAGCCTAAATACTGCTGGAATAATCAAGAAAAAGCCCAGGCCTCAGGGGTGGGTGGAAGTGAGGCTGATCTCCATCTTTTCAGCTACTTAAGACCTCTAGACCTTCTGTTTCCTTTTGTTTTATGTGTGTTGTTGTTTTTCCCGGTCTGTAAATACACATTTCTTGCCCGCTGGTGAGGTGGAGGTGTATGCCTTTCATCCCAGAATTCAGGAAGCAGAGGGGTGTTGTGACCTTCTGTTTCCGTTCTTTCTTTCTTTCTTTCTTTCTTTCTTTCTTTCTTTCTTTCTTTCTTTCTTTCTTCCTTCCTTTCTTTCTTTCATTCTTTCTGTCTGTCTGTCTGTGTTTCTTTTTTCTTTTAAGTTCTGGGCCTCTAGAGGCCTTGAAATCACTGAGAACAAAAAGAAATAAAAACCCAGAATTTCCACAATTTGTCACATGGTGGCTTCCATCTTGGTGAGGTCACCGGGTAAGATGGCTGCCATCCTCTTGAATACTTCCATGTTGGTGAGGTCAACGGGCCATTCTGAAAAGTTTAGAACTGTGACCGATCCACCCCTCACCGCCCCCTCCCCCCAAGCAGGCCTACAGGCTCACATGCACATGCATGAGCATATGTGTACATGCATGAACACATTTTGAAAGTAAACTAAATGTACAGTGAAGTTAACAGGAGAAGAAATTAAAAACACACACAGAGAAAAATGTTCCTGGGGTTTTATTTTATATTTTTAAATTCTGGATTGATTTTTTTGACACAGGTTTTTTTCTGTGTAACAGTCCTGGCTGTCCTGGAACTCGCTTTGTAGACCAGGCTAGCGTCAGACTCACACAGATCCACCTGCATCTGCTTCCAAAGTGCTGGTATTAAATTGTGAGCACAACACTCACCTGGCTATAAATGTATTTTTTTAATTAAAGAATCAAACAAAGCGGAGGGCAGTGGCCTGTCCTCCACCAACCCCCACCCACACACCTTGTCTGCACACACAGGCATACACAGAGACATGTAAATACATTTTTGAGATTAAACTAAACGTACAATAAAATAACATAATAAATAAGAAAGTAAACATGCCTTTAATCCCAGCACTCAGAGGCAGAGCCAGGTGGATCTATGTGAGTTTGAGGCCAGCCTGCTCTAAAGCAGAGTGAGTTTCAGGAACTCTGTCTCAAAAACCCTGTCTTGAAAAAGCAAATTTTAAAAATTAATAAATACATAGAGAGATAGATAGATAGATAGATAGATAGATAGATAGATAGATAGATACATACATACATACATACATACATGCATAAGTAAATAAAAGAGGCCTGACTACCTTAGAGTTGCCTGCACCCGGGGCCTACCCCTTCCTTCATAAATCAGATCCCCAGCACTGCTGTCTGTTGTTTGTTTCATTCCAAGTGAATTATATTTTTTTATGTTTATGTTTATTGATTTAATTTTAACTTATTTTCTGGTTATTGCATTTTTTTGAGAGACAGGGTCTATCTGTGTCTTGATGCCTCTCCTGAAACTGTCTCTCCCACTGCGTGCGTGCGTGTGTGTGTGTGTGTGTGTGTGTGTGTGTGTGTGTGTGTGTGAGTCTGGGTGTCTGTGTGTGTCTGTGTGTGTCTGTGTCTGTGTCTGTGTCTCTCTGTGTGTGTATGTTTATCTATCTGCATACAGGAGTATAAGTTCCTAAGTTGAGTTCTGTCATCATGAAAGAAGGAGACAGGACACCGAGGGCACATAAAATCAGCAGAGAATCATATTTAGCCCCGGTTTTCAAGAACCTTTTATTAGCCTAAATACTGCTGGAATAATCAAGAAAAAGCCCAGGCCTCAGGGGTGGGTGGAAGTGAGGCTGATCTCCATCTTTTCAGCTACTTAGGACTTCTAGACCTTCTGTTTCCTTTTGTTTTATGTGTGTTGTTGTTTTTCCCGGTCTGTAAATACACATTTCTTGCCCGCTGGTGAGGTGGAGGTGTATGCCTTTCATCCCAGAATTCAGGAAGCAGAGGGGCGTTGTGACCTTCTGTTTCCGTTCTTTCTTTCTTTCTTTCTTTCTTTCTTTCTTTCTTTCTTTCTTGCTTGCTTTCTTTCATTCTTTCTGTCTGTCTGTCTGTCTTTCTTTTTTCTTTTAAGTTCTGGGCCTCTAGAGGCCTTGAAAACACAGAGAACAAAAAGAAAAAAAAACCCAGAATTTCCACAATTTGTCACATGGTGGCTTCCATCTTGGTGAGGTCACCAGGTAAGATGACTGCCATTCTCTTGAATGCTTCCATGTTGGTGAGGTCAACGGGCCATTCTGAAAAGTTTAGAACTGTGACCGATCCACCCCTCACCGCCCCCTCCCCCCAAGCAGGCCTACAGGCTCACATGCACATGCATGAGCATATGTGTACATGCATGAACACATTTTGAAAGTAAACTAAATGTACAGTGAAGTTAACAGGAGAAGAAATTAAAAACACACACAGAGAAAAATGTTCCTGGGGTTTTATTTTATATTTTTAAATTCTGGATTGATTTTTTGACACAGGTTTTTTTCTGTGTAACAGTCCTGGCTGTCCTGGAACTCGCTTTGTAGACCAGGCTAGCGTCAGACTCACACAGATCCACCTGCATCTGCTTCCAAAGTGCTGGTATTAAATTGTGAGCACAACAATCACCTGGCTATAAATGTATTTTTTTAATTAAAGAATCAAACAAAGCGGAGGGCAGTGGCCTGTCCTCCACCAACCCCCACCCACACACCTTGTGTGCACACACAGGCATACACAGAGACATGTAAATACATTTTTGAGATTAAACTAAACGTACAATAAAATAACATAATAAATAAGAAAGTAAACATGCCTTTAATCCCAGCACTCAGAGGCAGAGCCAGGTGGATCTATGTGAGTTTGAGGCCAGCCTGCTCTACAGCAGAGTGAGTTTCAGGAACTCTGTCTCAAAAACCCTGTCTAGAAAAAGCAAATTTTAAAAATTAATAAATTCATAGAGAGATAGAAAGATAGATAGATAGATAGATACATACATACATACATACATACATACATACATACATACATGCATAAGTAAATAAAAGAGGCCTGAGTACCTTAGAGTTCCCTGCAACCGGGCCTACACCATCCTTCATAAATCAGATCCCCAGCACTGCTGTCTGTTGTTTGTTTCATTCCAAGTGAATTATATTTTTTTATGTTTATGTTTATTGATTTAATTTTAACTTTTTTTCTGGTTATTGCTGTTTTTTGAGAGACAGGGTCTATCTGTGTCATGCTGCCTCTCCTGAAACTGTCTCTCCCACTGCGTGCGTGCGTGTGTGTGTGTGTGTTTGTGTGTGTGTGTGTGTGTGTGTGTGTGTCTGGGTGTCTGTGTGTGTCTGTGTGTGTCTGTGTCTGTGTCTGTGTCTCTCTGTGTGTGTATGTTTATCTATCTGCATACAGGAGTATAAATTCCTAAGTTGAGTTCTGTCATCATGAAAGAAGGAGACAGGACACTGAGGGCACATAAAATCAGCAGAGAATCATATTTACCCGCTTTTTTTCAAGAACCTTTTATTAGCCTAAATACTGCTGGAATAATCAAGAAAAAGCCCAGGCCTCAGGGGTGGGTGGAAGTGAGGCTGATCTCCATCTTTTCAGCTACTTAGGACCACTATACCTTCTGTTTCCTTTTGTTTTATGTGTGTTGTTGTTTTTCCCAGTCTGTAAATACACATTTCTTGCCCGCTGGTGAGGTGGAGGTGTATGCCTTTCATCCCAGAATTCAGGAAGCAGAGGGGCGTTGTGACCTTCTGTTTCCGTTCTTTCTTTCTTTCTTTCTTTCTTTCTTTCTTTCTTTCTTTCTTTCATTCTTTCTGTCTGTCTGTCTGTCTTTCTTTTTTCTTTTAAGTTCTGGGCCTCTAGAGGCCTTGAAAACACAGAGAACAAAAAGAAAAAAAAACCCAGAATTTCCACAATTTGTCACATGGTGGCTTCCATCTTGGTGAGGTCACCGGGTAAGATGGCTGCCATCCTCTTGAATGCTTCCATGTTGGTGAGGTCAACGGGCCATTCTGAAAAGTTTAGAACTGTGACCGATCAACCCCTCACCGCTCCCTCCCCCCCAAGCAGGCCTACAGGCTCACATGCACATGCATGAGCATATGTGTACATGCATGAACACATTTTGAAAGTAAACTAAATGTACAGTGAAGTTAACAGGAGAAGAAATTAAAAACGCACACAGAGAAAAATGTTCCTGGGGTTTTATTTTATATTTTTAAATTCTGGATTGATTTTTTGACACAGGTTTTTTTCTGTGTAACAGTCCTGGCTGTCCTGGAACTCGCTTTGTAGACCAGGCTAGCGTCAGACTCACACAGATCCACCTGCATCTGCTTCCAAAGTGCTGGTATTAAATTGTGAGCACAACAATCACCTGGCTATAAATGTATTTTTTTAATTAAAGAATCAAACAAAGCGGAGGGCAGTGGCCTGTCCTCCACCAACCCCCACCCACACACCTTGTGTGCACACACAGGCATACACAGAGACATGTAAATACATTTTTGAGATTAAACTAAACGTACAATAAAATAACATAATAAATAAGAAAGTAAACATGCCTTTAATCCCAGCACTCAGAGGCAGAGCCAGGTGGATCTATGTGAGTTTGAGGCCAGCCTGCTCTACAGCAGAGTGAGTTTCAGGAACTCTGTCTCAAAAACCCTGTCTTGAAAAAGCAAATTTTAAAAATTAATAAATACATAGAGAGATAGAAAGATACATACATACATACATACATACATACATACATACATGCATAAGTAAATAAAAGAGGCCTGACTACCTTAGAGTTGCCTGCACTCGGGGCCTACCCCTTCCTTCATAAATCAGATCCCCAGCACTGCTGTCTGTTGTTTGTTTCATTCCAAGTGAATTATATTTTTCATGTTTATGTTTATTGATTTAATTTTAAGTTTTTTTCTGGTTATTGCTGTTTTTTGAGAGACAGGGTCTATCTGTGTCATGCTGCCTCTCCTGAAACTGTCTCTCCCACTGCGTGCCTGCGTGTGTGTGTGTGTGTGTGTGTGTGTGTGTGTGTGTGTGTGTGTGTGTCTGGGTGTCTGTGTGTGTCTGTGTGTGTCTGTGTCTGTGTCTCTCTGTGTGTGTATGTTTATCTATCTGCATACAGGAGTATAAGTTCCTAAGTTGAGTTCTGTCATCATGAAAGAAGGAGACAGGACACCGAGGGCACATAAAATCAGCAGAGAATCATATTTAGCCCCGGTTTTCAAGAACCTTTTATTAGCCTAAATACTGCTGGAATAATCAAGAAAAAGCCCAGGCCTCAGGGGTGGGTGGAAGTGAGGCTGATCTCCATCTTTTCAGCTACTTAGGACCTCTAGACCTTCTGTTTCCTTTTGTTTTATGTGTGTTGTTGTTTTTCCCGGTCTGTAAATACACATTTCTTGCCCGCTGGTGAGGTGGAGGTGTATGCCTTTCATCCCAGAATTCAGGAAGCAGAGGGGCGCTGTGACCTTCCGTTTCCGTTCTTTCTTTCTTTCTTTCTTTCTTTCTTTCTTTCTTTCTTTCTTTCATTCTTTCTGTCTGTCTGTCTGTCTTTCTTTTTTCTTTTAAGTTCTGGGCCTCTAGAGGCCTTGAAAACACAGAGAACAAAAAGAAAAAAAAACCCAGAATTTCCACAATTTGTCACATGGTGGCTTCCATCTTGGTGAGGTCACCAGGTAAGATGACTGCCATTCTCTTGAATGCTTCCATGTTGGTGAGGTCAACGGGCCATTCTGAAAAGTTTAGAACTGTGACCGATCCACCCCTCACCACCCCCTCCCCCCAAGCAGGCCTACAGGCTCACATGCACATGCATGAGCATATGTGTACATGCATGAACACATTTTGAAAGTAACCTAAATGTACAGTGAAGTTAACAGGAGAAGAAATTAAAAACACACACA
The DNA here is from genome assembly GCA_949786405.1 of Onychomys arenicola. Classification (NCBI taxonomy): domain Eukaryota; kingdom Metazoa; phylum Chordata; class Mammalia; order Rodentia; family Cricetidae; genus Onychomys; species Onychomys arenicola. The sequence goes on along the minus strand of CATKUM010000061.1, from coordinate 1,438,103 downwards.
GAGAAAAATGTTCCTGGGGTTTTATTTTATATTTTTAAATTCTGGATTGATTTTTTGACACAGGTTTTTTTCTGTGTAACAGTCCTTGCTGTCCTGGAACTCGCTTTGTAGACCACGCTAGCGTCAGACTCACACAGATCCACCTGCATCTGCTTCCAAAGTGCTGGTATTAAATTGTGAGCACAACAATCACCTGGCTATAAATGTATTTTTTTAATTAAAGAATCAAACAAAGCGGAGGGCAGTGGCCTGTCCTCCACCAACCCCCACCCACACACCTTGTGTGCACACACAGGCATACACAGAGACATGTAAATACATTTTTGAGATTAAACTAAACGTACAATAAAATAACATAATAAATAAGAAAGTAAACATGCCTTTAATCCCAGCACTCAGAGGCAGAGCCAGGTGGATCTATGTGAGTTTGAGGCCAGCCTGCTCTACAGCAGAGTGAGTTTCAGGAACTCTGTCTCAAAAACCCTGTCTTGAAAAAGCAAATTTTAAAAATTAATAAATACATAGAGAGATAGAAAGATAGATAGATAGATAGATAGATAGATACATACAGACATACATACATACATGCATAAGTAAATAAAAGAGGCCTGAGTACCTTAGAGTTCCCTGCAACCGGGCCTACACCATCCTTCATAAATCAGATCCCCAGCACTGCTGTCTGTTGTTTGTTTCATTCCAAGTGAATTATATTTTTTATGTTTATGTTTATTGATTTAATTTTAACTTATTTTCTGGTTATTGCTGTTTTTTGAGAGACAGGGTCTATCTGTGTCATGCTGCCTCTCCTGAAACTCTCTCTCCCACTGCGTGCGTGCGTGTGTGTGTGTGTGTGTGATTGTGTGTGTGTGTGTGTGTGTGTGTGTCTGGGTGTCTGTGTGTGTCTGTGTGTGTCTGTGTCTGTGTCTGTGTCTCTCTGTGTGTGTATGTTTATCTATCTGCATACAGGAGTATAAGTTCCTAAGTTGAGTTCTGTCATCATGAAAGAAGGAGACAGGACACTGAGGGCACATAAAATCAGCAGAGAATCATATTTAGCCCCGGTTTTCAAGAACCTTTTATTAGCCTAAATACTGCTGGAATAATCAAAAAAAAGCCCAGGCCTCAGGGGTGGGTGGAAGTGAGGCTGATCTCCATCTTTTCAGCTACTTAGGACCTCTAGACCTTCTGTTTCCTTTTGTTTTATGTGTATTGTTGTTTTTCCCAGTCTGTAAATACACATTTCTTGCCCGCTGGTGAGGGGGAGGTGTATGCCTTTCATCCCAGAATTCAGGAAGCAGAGGGGTGTTGTGACCTTCTGTTTCCGTTCCTTCTTTCTTTCTTTCTTTCTTTCTTTCTTTCTTTCTTTCTTTCTTTCTTTCTTTCATTCTTTCTTTCTTCCTTTCTTTCTTTCTTTCATTCTTTCTGTCTGTCTGTCTGTCTTTCTTTTTTCTTTTAAGTTCTGGGCCTCTAGAGGCCTTGAAAACACAGAGAACAAAAAGAAAAAAAAACTCTGAATTTCCACAATTTGTCACTTGGTGGCTTCCATCTTGGTGAGGTCACCGGGTAAGATGGCTGCCATCCTCTTGAATGCTTCCATGTTGGTGAGGTCAACAGGCCATTCTGAAAAGTTTAGAACTGTGACCCATCCACCCCTCACCGCCCCCTCCCCCCAAGCAGGCCTACAGGCTCACATGCACATGCATGAGCATATGTGTACATGCATGAACACATTTTGAAAGTAAACTAAATGTACAGTGAAGTTAACAGGAGAAGAAATTAAAAACACACACAGAGAAAAATATTCCTGGGGTTTTATTTTATATTTTTAAATTCTGGATTGATTTTTTGACACAGGTTTTTTTCTGTGTAACAGTCCTAGATGTCCTGGAACTCGCTTTGTAGACCAGGCTAGCGTCAGACTCACACAGATCCACCTGCATCTGCTTCCAAAGTGCTGGTATTAAATTGTGAGCACAACACTCACCTGGCTATAAATGTATTTTTTTAATTAAAGAATCAAACAAAGCAGAGGGCAGTGGCCTGTCCTCCACCAACCCCCACCCACACACCTTGTGTGCACACACAGGCATACACAGAGACATGTAAATACATTTTTGAGATTAAACTAAACGTACAATAAAATAACATAATAAATAAGAAAGTAAACATGCCTTTAATCCCAGCACTCAGAGGCAGAGCCAGGTGGATCTATGTGAGTTTGAGGCCAGCCTGCTCTACAGCAGAGTGAGTTTCAGGAACTCTGTCTCAAAAACCCTGTCTTGAAAAAGCAAATTTTAAAAATTAATAAATACATAGATAGATAGATAGATAGGTAGATAGATAGATAGATAGATAGATACATACATACATACATACATACATACATGCATAAGTAAATAAATGAGGCCTGACTACCTTAGAGTTGCCTGCACCGGGGCCTACCCCTTCCTTCATAAATCAGATCCCCAGCACTGCTGTCTGTTGTTTGTTTCATTCCAAGTGAATTATATTTTTTTATGTTTATGTTTATTGATTTATTTTTAACTTTTTTTCTGGTTATTGCTGTTTTTTGAGAGACAGGGTCTATCTGTGTCATGCTGCCTCTCCTGAAACTCTCTCTCCCATTGCGTGCGTGCGTGTGTGTGTGTTTGTGTGTGTGTGTGTGTGTGTGTGTGTGTGTGTGTGTCTGGGTGTCTGTGTGTGTCTGTGTGTGTCTGTGTCTGTGTCTGTGTCTCTCTGTGTGTGTATATTTATCTATCTGCATACAGGAGTATAAGTTCCTAAGTTGAGTTCTGTCATCATGAAAGAAGGAGACAGGACACCGAGGGCACATAAAATCAGCAGAGAATCATATTTAGCCCCGGTTTTCAAGAACCTTTTACTAGCCTAAATACTGCTGGAATAATCAAGAAAAAGCCCAGGCCTCAGGGGTGGGTGGAAGTGAGGCTGATCTCCATCTTTTCAGCTACTTAGGACCTCTAGACCTTCTGTTTCCTTTTGTTTTATGTGTGTTGTTGTTTTTCCCGGTCTGTAAATACACATTTCTTGCCCGCTGGTGAGGTGGAGGTGTTTGCCTTTCATCCCAGAATTCAGGAAGCAGAGGGGCGTTGTGACCTTCTGTTTCCATTCTTTCTTTCTTTCTTTCTTTCTTTCTTTCTTTCTTTCTTTCTTTCTTTCTTTCTTACTTTCTTTCTTTCATTCTTGCTTTCTTTCTTTCTTTCTGTCTGTCTCTCTGTCTGTCTGTCTTTCTTTTTTCTTTTAAGTTCTGGGCCTCTAGAGGCCTTGAAAACACAGAGAACAAAAAGAAAAAAAAAAGCAGAATTTCCACAATTTGTCACATGGTGGCTTCCATCTTGGTGAGGTCACCGGGTAAGATGGCTGCCATCCTCTTGAATGCTTCCATGTTGGTGAGGTCAACGGGCCATTCTGAAAAGTTTAGAACTGTGACCGATCCACCCCTCACAGCCCCCTCCCCCCAAGCAGGCCTACAGGCTCACATGCACATGCATGAGCATATGTGTACATGCATGAACACATTTTGAAAGTAAACTAAATGTACAGTGAAGTTAACAGGAGAAGAAATTAAAAACACACACAGAGAAAAATGTTCCTGGGGTTTTATTTTATATTTTTAAATTCTGGATTGATTTTTTGACACAGGTTTTTTTCTGTGTAACAGTCCTGGCTGTCCTGGAACTCGCTTTGTAGACCAGGCTAGCGTCAGACTCACACAGATCCACCTGCATCTGCTTCCAAAGTGCTGGTATTAAATTGTGATCACAATACTCACCTGGCTATAAATGTATTTTTTTAATTAAAGAATCAAACAAAGCGGAGGGCAGTGGCCTGTCCTCCACCACCCCCCACCCACACACCTTGTGTGCACACACAGGCATACACAGAGACATGTAAATACATTTTTGAGATTAAACTAAACGTACAATAAAATAACATAATAAATAAGAAAGTAAACATGCCTTTAATCCCAGCACTCAGAGGCAGAGCCAGGTGGATCTATGTGAGTTTGAGGCCAGCCTGCTCTACAGCAGAGTGAGTTTCAGGAACTCTGTCTCAAAAACCCTGTCTTGAAAAAGCAAATTTTAAAAATTAATAAATACATAGATAGATAGATAGATAGATAGAAAGATAGATAGATAGATAGATACATACATACATACATGCATGCATAAGTAAATAAAAGAGACCTGACTACCTTGGAGTTGCCTGCACCCGGGGCCTAACCCTTCCTTCATAAATCAGATCCCCAGCACTGCTGTCTGTTGTTTGTTTCATTCCAAGTGAATTATATTTTTTTATGTTTATGTTTATTGATTTAATTTTCACTTATTTTCTGGTTATTGCTGTTTTTTGAGAGACAGGGTCTATCTGTGTCATGCTGCCTGTCCTGGAACTGTCTCTCCCACTGCGTGCGTGCGTGTGTGTGTGTGTGTGTGTGTGTGTGTGTGTGTGTGTGTGTGTCTGTGTCTGTGTGTCTGTGTGTCTGTGTGTGTCTGTGTCTGTGTCTGTGTCTCTCTGTGTGTGTATGTATATCTATCTGCATACAGGAGTATAAGTTCCTAAGTTGAGTTCTGTCATCATGAAAGAAGGAGACAGGACACCGAGGGCACATAAAATCAGCACAGAATCATATTTAGCCCCGGTTTTCAAGAACCTTTTATTACCCTAAATACTGCTGGAATAATCAAGAAAAAGCCCAGGACTCAGGGGTGGGTGGAAGTGAGGCTGATCTCCATCTTTTCAGCTACTTAGGACCTCTAGACCTTCTGTTTCCTTTTGTTTTATGTGTGTTGTTGTTTTCCCGGTCTGTAAATACACATTTCTTGCCCGCTGGTGAGGTGGAGGTGTATGCCTTTCATCCCAGAATTCAGGAATCAGAGGGGCGTTGTGACCTTCTGTTTCCGTTCTTTCTTTCTTTCTTTCTTTCTTTCTTTCTTTCTTTCTTTCTTTCTTTCTTTCTTTCTTTCTTTTTTCATTCTTTCTTTCTGTCTGTCTGTCTTTCTTTTTTCTTTTAAGTTCTGGGCCTCTAGAGGCCTTGAAAATACAGAGAACATAAAGAAAAAAAAACAGAATTTCCACAATTTGTCACATGGTGGCTTCCATCTTGGTGAGGTCACCGGGTAAGATGGCTGCCATCCTCTTGAATGCTTCCATGTTGGTGAGGTCAACGGGCCATTCTGAAAAGTTTAGAACTGTGACCGATCCACCCCTCACCGCCCCCTCCCCCCAAGCAGGCCTACAGGCTCACATGCACATGCATGAGCATATGTGTACATGCATGAACACATTTTGAAAGTAAACTAAATGTACAGTGAAGTTAACAGGAGAAGAAATTAAAAACACACACAGAGAAAAATGTTCCTGGGGTTTTATTTTATATTTTTAAATTCTGGATTGATTTTTTGACACAGGTTTTTTTCTGTGTAACAGTCCTGGCTGTCCTGGAACTCGCTTTGTAGACCAGGCTAGCGTCAGACTCACACAGATCCACCTGCATCTGCTTCCAAAGTGCTGGTATTAAATTGTGAGCACAATACTCACCTGGCTATAAATGTATTTTTTCAATTAAAGAATCAAACAAAGCAGAGGGCAGTGGCCTGTCCTCCACCAACCCCCACCCACACACCTTGTGTGCACACACAGGAATACACAGAGACATGTAAATACATTTTTGAGATTAAACTAAACGTACAATAAAATAACGTAATAAATAAGAAAGTAAACATGCCTTTAATCCCAGTACTCAGAGGCAGAGCCAGGTGGATCTATGTGAGTTTGAGGCCAGCCTGCTCTACAGCAGAGTGAGTTTCAGGAACTCTGTATCAAAAACTCTGTCTTGAAAAAGCAAATTTTAAAAATTAATAAATACATAGAGAGATAGATAGATAGATACATACATACATACATACATACATACATACATACATGCATAAGTAAATAAAAGAGGCCTGAGTACCTTAGAGTTGCCTGCACCCCGGGGCCTACCCCTTCCTTCATAAATCAGATCCCCAGCACTGCTGTCTGTTGTTTGTTTCATTCCAAGTGAATTATATTTTTTTATGTTTATGTTTATTGATTTAATTTTAACTTTTTTTCTGGTTATTGCTGTTTTTTGAGAGACAGGGTCTATCTGTGTCATGCTGCCTCTCCTGGAACTGTCTCTCCCACTGCGTGCGTGTGTGTGTGTGTGTGTGTGTGTGTGTGTGTGTGTCTGTGTCTGTGTCTGTGTCTATGTGTCTGTGTGTGTCTCTGTCTGTGTCTGTGTCTCTCTGTGTGTGTATGTTTATCTATCTGCATACAGGAGTATAAGTTCCTAAGTTGAGTTTTGTCATCATGAAAGAAGGAGACAGGACACCGAGGGCACATAAAATCAGCAGAGAATCATATTTAGCCCCGGTTTTCAAGAACCTTTTATTAGCCTAAATACTGCTGGAATAATCAAGAAAAAGCCCAGGCCTCAGGGGTGGGTGGAAGTGAGGCTGATCTCCATCTTTTCAGCTACTTAGGACCTCTAGACCTTCTGTTTCCTTTTGTTTTATGTGTGTTGTTGTTTTTCCCGGTCTGTAAATACACATTTCTTGCCCACTGGTGAGGTGGAGGTGTATGCCTTTCATCCCAGAATTCAGGAAGCAGAGGGGCGTAGTGACCTTCTGTTACCGTTCTTTCTTTCTTTCTTTCTTTCTTTCTTTCTTTCTTTCTTTCTTTCTTTCTGTCTTTCTTTCTTTCTTTCTTTCTTTCTTTCTTTCTGTCTGTCTTTCTGTTTTCTTTTAAGTTCTGGGCCTCTAGAGGCCTTGAAAACACAGAGAACAAAAAGAAAAAAAACCCAGAATTTCCACAATTTGTCACATGGTGGCTTCCATCTTGGTGAGGTCACCGGGTAAGATGGCAGCCATCCTCTTGAATGCTTCCATGTTGGTGAGGTCAACGGGCCATTCCGAAAAGTTTAGAACTGTGACCGATCCACCCCTCACCACCCCCTCCCCCCAAGCAGGCCTACAGGCTCACATGCACATGCATGAGCATATGTGTACATACATGAACACATTTAGAAAGTAAACTAAATGTACAGTGAAGTTAACAGGAGAAGAAATTAAAAACACACACAGAGAAAAATGTTCCTGGGGTTTTATTTTATATTTTTAAATTCTGGACTGATTTTTTGACACTGGTTTTTTTCTGTGTAACAGTCCTGGCTGTCCTGGAACTCGCTTTGTAGACCACGCTAGCGTCAGACTCACACAGATCCACCTGCATCTGCTTCCAAAGTGCTGGTATTAAATTGTGAGCACAATACTCACCTGGCTATAAATGTATTTTTTCAATTAAAGAATCAAACAAAGCAGAGGGCAGTGGCCTGTCCTCCACCAACCCCCACCCACACACCTTGTGTGCACACACAGGCATACACAGAGACATGTAAATACATTTTTGAGATTAAACTAAACGTACAATAAAATAACATAATAAATAAGAAAGTAAACATGCCTTTAATCCCAGCACTCAGAGGCAGAGCCAGGTGGATCTATGTGAGTTTGAGGCCAGCCTGCTCTACAGCAGAGTGAGTTTCAGGAACTCTGTCTCAAAAACCCTGTCTTGAAAAAGCAAATTTTAAAAATTAATAAATACATAGATAGATAGATAGATAGATAGATAGATAGATAGATAGAAAGATGGATAGATAGATAGATAGATACATACATAGATACATACATACATACATGCATACATGCATAAGTAAATAAAAGAGGCCTGAGTACCTTAGAGTTGCCTGCACCTCGGGGCCTACCCCTTCCTTCATAAATCAGATCCCCAGCACTGCTCTCTGTTGTTTGTTTCATTCCAAGTGAATTATATTTTTTTATGTTTATGTTTATTGATTTAATTTTAACTTTTTTTCTGGTTATTGCTGTTTTTTGAGAGACAGGGTCTTTCTGTGTCATGCTGCCTCTCCTGGAACTGTCTTTCCCACTGCATGCGTGTGTGTGTGTGTGTGTTTGTGTGTGTGTGTGTGTGTGTCTGGGTGTCTGTGTGTGTCTGTGTCTGTGTCTGTGTCTCTCTGTGTGTGTATGTTTATCTATCTGCATACAGGAGTATAAGTTCCTAAGTTGAGTTCTGTCATCATGAAAGAAGGAGACAGGACACCGAGGAGGGCACATAAAATCAGCAGAGAATCATATTTAGCCCCGGTTTTCAAGAACCTTTTATTAGCCTAAATACTGCTGGAATAATCAAGAAAAAGCCCAGGCCTCAGGGGTGGGTGGAAGTGAGGCTAATCTCCATCTTTTCAGCTACTTAGGACCTCTAGACCTTCTGTTTCCTTTTGTTTTATGTGTGTTGTTGTTTTTCCCGGTCTGTAAATACACATTTCTTGCCCACTGGTAAGGTGGAGGTGTATGACTTTCATCCCAGAATTCAGGAAGCAGAGGGGCGTAGTGACCTTCTGTTACCGTTCTTTCTTTCTTTCTTTCTTTCTTTCTTTCTTTCTTTCTTTCTTTCTTTCTGTCTGTCTGTCTGTCTGTCTTTCTTTCTTTCTGTCTGTCTGTCTTTCTTTTTTCTTTTAAGTTCTGGGCCTCTAGAGGCCTTGAAAACACAGAGAACAAAAAGAAAAAAAAACCAGAATTTCCACAATTTGTCACATGGTGGCTTCCATCTTGGTGAGGTCACCGGGTAAGATGGCTGCCATCCTCTTGAATGCTTCCATCTTGGTGAGGTCAACGGGCCATTCTGAAAAGTTTAGAACTGTGACCGATCCACCCCTCACCGCCCCCTCCCCCCAAGCAGGCCTACAGGCTCACATGCACATGCATGAGCATATGTGTACATGCATGAACACATTTTGAAAGTAAACTAAATGTACAGTGAAGTTAACAGGAGAAGAAATTAAAAACACACACAGAGAAAAATGTTCCTGGGGTTTTATTTTATATTTTTAAATTCTGGATTGATTTTTTGACACAGGTTTTTTTCTGTGTAACAGTCCTGGCTGTCCTGGAACTTGCTTTGTAGACCAGGCTAGCGTCAGACTCACACAGATCCACCTGCATCTGCTTCCAAAGTGCTGGTATTAAATTGTGAGCACAACACTCACCTGGCTATAAATGTATTTTTTTAATTAAAGAATCAAACAAAGCGGAGGGCAGTGGCCTGTCCTCCACCAACCCCCACCCACACACCTTGTGTGCACACACAGGCATACACAGAGACATGTAAATACATTTTTGAGATTAAACTAAACGTACAATAAAATAACATAATAAATAAGAAAGTAAACATGCCTTTAATCCCAGCACTCAGAGGCAGAGCCAGGTGGATCTATGTGAGTTTGAGGCCAGCCTGCTCTACAGCAGAGTGAGTTTCAGGAACTCTGTCTCAAAAACCCTGTCTTGAAAAAGCAAATTTTAAAAATTAATAAATACATAGAGAGATAGATAGATAGATAGATAGATAGATAGATAGATAGATAGAAAGAAAGATGGATAGATAGATAGATAGATACATACATACATACATACATACATACATGCATACATGCATAAGTAAATAAAAGAGGCCTGAGTACCTTAGAGTTGCCTGCACCTCGGGGCCTACCCCTTCCTTCATAAATCAGATCCCCAGCACTGCTCTCTGTTGTTTGTTTCATTCCAAGTGAATTATATTTTTTTATGTTTATGTTTATTGATTTAATTTTAACTTTTTTTCTGGTTATTGCTGTTTTTTGAGAGACAGGGTCTTTCTGTGTCATGCTGCCTCTCCTAGAACTGTCTTTCCCACTGCATGCGTGTGTGTGTGTGTGTGTGTTTGTGTGTGTGTGTGTGTGTGTCTGGGTGTCTGTGTGTGTCTGTGTCTGTGTCTGTGTCTCTCTGTGTGTGTATGTTTATCTATCTGCATACAGGAGTATAAGTTCCTAAGTTGAGTTCTGTCATCATGAAAGAAGGAGACAGGACACCGAGGAGGGCACATAAAATCAGCAGAGAATCATATTTAGCCCCGGTTTTCAAGAACCTTTTATTAGCCTAAATACTGCTGGAATAATCAAGAAAAAGCCCAGGCCTCAGGGGTGGGTGGAAGTGAGGCTAATCTCCATCTTTTCAGCTACTTAGGACCTCTAGACCTTCTGTTTCCTTTTGTTTTATGTGTGTTGTTGTTTTTCCCGGTCTGTAAATACACATTTCTTGCCCACTGGTGAGGTGGAGGTGTATGCCTTTCATCCCAGAATTCAGGAAGCAGAGGGGCGTAGTGACCTTCTGTTACCGTTCTTTCTTTCTTTCTTTCTTTCTTTCTTTCTTTCTTTCTTTCTTTCTTTCTGTCTGTCTGTCTGTCTTTCTTTCTTTCTGTCTGTCTGTCTTTCTTTTTTCTTTTAAGTTCTGGGCCTCTAGAGGCCTTGAAAACACAGAGAACAAAAAGAAAAAAAAACCAGAATTTCCACAATTTGTCACATGGTGGCTTCCATCTTGGTGAGGTCACCGGGTAAGATGGCTGCCATCCTCTTGAATGCTTCCATCTTGGTGAGGTCAACGGGCCATTCTGAAAAGTTTAGAACTGTGACCGATCCACCCCTCACCGCCCCCTCCCCCCAAGCAGGCCTACAGGCTCACATGCACATGCATGAGCATATGTGTACATGCATGAACACATTTTGAAAGTAAACTAAATGTACAGTGAAGTTAACAGGAGAAGAAATTAAAAACACACACAGAGAAAAATGTTCCTGGGGTTTTATTTTATATTTTTAAATTCTGGATTGATTTTTTGACACAGGTTTTTTTCTGTGTAACAGTCCTGGCTGTCCTGGAACTTGCTTTGTAGACCAGGCTAGCGTCAGACTAACACAGATCCACCTGCATCTGCTTCCAAAGTGCTGGTATTAAATTGTGAGCACAATACTCACCTGGCTATAAATGTATTTTTTTAATTAAAGAATCAAACAAAGCGGAGGGCAGTGGCCTGTCCTCCACCAACCCCCACCCACACACCTTGTGTGCACACACAGGCATACACAGAGACATGTAAATACATTTTTGAGATTAAACTAAACGTACAATAAAATAACATAATAAATAAGAAAGTAAACATGCCTTTAATCCCAGCACTCAGAGGCAGAGCCAGGTGGATCTATGTGAGTTTGAGGCCAGCCTGCTCTACAGCAGAGTGAGTTTCAGGAACTCTGTCTCAAAAACCCTGTCTTGAAAAAGCAAATTTTAAAAATTAATAAATACATACATAGATAGATAGATAGATAGATAGATAGATACATACATACATACATACATACATACATACATGCATAAGTAAATAAAAGAGGCCTGAGTACCTTAGAGTTGCCTGCACCCCGGGGCCTACCCCTTCCTTCATAAATCAGATCCCCAGCACTGCTGTCTGTTGTTTGTTTCATTCCAAGTGAATTATATTTTTTTATGTTTATGTTTATTGATTTAATTTTAACTTTTTTTCTGGTTATTGCTGTTTTTTGAGAGACAGGGTCTATCTGTGTCATGCTGCCTCTCCTGGAACTGTCTCTCCCACTGCGTGCGTGCGTGTGTGTGTGTGTGTGTGTGTGTGTGTGTGTGTGTGTGTGTGTGTGTCTGTGTCTCTCTGTGTGTGTAAGTTTATCTATCTGCATACAGGAGTATAAGTTCCTAAGTTGAGTTCTGTCATCATGAAAGAAGGAGACAGGACACCGAGGGCACATAAAATCAGCAGAGAATCATATTTAGCCCCGGTTTTCAAGAACCTTTTATTAGCCTAAATACTGCTGGAATAATCAAGAAAAAGCCCAGGCCTCAGGGGTGGGTGGAAGTGAGGCTAATCTCCATCTTTTCAGCTACTTAGGACCTCTAGACCTTCTGTTTCCTTTTGTTTTATGTGTTGTTGTTTTTCCCGGTCTGTAAATACACATTTCTTGCCCGCTGGTGAGGTGGAGGTGTATGCCTTTCATCCCAGAATTCAGGAAGCAGAGGGGCGTAGTGACCTTCTGTTACCGTTCTTTCTTTCTTTCTTTCTTTCTTTCTTTCTTTCTTTCTTTCTTTCTGTCTGTCTGTCTTTCTTTCTTTCTTTCTGTCTGTCTGTCTTTCTTTTTTCTTTTAAGTTTGGGCCTCTAGAGGCCTTGAAAACACAGAGAACAAAAAGAAAAAAAAAACCAGAATTTCCACAATTTGTCACATGGTGGCTTCCATCTTGGTGAGGTCACCGGGTAAGATGGCTGCCATCCTCTTGAATGCTTCCATGTTGGTGAGGTCAACGGGCCATTCTGAAAAGTTTAGAACTGTGACCGATCCACCCCTCACAGCCCCCTCCCCCCAAGCAGGCCTACAGGCTCACATGCACATGCATGAGCATATGTGTACATGCATGAACACATTTTGAAAGTAAACTAAATGTACAGTGAAGTTAACAGGAGAAGAAATTAAAAACACACACAGAGAAAAATGTTCCTGGGGTTTTATTTTATATTTCTAAATTCTGGATTGATTTTTTGACACAGGTTTTTTTCTGTGTAACAGTCCTGGCTGTCCTGGAACTCGCTTTGTAGACCAGGCTAGTGTCAGACTCACTCAGATCCACCTGCATCTGCTTCCAAAGTGCTGGTATTAAATTGTGAGCACAATACTCACCTGGCTATAAATGTATTTTTTTAATTAAAGAATCAAACAAAGCGGAGGGCAGTGGCCTGTCCTCCACCACCCCCCACCCACACACCTTGTGTGCACACACAGGCATACACAGAGACCTATAAATACATTTTTGAGATTAAACTAAACGTACAATAAAATAACATAATAAATAAGAAAGTAAACATGCCTTTAATCCCAGCACTCAGAGGCAGAGCCAGGTGGATCTATGTGAGTTTGAGGCCAGCCTGCTCTACAGCAGAGTGAGTTTCAGGAACTCTGTCTCAAAAACCCTGTCTTGAAAAAGCAAATTTTAAAAATTAATAAATACATAGAGAGATAGAGAGATAGATAGATAGATAGATACATACATACATACATACATACATACATGCATAAGTAAATAAAAGAGGCCTGAGTACCTTAGAGTTGCCTGCACCCCGGGGCCTACCCCTTCCTTCATAAATCAGATCCCCAGCACTGCTGTCTGTTGTTTGTTTCATTCCAAGTGAATTATATTTTTTTATGTTTATGTTTATTGATTTAATTTTAACTTTTTTTCTGGTTATTGCTGTTTTTTGAGAGACAGGGTCTATCTGTGTCATGCTGCCTCTCCTGGAACTGTCTCTCCCACTGTGTGCGTGCGTGTGTGTGTGTGTGTGTGTGTGTGTGTGTGTCTGTGTCTGTGTTTGTGTCTGTGTGTCTGTGTGTGTCTGTGTCTGTGTCTCTCTGTGTGTGTATGTTTATCTATCTGCATACAGGAGTATAAGTTCCTAAGTTGAGTTCTGTCATCATGAAAGAAGGAGACAGGACACCGAGGGCACATAAAATCAGCAGAGAATCATATTTAGCCCCGGTTTTCAAGAAACTTTTATGAGCCTAAATACTGCTGGAATAATCAAGAAAAAGCCCAGGCCTCAGGGGTGGGTGGAAGTGAGGCTGATCTCCATCTTTTCAGCTACTTAGGACCTCTAGACCTTCTGTTTCCTTTTGTTTTATGTGTGTTGTTGTTTTTCCCGGTCTGTAAATACACATTTCTTGCCCGCTGGTGAGGTGGAGGTGTATGCCTTTCATCCCAGAATTCAGGAAGCAGAGGGGCGTTGTGACCTTCTGTTTCCGTTCTTTCTTTCTTTCTTTCTTTCTTTCTTTCTTTCTTTCTTTCTTTCTTTCTTCCTTTCTTTCTGTCTGTCTGTCTTTCTTTTTTCTTTTAAGTTCTGGGCCTCTAGAGGCCTTGAAAACACAGAGAACAAAAAGAAAAAAAAACCAGAATTTCCACAATTTGTCACATGGTGGCTTCCATCTTGGTGAGGTCACTGGGTAAGATGGCTGCCATCCTCTTGAATGCTTCCATGTTGGTGAGGTCAACGGGCCATTCTGAAAAGTTTAGAACTGTGACCGATCCACCCCTCACAGCCCCCTCCCCCCAAGCAGGCCTACAGGCTCACATGCACATGCATGAGCATATGTGTACATGCATGAACACATTTTGAAAGTAAACTAAATGTACAGTGAAGTTAACAGGAGAAGAAATTAAAAACACACACAGAGAAAAATGTTCCTGGGGTTTTATTTTATATTTTTAAATTCTGGATTGATTTTTTGACACAGGTTTTTTTCTGTGTAACAGTCCTGGCTGTCCTGGAACTCGCTTTGTAGACCAGGCTAGTGTCAGACTCACACAGATCCACCTGCATCTGCTTCCAAAGTGCTGGTATTAAATTGTGAGCACAATACTCACCTGGCTATAAATGTATTTTTTCAAATAAAGAATCAAACAAAGCAGAGGGCAGTGGCCTGTCCTCCACCAACCCCCACCCACACACCTTGTGTGCACACAGAGGCATACACAGAGACACGTAAATACATTTTTGAGATTAAACTAAACTTACAATAAAATAACATAATAAATAAGAAAGTAAACATGCCTTTAATCCCAGCACTCAGAGGCAGAGCCAGGTGGATCTATGTGAGTTTGAGGCCAGCCTGGTTTGCAGAGTGAGCTCCAGGACAGCCTCCAAAGCTACAGAGAAACCCTGTCTCGAATAAAACAAAAACAAACAAACAAACAGACAAAAATGTAAAATAGATGGGGTTGGGGATTTAGCTCAGTTGTAGAGTGCTCGCCTAGCAGGCACAAGGCCCTCGGTTGGGTCCCCAGCTACGGCAAAATAATAAAAATTAAAATTAAAAGAAAATATAAAAGAAATGTAAACTTTAAAATAGCCCTAGAATGCGTGGTGGTGATTGTGGTGGTGGTGGTGTATCATTTAATCAAAGTGTGTGTGTGGGGTGTGTGTGTGTGTGTGTGTGTGTGTGTGTGTGAATGTCTGTCTGTCTGTCTGTCTGTCTGTGTGCCTGTTTACGAGATTATAATTACTTAATTTATGCCCATCTTTCTTTCCAGCTCCTTAGGCTCTCTGGTCTCTGGGGCTTTCTTTTTTTTTCTTTTGTTTTTTTGGCTTTATTATTATTATTATTATTATTATTATTATTATTATTATTATTTTTGGTTTGTTTCATTTTTTTGTTTTTTGTTTTTCTTTTGTGTTGTTGTTGTTTCCTAAGAAGAGTTAATCTAGATATGGCCCGTGTGTGTAGGAATTACAGTTTAATCATAGTGTGTGTGTGTGTGTGTGTGTGTGTGTGTGTCCATGGCCCAAGCCTATACTAAACATACAATAAAATAATATAAGAATTAAGAAATTAAACATGCCTTTAATCCCAGCACTCAGGAGGCAAAGGCAGTTGGATCTCTGTGAGTCTGAGGTCAGCCTGGTCTACAAAGCGAGCTCCAGAACAGCCTCCAAAGCTACAGAGACACCCTGTCTCAGAAAAAAAAAACCCAAAAGCAAGCAAACAAACAAACCAAAATGTAAAATATATGGTGTTGGGGATTTAGCTCAGTGGTAGAGTGCTCGCCTAGCAAGCACAATGCCCAGGTTCTGTCCCCAGCTCTGGCAAAAAAAAAAAAATAAATAAAATAAAATTAAAATTAAAATGAAATAGAAAAAAATTGTAAAATATAAAAGAGCCCTGGGATGGGTGGTGGTGGTAGTGTATCCTTAAATCACAGTTTCGGGAGCCAGAGAGCTCACAGAGATAAGATTGCCCTTGCCTCTGGAGTGCTAGGATTACAAGACTGGCTAATTTTACTTTTGGGGTGTGTGTGTGTGTGTGTGTGTGTGTGTGTGTCTGTCTGTCTGTCTGTCTGTCTGTTTGCCTGCCTTTCTAGGGGATTATAATTTCTTAAGTTACTCCCATCATTCTTTCCAGTTCCTTAGGCTCTCTGGTCTCTGGACCATTTGTCTTTTTGGGTTTTTGGTTTGTTTGTTTGTTTGTTTGTTTCATTTTTTTGGGGGGGGTTGTTGTTGTTCATTTTCCCTGTCTGTAAATATACATAATTTGCCTGCCACGTGTAGTGGTGCAGCCTTTAATCATTCGGGAGGGACAGGCAGTAGGATCTGGGTGACTTTGAGGCCAGCCTGGTCTATATCAGAGTGAGTTTCAGGAACTCTGTCTCAAAAACCCTGTCTTGAAAAAGCAAATTTTAAAAATTAATAAATACATAGATAGATAGATAGATACATACATACATACATACATACATACATACATACATGCATGCATAAGTAAATACAAGAGGCCTGACTACCTTAGAGTTGCTTGGACCCCGGGGCCTACCCCTTCCCTCATAAATCCGATCCCCAGCACTGCTGTCTGTTGTTTGTTTCATTCCAAGTGAATTATAATTTTTTATGTTTATGTTTATTGATTTAATTTTAACTTGTTTTTTCTGGTTATTGCTGTTTTTTGAGAGACAGGGTCTATCTGTGTCATGCTGCCTCTCGTGGAACTGTCTCTCTCACTGTGTGTGTGTGTGTGTGTGTGTGTGTGTGTGTGTGTGTGTGTGTGTTGCTGTTGTTGTGGCTTCCCTGTCCCCTGTCTTGTACATATACATTACTTGCCTGCTGGTGAGATGGAGGTGAATACCTTTAATCACAGCTGTCAGGAGTGCGTGCACATGCAGGTACACGCAGGTACACATAAACAAATTTTGAAATTAAGCTCAATGTACAATAAAGTAAGAGAAGAAGAAATTAAAAACAGATGTAGTGAAAAACGTTCCCAGGGTTACAGAGATAAAAGGAAGCTTGGTGTGGTTGGGGCACACCTCGAATCCCATCATGCAGGAGACAGAGGCAATTGGGACCTCTGTGAATTGGAGGCAGGTTGGATCTATTTAGTGATTTCCCAGGCTATGTATGTAGAAAGGCCCCTGTGACAACTAATTCGTTGGATATAAAATATAGAAAACTTGGAGGAATCAAAAAACAAACAGAGGAAGGTGGTGCTGGGGGCCTGGATCATGGGGGAGGAGGCAGCCCTGGCCTAGGTGCCCAAAGCCCTGGGCTCCATCCTCTGTACTGCAGAGGTGCTGCAAGTAAGCAGATGGGTTGGGGGGGGAGAGGCTGCTTCCTACATGCTTCTCTCCAGAGTAGTCCTCGGCTGGCCCTTTTCAGCTTTTTGAGGGAAGGAACTCCATTCTCATGTGTCGTTTTAGCTTATTCGATTTGACGTCCTTTTGTCATTTGGTTTTATTTTATCTGGTAGCCAGCCCGCCTTATGTATGTATGTATGGGTCATCATCCGGTCGCAGGGTACCTGGCCCCCTCACACAGACACACATACATCCATGCAGGCAAAACCAGCAAGGCACATGAAAATAAATTAATCTAAAAGAAACGTGAACATAATTGACACTAGAGAGCTGGAAATTGGAGGAGCAGCCCCCAACCCTTATGCGTTTGAAAATGAACCCCGTGTTGGACATGAGGAAAAAAAATCCAGTCTGGGAGCCTCATAAAATCCCCGGCCCTGCTTGCTTTTGTTAGTTTTTGTGTTTTGTGGGTCGGTTTTTCAAGACTGGGTCTGTTTGTGTGATCCTGGCTGTCCTGGAGCTAGCTCTGTAGACCATGCTGGCCTTCAAATCACAGAGATCAAGCTTTCCTCTAAGTCAGAGTATCAGCCTGCCTCTGCCTCCCAAGTGCTAGGGTTAAAATCCAACATCACCACTGCGCAATTAAGTTTTGCTTTTCTTTCCTCCTTCCTCCCTCCTTCCCTCCTTCCCTCCTTCCCTCCCTCCCTCCCTCCCTTCCTCCCTCCCTCCCTCCCTCCCTCCCTTCCTCCTTCCCTCTCTGCTTCCCTTCCTTTCCACTCCATAGAATCCAAAGCCTCTGTCCTCCCTATACAATTAAAATTAAAATAATTAACTAACCTGACACAAATGAATAAAAGCAAAGGGAATCTGGCCTGGGGGATGAGATGAAGCTACAGATGTTGGTTAGGGAACCTGAGATAGTCTAGGGTTCTGACCTCAGCAGTGTGTGTGTACACTGTGATTCATTGCAGGTCTACACAACAGAGCAAGTTCTGGTGGTGGTGTTGGGAGTTGGGGTAGTAGGAAAGAAGCCTACTTAGCACACTAAAGGCATGTGTTAACAGCACCAGGCTCCTTTTCTTCTTAAACAAAAGACACCCGACTCAGGCCTGGAGAGATGGAATTTCTGGAATTTCCAGAAATCACATGGTGGTATCTGGCGCCCTCTTCTGACGACAGCTTGTACATTCAGATAGAGTGCTCATGGACATAAAATAAGTAACACAAATGTTTTTATTTATTATTATTATTATTATTATTATTATTATTATTAATTTTTTTGAGACACGGTTTCTCTGTATAGTCTTTGCTGTCCTGCAATTGGCAGGGCTTTTCATTAGCCTGAAGCTGCTGGGGAAAAAAGAAAAAAAAACAAAACATGGGTGGTGGGATTGTGGCCTGATTGCCCTCTTTTTCCAGCTAGCTGCTGAATACACAGGAAGGGGATAGCACACCCAGTTCATGCAGTACTGAGAGGATGGAGCTGAGGGCTTCCTCTTCCACTCAGATCCCCATGCCTGCTGACCCTTGCTTTTTGTTTTATTCCAAGTTAATTATAATTATCTTTTAAAATTCTACCTTTTTTTATCCCTCCCCACTCCCTCCTTCCCTCCCTCCCTCCCTCCCTCCTTCCTTCATTCAATCTCTTCTTTCTTTCCTTCCTTCCTTCCTTCCATCCTTCCTTCCTTCCTTCCTTCCTTCCTTCCTTCCTTCCTTCCTTCCTTCCTTCCTTGATTCCTTCTTGATTATGCCTGCCCACTTCATTGCCTCTGGCCTCTCTAGGCATCTGTATTCAAGTGAGTGAATCCACACACATACACCAGTGAAAATAATAAAAATTATAACGAACACTTCACAGGGCATTAAAAAAAGTAAATAAAAGGAACAGAAAACAAAACAGGGCTAGGGATGTTATGCACCAGCTAGTGGTGTTGGGTTAGGGACAGAGTTGGTTTAGGGTGTCCAGATCAGTGGCTTCTATTATCAGCAGTGTAAAAACTGTGGTGTTGCCATCACACACAGACAGAACAAAGCCATTTCTGGTGGTTGTTGTAGGGTAGTAGGGGTAGGATGAGAAGAGAAGTGTAGGTACCGACTGAAAGTTTGTCTCTCTTTCTTCAAATTTTTTCCACCCTAGAGTTTCTTGGTGTAGCCATGCCTGTCCCCTGTAGGCCAGGTGGGCCTCCTACTCTCAGCCTTAGCCTCCAGATTGCTGAGAACATAGGTCTGAGTGATCACCTGTGGCTAAGATTTGGGGTTTCTGTTTTTGTCCATGTATTCTTTGTTCGATGGGACCCAGATCAAATCATAGCAGAAACAAATGTGGGAATCAGTTGTTGCTCTGCCTTATGGTCTATGTGCTTTGTGCCCTTCTTTTTCTTTCTTTCTTTCTTTTTTTTTGTTGGTTTTTCGAGACAGGGTTTCTTTGTAGCTTTGGAGGCTGTCCTAGAAATCGCTTTGTAAACCATGCTTGCCTCCAACTCACAGAGGTCCAACTTCCTCTGCCTACCTAATGCTGAGATTACAGGCATGTGCCGCCACCTCCACCACCACCACCACCACCACCACCCGGATTTTTTTTTCCTTTTTTAATCTGTCTGTAAATCCACATTTCTTTTCCGTGTCCCTGGTCTCCCCACCCCCGCCCCACCCCCACCCCCCACCAGAAAAGTAAACTTTCATGGTACTTTTCATGTAAAATGTACTTTCTCTGTCAGGAGAGCTCCTCACAATTCTGCACATGCAAATTGTTTTTAAATTGTGGCCCTTCCAGAGGCTAGGAAACGCAGAGAGTACAAAATGGACCTTGAAAAGTATGTCACGTAGTGTGTTCCATTTCGGTGAGTTCACCAGCCAAGATGGCTTCCATCCTCATGGCTGCTTCAATTTTGGTGAGGTCGATAGCCATACTGTTGGCTAACCAGAGCTACTGAAAAATTTTGAACTGTGAACCCCCACCAAACACACACACACACACACACACACACACACACACACACACACACACACACAAACACACACAGACACAGACACATAAATTTTGAAATTAAACTGAATGTAAAATAATTTAACAGAATAAATGAGAAATTAAAAACAGACACAGAGGAAAAAAAAAATGTTCCTGGAGTTACAGAAATAGAAGGAAGCCCGGTGTGGTGGTGCACGCCTTTAATCCTGTCATTCAGGAAACAGAGAGGTAGGTGCACGCCTTTAATCCCAGCACTAGGGAAGCAGAGGCAGCTGAGCTGGATCTCTGAGTTCAGATTTGGCCTTGCGCATAGAAAGAGTTTCCAGACAAGTAAGTAAATTCTACACATTGATAAACACAGTCTCAAATCAAATAAAATATACAAGAGGCCTGAGTTGTGGCTGGACAGATGGACTAGCGGTTAAGAGCACTGAATGCTCTTCCAGGGGACCTGGGTTCAATCCCCAGTCCCCACATGGCAGCTCACAACTGCCTGTCAACTCCAGTTCCAGGGGACCCTCACTCACACAGACATCCGCACAGGCAAAACACCAATGCACATAAAATAAGAATACATCAATTACTTAACAAGAAAACAAACAAAAAAAAAAAGAGGAACGGAGGCCTGAATGGTGCCATGGGCATGGAGGTGCCTGGAGCCCAGGCATTACCCCTTCCCTCATCAATCAGATCATGTCCCCAGCTTTTTTCTGTCCTGTCCATTGCTTTCGTCTGATCCCAGGTGAATTCTATTTGTGTTTATGTCTACTTATTTAATTTAAACTTTTGTTATTGTTTTTGTTTTTTATAGACAGTGCTTTTTTGTGTAACAGCTCTTGCTATTGCTGTCCTGGAACTAGCTCTGTAGGCCAGGCTGGCCTCCAGCTTCCATAGATCAGACTGCTTATTAACATCACCACAGTCTGGCTAATTTTACTTTTCTTGTGTGCTTTTGTGTGTGTGTGTGTGTGTGTGTGTGTGTGTGTGTGTGTGTGTGTGTGTGAAAGATCCTGTGTTTAAAATATGTAGGTAGGTAGGTAGGTAGATAGACAGATAGACAGACAGACAGACTGAACAAAGATATACAGTCAACTTTGAAAAAACAAATACCGAACATGGGAAAGCAGAAGACAGTTCAAGGGCTGCCTGGGTTATGTGAGAGACCCTGCGTTTGAAGAAATAGAAGAAATCAGAAGACCATCTTCAGCAACATAGCATGTAGGAGCGAGCCATCCTGGTCTGAAAACAGACAGACAAACAAACGGATAGACGAATGAGTGAGCGAATGAATGAACGAACGAACGAATGAATGAATGAATGATTTTTTTTCTGAATCTAGCGAAAAGACTTAAAACAAAACACTGTGACAATGTATTCTCTCTGTAAAGAAAATACAAGTGCTGTTTTAATTTTTGCTCTAACTCGGTATTTAGTCTGAGAACTGGGGGTGGGGGTGGGCGGCGGTGGCGGCAAGGAACCCCACAACCAAAACCAAACCCCAAGCAGGCGGTGGAATGTCTTTCAAAGGACATCCATCTTAAACGGCAGGCACACGGAACTGCCCTCGCCGCCTGCTTCCCTCCCTCCCTCCCTGCCTCACAAGGAGTTTGAGCACTGCCATCAAAGTAGTGAGCTACTCCAAATTATTTCAAATATGCTGCTGCTGCTGCTGCTGCTGCTGCTGCTGCTACTGCTGGTGCTGCAATTACATAGCACAAACAGGGAGAAAAGCACAAAAATGCTGCTGTCTCAAAGATCAAAGGGGACTTCTCTGTTGGGGAATGGGGGGTGGGGTGCTTTATATAGAAGGGTGTTGAGTCTCCTGTGTATTGAATGATGCACTCATTATGCGTTTTTAAAAAAAAATTGCAGTAGGTTGTGGGACATTGTGGTCGCTGGGAATTGAACTCAAGAAACACCTCTGGGAAAGCAGCCTGTGTGTGTGTGTGTGTGTGTGTGTGTGTGTGTGTGTGTGTCTATCTGCATACAGGAGTATAAGTTCCTAAGTTGAGTTCTATCATCATGAAAGAATGAGACAGGACACCAAGGGCACATAAAATCAGCAGAGAATCATATTTAGCCCCGGTTTTCAAGAACCTTTTATTACCCTAAATACTGCTGGAATAATCAAGAAAAAGTCCAGTCCTCAGGGGTGGGTGGAAGTGAGGCTGATCTCCATCTTTTCAGCTACTTAGGGTCTCTAGACTTTCTGTTTCATTTTGTTTTATATCTGTTGTTGTTATTCTGTAAATACACATTTCTTGCCTGCTGGTGAGGTGGAGGTGAATGCCTTTCATCCCAGAATTCAGGAAGCAGAGGGGCTTTGTGACCTTCTGTTGTTTTCTTTCTTTCTGTCTTTCATTCTGTCTTTCTTTCTTTCTTTCTTTCTTTCTTTCTTTCTTTCTTTCTTTCTTTCTTTCTTTCTTTCCTTCTTTCTTCTTTTAGGTTCTGGGCCTCTAGAGGCCTTGAAAACATAAAGAACAACAACAACATAAAACAACGACAGAATTTGCACAGTTTGTCACATGGTGGCTTCCATCTTGGTAAGGTCACCGGGTAAGATGGCTGCCATCCTCTTGAATGCTTCCATGTTGGTGAGGTCAACAGGCCATTCTGAAAAGTTTAGAAGTGGGATCGATCCACCCCTCACTCCCCAAGCAGGCATACAGTCTCACATGCACATGCATGAGCATATGTGTAGATGCATGAATACATTTTGAAATTAAACTAAATGTACAGTAAAGTTAACAGGAGAAGAATTTAAAAGCAGAGAGAAAAATGTTCCCGGAGTTTTATTTTATTTTTGGATTTCTTGAGACAGGTTTTTTCAGTGTAACAGTCCTGGCTGTCCTGGAACTCGCTTTGTAGACCAGGCTAGCCTCAGATTCACACAGATCCACCTGCATCTGCTTCCAAAGTGCTGGGATTAAAGTTTAGCACAATACTCACCTGGCTATAAATCTTTTTTTTTATTAAAGAATCAAGCAAATCAGAGAGCAGTGGCCTGTCCTCCACCAACCCCCACCCCATGCCCCTTATGTGCATACCCAGAGACACATAAATACATATTTGAGATTAAACTAAATGTACAATAAAATAACATAATAAATAAAAAATAAAACATGCCTTTAATCCCAGCACTCAGAGGCAGAGCCAGGTGTATCTCTGTGAGTTTGTGGCCAGCCTGGTCTGCAGAGTTAGCTCCAGGACAGCCTCCAAAGCTACAGAGAATCCCTATCTGAAAAAGCAAACAAACAAACAAACAAACAGACAAAATTGTAAAATAGATGGGGTTGGGGATTTAGCTCAGTGGTAGAGTGCTTGCCTAGCAGGCACAAGCCCTGGGTTGGGTCCCCAGCTATGGCAAAAAAATTAAATTTAAAATTAAAATTAAAAAAATAAAAATAAAAAAAGAACCTAAATGTAAATTATAAAAGAGCTCTGGGATGGGTGGTGGTGGTGGTGGTGTATCCTTTAATCACAGATTCAGGAGCCAGAGAGCTCACAGAGATATGATTGTCGCTGACTCTGGAGTGCTAGGATTACCAGCATACATCACCACAGACTGGCTAATTTTACTTTTGGAGTGTGTGTGTGTGTGTGTGTGTGTGTGTGTGTGTGTATGTGTGTATGTGTGTGTGTGTGTGTCTGTCTGACTGTCTGTCTGTCTGTCTTTCTAGGGGATTATAATTTCTTAAGTTACTCCCATCTTTCTTTCCAGTTCCTTAGGCTCTCTGGTCTCTGGACCATTTGTCTTTTTGGGTTTTTGGTTTGTTTGTTTGTTTCATTTTTTTAGGGGGGGTTGTTGTTGTTCATTTTCCCTGTCTGTAAATATTCATAATTTGCCTGCCACGTGTAGTGGTGCAGCCTTAAATCATTCAGGAGGGACAGGCAGGAGGATCTGGGTGAGTTTGAGGCCAGCCTGGTCTATAGCAGAGTGAGTTTCAGGAACTCTGTCTCAAAAACCCTGTCTTGAAAAAGCAAATTTTAAAAATTAATAAATACATAGAGAGATAGATAGATACATAAATACATACATACATACATACATGCATAAGTAAATAAAAGAGGCCTGACTACCTTAGAGTTGCCTGGACCCTGGGGCCTACCCCTTCCCTCATAAATCAGATCCCCAGCACGTTGTTTGTTTCATTCCAAGGAATTATATTTTTTATGTTTATGTTTATTGATTTAATTTTAACTTTTTTCTGGTTATTGCTGTTTTTTGAGAGACAGGGTCTATCTGTGTCATGCTGCCTCTCCTGGAACTGTCTCTCCCACTGCGTGCGTGTGTGTGTGTGTGTGTGTGTGTGTGTGTGTGTGTGTGTGTGTGTGTCTGTGTGTCTGTGTGTGTCTGTGTCTGTGTCTGTGTCTCTCTGTGTGTATGTTTATCTATCTGCATACAGGAGTTTCCTCTCAGGAAACTTTACTTTAAATTTCACTTTCCTGATAATATTTCAGATTTCAAATCCCCAACAGCACCCTATGCTTGCTACCACACACAGAGACTGGAATGTAAGGATCACAATCCTCATTCCCTCATCTAAAGCAGTGCCAAGATGCAGAGTGCTACTGGGTCTCAGAGGCAGACAAAACTGACAGTCCTTTCATACATTCAGACCAGCATCATGAAGGACTTTACTATAAAGGTGGGAATGAGATTGAATTAACCTGATCAACCCAGCAGAGCCAGCTATCTATTTCAAATAGAGGCTGAACACATGTGTTATTTAGAAGCCTTAAGGACCCTCAACTACCCACACATTCTCTTTCTAATGGCTGATTATAATAATATTGATGCTTCCATTGAGGATGACAAACAAAATCTGTGGAGTTGATGCAAATGAAAGTATTGCAACAGACAGAAAAACCTATGTGTTTGTGACCAAGAAGCATTAGGGCAATCCATGCCTCTCTAAGGTCTTCAGTGATTTTCCAATTGTCTTTCATGACCTTCTTTATTATAATTACTTTTGTAGTGTAATTAACTTCATTTTTTATTTTAGTTTTTGAAGACAGGAATTTCTGTGTCATCAACTTGGCTGTTTTGGAACTCACTGTATACAGCATAGTGGCTGCAAACTCACAGAGACTAGCTTGTCTCTGCCTCTTCAATGGTGGGATTAAAAGTATGAGTGGGCTGACAATGTCATAAGAAAAAATATATGAACAGAAAAATGGACACACAAAATAGCTGGATTTTGGTGTACTCTTCCCTCTGATGGAGAAACATCACCAGGAATCTTTGCCTAATTATTACAAATAGAGGATCAATGTTTCCGGGGTAATACCTACAGGTAGAGGGGTCATTCTATCCAAGTAAATAAGGAGGCATGTTTGGACCATGCCAGGAAGGACAGTCTCTTTTTTTTTGTTTGTTTTGTTTTAATTATTAAGTATACAGTGAGTATTCAGCCTGCAGGCCAGAAGAGGGAGCCAGATGTCATTGTAGATGGTTGTGGCCACCATGTGGTTGCTGGGAATGGAACTCAGGACCTCTGGAAGAACAGCAAGTGCTCTTAACCTCTGAGGCATCTCTCCAGCCCAAAGGACAGCCTCTTTAGGAGAGCACTAATGAGCACTTAAATCACTATTGGAGAAGGCTGGGGTGAATATTTTCTGAGCACTATCAATATCCACATGCAGCACAGGAGGCTTTTTCATTCTGCTGTGCCTGAAGTGCATGAAATTTGTATTACAAATTTCTCATGGGCCTGAATATGTGCTCTCTGACATGGATGTTTCCCTGTACACAAAAGAAACTCGTTCATTCCTTCACAAATTCCAATGTTCTTCTGCTCCCCAGATACACATTTACTGATTTCTATGTTAGAATTTATGTCAAACAATGTACTAAGAAATAAAAACATGTTAGTTTCTGTTAGGATCCATTGAGCAGATGATATTAATCACATCTTTTACCAAAAAATGATTACATGTCATGCCAAGGCTGAATGTAATGAACACAAGGTATTAGTACATTAATTGGGAATTTAGTCAAGGGGATAATTTAATGTTAAAATTTTTTATAATATACACTTAGTTAAAATTGCAAATACTATGAACAAAATAATCTTCATGTAGAATATAACACAAGGACTAATATCCTAGCTTATTGATGTTTATAAGAAGTTCTACCTGGTTTAAGTCCTTATATTTTAAATCATTTTGATTTAGTCAATTTTCACATGAATTGGTACCATTTTAAAAAATAATTTCTGGGCTGGAGAGATGGCTCAGTGGTTGCTCTTCCAGAGGTCCTGAGTTCAATTCCCAGCAACCACATGGTGGCTCACAACCATCTGTAATGAGATCTGGCACATAGGCAGAACACTGTATACATAATACACAATAAAAAAATCTTTAAAAAATAATTTCTAAATCATTCTGTACAAAATATTATTGCCTCTGTAGCTTATTTACCAAGAAGCTGCTTGGTGAATATAAGTTGTATTTTTTGGTAAAATGTTTCTAAATTTAAGTTATACATGTCTTCTTGTTTTATTTTCTCTGACATCGGGTAAGACATGAACATTGTTTAATATACTCTAGTCAAGTCTTTCTATTTTAAAGAATATTTTCTATCTATAAACAGTAGCACAATGATTATCAAGTTTTGTACCAAAATAAATCTTAAGTAATATAAGCTCTGTGCTCAACGCATTTGACTTGCAACATTCTTTGTTTCTTTTTTTTTTTTGTGTGTGTGTGTGCTATAAATTCTGTGTTGACCCTACGGAGTTGAGAAATAGGTAAAGGATTTCTCTTACTATACACATATAGAGTTTTCCCCCTCAATGGATTCTGTGACAGGTTTGAAGATGTGAGCACTATATAATGTAATTGATACATTCTTCTCATTTATAAGTTTTCTCTCCAGGACTGACTTTTGATGATCTTTAAAACTGGATGACTAGGCAAAGGTCTTGCCACATTCTGTACAGTAGCATGGTTTCTCTCCACTGTGGAGCCTCTTAAATGTCTTGAGTGTGAAGTATCTCCTGCAGCATTTCATAGATTTCTCATATTTTATTCTCAATAAGAAATCTTGAATACCCAATAAAACTTAAAAAGAGTCAAAAACTGTTTCCAAATTTTGAGGCAAACTTTTATCTCCAGTGTTGCATAAATCATTTGAATTTACATTTACATAAAAATTGAAGGATATACCCTAATTTGTACACTTGCAAGTTTTCCACCAACATAATGTTTTGAATCCTTCTTTAAAATGGGTGATTTTATTGAATCTTTGCTGTACTTACTTTAGTCCAATTATATTTGTCAGAATCACCACAGTTCTAGTTCTATTAAACTCACTACAATATCAGGAATCATTTAAAATTTCTTCTTTCAGATTGCTTCTATAAACCTTATCTTTGGTATGTGTCTGCTAAAGAAAAGACTGTGAATATTGTTCAGGCCCATTCTGAAATTTGACATTGTTATAAGGATTTCTGAACCAATTTAGTGAGGATTGATAAGTTCAACAGGCAAAACAAAATTCTCAAATTTCATTATTTTTTGTAAAATTAATAAACTTATGTTGCAAATATTGTCTGAAAAAGAATATGATGCACTGAAGTACAATTTGACAGTTGGTGCAGTTCTTACCAAAGGAAATTCCCCGTACAACATTCTTCCATATCAAGGAAGCTAAAATGTACTATTTCTTTAAAATCATGTTACTGTCATGCAGCCTTTTCTGAGACAGAAAATATTATGTGACTAAGAGCTCTGTGGAACTTGTCATATTGAGTTCCCTGGGAAATCTTGTGTAAAACTTACATTTACACCACAAGTACATGGGGATGTTTTGTTTCTTAAACATGAAGGGCTCTTAAATTGCCATCTTTTTTTTTACAGGTGGTTTCATGGATATATGCACCACAGTTTCCTACTAAACAAAATATTCTATCCCCCTTTTAAAAGATTTATTGATTATATAATATCTTTGCTTACCCTTGGCTATAATAAATACTCAGCAATGAGGCAGGGTGTGGTGACTTATGGCATTAAGTCCAAGGAGTAGGGAACACACAACCTGAGCAATGAAAATAATCTGGATCTTTAGAGTTTCTTGAATGCTCATTGAGTCCTTGGTGTCACCTTCAGAGAATTCACAGTTCAGAATTCGGAGTCTTACTTTGTAGACTGATCTGAGGTACCTGCTCCAAACTTCAACTTATCTTTGAGGAAGGCTTGATACTTTGTTTTACAAATGCACACTGGATTGACATACGGATCAAATAACAGGATTTTGTGTACTTAGTATTTTAATTATTTTTATTTCAGTTGAGTATATTAAAATGATTTTAATATACTTCTAAATTTCTCCTAAAATTGTTGTGTAGAAACTCTGGATTTTGAGTTACTTTCAGATTGCTGAGCCATAATGGGACTACAGTGTTCCAATTAATAAATACCCTTTTTTGCATAATTTGACTTTTTTGTATTCGTCCCATTTTCTAGTTCCAGTGTTCTACTTTGAACATCTATGAGGTTGTATGCTCGTGATCACATGTGCATGGATTTGTACATATGCTTTATAGAAAGCATTCCTGATTGTTCATCTTATTAACTGAGACAAGATAAATACACAGCTCATCAAGATAGCCAGTCTTTCTATCTTTCAACATACTCTATGGGTATCCATGTCTCTGCCTGTAAGATCTGAATTATAGGCTGGTCACCCCACCTGGCATTTATTTGGGTTGTTGTGATCTATACTCTGCTACACTGTAATTTCATTTACTTCATTTTCCATTCCACTTAAGAGAGTCTATTCACTCTGCCTTTTCAATTTTCCTAGGCTTGATACACATTACCAGTGTTGCCTCTAACACTACATAGTTTATTAACTTCCCAATTTCTGTCTGAATAAAGGGCAGGATGATCATATTTTTATGAACATAGAGATAAATTTGAAAGAGTCAAAATAGAAAATTATAAAATGGCATACAGAATTGAGGATCCCAAAAAGGGAGACTGTAGTATAATCTGAGAGAATTGGTTGTTCAGATCTATTTTGTGCCTTTCCGTTACAATTGAGAGTTGTTGTGACTAGCAAGGGCCTAACACTGAGATCACAACTTCATGAGCTAATCAAAGTCTTTATCCATGTAGATGGCATAGATCTCACTGATTCAATAAAATGAGTTTTCTTCTGTCCATGTGCTACATAAACTATTAAATTCTGTACCAAACATAACATCAGAAATTCAACCAGGTAGCCTTGGAATGAAATACCACATGCAAGGGTTCAAATAAGCTTTTCTTTATTTGAGATGATTTTTCTCATAGCTCATGAACTTATGTGATTTCATGTGATAGTATAGGTACATGCATATCTACCACATGAACACACCACATTCTCTTAATTGTCTCAGATTTTCTATTGAAATCATTCTTTCCCTGTAACACAACTCAGTATTTCTTTTACTTACTGAGTTTTCTTTTAATGTTTTCATTTCTGTAAATCTTAATTATAATGTGAACATTCACTTATATATTGACAACAATCAAACCTTTGCTGCAAAGTATGGGAAAACAGGCAAAGAAAAGAGAACACTGGATGCACTTTTTATATCACTTAAGAAATGGAAATTTCTTTGAAGAATAAATGCAGCCCAAGTTATGAATTTACCTCCAATTTTTGGTATTTGAATGGTTTGATTTCTAGTAATGAAAATAAAATTTCATCTACCTTTGGAAATCCTCTAAGCTCCAATATGACACTGATTCACTGCTAAAGTCAGCATGGTGTATTCTACAATATGAGCCAGGGAGTAAAATTAGGGAAATAATCATTGAGAGCAAGTGTTTCCATAAAGCAATATGCATAGCTAATTTTCAATAACAATTTAGTAATTACAAGGTCTACTTCTAAATAAACACTTCCAAACTCAAATCAAGGGTAGGGCTTCCTAAAGTAATGTTTGTGATATTGTGGAAGGAGTGAATATTGATCAAATAATTTGTATATTCCACACATTTAGGAGAAAATTTTATTGCATAAATATATGATACTAAAATAAAGTTGATAATTATTAAAGAATTTCTTGAAGATTTTTTCTTATGGTTTTCCGATGTCTTCATTTTTCCACATACTTAATACTTGTAAATATTCTCTCTAGTATGGGTCCAGGGAAGATAAAGAAGAGGTGAGGATGTAATAAAGAAACTTCTGAAATCCCACCCACCTTCTGAGACTGCAACTGGCCCCTGAGACAGAGCCTGTCAGCACACAATTGGACTAAGATTTGAGTCTTTATCCTTATACCCAAACACCCCAGCCTCTAGGCTTTCAGCCCAGAGGCATAACCATAAGTCCACACAACATCACCTGTTGCAGTCCCAGTCTCAGGCCAGTCAGCAGACCTGCAGATAGGTCAGACTACCACCATCCCCCACCAGGCCCTGTAAACCACAAGCCCCATCCACCCAATGAGACTGCAGCTACAACTGGAGACAGAGCCCACGAGTGCCAATTGGACTAAGAGCTGCTCCCTGAGAAAAAGAGTCCATCAGCACTGATTAGACCAAGAACCTCAACTAGACCAAGAGCTCCCAATGGACGAAGACTATAGATCAGAACAAAGAAGATGATAGAGATCTTTAGAGAATAAATGAATTAACCCCTTAATGAAATCACGGAAAAGTCAAACAAAAATTTGGAAGAAATCGGTAAATCCCTTAAGAAAAGCCAAGAAAAAGCAATTAAACAGGTGAGGGAAACAGTTCAAAATTTGAAAACTGAAATTGAGACAGTAAATAAGACACAAACAGAGGGAATGCTGGAAACAGAAAATCTGAGTAAACAAACAGGAACTACAGATGCAAGCATAACCAACTGAATTCAAGAGATGGAAGAGTGGATCTCTGGGATTGAAGATACAATAGAGGAAGTAGATTCATCTGTCAAAGAAAATACTAAAGCTAACAAAGCCATAACCAAAACATCCAGAAAATTTGGGGACACCATGAAAAAAATCAAACCTAAGAATAATAGGGACAGAAGAAGGAGAAGAATACCAACTCAGAGGCACAGAAAATATATTCAACGAAATCATGGCAGAAAACATTTCCAATAAAAAGAAGGAAATGCCTATAAAGACACAAGAAGCTTACAGGACACAAAATAGACAAGATTTAAAAAAGTCCCCTTGCCACATAATAATCAAACCAGTAAACAGACAGAATAAAGAAAAAATGTTAATAGTTACAAAGGAACGTGCTGGATAGATGGACCCCTGTTCAATTCCAGCACCCACATGGCAGCCCAAAATTGTCTGTAAACCCAGGTCCAGAGGATCTGACACCCTCACAAAGACATACATTCAGGCAAAAAATTGATATGCATAAAATACAAATAAATAAATTATTTTTAAAAAGAGCTTCAAAGGAAAAATTCCAAGTAATATATGAAGACAGACCCATAAGAATAACACATGACTTCTCAATGGAGACTCTAAAAGCCAGAAGGTCCTGGAATGATGTTATGCAGACACTAAGAGAACATGGATGCCAAACCAGACTATTATACCCAGCAAAAATGTCAATCATCATGGAGGAGTAAACAAAATATCCCATGATAGATGTAGATTTAAAAAATATCTTTCCACAAATGTAGCCCTACATAAAGAACTAGGGAGAAAATCCAACCCAAGGAAGTTAGATATATCCATGAAAACACAGGCAATTGGTAGTCAAATGTCAACAAATATCAGAGAAGGGAAACATTCAATACTATCACACACACACACACACACACACACACACACACACACACAAACACACACACACACACCCCAAAACAAAACAGGAATTAACAACCACTGGTCATTAATATCCAGTAATATCAATGGTCTCAATTCACCTATAAAAAGACACAGGCTAGCAGAATGGATACAAAAACAAGATCCATCCTTCTGATGCATACAAGAAAGACATCTCAACTTCAAAGACAGATATTACCTCAGATTAAAAGGCTGGGAAAGGCTTTCCAATCAAATGGACTTAATAAGCAAGATGATATAGTGATCCTAATATCTAATAAAATAGTCTTCAAACTAAAATCAATCAGAAGTGATCAGGATGAACATTACACATTTATCACAAGGAAAATTCAACAAGATGAAGTCTCAATTCTGAATATTTATGCCCCAAATATTATGGCACCCACATTTGTAAAAGAAACATTACTAAAGCTTAAACTGCACATCAAACCCTATACACTAGTAGTGGGAGACTTCAACACCGCAGTCTCACCAATGGACAAGTCTGCCAGGCATAAACTTAATAGACAAATAAGGAAACTAACAGACATTATGACTCAAAAGGACTTACTAAATATCTACAGATTATTTCAACCTAACACAAAAGAATATACCTTCTTCTCAGCATCCCATGGAGCCTTGTCTATAATCATCTACATGCTTGGTCACAAAGCAGATACAAAAAAATTGGAATAACCTCCTATATACTATCAAACCACCATGGCTTAAAGTTAGATTTCAACAACAACAAAAATTACAGAGAGCCTACAATGTCATTGAAACTGAATAATGCTCAACTGAAGCACCAATGGAACAAGGATGAACTAAGAAAGAAATTAAAGACTTCCTAGAATGTACAATAAACCCAAACTATAAAAGGGACAGTATAAAAGCGGTGCAAAGAGGAAAATTCATAGCACTAAATACCCACATAAAGAAGATGGAGAAATCTCACACTAGTGAATTAATAGCACAACTGAAAGCTCTAGAATAAAAAGAAGCAAACTCACCCAGGAAGAATTGATGCCAAAAAATAATCAAATTGAGGGCTAAAAACAATAAAATAGAAACAAAGAAATCAATACAAAGGATGAATAAAACAAAGAGTTGGTTATTTGAGAAAATCAACAAGATAGACTTATCTAAATTAATCAAAAGACAGAGAGAGAGAGAGCATCCAAATCAACAAAATCAGAAATGAAAAGGGAGACATAAATTTAGACAATGAGGAAATCCAGAGAATCATCATATCATACTTCAAAACCCTGTACTCCACAAAAGTGGAAAATATGAAAAAAATGGACAATTTTCTGGACAGGTACCACATACCAAAGTTAAATCAAGACAGATAAACTACTTAAGTA
The DNA here is from genome assembly GCA_949786405.1 of Onychomys arenicola. Lineage (NCBI taxonomy): Eukaryota > Metazoa > Chordata > Mammalia > Rodentia > Cricetidae > Onychomys > Onychomys arenicola. The sequence goes on along the minus strand of CATKUM010000061.1, from coordinate 1,404,933 downwards.
GGCCAATAACCACATAGGAAATAGAAACAGTCATTAAAAGTCCCCACGCCCCCAAAAAGTCAAGGACCAGATGGTTTCAGCTCAGAATTCAACCAAAATTTCAAAGAAGAGCTAAGTTCAATACTCTTCAAATTGTTCCACACAACAGAAATGGAAGTAACATTACCAAACACTTTTTATGAGGCTACAGTTACCCTGATACCCAAACCATACTAAGATGCAACAAAGAAAGAGAATTACACACCAATCTCCCTCATGAATACTGATGCAAAAATAAAATACTCAATAAAATATTGGCAAAACAAATTCAAGAATACATAAAAAAATTATCCACCACGATAAAGTAGGCTTCATCCCAGGGATGCAAGGATGGTTCAACATAAAATTTGGCAATGTAATACACTACATAAACATAAACTGAAAGAATAAAACCCACATGATCATCTCAATAGATGCTGAAAAAGACTTTGACAAAAATCTAATACCTGTGATGGTATTGTGTTCCCCAAAATATTGTGTACACTAATAAGCTTATGTGGGGTCAGAGAACAGAAAAGCCACTAGATACTTAGGCTAGAAACTGGTGGCACTGACGCCTTTAATCATAGCATTCCAAGAGGCAGAAATCCATCTGGGATCTCTGTGAGTTTAAAGCCACATTGGAAACAGCCAGGCATGGTGACTCACGCCTTTAATCCCAGGGAGCGATGGTAGAAGGCAGAAAGATATATAAGGCATGAGGACCAGGAACTTCCAACATTTGGCTGGTTAAGCTTTTAGGCTTTGAGAAGCGCAGTTCAGCTTAGATTCATTTGGATGAGGACTCAGAAGCTTGCAGTCTGAGGAAACAATACCAGATGAGGAACTAGCGAGGTGAGAAAGCTGTGGCTTGTTCTGCTTCTCTGATCTTCCAGAATTAACCCCAATAACTGGCCTCAGGTTTGATCTTATTAATAATACTCTTTAAGATTCATGCTACAAACACCCCTTCATGATAAAGGTCCTAGAGAGATCAGAAACACAAGGAATATACTTAAACATAATAAAGGCAATTTCCAACAAGGCCACAGCCAACATCAAATCAAGTGGAGAGAAACTCAAAGTGGTTCCATTAAAATCAGGACCAAGACTAAACTGTGCATTCTCCCAATATTTATTGAATAGAGTACTTGAAATTCTAGCTAAAGCAATAAGAAAACTAAAGGAGATCAAATGGACAGAAACTGGAAAGGAAGAAGTCAAATTTTCACTATTTGCAGATAATATGATAATTTAAATAAGGAACCCCCCAAATTCTAACAGGGAACACCTACAGCTAATAAATTCATTCAGTTATATAAGAGGACACAAGATTAACAAAAACAAAAACAAAACAAAAACAAAAATAAAAAACCTCGGTATCCCTCCTACCTACAAATGATAAAAGGGCTAAGAAAGAAATCAGAGAAACATCACTGTGGTGATATATTGAGTCCCCCAATGCATCCTAATAAACTTATCTGGGGTCAGAGGACAGAACAGTCATTACATAGACACAGAGGCCAGAAAATGGTGGCATACACGCCTTTAATCCTATCACTTCGGAGTTAGAGACCCATCCGGATCTCTGTGAGTTTAAAGCCACACTGGAAACAGCCAGGCACGGTGACTCACACCTTTAAACCCAGGAAACAATCGCAGAAAGCAGAAAGATATATATGGAGTGAAAACCAGGAACTAGAGGTGGTTAAGTTTTAGGCTTTTGAGCAGCAGTTCAGCTGAGATTAATTTGGATGAGGACGCAGAGGCTTCCAGTCTGAGGAAACAGGATAAGCTGAGGAATTGGCAAGGTGAGGAAGCTGTGGCATGTTTTGATTCTCTGATCTTCCAGCTTTAACCCAATATCTGGCTCCAGGTTTATTTTTATTAGTAAGACCTTTTAAGATCCGTGTAATGTATTACCCTTTACAATGACCACAAATAATATAAAATACCTTGGGGTAACTTTAACTAATCAAGTGAAGAACCTGTGTGACAAGAACTTTAAGTCTCTGAGTTCTTTTATTCTGACCAGGCTCACTGTTTCTCCTCTATTGGAAACACAGAAAACAGGAGCATGCTTCTTGCTCCAAAGTAGAGTGTGCTTCATGTATGGGAACATGAGTTTGAATTTCCCTTCAGAAATGGAGGTAAATCCCATGCTATCAGTCTTCCTACAAGCAACAGTTCATTTCTGGTAAACTGAGGCAATCTTGGGCTCTCATTGAGATACACAGTGCAAGGAGCCCTCGTGTCTGTTCTGAGCAAGAGCAGCCCATTTGATGTAGAGGAGCTGCAGTTCATATCAGTTTCCTAAGCAGAGTTATTCAAGATATGGACCTTAGGTGTAGGAAGCACAGTTCTTTTGTTCTGAGCAAGCTCACTGTTTCTGCACTATTGGAAACATTGGAAGCAGTAGCACACTTCTTGCTCCAAAGTAGAGTGTGTTTCAGTCACTCTTGGGCTCACATGGAGATGCACATTGCACAGAGCTCATACGTTTCTAACCAGCAATTTTAGTGCATTGGTGTAAGAGGAGCAGCCGATCATATCAGTTTTGTAAGCAGAGATGAAGTACATATGGTCCTTATGTGTAGGAAACACAGTTCTTTTGTTCTGAGCAAGCTCACGATTCCTGCTGTAGAGGAAACTCTGGAAAGCAGGAGCGTGCTTCTTGCTCCAAAAGCAGAGTGTCTTTCTGGTAAGGGAAATCAGGGTTCAATTTTCTTTCAAAAAAGGAGTTTATACCCATGCTGTCTGAGTTCCTACAAACAGCAGTTCATTTCTGGTAAACCCAGTCACTCTTCAGCTCCCATGGAGATACACAGTGCAAAGGAGCCCTCGTGTCTGTTCCGAGTAAGAGCAGCAGATTTGATGTAAGAGGAGCTGCTGTTCATATCAGCGTACTAAGAAGAGTTAATCTACATATGGCCCATTTATGCAGAAAGCACAGTTCTTTTCTTCTGAGCAAAGTCACTGTTTCTGCTCTATTGGAAACACTGAAATCAGGAGCATGCTTCGTGCTCCAAAAGAGAGTTTGTTTCATGTATGGGAACTATGGTTTGAATTTCCCTTGAAAAATGGAGTTAAATTCTGTGCTATCATTCTCCTGAAAAGCAACAGTTCATTTCTGGTAAACCCAGTCACTCTTGGGCTCACAAGTTGATGATACACAGTGCACAGAGCTCATGTGATTCTTCCCAGCAATGGCAGCGCATTGGATGTAGGAGGAACTGCTGTTAGTATCAGTTTGGTATGCTGAATTGAACATGATATGGTCCTTATGTGTAAGAAACACAGTTCCTTTGTTCTGAGCATGCTCACAGTGCCTGCTCTTTTGGAAACTCTGGAAAGCAGGAGCGTGCTTCTTACTCCAAAAGCAGAGTGTCTATCTTGTAAGGGAAATATGGTTTCAATTGCCCTATGAAAACGGAGGTTATTCCAATGCTATCTGTCTTCCTACAAGCAAGAGTTCATTTCTGGTAAACCCAGTCACTCTAGAGCTCGCATTGAGATACACAGTGCAACGAGCCCTCATGACTGTACTAGGAAGAGCAGCACATTAGATGTAAGAGGAGCTGCTATTCATATCAGTTTCCTAAGCAGAGTTAATCTAGAATGGGCCATGTGTGTTAGAAGCACAGTTCTTTTGTTCTGAGCAAGTTCACTGTTTCTGCTCTATTGGAAATACTGAAAGCAGGAGAATGCTTCTTGCTCCAAAGCAGAGTGTATTTCATGTATGGGAACTCTGGTTTGAATTTCCCTTCATAAATGGAGGAAAAACCCATGCCATCAGTGTTGCTATGACCAACAGTTCATTTCTGGTAAACCTAGTAACACTTGGGCTCACTTCGAGATCCACAGTGCACAGAGCTCACACGATTCTTCCCAGCAATTGCAGCGAATTGGATGTATGAAGAGCTGCAGTTTGTATCAGTTTCATAAGCCGAGTTGAAAGTGATATTGTCCTCATGTGTAGGACAGTACTTTTGTTCTGTGCACACTCATGGTTCCTGCTGTATTTGAAACTCGGGAAAGCAGGAGCGTTCTTCTTGCTCCAAATCAGAGTGTCTTTCTTATAACGTAGATCAGGGTTCAATTTCCTTTTGAAAACAGAGTTTATTCCCATGCTGTCTGTTTTCCTATAAGCAACAGTTCATTTCTGGTAAACCCAGTATCTCTTGGGCTCCTGTATAGATATACAGGGAAAAGAGCCATGTTCTCTCTTCTGAGCAAGAGTAGCCCATTTGATGTAAGAGGAGCTGCTGTTCATATCAGTTTCCTAAGCAGAGTTAATGTAGATATGGCCTGTGTGTGTAGGAAGCACAGTTCTTTTGTTCTGAGCAAGCTCATGGTTTCTGCTCTATTGGAAACACTTAAAAAAGGAGGATGTGTGTGTTTCATGTATGGGATCTCAGGTTTCAATTTTCCTTCAAAAACATAGGTAAATCTCATGCTGTCAGTCTTCCTGGAAGCAACAGTTCATTTCTGGTAAACCCAGTCACTCTTGGGCTCACATGGTGATACACAGTGCACAGAGCTACAACGAATCTTCCCATAAATTGCAGCACATTGGATGTAACAGGAGCTGCTGTTCATATCAATTTCCTAATCAGAGTTAATATAGATATGGCCCATGTGTGTAGGAAGCACTGTTCTTTTGTTCTGAGCAAGCTCACTGTTTCTGCTCAATTGGAAACACTGAAATCAAGAAGAGTGTGTTTCATGCATGGGAACTATGTTTGAATTTCCCTTCAGAAACGGAGTTAAATCCCATGCTGTCAGTCTTCCTACAAGCAACAGTTCATTTCTGGTAAACCCTGTCACTCTAGGGTTCACATGGAGATACAGAGTACTCAGAGATCTCTCGTTTCTAACCAGAAACTGCTGCGCTTTGAATGTAAGATGAGATGCTGTTCATATCACTTTTGTAAGCAGAGTTGAACTAGATATGGTCCGTATATGTAGGAAACAGTTCTTTTGTTCTGAGCACGCTCACGTTTCCTGCTGTATTGGAAACTCTGGAAAGCAGTAGCGTGCTTCTTGCTCCAAAAGCAGATTGTCTTTCCTGTAAGAGAGTTCAGGGTTCAATCTCCCTTCAAAAACAGAGTTTATTTCCATGCTGTGTGTCTTCCTACAAGCAACAGTTCATTTCTCGTAAACCCTGTCCCTCTTGGGCTCCCATTGAGATACACGGTGCAAAGAGCCGTCATGTCTATTCTCAGCAAGAGCTGCCCATTTGACATAAGTAGAGGTGCTGTTCATATGGGTTTCCTAAGCAGAGTTAATCTTGTTATGGCCAATGTGTGTACGAAGCCCAGTTCTTTTGTTCTGAGCAAGCTCTCTATTGGAAACACTGAAAGCAGGAGCATGCTTCTTGCTGCAGAAGCAGTCTGCTTCTGGTAAGGGAAATCTGGGGTCAATTTCCCTTCGAAAACAGAATGTATTCCCATGCTTTCTGTCTTCCCACAAGCAACAGTTCATTTTTGGTAAAGCCAGTAACTCATGGGCTCACTTGGAATACTGATTGCATAGTGCTCCCGCATTTCAAACCAGCATTTACTGCACATTGGATGTAAGCGGAAGTGCTGTTCATATCAGATTCCTAGGCAGAGTTAATCTAGATATGGCTTGTGTGTGTAAGAAGCACAGTTCTTTTGTTCTGAGCAAGCTCATTGTTTCTGCTCAATTGGAAACACTGAAAAAAGGAGATGCTTCTTGTCCCAAAGCAGAGTGTGTTTCATGTAGGAGAACTCTGTTCTAAATTTCCCTTCAGAAACTGAGTTAAATCCCAGGCTCTGTGTCAGCCTACAAGCAACAGTTCATTTCTGGTAAACCCAGTCACTCTGGGGCTCAAGTGAAGATACACAGTGCGCTAAGCTCACACGTTTCTAACCAGCAACGGCAAAGCACTGGATATAAGAGGAGCTGTGGTTTGTATCAGTTTCACAAGCAGAGTTGAACTAGATATGGTCCGTATGTGTAGGAAACACAGTTCTTTGTTCTGAGCATGCTCGCGTTTCCTCCTGTATTGGAAACTCTGGAAAGCAGGAGTGTGCTTCTTGCTGTAAAGAAGAGTGGGTTTCATGGATGAGAACTCTGTTCTGAATTTCCCTTCAGAAAAAGAGTTAAATTCTGGGCTCTGTGTCTTGCTATAAGCAACAGTTCATTTCTGGTAAACACAGTCACTCTCAGGTTGTAATGTACATACACAGTGTGCTAAGTTCACACTTTTCTAACCAGCATCTGCAGAGCACTGGATGTCACAGGATCTGTGGTTGTATCAGTTTCATAAGCAGAGTTGAATTAGATATGATCCGTAGGTGTAGGAAACACAGCTCTTTTGTTCTGAGCACGCTTGCCTTTCCTGCTGTATTGGAAAATCTGGAAAGTAGCAGCGTGCTTCTTGCTCTAAATGAGAGTGTGTTTCATCTATGAGAACTCTGGTCTCAGTTTTCCTTCAGAAACAGAGTTGAATCTCGGGCTCTGTCTCTACCTACAAGCAAGAGTTCATTTCTGGTAAACCCAGTCACTCTTGGGTTCAAATGAAGAAATACAGTGTGCTTAAGCTCACCCGTTTCTAACTAGGCACTGCAGAGCACTGGATGTAAGTGGAGCTGTGGTTTGAATCAGTTTCATTAGCAGAGTTGAACTAGATATGGTCCATATGTTTAGGAAACACAGTTCTTTTGTTCTGAGCACGCTCGCTTTTCCTGCAATATTGGAAACTCTGGAAGCAGGAGCATGCTTCTTGCTCTAAAGCAGAGTGTATTTCATGGATGAAAAGTCTGGTCTGTATTTCCCTTCAGAAACGGAGTCAAATCCTGGGCTCTTTGTCTACCTACAAGCAACAGTTCATTTCTGGTAAATCCTGTTTCTCTGGGGCTCAAATTAAGATACACAGTGCACTGAGATCACACATTTATAACCACTAAATGCAGAGCACTAAATGTAAGAGGAGCTGTGGTATGTATCAGTTCCATAAGCAGTGTTGAACTAGATATGGTCTACATGTGTAGGAAACACAGTTCTTTTGTTGTGAGCATGCATGTGTTTCGTGCTGTATTGTATAGTTTTGAAAGCAGGAGCGTGCTTCTTGCTCTAAAGCAGAGTTTGTTTCACTAATGAGAACTCAGCTCTGAATTTCCCTTCAGAAAAGGAGTTACATCCCAGGCTCTGGGTCTTCCTACAAGCAACAGTTCATTTCTGGTAAACCCAGTCACTCTTGGGTTCAAATATAGATACACAGTACGCTAGTATCACTCGTTTCTAATGAGCAACTGCAGAGCACTTGATGTCACAGAAGCTGTGGTTTGTATCAGATTCACAAGCAGAGTTGAACAAGATATGGTCCATATGTGTAGGAAACACAGTTCTCTGTTCTGAGCAAGCTAGAGTTTTCTCCTGTATTGGAAACTCTGGAAAGCAGGAGCATATTTCTTGCTCTAAATCAGAGTGTGTTTCATGGATGAAAACTCTGGTCTCATTTTCCCTTGAGAAATGGAGTCAAATCCCGAGCTGTGAGTCTTCCTCCATGCAACAGTTCATTTCTGGTAAACCCAGTCACTCTAGGGTTCAAATGAAGAAATACAGTGCGCTAAGCTCACACGTTTCTAACCAACCTCTGCAGAGCACTGGATGTAAGAGGAGATGGGGTTTGTATCAGTTTCATAAGCAGAGTTGAACTAGATATGGTCCATATGTTTAGGAAACACAGTTCTTTGTTCTGAGCACGCTTGTGTTTCCTCATGTATTGGAAATTCTGGAAAGCAGGAGCGTGATTCTTGCTCTAAATCAGAGGGTGTTTCATGGATGAGAACTCTGCTCTTAATTTCCTTTCAGAAATGGAGTTAAATACCATGATCTTTGTCTTGATACAAGCAACAATCATTTCTGGTAAACCCAGTTACTATAGGGCTCAAATGAAGATACACAGTACACGAAGCTCACACGTTTCTAACCAGCAATGGCAGGGCACTGGATGTAAGAGGAGTTGTGGTTTGTATCAGTTTCATAAGCAGAGTTGAACTAGATATGGTCCATAAGTTGAGGAAACACAGTTCTTTTGTTCAGAGGACGCTCTCCTTTCCTGCTATATTGGAAACTCTGGAAAGCATGAACGTGCTTCTTGCTCCAAAGCAGAGTGTGTTTCATGAATGAGAACTCTGTCCTGCATTTCCCTTCAGAAACGGAGTTAAATCTCGGGCTCTGAGTCTTCCTAAGTGGATCACTTCATTTCTCATAAACCCAGACACTCTGGGGCTCAGACACAGATACACAGGGCACTAAGCTCACACGTTTCTAAACAGCAACTGCCGAGCACTGGATGTCACAGGAGCTGTGGTTGTATCAGTTTCATAAGCAGAGTTGAACTAGATATGGTCCCTAGGAGTAGGAAACACATCTTTTTTGTTCTCAGCACACTTGCGTTTCCTGCTGTATTGGAAATTCTGGAACGCAGCAGCGTGCTTCTTGCTCTAAAAGAGATTGTGTTTCATGGATGAGAACTCTGGTCTCAATTTCCCTTCAGAAACAGTAAAATCCCAGGCTCCTTGTCTACCTACAAGCAACAGTTCATTTCTGGTAAACCCTGTTTCTTGGGACTCAAATTAAGATACACAGTGTGCTAAGCTCAAACGTTTCTAACCAGCAACTGCAGAGCACTTGAGGTAAGAGGAGCTGTGGTTTGTATCAGTTTCATAAGCAGAGTTGAACTAGATATGGTCCGTATGTGTAGGAAACTCTGTTCTTTGGTTCTGAGCACAGTCACATTTCCTGCTCTATTGGAGACTCTGGAAAGAAGGAGTGTGCTTCTTGCTCTAAAGCAGAGTGTGTTTCATGGATGAGATTTTTGCTGTCAATTTACCTTCAGAAACAGAGTTAAACCCTGGGCTCTGTGTCTTCCTTCAAGCAAGAATTCATTACTGGAAAACCAAGACACTTGTGGTCTCAAATGAAGTTACACATTGCATGAAGCTCACACATTTCTCACTATTAACCAAAAAGCATTGGATGTAAGAGGAGCTGTGGTTTGTATCAGTTTAATAAGCAGAGTTTAATTAGATACGGTCCTTATGTGTAGGAAACCTAGTTCTTTAGTTCTGAGCACAGTCACGTTTCTAGCTGTATTGGTAATTCTGGAAAGCAGGAATGTTCTTCTTGCTCTAAAGGAGAGTGTGTTTCATGGATGAGATTTCAGGTCTAAATTTCCCTTCAGAAACGCAGGCAAATCCCGGGCTCTGTGTATTCCTACAAGCAAGAGTTCATTTCTGGAAAAGCATGTCACTCGTGTGCTCAAATGAAATTACACATTTCACAAAGCTCACACATTTCTCACTATTAACTGAAAAGCACTGGATGTAAGAGGTATTGGTGAAATTATTAAGGCCACTCCAAGTAGATAAGAGGGAGGTTTTTTGGGTGTAACTTACAAATGAAGGGGTAGGTTGCAGGGTCTGAAAAATGTACAGCACAGTCCGGAGGTGTTCTCTGGAGAACTCTGCAAGGTCTACCTCCAACGTCCAGAGTCCCGGAACTAAGAGAGCGACCTCCTCTTGATCCTCTGTCTTCCACTCCCTTCTCTGCCCCGCCTTGAGGGCGTGATCATTAGCGAAGCCTCAATGGGGATTGGAACTTCCAGGCCAATGCTGGGATGGCTATCCACTACAAAGAGGAGCTGTGGTTTGTATCAGTTTCATAAGCAGAGTTGTACTAGATATGGTCCCTATGTGAAGGAAACACAGTTCTTTAGTTCTGAGCATGCTCACATTTCCTGTTGAAATGGAGACTCTGGAAAGCAGGAGCATGCTTGTTCGTTAAAACAGAGTGTGTTTCATGGATGAGAACACTGGACTGAATTTCCCTTCAGAAACAGAGTAAAACCCCGGACTCTTTGTCTTCTTAGAAGCAAGAGTTCATTTTTGGTAAACACCATTAATTTTCGGGTCAAATGAATTCACACAGTTCCTGAAGCCAACGCGTTTCACACATTTAATAAAGAGCAATGGATGTAAGAGGAGCTGTGGTTTGTATCAGTTTCATAAGCAGAGTTTAACTAGATATGGCCCCTATGTGTAGGAAACACAGTTCTTTGTTCTGAGCACACTCCCGTTTACTGCTATATTGGAGACTCTTTCAAGCTGAAGCGTGCTTCTTGCTCCAAAGCAGAATGTGTTTCATTGATGAGAACACTTGGGTGAATTTCCCTTCAGAAACGGAGTTAAACCCCAGGCTCTGTTTCTTACTACAAGCAAGAGTTCTTTTCTGGTAAACTGAGTCACTTTTCAGTTCAAATGAAGATACACAGTTCACGAAGGCTAGGCGTTTCTCACTATTAACTAAAGAGCATTGAATGTAAGAGGAGCTGTGGTTTGTATCAGTTTCATAAGCAGAGTTGAACTAGATATGGTCTCTATGTGTAGAAAACCCAGTTCTTTAGTTCTGAGCACAGTCACATTTCCTGCTGTATTGGAGATTCTGGAAAGCAGGAGCGTGCTTCTTGCTCTAAAGCAGAGTGTGTTGCATGGATGATATTTCTCTGTGAGTTTCCCTTCAGTAACGGAGTTAAATCCAGGGCTCTGTGTCTTCAAACAAGCAAGAGTTTATGTGTGAAAAACCAAGTCACTCGTGGACTCAAATGAAGTTACATATTGCACAAAGCTAAAACATCTCTCACTATAAACTAAAAAGCACTGGATGTAAGAGGAGCTGTGGTTTGTAGCTGTTTCATAAGCAGAGTTGAACTAGATAAGGTCCGTATGTGTAGGAAACACAGTTCTTTTGTTGTGAGCACAGTCATGTTTCCTGTTGTATGGAAACTCTGGAAAGCAGGAGGATGCTTCTTCGTTAAAATAGAGTGTGTTTCATGGATGAGAACACTGCCTGAATTTCCCTTCAGAAACGTAGTTAAACCCCAGACTCTCTGTCTTCTTACAAGAAAGAATTCATTTCTGGTAAACCCAGTCAATTTTCCGCTCAAATGTATTTACACAGTTCACAAAGGCAACGCGTTTCTCACTATTAACTAAAGAGCATTGGATGTAAGAGGACCTTTGGTTTGTATCAATTTCACAAGCAGAGCTGAACTAGATATGGTCCATATGTGTAAGAATAGTTATTTTGTTCTTAGCATGCTCACGTTTCCTGGTAAATTGGAAACCCTGGAAAGCAGGAGTGTGCTTCTTGTTCTAAAGAGAGTGTGTTTCATGGATGAGAAGTCTGGTCTGAATTTCCCTTCAGAAACGGAGTTAAATCCTGGGCTCTGTGTCTTCCTAAAGAAAGAGTTCATTTCTGGTGAACCGTGTCACCTTTCGGCTCAAATGAAAACACACAGTTCACGAATCCAAAGCGTTTCTCACTATTAATTAAAGGGCTTTGGATGTAAGAGGAGCTGTGGTTTGTACCAGATTCAAGAATAGTTGAAGTAGATACATTCTCTATGTGTAGAAAACACAGTTCTTAATTCTGAGCACAGTCACGTTTCCTGCTGTATTGGAGACTCTGGAAAGCAGGAGCATGCTTCTTGCTCTAAAGCAGAGTGTGTTGCATGGATGAGATTTCTGCTGTGAATTTCCCTTCAGTAACGGAGTCAAATCCAGGGCTCTGTGTCTTCCTACAAGCAAGAGTTCTTCTGTGAAAAACCAAGTCACTTGTGGACTCAAAAGAAGTTACACATTGCACGAAGCTAACACATTTCACACTATTAACTCAAAAGCATTGGATGTAAGAGGAACTGTGGTTTGCATCAGTTTCATAAGCAGAGTTGAAGTAGATATGGCCCGTATGTGTAGGAAACACAGTTCTTCAGTTCTTAGCACAATGTCATTTCCTGCTCTATTGGAGACTCTGGAAAGCAGGAGCATGCTTCCTACTCTAAATCAGGGTGTGTCTCATGGATGAGAAAACTGTTCTGTATTTCCCTTCAAAAAAAGAATTAAACCCCAGCCTGTGTGTCTTCCTACAAGCAATAGTTCATTTCTGGTAAACCCAGTCACTTTTCGGCTCAAATAAAGAAACACAAACGATGAAGCCAACGTGTTCCTCACTATTAACTAAATAGTATGGAATGTAGGAGGAGGTGTGGTATGTATCAGTTTAATATGCAGAGTTGAACTATATATGGTCCTTATTTACAGAAAACCCAGTTCTTTAGTTCTGAGCACAGTTACATTTCCTGCTATTGGAGACTCTGGAAAGTAGGAGTGTCCTTCTTGGGCTAATGCAGGGTGTGTTTCATGGATGAGATTTCTGCTGTGAATTTCCCGTCAGTAACGTAGTGAAATCCATGGTTCTGTTTATTCTTACAAGCAAGAGTTCTTTGGTGAAAAACCAGGTCACTCGTGGGCACAAATGCAGTTACACATTGCATGAAGCTATCACATTTCTCTCTATTAACTGAAAAGCATTGGATGTAAGAAGAGCTGTGGTTAGTATCAGCTTCATAAGCAGAGTTGAACTAGATATGGTCTGTATGTGTAGGAAACACAGCCGTTTTGTTCAGTGCAGACTCACGTTTCCTGCTGTATTTGAGACTCTGGAAAGCAGCAGCATGCTTCCTAATCTAAAGCAGAGTGTGTTTCATGGATGAGAACACTGGTTTGAATTTCCCTTCAGAAACGGAGTTAAATCCAGGGCTATGTGTCTTCCTACATGCAAGAGTTCCTTTCTGGAAAACCATCTCCCTATTGTGGTCAAATGAAGTTACACTTTGCACGAAGCTAACTCATTTCTCACTATTAACTAAAGAACATTGGATGTAAGTGGAGCTGTGGTTTGTATCAGTTTCATAAGCAGAGTTGAACTAGATATGGTCTGTATGTGTTGGAAACACAGTTCTGTAGTTCTGAGCACGCTTACTTTTCCTGCTCTACTGGACATTCTGGAAAGCACCAGTGTGCTAATGGCTCCAAAGGAGAGTGTGTTTCATGGATGAGAATTCTGGTCTGAATTTCCCTTCAGTAAGGGAATTAAATCCCGGGCTCTGTGTCTTCCTACAAGCAAGTGTTCATTTCTGTAAAACCAACTCCCTCGTGTGGTCAAATGAAGTTACACATTGCACAAAGCAAACACATTTCTCACTATTAACTAAAGAGCTTTGGATATAAGAAGAGCTGTGGTTAGTATCAGCTTCATAAGCAGAGTTGAACTAGATATGGTCTGTATGTGTAGGAAACACAGCCGTTTTGTTCGGTGCAAACTCACGTTTCCTGCTGTATTGGAGACTCTGGAAAGCAGCAGCATGCTTCCTAATCTAAAGCAGAGTGTGTTTCATGGATGAGAACACTGGTTTGAATTTTCCTTCAGAAACAGAGTTAAATCCAGGGCTCTGTGTCTTCCTGCATGCAAGAGTTCCTATCTGGAAAACCATCTCCCTCTGTGGTCAAATGAAGTTACACTTTGCACGAAGCTAGCTCATTTCTCACTATTAACTAAAGAACATTGGATGTAAGAGGAGCTGTGGTTTGTATCAGTTTCATAAGCAGAGTTGAACTAGATATGGTCTGTATGTATAGGAAACACAGCCCTTTTTTTCGGCACAGACTCACATTTCCTGCTGTATTGGAGATTCTGGAAAGTAGGAGTATGCTTCCTAATCTAAAGCAGGGTGTGTTTCATGGATGAGAACACTGGTCTGAATTTCTCTTCAGGTACGGAGTTAAATGCTGTGCTCTGTGTCTTCCTACAAGCAAGAGTACATTTCTGGTAAACCGAGTCACTTTTCGGCTCAAATGAAAACACACAGTTCACGAATCCAAAGCGTTTCTCAATATTAATTAAAGAGCATTGGATGTAAGAGGAGCTGTGGTTTGTATCAGTTTCATAAGCAGGTTGAACTAGATATGGTCCCTATGTATAGAAAACACAGTTCTTTAGTTCTCCTCACAGTCGCATTTCCTGCTATTGGAGACTCTGGAAAGCAGGAGCATCCTTTTTGGGCTAATGCAGAGTGTGTTTCATGGATGAGGTTTCTGCTGTGAATTTCCCGTCAGTAACGTAGTGAAATCCATGGTTCTATGTATTGCTATAAGCAAGAGTTCTTTGGTGAAAAACCAGGTCACTCGTGGGCACAAATGCAGTTACACAGTGCATGAAGCTATCACATTTCTCTCTATTAACTGAAAAGCATTGGATGTAAGAGAAGCTGTGGTTTGTATCAGTTTCATAATCAGAGTCAAACTAGATATGGTCTGTATGTGTAGGAAACACACTACTTTAGTTCTGAGCACGCTTACTTTTCCTGCTGTACTGGACATTCTGGAAAGCACGAGTGTGCTAATGGCTCTAAAGGAGAGTGTGTTTCATGGATGAGAAGTCTGGTCTGAATTTCCTTTCAGTAAGTGAATTAAATCCGGGGCTCTGTGTCTTCCTACAAGCAAGTGTTCATTTCTGGAAAACCAACTCCCTAGTGTGGTCAAATGAAGTTACACATTGCACAAAGGAAACACAATTCTCATTATTAACTAAAGAGCTTTGGATGTAAGAAGAGCTGTGGTTAGTATCAGCTTCATAAGCAGAGTTGAACTAGATATGGTATGTATGTGTAGGAAACACAGCCGTTTGGTTCGGCGCAGACTCACGTTTCCTGCTGTATTGGAGACTCTGGAAAGTAGGAGTATGCTTCCTATTCTAAAGCAGGGTGTGTTTCATGGATGAGAACACTGGTCTGAATTTCTCTTCAGAAACAGAGTTAAATGCTCTGCTCTGTGTCTTCCTACAAGCAAGAGTTCATTTCTGGTAAACCGAGTCACTTTTTGGTTCAAATGAAGACACACAGTTCACGAATCCAAAGCGTTTCTCACTATTAATTAAAGAGCTCTGGATGTAAGAGGAGCTGTGGTTTGTATCAGTTTCATAAGCAGAGTTGAACTAGATATGGTCCTTATGTGTAGGAAACACAGTCCAATTGTTCTGCGCAGACTGACGTTTCCTGCTGTATTGGAGACTCTGGAAAGCAGCAGCATGTTTCTTAATCTAAAGCAGAGTGTGTTTCATGGATGAGAACACTGGTTTGAATATCCCTTCAGAAACGGAGTTAAATCCCATGCTCTGTGTCTTTCTAAAGCAAGAGTTCATTTCTGGTAAACTGAGTCACTTTTCAGCTCAAATGAAAACACACAGTTCACGAATCCAAAGCATTTCTCACCATTAATTAAAGAGCTTTGGATGTAAGAACAACTGTGGTTTTTATCAGTTTCAAGCAGAGTTGAACTAGATATGGTACCTATGTGTAGAAAACAGTTCTTAATTCTGAGCACAGTCACGTTTCCTGCAGTATTGGAGACTCTGGAAAGCAGGAGCATGCTTCTTGCTCTGAAGCAGAGTGTGTTGCATGGATGAGATTTCTGCTGTGAATTTCCCATCAGTAATGGAGTCAAATCCAGGGCTCTGTGTCTTCCTACAAGCAAGAGTTCATTACTGGAAAACCAGGTGAATTTTGGGCTCAAATGATTTTTCACAGTTCAAGAACCCAACGCGATTCTCACTTTTAACTAACGAGGATTTATGTGAGAGGAGCTGTGGTTCGTATCAGTTTCATAAGCAGAGTTGAACTACATATGGTCCCCATGAGTAGGAAACACAGTTCTTTCTTTCTGGGCATGCTCATGTTTCTTGCTGTATTGGAGACGCTGCAAAGAAGAGGTTGGTTCTTGCGTGAAAACAGAGTGTGTTTCATGGATGAGAACACTGGTCTGAATTTCCCTTCAGAAACGGAGTCAAACCCCAGCATCTGTGTCTCCCTAAAAGCAAGAGTTCATTTCTGGTAAACAAAGAGAATTTTGGCCTCAAATGAATTTACACAGTTCATGAACCCAACGCGAAACTCACTATTAACTAAATAGCATTTATGTAAGAAGAGTTTTGGTTATATCAGTTTCATAAGCAGAGTTGAACTACATATGATCCGTATTAGTAGGAAACACAGTTCTTTTTCTGGGCATGCTTATATTTCTTAGTGTATTGGAGACGATGGACAGAAGAGCTTGCTTCATGCATGAAAACAGAGTGTGTTTCATGGATGAGAACACTCGTCTGAATTTCCCTTCAGAAACAGGGTTAAACCACAGGATATGTGTCTTCTTACAAGCAAGATTTCATTTCTGGTAAACAAAGAGAATTTGGGCTCAAATGATTTTACACAGTACTGGAACACAACGCAATTCTCACTATATACTTAAGAGCATTTATGTAAGAGGAGCTGTGGTTTGTATCAGTTTCATAAGTAGAGTTGAACTACATATAGTCCGTATGAGTAGGAAACACAGTTCTTTTTTTCCGAGCATGAATAGGGTTCTTACTGCCTGTATTGGAGATGTTGGAAAGAAGAGTTTGCTTCATGCGTGAAAACAGAGTGTGTTTCATGGATAAGAACACTGGTCTGAAATTCTCTTCAGAAATGGATTTGAACGCCAGGATCAATGTCTTCCTACAAGCAAGAGTTCATTTCTGGTAAACAACGTGAACTTTGGGATCAAATGATTTCACACAGTTCACAAAACCATCGCGATACACACTATTAACTAAAGAGCATTTATGTAAGAGGAGCTGTGGTTTATAACAGTTTCATATGCAGAGTTGAACTACATATGGTGCGTATGAGAAGGAAACACAGTTCTTTTTTGAGGGCAAGCTCATGGTTCTTGCTGTATTGGAGACGCTGGAAAGAATAGCTTGCTTCTTGCATGAAAACAATGTGTGTTTCATGGATGAGAACACTGGTCTGAATTTCCCATCAGAATCAGAGTTAAACCCCAGGATCTGTGTCTTCATACAAGCAAGAGTTCATTTCTGTAAACAAAGTGAATTGTGGCGTGAAATAATTTTACACATTTCTGGAACAAACGCGATTCTCAATATTAACTTAAGAGAATTTATGTAAGAGGAGCTGTGGTTTGTATCAGTTTCATAAGCAGTGTTGAACTACATATGGTATGTATGAGAAGGAAACCCAGTTCCTTTTTTCTTGGCATGCTCATGGTTCTTGCTGTATTGTAGACGCTGGAAAGAAGAGCATGCTTCTTGCCTTAAAACAGAATGAGTTTCAGGGATGAGAACTCTGGTCTGAATTTCCCTTCAGAAATGTAGTTAAACCCCATTATCTGTGTCTTCCTACAAGCAAGAGTTCATTTCTGGTAAACCCAGTGAATTTTGGGCTCAAATGATTTTACACTGTTCACAATCCCATCGCTATTCTCACTATTAACTAAAGAGCATTTATGTAAGAGGAGCTGCATTTTGTATCAGTTTCATAAGCAGAGTTGAACTACATATGGTATGTATGAGTATGAAACACAGTTCCTTTTTTCAGAGCATGAATATGGTTCTTATTGTCTGTATTGGAGATGTTGGAAAGAAGACCTTGCTTTTTGCGTTAAAGCAGAGTGTGTTTCATGGATGAGAACACTGGTCTGAATTTCCCTTCAGAAACGGAGTTAAACCCCTGGATCTGTGACTTCCTACAAGCAAGAGTTCATTTCTTGTAAACCAAGTGAATTTAGGGCTCAAATGATTTTACACAGTTCTAGAACCCAATGTGATTCTCACTATTAACTATGGAGCATTTATGTAAGAGGAGCTGTGGTTTGTATCAGTTTCATAAGTAGAGTTGAACTACATATGTTCCGTATGAGTAGGAAACACAGGTTTTTATTTCTGGGCATGCTCATGTTTCTTACTGTATTGGAGATGTTGGAAAGAAGAGCTTGTTTCTTGCATGAAAACAGAGTGTGTTTCATGGATGAGAACACTCGTCTGAATTTCCCTTCATAAACGGAGATAAACCCCATGTTCTGTGTCTTCCTACAAGTATGAGTTCATTTCTGGTAAACAACGTGAATTTTGGGGTCAAATGATTTTACACAGTTCACAAAACCAATGCGATTCTCACTATTAAATAAAGAGAATTTATGTAAGAGCAGCTGTGGTTTGTATCAGTTTCATAAGCAGAGTTGAACTGCATATGGTCTGTATGAGTAGGAAATACAGTTCTTTTTTTCTGGGCATGCTCAAGTTTCTTTCTGTATTGGAGACTATGGAAAGAAGAGCTTGTTTCTAGGGTGAAAACAGAGTGTGTTTCATGGAAGAGAACACTGGTCTGAATTTCCAATCAGAATCAGAATTAAACCCCAGGATCTGTGTCGTCCTACAAGCAAGGGTTCAATTCTGGTAAAGCCAGTGAATTTTGGGCTCAAATGATTTTACACTGTTCACAAACCCATCGCTATTCTCACTATTAACTAAAGAGCATTTATGTAAGAGGAGCTGTGGTTTGTATCAGTTTCATAAGCAGAGTTGAACTACATATGGTCCTTATGAGTAGGAAACACAGTTCTTTTGTTCAGGGCGTGAGTATGGTTCTTACTGTCTGTATTGGAGATGTTAGAAAGAAGAGCTTGCTTCTTTCGTGAAAACAGAGTGTGTTTCATGGATGAGAGCAGTGGTCTGAATTTCCCTTCAGAAACCTAGTTAAACACAGGATCTGTGTCTTCCTACAAGCAAGAGTTCATTTCTGGTAAACAACGTGAATTTTGGCCTCAAATGATTTTACACAGTTCAGTATCCCCACGCGATTCTCACTATTAACTTAAGAGCATGTATGTAAGAGGAGCTGTGGTTTGTATCAGTTTCATAAGCAGAGTTGATCTACATATGGTCCGTATGAGTAGGAAACACAGTTCTTTTTAGAGGGCATGCTCATGGTTCTTGCTGTATTTGAGACGATTGAAAGAAGAGCTTGCTTCTAGCATTAAAACAGAGTGTTTTTCATGGATGAGAACACTGGTCTGAATTTCCCTTTCAGAAACGGAGTTAAACACAGGATCTGTGTCTTCCTACAAGCAAGAGTTCATTTCTGGTAAACAACGTGAATTTTGGCCTCAAATGATATTAAACAGTTCACAAACCCATCGCGATTCTCACTATTAACTAAAGAGCATTCATGTAAGAGGAGCTGTGGTTTGTATCAGTTTCATAAGCACAGTTTAACGGCATATGGTCCGTATGAGTAGGAAACACAGTTCTTTTTTTCAGGACGTGAGTATGGTTCTTAGAGTCTGAATTGGAGACATTGGAAAGAAGAGCTTGCTTCTTGCATTAAAGCAGAGTGTGAGTCATGGATGAAAACACTGGCCTTAATTTCCCTTCAGAAACGGAGACAACCCCCAGGATCTGTATCTTCCTACAAGCAAGAGTTCATTTCTGGTAAACAGCATGAACTTTGGGATCAAATGATTTTACACAGTTCACACACCCATCGCGATTCTCACTATTAACCTAAGAGCATTTATGTAAGAAGAGCTGTGGTTTGTATCAGTTTCATAAGCCGAGTTGAACTACATATGGTCCGTATGAGTAGAAAACACAGTTCTTTTTTTCAGGGCATGAATATGGTTCTTACTGTCTGTATTGGAGATGTTGGAAAGAAGAGCTTGCTTCGTGCGTTAAAGCAGAGTGTGCTTCATGGATGAGAACACTGGACTAAATTTCCCTTCAGAAACAGAGTTAAACCCCAGGATCTGTGTATTCATACAAGCAAGAGTTCATTTCTGGTAAACCAAGTGAATTTTAGGCTCAAATGATTTTACACAGTTCAAGAACCCATTGCGATACTCACTATTATCTAAAGAGCATTTATGTAAGAGGAGCTGTGGTTTGAATCAGTTTCATAAGCAGAGTTGAACTACATATGGTCCGTATGAGTAGGAAACACAGTTCTTTTTTTCAGGGCATGAATATGGTTCTTACTGTCTGTATTGGAGATGTTGGAAAGAAGAGCTTGCTTCTTGCGTGAAAACAGAGTGTGTTTCATGGATGAGAGCAGTGGTCTGAATTTCCCTTCAGAAACGGAGTTAAACACAGGATCTGTGTCTTCCTACAAGCAAGAGTTCATTTCTGGTAAACAACGTGAATTTTGGCCTCAAATGATTTTACACAGTTCAGGATCCCCACGCGATTCTCACTATTAACTTAAGAGCATTTATGTAAGAGGAGCTGTAGTTTGTATCAGTTTCATAAGCAGAGTTGATCTACATATGGTCCGTATGAGTAGGAAACACAGTTCTTTTTAGAGGGCATGCTCATGGTACTTGCTGTATTTGAGACGATGGAAAGAAGAGCTTGCTTCTAGCATTAAAACAGAGTGTTTTTCATGGATGAGAACACTGGTCTGAATTTCCCTTTCAGAAACGGAGTTAAACACAGGATCTGTGTCTTCCTACAAGCAAGAGTTCATTTCTGGTAAACAAAGAGAATTTTGGGATCAAATGATTTTACACAGTTCACAAACCCATCACGATTCTCACTATTAAATAAAGAGAATTTATGTAAGAGGAGCTGTGGTTTGTATCGGTTTCATAAGCAGAGTTGAACTGCATATGGTCTGTATGAGTAGGAAACACAGTTCTTTTTTTCAGATCATGAATATGGTTCTTTCCGTCTGTATTGGAGACGTTGGAAAAAAGAGCTTGCTTCTTGCGTTGAAGCAGAGTCTGTTTCATGGATCAGAACACTGGTCTGAATTTCCCTTCAGAAATGGAGTTAAACCTCATGATCTGTGTCTTCCAACAGCAAGAGTTCATTTCTGGTAAACAACGTGAACTTTGGGATCAAATGATTTCACACAGTTCACAAAACGATCGCGATTCGCACTATTAACTAAAGAGCATTTGTGTAAGAGGAGCTGTGGTTTGTATCAGTTTGATAAGCAGTGTTGAACGACATATGGTATGTATGAGTAGGAAAGCCAGTTCCCTTTTTCTTGGAATGGTCATGGTTCTTGCTGTATTGTAGACTCTGGAAAGAAGAGCATGCTTCTTACTTTAAAACATAATGTGTTTCAGGGATTAGAACTCTTGTCTTAATTTCCCTTCAGAAATTGAGTTAAACCCCAGGATCTGAGTCTTCCTACAAGCAAGAGTTTATTTCTGGTAAACAAGGTGAATTTTGGGATCAAATGATATTACACAGTTCACAAACCCATCGCGATTCTCACTATTCACTAAAGAGCATTGATGTAAGAGGAGCTGTGGTTTGTATCAGTCTCATAAGCAGAGTTGAACTACATATGGTCCGTATGAGTTGGAAACACAGTTCTTTTTTTCAGATCATGAATATGGTTCTTACTGTCTGTATTGGAGACGTTGTAAAGAAGAGCTTGCTTCTTGCGTTGAAGCAGAGGCTGTTTCATGGATCAGAACACTGGTCTGATTTTCCCATCAGAATCAGAGTTAAACTTCATGATCTGTGTCTTCCTACAAGCAAGAGTTCATTTCTGGTAAACAACGTGAACTTTGGGATCAAATGATTTCACACAGTTCACAAAACGATCGCGATTCGCACTATTAACTAAAGAGCATTTGTGTCAGAGGAGCTGTGGTTTGTATCAGTTTCATAAGCAGAGTTGAACTACATATGGTCCGTTTGAGTAGGAAACATAGTTCTTTTTTTCAGGGCATGAATATGGTTCTTACTGTCTGTATTGGAGATGTTGGAAAGAAGAGCTTGCTTCTTGCGTCAAAGCAGAGTGTGTTTCATGGATGAGAACACTGGTCTTAATTTCCCTTCAGAAAGGGGGTTAAACCCCAGGATCTGTTTCTTTCTACAATCAAGATTTCTTTTCTGTTAAACAAAGTGAATTTTGGGTTCAAATGATTCTACACAGTTCTGGAATCCAACGCGATTCTCTATATTAACTAAAGAGCATTTATGTAAGAGGAGCTGCTGTTTGTATCAGTTTCATAAGCGGAGTTGAACTACATATGGTCCGTTTGAGTAGGAAACACAGTTCTTTTTTTCACGGCATGAATATGGTACTTACTGTCTGTATTGGAAATGTTGGAAAGAAGAGCTTGCTTCTTGCGTTAAAGCAGAGTGTGCTTCATGAATGAGAATACTGGACTAAATTTCCCTTCAGAAACAGAGTTAAACCCCAGGATCTGTGTCTTCCTACAAGCCAGGGTTCATTTCTGGTAAACCAATTGTATTTTGGGCTCAAATATATTTACACAGTTCAAGAACCCATTGCGATTCTCACTATTATCTAAAGAGCATTTATGTAATAGGAGCTGTGGTTTGTATCAGTTTCATAAGCAGAGTTGATCTACATATGGTCCGTATGAGTAGGAAACACTGTTCTTTTTAGAGGGCATGCTCATGGTTCTTGCTGTATTGGAGAAGCTGTAAAGAAGAGCTTGCTTCTTGCGTTAAAACAGAGTGTGTTTCATGGATGAGAACACTGGTCTGAATTTCCCTTCAGAAACGGAGTTAAACCCCAGGATCTGTGTCTATCTACAAGCAGGAGTTCATTTCTGGTAAACCAAGTGAATTTGGGGCTCAAATGGTTTTACACAGTCTGGAACCCAACGCGATTCTCACTATTAACTAAAGAGCATTTATGTAAGAGGAGCTGTGGTTTGTATCAGTTTCATCAGCAGAGTTGAACTACATATGGTCCGTTTGAGTAGGAAACACAGTTCTTTTTTTCAGGGCATGAATATGGTACTTACTGTCTGTATTGGAGATGTTGGAAAGAAGAGCTTGCTTCTTGCGTTAAAGCAGAGTGTGCTTCATGGATGAGAATCCTGGACTAAATTTCCCTTCAGAAACAGAGTTAAAACCCAGGATCTGTGCCTTCCTACAAGCAAGAGTTTATATCTGGTAAACCAAGTGAATTTTTGGCTCAAATGGTTTTACATAGTGCGAGAACCTAATGCAATTCTCACTATTAACTAAAGAGCATTTATGTAAGAGGAGCTGTGGTTTGTATCAGGTTCATAAGGAGAGTTGAACTACATATGGTCTGCATAGGTAGGAAACACGGTTCTTTTTTTCAGGGCATGCTCATGTTTCTTGCTATATTTCAGAAGCTGGAAGGAAGAGCTTGCTTCTTGCGTGAAAACAGACTGTGTTTCATGGATGAGAGCAGTGGTCTGAATTTCCCTTCAGAAATGGAGTTAAAACCCAGGATCTGTGTCTTCCTAAAAACAAGAGGTCATTTCTGGTAAACCCAGTGAATTTTTGGCGTCAAATGATTTTATACTGTTCACAATCCCATCGCTATTCTCACTATTAACTAAAGAGCATTTATCTTAGAGGAGTTGTGGTTTATATCAGTTTCATAAGCAGAGTTGAACTACATATGGTCCGTATGAGTAGGAAACACAGTTCTATTTTTCAGGGCATGAATATGGTTCTTACTGTCTGTATTGGAGCTGTTGGAAAGAAGAGCTTGCTTCTTGCGTTAAAACAGAATATGTTTCATGGCTGAGAACACTGGTCTGAATTTCCCTTCAGAAATGGAGTTAAACCTCAGGATCTGTGTCCAACTACAACCAAGACATCATGTCTGGTAAACACAGTGAATTTTGGGCTCAAGTGATTTTACACAGTTCATCAACCCAATGCGTTTCTCACTATTAAGTAAAGAGCATTTATGTAAGAGGAGCTGTGGTTTGTATCAGTTTCATAAGCAGAGTTGAACTGCATATGGTCTGTATGAGTAGGAAATACAGTTCTTTTTTTCTGGGCATGCTCAAGTTTCTTGCTGTATTGGAGATGGTGGAAAGAAGAGCTTGTTTCTAGGGTGAAAACAGAGTGTGTTTCATGGAAGAGAACACTGGTCTGAATTTCCCATCAGAATCAGAGTTAAACCCCAGGATCTGTGTCGTCCTACAAGCAAGGGTTCATTTCTGGTAAAGCCAGTGAATTTTGGGCTCAAATGATTTTACACAGTTCAGGATCCCCACGCGATTCTCACTATTAACTTAAGAGCATTTATGTAAGAGGAGCTGTGGTTTGTATAGGTTTCATAAGCAGATTTGATCTACATATGGTCTGTATGAGTAGCAAACACAGTTCTTTTTAGAGGGCATGCTCATGGTTCTTGCTGTATTTGAGACGATGGAAAGAAGAGCTTGCTTCTAGCATTAAAATAGAGTGTTTTACATGGATGAGAACACTGGTCTGAATTTCCCTTTCAGAAACGGAGTTAAACACAGGATCTGTGTCTTCCTACAAGCAAGAGTTCATTTCTGGTGAACAACGTGAATTTTGGCCTCAAATGATAATACACAGTTCACAAACCCATCGCGATTCTCACTATTAACTAAAGAGCATTCATGTAAGAGGAGCTGTGGTTTGTATCAGTTTCATAAGCAGAGTTTAACTGCATATGGTCCGTATGAGTAGGAAACACAGTTCTTTTTTTCAGGGCATGAGTATGGTTCTTACAGTCTGAATTGGAGACGTTGGAAAGAAGAGCTTGCTTCTTGCTTTAAAGCAGAGTGTGTGTCATGGATGAGAACACTGGCCTTAATTTCCCTTCAGAAACGGAGGCAACCACCAGGATCTGTATCTTCCTACAAGCAAGAGTTCTTTTCTGGTAAACAGCATGAACTTTGGGATCAAATGATTTTACACAGTTCACACACCCATCGCGATTCTCACTATTAACCTAAGACCATTTATGTAAGAAGAACTGTGGTTTGTATCAGTTTCATAAGCCGAGTTGAACTACATAAGGTCCGTATGAGTAGAAAACACAGTTCTCTTTTTTTAGGGCATGAATATGGTTCTTACTGTCTGTATTGGAGATGTTGGAAAGAAGAGCTTGCTTCGTGCGTTAAAGCAGAGTGTGCTTCATGGATGAGAACACTGGACTAAATTTCCCTTCAGAAACAGAGTTAAACCCCAGGATCTGTGTATTCATACAAGCAAGAGTTCATTTCTGGTAAACCAAGTGAATTTTAGGCTCAAATGATTTTACACAGTTCAAGAACCCATTGCGATACTCACTATTATCTAAAGAGCATTTATGTAAGAGGAGCTGTGGTTTGAATCAGTTTCATAAGCAGAGTTGAACTACATATGGTCCGTATGAGTAGGAAACACAGTTCTTTTTTTCAGGGCATGAATATGGTTCTTACTGTCTGTATTGGAGATGTTGGAAAGAAGAGCTTGCTTCTTGCGTGAAAACAGAGTGTGTTTCATGGATGAGAGCAGTGGTCTGAATTTCCCTTCAGAAACGGAGTTAAACACAGGATCTGTGTCTTCCTACAAGCAAGAGTTCATTTCTGGTAAACAACGTGAATTTTGGCCTCAAATGATTTTACACAGTTCAGGATCCCCACGCGATTCTCACTATTCACTAAAGAGCATTTATGTAAGAGGAGCTGTAGTTTGTATCAGTTTCATAAGCAGAGTTGATCTACATATGGTCCGTATGAGTAGGAAACACAGTTCTTTTTAGAGGGCATGCTCATGGTTCTTGCTGTATTTGAGACGATGGAAAGAAGAGCTTGCTTCTAGCATTAAAACAGAGTGTTTTTCATGGATGAGAACACTGGTCTGAATTTCACTTTCAGAAACGGAGTTAAACACAGGATCTGTGTCTTCCTACAAGCAAGAGTTCATTTCTGGTGAACAACGTGAATTTTGTCCTCAAATGATATTACACATTTCACAAACCCACCGCGATTCTCACTATTAACTAAAGAGCATTCATGTAAGAAGAGGTGTGGTTTGTATCATTCTTTTAAGCAGAGTTGAACTACATATGGTCCGTATGAGTAGGAAACACAGTTCTTTTTTTCAGATCATGAATATGGTTCTTTCCGTCTTTATTGGAGACGTTGGAATAAAGAGCTTGCTTCTTGCGTTGAAGCAGAGTCTGTTTCATGGATCAGAACACTGGTCTGAATTTCCCTTCAGAAATGGAGTTAAACCTCATGATCTGTGTCTTCCAACAGCAAGAGATCATTTCTGGTAAACAACGTGAACTTTGGGATCAAATGATTTCACACAGTTCATAAAACGATCGCGATTCGCACTATTAACTAAAGAGCATTTGTTTAAGAGGAGCTGTGGTTTGTATCAGTTTGTAAGCAGTGTTGAACTACATATGGTATGTATGTGTAGGAAAGCCAGTTCCCTTTTTCTTGGAATGGTCATGGTTCTTGCTGTATTGTAGACTCTGGAAAGAAGAGCATGCTTCTTACTTTAAAACATAATGTGTTTCAGGGATGAGAACTCTTGTCTTAATTTCCCTTCAGAAATTGAGTTAAACCCCAGGATCTGTGTCTTCCTACAAGCAAGAGTTTATTTCTGGTAAACAAGGTGAATTTTGGGATCAAATGATATTACACAGTTCACAAACTCTTCGCGATTCTCACTATTCAATAAAGAGCATTGATGTAAGAGGAGCTGTGGTTTGTATCAGTCTCATAAGCAGAGTTGAACTACATATGGTCCGTATGAGTAGGAAACACAGTTCTTTTTTTCACGGCATGAATATGGTTCTTACTGTCTGTATTGGAGACGTTGGAAAGAAGAACTTGCTTCTTGCGTTGAAGCAGAGTCTGTTTCATGGATCACAACACTGGTCTGATTTTCCCATCAGAATCAGAGTTAAACCTCATGATCTGTGTCTTCCTACAAGCAAGAGATCATTTCTGGTAAACAACGTGAACTTTGGGATCAAATGATTTCACACAGTTCACAAAACGATCGCGATTCGCACTATTAACTAAAGAGCATTTGTGTCAGAGGAGCTGTGGTTTGTATCAGTTTCATATGCAGAGTTGAACTACATATGGTCCGTATGAGTAGGAAACACAGTTCTTTTTTTCAGGGCATGAATATGGTTCTTACTGTCTGTATTGGAGATGTTGGAAAGAAGAGCTTGCTTCTTGCGTTAAAGCAGAGTGTGTTTCATGGATGACAACACTGGTCTTAATTTGCCTTCAGAAAGGTGGTTAAACCCCAGGATCTGTTTCATTCTACAATCAAGATTTCATTTCGGTTAAACAAAGTGAATTTTGGGTTCAAATGATTCTACACAGTTCTGGAACCCAACAAGATTCTCTATATTAACTAAAGAGCATTTATGTAAGAGGAGCTGCAGTTTGTATCAGTTTCATAAGCAGAGTTGAACTACATATGGTCCGTTTGAGTAGGAAACACAGTTCTTTTTAGAGGGCATGCTCATGGTTCTTTCTGTATTGGAGAAGCTGTAAAGAAGAGCTTGCTTCTTGCGTTTAAACAGAGTGTGTTTCACGGATGAGAACACTGGTCTGAATTTCCCTTCAGAAACGGAGTTAAACCCCAGGATCTGTGTCTATCTACAAGCAGGAGTTCATTTCTGGTAAACCAAGTGAATTTGGGGCTCAAATGATTTTACACAGTCTGGAACCCAACGCGATTCTCACTATTAACTAAAGAGCATTTATGTAAGAGGAGCTGTGGTTTGTATCAGTTTCATCAGCAGAGTTGAACTACTTATGGTCCGTTTGAGTTGGAAACACAGTTCTTTTTTTCAGGGCATGAATATGGTACTTACTGTCTGTATTGGAGATGTTGGAAAGAAGAGCTTGCTTCTTGCGTTAAAGCAGAGTGTGCTTCATGAATGAGAATACTGGACTAAATTTCCCTTCAGAAACAGAGTTAAAACCCAGGATCTGTCCCTTCCTACAAGCAAGAGTTTATATCTGGTAAATCATGTGAATTTTGGGCTCAAATGGTTTTACATAGTGCGAGAACCTAACGCGATTCTCACTATTAACTAAAGAGCATTTATGTAAGATGAGCTGTGGTTTGTATCAGGTTCATAATGAGAGTTGAACTACATATGGTCCGCATAGGTAGGAAACACAGTTCTTTTTTTCAGGGCATGCTCATGTTTCTTGCTATATTGCAGAAGCTGGAAGGAAGAGCTTGCTTCGTGCGTCAAAACAGACTGTGTTTCATGGATGAGAGCAGTGGTCTGAATTTCCCTTCAGAAATGGAGTTAAAACCCAGGATTTGTGTCTTCCTAAAAACAAGAGGTCATTTCTGGTAAACCCAGTGAATTTTTGGGGTCAAATGATTTTATACTGTTCACAGTCCCATCGCTATTCTCACTATTAACTAAAGAGCATTTATCTTGGAGGAGTTGTGGTTTATATCAGTTTCATAAGCAGAGTTGAACTACATATGGTCCGTATGACTAGGAAATCCAGTTCTTTTTTTCAGGGCATGAATATGGTTCTTACTGTATGTATTGGAACTGTTGGAAAGAAGAGCTTGCTTCTTGCGTTAAAACAGAATATGTTTCATGGCTGAGAACGCTGGTCTGAATTTCCCCTCAGAAATGGAGTTCAACCTCAGGATCTGTGTCTATCTACAAGCAAGAGTTCTTTTCTTTTAAAACCAGTGAATTTTGTGCTCAAGTGATTTTACACAGTTCAAGAACCGAACGCCTTTCTCACTATTAACTAAAGAGCATTTATGTAAGAGGAGCTGTGGTTTGTATCAGTTTCATAAGGAGAGTTTAACTAAATATAGTCCCTATGAGTAAGAAATACAGTTCTTTTTTTCTGGGCATGCTCACGGTTCTTGCTGTATTGGAGAAGCTGGAAAGAAGAGCTTGCTTCCAGCGTTAAAACAGAGTGTGTTTCATGGATAAGAACACTGGTCAGAATTTCCCTTCATAAACGGAGTTAAACCACAGGATCTGAGTCTTCCTACAAGCAAGATTTCATTTCTGGTAAACAATGTGATTTTTGGGCTCAAATGGTTTTACACAGTTCATGACCCAACGCGATTCTATCTATTAACTAAAGAGCATTGATATAAGTGGAGCAGTGGTTTGTATCAGTTTCATAAGCAGAGGTGAACTGCATATGGTCCCTATGAGTAGGAAACACAGTTCTTCTTTTCTGGGCATGCTCATGGTTCTTGCTGTATTGGAGACGCTGGAAAGAAGAGGATGCCTCTTGCGTTAAATCTCCCTTGTTCCATGGATGAGAACACTGGTCTGAATTTCCCTTCAGCAACTGAGTTAAACTAAGGCTCGGTTTCTTCCTACCAGCAAGAGTTAATTTTTGGTAAACCCAGTGAATTTTGACACATGTGATTTTACACTGTTCACTAACCCAACGCCTTTCTCACTATTAACTAAAAGCATTTATTTAAGAGGAGCTGTTGTTTGTATCAGTTTCATAAGCAGAGGTTTACGAAATATGGTCCATATGAGTAAGAAATACAGTTCTTTTTTTCTGGGCATGCTCATGGTTCTTGCTGTATTGGAGATGATGGAAAGAAGAGCTTGCTTCCTGCTTTAAAACAGAGTGTGTTTCATGGATGAGAACACTGGTCTGAATTTCCCTTCATAAACGGAGTTAAACCACAGGATCTGTGTCTTCCTACAAGCAAGATTTCAATTCTGGTAAACAATGTGAATTTTGGGCTCAAATGATTTTACACAGTTCACGAACCCAACGTGATTCTCACTATTAACTGAGTAGCATTTATGTAAGTGGAGCTGTGGTTTGTATCAGTTTCATAAGCAGAGTTGAACTGCATATGTTCCCTATGAGTAGGAAACACCATTCTTCTTTTCTGGGCATGCTCATGGTTCTTGCTGTATGGAGACGCTGGAAAGAAGAGCTCGCTTCTTGCGTGAAAACAGAATGTGTTTCATGGATGAGAACACTGGTCTGAATTTCCCTTCAGAAACGGAGTTAAACCTCAGGATATGTGTCCTCCTACAAGCAAGACATCATTTCTGGTAAACACAGTGAATTTTGTGCTCAAGTGATTCTACACAGTTCACGAACCCAAGGCCTTTCTCACTATTAACTAAAGAGCATTTATGTAAGAGGAGCTGTGGTTTGTATTTGTTTCATAAGCAGAGTTGAACTGCATATGGTCCTTATGAGTAGGAAACACAGTTCTTCTGTTCTGGGCGTGCTCATGATTCTTGCTGTATTGTAAACTCTGGAAAGAAGAGCTTGCATCTTGCGTTAAAACAGAGTGTGTTTCATGGATGAAAACACTTGTCTGAATTTCCCCTCGTACACGGAGTTAAACCCCAGGATATGTTTCTCCTACAAGCAAGAGTTCGTATCTGGTAAACCGAGTGAATTTTGGGCTCAAATGATTTTACACAGTGCGAGAACCTAACGCGATTCTCACTAATAACTAAAGAGCATTTATGATAGAGGAGCGGTTGTTTGTAACAGTTTGATAAGCAGAGTTGAACTTCATATGGTCCTCATGAGTAGGATACACAGTTCTTTTTTGATGGCATGCTCATTTTTCTTGCTGTATTGGAGACGCTGGAAAGAAGAGGATGCTTCTTGCGTTAAAATATCCCGTGTTTCATGGAGGAGAACACTGGTCTGAATTTCCCATCAGAAACGGAGTTAAACCCCATCATCTGGGTCTTCCTACAAGCAAGATTTCATTTCTGGTAAACAACGTGAATTTTGGGATGAAATGATTTTACACAGTTCAACAACCCATTGCGATTCTCACTATTAACTAAAGAGCATTTATGTAAGAGGAGCTGTGGTTTGTATCAGTTTCATTAGCAGAGTTAACTACATATGGTCCGTATGGGTAGGAAACATAGTTCTTTTTTTCAGGGCATGAAGATGTTTCTTAATGTCTCTATTTGAGACGCTGGAAAGAAGAGCTTGCTTCTTGTGTTAAAACAGTGGGTTTCATGGATGATAACACTGGTCTGAATTTCCCTTCAGAAACTGAGTTAAACCCCAGGTTCTGGGTCTTCCTTCAAGCAAGAGTTCATTTCCGGGCAATCGCCCGATTTTTGGGATCAAATGATTTTACACAGTTCACAAACCCATCGCCAATCTCACTATTAACTAAAGAGCATTTATGTAAGAGGAGCTGTTTTTTGGATCAGTTTCATAAGCAGAGTTGAACGACATATGGCCTGTATGAGGAGGAAACACAGTTCTTTTTTTCTGGGCATTCCCATTGATCTTGCTTTATTGGAGATGCTGGAAAGAAGAGGATGCCTCTTGCTTGAAAACAGAGTCTGTTTCATGGATGAGAACACTGGTCTTAATTTCCTTTCAGAAACGGAGTAAAACCGCAGGATCTTTATCTTCCTATAAGCAATAGTTCATTTCTGGTAAAACCAGTGAATTTTGAGGTCAAATAATTTTAAACAGTTCAAGAACCCAACGCGATTCTCATTATTACCTAAAGAGCATTTATGTAACAGGAGCTGTGGTTTGTCTCAGTTTCATAAGCAGAGTTGAACTACATATGGTCCGTAAGAGTAGGAAACACAGTTCTTATTTTCTGGGCATGCTCATGGAAAACAGAGTGTGTTTCATGGGTGAGAACACTTGTCTGAATTTCCCATCAGAAACTGAGTTAAACCCCAGTATCTGTGTTTTCCTACAAGCAATAGTTCATTTCTGGTAAACCAAGTGAATTTTGGGCTCAAATGATTTTACACAGTACACCAACAAAACACGATTCTCACTATTAACTAAAGAGCCGTTATGTAAGAGGAGCGGTGGTTTGTATCAGTTTCATAAGCAGAGTTGATCTACATATGGTGCGTATGAGTAGCAAACACAGTTGTTTTTTTCTGGGCATGCTCATGGATCCTGCTGTATTGGAGATGATGGAAAGAAGAGTTTGCTTCTTGCATTAAAGCAGAGTGTGTGTCATGGATGAGAACACTGGCCTTAATTTCCCTTCAGAAACGGAGTTAAACCACAGGATCTGAGTCTTCCTAAAAGCAAGAGATCATTTCAGGTAAACCCAGTGAATTTTTGGCTCAAATGATTTTACACAGTTGTAGAACCCAACGCGATATTCACTATTAACTAAAGAGCATTTATGTAAGAGGAGCTGTGGTCTGTATCAGTTTCATAAGCAGAGTTGAACTACATATGGTCCGTATGAGTAGGAAACACAGTTCTTTTTTTCTGGGCATGAGCATGGTTCTTGCTGTATTGGAGACGCTGGAAAGAAGAGCTTGCTTCTTGCGTTAAAACAGAGTGTCATTCATGGATGAGAACTCTGGTCTGAATTGCCTTCAGAAACGGAGTTAAACCCCAGGATCTGTGTCTTCCTACAAGCAAGAGATTATTTTGGGTAAACCCAGTGAATTTTGTGCTCAAATGATTTTTCGCTGTTCACGAACACAAGGCGATTTTCACTATTCACTAAAGAGGAATTATGTAAGAGGATGTCTTGTCTGTATCAGCTTCATAAGCAGAGGTGAACTACATATGATCCGTATGAGTAGGAAACACAGTTCTTTTTTGAGGGCATGCACATGGTTCTTACTGTATTGGAGACGCTGGAAAGAAGAGGATGATTCTTGCCTTAAAACAGAGTTTTTTTCAGGGATGAGAACTCTGGTCTGAATTTCCCTTCAGAAACGGAGTTCAACCCCAGGATCTGTGTTTTCCTACAAGCAGGAGTTCATTTCTGGTAAACCAAGTGAATTTTGGGCTCAAATGATTTTACACAGGACACCAACAAAACACGATTCTCACTATTAAATAAAGAGCCTTTATGTAAGAGGAGCGGTGGTGTGTATCACTTTCATAAGCAGTGTTGAACAACATATGGTCCGTATGAATAGGAAACACAGTTCTTTTTTTCTGGGCGTGCTCATGGTACTTGCTGTATTGGAGACGCTGGAAAGAAGTGCTTGCTTCTTGAGTTAAATCAAATGTGTTTCATCGATGAGAACAGTGGTCAGAATTTCCCTTTAGAAACGTACTTAAACCCCAGGATCAGCTTTTTCCTGCAAACAAGAGTTCATTTCTGGAAAACCAAGTGAATTTTGGGCTCAAATGATTTTAAACACTTCAACAACCAAACGCCATTCTCACTATTAACTAAAGAGCATTTATTTAAGAGGAGCTGTGGTTTGTATCAGTTTCATAAGCAGAGTTGAACTACATATGGACCATATGAGTAGGACACACATTTCTTTTTTTATGGTCATTCTCATGGTTGTTGCTGTATGGGAGAATCTCGAAATAGGAGGATGCTTCTTGCTTTAAAACAGGATGAGTTTCATGGATGAGAACATTGGTCAGAATTTACCTTCAGAAATTGAGTTAAACACCATGATCTGTGTCTTCCTACAAGCAAGAGTTCATTTCTGGTAAACCAAGTGAATTTTGGCCTCAAATGATTTCCACAGTTCTCGAACCCAAAGCTATTCTCACTATTACCTAAAGAGCATTTATTTAACAAGAGCTTTGGTTTGTATCAGTTAAATAATCAGAGTTAAACTACATATGGTGCGTATGAGTAGGAAACACAATTCTTTTTTTCTGGGCGTGCTCATGGTACTTGCTGTATTGGAGACGCTGGAAAGAAGAGCTTGCTTCTTATGAGAGAACAGAGTGTGTTTCATGGATGAAAACACTGGTCTGAATTTCCCTTCAGAAACTCAGTTAAACCCCAGGGTCTCTGTCTTCCTACAATCAAGTATTCATTTCTGGTAAACCCAGTGAATTTTGGGCTCAAATGATTTTTAAGAGTTCACGAACCCAACGCGATTCTCATTATTAACTAAAGACCATTTATGTAAGAGGAGCTGTGGTTTGTATCAGTTAAATAGCATAGTTGAACTACATATGGTACATATCAGTAGGAAACTCAGTTCTTTTTCTTCTGGGCCTGCTCATGGTTTTGCTGTGTTGGAGATGCTGGAAAGAATAGCTTGCTTCATGCATTAAAACCGAGTGTCTTTCATGGATGAGAATACTGGTCTGAATTTCCCTTCAGAAACGGAGTTAAACCTCAAGATCTGTGTCTTCCTACAAGCAAGAGTTCATTTCTGATAATCGCAGTGAATTTTGGCCTCAAATGCTATCCACAGTTCAAGAACCCAACCCGATTCACACTATTAACTAAAGAGCATTTATGTAAGAGGAGCTGTGGTTTGTATCAGTTACATGAGCAGAGTTGAACTACATATGGTCTGTATAAGTAGGAAACACAGTTCTTTTTTTCAGGCCATGCTCATGTTTCTTGATGCATTGAAGATGCTGGAAAGAAGAGCTTGTTCCTATCATGAAAACAGAGTGTGTTTCATGGATGAGAACACTGGTCTGAATTTCACTTCAGAAACGGAGTTAAACCCCAGGATCTGTGTCTTACTACAAGCAGGAGTTCATTTCTTTTGAACCAAGTGATTTTTGGGCTGCAATGATTTTACCCTGTACACCAACAAAACACGATTCTTACTATTAACTAAAGAGACTTTATGTAGCAGGAGCTGTGGTTTGTATCAGTTTCATAAGCAGAGTTGATGTACATATGGTCCATATGAGTAGGAAACACAGTTCTTTTTTCTTGGCATGCTCATGTTTCTTGCTGTATTGGAGATGCTGGAAAGAAACACTTGTTTCTTGCGTTAAAACAGAGTTTGTTTCATGGATGAGAACACTGGAATGTACTTCCCTTCAGAAACGGAGTTAAACCCCAGGATCTGTGTCTTCCTACAATCAACAGTTCTTTTCTGGTAAACCCAGTGAATTTTGGGCTCAAATGATTTTTAGCAGTTCACGAACCCAACGAGATTCTCACTGTTAACCATAGAGCATTTATGTAAGAGAGGCTGTGGTTTGTATCAGTTTCATAAGCAGAGTTGAACTACATAAGGTCCGTATGAGTAGGAAACAAAGTTCTTTTTTGAGGGCATGCTCTTGGTTCTTACTTTATTGGAGACGCTGGAAAGAAGAGCTTGCTTCTTGTGTAAACACAGAGTGTCTTTCATGGATGAGAACACTGGTCTGAATTTCCCTTCAGAAACTGAGTTAATCCCCAAGATCTGTGTCTTCCTACAAGCAATAGTTAATTTCTGGCAAACCAAGAGAATTTTCGGCTCAAATGATTTTACACAGTTCTAGAACTCAACGCGATTATCACTATTAACTAAAGAGCATTTATATAAGAGGAGTTCTGGTTTCTATCAGTTTAATAAGCATTGTTGAACTACATATGGTCCCTATGAGTAGGAAACACAGTTCTTTTTTTCAGGGCATGCACAAGGTTCTTGCTGTATTGGAGTCTCAGGAAGGAAGAGCTTGCTTCTTCAGTTAAAATAGAGTGTGTTTCAGGGATGAGAACTCTGGTCTGAATTTCCCTTCAGAAACGGAGTTAAACCCCAGGATTTGTGTCTTCCTACAAGCAAGAATTCATTTCTGGTAAACCCAGTGCATTTTGGGCTCAAAGGATTTTTCACAGTTCAAGAACCCAACGTGATTCTCACTATTATCTAAAGAGCATTTATGTAAGAGGAGAGGTGGTTAGTATCAGTTTCATAAGCACAGTTCAACTACATATGGTCCCTATAAATAGGAAACACAGTTTTTTTTTCAAGGCATGCTCATGGTTCTTGCTGTATTTGAGACTCTGGAAAAAAGAGCTTGCATCTTGCTTTAAAACAGAGTGTGTTTCAGGAATGAGAACTCTGGTCTGAATTTCCCTTCAGAGACTGAGTTAAACCCCATGATCTGTGTCTACCTACAAGCAAGAGTTCATTTCTGGTAAACCGAGTGAATTTTGGGCTCAAAAGTTTTTACACAGTTCAAAAACCCAGTGAGATTCTCACTATTATCTAAAGATGATTTATTTAAGAGGTGCTGTGGTTTGTACCAGTTTCATAAGCAGACTTAATCTACATATGGTCTGTATGAGTAGTAAACACAGTTCTTTTTTGAGGGCATGCTTATGGTTCTTGCTGTATTGCAGACACTGGAAAGAAGAGCTTGCTTCTTTCGTTAAAACAGAGTGTGTTTCAGGGATGAGAACAATGGTTTGAATTTCCCTTCAGAAACGGAGTTAAACCCCAGGATCTGTGTCTTCCTACAAGCAGGAGTTCATTTCTGGTAAACCCAGTGAATTTTGGGCTCAAATGATATTTCGCAGTTCACGAACCCAACGCGATTCTCACTTTTATCTAAAGGGCATTTAAGTAGAGGAGCTGTGGTTTGTTTCAGTTTCATAAGCAGAGTTGAATTACATATGGTCCTATGAGTAAGAAACACAGTTCTTTTTTCTAGGCATGCTCATTTTTTAGCTGTATTGGAGACCTTGGAAAGAAGACCTTGCTTCTTGCGTGAAAACAAAGCGTGTTTCATGAATGGGAACTAGGTCTGAATTTCCCTTCAGAAATGGAGTTCAACCCCAGGATCTGTGTCTTCCTACAAGCAAGAGTTCATTTCTGGTAAACCCAGTGAATTTTTGTGCTCAAATGATTTTTCGCAGTTCACGAACCCAATGCGATTCTCACTATTAACTAAAGAGCATTTATGTAAGAGGAGCTGTGGTTTGTTTCAGTTTCATAAGCAGAGTTGAACTACATATGGTCCGTATAAGTAAGAAACACAGTTCTTTTTTCCTGGGCATGCTCATTGTTATTTCTGTATTGGAGACACTGGAAAGAAGAGCTTGCTTCTTGAGTAAACACAGAGTGTCTTTCATGGAGGAGAACACTGGTCTGAATTTCCCATCAGAAACTGAGCTAATCCCCAAGATCTGTGTCTTCCTACAAGAAATAGTTCATTTCTGGTAAACCAAGAGAATTTTCGGCTCAAATGATTTTACACAGTTCTAGAACTCAACGCAATTATCACTATTAACTAAAGAGCATTTATATAAGAGGAGCTCTGGTTTCTGTCAGTTTCATTAGCAGAGTTGAACTACATATGGTCCCTATGAGTAGGAAACACAGTTCTTTTTTTCAGGGCATGCGCAAGGTTCTTGCTCTATTGGAGTCTCAGCAAAGAAGAGCTTGCTTCTTCAGTTAAAACAGATTGTGTTTCAGGGATGAGAACTCTGGTCTGAATATCCCTTCAGAAACAGAGTTAAACCACAGGATCTGTGTCTTCCTTCAAGGAAGAGTTCATTTCTGGTAAACACAGTGAATTTTGGGCTCAAAAGTTTTTACACAGTTCAAAATCCCTATTAGATTCTCACTATTAACTAAAGAGCATTTATTTAAGAGGTGCTGTGGTTTGTACCAGTTTCATAAGCAGACTTAATCTACATATGGTCTGTATGAGTAGTAAACACAGTTCTTTTTGAGGGCATGCTCAAGGTTCTTGCTGTATTGGAGACACAGGAAAGAACTGCTTGCTTCTTGCGTTAAAACAGCGTGCTTTTCAGGGATGAGAACTCTGGCTAGAATTTCCTATCAGAAACGGAGTTAAACCACAGGATCTGAGTCTTCCTACAAGCAAGACTTCATTTCTGGTAAACCCAGTGATTTTGGGGCTCAAATGATATTTCGCAGTTCACGAACCCAACGCGATTCTCACTATTATCTAAAGAGCATTTATGTAGAGGAGCTGTGGTTTGTTTCAGTTTCATAAGCAGAGTTGAATTACATATGGTCCTATGAGTAAGAAACACAGTTCTTTTTTTCTAGGCATGCTCATTTTTTAGCTGTATTGGAGATGCCGGAAAGAAGAGTTTGCTTCTTGCGTGGAAACAGAGCGTGTTTCATGGATGGGAACTAGGTCTGAATTTCTCCTTCAGAAACAGAGTTAAACCACAGGATCTGAGTCTTCCTACAAGCAAGAGATCATTTCTGGTAAACCCAGTGAATTTTTGGCTCAAATGATTTTACACAGTTGTAGAACCCAACGCGATTTTCACTATTAACTAAAGAGCATTTATGTAAGAGGAGCTGTGGTCTGTATCAGTTTCATAAGCAGAGTTGAACTGCATATGGTCCGTATGAGTAGGAAACACAGTTCTTTTTTTCTGGGCATGAGCATGGTTCTTGCTGTATTGGAGACGCTGGAAAGAAGAGCTTGCTTCTTGCGTTAAAACAGAGTGTCTTTCATGGATGAGAACTCTGGTCTGAATTGCCTTCAGAAACGTAGTTAAACCCCAGGATCTGTGTCTTCCTACAAGCAAGAGATCATTTCGGGTAAACCCAGTGAATTTTTTTGCTCAAATGATTTCTCGCTGTTCACGAACACAAGGCGATTTTCACTATTCACTAAAGAGGAATTATGTAAGAGGATGTCTTGTCTGTATCAGTTTCATAAGCAGAGGTGAACTACATATGATCTGTATGAGTAGGAAACACAGTTCTTTTTTGAGGGCATGCACATGGTTCTTACTGTATTGGAGACGCTCGAAAGAAGAGGATGATTATTGCCTTAAAACAGAGTTTTTTTTCAGGGATGAGAACTCTGGTCTGAATTTCCCTTCAGAAACGGAGTTAAAGCACAGGATCTCTATCTTCCTACAAGCAAGAGTTCATTTCTGGTAAACCAAGTGAATTTTCGGCTCAAATGATTTTACACAGTTCTAGAATCCAACACGATTATAACTATTAAGTAAAGAGCATTTATGCAAGAGGAGAAGTGGTCTGTATCAGTATCATAAGCAGAGTTGAACTACATATGGTCCGTATGAGTAGCAAACACAGTTCTTTTTTTCTGGGCATGCGCATTGTTCTTGCTGTATTGGAGACGCTGGAAAGAGGAGCTTGCTTCTTGCGTTAAAATAGAGTGTGTTTCATGGATGAGAACACTTGTCTCAGTTTCCCTTCAGAAACGGAGTTAAAACCCAGAATCTATGTCTTCCTTCATTCAAGAGTTCATTTCTGGTAAACACAGTGAATTTTGGGCTCAAATGATTTTACACAGTTCAAAAACCCAATGCGATTCTCACTATTAACTAAAGATGATTTATTTAAGAGGAGCAGTGGTCTGTATCAGTTTCATAAGCAGAGTTGTTCTACATATGGTCCATATGAGTAGGAAACACAGTTCTTTTTTGAGGGCATGCTCATGGTTCTTACTGTATTGGAGACACTGGAAAGAAGAGCTTTCTTCTTGCATTTAAACAGAGTTTGTTTCATTGATGAGAACTCTGGTCTGAATTTCCCTTCAGAAACAGAGTTCAACCCCAGGATCTGTGTCTTCCTACAAGCAAGAGTTCATTTCTGGTAAACCCAGTGAATTTTGGGCTCAAATGATATTTCGCAGTTCAAGAACCCAAAGCGATTCTCACTATTGTCTAAAGAGCGTTTATGTAGAGGAGGTTTGGTTTGTTTCAGTTTCAGAAGCAGAGTTGAATTACATATGGTCTTATGAGTAAGAAACACAGTTCATTTTTCTAGGCATGTTCATTTTTTAACTGTATTGGAGACACTGGATAGAAGAGCTTGCTTCTTGCATTTAAACAGAGCGTGTTTCATGGATGGGAACTTGGTCTGAATTTCCCTTCAGAAACGGAGTTAAACCCCAGGATCTGTGTCTTCCTTCAAGGAAGAGTTCATTTCTGGTAAACCGAGTGAATTTTGGGCTCAAAAGTTTTTACACAGTTCTAGATCCCAAAGCGGTTATCACTATTAACTAAAGAGCATTTATGTAAGATGAGCTGTGGTCTGTATCAGTTTCATAAGCAGAGTTGAACTACATATGATCCGTTTGAGTAGGAAACACAGTTCTTTTTTCCTAGGCATGCTCATGGTTCTTGCTGTATAGAAGACGCTGGAAAGAAGAGCTTGCTTCTTCCGTTAAAACAGAGTGTGTTTCAGGGATGAGAACTCTGGTCTGAATTTCCCTTCAGAAACGGAGTTAAACCCCAGGATCTGTGTCTTCCTACAAGCAAGAATTCATTTCTGGTAAACCAAGAGAATTTTGGGCTCAAATGATTTTTCGCAGTTCACGAACCCAACATGATTCTCACTATTATCTAAAGAGCATTTATGTAAGAGGAGCTGTGGTCTGTATCAGTTTCATAAGCAGAGTTGAACTACATATGATCCATATGAGTAGGAATCACAGTTCTTTTTTTGTAGGCATGCTCATGGTTCTTGCTGTATTGGAGACGCTGGAAAGAAGCGCTTGCTTCTTGCGTTAAAACAGAGTGTCTTTCAGGGATGAGAACTCTGGTCTGAATTTTCCTTCAGAAACGGAGTTAAACCCCAGGATCTTGTCTTCCTTCAAGCAAGAGGTCATTTCTGGTAAACCGAGTGAATTTTGGGCTCAAATGATTTTACACAGTTCAAAAACCCAATGCGATTCTCACTATTAACTAAAGGTGATTTGTTTAAGAGGTGCTTTGGTTTGTATCAGCTTCATAAGCAGAGTTGTTCTACATATTGTCCATACGAGTAGGAAACACAGTTCTTTTTTGAGGGCATGCTCATGGTTCTTACTGTATTGGAGACACTGGAAAGAAGAGCTTGCTTCTTGCATTTAAACAGAGTTTGTTTCATGGATGAGAACTCTGGTCTGAATTTCCCTTCTGAAACGGAGTTAAACCGCAGGATCTGTGTCTCCTACAAGCAAGAGTTCATTTCTTGTAAACCCAGTGAATTTGGGGCTCAAATGATTTTTCACAGTTCACGAACCCAACGCGCTTTTCACTATTATCTAAAGAGCATTTATGTTAGAGGAGCTCTGGTTTGCATCAGTTTCATAAGCAGAGTTGAACTACATATTGTCCGTACAAGTAGGAAACACAGTTCTTTTTTCAGGGCATGCTCATGGTTCTTGCTGTATTGGAGACTCTGGAAAGAAGAGCTTGCTTCTTGTGTTAAAACAGAGTGTCTTTCATGGATGAGAACTCTGGTCTGAATATTCCTTCAGAAACGGAGTTAAACTCCAGGATCTGTGTCTTCCTACAAGCAAGAGATCCTTTCTGGTAAACCCAGTGAATTTTGGGCTCAAATGATTTCTCCCTGTTCACGAAACCAAGGCGATTCTCACTATTAACTAAAGAGCATTTATGTAAGAGGATCTGTGGTCTGTATCATTTTCATAAACAGAGTTGAACTACATATGATCCGTATGAGTAGGAATCACAGTTCTTTTTTTGTAGGCATGCTCATGGTTCTTGCTGTATTGGAGACGCTGGAAAGAAGAGCTTGCTTATTGCGTTAAAACAGAGTGTGTTTCATGGATGAGAACTCTAGTCTGAATTTCCCTTCAGATACGAAGTTAAACCTCAGGATCTGTGTCTTCCTTCAAGGAAGAGTTCATTTCTTGTAAACCGAGTGAATTTTGGGCTTAAAAGGTTTTACACAGTTCAAAGCCCAATGTGATTCTCACTATTAACTAAACAGCATTTATTTAAGAGGTGCTGTGGTTTGTACCAGTTTCATAAGCATACTTAATCTACATGTGGTCTGTATGAGTAGTAAACACAGTTCTTTTTTTCTAGGCATGCTCATGGTTCTTGCTGTATAGAAGACGCTGGAAAGAAGAGCTTGCTTCTTCCGTTAAAACAGAGTGTGTTTCAGGGATGAGAACTCTGGTCTGAATTTCCCTTCAGAAACGGAGTTAAACCCCAGGATCTGTGTCTTCCTACAAGCAAGAGTTTATTTCTGGTAAA
Source organism: Onychomys arenicola (assembly GCA_949786405.1). Classification (NCBI taxonomy): domain Eukaryota; kingdom Metazoa; phylum Chordata; class Mammalia; order Rodentia; family Cricetidae; genus Onychomys; species Onychomys arenicola. The sequence goes on along the minus strand of CATKUM010000061.1, from coordinate 1,363,791 downwards.
CCCAGTGAATTTTGGGCTCAAATGATTTTTCGCAGTTCTAGATCCCAAAGTGATTATCACTATTAAGTAAAGAGCATTTATGTAAGAGGAGCTCTGGTTTGCATCACTTTCATAAGCAGAGTTGAACTACATATGGTCCGTACAAATAGGAAACACAGTTCTTTTATTTTAGTCATGCTCATGGTTCTTGCTGTATTTTAGACTCTGGAAAGAAAGGCTTGCTTCTTCGTTTAAACACAGTGTGTTTCAGGGATGAGTACTCTGTTCTGATTTTCCCTTCAGAAACGGAGTTAAACCACAGGATCTGTGTCTTCCTACAAGCAAGAGATCATTTCTGGTAAACAGAGTGAATTTTGGGCTCAAATGATTTTTCGCAGTTCAGGAACCCAACGCGTTTTCACTATTTTCTAAAGAGCATTTATGTAAGAGGAGCGCTGGTTTGCATCACTTTCATAAGCAGAGTTGAACTACATATGGTCCGTACAAATAGGAAACACAGTTCTTTTTTTCAGGGCATGCTCATGGTTCTTGCTGTATTGGAGACTCTGGAAAGAAGAGCTTGCTTTTTGCTTTAATACAGAGTGTGTTTCAGGGATGAGAACTCTGGTCTGATTTTCCCTTCTGACACTGACTTAAACCCCAGGATCTTTGTCTTCATACAAGCAAGAGTTCATTTCTCGTAAACCGAGTGAATTTTGGGATCAAATGATTTTACACAGTTCAAAAACCCAATGTGATTCTCACTATTAACTAAAGATGATTTATTTAAGAGGTGCTGTGATTTGTATCAGCTTCATAAGCAGAGTTGTTCTACATATGGTCCATATGAGTAGGAAACACAGTTCTTTTTTGAGGGCATGCTCATGGTTCTTACTGTATTGGAGACAATGGAAAGAAGAGCTAGCTTCTTGCATTTAAACAGAGTTTGTTTCATGGATGAGAACTCTGGTCTGAATTTCCCTTCAGAAACGGAGTTAAACCCCAGGAATTGTGTCTTCCTACAAGCAAGAGTTCATTTCTGGTAAACCCAGTGAATTTTGGGCTCAAATGATTTTTCGCAGTTAACGACCCAACGTGATTTTCACTATTAACTAAAGAGGATTTATGTAAGAGGAGCTGTGGTTTGTATCAGTTTCATAAACAGAGTTGAACTACATATGGTCCGTATGAGTAGGAAACACAGTTCTTTTTTTCTGGGCAGGCGCATGGTTCTTGCTGTATTGGAGACGCTGGAAAGAAGAGCTTGCTTCTTGCGTTAAAACAGAGTGTGTTTCAGGGATGAGAACTCTGGTCTGATTTTCCCTTCAGAAACGGAGTTAAACCCCAGGATCTGTGATTCCTAAAAGCAAGAGTTCAGTTCTGGTAAACCCTGTGTATTTTGTACTCAAATGATCTTTCGCAATTCAGTAACCCATCACTATTCTCCCTATGAAATAAAGAGCAATTATGTAAGAGGAGGTGTGGACTGTATCAGTTTTGAAAGCAGAGTTGATCTAAATATGGTCCATATGAATAGGAAACACAGTTCTTTTTTTCAGGCCATGCTCAAAATTCTTGATATATTTTAGACTCTGGAAAAAAGAGCTTGCTTCTTCATTAAAACAGAGTGTGTTTCAGGGATGAGAATTCTGTTCTGAATTTCACTGCAGAAACAGATTTAAACCCCAGGGTCAGTGTCTTCCTACCATCAAGAGTTCATTTCTGGTAAACCCAGTGAATTTTGGGCTCAAATGATTTTTCGCAGTTCACAAACCCAACATGATTCTCACTATTAAAAATAGAGCATTTGTGTAAGAGGAGCCGTGGTTTGTATCAGTTTCATGAGCAGAGTTGAAGTACATATGGTCCTTATGAGTAAGAAAGACAGTTCTTTTTTTTCAGGCCATTTTCATGGTTCTTGCTGTATATTAGACTCTGGAAAGAAGAGCTTGCTTCTTCGTTTAAACAGAGTGTGTTTCAGGGATGAGAACTCTGGTCTCAATTTCCCTGCAGAAACGGAGTTAAACCCCAGGATCTGTATCTTTCTACAAGCAAGAGTTCATTTCTGGTAAACCCAGTGATTTTTGGGCTCAAATGATTTTTCGCAGTTCATGAACCCAACATGATTCTCACTATTAACTAAAGAGGATTTATGAAAGAGGAGCTTGGTTTGTATCAGTTTCATGAGCAGAGTTGAACTACATATGGTCTGTATGAGTCTGAAACACAGTTTTTTTTTTTTTTCTGGGCATGCTCATGTTTCTTACTATATTGTAGACGCTGGAAAGAAGAGGATGATTCTTGCCTTAAAACAGAGTGTTTTTCAGGGATGAGAACTCTGGTCTGAATTTGCCTTCAGAAACGGAGTTAATCCCCAGGATCTGTGTCTTACTACAAGCTTGAGTTCATTTCTGGTAAACCTAGTAAATTTTGGGCTCAAATGATTTTTCGCAGTTCACGAACCCAACACGATTCTCTCTATTAACTAAACAGGATTTATGTAAGAGGAGCTGTGGTTTGTATCAATTTCATAAGCAGAGTTGAACTACATATGGTCTGTATGAGTGGGAAACACAGTTATTTTTTTCTAGGCATTTTCATTTTTCTTACTATATTGGAGACGCAGGAAAGAAGAGCTTGCTTCTTGCGTTATAACAGAGTGTTTTACAGGGATGAGAATTCTTGTCTGAATTTACATTCAGAAACCGAGTTAAACCCCAGGATCAGTGTCTTCCTACAAGCAAGAGTTCATTTTTGGTAAACCCAGTGAATTTTGGGCTCAAATGATTTTTCGCAGTTCATGAACCCAACATGATTCTCACTATTAACAAAAGAGCATTAATGTAAGAGGAGCCGTGGTTTGTATCAGTTTCATGAGTAGAATTGAACTACATATGGTCCTTATGATCTTTTTTTCATGGCATGCTCATGGTTCTTGCTGTATTTTAGATTTGGAAAGAAGAGCTTTCTTCTTGCGTTATAACAGAGGGTGTTTCAGGGATGAGAACTCTGGTCTGAATTGCCTTCATAAACGGAGTTAAACCCCAGGATCTGTGTCTTACTACAATCAAGAGTTCAGTTCTGGTAAACCCAGTGAATTTTGTACTCAAATGATTTTTCACAATTCAGTAACCCATCTCTAATCTCCCTATGAAATAAAGAGCAATTATGTAAGAGGAGGTGTGGTCTGTATCAGTTTCTAAAGCAGAGTTGATCTAAATATGGTCCATATGAATAGGAAACACAGTTCTTTTTTTCAGGCCATGCTCATGGTTCTTGATGTATTTTAGACTCTGGAAAAAAGAGCTTGCTTCTTCGTTAAAACAGAGTGTGTTTCAGGGATGAGAACTCTGGTCTGAATTTCCCTGCAGATACAGATTTAAACCGCAGGATATGTGTCTTCCTACAAGCTAGAGTTCATTTCTGGTAAACCCAGTGATTTTTGGGCTCAAATGGTTTCTCGCAGTTAAACAACCCAACATGATTCTCACTATTAACTAAAGATGATTTATGTAAGAGGAGCTGTGGTTTGTATCAATTTCATAAGCAGAGTTGAACTACATATGGTCTGTATGAGTCGGAAACACAGTTGTTTTTTTTTTTCTGGGCATGCTCATGTTTCTTACTATATTGGAGACTCAGGAAAGAAGAGCTTGCTTCTTGCATTATAACAGAGTGTTTTTCAGGGATGAGAACTCTGGTCTGAATTTCCCTTCAGAAACGGAGTTAAACCCCAGGATCAGTGTCTTCCTAAAAGCAAGAGTTCAGTTCTGGTAAACCCAGTGATTTGTTGGCCCAAATGATTATTTGTAGTTCAAGAACCCAACATGATTCTCACTATTAACTAAAGAGCATTTATGTAAGAGGAGCTGTGGTTTGTATCAGTTACATAAGCAGATTTGAACTACATATGATCTGTCTGAGTAGGAAACACAGTTCTTTTTTTCAGGGCATGCTCATGGTTCTTGCTGAATTTTAGACTCTAGAAAGAAGAGCTTGCTTCTTGCGTTAAAACAGAGTGTGTTTCAGGGATGAGAACTCTGGTCTGAATTTTCCTTCAGAAACGAAGTTAAACCCCAGAATCTGTGTCTTCCTACAAGCAAGAGTTCAGTTCTGGTAAAACCATTGAATTTTGGGCTCAAATGAATTTTCGCAGTTCAGGAACCCAATGATATTCTTACTATTAACTAATGAGAATTTATGTAAGAGGAGCTGCAGTCTGTATCATTTCATAATTAGAGTTGAACTACATATGGTCCTTATGGGTAGGAAACTCAGTTCTTTTTTTCTGGGCATGCTCATGGTTCTTATTGTATTGGAGACGCTGCAAAGAAGAGGATGATTCTTGCCTTAAAACAGAGTGTTATTCAGGGTTGAGAAATCTGGTCTGAATTTGCCTTCATAAACGGAGTTAAACCCCAGGATCAGTGTCTTCTACAAGCAAGAGTTCAGTTCTGGTAAACCCAGTGAATTTTGGGCTCAAATGATTTTTCACAGTTCAGGAAACCAATGCTATTCTCACAATTAACTAAAGAGCATTTATTTAAATGGAGGTGTGGTCTGTATCAGTTTCATAAGCAGAGTTGAACAACATATGGTACGTATGAATAGGAAACACAGTTCATTTTTTCAGGGCATGCTCATGGTTCTTGCTGTATTTTAGACTCTGGAAAGAAGAGGTTCCTTCTTGCGTTAAAACAGAGTGTGTTTCAGGGATGAGAACTCTGGTCTGAATTTCCCTTCAGAATAGGAGTTAAGCCCCATGATCTTTGTCTTCCTACCAGCAAGAGTTCATTTCTGGTAAACCAAGGGAATTTTCGTCTCAAATGATTTTTCGCAGTTCACAAACCCTACGCTATTCTCACTATCAACTAATGAGAATTTATGTAAGAGGAGCTGCGGTCTGTATCATTTCTCAATTAGAGTTGAACTACATATGGTCCGTATGAGTAGGAAACACAATTCTTTTTTTCTGGGCATGCTCACGGTTCTTACTGTATTGGAGACACTGGAAAGAAGAGCTTGCTTCTTGGGGTAAAACAGAGTGTGTTTCATGGATGAGAACACTGGTCTGAATTTCCCTTCAGAAACGGAGTTAAACCCCAGGATCTGTGTCTTCGTACATGCAAGTTCATTTCTGGTAAACACAGTGAATTTTGGGTTCAAATGATTTTTCGCAGTTCACGAACCCAACATGATTCTCACTATTAACTAAAAAGCATTTATGTAAGAGGATCCGTGGTTTGAATCAGTTTCATAAGCAGAGTTGAACTACATATGGTCCTTATGAGTAGGAAACACAGTTCTTTTTTTCAGGGCATTCTCATGGTTTTTTCTCTATTTTAGACTCTGGAAAGAAGAGCTTGCTTCTTGCGTTATAACATAGTGTGTTTTAGGGATGAGAACTCTGGTCTGAATTTCCTTTCAGAAACGGAGTTAAACCCCAGTATCTGTGTCTTCCTACAAGCAAGTGTTCATTTCTGGTAAACAAAATGAATTTTGGGCTCAAAAGATTTTTCACAGATCAGCAACCCAAACCGATTCTCACTACTAACTAAAGAGCATTAATGTAAGAGGAGCTTTGGTTTGTATCAGTTTCATAAGCAGAGTTGAACTACATATGGTCCGTATGAGTAGGAAACATGGTTCTTTTTTTCTGGGAATGCTCATGTTTCCTACTATATTGGAGACGCTGGAAAGAAGAGGATGATTCTTTCCTTAAAACAGAGTGTTTTTCAGGGATGAGAACTCTGGTCTGAATTTCCCTGCAGAAACTGAGTTAAACCCCAGGATCTGTGTCTTCCTACAAGCAAGAGTTCATTTCTGGTAAACCCAGTGATTTTTTTGGCCCAAATGGTTTTTCGCAGTTCAAGAACCCAACATTATTCTCACTATTAACTAAAGAGCATTTATGTAAGAGGAGCTGTGGTTTGTATCAGTTTCATAAACAGAGTTGAACTACATATGGTCTGTCTGAGTAGAAAACACAGTTCTTTTTTTCAGGGCATGCTCATGGTTCTTGCTGTATTTCAGACTCTAGAATGAAGAGCTTGCTTCTTGCGTTAAAACAGAGTGTGTTTCAGGGATGAGAACTCTGGTCTGAATTTCCCTTCTGAAACAGAGTTCAACACCAGGATCTGTGTCTTCCTACAATCAAGTGTTCATTTCTGGTATACCAAGAGAATTTTCCGCTCAAATGACTTTTGACAGTGCTAGAACCCAACGCGATTATCACTTTTAACTAAAGAGCATTAATGTAAGAGGAGATGCGGTCTGTATCATTTCATAAGCAGAGTTGAACTACATATGGTCAGTATGAGTAGGAAACACAGTTCTTTTTTTCTGGGTATGCTCATGGTTCTTACTGTATTAGAGACGCTGGAAAGAAGAGCATGATTCTTGCCTTAAAACAGAGTGTTTTTCAGGGTTGAGAATTCTGGTCTGAATTTGCCTTCGTAAACGGAGTTAAACCCCAGGTTCTTTGTCTTACTACAAGCAAGAGTTCATTTCTGGTAATCCCAGTGATTTGGGGGCTCAAATGATTTTTCATAGTTCACGAACCCAACATGATTCTCACTTTTAATTAAAGAGCATTTATGTAAGAGGAGCTGCGGTCTGTATCATTTCTTAAGCAGAGTTGAACTACATATGGTCCGTATGAGTAGGAAACACAGTTCTTTTTTCTGGCATGCTCATGGTTCTTACTGTGTTGGAGACACTGGAAAGAAGAGGATGATTCTTGCCTTAAAACAGAGTGATTTTCAGGGATGAGAACTCTGGTCTGAATTTACATTCAGAAACCGAGTTAAACGCCAGGATCAGTGAATTCCTACAAGCAAGTGTTCAGTTCTGGTAAACCCAGTGAATTTTGGGCTCAAATGATTTTTCGCAGTTCAGGAACCCAACGCTATTCTCACAATTAACTAAAGAGCATTTATTTAAGTGGAGGTGTAGTCTGTATCAGTTTCATAAGTAGAGTTGAACAACATATGGTACGTATGAATAGCAAACGCAATACTTTTTTCAGGGCACGCTCATGGTTCTTGTTGTATTTTAGACTCTGGAAAGAAGAGCTTCCTTCTTGTGTTATAACAGAGTGTGTTTCAGGGATGAGAACTCTGGTCTGAATTTCCCTTCAGAAACGGAGTTAAGCCCCAGGATCTGTGTATTCCTACAAGTAAGAGTTCATTTCTTGTTAACCCAGTGAATTTTGGGCTCAAATGATTTTTTGCAGTTCAGGAACCCTACACTATTCTCACTATTATCTAAAGAGGATTTATGTAAGAGGAGCTGTGGTTTGTATCAGTTTCATAAGCAGAGTTGAACTACATAATTTCTGTATGAGTCGGAAACACAGTTCTTTTTTTCTGGGCATGCTCATGTTTCTTACTATATTGGAGACGCTGGAAAGAAGAGGATGGTTCTTGCCTTAAAACAGAGTGTTTTTGAGGGATGAGAACTCTGGTCTGAATTTGCCTTCAGAAACGGAGTAAAACATCAGGATAATTGTCTTCCTACAACCAAGAGTTCATTGCTGGTAAACCCAGTGATTTTTTGGCCCAAATGATTTTTCGCAGTTCACGAACCCAACATGATTCTCACTATTAACTAAAGAGCATTTATGTTAGAGAGCTGTGGTTTGTATCCGTTTCATAAGAAGAGTTGAACTACATATGGTCCATCTGAGTAGGAAACACAGTTCATTTTTCAGGGCATGCTCATGGATCTTCTTGTATTTTCGACTCTAGAAAGAAGAGCTTGCTTCTTGCGTTAAAACAGAGTGTGTTTCAAGGAAGAGAAATCTGGTCTGAATTTCCCCTTAGAAACGGAGTTAAACCCTAGGATCTGTGTCTTCCTACAAGCAAGTGTTCATTTCTGGTAAACAAATTGAATTTTGGGTTCAAATGTTTTTTCACAGTTCAGCAACACAAACTGATTCTCACTAAAACTAAAGAGCTTTAATGTAAGAGGAGCTGTGGTTTGTATCCGTTTCATAAGAGGAGTTGAACTACATATGGTCCCTATGAGTAGAAAACACAGTTCTTTTTTTCTGGACATGCTCATGGTTCTTACTATATTGGAGACGCTGGAAAGAAGAGGATGATTCTTGCCTTAAAACAGAGTGTTTTTCAGGGTTGAGTAATCTGGTCCTAATTTAGCATCAGAAACGGAGTTAAACCCCAGGATCTGTGTCTTCCTACAAGCAAGAGTTCAGTTCTGGTAAAACCATTGAATTTTGGGCTCAAATGATTTTTCGCAGTTCAAGAACCCAACAATATTGTTACTATTAACTAAAGATCATTTATGTAAGAGGAGCTGTGGTTTGTATTAGTTTTATAAGCAGAGTTGAACTACATATGGTCCGTATGTGTCGGAAACACAGTTCTTTTTTTAAGGACATGCTCATGGTTCTTGCTGTATTGGTGACGCTGGAAAGAAGAGCTTGCTTCTTGCATTAAAACAGGGTCTGTTTCATGGATGAGAACTCTGGTGTGAATTTCCCTTCACAAACGCAGTTAAACACCATGATCTTTTTCTTCCTACCAGCAAGAGTTCATTTCTGGTAAACCAAGTGAATTTTCGGCTCAAATGATTTTTTGCAGTTCAAGAACCCTACGTTATTCTCACTATTAACTAATGAGAATTTATGTAAGAGGAGCTGCGATCTGTATCATTTCATAATTAGAGTTGAACTACATATGGTCCTTATAAGTAGGAAACACAGTTCTTTTTTTTCAGGGCATGCTCATATTTCTTAGTATATTGGAGACGCTGGAAAGAAGAGGATGATTCTTGTCTTAAAAGAGAGTGTTTTTCAGAGAAGAGAACTCTGGTCTGAATTTCCCTTCAGAAACGGAGTTCAACCCCAGGATCTGTGTCTTCCTACAAGCAAGTGTTAATTTCAGGTAAACAAAGTGAATTTTATCCTCAAATGATTTGTCGGAGTTCAGCAACACAAACTGATTCTCACTATTAACTAAAGAGCATTAAGGTAAGAGGAGCTGTGGTTTGTATCAGTTTCATAAGCAGAGTTGAACTACATATGGTCCGTATGAGTAAGAAACACAGTTCTGTATTTCTGGGCATGCTCATATTTCTTAGTATATTGGAGACGCTGGAAAGAAGAGGATGATTCTTGACTTAAAAGAGAGTGTTTTTCAGGGATGAGAACTCTGTTCTGAATTTGCCTTCAGAAACGGAGTTAAACCCCAGGATCTCTGTCTTCCCACAAGCAAGAGTTCAGTTCTGGTAAAACCAGTGAATTTTGGGCTCAAATGATTTTTCGCAGTTCAGGAACCCAACGCTATTCTACTATTAACTAAAGATCATTTATGTAAGAGGAGCTGTGGTTTGTATCAGTTTCATAAGCAGAGTTGAACTACATATGGTCCGTATGAGTAGGAAACACAGTTCTTTTTTTCAGGGCATGCTCATGGTTCTTGCTGTATTTTAGTTTCTGGTAAGAAGAGCTTGCTCCTTGCGTTAAAACAGAGTGTTTCAGGGATGAGAACTCTGGTCTGAATTTCCCTTCAGAAACGGAGTTAAACCCCAGGATCTGTGTCTTCCTACAAGCAAGTGTTCATTTCTGGTAAACAAAGTGAATTTTGGGCTCAAATGATTTTTCACAGTTCAGCAAACCAATCCGATTCTCACTATTAACTAAAGAGCATTAATGTAAGAGGAGTTCTTTTTTGTATCAGTTTCATAAGCAGAGTTGAACTACATATGGTCCGTCTGAGTAGCAAACACAGTTCTTTTTTTCTGGGCATGCTCATATTTTTACTATATTGGAGACGCTGGAAAGAAGAGGATGATTCTTGCCTTAAAACAGATTGTATTTCAGGGATGAGAACTCTGGTCTGAATTTGCGTTCAGAAACGGAGTTAAACCCCATGATCTGTGTCTTCCTACATGCAAGAATTCAGTTCTGATAAACCCAGTGATTTTTTGGCACAAATGATTTTTCGCAATTCAAGAACCCAACATGATTCTCACTATTAACTAACGATCATTTATGTAAGAGGAGCTGTTTTTTGTATGAGTTTCATAAGCAGATTTGAACTACATATGGTCCGTATGAGTAGGAAACACAGTCCTTTTTTTCAGGGCATGCTCATGGTCCTTGCTGTATTTTAGACTCTGGAAAGAAGAGCTTGCTTCTTGCGTTAAAACAGAGTGTGTTTCAGGGATGAGAACTCTGGTCTGAATTTCCCTTCAGAAACGGAGTTAAACCCCAGGATCTGTGTCTTCCTACATGCAAGAGTTCATTTCTGGTAAACTCAGTGAATTTTGTGCTCAATTGATTATTCGCAGTTCAGGAACCCAGTGCTATTCTTACTATTAACTAAAGAGCATTTATTTCAGAGGAGCTGCGGTCTGTATCATTTCATAAGCAGAGTTGAACTACATATTTTCTGTATGAGTCGGAAACACAGTTCTTTTTTTCTGGGTATGCTCATGGTTCTTACTGTATTAGAGACGCTGGAAAGAAGAGCATGATTCTTGCCTTAAAACAGAGTGTTTTTCAGGGTTGAGAATTCTGGTCTGAATTTGCCTTCGTAAACGGAGTTAAACCCCAGGTTCTTTGTCTTACTACAAGCAAGAGTTCATTTCTGGTAATCCCAGTGATTTGGGGGCTCAAATGATTTTTCATAGTTCACGAACCCAACATGATTCTCACTTTTAATTAAAGAGCATTTATGTAAGAGGAGCTGCGGTCTGTATCATTTCTTAAGCAGAGTTGAACTACATATGGTCCGTATGAGTAGGAAACACAGTTCTTTTTTCTGGCATGCTCATGGTTCTTACTGTGTTGGAGACACTGGAAAGAAGAGGATGATTCTTGCCTTAAAACAGAGTGATTTTCAGGGATGAGAACTCTGGTCTGAATTTACATTCAGAAACCGAGTTAAACGCCAGGATCAGTGAATTCCTACAAGCAAGTGTTCAGTTCTGGTAAACCCAGTGAATTTTGGGCTCAAATGATTTTTCGCAGTTCAGGAACCCAACGCTATTCTCACAATTAACTAAAGAGAATTTATTTAAGTGGAGGTGTAGTCTGTATCAGTTTCATAAGTAGAGTTGAACAACATATGGTACGTATGAATAGCAAACGCAATACTTTTTTCAGGGCACGCTCATGGTTCTTGTTGTATTTTAGACTCTGGAAAGAAGAGCTTCCTTCTTGTGTTATAACAGAGTGTGTTTCAGGGATGAGAACTCTGGTCTGAATTTCCCTTCAGAAACGGAGTTAAGCCCCAGGATCTGTGTATTCCTACAAGTAAGAGTTCATTTCTTGTTAACCCAGTGAATTTTGGGCTCAAATGATTTTTTTGCAGTTCAGGAACCCTACACTATTCTCACTATTATCTAAAGAGGATTTATGTAAGAGGAGCTGTGGTTTGTATCAGTTTCATAAGCAGAGTTGAACTACATAATTTCTGTATGAGTCGGAAACACAGTTCTTTTTTTCTGGGCATGCTCATGTTTCTTACTATATTGGAGACGCTGGAAAGAAGAGGATGGTTCTTGCCTTAAAACAGAGTGTTTTTGAGGGATGAGAACTCTGGTCTGAATTTGCCTTCAGAAACGGAGTAAAACATCAGGATAATTGTCTTCCTACAACCAAGAGTTCATTGCTGGTAAACCCAGTGATTTTTTGGCCCAAATGATTTTTCGCAGTTCACGAACCCAACATGATTCTCACTATTAACTAAAGAGCATTTATGTTAGAGAGCTGTGGTTTGTATCCGTTTCATAAGAAGAGTTGAACTACATATGGTCCATCTGAGTAGGAAACACAGTTCATTTTTCAGGGCATGCTCATGGATCTTCTTGTATTTTCGACTCTAGAAAGAAGAGCTTGCTTCTTGCGTTAAAACAGAGTGTGTTTCAAGGAAGAGAAATCTGGTCTGAATTTCCCCTTAGAAACGGAGTTAAACCCTAGGATCTGTGTCTTCCTACAAGCAAGTGTTCATTTCTGGTAAACAAATTGAATTTTGGGTTCAAATGTTTTTTCACAGTTCAGCAACACAAACTGATTCTCACTAAAACTAAAGAGCTTTAATGTAAGAGGAGCTGTGGTTTGTATCCGTTTCATAAGAGGAGTTGAACTACATATGGTCCCTATGAGTAGAAAACACAGTTCTTTTTTTCTGGACATGCTCATGGTTCTTACTATATTGGAGACGCTGGAAAGAAGAGGATGATTCTTGCCTTAAAACAGAGTGTTTTTCAGGGTTGAGTAATCTGGTCCTAATTTAGCATCAGAAACGGAGTTAAACCCCAGGATCTGTGTCTTCCTACAAGCAAGAGTTCAGTTCTGGTAAAACCATTGAATTTTGGGCTCAAATGATTTTTCGCAGTTCAAGAACCCAACAATATTGTTACTATTAACTAAAGATCATTTATGTAAGAGGAGCTGTGGTTTGTATTAGTTTTATAAGCAGAGTTGAACTACATATGGTCCGTATGTGTCGGAAACACAGTTCTTTTTTTAAGGACATGCTCATGGTTCTTGCTGTATTGGTGACGCTGGAAAGAAGAGCTTGCTTCTTGCATTAAAACAGGGTCTGTTTCATGGATGAGAACTCTGGTGTGAATTTCCCTTCACAAACGCAGTTAAACACCATGATCTTTTTCTTCCTACCAGCAAGAGTTCATTTCTGGTAAACCAAGTGAATTTTCGGCTCAAATGATTTTTTGCAGTTCAAGAACCCTACGTTATTCTCACTATTAACTAATGAGAATTTATGTAAGAGGAGCTGCGATCTGTATCATTTCATAATTAGAGTTGAACTACATATGGTCCTTATAAGTAGGAAACACAGTTCATTTTTTTCAGGGCATGCTCATATTTCTTAGTATATTGGAGACGCTGGAAAGAAGAGGATGATTCTTGCCTTAAAAGAGAGTGTTTTTCAGAGAAGAGAACTCTGGTCTGAATTTCCCTTCAGAAACGGAGTTCAACCCCAGGATCTGTGTCTTCCTACAAGCAAGTGTTAATTTCAGGTAAACAAAGTGAATTTTATCCTCAAATGATTTGTCGGAGTTCAGCAACACAAACTGATTCTCACTATTAACTAAAGAGCATTAAGGTAAGAGGAGCTGTGGTTTGTATCAGTTTCATAAGCAGAGTTGAACTACATATGGTCCGTATGAGTAAGAAACACAGTTCTGTATTTCTGGGCATGCTCATATTTCTTAGTATATTGGAGACGCTGGAAAGAAGAGGATGATTCTTGACTTAAAAGAGAGTGTTTTTCAGGGATGAGAACTCTGTTCTGAATTTGCCTTCAGAAACGGAGTTAAACCCCAGGATCTCTGTCTTCCCACAAGCAAGAGTTCAGTTCTGGTAAAACCAGTGAATTTTGGGCTCAAATGATTTTTCGCAGTTCAGGAACCCAACGCTATTCTACTATTAACTAAAGATCATTTATGTAAGAGGAGCTGTGGTTTGTATCAGTTTCATAAGCAGAGTTGAACTACATATGGTCCGTATGAGTAGGAAACACAGTTCTTTTTTTCAGGGCATGCTCATGGTTCTTGCTGTATTTTAGTTTCTGGTAAGAAGAGCTTGCTCCTTGCGTTAAAACAGAGTGTTTCAGGGATGAGAACTCTGGTCTGAATTTCCCTTCAGAAACGGAGTTAAACCCCAGGATCTGTGTCTTCCTACAAGCAAGTGTTCATTTCTGGTAAACAAAGTGAATTTTGGGCTCAAATGATTTTTCACAGTTCAGCAAACCAATCCGATTCTCACTATTAACTAAAGAGCATTAATGTAAGAGGAGTTCTTTTTTGTATCAGTTTCATAAGCAGAGTTGAACTACATATGGTCCGTCTGAGTAGCAAACACAGTTCTTTTTTTCTGGGCATGCTCATATTTTTACTATATTGGAGACGCTGGAAAGAAGAGGATGATTCTTGCCTTAAAACAGATTGTATTTCAGGGATGAGAACTCTGGTCTGAATTTGCCTTCAGAAACGGAGTTAAACCCCATGATCTGTGTCTTCCTACATGCAAGAGTTCAGTTCTGATAAACCCAGTGATTTTTTGGCACAAATGATTTTTCGCAATTCAAGAACCCAACATGATTCTCACTATTAACTAACGATCATTTATGTAAGAGGAGCTGTTTTTTGTATGAGTTTCATAAGCAGATTTGAACTACATATGGTCCGTATGAGTAGGAAACACAGTCCTTTTTTTCAGGGCATGCTCATGGTCCTTGCTGTATTTTAGACTCTGGAAAGAAGAGCTTGCTTCTTGCGTTAAAACAGAGTGTGTTTCAGGGATGAGAACTCTGGTCTGAATTTCCCTTCAGAAACGGAGTTAAACCCCAGGATCTGTGTCTTCCTACATGCAAGAGTTCATTTCTGGTAAACTCAGTGAATTTTGTGCTCAATTGATTATTCGCAGTTCAGGAACCCAGTGCTATTCTTACTATTAACTAAAGAGGATTTATTTCAGAGGAGCTGCGGTCTGTATCATTTCATAAGCAGAGTTGAACTACATATTTTCTGTATGAGTCGGAAACACAGTTCTTTTTTTCTGGGCATGCTCATGTTTCTTAATATATTGGAAACGATGGAAAGAATTGGATGATTCTTGCCTTAAAACAGAGTGTTTTTCAGGGATGAGAACTCAGGTCTGAATTTCCCTTGAGAAACGGAATTAAACCCCAGGATGAGTGTCTTCCAACAACCAAGAGTTCATTTCTGGTAAACCCAGTGATTTTTTGGCCCAAATGATTTTTCGCAGTTAAAGAACCCAACATGATTCTCACTATTAACTAAAGAGCATTTATGTAAGATTAGCTGCGGTCTGTATCATTTCATAAGCAGAGTTGAACTACATATGGTCCGTATGAGTAGGAAACACAGTTCATTTTTCAGGGCATGCTCATGGTTCTTGCTTTATTTTAGACTCTAGAAAGAAGAGCTTGCTTCTTGAGTTAAAACAGAGTGTGTTTCAGGGATGAGAACTCTGGTCTGAATTTCCACTCAGAAATGGTGTTAAACCCCAGGATCTGTTTCTTCCTACAAGCAAGAGTTCATTTCTGGTAAACCAGGTGAAATTTCGGCTCAAAAGTTTTTTCGCAGTTCACGAACCCTACGCTATTCTCACTATTAACTAAAGAGCATTTATGTAAGAGGAGCTGTGGTTTGTATCAGTTTCATAAGCAGAGTTGAACTACATATGGTCTGTATGAGTAGGAAACACAGTTCATTTTTTCAGGGCATGCTCATTGTTCTTGCTGTATTTTAGACTCTGGAAAGAACAGCTTGCTTCTTGCGTTATAACAGAGTGTGTTTCAGGGAAGAGAACTCTGGTCTGAATTTCCCTTCAGAAACGGAGTTAAACCCCAGGATCTGTGTCTTCCTACAAGCAAGTGTTCATTTCTGGTAAACAAAATGAATTTTGGGCTCAAATGGTTTTTTGCATTTCAGCAACCCAAACTGATTCTCACTATTAACTAATGAGCATTAATGTAAGAGGAGCTGTGGTTTGTATCAGTTTCATAAGAGGAGTTGAACTACATATGGTCTGTATGAGTAGAAAACACAGTTCTTTTTTTCTGGACATGCTCATGTTTCTTACTTTATTGGAGACGCTGGAAAGAAGAGGATGATTCTTGCCTTGAAACAGAGTGTTTTTCAGGGTTGAGTATACTGGTCCTAATTTGCCATCAGACACGGAGTTAAACCCCAGGATCTCTGTCTTCCCACAAGCAAGACTTCAGTTCTGGTAAAACCAGTGAATTTTGCGTCAAATGATTTTTCGCAGTTCAGGAACCCAACGCTATTGTACTATTGACTAAAGATCATTTATGTAAGAGGAGCTGTGGTTTGTATCAGTTTCATAAGCAGAGTTGAACTACATATGGTCCGTATGAGTCGCAAACACAGTCCTTTTTTTCAGGGCATGCTCATGGTTCTTGCTGTATTTTAGACTCTGGAAAGAAGAGCTTGCTTCTTGCGATAAAACAGAGTGTGTTTCAGGGATGAGAACTCTGGTCTGAATTTCCCTTCAGAAATGGAGTTAAACCCCAGGATCTGTGTCTTCCTACAAGCAAGTGTTCATTTCTCGTAAACAAAGTGAATTTGGGGCTCAAATGATTTTTTACAGTTCATCATTCCTATCCGATTCTCACTATTAACTTAAGAGCATTAATGTAAGAGGAGCTGTTGTTTGTATCAGTATCATAAGCAGAGTTGAACTACATATGATCCGTATGAGTAGGAAACACAGTTCTTTTTTTCTGAGCATGCTCATATTTCTTACACTATTGGAGACACTGGAAAGAAGAGGATGATTCTTGCCTTAAAACAGATTGCTTTTCAGGGATGAGAACACTGGCCTGAATTTCCTTCAGAAACGGAGTTAAACCCCATGATCTGTGTCTTCCTACAAGGAAGAGTTCAGTTCTGGTAAACCCAGTGATTTTTTGGCACAATTGATTTTTCACAATACAAGAACCCAACATGATTCTCACTATTAACTAAAGAGCATTTATGTAAGAGGAGCTGTGGTTTGTATCAGTTTCATAAGCAGAGTTGTCCTACATATGGTCTGTCTAAGTAGGAAACACAGTTCTTTTTTTCAGGGCATGCTGATGGTTCTTGCTGTATTTTAGACTCTAGAAAGAAGAGCTTGCTTCTTGTGTTAAAACAGAGTGTTTTTCAGGGATGAGAACTCTGGTCTGAATTTCCCTTCAGAAACGGAGTTAAACCCCAGGATCTGTGTCTTCCTACAAGCAAGAGTTCATTTCTGGTAAACCCAGTGAATTTTGTGCTCAATTGATTATTCGCAGTTCAGGAACCCAGCGCTATTCTTACCATTAACTAAAGAGCATTTATTTAAGAGGAGCTGCAGTCTGTATCATTTCATATGCAGAGTTGAACTACATATTTTCTGTATGAGTCAGAAACACAGTTCTTTTTTTCTGGGCGTGCTCATGTTTCTTACTATATTGGAAACGATGGAAAGAAGAGGATGATTCTTGCCTTAAAACAGAGTGTTTTCAGAGATGAGAACTCAGGTCTGAATTTCCTTGAGAAACGGAATGAAACCACAGGATGAGTGTCTTCCTACAACCAAGAGTTCATTTCTGGTAAACCCAGTGATTTTTTGGCCCAAATGATTTTTCACAGTTAAAGAACCCAACATGATTCTCACTATTAACTAAAGAGCATTAATGTAAGAGGAGCTGTGGTTTGTATCAGTTTCATAAGAGGAGTTGAACTACATATGGTCCGTATGAGTAGGAAACACAGTTCTTTTTTCTGGCATGCTCATGGTTCTTACTGTGTTGGAGACGCTGGAAAGAAGAGCTTGCTTCTTGGGGTAAAACAGAGTGTGTTTCATGGATGAGAACACTGGTCTGAATTTCCATTCAGAAACGGAGTTAAACCCCAGGATCTGTGTCTTCCTACATGCAAGTTCATTTCTGGTAAACACAGTGAATTTTGGGTTCAAATGATTTTTCGCAGTTCACGAACCCAACATGATTCTCACTATTAAATAAAAAGCATTTATGTAAGAGGATCCTTGGTTTGTATCAGTTTCATAAGCAGAGTTGAACTACATATGGTCCGTATGAGTAGGAAACACAGTTCTTTTTTCTGGCATGCTCATGGTTCTTACTGTGTTGGAGACACTGGAAAGAAGAGGATGATTCTTGCCTTAAAACAGAGTGATTTTCAGGGATGAGAACTCTGGTCTGAATTTACATTCAGACACCGAGTTAAACCTCAGGATCAGTGAATTCCTACAAGCAAGAGTTCAGTTCTGGTAAACCCAGTGAATTTTGGGCTCAAATGATTTTTCGCAGTTCAGGAACCCAACGCTATTCTCACAAGTAACTTAAGAGCATTTATTTAAGTGGAGGTGTAGTCTGTATCAGTTTCATAAGTAGAAGTGAACAACATATGGTACGTATGAATAGCAAACGCAATACTTTTTTCTGGGCACGCTCATGGTTCTTATTGTATTTTAGAATCTGGAAAGAAGAGCTTCCTTCTTGTGTTATAACAGAGTGTGGTTCAGGGATCAGAACTCTGGTCTGAATTTCCCTTCAGAAACGGAGTTAAGCCGCAGGATCTGTGTCTTCCTACAAGTAAGAGTTCATTTCTGGTTAACCCAGTGAATTTTGGGCTCAAATGATTTTTTGCAGTTCAGGAACCCTACGCTATTCTCACTATTATCTAAAGAGGATTTATGTAAGAGGAGCTGTGGTTTGTATCAGTTTCATAAGCAGAGTTGAACTACATATTTTCTGTATGAGTCAGAAACACAGTTCTTTTTTTCAGGGCATGCTCATGTTTCTTACTATATTGGAGACGCTGGAAAGAAGAGGATGATTCTTGCCTTAAAACAGAGTGTGTTTCAGGGAAGAGAACTCTGGTCGGAATTTCCCCTCAGAAACGGAGTTATAACCCCAGGATCTGTGTCTTCCCACAAGCAAGAGTCAGGTCTGCTAAAACCAGTGAATTTTGGGCTCAAATGATTTTTCACAGTTCAGGAACCCAACGCTATTCTACTATTAACTAAAGATCATTTATGTAAGAGGAGCTGTGGTTTGTATCAGTTTCATAAGCAGAGTTGAACTACATATGGTCCGTATGAGTAGGAAACACATTTCTTTTTTTCAGGGCATGCTCATGGTTCTTGCTGTATTTTAGATTCTGGAAAGAAGAGCTTGCTTCTTGCGTTAAAACAGAGTGTTTCAGGGATGAAAACTCTGGTCTGAATTTCCCTTCAGAAACGGAGTTAAACCCCAGGATCTGTGTTTTCCTACAAGCAAGTATTCATTTCTGGTAAACAAAGTGAATTTTGGGCTCAAATAATTTTTCACAGTTCAGCAACCCAATCCGATTCTCACTATTAACTAAAGAGCATTAATGTAAGAGGAGTTCTTTTTTGTATCAGTTTCATAAGCAGAGTTGAACTACATATGGTCCGTCTGAGTAGCAAACACAGTTCTTTTTTTCTGGGCATGCTCATATTTTTACTATATTGGAGACGCTGGAAAGAAAAGGATGATTCTTGCCTTAAAACAGATTTTATTTCAGGGATGAGAACTCTGGTCTGAATTTGCCTTCAGAAACGGAGTTAAACCCCATGATCTGTGTCTTCCAACATGCATGAGTTTAGTTGTGATAAACCCAGTGATTTTTTGGCACAAATGATTTTTCGCAATTCAAGAACCCAACATGATTCTCACTATTAACTAACGATCATTTATGTAAGAGGACCTGTTTTTTGTGTGAGTTTCATAAGCAGATTTGAACTACATATGGTCCGTATGAGTAGGAAACACAGTCCTTTTTTCAGGGCATGCTCATGGTCCTTGCTGTATTTTAGACTCTGCAAAGAAGAGCTTGCTTCTTGCGTTAAAACAGAGTGTGTTTCAGGGATGAGAAATCTGGTCTGAATTTCCCCTTAGAAACGGAGTTAAACCCCAGGATCTGTGTCTTCCTACAAGCAAGTGTTCATTTCTGGTAAACAAATTGAATTTTGGGTTCAAATGTTTTTTCACAGTTCAGCAACACAAACTGATTCTCACTAAAACTAAAGAGCTTTAATGTAAGAGGAGCTGTTTTTTGTATCAGTTTCATAAGAGGAGTTGAACTACATATGGTCCCTATGAGTAGAAAACACAGTTCTTTTTTTCTGGACATGCTCATGGTTCTTACTATATTGGAGACGCTGGAAAGAATAGGATGATTCTTGCCTTAAAACAGAGTGTTTTTCAGGGTTGAGTAATCTGGTCCTAATTTACCATCAGAAACGGAGTTAAACCCCAGGATCTGTGTCTTCCTACAAGCAAGAGTTCAGTTCTGGTAAAACCATTGAATTTTGGGCTCAAATGATTTTTCGCAGTTCAGGAACCCAACAATATTGTTACTATTAACTAAAGATCATTTATGTAAGAGGAGCTGTGGTTTGTATTAGTTTTATAAGCAGAGTTGAACTACATATGGTCCGTATGTGTAGGAAACACAGTTCTTTTTTTAAGGGCATGCTCATGGTCCTTGCTGTATTGGTGACGCTGGAAAGAAGAGCTTGCTTCTTGCATTAAAACAGGGTCTGTTTCATGGATGAGAACTCTGGTGTGAATTTCCCTTCACAAACGCAGTTAAACACCATGATCTTTTTCTTCCTACCAGCAAGAGTTCATTTCTGGTTAACCAAGTGAATTTTCGGCTCAAATGATTTTTTGCAGTTCAAGAACCCTACGTTATTCTCACTATTAACTAATGAGAATTTATGTAAGAGGAGCTGCGATCTGTATCATTTCATAATTAGAGTTGAACTACATATGGTCCTTATAAGTAGGAAACACAGTTCTTTTTTTTCAGGGCATGCTCATATTTCTTAGTATATTGGAGACGCTGGAAAGAAGAGGATGATTCTTGCCTTAAAAGAGAGTGTTTTTCAGAGAAGAGAACTCTGGTCTGAATTTCCCTTCAGAAACGGAGTTCAACCCCAGGATCTGTGTCTTCCTACAAGCAAGTGTTAATTTCAGGTAAACAAAGTGAATTTTATCCTCAAATGATTTGTCGGAGTTCAGCAACACAAACTGATTCTCACTATTAACTAAAGAGCATTAATGTAAGAGGAGCTGTGGTCTGTATCACTTCATAAGCAGAGTTGAACTACATATTTTCTGTATGAGTCAGAAACACAGTTCTTTTTTTCTGGGCATGCTTATGTTTCTTACTATATTGGAAACGATGGAAAGAATTGGATGATTCTTGCCTTAAAACAGAGTGTTTTTCAGGGATGAGAACTCAGGTCTGAATTTCCCTTGAGAAACGGAATTAAACCCCAGGATGAGTGTCTTCCAACAACCAAGAGTTCATTTCTGGTAAACCCAGTGATTTTTTGGCCCAAATGATTTTTTGCAGTTAAAGAACCCAACATGATTCTCACTATTAACTAAAGAGCATTTATGTAAGATTAGCTGTGGTCTGTATCATTTCATAAGCAGAGTTGAACTACATATGGTCCGTATGAGTAGGAAACGCAGTTCTTTTTCAGGGCATGCTCATGGTTCTTGCTTTATTTTAGACTCGAGAAAGAAGAGCTTGCTTCTTGAGTTAAAACAGAATGTGTTTCAGGGATGAGAACTCTGGTCTGAATTTCCACTCAGAAATGGTGTTAAACCCCAGGATCTGTTTCTTCCTACAAGCAAGAGTTCATTTCTGGTAAACCAGGTGAAATTTCGGCTCAAAAGTTTTTTCGCAGTTCACGAACCCTACGCTATTCTCACTATTAACTAATGAGAATTTATGTAAGAGGAGCTGCGGTCTGTATCATTTCATAAGCAGAGTTGAAGTACATATGGTCCGTATGAGTAGGAAACACAGTTCTTTTTTTCAGGGCATGCTTATGCTTCTTGCTGTATTTTAGACTCTAGAAAGAAGAGCTTGCTTCTTGCGTTATAACAAAGAGTGTTTCAGGGAAGAGAACTCTGGTCTGAATTTCCCTTCACAAATGGAGTTAAACACCATGATCTTTGTCTTCCTACCAGCAAGAGTTCATTTCTGGTAAACCCAGTGAATTTTGGGCTCAAATGATTTTTCGCAGTTCAGGAACCCAACGCTATTCTCACAATTAACTAAAAAGCATTTATGTAAGAGGATCCGTGGTTTGTATCAGTTTCATAAGCAGAGTTGAACTACATGTGGTCCGTATGAATAGGAAACACAGTTCTTTTTTTCTGGGCATGCTCATGTTTCTTACTATATTGGAGACGCTGGAAAGAAGAGGATGATTCTTGCCTTAAAACAGAGTGTGTTTCAGGGAAGAGAACTCTGGTCGGAATTTCCCCTCAGAAACGGAGTTAAACCCCAGGATCTGTGTCTTCCCACAAGCAATTGTTCATTTCTGGTAAAACAAGTGAATTTTGGGATCAAATGATTTTTCGCAGTTCAGGAACCCAACGCTATTCTACTATTAACTAAAGATCATTTATGTAAGAGGAGCTGTGGTTTGTATCAGTTTCATAAGCAGAGTTGAACTACATATGGTCCGTCTGAGTAGCAAACACAGTTCTTTTTTTCTGGGCATGCTCATATTTTTACTATATTGGAGACGCTGGAAAGAAGAGGATGATTCTTGCCTAAAAACAGATTTTATTTCAGGGATGAGAACTCTGGTCTGAATTTGCCTTCAGAAACGGAGTTAAACCCCATGATCTGTGTCTTCCTACATGCAAGAGTTCAGTTCTGATAAACCCAGTGATTATTTGGCACAAATGATTTTTCACAATTCAAGAACCCAACATGATTCTCACTATTAACTAACGATCATTTATGTAAGAGGAGCTGTTTTTTGTATGAGTTTCATAAGCAGAGTTGAACTACATATGGTACGTATGAGTAGGAAACACAGTCCTTTTTTTCAGGGCATGCTCATGGTCCTTGCTGTATTTTAGACTCTGGAAAGAAGAGCTTGCTTCTTGCGTTAAAACAGAGTCTGTTTCAGGGATGAGAAATCTGGTCTGAATCTCCCTTCAGAAACGGAGTTAAACCCCAGGATCTGTGTCTTCCTACATGCAAGAGTTCATTTCTGGTAAACTCAGTGAATTTTGTGCTCAATTGATTATTCGCAGTTCAGGAACCCAGTGCTATTCTTACTATTAACTAAAGAGCATTTATTTAAGAGGAGCTGTGGTCTGTATCATTTCATAAGCAGAGTTGAACTACATGTTTTCTGTATGAGTCGGAAACACAGTTCTTTTTTTCTGGGCATGCTCATGTTTCTTACTATATTGGAAACGATGGAAAGAATAGGATGATTCTTGCCTTAAAACAGAGTGTTTTTCAGGGATGAGAACTCAGGTCTGAATTTCCCTTGAGAAACGGAATTAAACCCCAGGATGAGTGTCTTCCAACAACCAAGAGTTCATTTCTGGTAAACCCAGTGATTTTTTGGCCCAAATGATTTTTCGCAGTTAAAGAACCCAACATGATTCTCACTATTAACTAAAGAGCATTTATGTAAGATTAGCTGCGGTCTGTATCATTTCATAAGCATAGTTGAACTACATATGGTCCGTATGAGTAGGAAACACAGTTCTTTTTTCAGGGCATGCTCATGGTTCTTGCTTTATTTTAGACTCTAGAAAGTAGAGCTTGCTTCTTGAGTTAAAACAGAGTGTGTTTCAGGGATGAGAACTCTGGTCTGAATTTCCCTTCAGAAATGGAGTTAAACCCCAGGATCTGTGTCTTCCTACAAGCAAGTGTTCATTTCTCGTAAACAAAGTGAATTTGGGGCTCAAATGATTTTTTACAGTTCATCATTCCAATCCGATTCTCACTATTAACTTAAGAGCATTAATGTAAGAGGAGCTGTTGTTTGTATCAGTATCATAAGCAGAGTTGAACTACATATGATCCGTATGAGTAGGAAACACAGTTCTTTTTTTCTGAGCATGCTCATATGTTTACTATATTGGAGACGCTGGAAAGAAGAGGATGATTCTTGCCTTAAAACAGATTGTATTTCAGGGATGAGAACTCTGGTCTGAATTTGCCTTCAGAAACGGAGTTAAACCCCATGATCTGTGTCTTCCTACATGCAAGAGTTCAGTTCTGGTAAACCCAGTGATTATTTGGAACAAATGATTTTTACAATTCAAGAACCCAACATGATTCTCACTATTAACTAACGATCATTTATGTAAGAGGAGCTGTTTTTTGTATGAGTTTCATAAGCAGAGTTGAACTACATATGGTACGTATGAGTAGGAAACACAGTCCTTTTTTTCAGGGCATGCTCATGGTCCTTGCTGTATTTTAGACTCTGGAAAGAAGAGCTTGCTTCTTGCGTTAAAACAGAGTCTGTTTCAGGGATGAGAAATCTGGTCTGAATCTCCCTTCAGAAACGGAGTTAAACCCCAGGATCTGTGTCTTCCTACATGCAAGAGTTCATTTCTGGTAAACTCAGTGAATTTTGTGCTCAATTGATTATTTGCAGTTCAGGAACCCAGTGCTATTCTTACTATTAACTAAAGAGCATTTATTTAAGAGGAGCTGCGGTCTGTATCAATTCATAAGCAGAGTTGAAATACATGTTTTCTGCATGAGTCAGAAACACAGTTCTTTTTTTCTGGGCATGCTCATGTTTCTTACTATATTGGAAACGATGGAAAGAATAGGATGATTCTTGCCTTAAAACAGAGTGTTTTTCAGGGATGAGAACTCAGGTCTGAATTTCCCTTGAGAAACGGAATTAAACCCCAGGATGAGTATCTTCCAACAACCAAGAGTTCATTTCTGGTAAACCCAGTGATTTTTTGGCCCAAATGATTTTTCGCAGTTAAAGAACCCAACATGATTCTCACTATTAACTAAAGAGCATTTATGTAAGATTAGCTGCGGTCTGTATCATTTCATAAGCAGAGTTGAACTACATATGGTCCGTATGAGTAGGAAACACAGTTCATTTTTCAGGGCATGCTCATGGTTCTTGCTTTATTTTAGACTCTAGAAAGTAGAGCTTGCTTCTTGAGTTAAAACAGAGTGTGTTTCAGGGATGAGAACTCTGGTCTGAATTTCCACTCAGAAATGGTGTTAAACCCCAGGATCTGTTTCTTCCTATAAGCAAGAGTTCATTTCTGGTAAACCAGGTGAAATTTCGGGTCAAAAGTTTTTTCGCAGTTCACGAACCCTACGCTATTCTCACTATTAACTAATGAGAATTTATGTAAGAGGAGCTGCGGTCTGTATCATTTCATAAGCAGAGTTGAAGTACATATGGTCCGTATGAGTAGGAAACACAGTTCTTTTTTTCAGGGCATGCTCATGCTTCTTGCTGTATTTTAGACTCTAATAAGAAGAGCTTGCTTCTTGCGTTATATCAGAGTGTGTTTCAGGGAAGAGAACTCTGGTCTGAATTTCCCTTCACAAACGGAGTTAAACACCATGATCTTTATCTTCCTACCAGCAAGAGTTCATTTCTGGTAAAGCAAGTGAATTTTCGGCTCAAAAGATTTTTCGCAGTTTAGGAACCCTACGCTATTCTCACTATTAACTAAAGAGCATTTATGTAAGAGGAGCTGTGGTTTGTATCAGTTTCATAAGAGGAGTTGCACTACATATGGTCTGTATGAGTAGAAAACACAGTTCTTTTTTTCTGGACATGCTCATGTTTCTTACATTATTGGAGACGCTGGAAAGAAGAGGATGATTCTTGCCTTGAAACAGAGTGTTTTTCATGGTTGAGTATACTGGTCCTAATTTGCCATCAGAAACGGTGTTAAACCCCAGGATCTGTGTCTTCCCACAAGCAAGAGTTCAGTTCTTGTAAAACCAGTGAATTTTGTGTCAAATGATTTTTCGCAGTTCAGGAACCAAATGCTATTCTACTATTGACTAAAGATCATTTATGTAATAGGAGCTGTGGTTTGTATCAGTTTCATAAGCAGAGTTGAACTACATATGGTCCGTATGAGTCGGAAACACAGTCCTTTTTGTCAGGGCATGCTCATGGTTCTTGCTGTATTTTAGACTCTGGAAAGAAGAGCTTGCTTCTTGCGTTAAAACAGAGTGTGTTTCAGGGATGATAACTCTGGTCTGAATTTCCCTTCAGAAACGGAGTTAAACCCCAGGATCTGTGTGTTCCTACAAGCAAGTGTTCATTTCTCGTAAACAAGGTGAATTTGGGGCTCAAATGATTTTTCACAGTTCATCATTCCAATCCGATTCTCACTATTAACTTAAGAGCATTAATGTAAGAGGAGCTGTTGTTTGTATCAGTATTATAGCAGAGTTGAACTACATATGATCCGTATGAGTAGGAAACACAGTTCTTTTTTTCTGGGCATGCTCATATTTCTTACTCTATTGGAGACGTTGGAAAGAAGAGGATGATTCTTGCCTTAAAACAGATTGTTTTTCTGGGATGAGAACTCTGGTCTGAATTTGCCTTCAGAAACGGATTTAACCCCATGATCTGTGTCTGCCTACAAGGAAGAATTCAGTTCTGGTATACCCAGTGATTTTTTGGCACAAATGATTTTTCACAATACAAGAACCCAACATGATTCTCACTATTAACTAAAGAGCATTTATGTAAGAGGAGCTGTGGTTTGTATCAGTTTCATAAGCAGAGTTGTCCTACATATGGTCTGTCTAAGTAGGAAACACAGTCCTTTTTTTAAGGGCATGCTCATGGTTCTTGCTGTATTTTAGACTCTAGAAAGAAGAGCTTGCTTCTTGCGTTAAAACAGAGTGTGTTTCAGGGATGAGAACTCTGCTCTGAATTTCCCTTCAGAAACGGAGTTAAACCCCAGGATCTGTGTCTTCCTACAAGCAAGAGTTCATTTCTGGTAAACCCAGTGAATTTTGTGCTCAATTGATTATTCACAGTTCAGGAACCCAGCGCTATTCTTACCATTAACTAAAGAGCATTTATTTCAGAGGAGCTGCAGTCTGTATCATTTCATATGCATAGTTGAAGTACATATTTTCTGTATGAGTCGAAAACACAGTTCTTTTATTCTGGGCATGCTCATGTTTCTTACTATATTGGAAACGATGGAAAGAAGAGGATGATTCTTGCCTTAAAACAGACTGTTTTTCAGAGATGAGAACTCAGGTCTGAATTTCCTTGAGAAACGGAATTAAACCACAGGATGAGTGTCTTCCAAAAACCAAGAGTTCATTTCTGGTAAACCCAGTGATTTTTTGGCCCAAATGATTTTTCGCAGTTAAAGAACCCAACATGATTCTCACTATTAACTAAAGAGCATTTATGTAAGATTAGCTGCGGTCTGTATCATTTCATAAGCAGAGTTGAACTACATATGGTCCGTATGAGTAGGAAACAGAGTTCATTTTTCAGGGCATGCTGATGGTTCTTGCTGTATTTTAGACTCTAGAAAGAAGAGCTTGCTTCTTGCGTTAAAACAGAGTGTGTTTCAGGGATGAGAACTCTGGTCTGAATTTCCCTTCAGAAACGGAGTTAAACCCCAGGATCTGTGTCTTCCTACAAGCAAGAGTTCAGTTCCGGTAAACCCATTGAATTTTGGGCTCAAATGATTTTTCCCAGTTCTGGAACCCAATGCTATTTTCACTATTAACTAAAGAGCATTTATGTAAGAGGAGCTGTGGTTTGTATCAGTTTCATAAGCAGAGTTGAACTACATATGGTCCGTCTGAGTAGGAAACACAGTTCTTTTTTTCAGGGCATGCTCATGGTTCCTGCTGAATTTTAGACTCCGAAAGAAGAGCTTGCTTCTTGGGGAAAAACAGAGTGTGTTTCATGGATGAGAACACTGGTCTGAATTTCCCTACAGAAACGGAGTTAAACCCCAGGATCTGTGTCTTCCTACAAGCAAGAGTTCAGTTCTGGTATACCCAGTGTTTTTTTGGCACAAATGATTTTTCGCAATTCAAGAACCCAACATGATTCTCACTATTAACTAAAGAGCATTTATGTAAGAGGAGCTGTGGTTTGTATCAGTTTCATAAGCAGAGTTGAACTACATATGTTCTGTCTAAGTAGGAAACACAGTTCTTTTTTTCAGGGCATGCTGATGGTTCTTGCTGTATTTTAGACTCTAGAAAGAAGAGCTTGCTTCTTGCGTTAAAACAGAGTGTGTTTCAGGGATTAGAACTCTGGTCTGAATTTCCCTTCTGAAACGGTGTTAAACCCCAGGATCTGTGTCTTCCTACATGCAAGAGTTCATTTCTGGTAAACCCAGTGAATCTTGTGCTCAATTGATTATTTGCAGTTCAGGAACCCTATGTTATTCTCACTATTAACTTAAGAGCATTTATGTAAGAGGAGCTGTGGTTTGTATCAGTTTCATAAGCACAGTTGAACTACATTTGCTCCGTCTGAGTAGGAAACACAGTTCTTTTTTTCAGGGCATGATCATGGTTCCTGTTGTATTTTAGACTCTGAAAAGAAGAGCTTGCTTCTTGCGGAAAAACAGAGTGTGTTTCATGGATGAGAACACTGGTCTGAATTTCCCTTCAGAAACGGTGTTAAACCCCAGGATCTGTGTCTTCGTACAAGCAAGTTCATTTCTGGTAAACACAGTAAATTTTGGGTTCAAATGATATTTCCCTGTTCATGAACCCAACATGATTCTCACTATTAAGTAAAGAGCATTTATGTAAGAGGAGCCGTGGTTTTTTGTCAGTATCATAAGCAGTGTTGAACTACATATGGTCCTTATGATTAGGAAACACAGTTCTTTTTTTCAGAGCATGCTCATGGTTCTTGCTCCTTTTTAGATTCTGGAAAGAAGAGCTTGCTTCTTGCGGAAAAACAGAGTGTGTTTCATGGATGAGAACACTGGTCTGAATTTCCCTTCAGAAACGGACTTAAACCCCAGGATCTGTGTCTTCCTACAAGCAAGTTCATTTCTGGTAAACACAGTGAATTTTGGGTTCAAATGATTTTTCCCAGTTCATGAACCCAACATGATTCTCACTATTAACTAAAGAGCATTTATGTAAGAGGAGCCGTGGTTTGTATCAGTTTCATAAGCATAGTTGAACTATATATGGTCCTTATGATTAGGAAACACAGTTCTTTTTTTCAGGGCATGCTCATGGTTCTTGCTCCTTTTTAGATTCTGGAAAGAAGAGCTTGCTTCTTGCGGAAAAACAGAGTGTGTTTCATGGATGAGAACACTGGTCTGAATTTCCCTTCAGAAACGGACTTAAACCCCAGGATCTGTGTCTTCCTACAAGCAAGTTCATTTCTGGTAAACACAGTGAATTTTGGGTTCAAATGATTTTTCCCAGTTCATGAACCCAACATGATTCTCACTATTAACTAAAGAGCATTTATGTAAGAGGAGCCGTGGTTTGTATCAGTTTCATAAGCAGAGTTGAACTACATATGGTCCTTATGATTAGGAAACACAGTTCTTTTTTTCTGGGCATGCTCGTATTTCTTACTATATTGGAGACGCTGGAAAGAAGAGGATGATTCTTGCCTTAAAACAGATTGTTTTTCAGGGATGAGAACTCTGGTCTGAATTTGCCTTCAGAATCGGAGATAAACCCTTGATCTGTGTCTTCCTACAAGCAAGAGTTCAGTTCTGTTAAACCCAGTGATTTTTTGGCACAAATGATTTTTCGCAATTCAAGAACCCAACATGATTCTCACTATTAACTAAAGAGCATTTATGTAAGAGGAGCTGTGGTTTGTATCAGTTTCATAAGGAGAGTTGAACTACATATGTTCTGTCTAAGTAGGAAACACAGTTCTTTTTTTCAGGGCATGCTGATGGTTCTTGCTGTATTTTAGACTCTAGAAAGAAGAGCTTGCTTTTTGCGTTAAAACAGAGTGTGTTTCAGGGATGAGAACTCTGGTCTGAATTTCCCCTCAGAAACGGAGTTAAACCCTAGGATGTGTGTCTTCCTACAAGCAAGAGTTCATTTCTGGTAAACCCAGTGAATTTTGTGCTCAATTGATTATTTGCAGTTCAGGAACCCTATGCTATTCTCACTATTAACTAAAGATCATTTATGTAAGAGGAGCTGCGGTCTGTATCATTTCATAAGCAGAGTTGAACTACATATGATCCTTATGAGTAGGAAACACAGTTCTTTTTTTCTGGGCATGCTCTCGTTTCTTATTGTATTGGAGACGATGGAAAGAAGAGGATGATTCTGGCCTTAAAACAGAGTGTTTTTCAGGGATAAGAACTCTGGTCTTAATTTGTCTTCAGAAAAGGAGTTAAACCCCAGGATAAGTGTCTTCCTACAAGCAAGAGTTCAATTATGGTAAACCCAGTGATTTTTCGGCTCAAATGATTTTTCGCAGTTCACGAAACCAACATGATTCTCATTATTAACTAAAGAGCATTTATGTAAGAGGAGCCGTGGTTTTTATCAGTTTCATAAGCAGAGTTGAACTACATATGGTCCTTATGAGTAGGAAACACAGTTCTTTTTTTCAGGGCATACTCATGGTTCTTGCTCTATTTTAGACTCTGGAAAGAAGAGCTTGCTTCTTGCTTTAAAACAGAGTGTGTCAGGGATGAGAACTCTGGTCTGAATTTCCCTCAGAAACAGAGTTAAACCCCAGGATCTGTGTCTTCCTACAAGCAAGAGTTCATTTCTGGTAAACCCAGTGAATTTTGGGCTGAAATGATTTTTCGCAGTTCATTAACCCAACGTGATTCTCACTATTAACTAAAGAGCATTTATGTAAGAGGAGCTGTGGTTTGTATCAGCTTCATAACCAGAGTTGAACTACATATGCTCTGTATGAGAAGGAAACACAGTTCTTTTTTTCAGACCATGCTCATGGTTCTTGCTGTATTTTAGACTCTGGAAAGAGGAGCTTGCTTCTTGCATTAAAACAGGGTGTGTTTCATGGATGAGAACTCTGGTCTAAATTTCCCTTCACAAACGGAGTTAAACCCCACGATCTGTGTCTTCCTACCATCAAGAGTTCATTTCTGATAATCAAAGTGTATTTTCGTCTCAAATGAATTTACACAGTTCTAGAACCCAACGCGATTACCACTATTAACTAAAGAGCATTTATGTCAGAAGAGCTCTGGTCTGTATCATTTCATCAGCAGAGTTGAACTACAAATGGTCCGTATGAGTAGGAAATACAGTTCTTTTTTTCTGGTCATGCTCATGGTTCTTACTATATTGGAGACGTTGGAAAGATGAGGATGATTCTTGCCTTAAAACAGAGTGTTTTTCAGGGATGAGAACTCTGGTCTGAATTTGCCTTCAGAAACGGAGTAAAACTCCAGAATCTGTGTCTTCCTACAAGCAATAGTTCATTTCTGGTAAACCCAGTGAATTTTGGGCTGAAATGATTTTTCGCAGTTCATGAACCCAACACGATTCTCACTATTAACTAAAGGGCATTTATCTAAGAGGAGCTGTGGCTTGTATCAGTTTCATAAGCAGAGTTGAACTACATATGGTCTGTATGAGTAGGAAACACAGTTCTTTTTTTCAGACCATGCTCATGGTTCTTGCTGTATTGGAGACGCTGTAAAGAAGTGCTTGCTTCTTGCATTAAAACAGGGTGTGTTTCATGGATGAGAACTCTGGTCTGAATTTCCCTTCACAAACGGAGTTGAACCCCATGATCTGTGTCTTGCTACCAGCAAGAGTTCATTTCTGATAAACCAAGTGAATTTTCGGCTCAAATGAATTTACACAGTTCTAGAACCCAATGCGATTATCACTATTAACTAAAGAGCATTTATGTAAGAGGAGCTCTGGTCTGTATCATTTCATAAGAAGAGTTGAACTACCTATGTTATGTATGAGTAGGAAACACAGTTCATTTTTTCTGGGCATGCTCATGTTTCTTACTGTATTGGAGACGTTGGAAAGAAGAGGATGATTCTTGCATTTAAACAGTGTTTTTCAGGGTTGAAAATTCTGATCTGAATTTGCCTTCAGAAACGGAAATAAACCCCAGCATCTGTGTCTTCCTACAAGCAAGAGTTCATTTCTGGTAAACCCAGTGAATTTTGGGCTCAAATGATTTTTCGCAGTTCACGAACCCAACGCGATTCTCACTATTAACTAGCGATCATTTATGTAAGAGGAGCTGTGGTTTGTATCAGTTTCATAAGCAGAGTTGAACTACACATTGTCCATATGAGTAGGAAACACATTTCTTTTTTTCAGGTCATGCTCAATGTTCTTGCTGTGTTTTAGAATCTGGAAGGAAGAGCTTCCTTCTTGCATTAAAGCACAGTGTGTTTCATGGATGAGAACTCTGGTCTGAATTCCCTTCCAAAACGGAGTTAAGCCCCATGATCTGTGTCTTCCTATGAGCAAGAGTTCATTTCTGTTAAACCTATTGAATTTTGGGCTCAAATGAATTTACAGAATTCTAGAACCCAATGCGATTATCACTATTAACTAAAGAGCATTTACGTAAGAGGAGCTAGGGTTTGTATCAGTTTCATAAGCAGAGTTGAACTACATATGGTCTGTATGAGCAGGAAACACAGTTCTTTTTTTCAGGGCATGCTCACGGTTCTTGCTGTATTGGAGACGCTGGAAAGAAGAGCTTGCTTCCTGCAATAAAACAGGGTGTGTTTCATGAATGAGAACTCTGGTCTGATTTTCAATTCACAAATGGGGTTATACCCCATGATCTGTGTCTTCCTACTTGCAAGAGTTCATTTCTGGTAAACCAAGAAAATTTTCAGCTCAAATCACTTTACAGAGTTCTAGAAACTAAGGCGATTATCACTATTAACTAAAGAACATTTATGTGAGAGGAGCTGTGGTCTGTATTAGTTTCATAAGCAGAGTTGAATTACATATGGTCCGTATGAGTAGGAAACACAGTTCTATTTTTCTGGGCATGCTCATGGTTCTTACTGTATTTGAGAACCTGGAAAGAAGAGGATGATTCACCATTAAAACAGAGTGTTTTTCAGGGATGAAAATTCTGGTCTAAATTTCCCATCAGAAACCGAGTTGAACCCCGGATTCTGTGTCTTCCTACAAGCAAGAGTTAATTTCTGGTAAACCCAGTGAATTTTGTGCTCAAACGATTTTACACAGTTCTTGAAACCAACGCTATTCTCACTATTAACTAAAGAGCACTTATGTAAGTGGAGCTGTGGTTTGTATCAGTTTCATAAGCAGAGTTGAACTACATATGGGCTGTATGAATAGGAAACACAGTTTTTTTTTTCAGACCATGCTCATGGTTCTTGCTGTATTTAAACTCAGGAAAGAAGAGCTTGCTTCTTTGTTAAAACAGAGTGTGTTTCAGGGATGAGAACTCTGGTCTGAATTTCCCTTCCAAATCGGAGTAAAACCCCAGGATCTGTGTTTTCCTATGAGCAAGAGTTCATTTTTGTTAAACCTAGTGAATTTTGGGCTCAAATGATTTTTGCAGTTCACCAACCCAAACCGATTCCCACTATTAACTAAAGAGCAATTATGTAAGAGGAGCTGTGGTTTGTATCAGTTTCATAAGCAGAGTTGAACTACATATGGTCCGTATGAGTAGGAAACACAGTTCTTTTTTTCAGGGCATGCTCATGGTTCTTGCTGTATTGGCGACGCTGGAAAGAAGAGCTTGCTTCCTGCATTAAAACAGGGTGTGTTTCATGGATGAGAACTGTGGTCTGATTTTCACTTCACAAACGGGGTTAAACCCCATGATCTGTGTCTTCCTACCTGCAAGAGTTCATTTCTGGTAAACCAAGAAAATTTTCAGCTCAAATGATTTACTGAGTTCTAGAACCTAAGGGGATTATCACTATTAACTAAAGAGCATTTATGTGAGAGGAGCTGTGGTCTGTATTAGTTTCATAAGCAGAGTTGAATTACATATGGTCCGTATGAGTAGGAAACACAGTTCTTTTTTTCTGGGCATGCTCATGGTTCTTACTGTATTGGAGAACCTGTAAAGAAGAGGATGATTCTTGCCTTAAAACAGAGTGTTTTTCAGGGTTGAGAATTCTGGTCTGAATTTGCCTTCAGAAATGGCGTTAAACCCTAAGATCTGTGTCTTCCTGCAAGCAAGAGTTCATTTCAGATAAACCCAGTGAATTTTGGGATCAAATGATTTTTCACAGTTCACGAACCCAACGCGATTCCCACTATTAACTAAAGAGGATTTATATTAGAGGAGCTGTGGTTTGTATCAGTTTCATAAGCACAGTTGAACTACACATTGTCCATATGAGTAGGAAACACAGTTCTTTTTTTCAGGTCATGCTCATTGTTCTTGCTGTGTTTTAGAATCTGGAAGGAAGAGCTTGCTTCTTGCATTAAAGCAGAGTGTGTTTCATGGATGAGAACTCTGGTCTGAATTCCCTTCCAAAACGTAGTTAAACCCCATGATCTGTGTCTTCCTATGAGCAAGAGTTCATTTCTGTTAAACCTAGTGAATTATGGGCTCAAATGAATATACAAAGTTCTAGAACCCAATGCGATTATCACTATTAACTAAAGAGCATTTATGTAAGAGGAGCTCTGGTCTGTATCATTTCATAAGAAGAGTTGAACTACATATGTTATGTATGAGTAGGAAACACAGTTCTTTTTTTCTGGGCATGCTCATGTTTCTTATTATATTGGAGACGCTGGAACGAAGAGGATGATTATTGCCTTAAAACAGAGTGTTTTTCAGGGGTGAGAACTCTAGTCTGAATTTGCCTTTAGAAACGGAGTTAAACACAAGGATCTGTGTCTTCCTACAAGCAATAGTTCATTTCTGGTAAACACAGTGAATTTTGGGCTAAAAATGATTTTTCGCAGTTCATGAACCCAACGCGATTATCACTATTAACTAAAGAGCATTTATGTAAGAGGAGCTGTGGTTTGTTTCAGTTTTATATGCAGAGTTGAACTACATATGGTCTGTATGAGAAGGAAACACAGTTCTTTTTTTCAGACCATGCTCATGGTTCTTGCTCTATTTTAGACTCTGGAAAGAAGAGCTTGCTTATTGCTTTAAAACAGAGTGAGAGTCAGGGATAAGAACCCTGGTCTGAATTACCCTTCAGAAACGGAGTTAAACCCCAGATTCTGTGTCTTCCTATGAGCAAGAGTTCATTTTTGTTAAACCTAGTGAATTTTGGGCTCAAATGATTTTTGCAGTTCACAAACCCAAACCGATTCCCACTATTAACTAAAGAGCTTTATGTAAGAGGAGCTGTGGTTTGTATCAGTTTCATAAGCAGAGTTGAACTACATATGGTCTGTATGAGATGGAAACACAGTTCTTTTTTTCAGACCATGCTCATGGTTCTTGCTCTATTTTAGACTGTGGAAAGAAGAGCTTGCTTATTGCTTTAAAACAGAGTGAGTTTCAGGGATAAGAACTCTGGTCTGAATTACCCTTGAGAAACGGAGTTAAACCCCAGGATCTGTGTCTTCCTATGAGCAAGAGTTCATTTTTGTTAAACCTAGTGAATTTTGGGCTCAAATTATTTTTGCAGTTCACCAACCCAAACCGAGAAAATTTTCAGCTCAAATGATTTACAGAGTTCTAGAACCTAATGGGATTATCACTATTAACTAAAGAGCATTTATGTGAGAGGAGCTGTGGTCTGTATTAGTTTCATAAGCAGAGTTGAATTACATATGGTCCGTATGAGTAGGAAACACAGTTCTTTTTTTCTGGGCATGCTCATGGTTCTTACTGTATTGGAGAACCTGGAAAGAAGAGGATGATTCATCCATTAAAACAGAGTGTTTTTCAGGGATGAAAATTCTGGTCTGAATTTCCCTTCAGAAACGGAGTTGAACCCCGGATTCTGTGTCTTCCTACAAGCAAGAGTTAATTTCTGGTAAACCCAGTGAATTTTGTGCTCAAACGATTTTACACAGTTCTTGAACCCAACGCTATTCTCACTATTAACTAAAGAGCATTTATGTAAGAGGAGCTGTGGTATGTATCAGTTTCATAAGCAGAGTTGAACTACATATGGGCCGTATGAATAGGAAATACAGTTTTTTTTTCAGACCATGCTCATGGTTCTTCCTGTATTTAAACTCGGGAAAGAAGAGCTTGCTTCTTTGCTAAAACAGAGTGTGTTTCAGGGATGAGAACTCTGGTCTGAATTTCGCTTCCAAAACGTAGTTAAACCCCAGGATCTGTGTCTTCCTACCAGCAAGAGTTCATTTCTGTTAAACCAAGTGAATTTTCGGCTCAAATGAATTTACAGAGTTCTAGAACCCAATGCGATTATCACTATTATCTAAAGAGCATTTATGTAAGAGGAGCTCTGGTCTGTATCATTTCATAAGAAGAGTTGAACTACATATGTTACGTATGAGTAGGAAACACAGTTCTTTTTTTCTGGGCATGCTCATGTTTCTTACTGTATTAGAGAACCTGTAAAGAAGAGGATGATTCTTGCCTTAAAACAGAGTGTTTTTCAGGGTTGAGAATTCTGGTCTGAATTTGCCTTCAGAAATGGAGTTAAACCCCAAGATCTGTGTCTTCCTGCAAGCAAGAGTTCATTTCAGATAAAACCAGTGAATTTTGGGATAAAATGATTTTTCACAGTTCATGAAACCAACGCGATTCTCACTATAACTAAAGAGGATTTATATTAGAGGAGCTGTGGTTTGTATCAGTTTCATAAGCACAGTTGAACTACACATTGTCCATATGAGTAGGAAACACAGTTCTTTTTTTCAGGTCATGCTCATTGTTCTTGCTGTGTTTTAGAATCTGGAAGGAAGAGCTTGCTTCTTGCATTAAAGCAGAGTGTGTTTCATGGATGAGAACTCTGGTCTAAATTCCCTTCCAAAACGGAGTTAAACCCCATGATCTGTGTCTTCCTATGAGCAAGAGTTCATTTCTGTTAAACCTAGTGAATTTTGGGCTCAAATGAATTTACAGAGTTCTAGAACCCAATGCGATTATCCCTATTAACTAAAGAGCATTTATGTAAGAGGAGCTCTGGTCTGTTTCATTTCATAAGAAGAGTTGAACTACATATGTTACGTATGAGTAGGAAACACAGTTCTTTTTTTCTGGGCATGCTCATGTTTCTTATTATATTGGAGACGCTGGAACGAAGAGGATGATTATTGCCTTAAAACAGAGTGTTTTTCAGGGGTGAGAACTATGGTCTGAATTTGCCTTCAGAAACGGAGTTAAACACAAGGATGTATGTCTTCCTACAAGCAATAGTTCATTTCTGGTAAACCCAGTGAATTTTGGGCTAAAAATGATTTTTCGCAGTTCATGAACCCAACGCGATTCTCACTATTAACTAAAGAGCATTTATGTAATAGGAGCTGTGGTTTGTATCAGTTTCATAAGCAGAGTTGAACTACATATGGTCTGTATGAGTAGGAAACACAGTTCTTTTTTTCAGACCATGCTCATGGTTCTTGCTCTATTTTAGACTCTGGAAAGAAGAGCTTGCTTATTGCTTTAAAACAGAGTGAGTTTCAGGGATATGAAATCTGGTCCTAATAACCCTTCAGAAACGGAGTTAAACCCCAGGGTCTGTGTCTTCCTATGTGCAAGAGTTCATTTTTGTTAAA
Source organism: Onychomys arenicola (assembly GCA_949786405.1). Taxonomy (NCBI): domain Eukaryota; kingdom Metazoa; phylum Chordata; class Mammalia; order Rodentia; family Cricetidae; genus Onychomys; species Onychomys arenicola. The sequence goes on along the minus strand of CATKUM010000061.1, from coordinate 1,326,819 downwards.
CCTAGTGAATTTTGGGCTCAAATGATTTTTCGCAGTTCACCAACCCAAATCGATTCCCACTATTAACTAAAGAGCATTTATGTAAGAGGAGCTGTGGTTTGTATCAGTTTCATAAGCAGAGTTGAACTACATATGGTCCGTATGAGTAGGAAACACAGTTCTTTTTTTCAGGGCATGCTCATGGTTCTTGCTGTATTGGAGACGCTGGAAAGAAGAGCTTGCTTCCTGCATTAAAACAGGGTGTGTTTCATGGATGAGAACTCTGGTCTGATTTTCACTTCACAAACGGGGTTAAACCCCATGATCTGTGTCTTCCTACCTGCAAGAGTTCATTTCTGGTAAACCAAGTAAATTTTCGGCTCAAATGACTTTACACACTTCTAGAACCTAAGGCAATTATCACTATTAACTTAAGAGCATTTATGTGAGAGGAGCTGTGGTCTGTATTACTTTCATAAGCAGAGTTGAATTACATATGGTCCGTATGAGTAGGACACACAGTTCTTTTTTTCTGGCATGCTCATGGTCCTTACTGTATTGGAGAACCTCGAAAGAAGAGGATGATTCATCCATTAAAACAGAGTGTTTTTCAAGGATGAAAATTCTGGTCTGAATTTCCCTTCAGAAACGGAGTTAACACCGGGATCTGTGTCTTCCTACAAGCAAGAGTTAATTTCTGGTAAACCCAGTGAATTTTGTGCTCAAACGATTTTTCACAGTTCTTGAACCCAACGCTATTCTCACTATTAAATAAAGAGCATTTATGTAAGAGGAACTGTGGTTTGTATCAGTTTCATAAGCAGAATTGAACTACATATGGGCCGTATGAATGGGAAACACAGTTTTTTTTTTTTTTTTCAGACCATGCTCATGGTTCTTGTTGTATTTAAACTCGGGAAAGAAGAGCTTGCTTCTTCGTTAAAACAGAGTGTGTTTCAGGGATGAGAACACTGGTCTGAATTTCCCTTCCAAAACGTAGTTAAACCCCATGATCTGTGTCTTCCTACCAGCAAGAGTTCATTTCTGTTAAACCAAGTGAATTTTCGGCTCAAATGAATTTACAGAGTTCTAGAACCCAATGCGATTATCACTATTAACTAAAGAGCATTTATGTAAGAGGAGCTCTGGTCTGTATCATTTCATAAGAAGAGTTGAACTACATATGTTATGTATGAGTAGGAAACACAGTTCTTTTTTGCTGGGAATGCTCATGTTTCTTACTGTATTGGAGAACCTGTAAAGAAGAGGATGATTCTTGCCTTAAAACAGAGTGTTTTTCAGGGTTGAGAATTCTGGTCTGAATTTGCCTTCAGAAATGGAGTTAAACCCCAAGATCTGTGTCTTTCTGCAAGCAAGAGTTCATTTCAGATAAAATCAGTGAATTTTGGGATCAAATGATTTTTCACAGTTCACGAAACCAACGCGATTCTTCCTATTAACTAAAGAGGATTTATATTAGAGGAGCTGTGGTTTGTATCAGTTTCATAAGCACAGTTGAACTACACATTGTCCATATGAGTAGGAAACACAGTTCTTTTTTTCAGGTCATGCTCATTGTTCTTGCTGTGTTTTAGAATCTGGAAGGAAGAGCTTGCTTCTTGCATTAAAGCAGAGTGTGTTTCATGGATAAGAACTCTGGTCTGAATTCCCTTCCAAAACGGATTTAAACCCCATGATCTGTGTCTTCCTATCAGCAAGAGTTCATTTCTGTTAAACCTAGTGAATTTTGGGCTCAAATGAATTTACAGAGTTCTAGAACCCAATGCGATTATCACTATTAACTAAAGAGCATTTATGTAAGAGGAGCTCTGGTCTGTATCATTTCATAAGAAGAGTTGAACTACATATGTTACGTATGAGTAGGAAACACAGTTCTTTTTTTCTGGGCATGCTCATGTTTCTTATTATATTGGAGACGCTTGAATGAGGAGGATGATTATTGCCTTAAACAGAGTGTTTTTCAGGGGTGAGAACTATGGTCTGAATTTGCCTTCAGAAACGGAGTTAAACACAAGGATCTCTGTCTTCCTACAAGCAATAGTTCATTTCTGGTAAACCCAGTGAATTTTGGGCTAAAAATGATTTTTCACAGTTCATGAACCCAACGCCATTCTCACTATTAACTAAAGAGCATTTATGTAAGAGGAGCTGTTGTTTGTATCAGTTTCATAAGCACAGTTGAACTACATATGGTCTGTATGAGAAGGAAACACAGTTCTTTTTTTCAGACCATGCTCATGGTTCTTGCTCTATTTTAGACTCTGGAAAGAAGAGCTTGCTTATTGCTTTAAAACAGAGTGAGTTTCAGGGATAAGAACTCTGGTCTGAATTACCCTTCAGAAACGGAGTTAAACCCCAGATTCTGTGTCTTCCTATGAGCAAGAGTTCATTTTTGTTAAACCTAGTGAATTTTGGGCTCAAATGATTTTTGCAGTTCACCAACCCAAACCGATTCCCACTATTAACTAAAGAGCAATTATGTAAGAGGAGCTGTGGTTTGTATCAGTTTCATAAGCAGAGTTGAACTACATAAGGTCCGTATGAGTAGGAAACACAGTTCTTTTTTTCAGGGCATGCTCATGGTTCTTGCTGTATTGGAGACGCTGGAAAGAAGAGCTTGGTTCCTGCATTAAAACAGGGTGTGTTTCATGGATGAGAACTATGGTCTGATTTTCACTTCACAAACGGGGTTAAACCCCATGATCTCTGTCTTCCTACCTGCAAGAGTTCATTTCTGGTAAACCAAGAAAATTTTCAGCTCAAATGACTTTACACAGTTCTAGAAACTAAGGCGATTATCACTATTAACTAAAGAGCATTTATGTGAGAGGAGCTGTGGTCTGTATTAGTTTCATAAGCAGAGTTGAATTACATATGGTCCGTATGAGTAGGAAACACAGTTCTTCTTTTCTGGGCATGCTCATGGTTCTTACTGTTTTGGAGATCCTGGAAAGAAGAGGATGATTCATCCATTAAAACAGAGTGTTTTTCAGGGATGAAAATTCTCGTCTAAATTTCCCTTCAGAAACGGAGTTGAACCACGGATTCTGTGTCTTCCTACAAGCAAGAGTTAATTTCTGGTAAACCCAGTGAATTTTGTGCTCAAACGATTTTACACAGTTCTTGAACCCAACGCTATTCTACTATTAACTAAAGAGCATTCATGTATGAGGAGCTGTGGTTTGTATCAGTTTCATAAGCAGAGTTGAACTACATATGGGCCGTATGAATAGGAAACACAGTTTTTTTTTCAGACCATGCTCACTGTTCTTGCTGTATTTAAACTCGGGAAAGAAGAGCTTGCTTCTTCGTTAAAACAGAGTGTGTTTCAGGGATGAGAACACTGGGCTGAATTTCATTCCAAAACGTAGTTAAACCCCATGATCTGTGTCTTCCTACCAGCAAGAGTTCATTTCTGTTAAACCAAGTGAATTTTCGGCTCAAATGAATTTACAGAGTTCTAGAACCCAATGCGATTATCACTATTAACTAAAGAGCATTTATGTAAGAGGAGCTCTGGTCTGTATCATTTCATAAGAAGAGTTGAACTACATATGTTACGTATGAGTAGGAAACACAGTTCTTTTTTTCTGGGCATGCTCATGGTTCTTACTGTTTTGGAGATCCTGGAAAGAAGAGGATGATTCATCCATTAAAACAGAGTGTTTTTCAGGGATGAAAATTCTCGTCTAAATTTCCCTTCAGAAACGGAGTTGAACCACGGATTCTGTGTCTTCCTACAAGCAAGAGTTAATTTCTGGTAAACCCAGTGAATTTTGTGCTCAAAAGATTTTACACAGTTCTTGAACCAAACGCTATTCTACTATGAACTAAAGAGCATTTATGTAAGAGGAGCTGTGGTTTGTATCAGTTTCATAAGCAGAGTTGAACTACATATGGGCCCTATGAATAGGAAACACAGTTTTTTTTTCAGACCATGCTCACGGTTCTTGCTGTATTTAAACTCGGGAAAGAAGAGCTTGCTTCTTCGTTAAAACAGAGTGTGTTTCAGGGATGAGAACACTGGGCTGAATTTCGCTTCCAAAACGTAGTTAAACCCCATGATCTGTGTCTTCCTACCAGCAAGAGTTCATTTCTGTTAAACCAAGTGAATTTTCGGCTCAAATGAATTTACAGAGTTCTAGAACCCAATGCGATTATCACTATTAACTAAAGAGCATTTATGTAAGAGGAGCTCTGGTCTGTATCATTTCATAAGAAGAGTTGAACTACATATGTTATGTATGAGTAGGAAACACAGTTCTTTTTTTCTGGGCATAGTCATGTTTCTTACTGTATTGGAGACGCTGGAAAGAAGAGGATGATTCTTGCCTTAAAACAGAGTGTTTTTCAGGGTTGAGAATTCTGGTCTGAATTTGCCTTCAGAAACAGAGTTAAACCCCAGGATCTGTGCCTTCCTACAAGCAAGAGTTTATTTCTGGTAAACCCAGTGATTTTGGGGCTCAAATGATTTTTCGCAGTTCACAAACCCAACACGATTCTCACTATTAACTAAAGATCATTTATGTAAGAGGAGGTGTGGTTTGTATCACTTTCATAAGCAGAGTTGAACTACATATGGTCCGTATGAGTAGGAAACACAGTTCTTTTTTTCAGGGCATGCTCATGGTTCTTGCTGTATTGGAGACGCTGGAAAGAAGAGCTTGCTTCCTGCATTAAAACAGGGTGTGTTTCATGGATGAGAACTCTGGTCTAAATTCCCTTCCAAAACTGAGTTAAACCCCATGATCTGTGTCTTCCTATGAGCAAGAGTTCATTTCTGTTAAACCTAGTGAATTTTGGGCTCAAATGAATTTACAGAGTTCTAGAACCCAATGCGATTATCACTATTAACTAAAGAGCATTTATGTAAGAGGAGCTCTGGTCTGTATCATTTCATAAGAAGAGTTGAACTACATATGTTACGTATGAGTAGGAAACACAGTTCTTTTTTTCAGGGCATGCTCACGGTTCTTGCTGTATTGGAGACGCTGGAAAGAAGAGCTTGCTTCCTGCAATAAAACAGGGTGTGTTTCATGAATGAGAACTCTGGTCTGATTTTCAATTCACAAATGGGGTTATACCCCATGATCTGTGTCTTCCTACTTGCAAGAGTTCATTTCTGGTAAACCAAGAAAATTTTCAGCTCAAATCACTTTACAGAGTTCTAGAAACTAAGGCGATTATCACTATTAACTAAAGAACATTTATGTGAGAGGAGCTGTGGTCTGTATTAGTTTCATAAGCAGAGTTGAATTACATATGGTCCGTATGAGTAGGAAACACAGTTCTATTTTTCTGGGCATGCTCATGGTTCTTACTGTATTTGAGAACCTGGAAAGAAGAGGATGATTCACCATTAAAACAGAGTGTTTTTCAGGGATGAAAATTCTGGTCTAAATTTCCCATCAGAAACGGAGTTGAACCCCGGATTCTGTGTCTTCCTACAAGCAAGAGTTAATTTCTGGTAAACCCAGTGAATTTTGTGCTCAAACGATTTTACACAGTTCTTGAAACCAACGCTATTCTCACTATTAACTAAAGAGCACTTATGTAAGTGGAGCTGTGGTTTGTATCAGTTTCATAAGCAGAGTTGAACTACATATGGGCTGTATGAATAGGAAACACAGTTTTTTTTTTCAGACCATGCTCATGGTTCTTGCTGTATTTAAACTCAGGAAAGAAGAGCTTGCTTCTTTGTTAAAACAGAGTGTGTTTCAGGGATGAGAACTCTGGTCTGAATTTCCCTTCCAAATCGGAGTAAAACCCCAGGATCTGTGTTTTCCTATGAGCAAGAGTTCATTTTTGTTAAACCTAGTGAATTTTGGGCTCAAATGATTTTTGCAGTTCACCAACCCAAACCGATTCCCACTATTAACTAAAGAGCAATTATGTAAGAGGAGCTGTGGTTTGTATCAGTTTCATAAGCAGAGTTGAACTACATATGGTCCGTATGAGTAGGAAACACAGTTCTTTTTTTCAGGGCATGCTCATGGTTCTTGCTGTATTGGCGACCCTGGAAAGAAGAGCTTGCTTCCTGCATTAAAACAGGGTGTGTTTCATGGATGAGAACTGTGGTCTGATTTTCACTTCACAAACGGGGTTAAACCCCATGATCTGTGTCTTCCTACCTGCAAGAGTTCATTTCTGGTAAACCAAGAAAATTTTCAGCTCAAATGATTTACTGAGTTCTAGAACCTAAGGGGATTATCACTATTAACTAAAGAGCATTTATGTGAGAGGAGCTGTGGTCTGTATTAGTTTCATAAGCAGAGTTGAATTACATATGGTCCGTATGAGTAGGAAACACAGTTCTTTTTTTCTGGGCATGCTCATGGTTCTTACTGTATTGGAGAACCTGTAAAGAAGAGGATGATTCTTGCCTTAAAACAGAGTGTTTTTCAGGGTTGAGAATTCTGGTCTGAATTTGCCTTCAGAAATGGCGTTAAACCCTAAGATCTGTGTCTTCCTGCAAGCAAGAGTTCATTTCAGATAAACCCAGTGAATTTTGGGATCAAATGATTTTTCACAGTTCACGAACCCAACGCGATTCCCACTATTAACTAAAGAGGATTTATATTAGAGGAGCTGTGGTTTGTATCAGTTTCATAAGCACAGTTGAACTACACATTGTCCATATGAGTAGGAAACACAGTTCTTTTTTTCAGGTCATGCTCATTGTTCTTGCTGTGTTTTAGAATCTGGAAGGAAGAGCTTGCTTCTTGCATTAAAGCAGAGTGTGTTTCATAGATGAGAACTCTGGTCTGAATTCCCTTCCAAAACGGAGTTAAACCCCATGATCTGTGTCTTCCTATGAGCAAGAGTTCATTTCTGTTAAACCTAGTGAATTATGGGCTCAAATGAATATACAAAGTTCTAGAACCCAATGCGATTATCACTATTAACTAAAGAGCATTTATGTAAGAGGAGCTCTGGTCTGTATCATTTCATAAGAAGAGTTGAACTACATATGTTATGTATGAGTAGGAAACACAGTTCTTTTTTTCTGGGCATGCTCATGTTTCTTATTATATTGGAGACGCTGGAACGAAGAGGATGATTATTGCCTTAAAACAGAGTGTTTTTCAGGGGTGAGAACTCTAGTCTGAATTTGCCTTTAGAAACGGAGTTAAACACAAGGATCTGTGTCTTCCTACAAGCAATAGTTCATTTCTGGTAAACACAGTGAATTTTGGGCTAAAAATGATTTTTCGCAGTTCATGAACCCAACGCGATTATCACTATTAACTAAAGAGCATTTATGTAAGAGGAGCTGTGGTTTGTTTCAGTTTTATATGCAGAGTTGAACTACATATGGTCTGTATGAGAAGGAAACACAGTTCTTTTTTTCAGACCATGCTCATGGTTCTTGCTCTATTTTAGACTCTGGAAAGAAGAGCTTGCTTATTGCTTTAAAACAGAGTGAGAGTCAGGGATAAGAACCCTGGTCTGAATTACCCTTCAGAAACGGAGTTAAACCCCAGATTCTGTGTCTTCCTATGAGCAAGAGTTCATTTTTGTTAAACCTAGTGAATTTTGGGCTCAAATGATTTTTGCAGTTCACCAACCCAAACCGATTCCCACTATTAACTAAAGAGCTTTATGTAAGAGGAGCTGTGGTTTGTATCAGTTTCATAAGCAGAGTTGAACTACATATGGTCTGTATGAGATGGAAACACAGTTCTTTTTTTCAGACCATGCTCATGGTTCTTGCTCTATTTTAGACTGTGGAAAGAAGAGCTTGCTTATTGCTTTAAAACAGAGTGAGTTTCAGGGATAAGAACTCTGGTCTGAATTACCCTTGAGAAACGGAGTTAAACCCCAGGATCTGTGTCTTCCTATGAGCAAGAGTTCATTTTTGTTAAACCTAGTGAATTTTGGGCTCAAATTATTTTTGCAGTTCACCAACCCAAACCGAGAAAATTTTCAGCTCAAATGATTTACAGAGTTCTAGAACCTAATGGGATTATCACTATTAACTAAAGAGCATTTATGTGAGAGGAGCTGTGGTCTGTATTAGTTTCATAAGCAGAGTTGAATTACATATGGTCCGTATGAGTAGGAAACACAGTTCTTTTTTTCTGGGCATGCTCATGGTTCTTACTGTATTGGAGAACCTGGAAAGAAGAGGATGATTCATCCATTAAAACAGAGTGTTTTTCAGGGATGAAAATTCTGGTCTGAATTTCCCTTCAGAAACGGAGTTGAACACCGGATTCTGTGTCTTCCTACAAGCAAGAGTTAATTTCTGGTAAACCCAGTGAATTTTGTGCTCAAACGATTTTACACAGTTCTTGAACCCAACGCTATTCTCACTATTAACTAAAGAGCATTTATGTAAGAGGAGCTGTGGTATGTATCAGTTTCATAAGCAGAGTTGAACTACATATGGGCCGTATGAATAGGAAATACAGTTTTTTTTTCAGACCATGCTCATGGTTCTTCCTGTATTTAAACTCGGGAAAGAAGAGCTTGCTTCTTCGTTAAAACAGAGTGTGTTTCAGGGATGAGAACTCTGGTCTGAATTTTGCTTCCAAAACGTAGTTAAACCCCAGGATCTGTGTCTTCCTACCAGCAAGAGTTCATTTCTGTTAAACCAAGTGAATTTTCGGCTCAAATGAATTTACAGAGTTCTAGAACCCAATGCGATTATAACTATTAACTAAAGAGCATTTATGTAAGAGGAGCTCCGGTCTGTATCATTTCATAAGAAGAGTTGAACTACATATGTTACGTATGAGTAGGAAACACAGTTCTTTTTTTCTGGGCATGCTCATGGTTCTTACTGTATTGGAGAACCTGTAAAGAAGAGGATGATTCTTGCCTTAAAACAGAGTGTTTTTCAGGGTTGAGAAATCTGGTCTGAATTTGCCTTCAGAAATGGCGTTAAACCCTAAGATCTGTGTCTTCCTGCAAGTAAGAGTTCATTTCAGATAAACCCAGTGAATTTTGGGATCAAATGATTTTTCACAGTTCACGAACCCAACGCGATTCCCACTATTAACTAAAGAGGATTTATATTAGAGGAGCTGTGGTTTGTATCAGTTTCATAAGCACAGTTGAACTACACATTGTCCATATGAGTAGGAAACACAGTTCTTTTTTTCAGGTCATGCTCATTGTTCTTGCTGTGTTTTAGAATCTGGAAGGAAGAGCTTGCTTCTTGCATTAAAGCAGAGTGTGTTTCATGGATGAGAACTCTGGTCTGAATTCCCTTCCAAAACGGAGTTAAACCCCATGATCTGTGTCCTCCTATGAGCAAGAGTTCATTTCTGTTAAACCTAGTGAATTTTGGGCTCAAATGAATATACAGAGTTCTAGAACCCAATGCGATTATCACTATTAACTAAAGAGCATTTATGTAAGAGGAGCTCTGGTCTGTATCATTTCATAAGAAGAGTTGAACTACATATGTTACGTATGAGTAGGAAACACAGTACTTTTTTTCTGGGCATGCTCATGTTTCTTATTATATTGGAGACGCTGGAACGAAGAGGATGATTATTGCCTTAAAACAGAGTGTTTTTCAGGGGTGAGAACTCTAGTCTGAATTTGCCTTTAGAAACGGAGTTAAACACAAGGATCTGTGTCTTCCTACAAGCAATAGTTCATTTCTGGTAAACACAGTGAATTTTGAGCTAAAAATGATTTTTCGCAGTTCATGAACCCAACGCGATTATCACTATTAACTAAAGAGCATTTATGTAAGAGGAGCTGTGGTTTGTTTCAGTTTTATATGCAGAGTTGAACTACATATGGTCTGTATGAGAAGGAAACACAGTTCTTTTTTTCAGACCATGCTCATGGTTCTTGCTCTATTTTAGACTGTGGAAAGAAGAGCTTGCTTATTGCATTAAAACAGAGTGAGTTTCAGGGATAAGAACTCTGGTCTGAATTACCCTTGAGAAACGGAGTTAAACCCCAGGATCTGTGTCTTCCTATGAGCAAGAGTTCATTTTTGTTAAACCTAGTGAATTTTGGGCTCAAATTATTTTTGCAGTTCACCAACCCAAACCGAGAAAATTTTCAGCTCAAATGATTTACAGAGTTCTAGAACCTAATGGGATTATCACTATTAACTAAAGAGCATTTATGTGAGAGGAGCTGTGGTCTGTATTAGTTTCATAAGCAGAGTTGAATTACATATGGTCCGTATGAGTAGGAAACACAGTTCTTTTTTTCTGGGCATGCTCATGGTTCTTACTGTATTGGAGAACCTGGAAAGAAGAGGATGATTCATCCATTAAAACAGAGTGTTTTTCAGGGATGAAAATTCTGGTCTGAATTTCCATTCAGAAACGGAGTTGAACCCCGGATTCTGTGTCTTCCTACAAGCAAGAGTTAATTTCTGGTAAACCCAGTGAATTTTGTGCTCAAACGATTTTACACAGTTCTTGAACCCAACGCTATTCTCACTATTAACTAAAGAGCATTTATGTAAGAGGAGCTGTGGTATGTATCAGTTTCATAAGCAGAGTTGAACTACATATGGGCCGTATGAATAGGAAATACAGTTTTTTTTTCAGACCATGCTCATGGTTCTTCCTGTATTTAAACTCGGGAAAGAAGAGCTTGCTTCTTCGCTAAAACAGAGTGTGTTTCAGGGATGAGAACTCTGGTCTGAATTTCGCTTCCAAAACGTAGTTAAACCCCAGGATCTGTGTCTTCCTACCAGCAAGAGTTCATTTCTGTTAAACCAAGTGAATTTTCGGCTCAAATGAATTTACAGAGTTCTAGAACCCAATGTGATTATCACTATTAACTAAAGAGCATTTATGTAAGAGGAGCTCTGGTCTGTATCATTTCATAAGAAGAGTTGAACTACATATGTTACGTATGAGTAGGAAACACAGTTCTTTTTTTCTGGGCATGCTCATGTTTCTTACTGTATTAGAGAACCTGTAAAGAAGAGGATGATTCTTGCCTTAAAACAGAGTGTTTTTCAGGGTTGAGAATTCTGGTCTGAATTTGCCTTCAGAAATGGAGTTAAACCCCAAGATCTGTGTCTTCCTGCAAGCAAGAGTTCATTTCAGATAAAACCAGTGAATTTTGGGATAAAATGATTTTTCACAGTTCATGAAACCAACGCGATTCTCACTATAACTAAAGAGGATTTATATTAGAGGAGCTGTGGTTTGTATCAGTTTCATAAGCACAGTTGAACTACACATTGTCCATATGAGTAGGAAACACAGTTCTTTTTTTCAGGTCATGCTCATTGTTCTTGCTGTGTTTTAGAATCTGGAAGGAAGAGCTTGCTTCTTGCATTAAAGCAGAGTGTGTTTCATGGATGAGAACTCTGGTCTAAATTCCCTTCCAAAACGGAGTTAAACCCCATGATCTGTGTCTTCCTATGAGCAAGAGTTCATTTCTGTTAAACCTAGTGAATTTTGGGCTCAAATGAATTTACAGAGTTCTAGAACCCAATGCGATTATCCCTATTAACTAAAGAGCATTTATGTAAGAGGAGCTCTGGTCTGTTTCATTTCATAAGAAGAGTTGAACTACATATGTTACGTATGAGTAGGAAACACAGTTCTTTTTTTCTGGGCATGCTCATGTTTCTTATTATATTGGAGACGCTGGAACGAAGAGGATGATTATTGCCTTAAAACAGAGTGTTTTTCAGGGGTGAGAACTATGGTCTGAATTTGCCTTCAGAAACGGAGTTAAACACAAGGATGTATGTCTTCCTACAAGCAATAGTTCATTTCTGGTAAACCCAGTGAATTTTGGGCTAAAAATGATTTTTCGCAGTTCATGAACCCAACGCGATTCTCACTATTAACTAAAGAGCATTTATGTAATAGGAGCTGTGGTTTGTATCAGTTTCATAAGCAGAGTTGAACTACATATGGTCTGTATGAGTAGGAAACACAGTTCTTTTTTTCAGACCATGCTCATGGTTCTTGCTCTATTTTAGACTCTGGAAAGAAGAGCTTGCTTATTGCTTTAAAACAGAGTGAGTTTCAGGGATATGAAATCTGGTCCTAATAACCCTTCAGAAACGGAGTTAAACCCCAGGGTCTGTGTCTTCCTATGTGCAAGAGTTCATTTTTGTTAAACCTAGTGAATTTTGGGCTCAAATGATTTTTCGCAGTTCACCAACCCAAATCGATTCCCACTATTAACTAAAGAGCATTTATGTAAGAGGAGCTGTGGTTTGTATCAGTTTCATAAGCAGAGTTGAACTACATATGGTCCGTATGAGTAGGAAACACAGTTCTTTTTTTCAGGGCATGCTCATGGTTCTTGCTGTATTGGAGACGCTGGAAAGAAGAGCTTGCTTCCTGCATTAAAACAGGGTGTGTTTCATGGATGAGAACTCTGGTCTGATTTTCACTTCACAAACGGGGTTAAACCCCATGATCTGTGTCTTCCTACCTGCAAGAGTTCATTTCTGGTAAACCAAGTAAATTTTCGGCTCAAATGACTTTACACACTTCTAGAACCTAAGGCAATTATCACTATTAACTTAAGAGCATTTATGTGAGAGGAGCTGTGGTCTGTATTACTTTCATAAGCAGAGTTGAATTACATATGGTCCGTATGAGTAGGACACACAGTTCTTTTTTTCTGGCATGCTCATGGTCCTTACTGTATTGGAGAACCTCGAAAGAAGAGGATGATTCATCCATTAAAACAGAGTGTTTTTCAAGGATGAAAATTCTGGTCTGAATTTCCCTTCAGAAACGGAGTTAACACCGGGATCTGTGTCTTCCTACAAGCAAGAGTTAATTTCTGGTAAACCCAGTGAATTTTGTGCTCAAACGATTTTTCACAGTTCTTGAACCCAACGCTATTCTCACTATTAAATAAAGAGCATTTATGTAAGAGGAACTGTGGTTTGTATCAGTTTCATAAGCAGAATTGAACTACATATGGGCCGTATGAATGGGAAACACAGTTTTTTTTTTTTTTTTCAGACCATGCTCATGGTTCTTGTTGTATTTAAACTCGGGAAAGAAGAGCTTGCTTCTTCGTTAAAACAGAGTGTGTTTCAGGGATGAGAACACTGGTCTGAATTTCCCTTCCAAAACGTAGTTAAACCCCATGATCTGTGTCTTCCTACCAGCAAGAGTTCATTTCTGTTAAACCAAGTGAATTTTCGGCTCAAATGAATTTACAGAGTTCTAGAACCCAATGCGATTATCACTATTAACTAAAGAGCATTTATGTAAGAGGAGCTCTGGTCTGTATCATTTCATAAGAAGAGTTGAACTACATATGTTATGTATGAGTAGGAAACACAGTTCTTTTTTGCTGGGAATGCTCATGTTTCTTACTGTATTGGAGAACCTGTAAAGAAGAGGATGATTCTTGCCTTAAAACAGAGTGTTTTTCAGGGTTGAGAATTCTGGTCTGAATTTGCCTTCAGAAATGGAGTTAAACCCCAAGATCTGTGTCTTTCTGCAAGCAAGAGTTCATTTCAGATAAAATCAGTGAATTTTGGGATCAAATGATTTTTCACAGTTCACGAAACCAACGCGATTCTCCCTATTAACTAAAGAGGATTTATATTAGAGGAGCTGTGGTTTGTATCAGTTTCATAAGCACAGTTGAACTACACATTGTCCATATGAGTAGGAAACACAGTTCTTTTTTTCAGGTCATGCTCATTGTTCTTGCTGTGTTTTAGAATCTGGAAGGAAGAGCTTGCTTCTTGCATTAAAGCAGAGTGTGTTTCATGGATAAGAACTCTGGTCTGAATTCCCTTCCAAAACGGATTTAAACCCCATGATCTGTGTCTTCCTATCAGCAAGAGTTCATTTCTGTTAAACCTAGTGAATTTTGGGCTCAAATGAATTTACAGAGTTCTAGAACCCAATGCGATTATCACTATTAACTAAAGAGCATTTATGTAAGAGGAGCTCTGGTCTGTATCATTTCATAAGAAGAGTTGAACTACATATGTTACGTATGAGTAGGAAACACAGTTCTTTTTTTCTGGGCATGCTCATGTTTCTTATTATATTGGAGACGCTTGAATGAGGAGGATGATTATTGCCTTAAACAGAGTGTTTTTCAGGGGTGAGAACTATGGTCTGAATTTGCCTTCAGAAACGGAGTTAAACACAAGGATCTCTGTCTTCCTACAAGCAATAGTTCATTTCTGGTAAACCCAGTGAATTTTGGGCTAAAAATGATTTTTCACAGTTCATGAACCCAACGCCATTCTCACTATTAACTAAAGAGCATTTATGTAAGAGGAGCTGTTGTTTGTATCAGTTTCATAAGCACAGTTGAACTACATATGGTCTGTATGAGAAGGAAACACAGTTCTTTTTTTCAGACCATGCTCATGGTTCTTGCTCTATTTTAGACTCTGGAAAGAAGAGCTTGCTTATTGCTTTAAAACAGAGTGAGTTTCAGGGATAAGAACTCTGGTCTGAATTACCCTTCAGAAACGGAGTTAAACCCCAGATTCTGTGTCTTCCTATGAGCAAGAGTTCATTTTTGTTAAACCTAGTGAATTTTGGGCTCAAATGATTTTTGCAGTTCACCAACCCAAACCGATTCCCACTATTAACTAAAGAGCAATTATGTAAGAGGAGCTGTGGTTTGTATCAGTTTCATAAGCAGAGTTGAACTACATAAGGTCCGTATGAGTAGGAAACACAGTTCTTTTTTTCAGGGCATGCTCATGGTTCTTGCTGTATTGGAGACGCTGGAAAGAAGAGCTTGGTTCCTGCATTAAAACAGGGTGTGTTTCATGGATGAGAACTATGGTCTGATTTTCACTTCACAAACGGGGTTAAACCCCATGATCTGTGTCTTCCTACCTGCAAGAGTTCATTTCTGGTAAACCAAGAAAATTTTCAGCTCAAATGACTTTACACAGTTCTAGAAACTAAGGCGATTATCACTATTAACTAAAGAGCATTTATGTGAGAGGAGCTGTGGTCTGTATTAGTTTCATAAGCAGAGTTGAATTACATATGGTCCGTATGAGTAGGAAACACAGTTCTTTTTTTCTGGGCATGCTCATGGTTCTTACTGTTTTGGAGATCCTGGAAAGAAGAGGATGATTCATCCATTAAAACAGAGTGTTTTTCAGGGATGAAAATTCTCGTCTAAATTTCCCTTCAGAAACGGAGTTGAACCACGGATTCTGTGTCTTCCTACAAGCAAGAGTTAATTTCTGGTAAACCCAGTGAATTTTGTGCTCAAACGATTTTACACAGTTCTTGAACCCAACGCTATTCTACTCTTAACTAAAGAGCATTTATGTAAGAGGAGCTCTGGTCTGTATCATTTCATAAGAAGTGTTGAACTACATATGTTACGTATGAGTAGGAAACACAGTTCTTTTTTTCTATGCATGCTCATGATTCTTACTGTATTGGAGATGCTGGAAAGAAGAGCTTGCTTCCTGCATTAAAACAAGGTGTGTTTCATGGATGAGAACTCTGGTCTGATTTTCCCTTCCAAAACGGAGTTAAACCCCATGATCTGTGTCTTCCTACAAGCAAGAGTTAATTTCTGGTAAACCCAGTGAATTTTGTGCTCAAACGATTTTACACAGTTCTTGAACCCAACGCTATTCTCACTATTAACTAAAGAGCATTTATGTAAGAGGAGCTGTGGTTGGTATCAGTTGCATAAGCAGAGTTGAACTACATATGGGCCGTATGAATAGGAAACACAGTTTTTTTTTTTTCAGACCATGCTCATGGTTCTTGCTGTATTTAAACTTGGGAAAGAAGAGCTTGCTTCTTCGTTAAAACAGAGTGTGTTTCAGGGATGAGAACACTGGTCTGAATTTCCCTTCCAAAACGTAGTTAAACCCCATGATCTTTGTCTTCCTACCAGCAAGAGTTCATTTCTGTTAAACCAAGTGAATTTTCGGCTCAAATGAATTTACAGAGTTCTAGAACCCAATGCGATTATCACTATTAACTAAGGAGCATTTATGTAAGAGGAGCTCTGGTCTGTATCATTTCATAAGAAGTGTTGAACTACATATGTTACGTATGAGTAGGAAACACAGTTCTTTTTTTCTATGCATGCTCATGGTTCTTACTGTATTGGAGAACCTGGAAAGAAGAGGATGATTCATCCATTAAAACAGAGTGTTTTTCAGGGATGAAAATTCTGGTCTGAATTTCCCTTCAGAAACGGAGTTGAACCCCAGATTCTGTGTCTTCCTACAAGCAAGAGTTAATTTCTGGTAAACCCAGTGAATTTTGTGCTCAAACGATTTTACACAGTTCTTGAACCCAACGCTATTCTCACTATTAAATAAAGAGCATTTATGTAAGAGGAGCTGTGGTTTGCATCAGTTTCATAAGCAGAGTTGAACTACATATGAGCGGTATGAATGGGAAACACAGTTTTTTTTTTTTTTTCAGACCATGCTCATGGTTCTTGCTGTATTTAAACTCGGGAAAGAAGAGCTTGCTTCTTCGTTATAACAGAGTGTGTTTCAGGGATGAGAACACTGGTCTGAATTTCCCTTCCAAAACGTAGTTAAACCCCATGATCTGTGTCTTCCTACCAGCAAGAGATCATTTCTGTTAAACCAAGTGAATTTTCGGCTCAAATGAATTTACAGAGTTCTAGAACCCAATGCGATTATCACTATTAACTAAAGAGCATTTATGTAAGAGGAGCTCTGGTCTGTATCATTTCATAAGAAGTGTTGAACTACATATGTTACGTATGAGTAGGAAACACAGTTCTTTTTTTCTATGCATGCTCATGATTCTTACTCTATTGGAGATGCTGGAAAGAAGAGCTTGCTTCCTGCATTAAAACAGGGTGTGTTTCATGGATGAGAACTCTGGTCTGATTTTCCCTTCCAAAACGGAGTTAAACCCCATGATCTGTGTCTTCCAACCAGCAAGAGTTCATTTCTGGTAAACCAAGAGAATTTTCGGCTCAAATGAATATACACAGTTCTAGAACCCAATGCGATTATCGCTATTAACTAAATAGCATTTATGTAAGAGGAGCTCTGGTCTGTATCATTTCATAGGAAGAGTTGAAGTACATATGTTACGTAGGAGTGCTCAAATGAATATACACAGTTCTAGAACCCAATGCGATTATCGCTATTAACTAAATAGCATTTATGTAAGAGGAGCTCTGGTCTGTATCATTTCATAGGAAGAGTTGAAGTACATATGTTACGTAGGAGTAGGAAACACAGTTCTTATTTTATGGGCATACTCATGTTTCTTACTGTATTGGAGACGCTGTAAAGAAGAGGATGATTCTTGCCTTAAAACAGAGTGTTTTTCAGGGTTGAGAATTCTGGTCTGAATTTTCCTTCAGAAACAGAGTTAAAATCCAGGATCTGTGCCTTCCTACAAGCAAGAGTTTATTTCTGGTAAACCCAGTGATTTTTGGGCTCAAATGATTTTTCAAGGTTCACAAACCCAACGCGATTCTCACTATTAACTAAAGATCATTTATGTAAGAGGAGGTGTGGTTTGAATCAGTTGCATAAGCAGAGTTGAACTACATATGGTCCGTATGAGTAGGAAACACAGTTCTTTTTTTCAGGGCATGCTCATGGTTCTTGCTGTATTGGAGACTCTGGAAAGAAGAGCTTGCTTCCTGCATTAAAACAGGGTGTGTTTCATGGATGAGAACTCTGGTCTGATTTTCACTTCACAAACGGGGTTAAACCCCATGATCTGTGTCTTCCTACCTGCAAGAGTTCATTTCTTGTAAACCAAGTAAATTTTTGGCTCAAATGACTCTACACACTTCTAGAACCTAAGGCAATTATCACTATTAACTTAAGAGCATTTATGTGAGAGGAGCTGTGGTCTGTATTACTTTCATAAGCAGAGTTGAACTACATATGTTACGTATGAGTAGGAAACACAGTTCTTTTTTTCTGGGCATGCTCATGGTTCTTACTGTTTTGGAGATCCTGGAAAGAAGAGGATGATTCATCCATTAAAACAGAGTGTTTTTCAGGGATGAAAATTCTCGTCTAAATTTCCCTTCAGAAACGGAGTTGAACCACGGATTCTGTGTCTTCCTACAAGCAAGAGTTAATTTCTGGTAAACCCAGTGAATTTTGTGCTCAAACGATTTTACACAGTTCTTGAACCCAACGCTATTCTACTATTAACTAAAGAGCATTTATGTAAGAGGAGCTGTGGTTTGTATCAGTTTCATAAGGAGAGTTGAGCTACATATGGGCCGTATGAATAGGAAACACAGTTTTTTTTTCCAGACCATGCTCACGGTTCTTGCTGTATTTGAACTCGGGAAAGAGGAGCTTGCTTCTTCGTTAAAACAGAGTGTGTTTCAGGGATGAGAACACTGGGCTGAATTTCGCTTCCAAAACGTAGTTAAACCCCATGATCTGTG
This sequence comes from Onychomys arenicola, assembly GCA_949786405.1. Lineage (NCBI taxonomy): Eukaryota > Metazoa > Chordata > Mammalia > Rodentia > Cricetidae > Onychomys > Onychomys arenicola. Next base: position 1,308,489 of record CATKUM010000061.1, on the reverse strand, counting down.
TCTTCCTACCAGCAAGAGTTCATTTCTGTTAAACCAAGTGAATTTTCGGCTCAAATGAATTTACAGAGTTCTTGAACCCAATGCGATTATCACTATTAACTAAAGAGCATTTATGTAAGAGGAGCTCTGGTCTGTATCATTTCATAAGAAGAGTTGAACTACATATGTTACGTATGAGTAGGAAACACATTTCTTTTTTTCTGGGCATGCTCATGGTTCTTACTGTTTTGGAGATCCTGGAAAGAAGAGGATGATTCATCCATTAAAACAGAGTGTTTTTCAGGGATGAAAATTCTCGTCTAAATTTCCCTTCAGAAACGGAGTTGAACCACGGATTCTGTGTCTTCCTACAAGCAAGAGTTAATTTCTGGTAATCCCAGTGAATTTTGTGCTCAAACGATTTTACACAGTTCTTGAACCCAACGCTATTCTACTATTAACTAAAGAGCATTTATGTAAGAGGAGCTGTGGTTTGTATCAGTTTCATAAGCAGAGTTGAACTACATATGGTCTGTATGAGTAGGAAACACAGTTCTTTTTTTCAGACCATGCTCATGGTTCTTGCTCTATTTTAGACTCTGGAAAGAAGAGATTGCTTATTGCTTTAAAACAGAGTGAGTTTCAGGGATAAGAACTCTGGTCTGAATTACCGTTCAGAAACGGAGTTAAACCCCAGGATCTGTGTCTTCCTATGTGCAAGAGTTCATTTTTGTTAAACCTAGTGAATTTTGGGCTCAAATGATTTTGTGCAGTTCACCAACCCAAACCGATTCCCACTATTAACTAAAGAGCATTTATGTAAGAGGAGCTGTGGTTTGTATCAGTTTCATAAGCAGAGTTGAACTACATATGGTCCCTATGAGTAGGAAACACAGTTCTTTTTTTCAGGGCATGCTCATGGTTCTTGCTGTATTGGAGACGCTGGAAAGAAGAGCTTGCTTCCTGCATTAAAACAGGGTGTATTTCATGGATGAGAACTCTGGTCTGATTTTCACTTCACAAACGGGGTTAAACCCCATGATCTGTGTCTTCCTACCTGCAAGAGTTCATTTCTGGTAAACCAATTAAATTTTCGGCCCAAATGACTTTACACTCTTCTAGAACCTAAGGTAATTATCACTATTAACTAAAGAGCATTTATGTGAGAGGAGCTGTGGTCTGTATGAGTTTCATAAGCAGAGTTGAATTACATATGGTCCGTATTAGTAGGACACACAGTTCTTTTTTTCTGGGCATGCTCATGGTTCTAACTGTATTGGAGAACCTGGAAAGAAGAGGATGATTCTTCCATTAAAACAGAGTGTTTTTCAGGGATGAAAATTCTGGTCTGAATTTTCCTTCAGAAACGGAGTTAAACCCCGGGATCTGTGTCTTCCTACAAGCAAGAGTTAATTTCTGGTAAAACCAGTGAATTTTGTGCTCAAACGATTTTACACAGTTCTTGAACCCAACGCTATTCTCACTATTAACTAAAGAGCATTTATGTAAGAGGAGCTGTGGTTTGTATCAGTTTCATAAGCAGAGTTGAACTACATATGGGCCGTATGAATAGCAAACACAGTTTTTTTTTTTCAGACCATGCTCATGGTTCTTGCTGTATTTAAACTCGGGAAAGAAGAGCTTGCTTCTTCGTTAAAACAGAGTGTGTTTCAGGGATGAGAACACTGGTCTGAATTTCCCTTCCAAAACGTAGTTAAACCCCATGATCTGTGTCTTCCTACCAGCAAGAGTTCATTTCTGTTAAACCAAGTGAATTTTCGGCTCAAATGAATTTACAGAGTTCTAGAACGCAATGCGATTATCACTATTAACTAAAGAGCATTTATGTAAGAGGAGCTCTGGTCTGTATCATTTCATAAGAAGTGTTGAACTACATATGTTACGTATGAGTAGGAAACACAGTTCTTTTTTTCTATGCATGCTCATGATTCTTTCTGTATTGGAGATGCTGGAAAGAAGAGCTTGCTTCCTGCATTAAAACAAGGTGTGTTTCATGGATGAGAACTCTGGTCTGATTTTCCTTTCCAAAACGGAGTGAAACCCCATGATCTGTTTCTTCCAACCAGCAAGAGTTCATTTCTGGTAAACCAAGAGAATTTTCGGCTCAAATGAATATACACAGTTCTAGAACCCAATGCGATTATCGCTATTAACTAAATAGCATTTATGTAAGAGGAGCTCTGGTCTGTATCATTTCATAGGAAGAGTTGAAGTACATATGTTACGTAGGAGTAGGAAACACAGTTCTTTTTTTCTGGGCATACTCATGTTTCTTACTGTATTGGAGACGCTGGAAAGAAGAGGATGATTCTTGCCTTAAAACAGAGTGTTTTTCAGGGTTGAGAATTCTGGTCTGAATTTGCCTTCAGAAACAGAGTTAAAACCCAGGATCTGTGCCTTCCTACAAGCAAGAGTTTATTTCTGGTAAACCCAGTGATTTTTGGGCTCAAATGATTTTTCGCAGTTCACAATCCCAACGCGATTCTCACTATTAACTAAAGATCATTTATGTAAGAGGAGGTGTGGTTTGTATCAGTTGCATAAGCAGAGTTGAACTACATATGGTCCGTATGAGTAGGAAACACAGTTCTTTTTTTCAGGGCATGCTCATGGTTCTTGCTGTATTGGAGACTCTGGAAAGAAGAGCTTGCTTCCTGCATTAAAACAGGGTATGTTTCATGGATGAGAACTCTGGTCTGATTTTCTCTTCACAAACGGGGTTAAACCCCGTGATCTGTGTCTTCCTACTAGCAAGAGTTCATATCTTGTAAACCAAGTAAATTTTCGGCTCAAATGACTTTAAACAGTTCTAGAATCCAACATTGATTATCACTATTAGCTAAAGAGCATTTATGTAAGAGGAGCTGTGGTCTGTATCATTTTCATAAGCAGAGTTGGACCACATATGGTCCGTATGAGTAGGAAACACAGTTCTTTTTTTCTTGGCATGCTCATGGTTCTTACTGTTTTGGAGAACCTGGAAAGAAGAGGATGATTCATGCCTTAAAACAGAGTGTTTTTCAGGGATGAGAATTCTGGTCTGAATTTCTCTTCAGAAATGGAGTTAATCTCCAGGATCTGTGTCTTCCTACAAGCAAGAGTTCAGTTCTGGAAAACTCAGTGATTTTTGTGCTCAAATGATATTTCATAGTTCACGAACCCAACATGATTTTCATGATTAACTAAAGAGCATTTATGTAAAAGAAGGTGTGGTCTGTACCAGTTTCAAAAGAAGAGTTGAACTACATATGGTCCGTATGAATAGGAAACACAGCTCTTTTTTTCAGACCATGCTCATGGTTCTTGCTGTATTTTAGACTCTGGAAAGAAGAGCTTGCTTCTTCGTTAAAACAGATTGTGTTTCAGGGGTGAGAACTCTGGTCTGAATTTCCCTTCAGAATCAGAGTTAAACCCCAGGATCTGTGTCCTCCTACAAGCAAGAGTTCATTTCTCGTAATCCCAGTGAATTTTGGGCTCAAATTATTTTTAAAGTTCACCAACCCAAACCGATTCCCACTATTAACTAAAGAGCATTTATGTAAGAGGAGCTGTGGTTTGTATCAGTTTCATAAGCAGAGTTGAACTACATATGGTCCGTATGAGTAGGAAACACAGTTTTTTTTTCAGGGCATGCTCATGATTCTTGCTGTATTGGAGACGCTAGAAAGAAGAGCTTGCTTCCTGCATTAAAACAGGGTGTGTTTCATGGATGAGAACTCTGGTCTGATTTTCCCTTCCAAAACGGAGTTAAACCCCATGATCTTGTCTTCCTACCAGCAAGAGTTCATTTCTGGTAAACCAACTGAAATTTGGGCTCAAATGATTTTTTGCAGTTCCCGAACCCAACTCGATTCTCACTATTACCTGAAGATCATTTATGTAGGAGGAGCTGTGGTTTGTATCAGTTTCATACACAGAGTTGAACTACATATGGTCCATATGAATAGGAAACACAGTTCTTTTTTTCAGGGCATGCTCATGGTTCTTGCTGTATTGGAGACTCTGGAAAGAAGTGCTTGCTTCTTGCATTAAATCAGGGTGTGTTCCATGGATGAGAACTCTGGTCTGAATTTCCCTTCACAAACGGAGTTAAACCCCACGATCTGTGTCTTCCTACCAGCAAGAGTTTATTTCTGGTAAACAAAGTGAATTTTCGGCTCAAATGAATTCACACAGTTCTAGAACCCAAGGCTATTATCACAATTAACTAAAGACCAATTATGTCAGAAGACCTGTGGTCTGTATCAATTCATCAGCAGTGTTGAACTACATATGGTCCGTATGAGTAGGAAACACAGTTCTTTTTTTCTGGGCATGCTCATTGTTCTTACTCTATTGTAGAACCTGGAAAGAAGAGGATGATTCTTGCCTTAAAACAGAGTATTTTTCAGGGTTGAGAATTCTGGTCTGATTTTGCCTTCAGAAATGGAGTTAAACCCCAAGATCTGTGTCTTCCTGCAAGCAAGAGTTCATTTTAGGTAAACCCTGTGAATTTTGGGATCAAATGATTTTTCACAGTTCACAAAACCAACGCACTTCTCACTATTAACTAAAGAGCATTTATGTAAGAGGAGCTGTGGTTTGTTTCAGTTTCATAAGCACAGTTGAACTACATATTGTCCATATGAGTAGGAAAAACACTATTTTTTCAGGGCATGCTCATTGTTCTTGCTATGATTTAGAATCTGGAAGGAAGAGCTTGCTTCTTACATTAAAGCAGAGTGTGTTTCAGGGATTAGAACTCTGGTCTGAATTACCATTCAGAAAGGGAGTTAAACCCCAGGATCTGTGTCTTCCTATGAACAAGAGTTCATTTTTGTTAAACCTAGTGAATTTGGGGCTCAAATGATTTTTGCAGTTCACCAACCCAAACCGATTCCCACTATTAACTACTGAGCATTTATGTAAGAGGTGCTCTGGTCTGTATTATTTCATAAGAAGAGTTGAACTACGTATGTTACATATGAGTAGGCAACACAGTTCATTTTTTCTGGGCATGCTCATGTTTCTTACTGTATTGGAGATGCTGGAAATAAGAGGATGATTCTTGCCTTAAAACAGAGTGTTTTTCAGGGTTGAGATTTCTGGTCTGAATTTGATTCAGAAACAGAGTTGAACCCCAGGATCTGTGTCTTCCTACAAGCAAGAGTTCATTTCTGGTAAACCCAGGGAATTTTAGGCTCAGATGATTTTTCGCAGTTCACAAACCCAACACGATTCTCACTGTTAACTAAAGATCATTTATGTAAGAGGAGCTGTGGTTTGTATCAGTTTCATAAGCAGAGTTGAACTACATATGGTCCGTATGAGTAGGAAACACAGTTCTTTTTTTCAGGGCATGCTTATGGTTCTTGCTGTATTGGACACGCTGGAAAGAAGAGCTTGCTTCTTGCATTAAAACAGGGTGTGTTTCATGGATGAGAACTCTGGTCTCAATTTCCCTTCACAAACGGAGTTAAACCCCACGATCTGTGTCTTCCTACCGGCAAGAGTTCATCTGGTAAACAAAGTGAATTTTTGCTCAAATGAATTTACAGAGTTCTAGAACCCAACGAGATTATTACTATTAACTAAAGAGCATTTATGTCAGAGGAGCTGTGGTCTGTATCAGTTTCATAAGCAGAGGTGGACTACATATGGTCCGTATGAGAAGGAAACACAGTTTTTTTTTTTCAGACCATGCTCATGGTTCTTGCTGTAATTTAGACTCGGGAAAGAAGAGCTTGCTTCTTCGTTAAAACAGAGTGTGTTTCAGGGATGAGAACTCTGGTCTGAATTTCCCTTCCAAAACGGAGTAAAACCCCATGATCTGTGTCTTTCTACCAGCAAGAGATCAGTTCTGGTAAACCAAGTGAATTTTCGGCTCAAATGAATTTACACAGTTCTGGAACCCAATAAGATTATCACTATTAACTAAAGAGCATTTATGAAAGAGGAGCTCTTGTCTGTATCATTTCATAAGAAGAGTTGAACTACATATGTTACTTATGAGTATGAAACACAGTTCTTTTTTTTAGGGCATGCTCATGGTTCTTGCTGTATTGGAGACTCTGGAAAGAACAGCTTGCTTCTTGCATTAAAACAGGGTGTGTTTCATGGATGAGAACTCTGGTCTCAATTTCCCTTCACAAACGGAGTTAAACCCCACGATCTGTGTCTTCCTACCAGCAAGAGTACATCTGGTAAACAAAGTGAATTTTTGCTCAAATGAATTTACACAGTTCTAGAACCCAACGCGATTATTACTATTAACTAAAGAGCATTTATGTCAGAGGCTCTGTGGTCTGTATCAGTTTCATAAGCAGAGGTGGAATACATTTGGTCCGTATGAGAAGGAAACACAGTTCTTTTTTTCTGGGCCTGCTCATGGTTCTTACTGTATTGGAGACACTGGAAATAAGAGGATGATTCTTGCCTTAAATCAGAGTGTTTTTCAGGGTTGAGAATTCTGGTCTGAATTTGCCTTCCGAAAAGGAGTTAAACCCCAAGATCTGTGTCTTCCTGCAAGCAAGAGTTCATTTCAGGTTAACCCAGTGAATTTTGGGTTCAAATGATTTTTCACAGTTCACGAAACCAACGCGATTCTCACTATTGACTAAAGAGCATTTATGTAAGAGGAGCTGTGGTTTGTATCAGTTTCATAAGCACAGTTGAACTACATATTGTCCATATGAGTAGGAAAAACATTTTTTTTCAGGGCATGCTCATGGTTCTTGCTGTATTTTAGAATCTGGAAGGAAGAGCTTGCTTCTTGCATTAAAGCAGAATGTGTTTGAGGGATTAGAACTCTGGTCTGAATTACCCTTCAGAAACGCAGTTAAACCCCAGGATCTGTGTCTTCCTATGAGCAAGAGTTCATTTCTGTTAAACCTAGTGAATTTTGGGCTCCAATGATTTTTGCAGTTCACCAACCCAAACCGATTCCCACTATTAACTAAAGAACAATTATGTAAGAGGAGCTATGGTTTGTATCAGGTTCATAAGCAGAGTTGAACTACATATGGTCCGTATGAGTAGGAAACACAGTTCTTTTTTTCAGGGCATGCTCATGGTTCTTGCTGTATTGGAAACGATGTAAAGAAGAGCTTGCTTCCTGCATTAAAACTAAGTGTGTTTCATGGATGAGAACTCTGGTCTTATTTTCCCTTCACAAACGGGGTTAAACCCCATGATCTGTGTCTTCCTACCACCAAGAGATCATTTCTGGTAAACCAAGTAAGTTTTCGGCTCAAATGACTTTACACAGTTCTAGAACCTAAGGCGATTATCACTATTAACTAAAGAGCACTTATGTGAGAGGAGCTGAGGTCTGTATTAGTTTCATAAGCAGAGTTGAAGTACATATGGTCCGTATGAGTAGGAAACACAGTTCTTTTTTTCAGACCATGCTCATGGTTCTTACTGTATTGGAGACGCTGGAAAGAAGAGGATGATTCTTGCCTTAAGACAGAGTGTTTTTCAGGGATGAGAATTCTGGTCTGAATTTGCCTTCAAAAACGGAGTTAAACTGCAGGATCTGTTTCTTCCTACAAGCAAGAGTTCATTGAAGGTAATCCCACAGAAGTTTGGGCTCAAATACTTTTTCGCTGTACATGAACCCAACGCGATTCTCACTATTAACTAAAGAGGATTTATTTAAGAGGAGCTGTGGTTTGAATCAGTTTCATAAGCAGAGTTGAACTACATGTGTTATGTATGAGTAGGAAACACAGTTCATTTTTTTCTGGGAATGCTCATGTTTCTTACAGTATTGGAGACGCTGCATAGAAGAGGATGATTTTTGACTTAAAACAGAGTTTTTTCCATGGATGAGAACTCTGGTCTGAATTGAACTTCAGAAACAGTGTTAAACCCCAGGATCTGTAACTTCCTACAAAGAAGAGTTCATTTCTGTTAAAAAAAAGTGAATTTTGGGCTCAAATGATTTTTCGCAGTTCACCAACCCAAACCGTTTCTCACTATTAGCTAAAGAGCATTTATGTAAGCGGAGCTGTGGTTTGTATCAGTTTCATATGCAGAGTTGAACTACATATGGGCCGTATGAATAGGAAACACAGTGTTTTTTTTTTTTCAGACCATTCTCATGGTTCTTGCTGTAATTTAGACTCGGGAAAGAAGAGCTTGCTTCTTCGTTAAAACAGAGTGTGTTTCATGGATGAGAACTCCAGTCTGAATTTCGCTTCTGAAACGGAGTTAAACCCCAGGATCTGTGTCTTCCTACATGCAAAAGTTAATTTCTGGTAAACCCAGTGAATTTTGTGCTCAAACGATTTTACACAGTTCTTCCACCCAACGCTATTCTCACTATTAACTAAAGAGCATTTATGTAAGCGGAGCTGTGGTTTGTATCAGTTTCATAAGCAGAGTTGAACTACATATGGGCCGTATGAATAGGAAACACAGTTTTTTTTTCAGACCATGCTCATGGTTCTTGCTGTAATTTAGACTCGGGAAAGAAGAGCTTGCTTCTTCTTTAAAACAGAGTGTGTTTCAGGGATGAGAACTCTGGTCTGAATTTCCCTTCCAAAACGGAGTAAAACCCCATGATCTGTGTCTTCCTACCAGCAAGAGATCAGTTCTGGTAAACCAAGTGAATTTTCGGCTCAAATGAATTTACACAGTTCTGGAACCCAATGAGATTATCACTATTAACTAAAGAGCATTTATGTAAGAGGAGCTCTTGTCTGTATCATTTCATAAGAAGAGTTGAACTACATATGTTACTTATGAGTATGAAACACAGTTCTTTTTTTCTGGGCATGCTCATGTTTCTTACTATATTGGAGACACTGGAAAGAAGAGGAGGATTCTTACCTTAAAATAGAGTGTTTTTCAGGGATGAGAACTCTGGTCTGAATTTGCCTTCAGAAACTGAGTTAAACCCCAGGATCAGTGTCTTCCTACATGCAAGAGTTCATATCTGGTAAACCCAGTGAATTTTGGGCTCCAATGATTTTTTCGCAGTTCACCAACCCAACATGATTCTCACTATTAACTAAAGAGCATTTATCTAAGCGGAGCTGTTGTTTGTATCAGTTTCATAAGCAGAGTTGAACTGCATATGGTCTGTATGAGGAGGAAACACAGTTCTTTTTTTCTAGGCATGCTCATGGTTCTTGCTGTATTATAGACTCAGGAAAGAAGACCTTGCTACTTGCGTTAAAACAGAGTGTGTTTCAGGGATGAGAACTCTGGTCTGAATTTCCCTTCTGAAACGGAGTTAAACCCCAGGATCTGTGTCTTCCTACAAGGAAGAGTTCATTTCTGGTTAACCCAGTGAATTTGGGCTCAAATGATTTTTCGCAGTTCACGAACCCAACGTGATTCTCACTATTAACTAAAGAGGAATTATGTAAGAGGAGCTGTGGTTTGAATCAGTTTCATAAGCAGAGTTGAACTACATATGTTACGTATGAGTAGGATACACAGTTCTTTTTTTCTGGGCATGCTCATGGTTCTTACTGTATAGGAGACACTGGAAAGAAGAGGATGATTCTTGCTTTAAAACAGAGTGTTTTTCAGGGATGAGAACTCTGGTCTGAATTTGCCTTCAGAAACGGAGTTAAACTCCAGGATCTGTGTCTTCCTACAAGCAATAGTTCATTTCTGGTAAACCCAGTGAATTTTGGGCTGAAATGATTTGTAGCAGTTCATGAACCCAACGCGATTCTCACTATTAACTAAAGATCGTTTATGTAAGAGGAGCTGTGGTTAGTATCAGTTTCATGAGCAGAGTTGAAGTACATATGGTCCGTATGAGTAGGAAACACAGTTCTTTTTTTCAGACCATGCTCATGGTTCTTACTGTATTGGAGACGCTGGAAAGAAGAGGATGATTCTTGCCTTAAGACAGAGTGTTTTTCAGGGATGAGAATTCTGGTCTGAATTTGCCTTCAAAAACGGAGTTAAACTGCAGGATCTGTTTCTTCCTACAAGCAAGAGTTCATTGAAGGTAATCCCACAGAAGTTTGGGCTCAAATACTTTTTCGCTGTACATGAACCCAACGCGATTCTCACTATTAACTAAAGAGGATTTATTTAAGAGGAGCTGTGGTTTGAATCAGTTTCATAAGCAGAGTTGAACTACATGTGTTATGTATGAGTAGGAAACACAGTTCATTTTTTTCTGGGAATGCTCATGTTTCTTACAGTATTGGAGACGCTGCATAGAAGAGGATGATTTTTGACTTAAAACAGAGTTTTTTTCATGGATGAGAACTCTGGTCTGAATTGAACTTCAGAAACAGTGTTAAACCCCAGGATCTGTAACTTCCTACAAAGAAGAGTTCATTTCTGTTAAAAAAAAGTGAATTTTGGGCTCAAATGATTTTTCGCAGTTCACCAACCCAAACCGTTTCTCACTATTAGCTAAAGAGCATTTATGTAAGCGGAGCTGTGGTTTGTATCAGTTTCATATGCAGAGTTGAACTACATATGGGCCGTATGAATAGGAAACACAGTTTTTTTTTTTTTTCAGACCATTCTCATGGTTCTTGCTGTAATTTAGACTCGGGAAAGAAGAGCTTGCTTCTTCGTTAAAACAGAGTGTGTTTCATGGATGAGAACTCCAGTCTGAATTTCGCTTCTGAAACGGAGTTAAACCCCAGGATCTGTGTCTTCCTACATGCAAAAGTTAATTTCTGGTAAACCCAGTGAATTTTGTGCTCAAACGATTTTACACAGTTCTTCCACCCAACGCTATTCTCACTATTAACTAAAGAGCATTTATGTAAGCGGAGCTGTGGTTTGTATCAGTTTCATAAGCAGAGTTGAACTACATATGGGCCGTATGAATAGGAAACACAGTTTTTTTTTCAGACCATGCTCATGGTTCTTGCTGTAATTTAGACTCGGGAAAGAAGAGCTTACTTCTTCTTTAAAACAGAGTGTGTTTCAGGGATGAGAACTCTGGTCTGAATTTCCCTTCCAAAACGGAGTAAAACCCCATGATCTGTGTCTTCCTACCAGCAAGAGATCAGTTCTGGTAAACCAAGTGAATTTTCGGCTCAAATGAATTTACACAGTTCTGGAACCCAATGAGATTATCACTATTAACTAAAGAGCATTTATGTAAGAGGAGCTCTTGTCTGTATCATTTCATAAGAAGAGTTGAACTACATATGTTACTTATGAGTATGAAACACAGTTCTTTTTTTCTGGGCATGCTCATGTTTCTTACTATATTGGAGACACTGGAAAGAAGAGGAGGATTCTTACCTTAAAATAGAGTGTTTTTCAGGGATGAGAACTCTGGTCTGAATTTGCCTTCAGAAACTGAGTTAAACCCCAGGATCAGTGTCTTCCTACATGCAAGAGTTCATATCTGGTAAACCCAGTGAATTTTGGGCTCCAATGATTTTTTCGCAGTTCACCAACCCAACATGATTCTCACTATTAACTAAAGAGCATTTATCTAAGCGGAGCTGTTGTTTGTATCAGTTTCATAAGCAGAGTTGAACTGCATATGGTCTGTATGAGGAGGAAACACAGTTCTTTTTTTCTAGGCATGCTCATGGTTCTTGCTGTATTATAGACTCAGGAAAGAAGACCTTGCTACTTGCGTTAAAACAGAGTGTGTTTCAGGGATGAGAACTCTGGTCTGAATTTCCCTTCTGAAACGGAGTTAAACCCCAGGATCTGTGTCTTCCTACAAGGAAGAGTTCATTTCTGGTTAACCCAGTGAATTTGGGCTCAAATGATTTTTCGCAGTTCACGAACCCAACGTGATTCTCACTATTAACTAAAGAGGAATTATGTAAGAGGAGCTGTGGTTTGAATCAGTTTCATAAGCAGAGTTGAACTACATATGTTACGTATGAGTAGGATACACAGTTCTTTTTTTCTGGGCATGCTCATGGTTCTTACTGTATAGGAGACACTGGAAAGAAGAGGATGATTCTTGCTTTAAAACAGAGTGTTTTTCAGGGATGAGAACTCTGGTCTGAATTTGCCTTCAGAAACGGAGTTAAACCCAAGGATCTGTGTCTTCCTACAAGCAATAGTTCATTTCTGGTAAACCCAGTGAATTTTGGGCTGAAATGATTTGTAGCAGTTCATGAACCCAACGCGATTCTCACTATTAACTAAAGATCGTTTATGTAAGAGGAGCTGTGGTTAGTATCAGTTTCATGAGCAGAGTTGAACTACATATGGTCCGTATGATTAGGAAACACAGTTCTTTTTTTCAGGGCATGCTCATGGTTCTTGCTGTATTGGAGACTCTGGAAAGAAGAGCTTGCTTCTTGCATTAAAACAGGGTGTGTTTCATGGATGAGAACTCTGGTCTCAATTTCCCTTCACAAATGGAGTTAAACCCCACGATCTGTGTCTTCCTACCAGCAAGAGTACATCTGGTAAACAAAGTGAATTTTTGCTCAAATGAATTTACACAGTTCTAGAACCCAACGCGATTATTACTATTAACTAAAGAGCATTTATGTCAGAGGCTCTGTGGTCTGTATCAGTTTCATAAGCAGAGGTGGAATACATTTGGTCCGTATGAGAAGGAAACACAGTTCTTTTTTTCTGGGCCTGCTCATGGTTCTTACTGTATTGGAGACACTGGAAATAAGAGGATGATTCTTGCCTTAAATCAGAGTGTTTTTCAGGGTTGAGAATTCTGGTCTGAATTTGCCTTCCGAAAAGGAGTTAAACCCCAAGATCTGTGTCTTCCTGCAAGCAAGAGTTCATTTCAGGTTAACCCAGTGAATTTTGGGTTCAAATGATTTTTCACAGTTCACGAAACCAACGCGATTCTCACTATTGACTAAAGAGCATTTATGTAAGAGGAGCTGTGGTTTGTATCAGTTTCATAAGCACAGTTGAACTACATATTGTCCATATGAGTATGAAAAACATTTTTTTTCAGGGCATGCTCATTGTTCTTGCTGTATTTTAGAATCTGGAAGGAAGAGCTTGCTTCTTGCATTAAAGCAGAATGTGTTTGAGGGATTAGAACTCTGGTCTGAATTACCCTTCAGAAACGCAGTTAAACCCCAGGATCTGTGTCTTCCTATGAGCAAGAGTTCATTTCTGTTAAACCTAGTGAATTTTGGGCTCCAATGATTTTTGCAGTTCACCAACCCAAACCGATTCCCACTATTAATTAAAGAACATTTATGTAAGAGGAGCTATGGTTTGTATCAGGTTCATAAGCAGAGTTGAACTACATATGGTCCGTATGAGTAGGAAACACAGTTCTTTTTTTCAGGGCATGCTCATGGTTCTTGCTGTATTGGAAACGATGTAAAGAAGAGCTTGCTTCCTGCATTAAAACTAAGTGTGTTTCATGGATGAGAACTCTGGTGTTATTTTCCCTTCACAAACGGGGTTAAACCCCATGATCTGTGTCTTCCTACCACCAAGAGATCATTTCTGGTAAACCAAGTAAGTTTTCGGCTCAAATGACTTTACACAGTTCTAGAACCTAAGGCGATTATCACTATTAACTAAAGAGCACTTATGTGAGAGGAGCTGAGGTCTGTATTAGTTTCATAAGCAGAGTTGAAGTACATATGGTCCGTATGAGTAGGAAACACAGTTCTTTTTTTCAGACCATGCTCATGGTTCTTACTGTATTGGAGACGCTGGAAAGAAGAGGATGATTCTTGCCTTAAGACAGAGTGTTTTTCAGGGATGAGAATTCTGGTCTGAATTTGCCTTCAAAAACGGAGTTAAACTGCAGGATCTGTTTCTTCCTACAAGCAAGAGTTCATTGAAGGTAATCCCACAGAAGTTTGGGCTCAAATACTTTTTCGCTGTACATGAACCCAACGCGATTCTCACTATTAACTAAAGAGGATTTATTTAAGAGGAGCTGTGGTTTGAATCAGTTTCATAAGCAGAGTTGAACTACATGTGTTATGTATGAGTAGGAAACACAGTTCATTTTTTTCTGGGAATGCTCATGTTTCTTACAGTATTGGAGACGCTGCATAGAAGAGGATGATTTTTGACTTAAAACAGAGTTTTTTTCATGGATGAGAACTCTGGTCTGAATTGAACTTCAGAAACAGTGTTAAACCCCAGGATCTGTAACTTCCTACAAAGAAGAGTTCATTTCTGTTAAAAAAAAGTGAATTTTGGGCTCAAATGATTTTTCGCAGTTCACCAACCCAAACCGTTTCTCACTATTAGCTAAAGAGCATTTATGTAAGCGGAGCTGTGGTTTGTATCAGTTTCATATGCAGAGTTGAACTACATATGGGCCGTATGAATAGGAAACACAGTTTTTTTTTTTTTTCAGACCATTCTCATGGTTCTTGCTGTAATTTAGACTCGGGAAAGAAGAGCTTGCTTCTTCGTTAAAACAGAGTGTGTTTCATGGATGAGAACTCCAGTCTGAATTTCGCTTCTGAAACGGAGTTAAACCCCAGGATCTGTGTCTTCCTACATGCAAAAGTTAATTTCTGGTAAACCCAGTGAATTTTGTGCTCAAACGATTTTACACAGTTCTTCCACCCAACGCTATTCTCACTATTAACTAAAGAGCATTTATGTAAGCGGAGCTGTGGTTTGTATCAGTTTCATAAGCAGAGTTGAACTACATATGGGCCGTATGAATAGGAAACACAGTTTTTTTTTTCAGACCATGCTCATGGTTCTTGCTGTAATTTAGACTCGGGAAAGAAGAGCTTGCTTCTTCGTTAAAACAGAGTGTGTTTCAGGGATGAGAACTCTGGTCTGAATTTCCCTTCCAAAACGGAGTAAAACCCCATGATCTGTGTCTTCCTACCAGCAAGAGATCAGTTCTGGTAAACCAAGTGAATTTTCGGCTCAAATGAATTTACACAGTTCTGGAACCCAATGAGATTATCACTATTAACTAAAGAGCATTTATGTAAGAGGAGCTGTTGTCTGTATCATTTCATAAGAAGAGTTGAACTACATATGTTACTTATGAGTATGAAACACAGTTCTTTTTTTCTGGGCATGCTCATGTTTCTTACTCTATTGGAGACACTGGAAAGAAGAGGAGGATTCTTACCTTAAAATAGAGTGTTTTTCAGGGATGAGAACTCTTGTCTGAATTTGCCTTCAGAAACTGAGTTAAACCCCAGGATCAGTGTCTTCCTACATGCAAGAGTTCATATCTGGTAAACCCAGTGAATTTTGGGCTCCAATGATTTTTTCGCAGTTCACCAACCCAACATGATTCTCACTATTAACTAAAGAGCATTTATCTAAGCGGAGCTGTTGTTTGTATCAGTTTCATAAGCAGAGTTGAACTGCATATGGTCTGTATGAGGAGGAAACACAGTTCTTTTTTTCTAGGCATGCTCATGGTTCTTGCTGTATTATAGACTCAGGAAAGAAGACCTTGCTACTTGCGTTAAAACAGAGTGTGTTTCAGGGATGAGAACTCTGGTCTGAATTTCCCTTCTGAAACGGAGTTAAACCCCAGGATCTGTGTCTTCCTACAAGGAAGAGTTCATTTCTGGTTAACCCAGTGAATTTGGGCTCAAATGATTTTTCGCAGTTCACGAACCCAACGCGATTCTTACTATTAACTAAAGAGGAATTATGTAAGAGGAGCTGTGGTTTGAATCAGTTTCATAAGCAGAGTTGAACTACATATGTTACGTATGAGTAGGATACACAGTTCTTTTTTTCTGGGCATGCTCATGGTTCTTACTGTATAGGAGACACTGGAAAGAAGAGGATGATTCTTGCCTTAAAACAGAGTGTTTTTCAGGGATGAGAACTCTGGTCTGAATTTGCCTTCAGAAACGGAGTTAAACCCCAGGATCTGTGTCTTCCTACAAGCAATAGTTCATTTCTGGTAAACCCAGTGAATTTTGGGCTGAAATGATTTGTAGCAGTTCATGAACCCAACGCGATTCTCACTATTAACTAAAGATCGTTTATGTAAGAGGAGCTGTGGTTAGTATCAGTTTCATGAGCAGAGTTGAACTACATATGGTCCGTATGAGTAGGAAACACAGTTCTTTTTTTCAGACCATGCTCATGGTTCTTACTGTATTGGAGACGCTGGAAAGAAGAGGATGATTCTTGCCTTAAGACAGAGTGTTTTTCAGGGATGAGAATTCTGGTCTGAATTTGCCTTCAAAAACGGAGTTAAACTGCAGGATCTGTTTCTTCCTACAAGCAAGAGTTCATTGAAGGTAATCCCACAGAAGTTTGGGCTCAAATACTTTTTCGCTGTACATGAACCCAACGCGATTCTCACTATTAACTAAAGAGGATTTATTTAAGAGGAGCTGTGGTTTGAATCAGTTTCATAAGCAGAGTTGAACTACATGTGTTATGTATGAGTAGGAAACACAGTTCATTTTTTTCTGGGAATGCTCATGTTTCTTACAGTATTGGAGACGCTGCATAGAAGAGGATGATTTTTGACTTAAAACAGAGTTTTTTTCATGGATGAGAACTCTGGTCTGAATTGAACTTCAGAAACAGTGTTAAACCCCAGGATCTGTAACTTCCTACAAAGAAGAGTTCATTTCTGTTAAAAAAAAGTGAATTTTGGGCTCAAATGATTTTTCGCAGTTCACCAACCCAAACCGTTTCTCACTATTAGCTAAAGAGCATTTATGTAAGCGGAGCTGTGGCTTGTATCAGTTTCATAAGCAGAGTTGAACTACATATGGGCCGTATGAATAGGAAACACAGTTTTTTTTTTTCAGACCATTCTCATGGTTCTTGCTGTAATTTAGACTCGGGAAAGAAGAGCTTGCTTCTTCGTTAAAACAGAGTGTGTTTCATGGATGAGAACTCCAGTCTGAATTTCGCTTCTGAAACGGAGTTAAACCCCAGGATCTGTGTCTTCCTACATGCAAAAGTTAATTTCTGGTAAACCCAGTGAATTTTGTGCTCAAACGATTTTACACAGTTCTTCCACCCAACGCTATTCTCACTATTAACTAAAGAGCATTTATGTAAGCGGAGCTGTGGTTTGTATCAGTTTCATAAGCAGAGTTGAACTACATATGGGCCGTATGAATAGGAAACACAGTTTTTTTTTTTCAGACCATGCTCATGGTTCTTGCTGTAATTTAGACTCGGGAAAGAAGAGCTTGCTTCTTCGTTAAAACAGAGTGTGTTTCAGGGATGAGAACTCTGGTCTGAATTTCCCTTCCAAAACGGAGTAAAACCCCATGATCTGTGTCTTCCTACCAGCAAGAGATCAGTTCTGGTAAACCAAGTGAATTTTCGGCTCAAATGAATTTACACAGTTCTGGAACCCAATGAGATTATCACTATTAACTAAAGAGCATTTATGTAAGAGGAGCTCTTGTCTGTATCATTTCATAAGAAGAGTTGAACTACATATGTTACTTATGAGTATGAAACACAGTTCTTTTTTTCTGGGCATGCTCATGTTTCTTACTCTATTGGAGACACTGGAAAGAAGAGGAGGATTCTTACCTTAAAATAGAGTGTTTTTCAGGGATGAGAACTCTTGTCTGAATTTGCCTTCAGAAACTGAGTTAAACCCCAGGATCAGTGTCTTCCTACATGCAAGAGTTCATATCTGGTAAACCCAGTGAATTTTGGGCTCCAATGATTTTTTCGCAGTTCACCAACCCAACATGATTCTCACTATTAACTAAAGAGCATTTATCTAAGCGGAGCTGTTGTTTGTATCAGTTTCATAAGCAGAGTTGAACTGCATATGGTCTGTATGAGGAGGAAACACAGTTCTTTTTTTCTAGGCATGCTCATGGTTCTTGCTGAATTATAGACTCAGGAAAGAAGACCTTGCTACTTGCGTTAAAACAGAGTGTGTTTCAGGGATGAGAACTCTGGTCTGAATTTCCCTTCTGAAACGGAGTTAAACCCCAGGATCTGTGTCTTCCTACAAGGAAGAGTTCATTTCTGGTTAACCCAGTGAATTTGGGCTCAAATGATTTTTCGCAGTTCACGAACCCAACGCGATTCTTACTATTAACTAAAGAGGAATTATGTAAGAGGAGCTGTGGTTTGAATCAGTTTCATAAGCAGAGTTGAACTACATATGTTACGTATGAGTAGGATACACAGTTCTTTTTTTCTGGGCATGCTCATGGTTCTTACTGTATAGGAGACACTGGAAAGAAGAGGATGATTCTTGCCTTAAAACAGAGTGTTTTTCAGGGATGAGAACTCTGGTCTGAATTTGCCTTCAGAAACGGAGTTAAACCCCAGGATCTGTGTCTTCCTACAAGCAATAGTTCATTTCTGGTAAACCCAGTGAATTTTGGGCTGAAATGATTTGTAGCAGTTCATGAACCCAACGCGATTCTCACTATTAACTAAAGATCGTTTATGTAAGAGGAGCTGTGGTTAGTATCAGTTTCATGAGCAGAGTTGAACTACATATGGTCCGTATGAGTAGGAAACACAGTTCTTTTTTTTAGGGCATGCTCATGGTTCTTGCTGTATTGGAGACTCTGGAAAGAAGTGCTTGCTTCTTGCATTAAATCAGGGTGTGTTCCATGGATGAGAACTCTGGTCTGAATTTCCCTTCACAAACGGAGTTAAACCCCACGATCTGTGTCTTCCTACCAGCAAGAGTACATCTGGTAAACAAAGTGAATTTTTGCTCAAATGAATTTACACAGTTCTAGAACCCAACGCGATTATTACTATTAACTAAAGAGCATTTATGTCAGAGGCTCTGTGGTCTGTATCAGTTTCATAAGCAGAGGTGGAATACATTTGGTCCGTATGAGAAGGAAACACAGTTCTTTTTTTCTGGGCCTGCTCATGGTTCTTACTGTATTGGAGACACTGGAAATAAGAGGATGATTCTTGCCTTAAATCAGAGTGTTTTTCAGGGTTGAGAATTCTGGTCTGAATTTGCCTTCCGAAAAGGAGTTAAACCCCAAGATCTGTGTCTTCCTGCAAGCAAGAGTTCATTTCAGGTTAACCCAGTGAATTTTGGGTTCAAATGATTTTTCACAGTTCACGAAACCAACGCGATTCTCACTATTGACTAAAGAGCATTTATGTAAGAGGAGCTGTGGTTTGTATCAGTTTCATAAGCACAGTTGAACTACATATTGTCCATATGAGTAGGAAAAACATTTTTTTTCAGGGCATGCTCATTGTTCTTGCTGTATTTTAGAATCTGGAAGGAAGAGCTTGCTTCTTGCATTAAAGCAGAATGTGTTTGAGGGATTAGAACTCTGGTCTGAATTACCCTTCAGAAACGCAGTTAAACCCCAGGATCTGTGTCTTCCTATGAGCAAGAGTTCATTTCTGTTAAACCTAGTGAATTTTGGGCTCCAATGATTTTTGCAGTTCACCAACCCAAACCGATTCCCACTATTAACTAATGAACATTTATGTAAGAGGAGCTATGGTTTGTATCAGGTTCATAAGCAGAGTTGAACTACATATGGTCCGTATGAGTAGGAAACACAGTTCTTTTTTTCAGGGCATGCTCATGGTTCTTGCTGTATTGGAAACGATGTAAAGAAGAGCTTGCTTCCTGCATTAAAACTAAGTGTGTTTCATGGATGAGAACTCTGGTCTTATTTTCCCTTCACAAACGGGGTTAAACCCCATGATCTGTGTCTTCCTACCACCAAGAGATCATTTCTGGTAAACCAAGTAAGTTTTCGGCTCAAATGACTTTACACAGTTCTAGAACCTAAGGCGATTATCACTATTAACTAAAGAGCACTTATGTGAGAGGAGCTGAGGTCTGTATTAGTTTCATAAGCAGAGTTGAAGTACATATGGTCCGTATGAGTAGGAAACACAGTTCTTTTTTTCAGACCATGCTCATGGTTCTTACTGTATTGGAGACGCTGGAAAGAAGAGGATGATTCTTGCCTTAAGACAGAGTGTTTTTCAGGGATGAGAATTCTGGTCTGAATTTGCCTTCAAAAACGGAGTTAAACTGCAGGATCTGTTTCTTCCTACAAGCAAGAGTTCATTGAAGGTAATCCCACAGAAGTTTGGGCTCAAATACTTTTTCGCTGTACATGAACCCAACGCGATTCTCACTATTAACTAAAGAGGATTTATTTAAGAGGAGCTGTGGTTTGAATCAGTTTCATAAGCAGAGTTGAACTACATGTATTATGTATGAGTAGGAAACACAGTTCATTTTTTTCTGGGAATGCTCATGTTTCTTACAGTATTGGAGACGCTGCATAGAAGAGGATGATTTTTGACTTAAAACAGAGTTTTTTTCATGGATGAGAACTCTGGTCTGAATTGAACTTCAGAAACAGTGTTAAACCCCAGGATCTGTAACTTCCTACAAAGAAGAGTTCATTTCTGTTAAAAAAAAGTGAATTTTGGGCTCAAATGATTTTTCGCAGTTCACCAACCCAAACCGTTTCTCACTATTAGCTAAAGAGCATTTATGTAAGCGGAGCTGTGGTTTGTATCAGTTTCATAAGCAGAGTTGAACTACATATGGGCCGTATGAATAGGAAACACAGTTTTTTTTTTTTTTTTTCAGACCATTCTCATGGTTCTTTCTGTAATTTAGACTCGGGAAAGAAGAGCTTGCTTCTTCGTTAAAACAGAGTGTGTTTCATGGATGAGAACTCCAGTCTGAATTTCGCTTCTGAAACGGAGTTAAACCCCAGGATCTGTGTCTTCCTACATGCAAAAGTTAATTTCTGGTAAACCCAGTGAATTTTGTGCTCAAACGATTTTACACAGTTCTTCCACCCAACGCTATTCTCACTATTAACTAAAGAGCATTTATGTAAGCGGAGCTGTGGTTTGTATCAGTTTCATAAGCAGAGTTGAACTACATATGGGCCGTATGAATAGGAAACACAGTTTTTTTTTTTCAGACCATGCTCATGGTTCTTGCTGTAATTTAGACTCTGGAAAGAAGAGCTTGCTTCTTCGTTAAAACAGAGTGTGTTTCAGGGATGAGAACTCTGGTCTGAATTTCCCTTCCAAAACGGAGTAAAACCCCATGATCTGTGTCTTCCTACCAGCAAGAGATCAGTTCTGGTAAACCAAGTGAATTTTCGGCTCAAATGAATTTACACAGTTCTGGAACCCAATGAGATTATCACTATTAACTAAAGAGCATTTATGTAAGAGGAGCTCTTGTCTGTATCATTTCATAAGAAGAGTTGAACTACATATGTTACTTATGAGTATGAAACACAGTTCTTTTTTTCTGGGCATGCTCATGTTTCTTACTATATTGGAGACACTGGAAAGAAGAGGAGGACTCTTACCTTAAAATAGAGTGTTTTTCAGGGATGAGAACTCTGGTCTGAATTTGCCTTCAGAAACTGAGTTAAACCCCAGGATCAGTGTCTTCCTACATGCAAGAGTTCATATCTGGTAAACCCAGTGAATTTTGGGCTCCAATGATTTTTTCGCAGTTCTCCAACCCAACATGATTCTCACTATTAACTAAAGAGCATTTATCTAAGCGGAGCTGTTGTTTGTATCAGTTTCATAAGCAGAGTTGAACTGCATATGGTCTGTATGAGGAGGAAACACAGTTCTTTTTTTCTAGGCATGCTCATGGTTCTTGCTGTATTATAGACTCAGGAAAGAAGACCTTGCTACTTGCGTTAAAACAGAGTGTGTTTCAGGGATGAGAACTCTGGTCTGAATTTCCCTTCTGAAACGGAGTTAAACCCCAGGATCTGTGTCTTCCTACAAGGAAGAGTTCATTTCTGGTTAACCCAGTGAATTTGGGCTCAAATGATTTTTCGCAGTTCACGAACCCAACGTGATTCTCACTATTAACTAAAGAGGAATTATGTAAGAGGAGCTGTGGTTTGAATCAGTTTCATAAGCAGAGTTGAACTACATATGTTACGTATGAGTAGGATACACAGTTCTTTTTTTCTGGGCATGCTCATGGTTCTTACTGTATAGGAGACACTGGAAAGAAGAGGATGATTCTTGCCTTAAAACAGAGTGTTTTTCAGGGATGAGAACTCTGTTCTGAATTTGCCTTCAGAAACGGAGTTAAACCCCAGGATCTGTGTCTTCCTACAAGCAATAGTTCATTTCTGGTAAACCCAGTGAATTTTGGGCTGAAATGATTTGTAGCAGTTCATGAACCCAACGCGATTCTCACTATTAACTAAAGATCGTTTATGTAAGAGGAGCTGTGGTTAGTATCAGTTTCATGAGCAGAGTTGAACTACATATGGTCCGTATGAGTAGGAAACACAGTTCTTTTTTTCAGGGCATGCTCATGGTTCTTGCTGTATTGGAGACTCTGGAAAGAAGAGCTTGCTTCTTGCAGTAAAACAGGGTGTGTTTCATGGATGAGAACTCTGGTCTCAATTTCCCTTCACAAACGGAGTTAAACCCCACGATCTGTGTCTTCCTACCAGCAAGAGTACATCTGGTAAACAAAGTGGATTTGCTCAAATGAATTTACAGAGTTCTAGAACCCAACGCGATTATTACTATTAACTAAAGAGCATTTATGTCAGAGGCTCTGTGGTCTGTATCAGTTTCATAAGCAGAGGTGGAATACATTTGGTCCGTATGAGAAGGAAACACAGTTCTTTTTTTCTGGGCCTGCTCATGGTTCTTACTGTATTGGAGACACTGGAAATAAGAGGATGATTCTTGCCTTAATTCAGAGTGTTTTTCAGGGTTGAGAATTCTGGTCTGAATTTGCCTTCTGAAAAGGAGTTAAACCCCAAGATCTGTGTCTTCCTGCAAGCAAGAGTTCATTTCAGGTTAACCCAGTGAATTTTGGGTTCAAATGATTTTTCACAGTTCACGAAACCAACGCGATTCTCACTATTGACTAAAGAGCATTTATGTAAGAGGAGCTGTGGTTTGTATCAGTTTCATAAGCACAGTTGAACTACATATTGTCCATATGAGTAGGAAAAACATTTTTTTTTCAGGGCATGCTCATGGTTCTTGCTGTATTTTAGAATCTGGAAGGAAGAGCTTGCTTCTTGCATTAAAGCAGAATGTGTTTGAGGGATTAGAACTCTGGTCTGAATTACCCTTCAGAAACGCAGTTAAACCCCAGGATCTGTGTCTTCCTATGAGCAAGAGTTCATTTCTGTTAAACCTAGTGAATTTTGGGCTCCAATGATTTTTGCAGTTCACCAACCCAAACCGATTCCCACTATTAACTAAAGAACATTTATGTAAGAGGAGCTATGGTTTGTATCAGGTTCATAAGCAGAGTTGAACTACATATGGTCCGTATGAGTAGGAAACACAGTTCTTTTTTTCAGGGCATGCTCATGGTTCTTGCTGTATTGGAAACGATGTAAAGAAGAGCTTGCTTCCTGCATTAAAACTAAGTGTGTTTCATGGATGAGAACTCTGGTCTTATTTTCCCTTCACAAACGGGGTTAAACCCCATGATCTGTGTCTTCCTACCACCAAGAGATCATTTCTGGTAAACCAAGTAAGTTTTCGGCTCAAATGACTTTACACAGTTCTAGAACCTAAGGCGATTATCACTATTAACTAAAGAGCACTTATGTGAGAGGAGCTGAGGTCTGTATTAGTTTCATAAGCAGAGTTGAAGTACATATGGTCCGTATGAGTAGGAAACACAGTTCTTTTTTTCAGACCATGCTCATGGTTCTTACTGTATTGGAGACGCTGGAAAGAAGAGGATGATTCTTGCCTTAAGACAGAGTGTTTTTCAGGGATGAGAATTCTGGTCTGAATTTGCCTTCAAAAACGGAGTTAAACTGCAGGATCTGTTTTTTCCTACAAGCAAGAGTTCATTGAAGGTAATCCCACAGAAGTTTGGGCTCAAATACTTTTTCGCTGTACATGAACCCAACGCGATTCTCACTATTAACTAAAGAGGATTTATTTAAGAGGAGCTGTGGTTTGAATCAGTTTCATAAGCAGAGTTGAACTACATGTATTATGTATGAGTAGGAAACACAGTTCATTTTTTTCTGGGAATGCTCATGTTTCTTACAGTATTGGAGACGCTGCATAGAAGAGGATGATTTTTGACTTAAAACAGAGTTTTTTTCATGGATGAGAACTCTGGTCTGAATTGAACTTCAGAAACAGTGTTAAACCCCAGGATCTGTAACTTCCTACAAAGAAGAGTTCATTTCTGTTAAAAAAAAGTGAATTTTGGGCTCAAATGATTTTTCGCAGTTCACCAACCCAAACCGTTTCTCACTATTAGCTAAAGAGCATTTATGTAAGCGGAGCTGTGGTTTGTATCAGTTTCATAAGCAGAGTTGAACTACATATGGGCCGTATGAATAGGAAACACAGTTTTTTTTTTTTTTTTTCAGACCATTCTCATGGTTCTTTCTGTAATTTAGACTCGGGAAAGAAGAGCTTGCTTCTTCGTTAAAACAGAGTGTGTTTCATGGATGAGAACTCCAGTCTGAATTTCGCTTCTGAAACGGAGTTAAACCCCAGGATCTGTGTCTTCCTACATGCAAAAGTTAATTTCTGGTAAACCCAGTGAATTTTGTGCTCAAACGATTTTACACAGTTCTTCCACCCAACGCTATTCTCACTATTAACTAAAGAGCATTTATGTAAGCGGAGCTGTGGTTTGTATCAGTTTCATAAGCAGAGTTGAACTACATATGGGCCGTATGAATAGGAAACACAGATTTTTTTTTTTTCAGACCATGCTCATGATTCTTGCTGTAATTTAGACTCGGGAAAGAAGAGCTTGCTTCTTCGTTAAAACAGAGTGTGTTTCAGGCATGAGAACTCTGGTCTGAATTTCCCTTCCAAAACGGAGTAAATCCCCATGATCTGTGTCTTCCTACCAGCAAGAGATCAGTTCTGGTAAACCAAGTGAATTTTCGGCTCAAATGAATTTACACAGTTCTGGAACCCAATGAGATTATCACTATTAACTAAAGAGCATTTATATAAGATGAGCTCTTGTCTGTATCATTTCATAAGAAGTGTTGAACTACATATGTTACTTATGAGTAGGAAACACAGTTCTTTTTTTTCTGGGCATTCTCATGTTTCTTACTCTATTGGAGACACTGGAAAGAAGAGGAGGATTCTTACCTTAAATTAGAGTGTTTTTCAGGGATGAGAACTCTGGTCTGAATTTGCCTTCAGAAACGGAGTTAAACCCCAGGATCAGTGTCTTCCTACATGCAAGAGTTCATATCTGGTAAACCCAGTGAATTTTAGGCTCAAATGATTTTTCACAGTTCACCAACCCAACATGATTCTCACTATAAACTAAAGAGCATTTATGTAAGCGGAGCTGTTGTTTGTATCAGTTTCATAAGCAGAGTTGAACTGCATATCGTCTGTATGAGGAGGAAACACAGTTCTTTTTTTCTGGGCATGCTCATGGTTCTTGCTGTATTATAGACTCAGGCAAGAAGACCTTGCTACTTGCGTTAAAACAGAGTGTGTTTCAGGGATGAGAACTCTGGTCTGAATTTCCCTTCTGAAACGGAGTTAAACCCCAGGATCTGTGTCTTCCTACAAGGAAGAGTTCATTTCTGGTTAACCCAGTGAATTTGGGCTCAAATGATTTTTCGCAGTTCACGAACCCAACGCGATTCTCACTATTAACTAAAGAGGAATTATGTAAGAGGAGCTGTGGTTTGAATCAGTTTCATAAGCAGAGTTGAACTACATATGTTACGTATGAGTAGGATACACAGTTCTTTTTTTCTGGGCATGCTCATGGTTCTTACTGTATAGGAGACACTGGAAAGAAGAGGATGATTCTTGCCTTAAAACAGAGTGTTTTTCAGGGATGAGAACTCTGTTCTGAATTTGCCTTCAGAAACGGAGTTAAACCCAAGGATCTGTGTCTTCCTACAAGCAATAGTTCATTTCTGGTAAACCCAGTGAATTTTGGGATCAAATGATTTTTCACAGTTCACAAAACCAACGCAATTCTCACTATTGACTAAAGAGCATTTATGTAAGAGGAGCTGTGGTTTGTATCAGTTTCATAAGCACAGTTGAACTACATATTGTCCATATGAGTAGGAAAAACATTTTTTTTCAGGGCATGCTCATTGTTCTTGCTGTATTTTAGAATCTGGAAGGAAGAGCTTGCTTCTTGCATTAAAGCAGAGTGTGTTTGAGGGATTAGAACTCTGGTCTGAATTACCCTTCAGAAACGCAGTTAAACCCCAGGATCTGTGTCTTCCTATGAGCAAGAGTTCATTTCTGTTAAACCTAGTGAATTTTGGGCTCCAATGATTTTTGCAGTTCACCAACCCAAACCGATTCCCACTATTAACTAAAGAGCATTTATGTAAGAGGAGCTATGGTTTGTATCAGTTTAATAAGCAGAGTTGAACTACATATGGTCCATATGAGTAGGAAACACAGTTCTTTTTTTCAGGGCATGCTCATGGTTCTTGCTGTATTGGAAACGATGTAAAGAAGAGCTTGCTTCCTGCATTAAAACTAAGTGTGTTTCATGGATGAGAACTCTGGTCTTATTTTCCCTTCACAAACGGGGTTAAACCCCATGATCTGTGTCTTCCTACCTGCAAGAGTTCATTTCTGGTAAACCAAGTAAGTTTTCGGCTCAAATGACTTTACACAGTTCTAGAACCTAAGGCGATTATCACTATTAACTAAAGATCACTTATGTGAGAGGAGCTGTGGTCTGTATTAGTTTCATAAGCAGAGTTGATGTACATATGGTCCGTATGAATGGAAACACATTTCTTTTTATCTGGGCATGCTCATGGTTCTTACTGTATTGGAGAACCTGGAAAGAAGAGGATGATTCATCCATTAAAACAGAGTGTTTTTCAGGGATGAAAATTCTGGTCTGAATTTCTCTTCAGAAATGGAATTAAACCCCAGGATCTGTGTCTTCATACAAGCAAGAGTTAATTTCTGGTAAACCCAGTGAATTTTGTGCTCAAACGATTTTACACAGTTCTTCAACCCAAAGCTATTCTCACTATTAACTAAAGAGCATTTATGTAAGAGGAGGTGTGGTTTGTATCAGTTTCATAAGCAGAGTTGAACTACATATGGTCTGTATGAATAGGAAACACAGTTTGTTTGTTTTTTTTCATACCATGCTCATGGTTCTTACTGTATTGGAGACGCTGGAAAGAAGAGGATGATTCTTGCCTTAAGCCAGAGTGTTTTTCAGGGATGAGAATTCTGGTCTGAATTTGTCTTCAAAAACGGAGTTAAACTGCAGGATCTGTGTCTTCCTACAAGCAAGAGTTCATTGAAGGTAATCCCAGTAAAGTTTGGGCTCAAATACTTTTTCGCTGTACATGAACCCAACGCGATTCTCACTATTAACTAAAGAGGATTTATTTAAGAGGAGCTGTGGTTTGAATCAGTTTCATAAGCAGAGTTGAACTACATATGTTATGTATGAGTAGGAAACACAGTTCATTTTTTTCTGTGAATGCTCATGTTTCTTACTGTATTGGAGACGCTGCATAGAAGAGGATGATTCTTGACTTAAAACAGAGTTTTTTTTCATGGATGAGAACTCTGGTCTGAATTGAACTTCAGAAACGGTGTTAAACCCCAGGATCTGTAACTTCCTACAAAGAAGAGTTCATTTCTGTTAAAAAAAAGTGAATTTTGGGCTCAAATGATTTTTCGCAGTTCACCAACCCAAACCTTTTCTCACTATTAGCTAAAGAGCATTTATGTAAGCGGAGCTTTGGTTTGTATCAGTTTCATAAGCAGAGTTGAACTACATATGGTCCGTATGAGTAGAAAACACAGTTCTTTTTTTCAGGGCATGCTCATGATTCTTGCTATATTTTGGACTCTGGAAAGAAGAGCTTGCTTCTTCCGTTAAAACAGAGTGTGTTTCATGGATGAGAACTCCGGTCTGAATTTCGCTTCTGAAACGGAGTTAAACCCCAGGATCTGTGTCTTCCTACAAGCAAAAGTCAATTTCTGGTAAACCCAGTGAATTTTGTGCTCAAACGATTTTACACAGTTCTTCAACCCAACGCTATTCTCACTATTAACTAAAGAGCATTTATGTAAGCGGAGCTGTGGTTTGTATCAGTTTCATAAGCAGAGTTGAACTACATATGGGCCGTATGAGTAGGAAACACAGATTTTTTTTTTTCAGACCATGCTCATGATTCTTGCTGTAATTTAGACTCGGGAAAGAAGAGCTTGCTTCTTCGTTAAAACAGAGTGTGTTTCAGGGATGAGAACTCTGGTCTGAATTTCCCTTCCAAAACGGAGTAAATCCCCATGATCTGTGTCTTCCTACCAGCAAGAGATCAGTTTTGGTAAACCAAGTGAAATTTCGGCTCAAATGAATTTACACAGTTCTGGAACCCAATGAGATTATCACTATTAACTAAAGAGCATTTATATAAGAGGAGCTCTTGTCTGTATCATTTCATAAGAAGAGTTGAACTACATATGTTACTTATGAGTAGGAAACACAGTTCTTTTTTTTCTGGGAATTCTCATGTTTCTTACTCTATTGGAGACACTGGAAAGAAGAGGAGGATTCTTACCTTAAATTAGAGTGTTTTTCAGGGATGAGAACTCTGGTCTGAATTTGCCTTCAGAAACGGAGTTAAACCCCAGGATCAGTGTCTTCCTACATGCAAGAGTTCATATCTGGTAAACCCAGTGAATTTTGGGCTCAAATGATTTTTCGCAGTTCACCAACCCAACATGATTCTCACTATTAACTAAAGAGCATTTATGTAAGCGGAGCTGTTGTTTGTATCAGTTTCATAAGCAGAGTTGAACTGCATATCGTCTGTATGAGGAGGAAACACAGTTCTTTTTTTCTGGGCATGCTCATTGTTCTTGCTGTATTATAGACTCAGGAAAGAAGACCTTGCTACTTGCGTTAAAACAGAGTGTGTTTCAGGGATGAGAACTCTGGTCTGAATTTCCCTTCTGAAACGGAGTTAAATCCCATGATCTGTGTCTTCCTTCCAGCAGGAGATCATTTCTGGTAAACCAAGTGAATTTTCGGCTCAAAAGATTTTCCACAGTTCTAGAACACA
The DNA here is from genome assembly GCA_949786405.1 of Onychomys arenicola. NCBI lineage: Eukaryota > Metazoa > Chordata > Mammalia > Rodentia > Cricetidae > Onychomys > Onychomys arenicola. The sequence continues at coordinate 1,279,615 of CATKUM010000061.1, read as the reverse complement.
ACGCGATTATCACTATTAACTAAAGAGCATTTATGTAAGAGGATCTGTGGTCTGTATCAGTTTCATAAGCAGAGTTGAACTACATATGGTCCGTATGAGTAGGAAACACAGTTCTTTTTTTCTGGGCATGCTCATGGTTCTTGTTGTATTGGAGACTCTGGAAAGAAGACCTTACTTCTTGCATTAAAACAGAGTGTATTTCGTGGATGAGAACCCTGGTCTGAATATCCTTCAGAAACGTAGTTAAACTCAATGATCTGTGTCTTTCTGCAAGCAAGAGTTCATTTCCGGTATACCAAGTGAATTTTCGGCTCAAAAGATTTTCCACAGTTCTAGAACACGACGCGATTATCACTATTAACTAAAGAGCATTTATGTAATAGGAGCTGTGGTCTGTATCAGTTTCATAAGCAGAGTTGAACTACATATGGTCTATATGAGTAGGAAACACAGTCCTTTTTTTTCTGGGCATGCTCATGGTTCTTGCTGTATTGGATACGCTGGAAAGAAGAGGATGCTTGTGGTCCTAAAACAGAGTGTGTTTCAGGTATGAGAACTCTGGTCTGAAATTCCCTTCAGAAACAGAGTTAAACCCCATGATCTGTATCTTCCTACAAGCAAGAGTTCATTTCTGGTAAACCAAGTGAATTTTCGGCTCAAATGATTTTTCGCAGTACACGAACCCAACGCGATTCTCACAATTAACTAAAGAGGATTTATGTAAGAGGAGCTGTGGTTTGTATCAGTTTCATAAGCAGAGTTGAACTACATATGGTCTGTATGAGTAGGAAACACAGTTCATTTTTTCTGGGCATAATCATGGTTCTTGCTGTATTGGTGACGCTGGAAATAAGAGGATGCTTCTTGTCTTAAAACAGAGTGTGTTTCAGGGATGAGAACTCTGGTCTGAATTTCCCTTCAGAAACGGAGTTAAACCCCAGGATCTGTGTCTTCCTACAAGCAAGAGTTCATTTCTGGTTACCCCAGTGAATTTTGGGCTCAAATGATTTTTCGCAGTTCACGAACCCAACGTGATTCTCACTATTAACTAAAGAAGATTTATGAAAGATGAGCTGTGCTTTGTATGAGTTTCATAAGCAGAGTTGAACTACCTATGGTCCGTATGAGTAGGAAACACACTTCTTTTTTTCAGGGCATGCTCAATGTTCTTGCTGTATTTTAGACTCTGGAAAGAAGAGCTTGCTTCTTGCATTGAAGCAGAGGGTGTTTCAGGGATGAGAACTCTGGTCTGAATTTCCCTTCAGAAACGGAGTTAAACCCCCAGATATGTGTCTTCCTACAAGCAAGATTACATTTCTGGTAAACAAAGTGAACTTTCAGTTCAAATGATTTTTCGCAGTTCACCAACCCAAACCGATTCTCACTATTAACTAAAGAGCATTTATGTAAGAGGAACTGTGGTTTGTATCAGTTTCATAAGCAGAGTTGAACTACATATGGCCCGTATGAGTAGGAAACACAGTTCTTTTTTTCTGGGCATGCTCATGGTTCTTGTTTTATTGGAGACTTTGGAAAGAAGACCATGTTTCTGGCATTAAAACAGAGTGTATTTCATGGATGAGAACACTGGTCTGCATTTCCATCAGAAACGGAGTTAAACTCAATGATCTGTGTCTTCCTACAAGCAAGAGTTCATTTTTGGTAAACCAAGTGAATTTTCGGCTGAAAAGATTTTCCACAGTTCTAGAACACAACACGATTATCACTATTAACTAAAGAGCATTTATGTAACAGGAGCTGTGGTCTGTATCAGTTTCATAAGCAGATTTGAACTACATATTGTCCATATGAGTAGGAAACACAGTTCTTTTTTTGTGGGCATGCTCATGGTTCTTGCTGTAATGGATACGCTGGAAAGAAGAGGATGCTTCTTGTCCTAAAACAGAGTGTGTTTCAGGGATGAGAACTCTGGTCTGAATTTCCCTTCAGAAACAGAGTTAAACCCCATCATCTGTGTCTTCCTACAAGCAAGAGTTCATTTCTGGTTACCCCAGTGAATTTTGAGGAACAAATGATTTTTCGCAGTTCACGAACCCAACGCGATTCTCACTATTAACTAAAGAGCATTTATGTTAGCGGAGCTGTGGTTTATATCAGTTTCATAAGCAGAGTTGAACTACATATGGTCTGTATGAGTAGGAAACACTGTTCTTTTTTTCAGGGAATGCTGATGGTTCTTGCTGTATTGGAGACGCTGGAAAGAAGAGCTTGCTTCTTGCATTAAAACAGGGTGTGTTTCATTGATGAGAACTCTGGTCTGAATTTCCCTTCAGAAACAGAGTTAAACCCCATCATCTGGGTCTTCCTACAAGCAAGAGTTCATTTCTGGTAAACCCAGTGAATTTTCGGCTCAAGTGATTTTTCACAGTTCACAAACCCAACGTGATTCTCACTATTAACTAAGGAGGATTTATGTAAGAGGAGCTGTGGTTTGTATCAGTTTCATAAGCAGAGTTGAACTACATATGGTCCGTATGTGTAGGAAACACAGTTCTTTTTTTCTGGGCATGCTCATGGTTCTTGTTGTATTGGAGACTCTGGAAAGAAGACCTTACTTCTTGCATTAAAACAGAGTGTATTTCGTGGATGAGAACACTGGTCTGAATATCCTTCAGAAACGTAGTTAAACTCAATGATCTGTGTCTTCCAGCAAGCAAGAGTTCATTTCCGGTATACCAAGTGAATTTTCGGCTCAAAAGATTTTCCACAGTTCTAGAACCTAACGCGATTATCACTATTAACTAAAGAGCATTTATGTAATAGGAGCTGTGGTCTGTATCAGTTTCATAAGCAGAGTTGAACTACATATGGTCTATATGAGTAGGAAACACAGTTCTTTTTTTCTGGGCATGCTCATGGTTCTTGCTGTATTGGATACGCTGGAAAGAAGAGGATGCTTGTGGTCCTAAAACAGAGTGTGTTTCAGGTATGAGAACTCTGGTCTGAAATTCCCTTCAGAAACAGAGTTAAACCCCATGATCTGTGTCTTCCTACAAGCAAGAGTTCATTTCTGGTAAATCACGTGAATTTTTGGCTCAAATGATTTTTCGCAGTACACGAACCCAACGCGATTCTCACAATTAACTAAAGAGGATTTATGTAAGAGGAGCTGTGGTTTGTATCAGTTTCATAAGCAGAGTTGAACTACATATGGTCCGTATGAGTAGGAAACACAGTTCTTTTTTTCTGGGCATAATCATGGTTCTTGCTGTATTGGTGACGCTGGAAATAAGAGGATGCTTCTTGTCTTAAAACAGAGTGTGTTTTAGGGATGAGAACTCTGGTCTGAATTTCCCTTCAGAAACGGAGTTAAACCCCAGGATCTGTGTCTTCCTACAAGCAAGAGTTCGTTTCTGGTTACCCCAGTGAATTTTGGGCACAAATGATTTTTCGCAGTTCACGAACCCAACGCGATTCTCACTATTAACTAAAGAGCATTTATGTTAGCGGAGCTGTTTTTTATATCAGTTTCATAAGCAGAGTTGAACTACATAAGGTCTGTATGAGTAGAAAACACTGTTCTTTTTTTCAAGGAATGCTGATGGTTCTTGCTGTATTGGAGACGCTGGAAAGAAGAGCTTGCTTCTTGCATTAAAACAGGGTGTGTTTCATTGATGAGAACTCTGGTCTGAATATCCATCAGAAACGGAGTTAAACTCAATGATCTGTGTCTTCCTACAAGCAAAAGTTCATTTCCGGTAAACCAAGTGAATTTTCGGCAAAAGATTTTGCACAGTTCTAGAACACAACGGGATTATCACTATTAACTAAAGAGCATTTATGTAAGAGGAGCTGTGGTCTGTATCAGTTTCATAAGCAGAGTTGAACTACATATGGTCCTTATGAGTAGGAAACACAGTTCTATTTTTCTGGGCATAATCATGGTTCTTGCTGTATTGGATACGCTGGAAAGAAGAGGATGCTTCTTGTCTTTAAACAGAGTGTATTTCAGGGATGAGAACTCTGGTCTGAATTTCCCTTCAGAAACGGAGTTAAACCCCAGGATCTGTGTCTTCCTACAAGCAAGAGTTCATTTCTGGTTACCCCAGTGAATTTTGAGGAACAAATGATTTTTCGCAGTTCACGAACCCAACGCGATTCTCACTATTAACTAAAGAGCATTTATGTTAGCGGAGCTGTGGTTTATATCAGTTTCATAAGCAGAGTTGAACTACATATGGTCTGTATGAGTAGGAAACACTGTTCTTTTTTTCAGGGAATGCTGATGGTTCTTGCTGTATTGGAGACTCTGGAAAGAAGAGCTTGCTTCTTGCATTAAAACAGGGTGTGTTTCATTGATGAGAACTCTGGTCTGAATTTCCCTTCACAAACGGAGTTAAATCCCATGATCTGTGTCTTCCTACCAGCAGGAGTTCATTTCTGGTAAACCAAGTCAATTTTCGGCTCAAAACGTTTTCCACAGTTCTAGAACACAACGCGATTATCACTATTAACTAAAGAGCATTTATGTAAGAGGAGCTGTGGTCTGTATCAGTTTCATAAGCAGAGTTGAACTACATATGGTCCGTATGAGTAGGAAACACAGTTCTTTTTTTCTGGGCATGCTCATGGTTCTTGTTGTATTGGAGACTCTGGAAAGAAGACCTTACTTCTTGCATTAAAACAGAGTGTATTTCGTGGATGAGAACACTGGTCTGAATATCCTTCAGAAACGTAGTTAAACTCAATGATCTGTGTCTTCCTGCAAGCAAGAGTTCATTTCCGGTATACCAAGTGAATTTTCGGCTCAAAAGATTTTCCACAGTTCTAGAACACGACGCGATTATCACTATTAACTAAAGAGCATTTATGTAATAGGAGCTGTGGTCTGTATCAGTTTCATAAGCAGAGTTGAACTACATATGGTCTATATGAGTAGGAAAGACAGTTCCTTTTTTCTGGGCATGCTCATGGTTCTTGCTGTATTGGATACGCTGGAAGGAAGAGGATGCTTCTTGTCTTAAAACAGAGTGTGTTTCAGGGATGAGAACTCTGGTCTGAATTTCCCTTCAGAAACGGAGTTAAACCCCAGGATCTGTGTCTTCCTACAAGCAAGAGTTCATTTCTGGTTACCCCAGTGAATTTTGGGCTCAAATGATTTTTCGCAGTTCACGAACCCAACGTGATTCTCACTATTAACTAAAGAAGATTTATGAAAGATGAGCTGTGGTTTGTATGAGTTTCATAAGCAGAGTTGAACTACCTATGGTCCGTATGAGTAGGAAACACACTTCTTTTTTTCAGGGCATGCTCAATGTTCTTGCTGTATTTTAGACTCTGGAAAGAAGAGCTTGCTTCTTGCATTGAAGCAGAGGGTGTTTCAGGGATGAGAACTCTGGTCTGAATTTCCCTTCAGAAACGGAGTTAAACCCCCAGATATGTGTCTTCCTACAAGCAAGATTACATTTCTGGTAAACAAAGTGAATTTTCAGTTCAAATGATTTTTTGCAGTTCACCAACCCAAACTGATTCTCACTATTAACTAAAGAGCATTTATGTAAGAGGAACTGTGGTTTGTATCAGTTTCATAAGCAGAGTTGAACTACATATGGCCCGTATGAGTAGGAAACACAGTTCTTTTTTTCTGGGCATGCTCATGGTTCTTGTTTTATTGGAGACTTTGGAAAAAAGACCATATTTCTGGCATTAAAACAGAGTGTATTTCATGGATGAGAACACTGGTCTGCATTTCCATCAGATACGGAGTTAAACTCAATGATCTGTGTCTTCCTACAAGCAAGAGTTCATTTCTGGTAAACCAAGAGAATTTTCGGCTGAAAAGTTTTTCCACAGTTCTAGAACACAACACGATTATCACTATTAACTAAAGAGCATTTATGTAATAGGAGCTGTGGTCTGTATCAGTTTCATAAGCAGATTTGAACTACATATTGTCCATATGAGTAGGAAACACAGTTCTTTTTTTGTGGGCATGCTCATGGTTCTTGCTGTAATGGATACGCTGGAAAGAAGAGGATGCTTCTTGTCCTAAAACAGAGTGTGTTTCAGGGATGAGAACTCTGGTCTGAATTTCCATTCAGAAACAGAGTTAAACCCCATCATCTGTTTCTTCCTACAAGCAAGAGTTCATTTATGGTAAACCCAGTGAATTTTCGGCTCAAATGATTTTTCGCAGTTCACAAACCCAACGTGATTCTCACTATTAACTAAAGAGGATTTATGTAAGAGGAGCTGTGGTTTGTATCAGTTTCATAAGCAGAGTTGAACTACATATGGTCCGTATGTGTAGGAAACACAGTTCTCTTTTTCTGGGCATGCTCATGGTTCTTGTTTTATTGGAGACTCTGGAAAGAAGAACTTACTTCTTGCATTAAAACAGAGTGTATTTCATGGATGAGAACAGTGGCCTGCATTTCCCTTCACAAACGGCGTGAAACTCAATGATCCTCGTCTTCCTACAAGCAAGAGTTCATTTCTGGTAAACCAAGTAAATTTTCGGCTCAAATGATTTTTCGCAGTTCACGAACCCAACGCGATTCTCACTATTAACCAAAGCAGATTTATGTAAGAGGAGCTATGGTGTGTATCAGTTTCATCAGCAGAGTTGAACTACATATGGTCCATAGGAGTAGGAAACACAGTTCTTTTTTTCTTGGCATAATCATGGTTCTTGCTTTATTGGTGACGCTGGAAATAAGAGGATGCTTCTTGTCTTAAAACAGAGTGTGTTTCAGGGATGAGAACTCTGGTCTGAATTTCCCTTCAGAAATGGAGTTAAACCCCAGGATCTGTGTCTTCCTACAAGCAAGAGTTCATTTCTGCTTACCCCAGTCAATTTTGGGCTCAAATGATTTTTCACAGTTCACAAAACCAACGCGATTCTCATTATTAACTAAAGAACATTTATGAAAGATGATCTGTGGTTTGTATGAGTTTCATAAGCAGAGTTGAATTACCTATGGTCCGTATGAGTAGGAAACACATTTCTTTTTTTCAGGGCTTGCTCAATGTTCTTGCTGTATTTTAGACTCTTGAAAGAAGAGCTTGCTTATGCATTGAAGCAGAGGGTGTTTTAGGGATGAGAACTCTGGTCTGAATTTCCCTTCAGAAACGGAGTTAAACCCCAAGATATGTGTCTTCCTACAAGCAAGATTTCCTTTCTGGTAAACAAAGTGAATTTTCGGCCTAAATGATTTTTTGCAGTTCACGAACCCAACGCAATTCTCACTATTAAGTAAAGAGCATTTATGTTTGCGGAGCTGTGGTTTGTATCAGTTTCATAAGCAGAGTTGAACTACATATGGTCCGTATGAGTAGGAAACACTGTTCTTTTTTTCAGGGAAAGCTCATGGTTCTTGCTGTTTTGGAGACACTGGAAAGAAGAGCTTGCTTCTTGCATTAAAACAGGGTGTGTTTCATGGATGAGAACTCTGGTCTGAATTTCCCTTCACAAACGGAGTTAAATCCCATGATCTGTGTCTTCCTACAAGCAGGAGTTCATTTCTGGTAAACCAAGTGAATTTTCGGCTCAAATGACTTTACACAATTCTAGAACCCAACGCGATTATCACTATTAATTAAAGAGCATTTATGTAAGAGTAAGTGTGGTTTGTATCAGTTTCATAAGCAGAGTTGAACTACATATGATCCGTATGAGTAGGAAACACAGTTCATTTTTCTGGGCATGCTCATGGTTCTTGCTGTATTGGATACGCTGGAAAGAAGAGGATGCTTCTTGTCTTAAAACAGAGTGTGTTTCAGGGATGAGAACTCTGGTCTGAATTTACATTCAGAAATGGAGTTAAACCCCAGGATCTGTGTCTTCCTACAAGCAAGAGTTCATTTCTGGATAACCCAGTGAATTTTGGGCTCAAAAGATTTTTCACTGTTCACGAACCCAACGCGTTTCTCAATATTAACTAAAGAGCATTTATGAAAGATGAGCTGTGGTTTGCATGCGTTACATAAGCAGAGTTGAACTACCTATGGTCCGTATGATTAGGAAACACATTTCTTTTTTTCAGGGCATGCTCAATGTTCTTGCTGTATTTTAGACTCTGGAAAGAAGAGCTTTCTTCTTGCATTGAAGCAGAGGGTGTTTCAGGTATGAGAACTCTGGTATGAATTTCCCTTCAGAAACGGAGTTAAACTCCAAGATATGTGTCTTCCTACAAGCAATATTTCATTTCTGTTAAACAAAGTGAATTTTCGGCTCAAATGATTTTTCGCAGTTCACCAACCCAAACCGATTCTCACAATTAACTAAAGAGCATTTATGTCAAAGGAACTGTGATTTGTATCAGTTTCATAAGCAGAGTTGAACTACATATGGTCTGTATGAGTAGGAAACACAGTTCTTTTTTTCAGGCCATGCTCATGGTTCTTAGTGTATTTTAGACTCTGGAAAGAAGAGCTTGCTTCTTCGTAAAAACAGAGTGTGTTTCAGGGATGAGAACTCTGGTCTGAATTTCCCTTTAGAAACGGAGGTAAACTCCAGTATCTGTGTCTTCCTACAAGCAAGAGTTCATTTCTGGTAAACCCGGTGAATTTTGGGCTGAAATGATTTTTCGCAGTTCACGAACCCAATGCTATTCTCACTATTAACTAAAGAGGATTTATGTAAGAGAAGCTGTGGTTTGTATCAGTTTGATAAGCAAAGTTGAACTACATATCGTCTGTATTAGTAGGAAACACATTTCTTTTTTTCTGGGCATGCTGATGTTTCTTACTGTATTGGAGAAACTGGAAAGAAGAGGATGATTCTTGTCTTAAAACAGAGTGTTTTTCAAGGATGAGAACTCTGGTCTGAATTTGCCTTCAGAAACAGAGTTAAACCCAAGGATCAGTGTCTACCTACAAGCAAGAGTTCATTTCTGGTAAACCCAGTGAATTTGGGGCTCAAATGATTTTTCACAGTTCACGAACCCAACATGATTCTCAATATTAACTAAAGAGCATTTATGTAAGCGGAGCTGTGTTTTGTATCAGTTTCATAAGCAGAGTAGAACTACATATGGTCCGTTTGAGTAGGAAACACAGTTCTTTTTTACTGGGCATGCTCATGGTTCTTGATGTATTGGAGCCGCTGTAAAGAAGAGCTTGTTTCTTGCATGAAAAGAGAGTGTGTTTCATGGATGCGAACACTGGGTTGAATTTCCCTGAAGAAACGTAGTTAAACACCATGATCTGTGTCTTCCCACAAGCAAGAGTTCATTTCTGGTAAACCCAGTGAATTTTGGGCTCAAATGATTTTACACAGTTCTAGAACCCAACGCGATTATCACTATCAACTAAAGAGCATTTATGTAAGAGGAGCTGTGGTCTGTAACATTTCATAAGCAGAGTTGAACTACAATTTTTCCGTATGAGTAGGAAACACAGTTCTTTTTTTCTGGGCATGCTCATGCTTCTTAGTCTTTTGGAGACACTTGAAAGAAGAGGATGATTCTTGCCTTAAAACAGTGTTTTTGAGGGTTGAGAATTCTGGTCTGAATTTGCCTTCATAATCGGAGTTAAAGACCAGGATCTGTGTCTTCCTACATGCAAGTGTTCATTTCAGGTAAACACAGTGAATTTTGGGCTCAAATGATTTTTCGTAGTTCACGAACCCAAAGCGATTCTCACTATTTACTAAAGAGGATTTATGTAAGAGGAACTGTGGTTTGAATCAGTTTCATAAGCAGAACTGAACTACATATGGTCTGTATGAGTAAGAAACACAGTTCTTTTTTTCAGTGCATGCTCATGGTTCTTGCTGTATTTTAGACTATGGAAAGAAGAGCTTGCTTCTTCGTTAAAACAGAGTGTGCTTCAGTGATGAGAACTCTGGTCTGCATTTCCCTTCAGAAACGGAGTTAAACCCCATGATCCGAGTCTTCCTACAAGCAAGTGTTCATTTATGGTAAACCAAGTGAATTTTTGGCTCAAATGATTTTAAACAGTTCTAGGACACCACACGATTATCACTATTAACTAAAGAGCATTTTTGTAAGAAGACCTGTGGCCTGTATCAGTTTCATAAGCAGAGTTGAACTACATATGGTCCTTATGAGTTGGAAACACAGATCTTTTTTTCTAGGCATGCTCATGGTTCTTACTGTATTCGAGATCCTGGAAAGAAGAGCTTGCATCTTGCAAGCTGGATAGAATAGGAGGATTCTTGCCTTAAAACAGAGTTTTTTTCAGGGATGAGAACTCTGGTCTGAACTTGACTTCAGAAATGGCGTTAAACCCCAGGATCTGGGTCTTCCTACAAGCAAGAGTTCATTTCTGGTAAACCAAGTGAATTTTTGGCTCAAATGATTTTTAGCAGTTCACGAACACAACATGATTCTTACTATTAACTAAAGAGCATTTTAGTAAGAGGAGATGTTGTTTGTATCAGTTTCATAAGCACAGTTGAACTACTTCATGTCCGCATGTGTAGGAAACACAGTTCTTTTTTTCAGGGCATGCTCATGGTTCTTGCTTTATTTTAGACTCTGGAAAGAAGATCTTGCTTCTTCGTTAAAACAGAGTGTGTTTCAGGGATGAGAACTCTGGTCTGAATTTGCCTTTGAAACGGAGTTAAACCCCAGGATCTGTGTCTTCCTACAAGCAAGAGTTCAATCCTGGTAAACCCAGTGAATTTTGGGCTCAAATGATTTTTCGCTGTTCACGAAGCCAACGCTATTCTCACTATGAACTAAAGAGGATTTATTTAAGAGGAGCTGTGTTTTGAATCAGTATCATAAGCAGAATTGAACTACATAAGGTCTGCATGAGTAGGAAATACTGTTCTTTTTTTCTGGGAATGCTCATGGTTCTTACTGTATTGGAGACTCTGGATAGAATAGGATGATTCTTGCCTTAAAACAGAGTGTTTTTCAGGGATGAGAATTCTGGTCTTAATTTCCCATCAGAAACGGAGTTAAACCCTAGGATCTGTGTCTTCCTACAAGCAAGAGTTCATTTCTGGTAAAACCAGTGAATTTTGGGCTCAAATGCTTTTTCGCAATTCACGAACCCAACGCTATACTCACTATTAACTAAAGAGCATTTATGTAAGAGGAGGTGTGGTTTGTATCACTTTCATAAGCAGAGTTGAACTTCATATGGTCCGTATGAATAGGAAACCCAGTTCTTTTTTTCTGGGCATTTACATGGTTCTTAATGTATTGGAGATTATGGAAAGAAGAGCTTGCTTCTTCGTTAAAACAGAGTGTTTTTCAGGAATGAGAATTCTGGTCTGAATTGCCCCTCAGAAACGGAGTTAAACTCCATGATCCGTGTCTTCCTACAAGCAAGAGTTCATTTCTGGTAAACCAAGTGAATTTTTGGCTCAAATGATTTTTGCACAGTTCTAGAACACAAGGCGATTATCACTATTAACTAAAGAGCATTTATGTAATAAGACCTGTGGACTGTATCAGTTTCATAAGCAGAGTTGAACTACATATGGTCCTTATGAGTTGGAAACACAGATCTTTTTTCCTAGGCATGCTCATGGTTCTTACTGTATTGGAGATGCTGGAAAGAAGAGCTTGCATATTGCAAGCTGGATAGAATAGGATGATTCTTGCCTTTAAACAGAGTTTTTTTCCGGGATGAGAACTCTGGTCTGAATTTGGCTTCAGAAACGGCATTTAATCCCAGGATCTGTGTCTTCCTACAGGCAAGAGTTCATTTCTGATAAACCAAGTGACATTTTGGCTCAAATGATTTTTAGCAGTTCACGAACCCAAGATGATTCTCACTATTAACTAAAGAGCATTTTAGTAAGAGGAGATGTTGTTTGTATCAGTTTCATAAGCACAGTTGAACTACATATGGTCCGCATGAGTAGGAAACACAGTTCTTTTTTTCTGGGAATGCTCAAGGTTCTTACTGTATTGGAGACCCTGGAAAGAAGAGGATGATTAATGCCTTAAAACAGAGTGTTTTTCAGGGATGAGAATTCTGGTCTGATTCCCTTCAGAAATGGAATTAAACCCCAGGATCTGTGTCTTCCTACAAACAAGAGTTCATTTCTGGTAAACCCAGTGAATTTTGGGCTCAAATGATTTTTCGCAGTTCACGAATCCAACGCTATTCTCACTATTAACTAAAGAGCATTTATGTAAGAGGAGCTGTGGTTTGTATCAGTTTCATAAGCAGAGTTGAACTACATATTGTCCTTATGAGTATATAACACAGTTTTTTTTTTCTGGGCATGCTCATGGTACTTGATGTATTGGAGCCGCTGGAAAGAAGAGTTTTCTTCTTGCGTTAAAGCAGAGTGTGTTTAATGGATGAGAACTCTGGTCCTAATTTCCCTTCGGAAACGGAGTTAAACCCCAGGATCTGTGTCTTCCTACAAGCAAGGGTTGATTTCTGTTAAACCCAGTGAATTTTGGGCTCAAAAGATTTTCGCAGTTCATGAAGCCAACGTGATTATCACTATTAACTAAAGAGCATTCATGTAAGAGAAGCTGTGGTTTGTATCAGTTTCATAAGCAGAGTTGAACTACATATGGTCTGTATGAGTAGGAAACACAGTTCTTTTTTTCAGGGCATGTTCATGGTTCTTGATTTATTTTAGATTCTGGAAAGAAGAGTTTGCTTCTTGAGTTAAATCAGAGTGTGTTTCATGGATGAGAACACTGCTCTGAATTTCCCTTCCAAAAAGGATTTAAACCCCAGGATCTGTGTCTTCCTACAAGCAAGGGTTCATTTCTGGTTAACCCAGGGAATTTGGGGCTCAAATGACTTTTCGCAGTTCACGAAGCCAACACTATTCTCACTATTAAATAAACAACATTTATGTAAGAGGAGCTGTGGTCTGTAACATTTCATAAGCAGAGTTGAACTACACATGGTCCGTATAATTAAGAAACACAGGCCTATTTTTCTGGGCATGCTCATGGTTCTTACTGTATTGGAGACGATAGAAAGAAGAGGATGACTCTTGCATTAAAACAGAGTGTTTTTCAGGGTTGAGAATTCTGGTCTGAATTTGCCTTCAGAATCGGACTTAAAGGCCAGGATCTGTGTCTTCCTACAAGCAAGAGATCTTTTCTGGTAAACCCAGGGAATTTTGCGCTCAAATGATTTTTCGCAGTTCACGAACCCAACGCGATTCTCACTATTAACTAAAGAGCATTTATGTAAGTGGAGCTGTTTTTTGTATAAGTTTCATAAGCACAGTTAAACTACATATTGTCCGTATGAGTAGGAAACACAGTTCTTTTTTTCTGGGCATGCTCATGGTTCTTGATATATTGGAGCCGCTGGAAAGAAGAGCTAGCTTCTTGTGTTAAATTTGAGTGTGTTTCAGTGATGAGAACTCTGGTCTGAATTTCCCTTCAGAAACGGAGTTAAACGCCATGATCCGATTCTTCCTACAAGCAAGAGTTCATTTCTGGTAAACCAAGTGAATTTTTGGCTCATATGATTTTACACAGTTCTAGAACACCACGCGATTATCACTATTAACTAAAGAGCATTTATGTAAGAAGACCTGTGGACTGTATCAGTTTCATAAGCAGAATTGAACTACTTCTGGTCCGCATGTGTAGGAAACACAGTTCATTTTTTCAGGGCATGCTCATGGTTCTTGCTTTATTTTAGACTCTGGAAAGAAGAGCTTGCTTCTTCGTTGAAACAGAGTGTGTTTCAGGGATGAGAACTCTGGTCTGAATTTGCCTTCAGAAACGGAGTTAAACCCCAGGATCTGTGTCTTCCTACAAACAAGAGTTCATTACTGGTAAACCTAGTGAATTTTGGGCTCAAATGATTTTTTACAGTTCATGAAGCCAACACTATTCTCACTATTAACTAAAGAGGATTTATGTAAGAGGAGCTGTGTTTTGTATCAGTTTCATAAGCAGAAGGGAACTACATATTGTCCGTTTGAGTAGGAAACACAGTTATTTTTTTCTGGGCATACTCATGGTTCTTAATGTATTGGAGACCCTGGAAAGAAGAGGATGATTCATGGCTTAAAACAGAGTGTTTTTCAGGAATGTGAATTCTGGTCTGAATTTCCCCTCAGAAACGGAGTTAAACTCCATGAACCGTGTCTTCCTACAAGCAAGAGTTCATTTCTGGTAAACCAAGTGAATTTTTGCCTTAAATGATTTTACACAGTTCTAGAACACAAGGCGATTATCACTATTAACAAAAGAGCATTTATGTAAGAAGACCTGTGGACTGCATCAGTTTCATAAGCAGAGTTGAACTACATATGGTCCCTATGAGTTGGAAAAACAGATCATTTTTCCTAGGCATGCTCATGGTTCTTAATGTATTGGAGCTGCTGGAAAGAAGAGCTTGCATCTTGCAAGCTGGATAGAATAGGATGATTCTAGCCTTAAAACAGAGTTTTTTTCATGGAAGAGAACTCTGGTCTGAATTTGGCTTCAGAAACGGTATTTAACCCCAGGATCTGTGTCTTCCTACAAGCAAGAGTTCATTTCTGGTAAACCCAGTGAATTTTGGTCTCAAATGATTTTTCACAGTTCACGAACCCAACGCTATTCTCACTATTAACTAAAGAGCATTTATGTAAGAGGAGCTGTGGTTTGTATCAGTTTCATAAGCAGAGTTGAACTACATATTGTCCTTATGAGTATATAACACAGTTTTTTTTTTCTGGGCATGCTCATGGTTCTTGATGTATTGGAGCCGCTGGAAAGAAGAGTTTTCTTCATGCGTTAAAACAGAGTGTGTTTAATGGATGAGAACTCTGGTCCTAATTTCCCTTCAGAAACGGAGTTAAACCCCAGGATCTGTGTCTTCCTACAAGCAAGGGTTGATTTCTGTTAAACCCAGTGAATTTTGGGCTCAAATGATTTTCGCAGTTCATGAAGCCAACGTGATTATCACCATTAACTAAAGAGCATTAATGTAAGAGAAGCTGTGGTTTGTATCAGTTTCATAAGCAGAGTTGAACTACATATGGTCTGTATCAGTAGGAAACACAGTTCTTTTTTTCAGGGCATGTTCATGGTTCTTGATTTATTTTAGATTCTGGAAAGAAGAGCTTGCTTCTTGAGTTAAATCAGAGTGTGTTTCATGGATGAGAACACTGCTCTGTATTTCCCTTCCGAAAAGGAGTTAAACCCCAGGATCTGTGTCTTCCTACAAGCAAGGGTTCATTTCTGGTTAACCCAGGAAATTTTGGGCTCAAATGACTTTTCGCAGTTCACGAAGCCAACACTATTCTCACTATTAAATAAACAACATTTATGTAAGAGGAGCTGTGGTCTGTAACATTTCATAAGCAGAGGTGAACTACACATGGTCCGTATAATTAAGAAACACAGGTCTTTTTTTCTGGGCAATCTCATGGTTCTTACTGTATTGGAGACGATGGAAAGAAGAGGAAGATTCTTGCATTAAAACAGAGTGTTTTTCAGGGTTGAGAATTCTGGTCTGAATTTGCCTTCAGAATCGGAGTTAAAGGCCAGGATCTGTGTCTTCCATACAAGCAAGAGTTCTTTTCTGGTAAACCCAGGGAATTTTGCGCTTAAATGATTTTTCGCAGTTCACGTACCCAATGCGATTCTCACTATTAACTAACGAGCATTTATGTAAGTGAAGCTGTTTTTTGTATCAGTTTCATAAGCACAGTTAAAGTACATATTGTCCGTATGAGTAGGAAACACAGTTCTTTTTTTCTGGGCATGCTCATGGTTCTTGATATATTGGAGCCCCTGGAAAGAAGAGCTAGCTTCTTGTGTTAAATCTGAGTGTGTTTCAGGGATGAGAACTCTGGTCTGAATTTCCCTTCAGAAACGGAGTTAAACCCCAGGATCTGTGTCTTCCTACAAGCAAGAGTTTGTATCTGGTAAACCCAGGCAATTTTGGGCTCAAATAATTTTTCACAGTTCACAAATGGAACGCAATTCGCCCTATTAACTAAAGATCATTTATGTAACAGGACTTGTGGTTTGTATCAGTTTCATAAGCAGAGTTCAACTACATATGATCTGTATGAGTAGGAAGCACAGTTCTTCTTTTCTGTGCTTGTTCATGGTTCTTGCTGTTTTGGAGATGCTGGATTGAAGAGCTTGCTTCTTGCGTGAAAACAGAGTGTGTTTCATGGATGAGAACACTGGTCTGAATTTCCTTCAGAAACAGAATTAAACCCCAGGATCTGTGTCTTCCTACAAGCAAGAGTACAATTCTGGTAAACCTAGTGAATTTTGGGCTCAAATGATTTTACACAGTGCACGAATACAAAGCGATTCTAACTATTAAATAAAGAGCATATGTAAGAGGAGCTGTGGTTTGTTTCTGTTTCATAAGCAGAGTTGAACTACATATGGTCTGTATGAGTAGGAAACACAGTTATTTTTTTTCTGGGCATGCTCATGGTTCTTGCTGTATTGGAGATGCTGGAAAGAAGAGCTTGCTTCTTGCGTGAAAACAGAGTATGCTTCATTGATGAGAACACTGGTCTGAATTTACCTTCAGAAACAGAGGTAAACCAAAGGATCTGTGTCTTCCTACAAGCAAGAGTTCATTTCTGGTAAACCAAGTGGATTTTGGGTTCAAATTATTTTTCACAGTTCAGAATCCCATCGCGATTCTCACTATTAACTAAAGAGCATTTATGTAAGAGGAGCAGTGGTTTGTTTCAGTTTCATAAGCAGAGTTGAACTGCATATGGTCTGTATGAGGAGGAAACACGGTTATTTTTTTCTGGGCATTCTCTTCTTTCTTCCTGTATTGGAGACGCTGGAAAGAAGAGGATGCTTCTTGCGTTAAAACAGCATGTGTTTCATGGATGAGAAAAGTGGTCTGAATTTCCCTTCAGAAACGGAGTTAAACCCCAGGATCTGTGTCTTCCTATAAGCAAGAGTTCATTTCTGGTAAAAATTGAATTTTGAGCTCAAATGATTTTTGCAGTTCATGAACCCAATGCGATTGTAACTATTTACTAAAGAGCATTTATGTAAGAGGAGCTGTGGTTTGTATCAGTTTCATTAGGAGAGTTGAATACATATGGTCTGTATGAGTAGGAAACACAGTTCTTTATTTCAGGGTATGCGCATGGTTCTTGATGTATGTTTGAATCTGGAAAGAATAGGATGCTTCTTGCGTTAAAACAGTGTGTGTTTCAGGTATGAGAATAAGGGTCTGAATTTCCCCTCAGAAACGGAGTTTAACACCAGGATCTGTGTCTTCCTACAAGCAAGAGTTCATATCTGTTAAACCCAGTGAATTTTGCACTCAAATGATTTTTCGCAGTTCACGAACCCAATGCGATTCTCACTATTAACTAAAGAGCATTTATGTAAGAGGAGCTGTGGTTTGTATCAGTTTCATAAGCACAGTTGAACTACATATGGTCCATATGAGTAGGAAAAACAGGTTGTTATTCAGGGCATGCTCATGGTTATTGTTGTATTTTAGACTCTCGAAAGAAGAGCTAACTTCTTGCGTTAAATCAGAGTGTGTTTCAGGGATGAGAACTCTGGTCTGAATTTCCATTCAGAAACAGAGGTAAACCACAGCATCTGTGTCTTCCTACAAGCAAGAGTTCATTTCTGGTAAACCAAGTGAATTTTGGGCTCAAATGATATTTCACAGTTCAGATCCCCATCGCGATTCTCACTATTAACTAGAGAGCATTTATGCATATGAGCTGTGGTTTGTATCAGTTTCATAAGCAGAGTTGAACTGCATATGGTCTGTATGAGGAGCAAACACAGTTATTTTTTTCTGGGCATTCTCATGATTCTTTCTGTATTGGAGACGCTGGAAAGAAGAGGATGCTTCTTGCATTAAAACAGCATGTGTTTCATGGATGAGAACACTGATCTGAATTTGCCTTCAGAATTGGAGTTAAACCCCAGGATCTGTGTCTTCCTACAAGCAAGAGTTCATTTCTGGTAAACCCAGTGAATTTTGGGCTCAAATGATTTTTCGCAGTTCACCAATCTAAGGCGATTATCACTATTAAATAAAGAGCATTTATGTAAGTGGAGCAGTGGTTTGTATCAGTTTCATAAGCAGAGTTGAAGTACATATGGTGTGTATGAGAAGGAAAAAGTTCTTTTTTACAGGGCATGCTCATGGTTCTTGTTGTATTTTAGACGCTAGAAAGAAGAGCTTGCTTCTTGCGTGAAAACAGTGTGTGTTTCAGGGATGAGCACTCTGGTCTGAATTTCTCTTCAGAAACGGAGTTAAACCCCAGGATCTGTGTCTTCCTACAAGCAAGAGTTCATTTCTGGTAAACCAAGTGAATTTTGGGCTCAAATAATTTTTCGCAGTTCACGAACCCAACACAATTCTCACTATTAACTAAAGAGCATTTATATAAGAGGAGCTGTGGTTTGTTTTAGTTTCATAAGCAGAGTTGAACTACATATGGTCTGTATGAGTAGGAAACACAGTTCTTTTTTTCAGGGCATGATCATAGTTCTTGATATATTTTAGACTACGGAAAGAAGAGCTTGCTTCTTGAGTTAAATCCGAGTGTGTTTCATGCATGAGAACACTGGTCTGAATTTCCCTTCTGAAAAGGAGTTAAACCCCAGGATCTGTGTCTTCCTACAAGCAAGGGTTCATTTCTGGTTAACCCAGGGAATTTTGGGCTCAAATGACTTTTCGCAGTTCACGAAGCCAACACTATTCTCACTATTAACTAAAGAACATTTATGTAAGAGGAGCTGTGGTCTGTAACATTTCATAAGCAGAGTTGAACTACACATGGTCCGTATAATTAAGACACACAGGTCTTTTTTCCTGGGCATGCTCATGGTTCTTACTGTATTGGAGACGATGGAAAGAAGAGGATGATTCTTGTATTAAAACAGAGTGTTTTTCAGTGTTGAGAATTCTGGTCCGAATTTGCCTTCAGAATCGGAGTTAAAGGCCAGGATCTGTGTCTTCCTACAAGCAAGAGATCTTTTCTGTTAAACCAAGGGAATTTTGCGCTCAAATGATTTTTCGCAGTTCACAAATCCAACGCGATTCTCACTATTAACTAAAGAGCATTTATGTAAGTGGAGCGGTTTTTTGTATCAGTTTCATAAGCACAGTTAAAGTAAATATTGTCCGTATGAGTAGGAAACACAGTTCTTTTTTTCTGGGCATGCTCATGGTTCTTGATATATTGGAGCCACTGGAAAGAAAAGCTAGCTTCTTGCGTTAAATCAGAGTGTGTTTCAGGGATGAGAACTCTGGTCTGAATTTCCCTTCAGAAACGGAGTTAAACCCCAGGATCTGTGTCTTCCTACAAGCAAGAGTTTATTTCTGGTAAACCCAGGGAATTTTGGCCTCAAATAATTTTTCACAGTTCACGAATGGAACACAATTCGCCCTATTAACTAAAGAGTATTTATGTAAGAGGACCCTTGGTTTGTATCAGTTACATAAGCAGAGTTCAACTACATATGATCCATATGAGTAGGAAGCACAGTTCTTCTTTTCTGTGCTTGCTCATGGTTCTTGCTCTTTTGGAGACGCTGGATTGAAGAGCTTGCTTCTTGCGTGAAAACAGAGTGTGTTTCATGGATGAGAACACTGGCCTGAATTTCCTTCAGAAACAGAGTTAAACCACAGGATCTGTGTATTCCTACAAGCAAGAGTTCATTTCTGGTCAACCCATTGAATTTTGGGCTCAAATAATTTTTCGCAGTTCACGAACCCAACACGATTCTCACTATTAACTAAAGATCATTTATGTAAGAGGAGCTGTGGTTTGTATCAGTTTCATAAGCAGAGTTTATCTATATATGGTCGTATGAGTTGGAAACACAGTTCTTTTTTTCTGTGCATGCTCATCGTTCTAGCTGTATTGGAGACTCTGGAAAGAAGAGGATGCTTCTTGCATTAAAACAGCATGTGTTTCATGGATGAGAACACTGGTCTGAATATACCTTCAGTATCAGAGTTAAACCCCAGGATCTGTGCCTTCCTACAAGCAAGAGTACATTTCTGGTAATCCTAGTGAATTTTGGGCCCAAATGATTTTACACAGTGCACGAATACAAAGCGATTCTAACTATTAAATAAAGTGCATTTATGTAAGAGGAGCATTGATTTGTTTCAGTTTCATAAGCAGGGTTGAACTTCATATGGTCCGTATGAGTAGGAAACACAGTTCTTTTTTTTTATGGGCATACTCATGGTTCTTGCTGTATTGGAGATGCCTGAAAGAAGAGCTTGCTTCTTGCGTGAAAACAGAGTATGTTTCATGGATGAGAACACTGGTCTGAATTTACCTTCAGAAACAGACGTAAACCACAGGATCTGTGTCTTCCTACAAGCAAGAGTTCATTTCTGGTAAACCAAGTGAATTTTGGGCTCAAATGATTTTTCACAGTTCAGAAACCCATTGCGATTCTCACTTTTAACTAAAGAGCATTTATGTAAGATGAACTGTGCTTTATGTCAGTTTCATAAGCAGAGTTGAACTGCATATGGTCTGTATGAGGATGAAACACAGTTTTTTTTTCTGGGCATTCTCATGATTCTTGCTGTATTGGAGACGCTGGAAAGAAGAGGATGCTTCTTGCGTTAAAACAGCATTTGTTTCATGGATGAGAACACTGGTCTGAATATACCTTCAGAATCGGCGTTAAACCCCAGGATCTGTGCCTTCCTACAAGCAAGAGTTCATTTCTGGTAAAAATTGAATTTTGAGCTCAAATGATTTTTGCAGTTTATGAACCCAACGCAATTCTCACTATTAACTAAAGAGCATTTATGTAAGAGGAGGTGTGGTTTGTATCAGTTTCATAAGCAGAGTTCATCTACATATGGTCCATATGAGTAGGAAACACAGTTGTTTTTTTCTGTGCATGCTCATCGTTCTTGCTGTATTGGAGACGCTGAAAGAAGAGCTTGCTTCTTGTTGGAAAACAGAGTGTGTTTCATGCATGGATGAGAACACTGGTCTGAATTTCCTTCAGACACAGAATTAAACCCCCGGATCTCTGTCTTCCTACAAGCAAGAGTTCAATTCTGGTAAACCAAGTGAATTTTGGGCTCAAATGTTTTTTCACAGTTCAGAAACCCATTGCGATTCTCACTTTTAACTAAAGAGCATTTATGTAAGAGGAACTGTGCTTTACGTCAGTTTCATAAGCAGAGTTGAACTCCATATGGTCTGTATGAGGAGGAAACACAGTTTTTGTTTCTGGGCATTCTCATGTATTGGAGACGCTGGAAAGAAGATGATGCTTCTTGCGTTAAAACAGCATTTGTTTCATGGATGAGAACACTGGTCTGAATATACCATCAGAATCAGCGTTAAACCCCAGGATCTCTGCCTTCCTACAAGCAAGAGTTCATTTCTGGTAAAAATTGAATTTTGAGCTCAAATGATTTTTGCAGTTTATGAACCCAACGTGATTCTCACTATTAACTAAACAGCATTTATGTAAGAGGAGGTATGGTTTGTATCAGTTTCATAAGGAGAGTTGAATACATATGGTCCGTATGAGTAGGAAACACAGTTCTTTATTTCAGGGCATGGGCATGGTTCTTGACGTATTTTTGAATCTGGAAAGAAGAGGATGCTTCTTGTGTTAAAACAGTGTGAGTTTCAGGGATGAGAATAAGGGTCTGAATTTCCCTTCAGAAACGGAGTTTAACCTCAGGATCTGTGTCTTCCTACAAGCAAGAGTTCATTTCTGCTAAACCCAGTGAATTTTGGACTCAAATGATTTTTCACAGTTCACGAACCCAATGCGATTCTCACTATTAAATAAAGAGCATTTATGTAAGAGGAGCTGTGGTTTTTATCAGTTTCATAATCACAGTTGAACTACATATGGTCCATATGAGTTGGAAAAACAGGTTTTTTTTCAGGCCATGATCATGGTTATTGTTGTATTTTAGACTCTCGAAAAAAGAGCTAGCTTCTTGCGATAAATCAGAGTGTGTTTCGGGGATGAGAACTCTGGTCTGAATTTACCTTCAGAAACAGAGGTAAACCACAGGAACTGTGTCTTCCTACAAGCAAGAGTTCATTTCTGGTAAACCAAGTGAATTTTGGGCTCAAATGATTTTTCACAGTTCTGAAACCCATCCTGATTCTCACTATTAACTAAAGAGCATTTATGTAAGAGGAGCGGTGGTTTGTATCAGTTTCATAAGCAGAGTTGAACTGCATATGGTCTGTATGAGGAGGAAACATAGTTATTTTTTTGTGGACATTCTCATGATTCTTCCTGTATTGGAGACGCTGGAAAGAAGAGGATGCTTCTTGCGTTAAAACAGCATGTGTTTCATGGATGAGAACACTGCTCTGAATATACCTTCAGAATTGGAGTTAAACCCCAGGATCTGTGTCTACCTACAAGCAAGAGTTCATTTCTGGTAAACCCAGTGAATTATGGGCTCAAATGATTTTTCACAGTTCACCAACCTAAGGCGATTATCACTATTAACTAAAGAGCATTTATGTAAGAGGAGCTGTGGTTTGGACCAGTTTTATAAGCAGAGTTGAACTACATATGGTGCGTATGAGGAGGAAAAAGTTCTTTTTTACAGGGCATGCTCATGGTTCTTGCTGTATTTTAGACTCTAGAAAGAAGAGCTTGCTTCTTGCGTGAAAACAGTGTGTGTTTCAGGGATGAGAACTCCGGTCTGAATTTCTCTTCAGAAACGAGTTAAACCCCAGGATCTGTGTCTTCCTACAAGCAAGAGTTCCTTTCTTGTAAACCCAGTGAATTTTTGGCTCAAAAAATTTTTCACTGTTCACGAACCCAACACAATTCTCACTATGAACCAAAGAGCATTTATGTAAGAGGAGCTGTGGTTTGTATCAGTTTCATAAGCAGAATTCAACTACATATGGTCCGTATGAGTATGAAACACAGTTCTTTTTTTCTGTGCATGCTCATGGTTCTTGCTGTATTAGAGATCCTGGAAAGAAGAGCTTGCTTCTTGTGTGAAAACAGAGTGTGTTTCATGGATGAGAACACTGGTCTGAATTTCCTTCAGACACAGAGTTAAACTCCTGGATCTGTGTCTTCCTACAAGCAAGAGTTCATTTCTGGTAAACCAAGTGAATTTTGGGCTCAAATGATTTTTCACAGTTCAGAAACCCATCACGATTCTCACTTTTAACTAAAGAGCATTTATGTAAGAGGAACTGTGGTTTGTGTCAGTTTCATAAGCAGAGTTGAACTGCATATGGTCTGTATGAGGAGGAAACACAGTTTTTTTTTCTGGGCATTCTCATGATTCTTCCTGTATTGGAGACGCTGGAAAGAAGAGGATGCTTCTTGCGTTAAAACAGCATGTGTTTCATGGATGAGAACACTGCTCTGAATATACCTTCAGAATCGGAGTTAAACACCAGGATCTGTGTCTTCCTACAAGCAAGAGTTCATTTCTGGTAAACCCAGTGAATTATGGGCTCAAATGATTTTTCACAGTTCACCAACCTAAGGCGATTATCACTATTAACTAAAGAGCATTTATGTAAGAGGAGCTGTGGTTTGGACCAGTTTTATAAGCAGAGTTGAACTACATATGGTGCGTATGAGGAGGAAAAAGTTCTTTTTTGCAGGGCATGCTCATGTTTCTTGCTGTATTTTCGACACTGGAAAGAAGAGCTTGCTTCTTGCGGGAAAGCAGAGTGTGTTTCATGGATGAGAACACTGGTCTGAATTTCCTTCAGACACAGAGTTAAACCCCCGGATCTCTGTCTTCCTATATGCAAGAGTTAAGTTCTGGTAAACAAAGTGAATTTTGGGCTCACATGATTTTTCACAGTTCAGAAAGCCATTGTGATTCCTACTTTTATCTAAAGAGCCTTTATGTAAGAGGAACTGTGGTTTGTGTCAGTTTCATAAGCAGAGTTGGACTGCATATGGTCTGCATGAGGAGGAAACTCAGTTTTTTTTTTCTGGGCATTCTCATTATTCTTCCTGTATTGGAGACGCTGGAAAGAAGAGGATGCTTCTTGCGTTACAACAGCATGTGTTTCATGGATGAGAACACTGGTCTGAATATACCTTCAGAATCGGAGTTAAACCCCAGGATCTGTGTCTTCCTACAAGCAAGAGTACATTTCTGGTAAACCTAGTGAATTTTGGGTTCAAATGATTTTACACAGTGCACGAATACAAAGCGATTCTAACTATTAAATAAAGAGCATTTATGTAAGAGGAGCAGTGGTTTGTTTCAGTTTCATAAGCAGAGTTGAACTACATATGGTCCGTATGAGTAGGAAACACAGTTCTTTTATTTCTGGGCATGCTCATGCTTCTTGCTGTATTGGAGATGCTGGAAAGAAGACCTTGCTTCTTGCGAGAAAAAAAACTTTGTTTCATGGATGAGAACACTGGTCTGAATTTACATTCAGAAACAGAGGTAAACCACAGGATCTCTGTCTTCCTACAAGCAAGAGTTCTTTTCTGGTAAACCAAGTGAATTTTGGGCTCAAATGATTTTTCACAGTTCAGAAACCCATCGCGATTCTCACTATTAACTAAAGAGCATTTATATAAGAGGAGCTGTGGTTTGTATCAGTTTCATAAGCAGAGGTGAACTGCATATGGTCTGCATGAGGAGGAAACACAGTTATTTTTTTCTGGGCATTCTCATGATTCTTCCTGTATTGGAGACGCTGGAAAGAAGAGGATGCTTCTTGCGTTAAAACAGCATGTGTTTCATGGATGAGAACACTGGTCTGAGTTTACCTTCAGAATCGGAGTTAAACCCCAGGATCTGTGTCTTCCTACAAGCAAGAGTTCATTTCTGGTAAACCCATTGAATTGTGGGCTCAAATGATTTTTCGCAGTTCACCAACCTAAGGCGATTATCACTATTAACGAAAGAGCCTTTATGTAAGAGGAGCTGTGGTTTGTACCAGTTTTATAAGCAGAGTTGAACGAAATATCGTGCGTATGAGGAGGAAAAAGTTCTTTTTTACAGGTCATGCTCATGGTTCTTGCTGTATTTTAGACTCTGGAAAGTAGAGCTTGCTTCTTGCGTGAAAACAGAGTGAGTTTCAGGGATGAGAACTCTGGTCTGAATTTCCCTTCAGAAACGGAGTTAAACCCCAGGATCTGTGTCTTCCTACAAGCAAGTGTTCATTTCTGGTAAACAAAGTGAATTTTTGGCTCAAATAATTTTTCGCAGTTCACGAAACCAACACAATTCTCACTATTAACTAAAGAGAATTTATGTAACAGGAGCTGTGGTTTGTATCAGTTTCATAAGCAGAGATGCACTTCATATGGTCTGTATGAGGTGAAATACAGTTCTTTTTTTCTGGGTATTATCATGGTTCTTGCTGTATTGGAGACGCTGAAAAGAAGAGGATGCTTCTTGCGTTAAAACAGCATGTGTTCCATGGATGAAAACACTGGTCTGAATTCTCCTTCAGAAACGGAGTTAAACCCCAGGATCTGTGTCTTCATACAAGCCAGAGTCCATTTCTGGTAAACCCAGTGAATTTTGGGCTCAAATGATTTTTCGCAGTACATGAACCCAACACGATTCTCACTATTAACTAAAGAGCATTTATTTAAGAGGAGCTGTGGTTTGTATCAGGTTCATGAGCAGAGTTGAACTACGTATGGTCTGTATGAGTAGGAAACACAGTTCTTTTTTTCAGGGCATGCTCATAGTTCTTGCTGTATTTTAGACTCTGGAAAGAAGAGCTTGCTTCTTGTGTTAAAACAGCGTGTGTTGCAGGGATGATAATTCTGGTCTGAATTTCTCTCCGGAACCGGAGTTAAACCCCAGGATCTGTGTCTTCCTACAAGCAAGAGTTTATTTCTGGTAAACCCAGTGAATTTTGAGCTCAAATATTTTTTCGCAGTTCACCAACCCAATGCGATTCTCACTGTTAACTAAAGAGCATTTATGCAAGAGGAGCTGTTGTTTGTATCAGTTTCATAAGCAGAGTTGAACTACATAGAGTCCGCAAGACTAGGAAACACATTTCTTTTTTTCTGGGCATGCTCATAGTTCTTGCTGTATTTTAGACTCTGGAAAGAAGAGCTTGCTTCTTGTGTTAAGACAGTGTGTGTTTCAGGGATGAGAATTCTGTTCTGAATTTCCCTCCGGAACCGGAGTTAAACCCAAGGATCTGTGTCTTCCTACAAGCAAGAGTTCATTTCTGGTAAACCATGTGAATTTTGGGCTAAAATGATATTACAAAGTTCAAAAACCCAATGGGATTCTCACTATTAACTGAAGAGCATTTATTTAAGAGGTGCTGTGGTTTGTATCAGTTTCATAAGCAGAGTTGAACTACATATGGTCCGTATGAGTAGGAAACACAGTTCTATTTTTCAAGGCGTGCTCATTGTTCTTGCTATATTGGAGACTCTGGAAAGAAGAGCTTGCTTCTTGCGTTAAAACACAGGGTTATTCACTGATGAGAACTCTGGTCTGAAATTCCCTTCAGAAACATAGTTAAACTACAGGATCTGAGTGTTCCTACACGCAAGAGTTCATTTCTGGTAAACCCAGTGAATTTTGAGCTCAAATGATTTTTTGCAGTTCACGAACCCAACGCGATTCTAACTATTAACTAAAGAGCATTTATGTAAGAGGAGCTGTGGTCTGTATCAGTTTCATAAGCAGAGTTGAACTACATACGGTCTGTATGAGTAGGAAACACAGTTCTTTTTTTCTAGGCATGCTCATGGTTCTTATTGTATTGGAGACGCTGGAAAGAAGAGGATGATTCTTGCGTGAAAACAGAGTGTGTTTCATGGATGAGAACTCTGGTCTGAATTTCCCTTCAGAAACGGAGGTAATCACCAAGATCTGTGTCTTCCTACAAGCAAGAGTTCATTTCTCGTAAACCAAGGGAATTTTGGGCTCAAATGATTTTTCGCAGTTCACGAAGCCAGCGCAATTCTCACTATTAACTAAAGAGCATTTATGTTCGAGGTGCTGTGGTTTGTATCAGTTTCATAATCAGAGTTCAACTACATATGGTCCGCATGAGTAGGAAACACAGTTCTTTTTATCTGGGCATGCTAATGGTTCTTGCTGTATTGGAAAATCTGGAAAGTAGGGCATGCTTCTTGCGTGAAAACAGAGTGTGTTTCATGGATGAGAACACTGGTCTGAATTTACCTTCAGAATCAGAGTTAAACCACAGGACCTGTGTCTTCCTACAAGCAAGAGTTCATTTCTGGTAAACCAAGTGAATTTTGGGCTCAAATGATTTTTCACAGTTCTGAAACCCATCCTGATTCTCACTATTAACTAAAGAGCATTTATGTAAGAGGAGCGGTGGTTTGTATCAGTTTCATAAGCAGAGTTGAACTGCATATGGTCTGTATGAGGAGGAAACATAGTTATTTTTTTGTGGACATTCTCATGATTCTTCCTGTATTGGAGACGCTGGAAAGAAGAGGATGCTTCTTGCGTTAAAACAGCATGTGTTTCATGGATGAGAACACTGCTCTGAATATACCTTCAGAATTGGAGTTAAACCCCAGGATCTGTGTCTACCTACAAGCAAGAGTTCATTTCTGGTAAACCCAGTGAATTATGGGCTCAAATGATTTTTCACAGTTCACCAACCTAAGGCGATTATCACTATTAACTAAAGAGCATTTATGTAAGAGGAGCTGTGGTTTGGACCAGTTTTATAAGCAGAGTTGAACTACATATGGTGCGTATGAGGAGGAAAAAGTTCTTTTTTACAGGGCATGCTCATGGTTCTTGCTGTATTTTAGACTCTAGAAAGAAGAGCTTGCTTCTTGCGTGAAAACAGTGTGTGTTTCAGGGATGAGAACTCCGGTCTGAATTTCTCTTCAGAAACGAGTTAAACCCCAGGATCTGTGTCTTCCTACAAGCAAGAGTTCCTTTCTTGTAAACCCAGTGAATTTTTGGCTCAAAAAATTTTTCACTGTTCACGAACCCAACACAATTCTCACTATGAACCAAAGAGCATTTATGTAAGAGGAGCTGTGGTTTGTATCAGTTTCATAAGCAGAATTCAACTACATATGGTCCGTATGAGTATGAAACACAGTTCTTTTTTTCTGTGCATGCTCATGGTTCTTGCTGTATTAGAGATCCTGGAAAGAAGAGCTTGCTTCTTGTGTGAAAACAGAGTGTGTTTCATGGATGAGAACACTGGTCTGAATTTCCTTCAGACACAGAGTTAAACTCCTGGATCTGTGTCTTCCTACAAGCAAGAGTTCATTTCTGGTAAACCAAGTGAATTTTGGGCTCAAATGATTTTTCACAGTTCAGAAACCCATCACGATTCTCACTTTTAACTAAAGAGCATTTATGTAAGAGGAACTGTGGTTTGTGTCAGTTTCATAAGCAGAGTTGAACTGCATATGGTCTGTATGAGGAGGAAACACAGTTTTTTTTTCTGGGCATTCTCATGATTCTTCCTGTATTGGAGACGCTGGAAAGAAGAGGATGCTTCTTGCGTTAAAACAGCATGTGTTTCATGGATGAGAACACTGCTCTGAATATACCTTCAGAATCGGAGTTAAACACCAGGATCTGTGTCTTCCTACAAGCAAGAGTTCATTTCTGGTAAACCCAGTGAATTATGGGCTCAAATGATTTTTCACAGTTCACCAACCTAAGGCGATTATCACTATTAACTAAAGAGCATTTATGTAAGAGGAGCTGTGGTTTGGACCAGTTTTATAAGCAGAGTTGAACTACATATGGTGCGTATGAGGAGGAAAAAGTTCTTTTTTGCAGGGCATGCTCATGTTTCTTGCTGTATTTTCGACACTGGAAAGAAGAGCTTGCTTCTTGCGGGAAAGCAGAGTGTGTTTCATGGATGAGAACACTGGTCTGAATTTCCTTCAGACACAGAGTTAAACCCCCGGATCTCTGTCTTCCTATATGCAAGAGTTAAGTTCTGGTAAACAAAGTGAATTTTGGGCTCACATGATTTTTCACAGTTCAGAAAGCCATTGTGATTCCTACTTTTATCTAAAGAGCCTTTATGTAAGAGGAACTGTGGTTTGTGTCAGTTTCATAAGCAGAGTTGGACTGCATATGGTCTGCATGAGGAGGAAACTCAGTTTTTTTTTTCTGGGCATTCTCATTATTCTTCCTGTATTGGAGACGCTGGAAAGAAGAGGATGCTTCTTGCGTTACAACAGCATGTGTTTCATGGATGAGAACACTGGTCTGAATATACCTTCAGAATCGGAGTTAAACCCCAGGATCTGTGTCTTCCTACAAGCAAGAGTACATTTCTGGTAAACCTAGTGAATTTTGGGTTCAAATGATTTTACACAGTGCACGAATACAAAGCGATTCTAACTATTAAATAAAGAGCATTTATGTAAGAGGAGCAGTGGTTTGTTTCAGTTTCATAAGCAGAGTTGAACTACATATGGTCCGTATGAGTAGGAAACACAGTTCTTTTATTTCTGGGCATGCTCATGCTTCTTGCTGTATTGGAGATGCTGGAAAGAAGACCTTGCTTCTTGCGAGAAAAAAAACTTTGTTTCATGGATGAGAACACTGGTCTGAATTTACATTCAGAAACAGAGGTAAACCACAGGATCTCTGTCTTCCTACAAGCAAGAGTTCTTTTCTGGTAAACCAAGTGAATTTTGGGCTCAAATGATTTTTCACAGTTCAGAAACCCATCGCGATTCTCACTATTAACTAAAGAGCATTTATATAAGAGGAGCTGTGGTTTGTATCAGTTTCATAAGCAGAGGTGAACTGCATATGGTCTGCATGAGGAGGAAACACAGTTATTTTTTTCTGGGCATTCTCATGATTCTTCCTGTATTGGAGACGCTGGAAAGAAGAGGATGCTTCTTGCGTTAAAACAGCATGTGTTTCATGGATGAGAACACTGGTCTGAGTTTACCTTCAGAATCGGAGTTAAACCCCAGGATCTGTGTCTTCCTACAAGCAAGAGTTCATTTCTGGTAAACCCATTGAATTGTGGGCTCAAATGATTTTTCGCAGTTCACCAACCTAAGGCGATTATCACTATTAACGAAAGAGCCTTTATGTAAGAGGAGCTGTGGTTTGTACCAGTTTTATAAGCAGAGTTGAACGAAATATCGTGCGTATGAGGAGGAAAAAGTTCTTTTTTACAGGTCATGCTCATGGTTCTTGCTGTATTTTAGACTCTGGAAAGTAGAGCTTGCTTCTTGCGTGAAAACAGAGTGAGTTTCAGGGATGAGAACTCTGGTCTGAATTTCCCTTCAGAAACGGAGTTAAACCCCAGGATCTGTGTCTTCCTACAAGCAAGTGTTCATTTCTGGTAAACAAAGTGAATTTTTGGCTCAAATAATTTTTCGCAGTTCACGAAACCAACACAATTCTCACTATTAACTAAAGAGAATTTATGTAACAGGAGCTGTGGTTTGTATCAGTTTCATAAGCAGAGATGCACTTCATATGGTCTGTATGAGGTGAAATACAGTTCTTTTTTTCTGGGTATTATCATGGTTCTTGCTGTATTGGAGACGCTGAAAAGAAGAGGATGCTTCTTGCGTTAAAACAGCATGTGTTCCATGGATGAAAACACTGGTCTGAATTCTCCTTCAGAAACGGAGTTAAACCCCAGGATCTGTGTCTTCATACAAGCCAGAGTCCATTTCTGGTAAACCCAGTGAATTTTGGGCTCAAATGATTTTTCGCAGTACATGAACCCAACACGATTCTCACTATTAACTAAAGAGCATTTATTTAAGAGGAGCTGTGGTTTGTATCAGGTTCATGAGCAGAGTTGAACTACGTATGGTCTGTATGAGTAGGAAACACAGTTCTTTTTTTCAGGGCATGCTCATAGTTCTTGCTGTATTTTAGACTCTGGAAAGAAGAGCTTGCTTCTTGTGTTAAAACAGCGTGTGTTGCAGGGATGATAATTCTGGTCTGAATTTCTCTCCGGAACCGGAGTTAAACCCCAGGATCTGTGTCTTCCTACAAGCAAGAGTTTATTTCTGGTAAACCCAGTGAATTTTGAGCTCAAATATTTTTTCGCAGTTCACCAACCCAATGCGATTCTCACTGTTAACTAAAGAGCATTTATGCAAGAGGAGCTGTTGTTTGTATCAGTTTCATAAGCAGAGTTGAACTACATAGAGTCCGCAAGACTAGGAAACACATTTCTTTTTTTCTGGGCATGCTCATAGTTCTTGCTGTATTTTAGACTCTGGAAAGAAGAGCTTGCTTCTTGTGTTAAGACAGTGTGTGTTTCAGGGATGAGAATTCTGTTCTGAATTTCCCTCCGGAACCGGAGTTAAACCCAAGGATCTGTGTCTTCCTACAAGCAAGAGTTCATTTCTGGTAAACCATGTGAATTTTGGGCTAAAATGATATTACAAAGTTCAAAAACCCAATGGGATTCTCACTATTAACTGAAGAGCATTTATTTAAGAGGTGCTGTGGTTTGTATCAGTTTCATAAGCAGAGTTGAACTACATATGGTCCGTATGAGTAGGAAACACAGTTCTATTTTTCAAGGCGTGCTCATTGTTCTTGCTATATTGGAGACTCTGGAAAGAAGAGCTTGCTTCTTGCGTTAAAACACAGGGTTATTCACTGATGAGAACTCTGGTCTGAAATTCCCTTCAGAAACATAGTTAAACTACAGGATCTGAGTGTTCCTACACGCAAGAGTTCATTTCTGGTAAACCCAGTGAATTTTGAGCTCAAATGATTTTTTGCAGTTCACGAACCCAACGCGATTCTAACTATTAACTAAAGAGCATTTATGTAAGAGGAGCTGTGGTCTGTATCAGTTTCATAAGCAGAGTTGAACTACATACGGTCTGTATGAGTAGGAAACACAGTTCTTTTTTTCTAGGCATGCTCATGGTTCTTATTGTATTGGAGACGCTGGAAAGAAGAGGATGATTCTTGCGTGAAAACAGAGTGTGTTTCATGGATGAGAACTCTGGTCTGAATTTCCCTTCAGAAACGGAGGTAATCACCAAGATCTGTGTCTTCCTACAAGCAAGAGTTCATTTCTCGTAAACCAAGGGAATTTTGGGCTCAAATGATTTTTCGCAGTTCACGAAGCCAGCGCAATTCTCACTATTAACTAAAGAGCATTTATGTTCGAGGTGCTGTGGTTTGTATCAGTTTCATAATCAGAGTTCAACTACATATGGTCCGCATGAGTAGGAAACACAGTTCTTTTTATCTGGGCATGCTAATGGTTCTTGCTGTATTGGAAAATCTGGAAAGTAGGGCATGCTTCTTGCGTGAAAACAGAGTGTGTTTCATGGATGAGAACACTGGTCTGAATTTACCTTCAGAATCAGAGTTAAACCACAGGACCTGTGTCTTCCTACAAGCAAGAGTTCATTTCTGGTAAACCAAGTGAATTTTGGGCTCAAATGAATGTTCACAGTTCAGAAACCCATCACGATTCTCACTATTCACTAAGGAGCATTTATGTAAGAGGAGCTGTGGTTTGTGGCAGTTTCATAAGCAGAGATGAACTTCATATGGTCTGTATGAGGTGAAATACAGTTCTTTTTTCCTTGCATTATCATGGTTCTTTCTGTATTGGAGACGCTGAAAAGAAGACGATGCTTCTTGCGTTAAAACTTCATGTGTTCCATGGATGAAAACACTGGTCTGAATTTTCCTTCAGAAATGGAGTTAAACCCCAGGATCTGTGTCTTCGTACAAGACAGAGTTCATTTATGGTAAACCAATTTAATTTTGGGCTCAAATGATTTTTCGCAGTTCACGAACCCAACACGATTCTCACTATTAACTAAAGAGCATTTATGTAAGAGGAGCTGTGGTTTGTATCAGGTTCATAAGCAGAGTTGAATACATATGGTCCGTATGAGTAGGAAACACAGTTCTTTTTTTCAGGGCATGCTCATAGTTCTTGCTGTATTTTAGACTCTGGAAAGAAGTCCTTGATTCTTGTGTTAAAACAGTGTGTGTTTCAGGGATGAGAATTCTGGTCTGAATTTCCCTACGCAACCGGAGTTAAACCCCAGGATCTGTATCTTCCTACAAGCAAGAGTTTATTTCTGGTAAACCCAGTGAATTTTGAGCTCAAATGTTTTTTCGCAGTTCACCAACCCAATGCTATTCTCACTATTAACTAAAGAGCATTTATGTAAGAGGAGGTGTGGTTTTTATCAGGTTCATAAGCAGAGTTCAACTACATATGGTCTGTATGTGTAGGAAACACAGTTCTTTTTTTCTGGGCATGCTCATGGTTCTTGCTGTATTGGGGTTCTGGAAAGAAGAGCTTGCTTCTTCTGTGAAAACAGAGTGTGTTTCATTGATGAGAACAGTGGCCTGAATTTACCTTCAGAAACAGAGTTAAAGCACAGGATCTGTGTCTTCCTACATGCAAGAGATCATTTCTGGTAAACCAAGTGAATTTTGGCTCAAATGATTTTTCACAGTTCAGAAACCCATCGCGATTCTCTCTATCAACTAAGGAGAATTTATGTAAGAGGAGCTGCCGATTGTGTCAGTTTAATAAGCAGGTTTGAACTGCATAGGTCTGTATGAGTAGGAAACACAGTTCTTTTTTCGGGGCATGCTCATGGTTCTTGCTGTATTGGAGACGCTGGAAAGAAGAGCTTGCTTCTTGCGTGAAAACAGAGTGTGTTTCAGGGATGAGAACTCTAGTCTGAATTTCCCTTCAGAAACGGAGTAAACCCCAGGTTCTGTGTCTTCCTACAAGCAAGTGTTTATTTCTGGTTAACCAATTTAAATTTTGGCTCTAATGATTTTTTGCAGTTCATGAACCCAACGCGATTCTCACTATTAACTAAAGTGCATTTATGTAAGAGGAGCTGTGGTTTGTATCAGTTTCATAAGCAGAGTTGAACTACATATGGTCCGTTTGAGCAGGAAACACAGTTCTTTTTTTCTGGGCATGCTCATGTTTTTTACTGTAGTGAAGGCGCTTGAAAGAAGAGGATGATTCTTGCCTTAAAACACAGTGTGTTTCAGGGATGAGAACTCTGGTCTGAATTTCCCTTCAGAAACGGAGTTAAACCCCAGGATCTGTGTCTTCCTACAAGCAAGAGTTCATTTCTGGTAAACAGAGTGAATTTTGGGCTCAAATGATTTTTCGCAGTTCACCAACCCAAGGAGATTATCACTACTAACTAAAGAGCATTTATGTAAGAGGGGCTGTGGTTTGTATCAGTTTCATAAGCAGAGGTGAACTACATATGGTCTGTATTTGTAGGAAATACAGTTCTTTTTTTCTAGGCATGCTCATGGTTCTTACTGTATTGGCGACAAATGAAAGAAGAGGATGATTATTGCCTTAAAACAGTGTTTTTCAGGGATTAGAACTCTGGTCAGAATTTGCCTTCAGAAACGGAGTTAATCCCCAGGATCTGTGTCTTCCTACAAGCAAGAGTTCATTTCTGGTAAACCCAGTGAATTTTGGGCTCAAATGATTTTTTGCAGTTCATGAAGCCAACGCAATTCTCACTATTAACTAAAGAGCATTTATGAAAGAGGAGCTGTGGTTTGTATCAGGTTCATAAGCAGAGTTCAACTACATATGGTCTGTATGAGTAGGAAACACAGTTCTTTATTCCTGGGCATGCTCATGGTTCTTGCTGTGTATTAGACTCAAGAAAGAAGACCTTGCTTCTTGCGTTAAAACAGAGTGTGTTTCAGGGATGAGAACTCTGGTATGAATTCCCTTCAGAAACAGATTTAAACCCCAGGATCTATATCTTTCTACAAGCAAGTGTTCCTTGCTGGTTTTCCCAGCAGTTCATGAACCCAACGTGATTCGCACTATTAACTAAGGAACATTTATGTTATAGGAGATGTGGTTTGTATCAGTTTCATAAGCAGATTTGAACTACATATGGTCCGTATGAATAGGAAACACAGATCTTTTTTTTCTGGGCATGCTCATGGTACTTGCTGTATTGGAGACGCTGGAAAGAAGAGCTTGCTTCTTGCGTGAAAACAGAGTGTGTTTTATGGATGACAACACTGTTGTGATTTTACCTTCGGAAACAGAGTTAAACCACAGGATCTGTGTCTTCCTACAAGCAAGATTCATTTCTGGTAAACCAAGTGTATTTTGGGCCCAAATGATTTTTCACAGTTCAGAAACGCATCGAGGTTCTCACTATTAACTAAAGAGCATTTATGTAAGAGGAGCTGTGGATTGTATCAGTTTCAAAATCAGAGTTGAACTACATATGGTCCGTATGAGTAGGAAACAGTTCTTTTTTTTCAGGTCATGCTCATGGTTCTTCCTGTATTTTAGACTCAGGAAAGAAGACCTTCCTTCTTGCATTAAAAAAGAGTGTATTTCGTGGATGAGAACACTGGTCTGAATATCCATCAGAAACGGAGTAAACCCCCGGATCTGTGTCTTCCTACAAGCAAGTGTTCATTTCTGATTAACCCAGTTTATTTTGGGCTCTAATGATTTTTCGCAGTTCATGAACCAAAGGCGATTCTCACTATTAACTAAAGATCATTTATGTAAGAGGAGCTGTGGTTTGCATCAGTTTAAGAAGCAGATTTGAACTAGATATGGTCCAAATGTGTAGGAAACACAGTTCTTTTGTTCTGAGCACACTCACGTTTTCTGTTGAATTAGAGATTCTAGAAAGCAAGAGCATGCTTCTTGCTCTAAAGCAGAGTGTGTTTCATGGATGAGAACTCTGCTGTGTGTTTCCTTCAGAAACGGAGTTAAATCCCAGGCTGTGTGTGTTCCTACAAGCACGAAATTGTTTCAGGTAAACGTGGTCACTTTTCAGCCCAAAGAAGCTACATAGTCCACGAAGCTCACACTTCTCGCTCTTAACTGAAAAGCATTGGATGATAGAGTACCTGTGGTTTGTATCAGTTTCAGAAGCAGAGTAGAACTAGATATGGTCCTTATCGGTAGGAAACACCATTCTTTGGTTCTGAGCACACTCACCTTTCCTGCTGTATTAGAGATTCTAGAAAGTAAGAGCGTGCTTCTTGCTCTAAAGTAGAGTGTGTACCATGGATGAGAACTGTGCTTTGTTTTTACCTTCATAAATGGAGTTAAATCCGAGATTCTGTGTCTTCCTCCAAACAAGATTTCCTATCAGGTAAGGGCAGTCACTATTCACCTCAAACAATCTACATCGTTCATGAAGCTCAAACGTTTCTCATCTTAACTGGCAAGCATTGGATGTTAGAGAACCTGTAGTTTGCATCAGTTTCAGAAGCAGAGTTGAACTAGATATGGTCCGTATCGGTAGGAAACACCATTCTTTGGTTCTGAGCACACTTACATTTCCTGCTGTATTAGAGATTCTAGAAAGCAAGAGCGTGCTTCTTGTTCTAAAGCAGAGTGTGTACCATGGATGAGAACTGTGCTGTGTTTTCACCTTCAGAAATGGAGTTAAATCCCAGGGTCTGTGTCTTCCTACAAGCAAGTCTTCCTTTCAGGAAAGGGCAGTCACTTTTCAGCTCAAATGATCTACAATGTTCATGAAGCTCTAATGTTTCTCGCTCTTAACTGAAAAGCATTGGATGTTAGAGAAATTGTAGTTTGCATCCGTTTCAGAAGCAGATTGAACTAGATATGGTCCAAATGTGTAGCAAACACCGTTCATTTGTTCTGAGCACACTCACGTTTCCTGCTGTATTAGAGACTCTACAAAGCAAGAGCGTGCTTCATGCTCTAAAGCAGAGTGTGTTTCATGGATGAAAACTGTGCTGTGTGTTTCCTGCAGAAATGGAGTTAAATCCCAGGCTCTGTGTCTTCCTACAAGCAAGAATTTGTTTCAGGTAGACGCAGTCACTTTTCAGCTCAAACGAAGCTACACCGTCCACAAAGCTCACCTCTTTCTCGCTCTTAACTGAAAAGAATTGGATGTTAGAGGACCTGTGGTTTGTATCAGTTTCAGAAGCAGAGTTTAACTAGATATGGTCCAAATGTGTAGGAAAGACCGTTCATTTGTTCTGAGCACACTCACGTTTCCTGCTGTATTAGAGACTCTACAAAGCAAGAGCATGCTTCTTGCTCTAAAGCAGATTGTGTTTCATGGATGAAAACTGTGCTGTGTGTTTCCTTCAGCAATGGAGTTCAATCCCAGGTTCTGTGTCTTCCCAAAAGCAAGAAATTGTTTCAGGTAAAGGCAGTCACTTTTCAGCTCAAACTAAGCTACATCGTCCACGAAGCTCACACGTTTCTTGCTCTTAACTGAAAAGGATTGGATGTTAGAGGACCTGTCCTTTGTATCAGATTCAGAAGCAGAGTTGAACTACATATGGTCAGTATTTGTAGGAAACACCATTCTTTTGTTCTGAGCACACTCACATTTCCTGATGTATCAGAGACTCTAGAAAGCAAGATTGTGCTTCTTGCTCTAAAGCAGAGTGTGTGCCATGGATGAGTACTGTGCTGTTTTTACCTTCAGAAATGGAGTTATTCCCAGGGTCTGTGTCTTCCTACAAGCAAGTCTTCTTTTCAGGTAAGGGCAGTCACTTTTCAGCTCAAAGGATCTACATCGTACATGAAGCTCTCATGTTTCTCGCTCTTAAATGAACAGTATTGGATGTTAGAGGACCTGTGGTTTGTATCAGTTTCAGAAGCAGAGTTGAACTAGATATGGTCCGCATGTGTAGGAAACCCCATTCCTTTTTTCTGAGCACACTCACCTTTCCTGCTGTATTAGAGATTCTAGAAAGCAAGATCGTGCTTCTTCCTCTAAAGCAGAGTGTGTACCATGGATGAAAACTGTGCTGTGTGTTTCCTTCAGAAATGGAGTTAAAACCCAGGCTCTGTGTCTTCATACAAGCAAGACATTGTTTCAGGTAAGGGCAGTCACTTTTCAGCTGAAAAGAACTACATCGTCATGAAGCTAACACGTTTCTCATCTTAACTGGCAAGCATTGCATGTTAGAGGAGCTGTGGTTTGTATCACTTTTAGATGCAGAGTTGAACTATATATGGTCTGTATGTGAAGGAAACACGGTTCTTTTGTTCAGAGCACACTCACGTTTCCTGCTCTATTAGAGACCCTAGAAAGCAAGAGCGTGCTTCTTGCTCTAAAGCAGAGTGTATTTCATGGATGAGAACTGTGCTGTGTGTTTCGCTTCAGAAATAGAGTTAAATCCCAAGCTCTGAGTCTTCTTACAAGCAAGACTTCATTTCTCGTAACACAGTCATTTTTCCACTCAAAGGAAGCAACACTGTACACGAAGCTCAGATGTTTCTCGCTCTTAATTGAAAAGCATGGAATATTAGAGGACCTGTGATTTATATCAGTTTCAAAAGCAGAGTTGAAGTAGATATGTACCTTATGTGTAGGACACTCAGGTCCTTTGTTGTGAGCACACTCACGTTTCCTGCTGTCTTAGAGACTCTAGACAGCAAGAGCATGCTTCTTGCTCTAAAGCAGAGTGTGTTTCATGGATAAAAACTGTACTGTGTGTATCCTTCAGCAATGGAGTTCAATCCCAGATTCTGTGTCTTCCTAAAAGCAAGAATTTGTTTCAGGTAAATGCAGTCACTTTTCAGCACAAACGAAGCTACATTGTCAACAGAGCTCACACGTTTCCTGCTCTTAAATGAAAAGGATTAGATGTTAGAGGACCTGTTGTTTGTATCAGTTTCAGTAGCAGAGTTTAACTAGGTATGGTCCGTATTTGTAGAAAACACCATTCTTTTGTTCTGAGCACACAAACGTTTCCTGATGTATTAGAGACTCTAGAAAGCAAGAGCGTGCTTCTTGCTCTAAAGCATAGTGTGTACCTTGGATGAGAACTGTGCTCTGTTTTTTCCTTCAGAAATGGAGTTAAATCCCAGGGTCTGTGTCTTCCTACAAGCAAGTCTTCCTTTCAGCTAAGGGCAGTCACTTTGTAGCTCAAACGATCTACATTGTTCATCAAGCTCTAATGTTTCTCGTTCTTAACTGAAAAGCATTGGATGTTAGAGGACCTGTGGTTTGTATCAGTTTCAGAAGCAGAGTTGATCTAGATATGGTCCATATGTGTAGGAAACACCATTCTTTTGTTCTGAGCACACTCAATTTACCTGTTGTCTTAGAGAATCTAGAAAGCAAAAACGTGCTTCTTGGTCTAAAGCAGAGTGTGTACCATGGATGAGAACTGTGCTGAGTTTCTACCATCAGAAATGGAGTCAAATCTGGGCTTCTGTGTCTTGTTACAAACCAGACTTCCTTTCAGTTAAGGGAAGTCAAGTTTCAGCTCAAACGAAGCTACATCGTCCACACAGCTCACATGTTTCTCAATCTTAACTGACAAGAATTGGATGTTAGAGGACCTGTGATTTTATCAGTTTCAGAAGCAGAGTTGAACTAGATATGGTCCAAATGTGTAGGAAACACCGTTCATTTGTTCTGAGCACACTCACGTTTCCTGCTGTATTAGAGACTCTACAAAGCAAGAGCATGCTTCTTGCTCTAAAGCAGATTGTGTTTCATGGATGAAAACTGTGCTGTGTGTTTCCTTCAGCAATGGAGTTCAATCCCAGGTTCTGTGTCTTCCCAAAAGCAAGAAATTGTTTCAGGTAAAGGCAGTCACTGTTCAGCTCAAACTAAGCTACATCGTCCACGAAGCTCACACGTTTCTTGCTCTTAACTGAAAAGGATTGGATGTTAGAGGACCTGTCCTTTGTATCAGATTCAGAAGCAGAGTTGAACTACATATGGTCAGTATTTGTAGGAAACACCATTCTTTTGTTCTGAGCACACTCACATTTCCTGATGTATCAGAGACTCTAGAAAGCAAGATTGTGCTTCTTGCTCTAAAGCAGAGTGTGTGCCATGGATGAGTACTGTGCTGTTTTTACCTTCAGAAATGGAGTTATTCCCAGGGTCTGTGTCTTCCTACAAGCAAGTCTTCATTTCAGGTAAGGGCAGTCACTTTTCAGCTCAAAGGATCTACATCGTACATGAAGCTCTCATGTTTCTCGCTCTTAAATGAACAGTATTGGATGTTAGAGGACCTGTGGTTTGTATCAGTTTCAGAAGCAGAGTTGAACTAGATATGGTCCGCATGTGTAGGAAACCCCATTCCTTTTTTCTGAGCACACTCACCTTTCCTGCTGTATTAGAGATTCTAGAAAGCAAGATCGTGCTTCTTCCTCTAAAGCAGAGTGTGTACCATGGATGAAAACTGTGCTGTGTGTTTCCTTCAGAAATGGAGTTAAAACCCAGGCTCTGTGTCTTCATACAAGCAAGACATTGTTTCAGGTAAGGGCAGTCACTTTTCAGCTGAAAAGAACTACATCGTCATGAAGCTAACACGTTTCTCATCTTAACTGGCAAGCATTGCATGTTAGAGGAGCTGTGGTTTGTATCACTTTTAGATGCAGAGTTGAACTATATATGGTCTGTATGTGAAGGAAACACGGTTCTTTTGTTCAGAGCACACTCACGTTTCCTGCTCTATTAGAGACCCTAGAAAGCAAGAGCGTGCTTCTTGCTCTAAAGCAGAGTGTATTTCATGGATGAGAACTGTGCTGTGTGTTTTGCTTCAGAAATAGAGTTAAATCCCAAGCTCTGAGTCTTCTTACAAGCAAGACTTCATTTCTCGTAACACAGTCATTTTTCCACTCAAAGGAAGCAACACTGTACACGAAGCTCAGATGTTTCTCGCTCTTAATTGAAAAGCATGGAATATTAGAGGACCTGTGATTTATATCAGTTTCAAAAGCAGAGTTGAAGTAGATATGTACCTTATGTGTAGGACACTCAGGTCCTTTGTTGTGAGCACACTCACGTTTCCTGCTGTCTTAGAGACTCTAGACAGCAAGAGCGTGCTTCTTGCTCTAAAGCAGAGTGTGTTTCATGGATAAAAACTGTACTGTGTGTATCCTTCAGCAATGGAGTTCAATCCCAGATTCTGTGTCTTCCTAAAAGCAAGAATTTGTTTCAGGTAAACGCAGTCACTTTTCAGCACAAACGAAGCTACATTGTCAACAGAGCTCACACGTTTCCTGCTCTTAAATGAAAAGGATTAGATGTTAGAGGACCTGTTGTTTGTATCAGTTTCAGAAGCAGAGTTTAACTAGGTATGGTCCGTATTTGTAGAAAACACCATTCTTTTGTTCTGAGCACACAAACGTTTCCTGATGTATTAGAGACTCTAGAAAGCAAGAGCGTGCTTCTTGCTCTAAAGCATAGTGTGTACCTTGGATGAGAACTGTGCTCTGTTTTTTCCTTCAGAAATGGAGTTAAATCCCAGGGTCTGTGTCTTCCTACAAGCAAGTCTTCCTTTCAGCTAAGGGCAGTCACTTTGTAGCTCAAACGATCTACATTGTTCATCAAGCTCTAATGTTTCTCGTTCTTAACTGAAAAGCATTGGATGTTAGAGGACCTGTGGTTTGTATCAGTTTCAGAAGCAGAGTTGATCTAGATATGGTCCATATGTGTAGGAAACACCATTCTTTTGTTCTGAGCACACTCAATTTACCTGTTGTCTTAGAGAATCTAGAAAGCAAAAACGTGCTTCTTGGTCTAAAGCAGAGTGTGTACCATGGATGAGAACTGTGCTGAGTTTCTACCATCAGAAATGGAGTCAAATCCGGGCTTCTGTGTCTTGTTACAAACCAGACTTCCTTTCAGTTAAGGGAAGTCAAGTTTCAGCTCAAACGAAGCTACATCGTCCACAAAGCTCACATGTTTCTCAATCTTAACTGACAAGTATTGGATGTTAGAGGACCTGTGATTTTATCAGTTTCAGAAGCAGAGTTGAACTAGATATGGTCCGTATGTGTAGGAAACACCATTCTTTTATTCTGAGCACACTCACGTTTCCTGGTGTATTAGAGATTCTAGAAAGCAAGAGCGTGATGCTTGCTGTAAAGCAGAGTGTCTTTCATGGATGAAAACTGTGTTGTGTGTTTACTTCAGAAATGGAATTAAATCCCAGGCTCTGTGTCTTCCTACAAGCAAGAATTTGTTTCAGGTAAACACAGTCATCTTTCAGCTCAAACGAAGCTACATCGTCCACGAAACTGACACATTTCTTGCTTTTAACTGAAAATCATTTGACGTTACAAGACCTGTGGTTTGTATCAGTTTCAGAAGCATAGTTGAACTAGATATGGTCCAAATGTGTAGGAAACACGGTTTTTTTGTTCTGAGCACACTCACATTTTCTGCTGTTTTAGATACTGTAGAAAGCAAGAGTGTGCTTCTTGCTCTAAAACAGTGTGTGTTTCATGGATGCGAACTGTGCTGTGTGTTTCCCTTCAGAAATGGAATTAAATTCCAGGCTCTGTGTCTTCTTACAAGCAAGACATCATTTCTCATAAACACAGTCATTTTTCCACTCAAAGGAAGCAACATCATACACGAAGCTCACATGTTTCTCGCTCTTAAATGAAAAGTATGGAATGTTAGAGGACCTGTGATTTGTATCAGTTTCAGAAGCAGAGTTGAAGTAGATATGTACAGTATGTGTAGGACACACAGGTCTTTTGTTGTGAGCACACTCACGTTTCCTGCTGTCTAAGAGACTCTAGAAAGCAAGAGCGTGCTTCTTGCTCTAAAGCAGAGTGTGTACCATGGATGAGAACTGGGCTTTGTTTTTACCTTCATAAATGGAGTTAAATCCGAGGTTCCGTGTCTTCCTACAAACAAGACTTCCTATCAGGTAAGGGCAGTCACTATTCACCTCAAATAATCTACATCGTTCATGAAGCTCAAACGTTTCTCATCTTAACTGGCAAGCATTGGATGTTAGAGAACCTGTAGTTTGCATCAGTTTCAGAAGCAGAGTTGAACTAGATATGGTCCGTATCGGTAGGAAACACCATTCTTTGGTTCTGAGCACAATCACCTTTCCTGCTGTATTAGAGATTCTAGAAAGCAAGAGCGTGCTTCTTGTTCTAAAGCAGAGTGTGTACCATGGATGAGAACGGTGCTGTGTTTTCACCTTCAGAAATGGAGTTAAATCCCATGGTCTGTGTCTTCCTACAAGCAAGTCATCCTTTCAGGTAAAGGCAGTCACTTTTCAGCTCAAATGATCTACATCGTTCATGAAACTCTAATGTTTCTTGCTCTTAATTGAAAAGTATTGTATGTTAGAGGACTTGTGGTTTGCATCAGTTTAAGAAGCAGAGTTGAACTAGATATGGTCCAAATGTCTAGGAAACACAGTTCTTTTGTTCTGAGCACACTCAGGTTTCCTGCTGTATTAGAGAATCTAGAAAGCAAGAGCATGCTTATTGCTCTAAAGCAGAGTGTGGTTCATGGATGAGAACTGTGCTGTGTGTTTCCCTTCAGAAATGGAGTTGAATCCCAGTCTCTGTGTCTTCTTACAAGCAAGACTTCGTTTCTCGTAAACGCAGACATTTTTCCACTCAAAGGAAGCTACATCGTACACGAAGCTCACACGATTCTTGCTCTTAACTGAAAAGCATGGAATATTAGAGGACCTGTGATTTGTATCAGTTTCAGAAGCAGAGTTGAAGTAGATAGGTACCGTATGTGTAGGACACACAGGTCTTTTGTTGTGAGCACACTCACGTTTCCTGCTGTCTTAGAGACTCTAGAAAGCAAGAGCGTGCTTCTTGCTCTAAAGCAGAGTGTGTTTCATGGATGAAAGCTGTGCTGTGTGTTTCCTTCAGCAATGCAGTTCAATCCCAGGCTCTGTGTCTTCCTACAAGCAAGAATTTGTTTCAGGTAAACACAGTCACTTTTCAGCTCAAACGAAGCTACAT
The DNA here is from genome assembly GCA_949786405.1 of Onychomys arenicola. Lineage (NCBI taxonomy): Eukaryota > Metazoa > Chordata > Mammalia > Rodentia > Cricetidae > Onychomys > Onychomys arenicola. The sequence continues at coordinate 1,236,087 of CATKUM010000061.1, read as the reverse complement.
TGTCCACGAAGCTCACACATTTCTCGCTCTTAACAGAAAAGGATTGGATGTTAGAGGACCTCTGGTTTGTATCAGTTTCAGAAGCAGATTTGAACTAGATATTGTCCTTATAGGTAGGAAAAATCCATTCTTTGGTTCTGAGCCCACTCACGTTTCCTGCTGTATTAGAGATTCTAGAAAGCAAGAGCGTGCTTCTTGCTCTAAAGCAGAGTGTGTACCATGGATGAGAACTGTGCTGTGTTTTTACATTCATAAATGGAGTTAAATCCGATGTTCTGTATCTTCCTACAAAAATGACTTCCTATGAGGTAAGGGCAGTCACTTTTCACATCAAAAAATCTACATCTTTCATGAGCTCAAACGTTTCTCATCTTAACTGGCAAGCATTGGATGTTAGAGAACCTGTAGTTTGCATCAGTTTTAGAAGCAGAGTTGAAAGATATGGTCCAAATGTGTAGGAAACACAGTTCTTTGGTTCTGAGCATACTCACGTTTCCTGCTGTATTAGAGACTCTAGAAAGCAAGAGCGTGCTTCTTGTTCTAAAGCAGAGTGTGTACCATGGCCTAAAACTGTGCTGTGTTTTCACCTTGAGAAATGGAGTTAAATCCCAGGGTCTTTGTCTTCCTACAAGCAAGTCTTCCTTTCAGGTAAGGGCAGTCACTTTTCAGCTCAAATGATCTACATCGTTCATGAAGCTCTAATGTTTCTCGCTCTTAACTGAAAAGCATTGGATGTTAGAGGAATTGTAGTTTGCATCAGTTTCAGAAGCAGAGTTCAACTAGAAATGGTCCAAATGTGTAGCAAACACCGTTCATTTGTTCTGAGCACACTCACGTTTCCTGCTGTATTAGAGACTCTACAAAGCAAGAGCGTGCTTCATGCTCTAAAGCAGAGTGTGTTTCATGGATGAAAACTGTGCTGTGTGTTTCCTGCAGAAATGGAGTTAAATCCCAGGCTCTGTGTCTTCCTACAAGCAAGAATTTGTTTCAGGTAGACGCAGTCACTTTTCAGCTCAAAGGAAGCTACATCGTCCACAAAGCTCATCTCTTTCTCGCTCTTAACTGAAAAGAATTGGATGTTAGAGGACCTGTGGTTTGAATCAGTTTCAGAAGCAGAGTTTAACTAGATATGGTCCAAATGTGTAGGAAACACCGTTCATTTGTTATGAGCACACTCACGTTTCCTGCTGTATTAGAGACTCAACAAAGCAAGAGCATGCTTCTTGCTCTAAAGCAGATTGTGTTTCATGGATGAAAACTGTGCTGTGTGTTTCCTGCAGAAATGGAGTTAAATCCCAGGTTCTGTGTCTTCCCAAAAGCAAGAAATTGTTTCAGGTAAAGGCAGTCACTTTTCAGCTCAAACGAAGCTACATCGTCCACGAAGCTCACACGTTTCTTGCTCTTAACTGAAAAGGATTGGATGTTAGAGGACCTGTCCTTTGTATCAGATTCAGAAGCAGTGTTGAACTAGATATGGTCTGTATTTGTAGGAAACACCATTCTTTTGTTCTGAGGACACTCACATTTCCTGCTGTATCAGAGACTCTAGAAAGCAAGATTGTGCTTCTTGCTCTAAAGCAGAGTGTGTGCCATGGATGAGTACTGTTCTGTTTTTACCTTCAGAAATGGAGTGATTCCCAGGGTCTGTGTCTTCCTACAAGCAAGTCTTCCTTTCAGGTAAGGGCAGTCACTTTTCAGCTCAAAGGATCTACATCGTTCAATAAGCTCTCATGTTTCTCGCTCTTAACTGAACAGCACTGGATGTTAGAGGACCTGTGGTTTGTATCAGTTTCAGAAGCAGAGTTGAACTAGATATGGTCCGCATGTGTAGGAAACCCCATTCCTTTTTTCTGAGCACACTCACCTTTCCTGCTGTATTAGAGACTCTAGAAAGCAAGATCGTGCTTCTTCCTCTAAAGCAGAGTGTGTACCATGGATGAAAACTGTGCTGTGTGTTTCCTTCAGAAATGGAGTTAAAACCCAGGCTCTGTGTCTTCATACAAGCAAGACATTGTTTCAGGTAAGGGCAGTCACTTTTCAGCTGAAAAGAACTACATCGTCATGAAGCTAACACGTTTCTCATCTTAACTGGCAAGCATTGCATGTTAGAGGAGCTGTGGTTTGTATCACTTTTAGATGCAGAGTTGAACTAGATATGGTCTGTATGTGAAGGAAACACGGTTCTTTTGTTCAGAGCACACTCATGTTTCCTGCTCTATTAGAGACCCTAGAAAGCAAGAGCGTGCTTCTTGCTCTAAAGCAGAGTGTATTTCATGGATGAGAACTGTGCTGTGTGTTTTGCTTCAGAAATAGAGTTAAATCCCAAGCTCTGAGTCTTCTTAAAAGCAAGACTTCATTTCTCGTAACACAGTCATTTTTCCACTCAAAGGAAGCAACACTGTACATGAAGCTCAGATGTATCTCGCTCTTAATTGAAAAGCATGGAATATTAGAGGACCTGTGATTTGTATCAGTTTCAGAAGCAGAGTTGAAGTAGATATGTACCTTATGTGTAGGACACTCAGGTCTCTTGTTGTGAGCACACTCACGTTTCCTGCTGTCTTATAGACTCTAGACAGCAAGAGCGTGCTTCTTGCTCTAAAGCAGAGTGTGTTTCATGGATGAAAACTGTGCTGTGTGTATCCTTCAGCAATGGAGTTCAATCCCAGATTCTGTGTCTTCCTAAAAGCAAGAATTTGTTTCAGGTAAACGCAGTCACTTTCCAGCACAAAGGAAGCTACATCGGCCACAGAGCTCACACGTTTCTTGCTCTTAAATGAAAAGGATTAGATGTTAGAGGACCTGTTGTTTGTATCAGTTTCAGAAGCAGAGTTTAACTAGATATGGTCCGTATTTGTAGGAAACACCATTCTTTTGTTCTGAGCACACAAACGTTTCCTGCTGTCTTAGAGAATCTAGAAAGCAAGAACGTGCTTCTTGGTCTAATGCAGAGTGTGTACCATGGATGAGAACTGTGCTGAGTTTCTACCTTCAGAAATGGAGTTAAATCCGGGCTTCTGTGTCTTTTTACAAACCAGATTCCTTTCAGTTAAGGAAAGTCAATTTTCAGCTCAAACGAAGCTACATCGTCCACAAAGCTCACGTTTCTCAATCTTAACTGACAAGAATTGGGTGTTAGAGGACCTGTGGTTTGTATCAGTTTCAGAAGCAGAGTTGAACTAGATATGGTCCGTATGTGTAGGAAACACCATTCTTTTATTCTGAGCACACTCACGTTTCCTGCTGTATTAGAGATTCTAGAAAGCAAGAGCGTGATGCTTGCTGTAAAGCAGAGCGTCTTTCATGGATGAAAACTGTGTTGTGTGTTTACTTCAGAAATGGAATTAAATCCCAGGCTCTGTGTCTCCCTACAAGCAAGAATTTGTTTCAGGTAAACGCAGTCATCTTTCAGCTCAAACGAAGCTACATCGTCCACGAAACTGACACATTTCTTGCTTTTAACTGAAAAGCATTTGATGTTACAAGACCTGTGGTTTGTATCAGTTTCAGAAGCATAGTTGAACTAGATATGGTCCAAATGTGTTGTAAACACGGTTTTTTTGTTCTGAGCACACTCGCGTTTTCTGCTGTTTTAGAGACTGTAGAAAGCAAGAGTGTGCTTCTTGCTCTAAAACAGTGTGTGTTTCATGGATGCGAACTGTGCTGTGTGCTTCCCTTCAGAAATGGAGTTAAATCCCATGGTCTGTGTCTTCCTACAAGCAAGTCATCCTTTCAGGTAAAGGCAGTCACTTTTCAGCTCAAATGATCTACATCGTTCATGAAACTCTAATGTTTCTTGCTCTTAATTGAAAAGTATTGTATGTTAGAGGACTTGTGGTTTGCATCAGTTTAAGAAGCAGAGTTGAACTAGATATGGTCCAAATGTCTAGGAAACACAGTTCTTTTGTTCTGAGCACACTCAGGTTTCCTGCTGTATTAGAGAATCTAGAAAGCAAGAGCATGCTTATTGCTCTAAAGCAGAGTGTGGTTCATGGATGAGAACTGTGCTGTGTGTTTCCCTTCAGAAATGGAGTTGAATCCCAGTCTCTGTGTCTTCTTACAAGCAAGACTTCGTTTCTCGTAAACGCAGACATTTTTCCACTCAAAGGAAGCTACATCGTACACGAAGCTCACACGATTCTTGCTCTTAACTGAAAAGCATGGAATATTAGAGGACCTGTGATTTGTATCAGTTTCAGAAGCAGAGTTGAAGTAGATAGGTACCGTATGTGTAGGACACACAGGTCTTTTGTTGTGAGCACACTCACGTTTCCTGCTGTCTTAGAGACTCTAGAAAGCAAGAGCGTGCTTCTTGCTCTAAAGCAGAGTGTGTTTCATGGATGAAAGCTGTGCTGTGTGTTTCCTTCAGCAATGCAGTTCAATCCCAGGCTCTGTGTCTTCCTACAAGCAAGAATTTGTTTCAGGTAAACACAGTCACTTTTCAGCTCAAACGAAGCTACATTGTCCACGAAGCTCACACATTTCTCGCTCTTAACAGAAAAGGATTGGATGTTAGAGGACCTCTGGTTTGTATCAGTTTCAGAAGCAGATTTGAACTAGATATGGTCCTTATAGGTAGGAAAAATCCATTCTTTGGTTCTGAGCCCACTCACGTTTCCTGCTGTATTAGAGATTCTAGAAAGCAAGAGCGTGCTTCTTGCTCTAAAGCAGAGTGTGTACCATGGATGAGAACTGTGCTGTGTTTTTACATTCATAAATGGAGTTAAATCCGATGTTCTGTATCTTCCTACAAAAATGACTTCCTATGAGGTAAGGGCAGTCACTTTTCACATCAAAAAATCTACATCTTTCATGAGCTCAAACGTTTCTCATCTTAACTGGCAAGCATTGGATGTTAGAGAACCTGTAGTTTGCATCAGTTTTAGAAGCAGAGTTGAAAGATATGGTCCAAATGTGTAGGAAACACAGTTCTTTGGTTCTGAGCATACTCACGTTTCCTGCTGTATTAGAGACTCTAGAAAGCAAGAGCGTGCTTCTTGTTCTAAAGCAGAGTGTGTACCATGGCCTAAAACTGTGCTGTGTTTTCACCTTGAGAAATGGAGTTAAATCCCAGGGTCTTTGTCTTCCTACAAGCAAGTCTTCCTTTCAGGTAAGGGCAGTCACTTTTCAGCTCAAATGATCTACATCGTTCATGAAGCTCTAATGTTTCTCGCTCTTAACTGAAAAGCATTGGATGTTAGAGGAATTGTAGTTTGCATCAGTTTCAGAAGCAGAGTTCAACTAGAAATGGTCCAAATGTGTAGCAAACACCGTTCATTTGTTCTGAGCACACTCACGTTTCCTGCTGTATTAGAGACTCTACAAAGCAAGAGCGTGCTTCATGCTCTAAAGCAGAGTGTGTTTCATGGATGAAAACTGTGCTGTGTGTTTCCTGCAGAAATGGAGTTAAATCCCAGGCTCTGTGTCTTCCTACAAGCAAGAATTTGTTTCAGGTAGACGCAGTCACTTTTCAGCTCAAAGGAAGCTACATCGTCCACAAAGCTCATCTCTTTCTCGCTCTTAACTGAAAAGAATTGGATGTTAGAGGACCTGTGGTTTGAATCAGTTTCAGAAGCAGAGTTTAACTAGATATGGTCCAAATGTGTAGGAAACACCGTTCATTTGTTATGAGCACACTCACGTTTCCTGCTGTATTAGAGACTCAACAAAGCAAGAGCATGCTTCTTGCTCTAAAGCAGATTGTGTTTCATGGATGAAAACTGTGCTGTGTGTTTCCTGCAGAAATGGAGTTAAATCCCAGGTTCTGTGTCTTCCCAAAAGCAAGAAATTGTTTCAGGTAAAGGCAGTCACTTTTCAGCTCAAACGAAGCTACATCGTCCACGAAGCTCACACGTTTCTTGCTCTTAACTGAAAAGGATTGGATGTTAGAGGACCTGTCCTTTGTATCAGATTCAGAAGCAGTGTTGAACTAGATATGGTCTGTATTTGTAGGAAACACCATTCTTTTGTTCTGAGGACACTCACATTTCCTGCTGTATCAGAGACTCTAGAAAGCAAGATTGTGCTTCTTGCTCTAAAGCAGAGTGTGTGCCATGGATGAGTACTGTTCTGTTTTTACCTTCAGAAATGGAGTGATTCCCAGGGTCTGTGTCTTCCTACAAGCAAGTCTTCCTTTCAGGTAAGGGCAGTCACTTTTCAGCTCAAAGGATCTACATCGTTCAATAAGCTCTCATGTTTCTCGCTCTTAACTGAACAGCACTGGATGTTAGAGGACCTGTGGTTTGTATCAGTTTCAGAAGCAGAGTTGAACTAGATATGGTCCGCATGTGTAGGAAACCCCATTCCTTTTTTCTGAGCACACTCACCTTTCCTGCTGTATTAGAGACTCTAGAAAGCAAGATCGTGCTTCTTCCTCTAAAGCAGAGTGTGTACCATGGATGAAAACTGTGCTGTGTGTTTCCTTCAGAAATGGAGTTAAAACCCAGGCTCTGTGTCTTCATACAAGCAAGACATTGTTTCAGGTAAGGGCAGTCACTTTTCAGCTGAAAAGAACTACATCGTCATGAAGCTAACACGTTTCTCATCTTAACTGGCAAGCATTGCATGTTAGAGGAGCTGTGGTTTGTATCACTTTTAGATGCAGAGTTGAACTAGATATGGTCTGTATGTGAAGGAAACACGGTTCTTTTGTTCAGAGCACACTCATGTTTCCTGCTCTATTAGAGACCCTAGAAAGCAAGAGCGTGCTTCTTGCTCTAAAGCAGAGTGTATTTCATGGATGAGAACTGTGCTGTGTGTTTTGCTTCAGAAATAGAGTTAAATCCCAAGCTCTGAGTCTTCTTAAAAGCAAGACTTCATTTCTCGTAACACAGTCATTTTTCCACTCAAAGGAAGCAACACTGTACATGAAGCTCAGATGTATCTCGCTCTTAATTGAAAAGCATGGAATATTAGAGGACCTGTGATTTGTATCAGTTTCAGAAGCAGAGTTGAAGTAGATATGTACCTTATGTGTAGGACACTCAGGTCTCTTGTTGTGAGCACACTCACGTTTCCTGCTGTCTTATAGACTCTAGACAGCAAGAGCGTGCTTCTTGCTCTAAAGCAGAGTGTGTTTCATGGATGAAAACTGTGCTGTGTGTATCCTTCAGCAATGGAGTTCAATCCCAGATTCTGTGTCTTCCTAAAAGCAAGAATTTGTTTCAGGTAAACGCAGTCACTTTCCAGCACAAAGGAAGCTACATCGGCCACAGAGCTCACACGTTTCTTGCTCTTAAATGAAAAGGATTAGATGTTAGAGGACCTGTTGTTTGTATCAGTTTCAGAAGCAGAGTTTAACTAGATATGGTCCGTATTTGTAGGAAACACCATTCTTTTGTTCTGAGCACACAAACGTTTCCTGCTGTCTTAGAGAATCTAGAAAGCAAGAACGTGCTTCTTGGTCTAATGCAGAGTGTGTACCATGGATGAGAACTGTGCTGAGTTTCTACCTTCAGAAATGGAGTTAAATCCGGGCTTCTGTGTCTTTTTACAAACCAGATTCCTTTCAGTTAAGGAAAGTCAATTTTCAGCTCAAACGAAGCTACATCGTCCACAAAGCTCACGTTTCTCAATCTTAACTGACAAGAATTGGGTGTTAGAGGACCTGTGGTTTGTATCAGTTTCAGAAGCAGAGTTGAACTAGATATGGTCCGTATGTGTAGGAAACACCATTCTTTTATTCTGAGCACACTCACGTTTCCTGCTGTATTAGAGATTCTAGAAAGCAAGAGCGTGATGCTTGCTGTAAAGCAGAGCGTCTTTCATGGATGAAAACTGTGTTGTGTGTTTACTTCAGAAATGGAATTAAATCCCAGGCTCTGTGTCTCCCTACAAGCAAGAATTTGTTTCAGGTAAACGCAGTCATCTTTCAGCTCAAACGAAGCTACATCGTCCACGAAACTGACACATTTCTTGCTTTTAACTGAAAAGCATTTGATGTTACAAGACCTGTGGTTTGTATCAGTTTCAGAAGCATAGTTGAACTAGATATGGTCCAAATGTGTTGTAAACACGGTTTTTTTGTTCTGAGCACACTCGCGTTTTCTGCTGTTTTAGAGACTGTAGAAAGCAAGAGTGTGCTTCTTGCTCTAAAACAGTGTGTGTTTCATGGATGCGAACTGTGCTGTGTGCTTCCCTTCAGAAATGGAGTTAAATCCCATGGTCTGTGTCTTCCTACAAGCAAGTCATCCTTTCAGGTAAAGGCAGTCACTTTTCAGCTCAAATGATCTACATCGTTCATGAAACTCTAATGTTTCTTGCTCTTAATTGAAAAGTATTGTATGTTAGAGGACTTGTGGTTTGCATCAGTTTAAGAAGCAGAGTTGAACTAGATATGGTCCAAATGTCTAGGAAACACAGTTCTTTTGTTCTGAGCACACTCAGGTTTCCTGCTGTATTAGAGAATCTAGAAAGCAAGAGCATGCTTATTGCTCTAAAGCAGAGTGTGGTTCATGGATGAGAACTGTGCTGTGTGTTTCCCTTCAGAAATGGAGTTGAATCCCAGTCTCTGTGTCTTCTTACAAGCAAGACTTCGTTTCTCGTAAACGCAGACATTTTTCCACTCAAAGGAAGCTACATCGTACACGAAGCTCACACGATTCTTGCTCTTAACTGAAAAGCATGGAATATTAGAGGACCTGTGATTTGTATCAGTTTCAGAAGCAGAGTTGAAGTAGATAGGTACCGTATGTGTAGGACACACAGGTCTTTTGTTGTGAGCACACTCACGTTTCCTGCTGTCTTAGAGACTCTAGAAAGCAAGAGTGTGCTTCTTGCTCTAAAGAAGAGTGTGTACCATGGATGAGAACTGTGCTTTGTTTTTACCTTCATAAATGGAGTTAAATCCGAGGTTCTGTGTCTTCCTACAAACAAGACTTCCTTTCAGGTAAGGGCAGTCACTATTCACCTCAAACAATCTACATCGTTCATGAAGCTCAAACGTTTCTCATCTTAGCTGGCAAGCATTGGATGTTAGAGGACCTTTGGCTTGCATCAGTTTATGAAGCAGAGTTGAACTAGATACGGTCCAAATGTGTAGGAAACACAGTTTTTAGTTCTGAGCACACTCACGTTTCCTGCTGTATTAGAGACTATAGAAAGTAAGAGCATGCTTATTGCTCTAAAGCAGAGTGTGATTCATGGATGAGAACTGTGCTGTGTGTTTCCCTTCAGAAATGGAGTTAAATCCCAGGCTCTGTGTGTTCTTACAAGCAAGACTTCGTTTCTCGTAAACACAGTCATTTATCCACTCAAAGGAAGCTACATCGTACATGAAGCTCTCACGTTTCTTGCTCTTAACTGAAAAGCATGGAATATTAGAGGACCTGTGATTTGTATCAGTTTCAGAAGCAGAGTTGAAGTAGATAGGTACCTTATGTGTAGGACACACAGGTCTTTTTTTGTGAGCACACTCACGTTTCCTGCTGTCTTAGAGTCTCTAGAAAGCAAGAGCGTGCTTCTTGCTCTAAAGCAGAGTGTCTTTCATGGATGAAAACTGTGCTGTGTGTTTCCTTCAGAAATGTACTTAAATCCCAGGTTCTGTGTTTTCCTACAAGCAAGAATTTGTTTCAGGTAGACGCAGTCACTTTTCAGCTCAAACGAAGCTACATTGTCCACGAAGCTCACACATTTCTCGCTCTTAACAGAAAAGGATTGGATGTTAGAGGACCTCTGGTTTTTTATCAGTTTCAGAAGCAGAGTTGAACTAGATATGGTCCTTATAGGTAGGAAAAATCCATTCTTTGGTTCTGAGTACACTCACATTTCCTGCTGTATTAGAGATTCCAGAAAGCAAGAGCGTGCTTCTTGCTCTAAAGTAGAGTGTGTACCATGGATGAGAACTGTGCTGTGTTTTTACCTTCAGAAATGGAGTTAAATCCCAGGTTCTGTGTCTTTCTACAAGCAAGTCTTCCATTCAGGTAAGGTCTGTCACTGTACAGCTCAAACGATCTACATCGTTCATGAAGCTCAAATGTTTCTCATCTTAGCTGGCAAGCATCAGATGTTAGAGGACCTGTGGTTTGGCTCAATTTAAGAAGCAGAGTTGAACTAGACATGGTCCAAATGTGTAGGAAACACAGTTCTTTTCTTCTGAGCACACTCATGTTTCCTGATGTATTAGAGACTCTAGCATGCAAGAGCGTGCTTCTTGCTCTAAAGCATAGTGTGTACCATGGATGAGAACTGTGCAGTGTTTTACCTTCAGAAATGGAGTTAAATCCCAGGTTCTGTGTCTTCCTACAAGCAAGTCTTCCTTTCAGGTAAGGGCAGTCACTTTTCAGCTCAAACGATCTACATTGTTCATGAAGCTCTAATGTTTCTCGCTCTTAACTGAAAAGCATTGGATGTTAGAGAAATTGTAGTTTGCATCCATTTCAGAAGCAGAGTTGAACTAGATATGGTCCAAATGTGTAGCAAACACTGTTCATTTGTTCTGAGCACACTCATGTTTCCTGCTGTATTAGAGACTCTACAAAGCAAGAGCGTGCTTCTTGCTCTAAAGCAGAGTGTGTTTCATGGATGAAAACTGTGCTGTGTGTTTCCTGCAGAAATGGAATTAAATCCCAGGCTCTGTGTCTTCCTACAAGCAAGAATTTGTTTCAGGTAGACGCAGTCACTTTTCAGCTCAAACGAAACTACATCGTCCACAAAGCTCACCTCTTTCTCGCTCTTAACTGAAAAGAATTGGATGTTAGAGGACCTGTGGTTTGTATCAGTTTCAGAAGCAGAGTTTAACTAGATATGGTCCAAATTTGTAGGAAACACCGTTCATTTGTTCTAAGCACACTCACGTTTCCTGCTGTATTAGAGACTCTACAAAGTAATAGCATGCTTCTTGCTCTAAAGCAGATTGTGTTTCATGGATGAAAACTGTGCTGTGTGTTTCCTTCAGCAATGGAGTTCAATCCCAGGTTCTGTGTCTTCCCAAAAGCAAGAAATTGTTTCAAGTAAAGGCAGTCACTTTTCAGCTCAAACTAAGCTACATCGTCCACGAAGCTCACACGTTTCTTGCTCTTAACTGAAAAGGATTGGATGTTAGAGGACCTGTCCTTTATATCAGATTCAGAAGCAGAGTTGAACTAGATATGGTCGGTATTTGTAGGAAACACCATTCTTTTGTTCTGAGCACATTCACATTTCCTGATGTATCAGAGACTCTAGAAAGCAAGATTGTGCTTCTTGCTCTAAAGCAGAGTGTGTGCCATGGATGAGTACTGTGCTCTGTTTTTACCTTCAGAAATGGAGTTATTCCCAGGGTCTGTGTCTTCCTACAAGCAAGTCTTCCTTTCAGGTAAGGGCAGTCACTTTTCAGCTCAAAGGATCTACATCGTTCATGAAGCTCTCATGTTTCTCACTCTTAACTGAACAGCACTGGATGTTAGAGGACCTGTGGTTTGTATCAGTTTCAGAAGCAGAGTTGAACTAGATATGGTCCGCATGTGTAGGAAACCCCATTCCTTTTTCTGAGCACACTCACCTTTCCTGCTGTATTAGAGACTCTAGAAAGCAAGATCGTGCTTCTTCCTCTAAAGCAGAGTGTGTACCATGGATGAAAACTGTGCTGTGTGTTTCCTTCAGAAATGGAGTTAAAACCCAGGCTCTGTGTCTTCATACAAGCAAGACATTGTTTCAGGTAAGGGCAGTCACTTTTCAGCTGAAAAGAACTACATCGTCAAGAAGCTAACACGTTTCTCATCTTAACTGGCAAGCATTGCATGTTAGAGGACCTGTGGTTTGTGTCAGTTTTAGATGCAGAGTTGAACTAGATATGGTCTGTATGTGAAGGAAACACCTTTCTTTTGTTCAGAGCATACTCAAGTTTCCTGCTCTATTAGAGACCCTAGAAAGCAAGAGCGTGCTTCTTGCTCTAAAGCAGAGTGTATTTCATGGATGAGAACTGTGCTGTGTGTTTCGCTTCAGAAATAGAGTTCAATCCCAAGCTCTGAGTCTTCTTACAAGCAAGACTTCATTTCTCGTAACACAGTCATTTTTCCACTCAAAGGAAGCAACACTGTACACGAAGCTCAGATGTTTCACGCTCTTAATTGAAAAGCATGGAATATTAGAGGACCTGTGATTTGTATCAGTTTCAGAAGCAGAGTTGAAGTAGATATGTACCTTATGTGTAGGACACTCAGGTCTTTTGTTGTGAGCACACTCACGTTTCCTGCTGTCTTATAGACTCTAGACAGCAAGAGCGTGCTTCTTGCTCTAAAGCAGAGTGTGTTTCATGGATGAAAACTGTGCTGTGTGTATCCTTCAGCAAAGGAGTTCAATCCCAGGTTCTGTGTCTTCCTAAAAGCAAGAATTTGTTTCAGGTAAACGCAGTCACTTTTCAGCACAAACAAAGCTACATCGTCTACGAAGCTCACACGTTTCTTGCTCTTAAATGAAAAGGATTAGATGTTAGAGGACCTGTGGTTTGTATCAGTTTCAGAAGCAGCGTTGAACTAGATATGGTCCGTATGTGTAGGAAACACCATTCTTTTGTTCTGAGCACACTCACGTTTCCTGATGTATTAGAGACTCTAGAAAGCAAGAGCGTGATTCTTGCTCTAAAGCATAGTGTGTACCATGGATGAGAACTGTGCTCTGTTTTTTTCTTCAGAAATGGATTTAAATCCCAGGGTCTCTGTCTTCCTACAAACAAGACTTCCTATCAGGTAAGGGCAGTCACTTTTCACCTCAAACAATCTACATCTTTCATGAGCTCAAACGTTTCTCATCTTAACTGGCAAGCATTGGATGTTAGAGAACCTGTAGTATGCATCAGTTTCAGAAGCAGAGTTGAAAGATATGGTCCAAATGTGTAGGAAACACTGTTCTTTGGTTCTGAGCACACTCACGTTTCCTGATGTATTAGAGACTCTAGAAAGCAAGAGCGTGCTTCTTGCTCTAAAGCAGAGTGTGTAGCATGGACTAGAACTGTGCTGTGTTTTCACCTTGAGAAATGGAGTTAAATCCCAGGGTCTTTGTCTTCCTACAAGCAAGTCTTCCTTTCAGGTAAGGGCAGTCACTTTTCAGCTCAAATGATCTACATCGTTCATGAAGCTCTAATGTTTCTCGCTCTTAACTGAAAGCATTGTATGTTAGAGGAATTGTAGTTTGCATTAGTTTCAGAAGCAGAGTTGAACTAGAAATTGTCCAAATGTGTAGTAAACACAGTTCTTTTGTTCTGAGCACACTCACGTTTCCTCCTGTATTAGAGAATCTAGAAAACAAGAGCATGCTTCTTTCTCTAAAGCAGAGTGTGGTTCATGGATGAGAACTCTGCTGTGTGTTTCTTTCAGAAACGGAATTAAATCCCAGGCTCTGTGTTTTCCTACAAGCAAGAAATTGTTTCAGGTAAACGCAGTCACTTTTCAGCTCAAACGACGCTACATTGTCCACAAAGCTCACACATTTCTCGCTCTTAACTTAAAAGCATTGGATGTTAGAGTACCTGTGGTTTGTATCAGTTTCAGAAGAAGAGTTGAACTATGTATGGTCCGTATGTGTAGGAAACCCCATTCTTTTGCTCTGAACACACTCACGTTTCCTGCTGTATTAGAGACTCTAGAAAGCAAGATCATGCTTCTTCCTCTAAAGCAGAGTGTGTCCCATGCATGAGATCTGTGCTGTGTTTTTACCTTCAGAAATGGAGTTAAATCCCAGGTTCTGTGTCTTTCTACATGCAAGTCTTCCATTCAAGTAAGGTCAGTCACTGTTCAGCTCAAAGGATCTACATCATTCATGAAGATCAAATGTTTCTCATCTTAGCTGGCAAGCATCGGATGTTAGAGGACCTGTGCATTGGATCAATTTAAGAAGCAGAGTTGAACTAGGTATGGTCCAAATGTGTAGGAAACACAGTTCTTTTGTTCTGAGCACACTCACATTTCCTGATGTATTAGAGACTCTAGAATGATAGAGCGTGCTCTTGCTCTAAAGCAGAGTGTGTACCATGGATGAGAACTGTACAGTGTTTTAACTTCAGATGGAGTTAAATCCCAGGTTCTGTGTCTTCCTACAAGCAAGTCTTCCTTTCAGGTAAGGGCAGTAACTTTTCAGCTCAAACGATCTACATCGTTCATGAAGCTCAAACGTTTCTCATCTTAGCTGGCAAGCATTGGATGTTAGAGAACCTTTGGTTTCATCAGTTTAAGAAGCAGAGTTGAACTAGATATGGTCCAAAATGTAGGAAACACAGTTTTTTGTTCTGAGCACACTCACATTTCCTGCAGTATTAGAGACTATAGAAAACAAGAGCATGCTTATTGCTCTAAAGCAGAGTGTGTTTCATGGATGACAACTTTGCTGTGTGTTTCCCTTCAGAAATGGAGTTAAATCCCAGGCTCTGTGTCTTCTTACAAGCAAGACTTAGTTTATCATAAACACAGTCATTTATGCACTCAAAGGAAGCTACATCGTACATGAAGTTCTCACGTTTCTTGCTCTTAACTGAAAAGCATGGAATATTAGAGGACCTGTGATTTGTATCAGTTTCAGAATCAGAGTTGAAGTAGATAGGTACCGTATGTGTAGGATTCAGAGGTCTTTTGTTTTGAACACACTCACGTTGCCTGCTGCCTTAGAGCCTCTAGAAAGCAAGAGCGTGCTTCTTGCTCTAAAGCAGAGTGTGTTTCATGGATGAAAACTGTGCTGTGTGTTTCCTTCAGAAATGGAGTTAAATCCCAGGTTCTGTGTTTTCCTACAAGCAAGAATTTGTTTCAGGTAAACGCAGTCACTTTTCAGCTCAAACAAAGCTACATTGTCCACGAAGCTCACACATTTCTCGCTCTTAACAGAAAAGGATTGGATGTTAGAGGACCTCTGGTTTGTATCAGTTTCAGAAGCACAGTTGAATTTGGTATGGTCTGTATGTGTAGGAAACCCCATTCTTTTGTTCTGAGCACACTCACGTTTCCTGCTGTATTAGAGATTCTAGAAAGCAAGATCATGCTTCTTCTTCTAAAGCAGAGTGTGTCCCATGCATGAGATCTGTGCTGTGTTTTTACCTTCAGAAATGGAGTTAAATCCCAGGTTCTGTGTCTTTCTATAAGCAAGTCGTCCATTCAGGTAAGGTCAGTCACTGTTCAGCTCAAACGATCTACAACGTTCATGAATCTCAAATGTTTCTCATCTTAGCTGGCAAGCATCGGATGTTACAGGACCTGTGGTTTGGATCAATTTAAGAAGGAGAGTTGAACTAGATATGGTCCAAATGTGTAGGAAACACAGTTCTATTGTTCTGAGCACACTCACGTATCCTGATGTATTATAGACTCTAGAATGCAAGAGCGTGCTTCTTGCTCTAAAGCAGAGTGTGTACCATGGATGAGAACTGTGCAGTGTTTTACCTTCAGAAATGGAGTTAAATCCCAGGTTCTGTGTCTTCCTACAAGCAAGTCTTCCTTTCAGGTAAGGGCAGTCACTATTCAGCTCAAACGATCTACATTGTTCATGAAGCTCTAATGTTTCTTGCTCTTAACTGAAAAGCATTGGATGTTAGAGAAATTGTAGTTTGCATCCGTTTCAGAAGCAGAGTTGAACTAGATATGGTCCAAATGTGTAGCAAACATCGTTCATTTGTTCTGAGTACACACACGTTTCCTGCTGTATTAGAGACTCTACAAAGCAAGAGCGTGCTTCTTGCTGTAAAGCAGAGTGTGTTTCATGGATGAAAACTGTGCTGTGTGTTTCCTGCAGAAATGGAGTTAAATCCCAGGCTCTGTGTCTTCCTACAAGCAAGAATTTGTTTCAGGTAGACGCAGTCACTTTTCAGCTCAAACGAAGCTACATCGTCCACAAAGCTCATCTCTTTCTCGCTCTTAACTGAAAAGAATTGGATGTTAGAGGACCTGTGGTTTGTATCAGTTTCAGTAGTAGAGTTTTACTAGATATGGTCCAGATGTGTAGGAAACACCATTCTTTTGTTCTGAGCACACTCACATTTCCTGATGTATCAGAGACTCTAGAAAGCAAGATTGTGCTTCTTGCTCTAAAGCAGAGTGTGTGCCATGGATGAGTACTGTGCTGTTTTTACCTTCAGAAATGGAGTTATTCCCAGGGTCTGTGTCTTCCTACAAGCAAGTCTTCCTTTCAGGTAATGGCAGTCACTTTTCAGCTCAAAGGATCTACATCGTTCATGCAGCTCTCATGTTTCTCGCTCTTAACTGAACAGCATTGGATGTTAGAGGACCTGTGGTTTGTATCAGTTTCAGAAGCAGAGTTGAACTAGATATGGTCCGCATGTGTAAGAAACCCCATTCCTTTTTTCGGAGCACACTCACCTTTCCTGCTGTATTAGAGACTCTAGAAAGCAAGATCGTGCTTCTTCCTCTAAAGCAGAGTGTGTACCATGGATGAAAACTGTGCTGTGTGTTTCCTTCAGAAATGGAGTTAAAACCCAGGCTCTGTGTCTTCATACAAGCAAGACATTGTTTCAGGTAAGGGCAGTCACTTTTCAGCTGAAAAGAACTACATCGTCATGAAGCTAACACGTTTCTCATCTTAACTGGCAAGCATTGCATGTTAGAGGACCTGTGGTTTGTATCAGTTTTAGAAGCAGAGTTGAACTAGATATGGTCTGTATGTGAAGGAAACACGGTTCTTTTGTTCCGAGCACACTCACGTTTCCTGCTGTATTAGAGACCCTAGAAAGCAAGAGCATGCTTCTTGCTCTAAAGCAGAGTGTATTTCATGGATGAGAACTGTGCTGTGTGTTTCGCTTCAGAAATAGAGTTCAATCCCAAGCTCTTAATCTTCTTACAAGCAAGACTTCATTTCTCGTAACACAGTCATTTTTCCACTCAAAGGAAGCAACACTGTACACGAAGCTCAGATGTTTCTAGCTCTTAATTGAAAAGCATGGAATATTAGAGGACCTGTGATTTGTATCACTTTCAGAAGCATAGTTGAACTAGATATGGTCCGTATGTGTAGGAAACACCATTCTTTTATTCTGAGCACACTCACGTTTCCTGCTGTATTAGAGATTCTAGAAAGCAAGAGCGTGATGCTTGCTGTAAAGCAGAGTGTCTTTCATGGATGAAAACTGTGTTGTGTGTTTACTTCAGAAATGGAATTAAATCCCAGGCTCTGTGTCTTCCTACAAGCAAGAATTTGTTTCTGGTAAACGCAGTCATCTTTCAGCTCAAACGAAGCTACATCGTCCACAAAACTGACACATTTCTTGCTTTTAACTGAAAAGCATTTGATGTTACAAGCCCTGTGGTTTGTATCAGTTTCAGAAGCAGAGTTGAACTAGATATGGTCCAAATGTGTAGGAAACACGGTTTTTTTGTTCTGAGCACACTCACGTTTTCTGCTGTTTTAGAGATTGTAGAAAGCAAGAGTGTGCTTCTTGATCTAAAACAGAGTGTGTTTCATGGATGCGAACTGTGCTGTGTGTTTCCCTTCAGAAATGGAGTTAAATTCCAGGCTCTGTGTCTTCTTACAAGCAAGACATCGTTTCTCATAAACACAGTCATTTTTCCACTCAAAGGAAGCAACATCATACACGAAGCTCACAGGTTTCTCGCTCTTACATGAAAAGTATGGAATTATAGAGGACCTGTGATTTGTATCAGTTTCAGAAGCAGAGTTGAAGTAGATATGTACAGTATGTGTAGGACACACAGGTCTTTTGTTGTGAGCACACTCACGTTTCCTGCTGTATTAGAGATCCTAGAAAGCAAGAGCGTGATTCTTGCTGTAAAGTAGAGTGTCTTTCATGGATGAAAACCGTGTTGTGTGTTTACTTCAGAAATGGAATTAAATCCCAGGCTCTGTGTCTTCCTACAAGAAAGAATTTGATTCAGGTAAATGCAGTCATCTTTCAGCTCAAACGAAGCTGCATCGTCCACGAAACTGACACATTTCTTGCTTTTAAATGAAAAGCATTTGATGTTACAAGCCCTGTGGTTTGTATCAGTTTCAGAAGCAGAGTTGAACTAGATATGGTCCAAATGTGTAGGAAACACGGTTTTTTTGTTCTGAGCACACTCACGTTTTCTGCTGTTTTAGAGACTGTAGAAAGCAAGAGTGTGCTTCTTGCTCTAAAACAGAGTGTGTTTCATGGATGCGAACTGTGCTGTGTGTTTCCCTTCAGAAATGGAGTTAAATTCCAGGCTCTGTGTCTTCTTACAAGCAAGACATCGTTTCTCATAAACACAGTCATTTTTCCACTCAAAGGAAGCAACATCATACACGAAGCTCACACGTTTCTCGCTCTTACATGAAAAGTATGGAATTATAGAGGACCTGTGATTTGTATCAGTTTCAGAAGCAGAGTTGATGTAGATATGTACAGTATGTGTAGGACACACAGGTCTTTTGTTGTGAGCACACTCACGTTTCCTGCTGTATTAGAGATTCCAGAAAGCAAGAGCGTGATTCTTGCTGTAAAGTAGAGTGTCTTTCATGGATGAAAACCGTGTTGTGTGTTTACTTCAGAAATGGAATTAAATCCCAGGCTCTGTGTCTTCCTACAAGAAAGAATTTGATTCAGGTAAATGCAGTCATCTTTCAGCTCAAACGAAGCTGCATCGTCCACGAAACTGACACATTTCTTGCTTTTAACTGAAAAGCATTTGATGTTACAAGCCCTGTGGTTTGTATCAGTTTCAGAAGCAGAGTTGAACTAGATATGGTCCGTATGTGTCGAAACACCATTCTTTTATTTTGAGCACACTCACGTTTCCTGCTCTATTAGAGACTCTACAAGGTAAGAGCATGCTTCTTGCTCTAAAGCAGAGTGTGTTTCATGGATGAAAACTGTGCTGTGTGTTTCCTTCAGAAATGGAGTTAAATCCCAGGCTCTGTGTCTTCCTACAAGGAAGAATTTGTTTCAGGTAGACGCAGGCACGTTTCCGCTCAAACAAATCTACATCGTCCATGAAGCTCACACGTTTGTCGCTCTTAAATGAAAAGAATTGGATGTTAGAGGACCCCTGGTTTGTATCAGTTTCAGAAGCAGAGTTGAACTAGATATGGTCCGTATATGTAGGAAACACCATTCTTCTGTTCTGAGCACACTCACGTTTCCAGCTGTATTAGAGAATCTAGAAAGCAAGAATGTGCTTCTTGCTCTAAAGCAGAGTGTGTTTCATGGTTGAGAACTGTGCTGTGTGTTTCCCTTCAGAAATGGAGTTAAATCCCAGGTTTTGTGTCTTCTTACAAGCAAGACTTTATTTTTCGTAAACCCAGTCATTTTTCCACTCAAAGGAAGCAACATCGTACACGAAGCTCACATGTTTCTCACTCTTAACTGAAAAGCATGGAATATTAGAGGACCTGTGATTTGTATCAGTTTCAGAAGCAGAGTTGAAGTAGATATGTACAGCATGTGTAGGACACACAGGTCTTTTGTTGTAAGCACACTCACGTTTCCTGTTGTCTAAGAGACTCTAGAAAGCAAGAGCGTGCTTCTTGCTCTAAAGCAGAGTGTGTTTCATGGATGAACACTGTGCTCTGTGTTTTCTTCAGAAATGGAGTTCAATCCCAGGCTCTGTGTCTTCCTACAGGCAAGAATTTGTTTCAGATAAACGCAGTCACTTTTCAGCTCAAACGAAGCTACATCGTCCAAGAAGCTCACACTTTTCTTGCTCTTGACTGAAAAGGATTGGATGTTAGAGGACCTGTGGTTTGTATCAGTTTCAGTAACAAAGATGAACTAGATATGGTACGGATGTGTAGGAAACCCCATTCTTTATTTCTGAGCACACTCACTTTTCCTGATGTCTTAGAGTATCTAGAAAGCAAGAGCGTGCTTCTTGCTCTTAAGCAGAGAGTGTACCATGGATGTGAACTGTGCTGTGTTTTTACCCTCAGAAATGGAGTTAAATCCCAGGTTCTGTGTCTTCCTACAAGCAAGTCTTCCTTTCAGGTCACGGCAGTCACTTTTCAGCTCAAACGATCTACATTGTTCATGAAGCTCAAACGTTTCTCATCTTAACTGGCAATCATTGGATTTTAGAGAACCTGTAGTTTGCATCAGTTTCAGAAGCAGAGTTGAACTAGATATGGTCCAAATGTGTAGGAAACTTAGTTCTTTTGTTCTGAGCACACTCACGTTTCCTGCTGTATTAGAGACTCTAGAAAGCAAGAGGGTGATTCTTGCTCTCAAGCAGAGTGTGTACCATGGATGAGAACTGTGCTGTGTTTTTACCTTCAGAAATGGAGTTAATTCCCAGGTTCTGTGTCTCTCTACAAGCAAGTCTTCCTTTCAGGTAAGAGCAGTCACTTTTAAGCTCAAACGTTCTACATCATTCATGAAGCTCTAATGTTTCTCGCTCTTAACTGAAAAGCATTGGATGTTAGAGGACCTGTGGTTTGTATCAGTTTCAGAAGTAGAGTTGAACTAGATATGGTCTGTATGTGTAGAAATCACCATTCTTTTGACCTGAGCACACTCACGTTTCCTGCTGTATTAGAGATTCTAGAAAGCAAGAACGTGCTTCTTGGTCTAAAGCAGAGTGTGTACCATGGATGAGAACTGTGCTGAGTTTCTACCTTCAGAAATGGAGTTAAATCCGGGGTTCTGTGTCTTCCTACAAGCAAGATATCTTTTCAGGTAAACTCAGAAACTTTTCAGCTCAAAGGAAGCTACATCGTTCACGAAGCTCACACGTTTCTCACTCTTAACTGGAAAGCATTGCATGTTAATGGAACTGTGGTTTGTATCAGTTTCAGAAGAAGAGTTGACCTAGATATGGTCCGTATGTGTAGGAAACACCGTTATTTTGTTCTGACCACAGTCACGTTTCCTGCTGTATTAGAAACTCTTAGAAAGCAAGAGCGTGCTTCTTGCTCTAAAGCAGAGTGTGTTTCATGGATGAGAACTGTGCTGTGTGTTTCCCTTCAGAGATGGAGTTAAATCCCAGGCTCTGTGTCTTCCTACAAGCAAGACATCTTTTCAGGTAATCTCAGTCACTTTTCAGCTCAATGGAAGCTACATTGTTAATGAAGCTCACACGTTTCTCGCTCTTAAATTGAAAGCATTGCATGTTAATGGAACTGTGCTTTGTATCAGTTTCAGAAGAAGAGTTGACCTAGATATGGTCCGTATGTTAGGAAAAACCGTTATTTTGTTCTGACCACAGTCACGTTTCCTGCTGTATTAGAGACCCATAGAAAGCAAGAGCGTGCTTCTTGCTCTAAATCAGAGTGTGTTTCATGGATGAGAACTGTGCTGTGTGTTTCCCTTCAGAAATGGATTTAAATCCCAGGCTCTGTGTCTTCTTACAAGCAAGACTTCTTTTCTCGTAAACGCAGTCATTTTTCCACTCAAAGGAAGCAACATCATACACGAATCTCACACGTTTCTCACTCTTAACTGAAAAGTATAGAATATTAGAGGACCTGTGATTTGTATCAGTTTCAGAAGCAGAGTTGAAGTACATATGTACAGTATGTGATGGACACACAGGTATTTTGTTGTGAGTACACTCATGTTTCCTGCTGTCTTAGAGACTCTAGAAAGCAAGAGCTTGCTTCTTCTATAAAGCAGAGTGTGTCATGGATGAAAACTGTGCTGTGCGTTTTCTTCAGAAATGGAGTTGAATCCCAGGTTCTGAGTCTTCCTACAAGCAAGTCTTCCTTTCAGGTAAGGGCAGTCACTTTTCAGCTCAAACGATCTACATTGTTCATGAAGCTCTAACGTTTCTCGCTTTTATCTGAAAAGCATTGGATTTTAGAGGACCTGTGGTTCGCATCAGTATCAGAAGGGGAGTTTAACTAGATATGGTCTAAATGTGTAGGAAACACCGTTCATTAGTTCTGAGCAAACTCACGTTTCATGGTGTATTAGAGACTCTACAAAGCAAGAGCATGCTTCTTGCTCTAAAGCAGAGTGTGTTTCATGGATGAAAACTGTGCTGTGTGTTTCCTTCAGAAATGGAGTTCAATCCCAGGCTCTGTGTCTTCCTACAAGCAAGTCATCCTTTCAGGTAAGGGCAGTCACTTTTCAGCTCAAATGATCTACATTGTACATGAACCTCAATCGTTTCTCCTCTTAACTGGCAAGCATTGGATGATAGAGAACCTGTAGTTTTCATCAGTTTCAGAAGCAGAGTTGAACTAGATATGGTCCATATGTGGGGAAAACATAGTTCTTTTGTTCTGAGCACACTCACGTTTCCTGCTGTATTAGAGACTCTAGAAAGCAAGAGCATGCTTCTTGCTCTAAAGCAGAGTGTGTATCATGGATGAGAACTGTGCTGTGTTTTTACCTTCAGAAATGGAGTTAAATCCCAGGTTCTGTGTCTTCCTACAAGCAAGTCTTCCTTTCAGGTAAGAGCAGTCTCTTTTAAGCTCAAACGTTCTATATCATTAATGAAGCTCTAATGTTTCTCACTTTTAACTGAAAAGCATTGGATGTTAGAGGAATTGTAGTTTGCATCAGTTTCAGAAGCAGAGTTGAAATAGATATTGTCCAAATGTGTAGGAAACACCGTTCATTTATTCTGAGCACACTCACGTTTCCTGCTCTATTAGAGACTCTACAAGGTAAGAGCATGCTTCTTGCTCTAAAGCAGAGTGTGTTTCATGGATGAAAACTGTGCTGTGTGTTTCCTTCAGAAATGGAGTTAATTCCCAGGCTCTGTGTCTTCCTACAAGCAAGAATTTGTTTCAGGTAGACGCAGTCACGTTTCAGCTCAAACGAATCTACATCGTCCATGAAGCTCACACGTTTGTCGCTCTTAACTGAAAAGGATTGGATGTTAGAGGACCCCTGGTTTGTATCAGTTTCAGAAGCAGAGTTGAACTAGATATGGTCCGTATATGTAGAAAACACCATTCTTCTCTTCTGAGCACACTCACGTTTCCAGCTGTATTAGAGAATCTAGAAAGCAAGAATGTGCTTCTTGCTCTAAAGCAGAGTGTGTTTCATGGTTGAGAACTGTGCTGTGTGTTTCCCTTCAGAAATGGAGTTAAATCCCAGGTTTTGTGTCTTCTTACAAGCAAGACTTTATTTTTCGTAAACCCAGTCATTTTTCCACTCAAAGGAAGCAACATCGTACACGAAGCTCACATGTTTCTCACTCTTAACTGAAAAGCATGGAAAATTAGAGGACCTGTGATTTGTATCAGTTTCAGAAGCAGAGTTGAAGTAGATATGTACAGTATGTGTAGGACACACAGGTCTTTTGTTGTGAGCACACTCACATTTCCTGCCGTCTTAGAGATTCTAGAAAGCAAGAGCGTGCTTCTTGCTCTAAAGCAGAGTGTGTTTCATGGATGAAAACTGTGCTATGTGTTTCCTTCAGAAATGGAGTTCAATCCCAGGCTCTGTGTCTTACTACAAGCAAGAATTTGTTTCAGATAAAGGCATTCACTTTTCAGCTCAAACGAATCTACATGGTCCACGAAGCTCACACGTTTCTCGCTCTTAACTGAAAAGGATTGGATGTTAGAGGACCTGTGGTTTGTATCAGTTTCAGAAGCAGAGTTGATCTAGATATGGTCCGTATTTTTAGGAAACACCATTCATTTGTTCTGAGCACACTCACGTTTCTTGATGTATTAGAGACTCTAGAAAGCAAGAGCGTGCTTCATGCTCTAAAGCAGAGTGTGTACCATGGATGTGAACTGTGCTATCTTTTTACCTTCAGAATTGAGTTAAATCCCAGGGTCTGTGTCTTCCTAAAAGCAAGTCTTCCTTTTAGGTAAGGGCAGTCACTTTTCAGCTCAAACGATCTACATTGTACATGAAGCTCTAACGTTTCTCGCTTTTATCTGAAAAGCATTGGATTTTAGAGGACCTGTGGTTCGCATCAGTATCAAAAGGAGAGTTAGCTAGATATGGTCTAAATGTGTAGGAAACACCGCTCAATATTTCTGAGCACACTCACGTTTCCTGCTGTATTAGAGAATCTACAAACAAGAGCGTTCTTCATGCTCTAAAGCAGAGTGTGTTTCATGGATGAAAACTGTGCTGTGTTTTCCTTCAGAAATGGAGTTAAATCCAGACTCTGTGTCTTCCTAGAAGCAAGTCTTCCTTTCAGGTAAGAGCAGTAACTTTTCAGCACAAATGATCTACATCATTCATGAAGATCAAACGTTTCTCTTCTTAATTGGCAAGTATTGGAAGTTAGAGAACCTGTAGTTTGCATCAGTTTCAGAAGCAGAGTTGAACTAAATATGGTCCGTATGTGTAGGAAACACCATTCTTTTGTTCTGAGCACACTCACGTTTCCTGCTGTATTAAAGATTCTAGAAAGCAAGAGCGTGCTTCTTGTTGTAAAGCAGAGTGTCTTTCATGGATGAAAACTGTGTTGTGTGTTTCCTTCAGAAATGGAATTAAATCCCAGGCTCTGTGCCTTCCTACAAGCAAGAATTTGTTTCAGGTAAACGCAGTCATTTTTCAGCTCAAATGAAGCTAAATCGTCCAGGAAACTGACACATTTCTTGCTTTTAACTGAAAAGCTTTGGATGTTAGAGGATCTGTGGTTTGTATCAGTTTCAGAAGCAGAGTTGAACTACATATGGTCCAAATGTGAAGGAAACAGGGTTTTTTTGTTAGGAGCACACTCACATTTCCTGCTGTATTAGCGACTGTAGAAAGCAAGAGCGTGCTTCTTGCTCTAAAACAGAGTGTTTTTCATTGATGAGAACTGTGCTGTGTGTTTCCCTTCAGAAATGGAGTTAAATCCCAGGCTCTGTGTCTTCTTACAAGAGAGATTTCGTGTCTCGTAAACACAGTCATTTTTGCACTCAAAGGAAGCTACATCATACACGAAGCTCACATGTTTCTCGCTCTTAAAAGAAAAGGACTGGATTTTAGAGGACCTGTGGTTTGCATCAGTTTCAGAAGCAGAGTTGAACTAGATATGGTCCAAATGTGTAGGAAACTTAGTTCTTTTGTTCTGAGCACACTCACGTTTCCTGATGTATTAGAGACTCTAGAAAGCAAGAGCGTGCTTCTTGCTCTAAAGCAGAGTGTGTACCATGAATGTGAACTGTGCTGTGTTTTTCCTTCAGAAATGGATTTGAATCCCAGGTTCTGTGTCTTCCTACAAGCAACTCTTACTTTCCAGTAAGGGCAGTCACTTTTCAGCTCAAAAGATCTACATTGTACATGAAGCTCTAACGTTTCTAGCTTTTATCTGCAAAGCATTGGATTTTAGAAGACTTGTGGTTCGCATCAGAATCAGAAGGGGAGTTTAACTAGATATGGTCTAAATGTGTAGGAAACACCGTTCATTAGTTCTGAGCACACTCACGTTTCCTGCTGTATTAGAGACTCTACAAAGCAAGAGCATGATTCTTGCTCTAAAGCAGAGTGTGCTTCATGGATGAAAACTGTGCTGTGTGTTTCCTTCAGAAATGGAGTTCAATCCCAGGCTCTGTGTCTTCCTACAAGCAAGTCTTCCTTTCAGGTAAGGGCAGTCACTTTTCAGCTCAAACGAACTACATTGTTCATGAACCTCAAAAGTTTCTCATCTTAACTGGCAAGCATTGGATGTTAGAGATCCTGTAGTTTGCATCAGTTTCAGAAGCAGAGTTGAACTAGATATGGTCCAAATGTGTCGGAAACACAGTTCTATTGTTCTGAGCACACTCACGTTTCCTGCTCTATTAGAGACTCTAGAAAGCAAGAGCGTGCTTCTTCCTATAAGCAGAGTGTGTTTCACCGTGAGAACTGTGCTGTGTGTTTCCCTTCATAAATGGATATAAATCACAGGCTCTGCATCTTTCTACAAGCAAGAGCAGTCACTTTTAAGCTCAAATGTTTGACATCATTAATGAAGCTCTAATGTTTCTCACTCTTAACTGAAAAGCATTGGATGTTAGAGAAATTGTAGTTATCATCCGTTTCAGAAGCAGAGTTGAACTATATATGGTCCAAATGTGTATCAAACACCGTTCATTTTTTCTGAGCACACTCACGCTTCCTGCTCTATTAGAGACTCTACAAAGCAAGAGCGTGCTTCTTGCTCTAAAGCAGAGTGTGCTTCATGGATGAAAACTGTGCTGTGTGTTTCCTGCAGAAATGGAATAAAATCCCAGGCTCTGTGTATTCCTACAAAAAAGAATTTGTTTCAGGTAGACGCAGACACTTTTCAGCTCAAACGAAGCTACATCGTCCATAAAGCTCACCTGTTTCTCGCTCTTAACTGTAAAGAATTGGATGTGAGAGGAACTGTGGTTTGTATCAGTTTCAGAAGCAGAGTTGAACTAGCAATGTTCCGTATGTGTAGGAAACACGGTTCATGTGTTCTGAGCACACTTTCAAGTTTCTGGCTCTATTATAGACTCTAGAAAGCAAGAGCGTGCTTCTTGCTTTAAAGCAGAGTGTGTTTCATGGATGAGAACTGTGCTGTGTTTTTCCCCTCATAAATGGAGTTAAATCCCAGGCTCTGTCTTCCTACAAGCAAGAAATCTTTTCAGGTAAACTCAGTCACTTTTCAGCTCAAAGGAAGCTACATCATTCACGAAGCTCACACGTTTCTCGCTCTTAACTGGAAAGCATTGCATGTTAATGGAACTGTGGTTTGTATCAATTTCAGAAGAAGAGTTGACCTAGATATGGTCCGTATGTGTAGAAAACACCGTTATTTTGCTCTGACCACAGTCAAGTTTCCTGCTGTATTAGAGACTCTTAGAAAGCAAGAGTGTACTTCTTGCTCTACATCAGAGTGTGTTTCATGGATGAGAACTGTGCTGTGTGTTTCCCTTCAAAAATGGAGTTAATTCCCAGGTTCTGTGTCTTCCTAAAAGCATGACATCTTTTCATGTACTCTAGGTCACTTATCAGCTCAAATGAATCTACATCGTTCACTAAGCTCACACGTTTCTCGCTCTTAACTGAAGAGCATTTGATGATAGATGACTTGTGGTTTTTATCAGGTTCAGAAGCAGAGTTGAACTAGCTATGGTCTGTATGTGTAGGAAACACCGTTCTTTTGTTCTGAGCACACTCACGTTTCCTGCTCTATTAGAGACTCTCAAAGCAAGAGCGTGCTTCTTCCTATAAGCAGAGTGTGTTGCACCGTGAGAACTGTGCTGTGTGTTTCCCTTCAGAAATGGATATAAATCACAGGCTCTGCATCGTTCTACAAGCAAGACTTCGTTTCACGTAAACTCAGTTACCTTGCACTCAAACAAAGCTACATCGTTCACATAGCTCACAGGTTTCTTGCTCTTAACTGTAACGCATTGGAAGTTAGAGGACCTGTGGTTTATATCAGTTTCCAAAGCAGAGTTGAACTAGCAATGGTCCGTATGTGTAGGAAACACCGTTCTTTTGTTCAGTGTACCCTCAAGTTTCTGGTTCTATTAGAGACTATAGAAAGCAAGAGCATGCTTCGTGCTCTAAAGCAGAGTGTGTTTCATGGAAGAGATCTGTGCTGTGTGTTTCCCTTCAGAAATGGAGTTAAATCCCAGGCTCTGTGTCTTCCTACAAGCAAGACATCTTTCCAGGTAAACTCAGTCACTCTTCAGCTCAAAGGAAGCTACATCGTTCACGAAGCTCACACGTTTCTCGCTCTTAACTGGAAAGCATTGCATGTTAAAGGAACTGTGGTTTGAATCAGTTTCAGAAGAAGAGTTGACCTAGATATGGTCCATATGTGTAGGAAACACCGTTATTTTGGTGTGACTACAGTCACGTTTCCTGCTCTATTAGAGACTCTTAGAAAGCAAGAGCGTGCTTCTTGCTCTAAAGCAGAGTGTGTTTCATGGATGAGAACTGTGCTGTGTGTTTCCCTTCAGAAATGGAGTTAAATTCAAGGCTCTGTGTCTTCCTACAAGCAAGACATCATTTCAGGTAAAGGCAGTCACTTTTCAGCTCAAATGAAAATACATCGTTTACGAAGCTCACACGTTTCTTGCTCTTAACTAAAAAGCATTGGATATTAGATGACTTGTGGTTTGTATCAGTTTCAAGCAGAGTTGAACTAGCAATGTTCCGTACGTGTAGGAAACACGGTTCATTTGTTCTGAGCACACTTTCAAGTTGCCGGCTCTATTATAGACTCTGGAAAGCAAGAGCGTGCTTCTTGCTCTAAAGCAGAGTGTCTTTCATGGATGAGAACTGTGCTGTGTTTTTCCCTTCAGAAATTGAGTTAAATCCCAGGCTCTGTATCTTCCTACAAGCAAGACTTTGTTTCACGTAAACTCAGTCACCTTGCACTCAAATAAAGCTACATCGTTCACATAGCTCACAGGTTTATTGCTCTTAACTGTAAAGCATTGGAAGTTAGAGGACCTGTGGTTTATATCAGTTTCAGGAGCAGAGTTGAACTAGCAATGGTCCGTATATGTAGGAAACACCATTCTTTTGTTCAGGGTACCCTCAAGTTTCTGGCTGTATTAGAGAATCTAGAAAGCAAGAGAGTGCTTCTTGCTCTAAAGCAGAGTGTGTTTCATGGATGAGAACTGTGCTGTGTTTTTCCCTTCAGAAATGGAGTTAAATCCCAGGCTCTGTGTCTTCCTACAAGCAAGACATCTTTTCAGGTAAACTCCGTCACTTTTCAGCTCGAAGTAAGCTACATCGTTCACGAAGCTCACATGTTTCTCGCTCTTAACTGGAAAGCATTGCATGTTAATGGAACTGTGGTTTGTATCAGTTACAGAAGAAGAGTTGACCTAGATATGGTCCGTATGTGTAGGAAACACCGTTACTTTCTTCTGACCACAGTCACGTTTCCTGCTGTATTAGAGACTCTTAGAAAGCAAGATCATGCTTCTTGCTCTAAAGCAGAGTGTGTTTCATGGATGTGATCTGTGCTGCGTGTTTCACTTCAGAAATGGAGTTAAATCCCAGGCTCTGTGTCTTCCTACAAGCAAGACAACTTTTCAGGTAAACTAGGTCACTTTTCAGCTCAAAGGAAGCTACATCGTTCACGAAGCTCACAGGTTTCTCGCTCTTAACTGAAAAGCATTGGATGTTAGATGAATTGTAGTTTGTATCAGATTCATAAGTGGAGTTGAACTATCGATGGTCCGTATGTGTAGAAAACACCGTTATTTTGCTCTGACCACAGTCAAGTTTCCTGCTGTATTAGAGACTCTTAGAAAGCAAGAGTGTACTTCTTGCTCTAAATCAGAGTGTGTTTCATGGATGAGAACTGTGCTGTGTGTTTCCCATCAGAAAGGGAGTTAAATCCCAGGCTCTGTGTCTTCCTACAAGCAAGACAACTTTTCAGGTAAACTACGTCACTTTTCAGCACAAAGGAAGCTACATCGTTCACGAAGCTCACACGTTTCACGCTCTTAACTGAAAAGCATTGGATGTTAGATGAATTGTAGTTTGTATCAGATTCATAAGCGGAGTTAAACTATCGATGGTCCGTATGTGTAGGAAACACCGTTCTTTTGTTATGAGCACACTCACGTTTCCTGCTCTATTAGAGACTCTAGAAAGCAAGAGCGTGCTTCTTCTTATATGCAGAGTGTGTTTCATGGATGTGATCTGTGCTGTGTGTTTCCCTTCAGAAATGGAGTTAAATCACAGGCTCTGCATCTTCCTACAAGCAAGATTTCGTTTCACGTAAACTCAGTCAACTTTCAGCTCAAACAAAGCTACATAGTTCACCTAGCTCACACGTTTCTTGCTCTTAACTGTAAAGCATAGGATGTTAGAGGACCTGTGGTTTGTATCAATTTCAGAAGCAGACTTGAACTAGCAATGGTCCGTATGTGTAGGAAACACCGTTCTTTTGTACAGTGTACCCTCAAGTTTCTGGTTCTATTAGAGACTATAGAAAGCAAGAGCATGCTTCGTGCTCTAAAGCAGAGTGTGTTTCATGGAAGAGATCTGTGCTGTGTGTTTCCCTTCAGAAATGGAGTTAAATCCCAGGCTCTGTGTCTTCCTACAAGCAAGACATCTTTCCAGGTAAACTCAGTCACTCTTCAGCTCAAAGGAATCTACATCTTTCACGAAGCTCACACGTTTCTCGCTCTTAACTGGAAAGCATTGCATGTTAATTGAACTGTGGTTTGTATCAGTAACAGAAGAAGAGTTGACCTAGATATGGTCCATATGTGTAGGAAACACCGTTATTTTGGTGTGACTACAGTCACGTTTCCTGCTCTATTAGAGACTCTTAGAAAGCAAGAGCGTGCTTCTTGCTCTAAAGCAGAGTGTGTTTCATGGATGAGAACTGTGCTGTGTGTTTCCCTTCAGAAATGGAGTTAAATTCAAGGCTCTGTGTCTTCCTACAAGCAAGACATCATTTCAGGTAAAGGCAGTCACTTTTCAGCTCAAATGAAAATACATCGTTTACGAAGCTCACACGTTTCTTGCTCTTAACTAAAAAGCATTGGATATTAGATGACTTGTGGTTTGTATCAGTTTCAAGCAGAGTGGAACTAGCAATGTTCCGTATGTGTAGGAAACACGGTTCATTTGTTCTGAGCACACTTTCAAGTTGCCGGCTCTATTATAGACTCTGGAAAGCAAGAGCGTGCTTCTTGCTCTAAAGCAGAGTGTCTTTCATGGATGAGAACTGTGCTGTGTTTTTCCCTTCAGAAATTGAGTTAAATCCCAGGCTCTGTATCTTCCTACAAGCAAGACTTTGTTTCACGTAAACTCAGTCACCTTGCACTCAAACAAAGCTACATCGTTCACATAGCTCACAGGTTTATTGCTCTTAACTGTAAAGCATTGGAAGTTAGAGGACCTGTGGTTTATATCAGTTTCAGGAGCAGAGTTGAACTAGCAATGGTCCGTATATGTAGGAAACACCGTTGTTTTGTACAGAGTACCCTCAATTTTCTGGCTCTATTATAGACTCTAGAAAGCAAGAGCGTGCTTCTTGCTCTAAAGCAGAGTGTCTTTCATGGATGAGAACTGTGCTGTGTTTTTCCCTTCAGAAATGGAGTTAAATCCCAGGCTCTGTGTCTTCCTACAAGCAAGACATCTTTTCAGGTAAACTCAGTCACTTTTTAGCTCAAAGGAAGCTTCATCGATCACGAAGCTCACACGTTACTCGCTCTTAACTGGAAAGCATTGCATGTTAATGGAACTGTGGTTTGTATCAGTTTCAGAAGAAGTGTTGACCTAGATATGGACCGTATATGTAGGAAACACCGTTATTTTGTTGTGACCACAGTCACGTTTCTTGCTCTATTAGAGACTCTTAGAAAGCAAGAGCGTCATTCTTGCTCTAAAGCAGAGTGTCTTTCATGGATGAGAACTGCGCTGTGTGTTTCCCTTCAGAAATGGAGTTAAATTACAAGCTCTGTGTCTTCCTACAAGCCAGACATCTTTTCAGGTAAACGCAGTCACTTTTCAGCTCAAATGAATATAAATCGTTTACGAAACTCACACGTTTTTTGCTCTTAACTAAAAAGCATTGAATGTTAGATGACTTGTGGTTTGTATCAGTTTCAGAAGCCGAGTTGAACTAGCAATGGTCCTTATGTGTAGGAAACACCGTTCTTTTGTTCAGAGTACCCTCAAGTTTCTGGCTGTATTATAGAATCTAGAAAGCAAGAGCGTGCTTCTTGCTCTAAAGCAGAGAGTGTTTCATGGATGAGAACTGGGCTGTGTTTTTCCCCTCAGAAATGGAGTTAAATCCCAGGCTCTGTGTCTTCCTACAAGCAAGACATCTTTTCAGGTAAACTCAGTCACTTTTCAGCTCAAAGGAATCTACATCTTTCACGAAGCTCACACGTTTCTCGCTCTTAACTGGAAAGCATTGCATGTTAATGGAACTGTGGTTTGTATCAGTAACAGAAGAAGAGTTGACCTAGATATGGTCCGTATGTGTAGGAAACATCGTTATTTTTCTCTGACACCAGTACGTTTCTTGCTATATTAGAGACTCTTAGAGAGCAAGAGCGTGCTTCTTGCTCTAAAGCAGAGTGTGTTTCATGGATGAGAACTGTGCTGTGTGTTTCCCTTCAGAAATGGAGTTAAATTCCAGGCTCTGTGTCTTCCTACAAGCAAGACATCATTTCAGGTAAACGCAGTCACTTTTCAGCTCAAATGAATATAATTCGTTTACGAAGCTCACACGTTTCTTTCTCTTAACCAAAAAGCATTGGATGTTAGATGACTTGTGGTTTGTATCAGTTTCAGAAGCAGAGTTGAACTAGCAATGGTCCTTATGTGTAGGAAACACCGTTCTTTTGTTCAGAGTACCCACAAGTTTCTGGCTGTATTAGACAATCTAGAAAGCAAGAGTGTGCTTCTTGCTCTAAAGCAGAGTGTGTTTCATGGATGAGAACTGTGCTGTTTGTTTCCCATCAGAAATGGAGTTAAATCCCAGGCTCTGTGTCTTCCTACAAGCAAGACAACTTTTCAGGAAAACTAGGTCAATTTTCAGCTCAAAGGAAGCTACATCGTTCATGAAGCTCACACGTTTCTCGCTCTTAACTGAAAAGCATTGGATGATAGATGACTTGTGGTTTGTATCAGGTTCAGAAGCAGAGTTGAACTAGCTATGGTCCCTATGTGTAGGAAACATCGTTGTTTTGTACAGAGTACCCTCAATTTTCTGGCTCTATTAGAGACTCTAGAAAGCAAGAGCATGCTACTTGCTCTAAAGCAGAGTGTCTGTCAGGGATGAGAACTGTGCTGTGTGTTTCCTTTCAGAAATGGAGTTAAATCCCAGGCTCTGTCTCTTCCTACAAGCAAGACATCTTTTCAGGTAAACTAGGTCACTTTTCAGCTCAAAGGAAGCTACATCATTCATGAAGCTCACACGTTTCTCGCTATTAACTGAAAAGCATTGGATGTTAGATGACTTGTGGTTTGTATCAGGTTCAGAAGCAGAGTTGAACTAGCTATGGTCCATATGTGTAGGAAACACCGTTGTTTTGTACAGAGTACCCTCAATTTTCTGATTCTATTAGAGACTCTAGAAAGCAAGAGCATGCTACTTGCTCTAAAGCAGAGTATCTGTCATGGATGAGAACTGTGCTGTGTGTTTCCCTTCAGAAATGGAGTTAAATCCCAGGCTCTGTGTCTTCCTGCAATTAAGACATCTTTTCAAGTAAACTCAGTCACTTTTTAGCTCAAAGAAAGCTACATCGTTCACGAAGCTCACACGTTTCTCGCTCTTAACTTGAAAGCATTGCATGTTAATGGAACTGTACTTTGTATCAGTTTCAGAAGAAGAGTTGAGCTAGATATCGTCCGTATGTGTAGGAAACACCGTTATTTTGTTCTAACCATAGGGACTTTTCCTGCTGTATTAGAGACTCTTAGAAAGCAAGAGCGTGCTTCTTGCTCTAAAGCAGAGTGTGTTTCATGGATGAGAACTGTGCTGTGTGTTTCCCTTCAAAAATGGAGTTAAATTCCAGGCTCTGTGTCTTCCTACAAGCAAGACATCATTTCAGGTAAACACAGTCACTTTTCAGCTCAAATGAATATAAATCGTTTACGAACCTCACACGTTTCTTGCTCTTAACTAAAAAGCATTGGATGTTAGATGACCTGTGGTTTGTATCAATTTCAGAAGCAGAATTGAACTAGCAATGGTCCGTATGTGTAGGAAACACCGTTCTTTTGTACAGTGTACCCTCAAGTTTCTGGTTCTATTAGAGACTATAGAAAGCAAGAGCATGCTTCGTGCTCTAAAGCAGAGTGTGTTTCATGGAAGAGATCTGTGCTGTGTGTTTCCCTTCAGAAATGGAGTTAAATCCCAGGCTCTGTGTCTTCCTGCAATTAAGACATCTTTTCAAGTAAACTCAGTCACTTTTTAGCTCAAAGAAAGCTACATCGTTCACGAAGCTCACACGTTTCTCGCTCTTAACTTGAAAGCATTGCATGTTAATGGAACTGTACTTTGTATCAGTTTCAGAAGAAGAGTTGAGCTAGATATGGTCCGTATGTGTAGGAAACACCGTTATTTTGTTCTAACCATAGGGACTTTTCCTGCTGTATTAGAGACTCTTAGAAAGCAAGAGCGTGCTTCTTGCTCTAAAGCAGAGTGTGTTTCATGGATGAGAACTGTGCTGTGTGTTTCCCTTCAGAAATGGAGTTAAATTCCAGGCTCTGTGTCTGCCTACAAGCAAGACATCATTTCAGGTAAACACAGTCACTTTTCAGCTCAAATGAATATAAATCGTTTACGAACCTCACACGTTTCTTGCTCTTAACTAAAAAGCATTGGATGTTAGATGACCTGTGGTTTGTATCAGTTTTAGAAGCAGAGTGGAACTAGCAATGCTACATATGTGTAGGAAACACTGTTCTTTTGTTCTGAGCACACATTCAAGTTTTGGCTCTATTATAGACTCTAGAAAGCAAGAGCGTGCTTCTTGCTCTAAAGCAGAGTGTCTTTCATGGATGAGAACTGTGCTGTGTGTTTCCCTTCAGAAATGGAGTTAAATTCCAGGCTCTGTGTCTGCCTACAAGCAAGACATCATTTCAGGTAAACACAGTCACTTTTCAGCTCAAATGAATATAAATCGTTTACGAACCTCACACGTTTCTTGCTCTTAACTAAAAAGCATTGGATGTTAGATGACCTGTGGTTTGTATCAGTTTTAGAAGCAGAGTGGAACTAGCAATGCTACATATGTGTAGGAAACACTGTTCTTTTGTTCTGAGCACACATTCAAGTTTTGGCTCTATTATAGACTCTAGAAAGCAAGAGCGTGCTTCTTGCTCTAAAGCAGAGTGTCTTTCATGGATGAGAACTGTGCTGTGTTTTTCCCTTCAGAAATGGAGTTAAATCCCAGGCTCTGTGTCTTCCTACAAGCAAGACATCTTTTCAGGTAAACTCAGTCACTTTTCAGCTCAAAGGAATCTACATCTTTCACGAAGCTCACACGTTTCTCGCTCTTAACTGGAAAGCATTGCATGTTAATTGAACTGTGGTTTGTATCAGTAACAGAAGAAGAGTTGACCTAGATATGGTCCATATGTGCAGGAAACACCGTTATTTTGGTGTGACTACAGTCACGTTTCCTGCTCTATTAGAGACTCTTAGAAAGCAAGAGCGTGCTTCTTGCTCTAAAGCAGAGTGTGTTTCATGGATGAGAACTGTGCTGTGTGTTTCCCTTCAGAAATGGAGTTAAGTTCAAGGCTCTGTGTCTTCCTACAAGCAAGACATCATTTCAGGTAAAGGCAGTCACTTTTCAGCTCAAATGAAAATACATCGTTTACGAAACTCACACGTTTCTTGCTCTTAACTAAAAAGCATTGGATATTAGATGACTTGTGGTTTGTATCAGTTTCAAGCAGAGTTGAACTAGCAATGTTCCGTATGTGTAGGAAACACGGTTCATTTGTTCTGAGCACACTTTCAAGTTGCCGGCTCTATTATAGACTCTGGAAAGCAAGAGCGTGCTTCTTGCTCTAAAGCAGAGTGTCTTTCATGGATGAGAACTGTGCTGTGTTTTTCCCTTCAGAAATTGAGTTAAATCCCAGGCTCTGTATCTTCCTACAAGCAAGACTTTGTTTCACGTAAACTCAGTCACCTTGCACTCAAACAAAGCTACATCGTTCACATAGCTCACAGGTTTATTGCTCTTAACTGTAAAGCATTGGAAGTTAGAGGACCTGTGGTTTATATCAGTTTCAGGAGCAGAGTTGAACTAGCAATGGTCCGTATATGTAGGAAACACCATTCTTTTGTTCAGAGTACCCTCAAGTTTCTGGCTGTATTAGAGAATCTAGAAAGCAAGAGAATGCTTCTTGCTCTAAAGCTGAGTGTGTTTCATGGATGAGAACTGTGCTGTGTTTTTCCCTTCAGAAATGGAGTTAAATCCCAGGCTCTGTGTCTTCCTACAAGCAAGACATCTTTTCAGGTAAACTCCGTCACTTTTCAGCTCGAAGTAAGCTACATCGTTCACGAAGATCACATGTTTCTCGCTCTTAACTGGAAAGCATTGCATGTTAATGGAACTGTGGTTTGTATCAGTTACAGAAGAAGAGTTGACCTAGATATGGTCCGTATGTGTAGGAAACACCGTTACTTTCTTCTGACCACAGTCACGTTTCCTGCTGTATTAGAGACTCTTAGAAAGCAAGATCATGCTTCTTGCTCTAAAGCAGAGTGTGTTTCATGGATGTGATCTGTGCTGCGTGTTTCACTTCAGAAATGGAGTTAAATCCCAGGCTCTGTGTCTTCCTACAAGCAAGACAACTTTTCAGGTAAACTAGGTCACTTTTCAGCTCAAAGGAAGCTACATCGTTCACGAAGCTCACAGGTTTCTCGCTCTTAACTGAAAAGCATTGGATGTTAGATGAATTGTAGTTTGTATCAGATTCATAAGTGGAGTTGAACTATCGATGGTCCATATGTGTAGAAAACACCGTTATTTTGCTCTGACCACAGTCAAGTTTCCTGCTGTATTAGAGACTCTTAGAAAGCAAGAGTGTACTTCTTGCTCTAAAGCAGAGTGTGTTTCATGGATGAGAACTGTGCTGTGTGTTTCCCATCAGAAATGGAGTTAAATCCCAGGCTCTGTGTCTTCCTACAAGCAAGACAACTTTTCAGGAAAACTAGGTCAATATTCAGCTCAAAGGAAGCTACATCGTTCATGAAGCTCACACGTTTCTCGCTCTTAACTGAAAAGCATTGGATGATAGATGACTTGTGGTTTGTATCAGGTTCAGAAGCAGAGTTGAACTAGCTATGGTCCCTATGTGTAGGAAACATCGTTGTTTTGTACAGAGTACCCTCAATTTTCTGGCTCTATTAGAGACTCTAGAAAGCAAGAGCATGCTACTTGCTCTAAAGCAGAGTGTCTGTCATGGATGAGAACTGTGCTGTGTGTTTCCTTTCAGAAATGGAGTTAAATCCCAGGCTCTGTCTCTTCCTACAAGCAAGACATCTTTTCAGGTAAACTAGGTCACTTTTCAGCTCAAAGGAAGCTACATCATTCATGAAGCTCACACGTTTCTCGCTATTAACTGAAAAGCATTGGATGTTAGATGACTTGTGGTTTGTATCAGGTTCAGAAGCAGAGTTGAACTAGCTATGGTCCATATGTGTAGGAAACACCGTTGTTTTGTACAGAGTACCCTCAATTTTCTGGCTCTATTAGAGACTCTAGAAAGCAAGAGCATGCTACTTGCTCTAAAGCAGAGTATCTGTCATGGATGAGAACTGTGCTGTGTGTTTCCCTTCAGAAATGGAGTTAAATCCCAGGCTCTGTGTCTTCCTGCAATTAAGACATCTTTTCAAGTAAACTCAGTCACTTTTTAGCTCAAAGAAAGCTACATCGTTCACGAAGCTCACACGTTTCTCGCTCTTAACTTGAAAGCATTGCATGTTAATGGAACTGTACTTTGTATCAGTTTCAGAAGAAGAGTTGAGCTAGATATGGTCCGTATGTGTAGGAAACACCGTTATTTTGTTCTAACCATAGGGACTTTTCCTGCTGTATTAGAGACTCTTAGAAAGCAAGAGCGTGCTTCTTGCTCTAAAGCAGAGTGTGTTTCATGGATGAGAACTGTGCTGTGTGTTTCCCTTCAGAAATGGAGTTAAATTCCAGGCTCTGTGTCTGCCTACAAGCAAGACATCTTTTCAGGTAAACTCAGTCACTTTTTAGCTCAAAGGAAGCTACATCGATCACGAAGCTCACACGTTTCTCGCTCTTAACTGGAAAGCATTGCATGTTAATGGAACTGTGGTTTGTATCAGTTTTAGAAGAAGTGTTGACCTAGATATGGTCCGTATATGTAGGAAACACCGTTATTTTGTTGTGACCACAGTCACGTTTCTTGCTCTATTAGAGACTCTTAGAAAGCAAGAGCGTCATTCTTGCTCTAAAGCAGAGTGTCTTTCATGGATGAGAACTGCGCTGTGTGTTTCCCTTCAGAAATGGAGTTAAATTACAAGCTCTGTGTCTTCCTACAAGCCAGACATCTTTTCAGGTAAACGCAGACACTTTTCAGCTCAAATGAATATAAATCGTTTACGAAACTCACACGTTTTTTGCTCTTAACTAAAAAGCATTGAATGTTAGATGACTTGTGGTTTGTATCAGTTTCAGAAGCCGAGTTGAACTAGCAATGGTCCTTATGTGTAGGAAACACCGTTCTTTTGTTCAGAGTACCCTCAAGTTTCTGGCTGTATTATAATATCTAGAAAGCAAGAGCGTGCTTCTTGCTCTAAAGCAGAGTGTGTTTCATGGATGAGAACTGGGCTGTGTTTTTCCCCTCAGAAATGGAGTTAAATCCCAGGCTCTGTGTCTTCCTACAAGCAAGACATCTTTTCAGGTAAACTCAGTCACTTTTCAGCTCAAAGGAATCTACATCTTTCACGAAGCTCACACGTTTCTCGCTCTTAACTGGAAAGCATTGCATGTTAATTGAACTGTGGTTTGTATCAGTAACAGAAGAAGAGTTGACCTAGATATGGTCCATATGTGCAGGAAACACCGTTATTTTGGTGTGACTACAGTCACGTTTCCTGCTCTATTAGAGACTCTTAGAAAGCAAGAGCGTGCTTCTTGCTCTAAAGCAGAGTGTGTTTCATGGATGAGAACTGTGCTGTGTGTTTCCCTTCAGAAATGGAGTTAAATTCAAGGCTCTGTGTCTTCCTACAAGCAAGACATCATTTCAGGTAAAGGCAGTCACTTTTCAGCTCAAATGAAAATACATCGTTTACGAAGCTCACACGTTTCTTGCTCTTAACTAAAAAGCATTGGATATTAGATGACTTGTGGTTTGTATCAGTTTCAAGCAGAGTTGAACTAGCAATGTTCCATATGTGTAGGAAACACGGTTCATTTGTTCTGAGCACACTTTCAAGTTGCCGGCTCTATTATAGACTCTGGAAAGCAAGAGCGTCCTTCTTGCTCTAAAGCAAAGTGTCTTTCATGGATGAGAACTGTGCTGTGTTTTTCCCTTCAGAAATTGAGTTAAATCCCAGGCTCTGTATCTTCCTACAAGCAAGTCTTTGTTTCACGTAAACTCAGTCACCTTGCACTCAAACAAAGCTACATCGTTCACATAGCTCACAGGTTTATTGCTCTTAACTGTAAAGCATTGGAAGTTAGAGGACCTGTGGTTTATATCAGTTTCAGGAGCAGAGTTGAACTAGCAATGGTCCGTATATGTAGGAAACACCGTTGTTTTGTACAGAGTACCCTCAAAATTCTGGCTCTATTATAGACTCTAGAAAGCAAGAGCGTGCTTCTTGCTCTAAAGCAGAGTGTCTTTCATGGATGAGAACTGTGCTGTTTTTTCCCTTCAGAAATGGAGTTAAATCCCAGGCTCTGTGTCTTCCTACAAGCAAGACATCTTTTCAGGTAAACTCAGTCACTTTTTAGCTCAAAGGAAGCTACATCGATCACGAAGCTCACACGTTACTCGCTCTTAACTGGAAAGCATTGCATGTTAATGGAACTGTGGTTTGTATGAGTTTCAGAAGAAGTGTTGACCTAGATATGGACCGTATATGTAGGAAACACCGTTATTTTGTTGTGACCACAGTCACGTTTCTTGCTCTATTAGAGATTCTTAGAAAGCAAGAGCGTCATTCTTGCTCTAAAGCAGAGTGTCTTTCATGGATGAGAACTGCGCTGTGTGTTTCCCTTCAGAAATGGAGTTAAATTACAAGCTCTGTGTCTTCCTACAAGCCAGACATCTTTTCAGGTAAACGCAGTCACTTTTCAGCTCAAATGAATATAAATCGTTTACGAAACTCACACGTTTTTTGCTCTTAACTAAAAAGCATTGAATGTTAGATGACTTGTGGTTTGTATCAGTTTCAGAAGCCGAGTTGAACTAGCAATGGTCCTTATGTGTAGGAAACACCGTTCTTTTGTTCAGAGTACCCTCAAGTTTCTGGCTGTATTATAATATCTAGAAAGCAAGAGCGTGCTTCTTGCTCTAAAGCAGAGTGTGTTTCATGGATGAGAACTGGGCTGTGTTTTTCCCCTCAGAAATGGAGTTAAATCCCAGGCTCTGTGTCTTCCTACAAGCAAGACATCTTTTCAGGTAAACTCAGTCACTTTTCAGCTCAAAGGAATCTACATCTTTCACGAAGCTCACACGTTTCTCGCTCTTAACTGGAAAGCATTGCATGTTAATTGAACTGTGGTTTGTATCAGTAACAGAAGAAGAGTTGACCTAGATATGGTCCATATGTGCAGGAAACACCGTTATTTTGGTGTGACTACAGTCACGTTTCCTGCTCTATTAGAGACTCTTAGAAAGCAAGAGCGTGCTTCTTGCTCTAAAGCAGAGTGTGTTTCATGGATGAGAACTGTGCTGTGTGTTTCCCTTCAGAAATGGAGTTAAATTCAAGGCTCTGTGTCTTCCTACAAGCAAGACATCATTTCAGGTAAAGGCAGTCACTTTTCAGCTCAAATGAAAATACATCGTTTACGAAGCTCACACGTTTCTTGCTCTTAACTAAAAAGCATTGGATATTAGATGACTTGTGGTTTGTATCAGTTTCAAGCAGAGTTGAACTAGCAATGTTCCATATGTGTAGGAAACACGGTTCATTTGTTCTGAGCACACTTTCAAGTTGCCGGCTCTATTATAGACTCTGGAAAGCAAGAGCGTCCTTCTTGCTCTAAAGCAAAGTGTCTTTCATGGATGAGAACTGTGCTGTGTTTTTCCCTTCAGAAATTGAGTTAAATCCCAGGCTCTGTATCTTCCTACAAGCAAGTCTTTGTTTCACGTAAACTCAGTCACCTTGCACTCAAACAAAGCTACATCGTTCACATAGCTCACAGGTTTATTGCTCTTAACTGTAAAGCATTGGAAGTTAGAGGACCTGTGGTTTATATCAGTTTCAGGAGCAGAGTTGAACTAGCAATGGTCCGTATATGTAGGAAACACCGTTGTTTTGTACAGAGTACCCTCAAAATTCTGGCTCTATTATAGACTCTAGAAAGCAAGAGCGTGCTTCTTGCTCTAAAGCAGAGTGTCTTTCATGGATGAGAACTGTGCTGTTTTTTCCCTTCAGAAATGGAGTTAAATCCCAGGCTCTGTGTCTTCCTACAAGCAAGACATCTTTTCAGGTAAACTCAGTCACTTTTTAGCTCAAAGGAAGCTACATCGATCACGAAGCTCACACGTTACTCGCTCTTAACTGGAAAGCATTGCATGTTAATGGAACTGTGGTTTGTATGAGTTTCAGAAGAAGTGTTGACCTAGATATGGACCGTATATGTAGGAAACACCGTTATTTTGTTGTGACCACAGTCACGTTTCTTGCTCTATTAGAGATTCTTAGAAAGCAAGAGCGTCATTCTTGCTCTAAAGCAGAGTGTCTTTCATGGATGAGAACTGCGCTGTGTGTTTCCCTTCAGAAATGGAGTTAAATTACAAGCTCTGTGTCTTCCTACAAGCCAGACATCTTTTCAGGTAAACGCAGTCACTTTTCAGCTCAAATGAATATAAATCGTTTACGAAACTCACACGTTTTTTGCTCTTAACTAAAAAGCATTGAATGTTAGATGACTTGTGGTTTGTATCAGTTTCAGAAGCCGAGTTGAACTAGCAATGGTCCTTATGTGTAGGAAACACCGTTCTTTTGTTCAGAGTACCCTCAAGTTTCTGGCTGTATTATAATATCTAGAAAGCAAGAGCGTGCTTCTTGCTCTAAAGCAGAGTGTGTTTCATGGATGAGAACTGGGCTGTGTTTTTCCCCTCAGAAATGGAGTTAAATCCCAGGCTCTGTGTCTTCCTACAAGCAAGACATCTTTTCAGGTAAACTCAGTCACTTTTCAGCTCAAAGGAATCTACATCTTTCACGAAGCTCCCACGTTTCTCGCTCTTAACTGGAAAGCATTGCATGTTAATTGAACTGTGGTTTGTATCAGTAACAGAAGAAGAGTTGACCTAGATATGGTCTATATGTGCAGGAAACACCGTTATTTTGGTGTGACTACAGTCACGTTTCCTGCTCTATTAGAGACTCTTAGAAAGCAAGAGCGTCCTTCTTGCTCTAAAGCAGAGTGTGTTTCATGGATGAGAACTGTGCTGTGTGTTTCCCTTCAGAAATGGAGTTAAATTCAAGGCTCTGTGTCTTCCTACAAGCAAGACATCATTTCAGGTAAAGGCAGTCACTTTTCAGCTCAAATGAAAATACATCGTTTACGAAGCTCACACGTTTCTTGCTCTTAACTAAAAAGCATTGGATATTAGATGACTTGTGGTTTGTATCAGTTTCAAGCAGAGTGGAACTAGCAATGTTCAGTATGTGTAGGAAACACGGTTCATTTGTTCTGAGCACACTTTCAAGTTGCCGGCTCTATTATAGACTCTGGAAAGCAAGAGCGTGCTTCTTGCTCTAAAGCAGAGTGTGTTTCATGGATGAGAACTGTGCTGTGTTTTTCCCTTCAGAAATGGAGTTAAATCCCAGGCTCTGTGTCTTCCTACAAGCAAGACAACTTTTCAGGTAAACTAGGTCACTTTTCAGCTCAAAGGAAGCTACATCGTTCACGAAGCTCACAGGTTTCTCGCTCTTAACTGAAAAGCATTGGATGTTAGATGAATTGTAGTTTGTATCAGATTCATAAGTGGAGTTGAACTATCGATGGTCCGTATGTGTAGAAAACACCGTTATTTTGCTCTGACCACAGTCAAGTTT
The DNA here is from genome assembly GCA_949786405.1 of Onychomys arenicola. NCBI lineage: Eukaryota > Metazoa > Chordata > Mammalia > Rodentia > Cricetidae > Onychomys > Onychomys arenicola. Next base: position 1,193,641 of record CATKUM010000061.1, on the reverse strand, counting down.
CCTGCTGTATTAGAGACTCTTAGAAAGCAAGAGTGTACTTCTTGCTCTAAATCAGAGTGTGTTTCATGGATGAGAACTGTGCTGTGTGTTTCCCATCAGAAAGGGAGGTAAATCCCAGGCTCTGTGTCTTCCTACAAGCAAGACAACTTTTCAGGTAAACTACGTCACTTTTCAGCTCAAAGGAAGCTACATCGTTCACGAAGCTCACACGTTTCACGCTCTTAACTGAAAAGCATTGGATGTTAGATGAATTGTAGTTTGTATCAGATTCATAAGCGGAGTTGAACTATCGATGGTCCGTATGTGTAGGAAACACCGTTCTTTTGTTATGAGCACACTCACGTTTCCTGCTCTATTAGAGACTCTAGATAGCAAGAGCGTGCTTCTTCTTATATGCAGAGTGTGTTTCATGGATGTGATCTGTGCTGTGTGTTTCCCTTCAGAAATGGAGTTAAATCACAGGCTCTGCATCTTCCTACAAGTAAGATTTCGTTTCACGTAAACTCAGTCAACTTTCAGCTCAAACAAAGTTACATAGTTCACGTAGCTCACACGTTTCTTGCTCTTAACTGTAAAGCATAGGATGTTAGAGGACCTGTGGTTTGTATCAATTTCAGAAGCAGAATTGAACTAGCAATGGTCCGTATGTGTAGGAAACTCCGTTCTTTTGTTCAGTGTACCCTCAAGTTTCTGGTTCTATTAGAGACTATAGAAAGCAAGAGCATGCTTTGTGCTCTAAAGCAGAGTGTGTTTCATGGAAGAGATCTGTGCTGTGTGTTTCCCTTCAGAAATGGAGTTAAATCCCAGGCTCTGTGTCTTCCTACAAGCAAGACATCTTTCCAGGTAAACTCAGTCACTCTTCAGCTCAAAGGAAGCTACATCGTTCACAAAGCTCACACGTTTCTCGCTCTTAACTGGAAAGCATTGCATGTTAGAGGAACTGTGGTTTGTATCAGTTTCAGAAGAAGAGTTGACCTAGATATGGTCCATATGTGTAGGAAACACCGTTATTTTGGTGTGACTACAGTCACGTTTCCTGCTCTATTAGAGACTCTTAGAAAGCAAGAGCGTGCTTCTTGCTCTAAAGCAGAGTGTGTTTCATGGATGAGAACTGTGCTGTGTGTTTCCCTTCAGAAATGGAGTTAAATTCAAGGCTCTGTGTCTTCCTACAAGCAAGACATCATTTCAGGTAAATGCAGTCACTTTTCAGCTCAAATGAAAATACATCGTTTACGAAGCTCACACGTTTTTGCTCTTAACTAAAAAGCATTGGATATTAGATGACTTGTGGTTTGTATCAGGTTCAGAAGCAGAGTTGAACTAGCTATGGTCCATATGTGTAGGAAACACCGTTGTTTTGTACAGAGTACCCTCAATTTTCTGGCTCTATTAGAGACTCTAGAAAGCAAGAGCATGCTACTTGCTCTAAAGCAGAGTGTCTGTCATGGATGAGAACTGTGGTGTGTGTTTCCCTTCAGAAATGGAGTTAAATCCCAGGCTCTGTGTCTTCCTGCAATTAAGACATCTTTTCAGGTAAACTCCGTCACTTTTTAGCTCAAAGAAAGCTACATCATTCACGAAGCTCACACGTTTCTCGCTCTTAACTTGAAAGCATTGCATGTTAATGGAACTGTACTTTGTATCAGTTTCAGAAGAAGAGTTGAGCTAGATATGGTCCGTATGTGTAGGAAACACCGTTATTTTGTTCTAACCATAGGGACTTTTCCTGCTGTATTAGAGACTCTTAGAAAGCAAGAGCGTGCTTCTTGCTCTAAAGCAGAGTGTGTTTCATGGATGAGAACTGTGCTGTGTGTTTCCCTTCAGAAATGGAGTTAAATTCCAGGCTCTGTGTCTGCCTACAAGCAAGACATCATTTCAGGTAAACACAGTCACTTTTCAGCTCAAATGAATATAAATCGTTTACGAACCTCACACGTTTCTTGCTCTTAACTAAAAAGCATTGGATGTTAGATGACCTGTGGTTTGTATCAGTTTTAGAAGCAGAGTGGAACTAGCAATGCTACGTATGTGTAGGAAACACTGTTCTTTTGTTCTGAGCACACATTCCAGTTTTGGCTCTATTATAGACTCTAGAAAGCAAGAGCGTGCTTCTTGCTCTAAAGCAGAGTGTCTTTCATGGATGAGAACTGTGCTGTGTTTTTCCCTTCAGAAATGGAGTTAAATCCCAGGCTCTGTGTCTTCCTACAAGCAAGACATCTTTTCAGGTAAACTCAGTCACTTTTTAGCTCAAAGGAAGCTACATCGTTCACGAAGCTCACACGTTTCTCGCTCTTAACTGGAAAGCATTGCATGTTAATGGAACTGTGGTTTGTATCAGTTTCAGAAGTGTTGACCTAGATATGGTCCGTATATGTAGTAAACACCGTTATTTTGTTGTGACCACAGTCACGTTTCTTGCTCTATTAGAGAATCTTAGAAAGCAAGAGCGTCATTCTTGCTCTAAAGCAGAGTGTCTTTCATGGATGAGAACTGCGCTGTGTGTTTCCCTTCAGAAATGGAGTTAAATTACAAGCTCTGTGTCTTCCTACAAGCCAGACATCTTTTCAGGTAAACGCAGTCACTTTTCAGCTCAAATGAATATAAATCGTTTACGAACCTCACACGATTTTTGCTCTTAACTAAAAAGCATTGAATGTTAGATGACTTGTGGTTTGTATCAGTTTCAGAAGCAGAGTTGAACTAGCAATGGTCCTTATGTGTAGGAAACACCGTTCTTTTGTTCAGAATACCCTCAAGTTTCTGGCTGTATTATAGAATCTAGAAAGCAAGAGCGTGCTTCTTGCTCTAAAGCAGAGAGTGTTTCATGGATGAGAACTGTGCTGTTTGTTTCCCATCAGAAATGGAGTTAAATCCCAGGCTCTGTGTCTTCCTAAAAGCAAGACATCTTTTCAGGTAAACTCAGTCACTTTTGAGCTCAAAGGAATCTACATCTTTCACGAAGCTCACACGTTTCTCGCTCTTAACTGGAAAGCATTGCATGTTAATGGAACTGTGGTTTGTATCAGTAACAGAAGAAGAGTTGACCTAGATATGGTCCGTATGTGTAGGAAACATCGTTATTTTGCTCTGACACCAGTACGTTTCTTGCTGTATTAGAGACTCTTAGAGAGCAATAGCGTGCTTCTTGCTCTAAAACAGAGTGTGTTTCATGGATGAGAACTGTGCTGTGTGTTTCCCTTCAGAAATGGAGTTAAATTCCAGGCTCTGTGTCTTCCTACAAGCAAGACATCATTTCAGGTAAACGCTGTCACTTTTCAGCTCAAATGAATATAATTCGTTTATGAAGCTCACACGTTTCTTTCTCTTAACCAAAAAGCATTGGATGTTATATGACTTGTGGTTTGTATCAGTTTCAGAAGCAGAGTTGAACTAGCAATGGTCCTTATGTGTAGGAAACACCGTTCTTTTGTTCAGAGTACCCTCAAGTTTCTGGCTGTATTAGACAATCTAGAAAGCAAGAGTGTGCTTCTTGCTCTAAAGCAGAGAGTGTTTCATGGATGAGAACTGTGCTGTTTGTTTCCCATCAGAAATGGAGTTAAATCCCAGGCTCTGTGTCTTCCTACAAGCAAGACAACTTTTCAGGAAAACTAGGTCAATTTTCAGCTCAAAGGAAGCTACATCGTTCATGAAGCTCACACGTTTCTCGCTCTTAACTGAAAAGCATTGGATGATAGATGACTTGTGGTTTGTATCAGGTTCAGAAGCAGAGTTGAACTAGCTATGGTCCGTATATGTAGGAAAGACCGTTCTTTTGTTCAAAGTACCCTCAATTTTCTGGCTCTATTAGAGACTCTAGAAAGCAAGAGCATGCTTCGTACTCTAAAGGAGAGTGTGTTTCATGGATTAGATCTGTGCTTTGTGTTTCACTTCAGAAATGGAGTTAAATCCCAGGCTCTGTGTCTTCCTGCAATTAAGACATCTTTTCAGGTAAACTCAGTCACTTTTTAGCTCAAAGAAAGCTACATCATTCACGAAGCTCACACGTTACTCGCTCTTAACTTGAAAGCATTGCATGTTAATGGAACTGTACTTTGTATCAGTTTCAGAAGAAGAGTTGAGCTAGATATGGTCCGTATGTGTAGGAAACACCGTTATTTTGTTCTAACCATAGGGACTTTTCCTGCTGTATTAGAGACTCTTAGAAAGCAAGAGCGTGCTTCTTGCTCTAAAGCAGAGTGTGTTTCATGGATGAGAACTGTGCTGTGTGTTTCCCTTCAGAAATGGAGTTAAATTCCAGGCTCTGTGTCTGCCTACAAGCAAGACATCATTTCAGGTAAACACAGTCACTTTTCAGCTCAAATGAATATAAATCGTTTACGAACCTCACACGTTTCTTGCTCTTAACTAAAAAGCATTGGATGTTAGATGACCTGTGGTTTGTATCAGTTTTAGAAGCAGAGTGGAACTAGCAATGCTACGTATGTGTAGGAAACACTGTTCTTTTGTTCTGAGCACACATTCCAGTTTTGGCTCTATTATAGACTCTAGAAAGCAAGAGCGTGCTTCTTGCTCTAAAGCAGAGTGTCTTTCATGGATGAGAACTGTGCTGTGTTTTTCCCTTCAGAAATGGAGTTAAATCCCAGGCTCTGTGTCTTCCTACAAGCAAGACATCTTTTCAGGTAAACTCAGTCACTTTTTAGCTCAAAGGAAGCTACATCGTTCACGAAGCTCACACGTTTCTCGCTCTTAACTGGAAAGCATTGCATGTTAATGGAACTGTGGTTTGTATCAGTTTCAGAAGTGTTGACCTAGATATGGTCCGTATATGTAGGAAACACCGTTATTTTGTTGTGACCACAGTCACGTTTCTTGCTCTATTAGAGAATCTTAGAAAGCAAGAGCGTCATTCTTGCTCTAAAGCAGAGTGTCTTTCATGGATGAGAACTGCGCTGTGTGTTTCCCTTCAGAAATGGAGTTAAATTACAAGCTCTGTGTCGTCCTACAAGCCAGACATCTTTTCAGGTAAACGCAGTCACTTTTCAGCTCAAATGAATATAAATCGTTTACGAACCTCACACGATTTTTGCTCTTAACTAAAAAGCATTGAATGTTAGATGACTTGTGGTTTGTATCAGTTTCAGAAGCCGAGTTGAACTAGCAATGGTCCTTATGTGTAGGAAAGACCGTTCTTTTGTTCAAAGTACCCTCAATTTTCTGGCTCTATTAGAGACTCTAGAAAGCAAGAGCATGCTTCGTACTCTAAAGGAGAGTGTGTTTCATGGATTAGATCTGTGCTTTGTGTTTCACTTCAGAAATGGAGTTAAATCCCAGGCTCTGTGTCATCCTACAAGCAAGGCATCTTTTCAGGTAACCTCAGTCACTTTTCAGCTCAAAGTAAGCTACATCGTTCACGAAGCTCACACGTTTCTCGCTCTTAACTGGAAAGCATTGCATGTTAATGGAACTGTGGTTTGTATCAGTTTCAGAAGAAGAGTTGACCTAGATATGGTCCGTATGTGTAGGAAACACCGGTATTTTGTTCTGACCACAGTCATGTTTCCTGCTGTATTAGAGACTCTTAGAAATCAAGAGCGAGATTCTTGTTCTAAAGCAGAGTGTGTTTCATGGATGAGAACTGTGCTGTGTGTTTCCCTTCAGAAATGGAATTAAATCCCAGGCTCTGTCTCTTCCTACAAGCAAGACATCTTTTCAGGTAAACTAAGTCACTTTTCAGCTCAAAGGAAGCTACATCATTCATGAAGCTCACACGTTTCTCGCTATTAACTGAAAAGCATTGGATGTTAGATGACTTGTGGTTTGTATCAGGTTCAGAAGCAGAGTTGAACTAGCTATGGTCCCTATGTGTAGGAAACATCGTTGTCTTGTACAGAGTACCCTCAATTTTCTGGCTCTATTAGAGACTCTAGAAAGCAAGAGCATGCTACTTGCTCTAAAGCAGAGTGTCTGTCATGGATGAGAACTGTGCTGTGTGTTTTTCCTTCAGAAATGGAGTTAAATCCCAGGCTCTGTGTCTTCCTGCAATTAAGACATCTTTTCAGGTAAACTCAGTCACATTTAGCTCAAAGGAAGCTACATTGTTCACGAAGCTCACACGTTTCTCGCTCTTAACTTGAAAGCATTGCATGTTAATGGAACTGTACTTTGTATCAGTTTGAGAAGAAGAGTTGAGCTAGATATGGTCCGTATGTGTAGGAAACACCGTTATTTTGTTCTAACCATAGGGACTTTTCCTGCTCTATTAGAGACTCTTAGAAAACAAGAGCGTGCTTCTTGCTCTAAAGCAGAGTGTGTTTCATGGATGAGAACTGTGCTGTGTGTTCCCCTTCAGAAATGGAGTTAAATCACAGGCTCTGCATCTTCCTACAAGCACGACTTCGTTTCATGTAAACTCAGTCACCATTCATCTCAAACAAAGCTACATCCTTCACGTAGCTCACACGTTTCTTGTTCTTAACATTAAAGCATTGGATGTTAGAGGACCTGTGGTTTGTATCAGTTTTAGAAGCAGTGTGGAACTAGCAATGCTACGTATGTGTAGGAAACACTGTTCTTTTGTTCTGAGCACACATTCAAGTTTTGGCTCTATTATAGACTCTAGAAAGCAAGAGCATGCTTCTTGCTCCAAAGCAGAGTGTCTTTCATGGATGAGAACTGTGCTGTGTTTTTCCCTTCAGAAATGGAGTTAAATCCCAGGCTCTGTGTCTTCCTACAAGCAAGACATCTTTTCAGGTAAACTCAGTCACTTTTTAGCTGAAAGGAAGCTACATCGTTCACGAAGCTCACACGTTTCTCGCTCTTAACTGGAAAGCATTGCATGTTAATGGAACTGTGGTTTGTATCAGTTTCAGAAGAAGTGTTGACCTAGATATGGTCCGTATATGTAGGAAACACCGTTATTTTGTTGTGACCACAGTCACGTTTCTTGCTCTATTAGAGACTCTTAGAAAGCAAGAGCGTCCTTCTTGCTCTAAAGGAGAGTGTGTTTCATGGATGAGAACTGTGCTGTGTGTTTCCCTTCAGAAATGGAGTTAAATTACAAGCTCTGTGTCCTCCTACAAGCCTGACATCTTTTCAGGTAAACGCAGTCACTTTTCAGCTCAAATGAATATAAATTGTTTACGAACCTCACACGTTTTTTGCTCTTAACTAAAAAGCATTGAAAGTTAGATGACTTGTGGTTTGTATCAGTTTCAGAAGCCGAGTTGAACTAGCAATGGTCCTTATGTATAGGAAACACCGTTCTTTTGTTCAGGGTACCCTCAAGTTTCTGGCTGTATTAGAGAATCTAGAAAGCAAGAGCGTGCTTCTTGCTCTAAAGCAGAGTGTCTTTCATAGATGAGAACTGGGCTTTGTTTTTCCCTTCAAAAATGGGGTTAAATCCCAGGCTCTGTGTCTTCCTACAAGCAAGACATTTTTTCAGGGAAACTCAGTCACTTTTCAGCTCAAAGGAATCTACATCTTTCACGAAGCTCACACGTTTCTCGCTCTTATCTGGAAAGCGTTGCATGTTAATGGAACTGTGGTTTGTATCAGTAACAGAAGAAGAGTTGACCTAGATATGGTCCGTATGTGTAGGAAACACCGTTATTTTGTTCTGACCACAGTCACGTTTCCTCCTGTATTAGTGACTCTTAGAAAGCAAGATCGTGCTTCTTGCTCTAAAGCAGAGTGTGTTTCATGGATAAGAACTGTGCTGTGTGTTTCCCATCAGAAATGGAATTAAATCCCAGGCTCTCTGTCTTCCTACAAGCAAGACAACTTTTCAGGTGAACTAAGTCACTTTTCAGCTCAAATGAATATAAATCGTTTACCAAGCTCACACGTTTCTCCCTCTTAACTGAAAAGCAATGGATGTTAGATGACTTGTGGTTTGTATCAGTTTCAGAAGCACAGTTGAACTAGCAATGGTCCGTATGTCTAGGAAACACCGTTCTTTTGTTCTGAGCACACTCATGTTTCCTGCTCTATTAGAGAGTCTAGAAAGCAAGAGCATGCTTCTTCTTATATGCAGAGTGTGTGTCATCGTCAGAACAGTGCTGTGTGTTTCCCTTCAGAAATGGAGTTACATCACAGGCTCTGTGTCTTCCTACAAGCAAGACAACTTTTCAGGTAAACTAGGTACTTTTCAGGAAAAAGGAAGCTACATCGTTCATGAAGCTCACACGTTTCTCGCTCTTAACTGAAAAGCATTGCATGTTAATGGAACTGTGCTTTGTATCAGTTTCAGAAGAAGACTTGACCTAGATATGGTCCGTATGTGTAGGAAACACCGTTATTTTGTTCTAACCACAGTGACGTTTCCTGCTCTATTAGAGATTCTTAGAAAACAAGAGCGTGCTTCTTGCTCTAAAACAGAGTGTGTTTCCTGGATGAGATCTGTGCTGTGTGTTTCCCTTCAGAAATGCAGTTAAATCCCAGGCTCTGGGTCTTCCTACAAGCAAGACAACTTTTCAGGTAAACTATGTCACTTTTCAGCTCCAAGGAAGCTACATCGTTCACGAAGCTCACACGTTTCTCGCTCTTAACTGAAAAGCATTGGATGTTAGATGAATTGCGGTTTGTATCAGATTCAGAAGCAGAGTTGAACTAACTATGGTCCATATGTGTAGGAAACACTGTTCTTTTGTTCAGAGTTCCCTCAATTTTCTGCCTCTATTAGAGACTCTAGAAAGCCAGAGCATGCTTCGTGCTCTAAAGTAGAGTGTGTTTCATGGATGAGAACTGTGCTGTGTGTTTCCCTTCACAAATGGAGTTAAATCACAGGCTCTGTGTCTTCCTATAAGCAAAACATCTTTACAGGTAAACCCAGTCACTATTCAACTCAAATGAATATAAATCGTTTACAAAGATCACATGTTTCTCGCTCTTCACTGAAAAGCATTGGACGTTAGATGACTTGTGGTTTGTATCAGTTTCCGAAGCAGAGTTGAACTAGCGATGGTCCCTATGTGTAGGAAAAACCCTACTTTTTTTCAGAGTACCCTCAAGTTTCTGGCTCTATTAGAAACTCTGCAAAGCAACAGCATGCTACTAGCTCTAAAACAGAGTGTGGGTCATGGATGAGAACTGTGCTATGTGTTTCCCTTCAGAAATGGAGTTAAATCCCAGGCTCTGTGTCTGCCTACAATTAAGACATCTTTTCAGGTAAACGCATTCACTTTTCAGCTCAAAGGAAGCTACATCGTTCACGAAGCTCACATGTTTCTCGCTCTTAACTTGACAGCATTCCATGTTAATGGAACTTTGCTTTATATCAGTTTCAGAAGAAGAGTTGAGCTAGATATGGTCCGTATGTGTAGGAAACACCGTTATTTTGTTCGAACCATAGGGACTTTTCCTGCTCTATTAGAGACTCTTAGAAAACAAGAACGTGCTTCTTGCTCTAAAGCAGAGTGTGTTTCATGGATGAGAACTGTGCTGTGTGTTTCCCTTCAGAAATGGAGTTAAATTCCAGGCTCTGTGTCTTCCTACAAGCAAGACATCATTTCAGGTAAACACAGTCACTTTTCAGCTCAAATGAATATAAATCATTTACGAAGCTCACACGTTTCTTGCTCTTAACTAAAAAGCATTGGATGTTAGATGACCTGTGGTTTGTATCAGTTTTAGAAGCAGTGTGGAACTAGCAATGCTACGTATGTGTAGGAAACACTGTTCTTTTGTTCTGAGCACATATTCAAGTTTTGGCTCTATTATAGACTCTTAGAAAGCAAGAGCGTCCTTCTTGCTCTAAAGGAGAGTGTGTTTCATGGATGAGAACTGCGCTGTGTGTTTCCCTTCAGAAATGGAGTTAAATTACAAGCTCTGTGTCTTCCTACAAGCCTGACATCTTTTCAGGTAAACGCAGTCACTTTTCAGCTCAAATGAATATAAATCGTTTACGAACCTCACACGTTTTTTGCTCTTAACTAAAAAGCATTGAATGTTAGATGACTTGTGGTTTGTATCAGTTTCAGAAGCCGAGTTGAACTAGCAATGGTCCTTATGTGTAGGAAACACCGTTCTTTTGTTCAGAGCACCCTCAATTTTCTGGCTGTATTAGAGAATCTAGAAAGCAAGAGCGTGCTTCTTGCTCTAAAGCAGAGTGTGTTTCATGGATGAGAACTGGGCTGTGTTTTTCCCTTCAGAAATGGAGTTAAATCCCAGGCTCTGTGTCTTCCTACAAGCAAGACATTTTTTCAGGGAAACTCAGTCACTTTTCAGCTCAAAGGAATCTACATCTTTCACGAAGCTCACACGTTTCTCGCTCTTATCTGGAAAGCGTTGCATGTTAATGGAACTGTGGTTTGTATCAGTAACAGAAGAAGAGTTGACCTAGATATGGTCCGTATGTGTAGGAAACACCGTTATTTTGTTCTGACCACAGTCACGTTTCCTCCTGTATTAGTGACTCTTAGAAAGCAAGATCGTGCTTCTTGCTCTAAAGCAGAGTGTGTTTCATGGATAAGAACTGTGCTGTGTGTTTCCCATCAGAAATGGAATTAAATCCCAGGCTCTCTGTCTTCCTACAAGCAAGACAACTTTTCAGGTGAACTAAGTCACTTTTCAGCTCAAATGAATATAAATCGTTTACCAAGCTCACACGTTTCTCCCTCTTAACTGAAAAGCAATGGATGTTAGATGACTTGTGGTTTGTATCAGTTTCAGAAGCACAGTTGAACTAGCAATGGTCCGTATGTCTAGGAAACACCGTTCTTTTGTTCTGAGCACACTCATGTTTCCTGCTCTATTAGAGAGTCTAGAAAGCAAGAGCATGCTTCTTCTTATATGCAGAGTGTGTGTCATCGTCAGAACAGTGCTGTGTGTTTCCCTTCAGAAATGGAGTTACATCACAGGCTCTGTGTCTTCCTACAAGCAAGACAACTTTTCAGGTAAACTAGGTACTTTTCAGGAAAAAGGAAGCTACATCGTTCATGAAGCTCACACGTTTCTCGCTCTTAACTGAAAAGCATTGCATGTTAATGGAACTGTGCTTTGTATCAGTTTCAGAAGAAGACTTGACCTAGATATGGTCCGTATGTGTAGGAAACACCGTTATTTTGTTCTAACCACAGTGACGTTTCCTGCTCTATTAGAGATTCTTAGAAAACAAGAGCGTGCTTCTTGCTCTAAAACAGAGTGTGTTTCCTGGATGAGATCTGTGCTGTGTGTTTCCCTTCAGAAATGCAGTTAAATCCCAGGCTCTGGGTCTTCCTACAAGCAAGACAACTTTTCAGGTAAACTATGTCACTTTTCAGCTCCAAGGAAGCTACATCGTTCACGAAGCTCACACGTTTCTCGCTCTTAACTGAAAAGCATTGGATGTTAGATGAATTGCGGTTTGTATCAGATTCAGAAGCAGAGTTGAACTAACTATGGTCCATATGTGTAGGAAACACTGTTCTTTTGTTCAGAGTTCCCTCAATTTTCTGCCTCTATTAGAGACTCTAGAAAGCCAGAGCATGCTTCGTGCTCTAAAGTAGAGTGTGTTTCATGGATGAGAACTGTGCTGTGTGTTTCCCTTCACAAATGGAGTTAAATCACAGGCTCTGTGTCTTCCTATAAGCAAAACATCTTTACAGGTAAACCCAGTCACTATTCAACTCAAATGAATATAAATCGTTTACAAAGATCACATGTTTCTCGCTCTTCACTGAAAAGCATTGGACGTTAGATGACTTGTGGTTTGTATCAGTTTCCGAAGCAGAGTTGAACTAGCGATGGTCCCTATGTGTAGGAAAAACCCTACTTTTTTTCAGAGTACCCTCAAGTTTCTGGCTCTATTAGAAACTCTGCAAAGCAACAGCATGCTACTAGCTCTAAAACAGAGTGTGGGTCATGGATGAGAACTGTGCTGTGTGTTTCCCTTCAGAAATGGAGTTAAATCCCAGGCTCTGTGTCTGCCTACAATTAAGACATCTTTTCAGGTAAACGCATTCACTTTTCAGCTCAAAGGAAGCTACATCGTTCACGAAGCTCACATGTTTCTCGCTCTTAACTTGACAGCATTCCATGTTAATGGAACTTTGCTTTATATCAGTTTCAGAAGAAGAGTTGAGCTAGATATGGTCCGTATGTGTAGGAAACACCGTTATTTTGTTCGAACCATAGGGACTTTTCCTGCTCTATTAGAGACTCTTAGAAAACAAGAACGTGCTTCTTGCTCTAAAGCAGAGTGTGTTTCATGGATGAGAACTGTGCTGTGTGTTTCCCTTCAGAAATGGAGTTAAATTCCAGGCTCTGTGTCTTCCTACAAGCAAGACATCATTTCAGGTAAACACAGTCACTTTTCAGCTCAAATGAATATAAATCATTTACGAAGCTCACACGTTTCTTGCTCTTAACTAAAAAGCATTGGATGTTAGATGACCTGTGGTTTGTATCAGTTTTAGAAGCAGTGTGGAACTAGCAATGCTACGTATGTGTAGGAAACACTGTTCTTTTGTTCTGAGCACATATTCAAGTTTTGGCTCTATTATAGACTCTTAGAAAGCAAGAGCGTCCTTCTTGCTCTAAAGGAGAGTGTGTTTCATGGATGAGAACTGCGCTGTGTGTTTCCCTTCAGAAATGGAGTTAAATTACAAGCTCTGTGTCTTCCTACAAGCCTGACATCTTTTCAGGTAAACGCAGTCACTTTTCAGCTCAAATGAATATAAATCGTTTACGAACCTCACACGTTTTTTGCTCTTAACTAAAAAGCATTGAATGTTAGATGACTTGTGGTTTGTATCAGTTTCAGAAGCCGAGTTGAACTAGCAATGGTCCTTATGTGTAGGAAACACCGTTCTTTTGTTCAGAGCACCCTCAATTTTCTGGCTGTATTAGAGAATCTAGAAAGCAAGAGCGTGCTTCTTGCTCTAAAGCAGAGTGTGTTTCATGGATGAGAACTGGGCTGTGTTTTTCCCTTCAGAAATGGAGTTAAATCCCAGGCTCTGTGTCTTCCTACAAGCAAGACATTTTTTCAGGGAAACTCAGTCACTTTTCAGCTCAAAGGAATCTACATCTTTCACGAAGCTCACACGTTTCTCGCTCTTATCTGGAAAGCGTTGCATGTTAATGGAACTGTGGTTTGTATCAGTAACAGAAGAAGAGTTGACCTAGATATGGTCCGTATGTGTAGGAAACACCGTTATTTTGTTCTGACCACAGTCACGTTTCCTCCTGTATTAGTGACTCTTAGAAAGCAAGATCGTGCTTCTTGCTCTAAAGCAGAGTGTGTTTCATGGATAAGAACTGTGCTGTGTGTTTCCCATCAGAAATGGAATTAAATCCCAGGCTCTCTGTCTTCCTACAAGCAAGACAACTTTTCAGGTGAACTAAGTCACTTTTCAGCTCAAATGAATATAAATCGTTTACCAAGCTCACACGTTTCTCCCTCTTAACTGAAAAGCAATGGATGTTAGATGACTTGTGGTTTGTATCAGTTTCAGAAGCACAGTTGAACTAGCAATGGTCCGTATGTCTAGGAAACACCGTTCTTTTGTTCTGAGCACACTCATGTTTCCTGCTCTATTAGAGAGTCTAGAAAGCAAGAGCATGCTTCTTCTTATATGCAGAGTGTGTGTCATCGTCAGAACAGTGCTGTGTGTTTCCCTTCAGAAATGGAGTTACATCACAGGCTCTGTGTCTTCCTACAAGCAAGACAACTTTTCAGGTAAACTAGGTACTTTTCAGGAAAAAGGAAGCTACATCGTTCATGAAGCTCACACGTTTCTCGCTCTTAACTGAAAAGCATTGCATGTTAATGGAACTGTGCTTTGTATCAGTTTCAGAAGAAGACTTGACCTAGATATGGTCCGTATGTGTAGGAAACACCGTTATTTTGTTCTAACCACAGTGACGTTTCCTGCTCTATTAGAGATTCTTAGAAAACAAGAGCGTGCTTCTTGCTCTAAAACAGAGTGTGTTTCCTGGATGAGATCTGTGCTGTGTGTTTCCCTTCAGAAATGCAGTTAAATCCCAGGCTCTGGGTCTTCCTACAAGCAAGACAACTTTTCAGGTAAACTATGTCACTTTTCAGCTCCAAGGAAGCTACATCGTTCACGAAGCTCACACGTTTCTCGCTCTTAACTGAAAAGCATTGGATGTTAGATGAATTGCGGTTTGTATCAGATTCAGAAGCAGAGTTGAACTAACTATGGTCCATATGTGTAGGAAACACTGTTCTTTTGTTCAGAGTTCCCTCAATTTTCTGCCTCTATTAGAGACTCTAGAAAGCCAGAGCATGCTTCGTGCTCTAAAGTAGAGTGTGTTTCATGGATGAGAACTGTGCTGTGTGTTTCCCTTCACAAATGGAGTTAAATCACAGGCTCTGTGTCTTCCTATAAGCAAAACATCTTTACAGGTAAACCCAGTCACTATTCAACTCAAATGAATATAAATCGTTTACAAAGATCACATGTTTCTCGCTCTTCACTGAAAAGCATTGGACGTTAGATGACTTGTGGTTTGTATCAGTTTCCGAAGCAGAGTTGAACTAGCGATGGTCCCTATGTGTAGGAAAAACCCTACTTTTTTTCAGAGTACCCTCAAGTTTCTGGCTCTATTAGAAACTCTGCAAAGCAACAGCATGCTACTAGCTCTAAAACAGAGTGTGGGTCATGGATGAGAACTGTGCTATGTGTTTCCCTTCAGAAATGGAGTTAAATCCCAGGCTCTGTGTCTGCCTACAATTAAGACATCTTTTCAGGTAAACGCATTCACTTTTCAGCTCAAAGGAAGCTACATCGTTCACGAAGCTCACATGTTTCTCGCTCTTAACTTGACAGCATTCCATGTTAATGGAACTTTGCTTTATATCAGTTTCAGAAGAAGAGTTGAGCTAGATATGGTCCGTATGTGTAGGAAACACCGTTATTTTGTTCGAACCATAGGGACTTTTCCTGCTCTATTAGAGACTCTTAGAAAACAAGAACGTGCTTCTTGCTCTAAAGCAGAGTGTGTTTCATGGATGAGAACTGTGCTGTGTGTTTCCCTTCAGAAATGGAGTTAAATTCCAGGCTCTGTGTCTTCCTACAAGCAAGACATCATTTCAGGTAAACACAGTCACTTTTCAGCTCAAATGAATATAAATCATTTACGAAGCTCACACGTTTCTTGCTCTTAACTAAAAAGCATTGGATGTTAGATGACCTGTGGTTTGTATCAGTTTTAGAAGCAGTGTGGAACTAGCAATGCTACGTATGTGTAGGAAACACTGTTCTTTTGTTCTGAGCACATATTCAAGTTTTGGCTCTATTATAGACTCTTAGAAAGCAAGAGCGTCCTTCTTGCTCTAAAGGAGAGTGTGTTTCATGGATGAGAACTGCGCTGTGTGTTTCCCTTCAGAAATGGAGTTAAATTACAAGCTCTGTGTCTTCCTACAAGCCTGACATCTTTTCAGGTAAACGCAGTCACTTTTCAGCTCAAATGAATATAAATCGTTTACGAACCTCACACGTTTTTTGCTCTTAACTAAAAAGCATTGAATGTTAGATGACTTGTGGTTTGTATCAGTTTCAGAAGCCGAGTTGAACTAGCAATGGTCCTTATGTGTAGGAAACACCGTTCTTTTGTTCAGAGCACCCTCAATTTTCTGGCTGTATTAGAGAATCTAGAAAGCAAGAGCGTGCTTCTTGCTCTAAAGCAGAGTGTGTTTCATGGATGAGAACTGGGCTGTGTTTTTCCCTTCAGAAATGGAGTTAAATCCCAGGCTCTGTGTCTTCCTACAAGCAAGACATTTTTTCAGGGAAACTCAGTCACTTTTCAGCTCAAAGGAATCTACATCTTTCACGAAGCTCACACGTTTCTCGCTCTTATCTGGAAAGCGTTGCATGTTAATGGAACTGTGGTTTGTATCAGTAACAGAAGAAGAGTTGACCTAGATATGGTCCGTATGTGTAGGAAACACCGTTATTTTGTTCTGACCACAGTCACGTTTCCTCCTGTATTAGTGACTCTTAGAAAGCAAGATCGTGCTTCTTGCTCTAAAGCAGAGTGTGTTTCATGGATAAGAACTGTGCTGTGTGTTTCCCATCAGAAATGGAATTAAATCCCAGGCTCTCTGTCTTCCTACAAGCAAGACAACTTTTCAGGTGAACTAAGTCACTTTTCAGCTCAAATGAATATAAATCGTTTACCAAGCTCACACGTTTCTCCCTCTTAACTGAAAAGCAATGGATGTTAGATGACTTGTGGTTTGTATCAGTTTCAGAAGCACAGTTGAACTAGCAATGGTCCGTATGTCTAGGAAACACCGTTCTTTTGTTCTGAGCACACTCATGTTTCCTGCTCTATTAGAGAGTCTAGAAAGCAAGAGCATGCTTCTTCTTATATGCAGAGTGTGTGTCATCGTCAGAACAGTGCTGTGTGTTTCCCTTCAGAAATGGAGTTACATCACAGGCTCTGTGTCTTCCTACAAGCAAGACAACTTTTCAGGTAAACTAGGTACTTTTCAGGAAAAAGGAAGCTACATCGTTCATGAAGCTCACACGTTTCTCGCTCTTAACTGAAAAGCATTGCATGTTAATGGAACTGTGCTTTGTATCAGTTTCAGAAGAAGACTTGACCTAGATATGGTCCGTATGTGTAGGAAACACCGTTATTTTGTTCTAACCACAGTGACGTTTCCTGCTCTATTAGAGATTCTTAGAAAACAAGAGCGTGCTTCTTGCTCTAAAACAGAGTGTGTTTCCTGGATGAGATCTGTGCTGTGTGTTTCCCTTCAGAAATGCAGTTAAATCCCAGGCTCTGGGTCTTCCTACAAGCAAGACAACTTTTCAGGTAAACTATGTCACTTTTCAGCTCCAAGGAAGCTACATCGTTCACGAAGCTCACACGTTTCTCGCTCTTAACTGAAAAGCATTGGATGTTAGATGAATTGCGGTTTGTATCAGATTCAGAAGCAGAGTTGAACTAACTATGGTCCATATGTGTAGGAAACACTGTTCTTTTGTTCAGAGTTCCCTCAATTTTCTGCCTCTATTAGAGACTCTAGAAAGCCAGAGCATGCTTCGTGCTCTAAAGTAGAGTGTGTTTCATGGATGAGAACTGTGCTGTGTGTTTCCCTTCACAAATGGAGTTAAATCACAGGCTCTGTGTCTTCCTATAAGCAAAACATCTTTACAGGTAAACCCAGTCACTATTCAACTCAAATGAATATAAATCGTTTACAAAGATCACATGTTTCTCGCTCTTCACTGAAAAGCATTGGACGTTAGATGACTTGTGGTTTGTATCAGTTTCCGAAGCAGAGTTGAACTAGCGATGGTCCCTATGTGTAGGAAAAACCCTACTTTTTTTCAGAGTACCCTCAAGTTTCTGGCTCTATTAGAAACTCTGCAAAGCAACAGCATGCTACTAGCTCTAAAACAGAGTGTGGGTCATGGATGAGAACTGTGCTGTGTGTTTCCCTTCAGAAATGGAGTTAAATCCCAGGCTCTGTGTCTGCCTACAATTAAGACATCTTTTCAGGTAAACGCATTCACTTTTCAGCTCAAAGGAAGCTACATCGTTCACGAAGCTCACATGTTTCTCGCTCTTAACTTGACAGCATTCCATGTTAATGGAACTTTGCTTTATATCAGTTTCAGAAGAAGAGTTGAGCTAGATATGGTCCGTATGTGTAGGAAACACCGTTATTTTGTTCGAACCATAGGGACTTTTCCTGCTCTATTAGAGACTCTTAGAAAACAAGAACGTGCTTCTTGCTCTAAAGCAGAGTGTGTTTCATGGATGAGAACTGTGCTGTGTGTTTCCCTTCAGAAATGGAGTTAAATTCCAGGCTCTGTGTCTTCCTACAAGCAAGACATCATTTCAGGTAAACACAGTCACTTTTCAGCTCAAATGAATATAAATCATTTACGAAGCTCACACGTTTCTTGCTCTTAACTAAAAAGCATTGGATGTTAGATGACCTGTGGTTTGTATCAGTTTTAGAAGCAGTGTGGAACTAGCAATGCTACGTATGTGTAGGAAACACTGTTCTTTTGTTCTGAGCACATATTCAAGTTTTGGCTCTATTATAGACTCTTAGAAAGCAAGAGCGTCCTTCTTGCTCTAAAGGAGAGTGTGTTTCATGGATGAGAACTGCGCTGTGTGTTTCCCTTCAGAAATGGAGTTAAATTACAAGCTCTGTGTCTTCCTACAAGCCTGACATCTTTTCAGGTAAACGCAGTCACTTTTCAGCTCAAATGAATATAAATCGTTTACGAACCTCACACGTTTTTTGCTCTTAACTAAAAAGCATTGAATGTTAGATGACTTGTGGTTTGTATCAGTTTCAGAAGCCGAGTTGAACTAGCAATGGTCCTTATGTGTAGGAAACACCGTTCTTTTGTTCAGAGCACCCTCAATTTTCTGGCTGTATTAGAGAATCTAGAAAGCAAGAGCGTGCTTCTTGCTCTAAAGCAGAGTGTGTTTCATGGATGAGAACTGGGCTGTGTTTTTCCCTTCAGAAATGGAGTTAAATCCCAGGCTCTGTGTCTTCCTACAAGCAAGACATTTTTTCAGGGAAACTCAGTCACTTTTCAGCTCAAAGGAATCTACATCTTTCACGAAGCTCACACGTTTCTCGCTCTTATCTGGAAAGCGTTGCATGTTAATGGAACTGTGGTTTGTATCAGTAACAGAAGAAGAGTTGACCTAGATATGGTCCGTATGTGTAGGAAACACCGTTATTTTGTTCTGACCACAGTCACGTTTCCTCCTGTATTAGTGACTCTTAGAAAGCAAGATCGTGCTTCTTGCTCTAAAGCAGAGTGTGTTTCATGGATAAGAACTGTGCTGTGTGTTTCCCATCAGAAATGGAATTAAATCCCAGGCTCTCTGTCTTCCTACAAGCAAGACAACTTTTCAGGTGAACTAAGTCACTTTTCAGCTCAAATGAATATAAATCGTTTACCAAGCTCACACGTTTCTCCCTCTTAACTGAAAAGCAATGGATGTTAGATGACTTGTGGTTTGTATCAGTTTCAGAAGCACAGTTGAACTAGCAATGGTCCGTATGTCTAGGAAACACCGTTCTTTTGTTCTGAGCACACTCATGTTTCCTGCTCTATTAGAGAGTCTAGAAAGCAAGAGCATGCTTCTTCTTATATGCAGAGTGTGTGTCATCGTCAGAACAGTGCTGTGTGTTTCCCTTCAGAAATGGAGTTACATCACAGGCTCTGTGTCTTCCTACAAGCAAGACAACTTTTCAGGTAAACTAGGTACTTTTCAGGAAAAAGGAAGCTACATCGTTCATGAAGCTCACACGTTTCTCGCTCTTAACTGAAAAGCATTGCATGTTAATGGAACTGTGCTTTGTATCAGTTTCAGAAGAAGACTTGACCTAGATATGGTCCGTATGTGTAGGAAACACCGTTATTTTGTTCTAACCACAGTGACGTTTCCTGCTCTATTAGAGATTCTTAGAAAACAAGAGCGTGCTTCTTGCTCTAAAACAGAGTGTGTTTCCTGGATGAGATCTGTGCTGTGTGTTTCCCTTCAGAAATGCAGTTAAATCCCAGGCTCTGGGTCTTCCTACAAGCAAGACAACTTTTCAGGTAAACTATGTCACTTTTCAGCTCCAAGGAAGCTACATCGTTCACGAAGCTCACACGTTTCTCGCTCTTAACTGAAAAGCATTGGATGTTAGATGAATTGCGGTTTGTATCAGATTCAGAAGCAGAGTTGAACTAACTATGGTCCATATGTGTAGGAAACACTGTTCTTTTGTTCAGAGTTCCCTCAATTTTCTGCCTCTATTAGAGACTCTAGAAAGCCAGAGCATGCTTCGTGCTCTAAAGTAGAGTGTGTTTCATGGATGAGAACTGTGCTGTGTGTTTCCCTTCACAAATGGAGTTAAATCACAGGCTCTGTGTCTTCCTATAAGCAAAACATCTTTACAGGTAAACCCAGTCACTATTCAACTCAAATGAATATAAATCGTTTACAAAGATCACATGTTTCTCGCTCTTCACTGAAAAGCATTGGACGTTAGATGACTTGTGGTTTGTATCAGTTTCCGAAGCAGAGTTGAACTAGCGATGGTCCCTATGTGTAGGAAAAACCCTACTTTTTTTCAGAGTACCCTCAAGTTTCTGGCTCTATTAGAAACTCTGCAAAGCAACAGCATGCTACTAGCTCTAAAACAGAGTGTGGGTCATGGATGAGAACTGTGCTATGTGTTTCCCTTCAGAAATGGAGTTAAATCCCAGGCTCTGTGTCTGCCTACAATTAAGACATCTTTTCAGGTAAACGCATTCACTTTTCAGCTCAAAGGAAGCTACATCGTTCACGAAGCTCACATGTTTCTCGCTCTTAACTTGACAGCATTCCATGTTAATGGAACTTTGCTTTATATCAGTTTCAGAAGAAGAGTTGAGCTAGATATGGTCCGTATGTGTAGGAAACACCGTTATTTTGTTCGAACCATAGGGACTTTTCCTGCTCTATTAGAGACTCTTAGAAAACAAGAACGTGCTTCTTGCTCTAAAGCAGAGTGTGTTTCATGGATGAGAACTGTGCTGTGTGTTTCCCTTCAGAAATGGAGTTAAATTCCAGGCTCTGTGTCTTCCTACAAGCAAGACATCATTTCAGGTAAACACAGTCACTTTTCAGCTCAAATGAATATAAATCGTTTACGAAGCTCACACGTTTCTTGCTCTTAACTAAAAAGCATTGGATGTTAGATGACCTGTGGTTTGTATCAGTTTTAGAAGCAGTGTGGAACTAGCAATGCTACGTATGTGTAGGAAACACTGTTCTTTTGTTCTGAGCACATATTCAAGTTTTGGCTCTATTATAGACTCTTAGAAAGCAAGAGCGTCCTTCTTGCTCTAAAGGAGAGTGTGTTTCATGGATGAGAACTGCGCTGTGTGTTTCCCTTCAGAAATGGAGTTAAATTACAAGCTCTGTGTCTTCCTACAAGCCTGACATCTTTTCAGGTAAACGCAGTCACTTTTCAGCTCAAATGAATATAAATCGTTTACGAACCTCACACGTTTTTTGCTCTTAACTAAAAAGCATTGAATGTTAGATGACTTGTGGTTTGTATCAGTTTCAGAAGCCGAGTTGAACTAGCAATGGTCCTTATGTGTAGGAAACACCGTTCTTTTGTTCAGAGCACCCTCAATTTTCTGGCTGTATTAGAGAATCTAGAAAGCAAGAGCGTGCTTCTTGCTCTAAAGCAGAGTGTGTTTCATGGATGAGAACTGGGCTGTGTTTTTCCCTTCAGAAATGGAGTTAAATCCCAGGCTCTGTGTCTTCCTACAAGCAAGACATCTTTTCAGGGAAACTCAGTCACTTTTCAGCTCAAAGGAATCTACATCTTTCACGAAGCTCACACGTTTCTCGCTCTTACCTGGAAAGCATTGCATGTTAATGGAACTGTGGTTTGTATCAGTAACAGAAGAAGAGTTGACCTAGATATGGTCCGTATGTGTAGGAAACACCGTTATTTTGTTCTGACCACAGTCACGTTTCCTGCTGTATTAGAGACTCTTAGAAAGCAAGATCGTGCTTCTTGCTCTAAAGCAGAGTGTGTTTCATGGATAAGAACTGTGCTGTGTGTTTCCCATCAGAAATGGAATTAAATCCCAGGCTCTCTGTCTTCCTACAAGCAAGACAACTTTTCAGGTGAACTAAGTCACTTTTCAGCTCAAATTAATATAAATCATTTACCAAGCTCACACATTTCTCCCTCTTAACTGAAAAGCAATGGATGTTAGATGACTTGTGGTTTGTATCAGTTTCAGAAGCACAGTTGAACTAGCAATGGTCCGTATGTCTAGGAAACACCGTTCTTTTGTTCTGAGCACACTCATGTTTCCTGCTCTATTAGAGAGTCTAGAAAGCAAGAGCATGCTTCTTCTTATATGCAGAGTGTGTGTCATCGTCAGAACAGTGCTGTGTGTTTCCCTTCAGAAATGGAGTTAAATCACAGGCTCTGCATCTTCCTACAAGCACGACTTCGTTTCATGTAAACTCAGTCACCATTCAGCTCAAACAAAGCTACATCCTTCACGTAGCTCACACGTTTCTTGTTCTTAACATTAAAGCATTGGATGTTAGAGGACCTGTGGTTTTTATCAGTTTCAGAAGCAGAGTTGAACTAGCAATGGTCCGTATGTGTAGGAAACACAGTTCTTTTGTTCTGAGCACACTTTTAAGTTTCTGGCTCTATTATAGACTCTAGAAAGCAAGAGCGTGCTTCTTACTCTAAAGCAGAGTGTGTTTCATGGATGAGAACTGTGCTGTGTTTTTCCTTTCAGAAATGGAGTTAAATCGAAGGCTCTGTGTCTTCCTACAAGCAAGGCATCTTTTCAGGTAACCTCAGTCACTTTTCAGCTCAAAGTAAGCTACATCGTTCACGAAGCTCACACGTTTCTCGCTCTTAACTGGAAAGCATTGCATGTTAATGGAACTGTGGTTTGTATCAGTTTCATAAGAAGAGTTGACCTAGATATGGTCCGTATGTGTAGGAAACACCGTTATTTTGTTCTGACCACAGTCACGTTTCCTGCTGTATTAGAGACTCTTAGAAAGCAAGAGCGTGATTCTTGCTCTAAAGCAGAGTGTGTTTCATCGATGTGATCTATGCTGTGTGTTTCCCTTCAGAAATGGAGTTAAATCACAGGCTCTGCATCTTCCTACACACAAGACTTCGTTTCACGTAAACTCAGTCACCTTTCAGCTCAAACATAGCAACATTGTTCACGTAGCTCACACGAATCTTGCTCTTAACTGTAAAGCATTGGATGTTAGAGGACCTGTGCTTTGTATCAGTTTCAGAAGCAGAGTTGAACTAGCAATGGTCCGTATGAGTAGGAAACACCGTTATTTTGTTCTGAGTACCCTCAAGTTTCTGGTTCTATTAGAGACGCTGGAAAGCAAGAGCATGCTACAAGCTCTAAATCAGAGTGTGTGTCATGGATGAGAACTGTGATGTGTGTTTCCCTTCAGAAATGGAGTTAAATCCCAGGCTCTGTGTCTTCCTACAAGCAAGACACCTTTTCAGGTAAACTCCGTCACTTTTCAGCTCAAAGGAAGCTACATCGTTCACGAAGCTCACACGTTTCTCGCTCTTAACTTGAAAGCATTGCATGTTTATGGAACTGTGCTTTGTATCAGTTTCAGAAGAAGACTGGACCTAGATATGGTCCCTATGTGTAGGAAACACCGTTATTTTGTTCAAACCACAGTGACGTTTCCTGCACTATTAGAGACTCTTAGAAAGCAAGAGCATGATTCTTGCTCTAAAGCAGAGTGTGTTTCATGGATGAGAACTGTGCTGTGTATTTCCCTTCAGAAATGGAGTTAAATCCAACGCTCTGTGTCTTCCTACAAGCAAGACAACTTTTCAGGTAAACTAGGTACTTTTCAGGAAAAAGGAAGCTACATCGTTCATGAAGCTCACACGTTTCTCGCTCTTAACTGAAAAGCATTGCATGTTAATGGAACTGTGCTTTGTATCAGTTTCAGAAGAAGACTTGACCTAGATATGGTCTGTATGTGTAGGAAACACCGTTATTTTGTTCTAACCACAGTGACGTTTCCTGCTCTATTAGAGCTTCTTAGAAAACAAGAGCGTGCTTCTTGCTCTAAAGCAGAGTGTGTTTCATGGATGAGAACTGTGCTGTGTGTTTCCCTTCAGAAATGGAGTTAAATTCCAGGCTCTGTGTCTTCCTACAAGCAAGACATCATTTCAGGTAAACACAGTCACTTTTCAGCTCAAATGAATATAAATCGTTTACGAAGCTCACACGTTTCTTGCTCTTAACTAAAAAGCATTGAATGTTAGATGACCTGTGGTTTGTATCAGTTTTAGAAGCAGTGTGGAACTAGCAATGGTCCGTATGTGTAGGAAACACTGTTCTTTTGTTCTGAGCACACATTCAAGTTTTGGCTCTATTATAGACTCTAGAAAGCAAGAGCGTGCTTCTTGATCTAAAGCAGAGTGTCTTTCATGGATGAGAACTGTGCTGTGTTTTTCCCTTCAGAAATGGAGTTAAATCCCAGGCTCTGTGTCTTCGTACAAGCAAGACATCTTTTCAGGTAAACTCAGTCACTTTTTAGCTCAAAGGAAGCTACATCGATCACGAAGCTCACAGGTTTCTCGCTCTTAACTGGAAAGCATTGCATGTTAATGGAACTGTGGTTTGTATCAGTTTCAGAAGAAGTGATGACCTAGATATGGTCCGTATATGTAGGAAACACCGTTATTTTGTTGTGACCACAGTCACGTTTCTTACTCTATTAGAGACTCTTAGAAAGCAACAGCGTCCTTCTTGCTCTAAAGCAGAGTGTGTTTCATGGATGAGAACTGCGCTGTGTGTTTCCCTTCAGAAATGGAGTTAAATTACAAGCTCTGTGTCTTCCTACAAGCCTGACATATTTTCAGGTAAACGCAGTCACTGTTCAGCTCAAATGAATATAAATCGTTTACGAAACTCACACGTTTTTTGCTCTTAACTAAAAAGCATTGAATGTTAGATGACTTGTGGTTTGTATCAGTTTCAGAAGCCGAGTTGAACTAGCAATGGTCCTTATGTGTAGGAAACACCGTTCTTTTGTGCAGAGCACCCTCAATTTTCTGGCTGTATTAGAGAATCTAGAAAGCAAGAGCGTGCTTCTTGCTCTAAAGCAGAGTGTCTTTCATGGATGAGAACTGGGCTGTGTTTTTCCCTTCAGAAATGGAGTTAAATCCCAGGCTCTGTGTCTTCCTACAAGCAAGACATCTTTTCAGGGAAACTCAGTCACTTTTCATCTCAAAGGAATCTACATCTTTCACGAAGCTCACACGTTTCTCGCTCTTAACTGGAAAGCATTGCATGTTAATGGAACTGTGGTTTGTATCAGTAACAGAAGAAGAGTTGACCTAGATATGGTCCGTATGTGTAGGAAACACCGTTATTTTTTTCTGACCACAGTCACGTTTCCTGCTGTATTAGAGACTCTTAGAAAGCAAGAGCGAGATTCTTGCTCTAAAGCAGAGTGTGTTTCATGGATGAGAACTGTGCTGTGTATTTCCCTTCAGAAATGGAATTAAATCCCAGGCTCTGTCTCTTCCTACAAGCAAGACATCTTTTCAGGTAAACTAGGTCACTTTTCAGCTCAAAGGAAGCTACATCATTCATGAAGCTCACACGTTTCTCGCTATTAACTGAAAAGCATTGGATGTTAGATGACTTGTGGTTTGTATCAGGTTCAGAAGCAGAGTTGAACTAGCTATGGTACCTATGTGTAGGAAACATCGTTGTTTTGTACAGAGTACCCTCAATTTTCTGGCTCTATTAGAGACTCTATAAAGCAAGAGCATGCTACTTGCTCTAAAGCAGAGTGTCTGTCATGGATGAGAACTGTGCTGTGTGTTTCCCTTCAGAAATGGAGTTAAATCCCAGTCTCTGTGTCTTCCTGCAATTAAGACATCTTTTCAGGTAAACTCAGTCACATTTAGCTCAAAGGAAGCTACATTGTTCACGAAGCTCACACGTTTCTCGCTCTTAACTTGAAAGCATTGCATGTTAATGGAACTGTACTTTGTATCAGTTTGAGAAGAAGAGTTGAGCTAGATATGGTCCGTATGTGTAGGAAACACCGTTATTTTGTTCTAACCATAGGGACTTTTCCTGCTCTATTAGAGACTCTTAGAAAGCAAGAGCGTGCTTCTTGCTCTAAAGCAGAGTGTGTTTCATGGATGAGAACTGTGCTGTGTGTTTCCCTTCAGAAATGGAGTTAAATACCAGGCTCTGTGTCTGCCTACAAGCAAGACATCATTTCAGGTATACACAGTCACTTTTCAGCTCAAATGAATATAAATCGTTTACGAAGCTCACACGTTTCTTGCTCTTAACTAAAAAGCATTGGATGTTAGATGACCTGTGGTTTGTATCAGTTTTAGAAGCAGAGTGGAACTAGCAATGCTACGTATGTGTAGGAAACACTGTTCTTTTGTTCTGAGCACACATTCAAGTTTTGGCTCTATTATAGACTCTAGAAAGCAAGAGCGTGCTTCTTGCTCTAAAGCAGAGTGTCTTTCATGGATGAGAACTGTGCTGTGTTTTTCCCTTCAGAAATGGAGTTAAATCCCAGGCTCTGTGTCTTCCTACAAGCAAGACATCTTTTCAGGTAAACTCAGTCACTTTTTAGCTGAAAGGAAGCTACATCGTTCACGAAGCTCACACGTTTCTCGCTCTTAACTGGAAAGCATTGCATGTTAATGGAACTGTGGTTTGTATCAGTTTCAGAAGAAGTGTTGACCTAGATATGGTCCGTATATGTAGGAAACACCGTTATTTTGTTGTGACCACAGTCACGTTTCTTGCTCTATTAGAGACTCTTAGAAAGCAAGAGCGTCCTTCTTGCTCTAAAGGAGAGTGTGTTTCATGGATGAGAACTGCGCTGTGTGTTTCCCTTCAGAAATGGAGTTAAATTACAAGCTCTGTGTCCTCCTACAAGCCTGACATCTTTTCAGGTAAACGCAGTCACTTTTCAGCTCAAATGAATATAAATTGTTTACGAACCTCACACGTTTTTTGCTCTTAAATAAAAAGCATTGAATGTTAGATGACTTGTGGTTTGTATCAGTTTCAGAAGCCGAGTTGAACTAGCAATGGTCCTTATGTATAAGAAACACCGTTCTTTTGTTCAGGGTACCCTCAAGTTTCTGGCTGTATTAGAGAATCTAGAAAGCAAGAGCGTGCTTCTTGCTCTAAAGCAGAGTGTGTTTCATGGATGAGAACTGGGCTGTGTTTTTCCCTTCAGAAATGGAGTTAAATCCCAGGCTCTGTGTCTTCCTACAAGCAAGACATCTTTACAGGTAAACCCAGTCACTATTCAACTCAAATGAATATAAATCGTTTACAAAGATCACACGTTTCTCGCTCTTCACTGAAAAGCATTGGACGTTAGATGACTTGTGGTTTGTATCAGTTTCCGAAGCAGAGTTGAACTAGCGATGGTCCCTATGTGTAGGAAAAACCGTTCTTTTTTTCAGAGTACCCTCAAGTTTCTGGCTCTATTAGAAACTCTGCAAAGCAACAGCATGCTACTAGCTCTAAAACAGAGTGTGGGTCATGGATGAGAACTGTGCTGTGTGTTTCCCTTCAGAAATGGAGTTAAATCCCAGGCTCTGTGTCTGCCTACAATTAAGACATCTTTTCAGGTAAACGCATTCACTTTTCAGCTCAAAGGAAGCTACATCGTTCACGAAGCTCACATGTTTCTCGCTCTTAATTGACAGCATTCCATGTTAATGGAACTTTGCTTTATATCAGTTTCAGAAGAAGAGTTGAGCTAGATATGGTCCGTATGTGTAGGAAACACCGTTATTTTGTTCGAACCATAGGGACTTTTCCTGCTCTATTAGAGACTCTTAGAAAACAAGAACGTGCTTCTTGCTCTAAAGCAGAGTGTGTTTCATGGATGAGAACTGTGCTGTGTGTTTCCCTTCAGAAATGGAGTTAAATTCCAGGCTCTGTGTCTTCCTACAAGCAAGACATCATTTCAGGTAAACACAGTCACTTTTCAGCTCAAATGAATATAAATCGTTTACGAAGCTCACACGTTTCTTGCTCTTAACTAAAAAGCATTGGATGTTAGATGACCTGTGGTTTGTATCAGTTTTAGAAGCAGTGTGGAACTAGCAATGCTACGTATGTGTAGGAAACACTGTTCTTTTGTTCTGAGCACACATTCAAGTTTTGGCTCTATTATAGACTCTTAGAAAGCAAGAGCGTCCTTCTTGCTCTAAAGGAGAGTGTGTTTCATGGATGAGAACTGCGCTGTGTGTTTCCCTTCAGAAATGGAGTTAAATTACAAGCTCTGTGTCTTCCTACAAGCCTGACATCTTTTCAGGTAAACGCAGTCACTTTTCAGCTCAAATGAATATAAATCGTTTACAAACCTCACACGTTTTTTGCTCTTAACTAAAAAGCATTGAATGTTAGATGACTTGTGGTTTGTATCAGTTTCAGAAGCCGAGTTGAACTAGCAATGGTCCTTATGTGTAGGAAACACCGTTCTTTTGTTCAGAGCACCCTCAATTTTCTGGCTGTATTAGAGAATCTAGAAAGCAAGAGCGTGCTTCTTGCTCTAAAGCAGAGTGTGTTTCATGGATGAGAACTGGGCTGTGTTTTTCCCTTCAGAAATGGAGTTAAATCCCAGGCTCTGTGTCTTCCTACAAGCAAGACATCTTTTCAGGGAAACTCAGTCACTTTTCAGCTCAAAGGAATCTACATCTTTCACGAAGCTCACACGTTTCTCGCTCTTAACTGGAAAGCATTGCATGTTAATGGAACTGTGGTTTGTATCAGTAACAGAAGAAGAGTTGACCTAGATATGGTCCGTATGTGTAGGAAACACCGTTATTTTGTTCTGACCACAGTCACGTTTCCTGCTGTATTAGAGACTCTTAGAAAGCAAGATCGTGCTTCTTGCTCAAAAGCAGAGTGTGTTTCATGGATAAGAACAGTGCTGTGTGTTTCCCATCAGAAATGGAATTAAATCCCAGGCTCTCTGTCTTCCTACAAGCAAGACAACTTTTCAGGTGAACTAAGTCACTTTTCAGCTCAAATTAATATAAACCATTTACCAAGCTCACACATTTCTCCCTCTTAACTGAAAAGCAATGGATGTTAGATGACTTGTGGTTTGTATCAGTTTCAGAAGCACAGTTGAACTAGCAATGGTCCGTATGTCTAGGAAACACCGTTCTTTTGTTCTGAGCACACTCATGTTTCCTGCTCTATTAGAGAGTCTAGAAAGCAAAAGCATGCTTCTTCTTATATGCAGAGTGTGTGTCATCGTCAGAACAGTGCTGTGTGTTTCCCTTCAGAAATGGAGTTAAATCACAGGCTCTGCATCTTCCTACAAGCACGACTTCGTTTCATGTAAACTCAGTCACCATTCAGCTCAAACAAAGCTACATCCTTCACGTAGCTCACACGTTTCTTGTTCTTAACATTAAAGCATTGGATGTTAGAGGACCTGTGGTTTTTATCAGTTTCAGAAGCAGAGTTGAACTAGCAATGGTCTGTATGTGTAGGAAACACAGTTCTTTTGTTCTGAGCACACTTTTAAGTTTCTGGCTCTATTATAGACTCTAGAAAGCAAGAGCGTGCTTCTTACTCTAAAGCAGAGTGTGTTTCATGGATGAGAACTGTGCTGTGTTTTTCCTTTCAGAAATGGAGTTAAATCGAAGGCTCTGTGTCTTCCTACAAGCAAGGCATCTTTTCAGGTAACCTCAGTCACTTTTCAGCTCAAAGTAAGCTACATCGTTCACGAAGCTCACACGTTTCTCGCTCTTAACTGGAAAGCATTGCATGTTAATGGAACTGTGGTTTGTATCAGTTTCATAAGAAGAGTTGACCTAGATATGGTCCGTATGTGTAGGAAACACCGTTATTTTGTTCTGACCACAGTCACGTTTCCTGCTGTATTAGAGACTCTTAGAAAGCAAGAGCGTGATTCTTGCTCTAAAGCAGAGTGTGTTTCATCGATGTGATCTGTGCTGTGTGTTTCCCTTCAGAAATGGAGTTAAATCACAGGCTCTGCATCTTCCTACACACAAGACTTCGTTTCACGTAAACTCAGTCACCTTTCAGCTCAAACATAGCAACATTGTTCACGTAGCTCACACGAATCTTGCTCTTAACTGTAAAGCATTGGATGTTAGAGGACCTGTGCTTTGTATCAGTTTCAGAAGCAGAGTTGAACTAGCAATGGTCCGTATGAGTAGGAAACACCGTTATTTTGTTCTGAGTACCCTCAAGTTTCTGGTTCTATTAGAGACGCTGGAAAGCAAGAGCATGCTACAAGCTCTAAATCAGAGTGTGTGTCATGGATGAGAACTGTGATGTGTGTTTCCCTTCAGAAATGGAGTTAAATCCCAGGCTCTGTGTCTTCCTACAAGCAAGACACCTTTTCAGGTAAACTCAGTCACTTTTCAGCTCAAAGGAAGCTACATCGTTCACGAAGCTCACACGTTTCTCGCTCTTAAATTGAAAGCATTGCATGTTTATGGAACTGTGCTTTGTATCAGTTTCAGAAGAAGACTGGACCTAGATATGGTCCCTATGTGTAGGAAACACCGTTATTTTGTTCAAACCACAGTGACGTTTCCTGCACTATTAGAGACTCTTAGAAAGCAAGAGCATGATTCTTGCTCTAAAGCAGAGTGTGTTTCATGGATGAGAACTGTGCTGTGTATTTCCCTTCAGAAATGGAGTTAAATCCAACGCTCTGTGTCTTCCTACAAGCAAGACAACTTTTCAGGTAAACTAGGTACTTTTCAGGAAAAAGGAAGCTACATCGTTCATGAAGCTCACACGTTTCTCGCTCTTAACTGAAAAGCATTGCATGTTAATGGAACTGTGCTTTGTATCAGTTTCAGAAGAAGACTTGACCTAGATATGGTCCGTATGTGTAGGAAACACCGTTATTTTGTTCTAACCACAGTGACGTTTCCTGCTCTATTAGAGCTTCTTAGAAAACAAGAGCGTGCTTCTTGCTCTAAAGCAGAGTGTGTTTCATGGATGAGAACTGTGCTGTGTGTTTCCCTTCAGAAATGGAGTTAAATTCCAGGCTCTGTGTCTTCCTACAAGCAAGACATCATTTCAGGTAAACACAGTCACTTTTCAGCTCAAATGAATATAAATCGTTTACGAAGCTCACACGTTTCTTGCTCTTAACTAAAAAGCATTGGATGTTAGAGGACCTGTGGTTTTTATCAGTTTCAGAAGCAGAGTTGAACTAGCAATGGTCCGTATGTGTAGGAAACACAGTTCTTTTGTTCTGAGCACACTTTTAAGTTTCTGGCTCTATTATAGACTCTAGAAAGCAAGAGCGTGCTTCTTACTCTAAAGCAGAGTGTGTTTCATGGATGAGAACTGTGCTGTGTTTTTCCTTTCAGAAATGGAGTTAAATCGAAGGCTCTGTGTCTTCCTACAAGCAAGGCATCTTTTCAGGTAACCTCAGTCACTTTTCAGCTCAAAGTAAGCTACATCGTTCACGAAGCTCACACGTTTCTCGCTCTTAACTGGAAAGCATTGCATGTTAATGGAACTGTGGTTTGTATCAGTTTCAGAAGAAGACTTGACCTAGATATGGTCCGTATGTGTAGGAAACACCGTTATTTTGTTCTGACCACAGTCACGTTTCCTGCTGTATTAGAGACTCTTAGAAAGCAAGAGCGTGATTCTTGCTCTAAAGCAGAGTGTGTTTCATCGATGTGATCTGTGCTGTGTGTTTCCCTTCAGAAATGGAGTTAAATCACAGGCTCTGCATCTTCCTACACACAAGACTTCGTTTCACGTAAACTCAGTCACCTTTCAGCTCAAACATAGCAACATTGTTCACGTAGCTCACACGAATCTTGCTCTTAACTGTAAAGCATTGGATGTTAGAGGACCTGTGCTTTGTATCAGTTTCAGAAGCAGAGTTGAACTAGCAATGGTCCGTATGAGTAGGAAACACCGTTATTTTGTTCTGAGTACCCTCAAGTTTCTGGTTCTATTAGAGACGCTGGAAAGCAAGAGCATGCTACAAGCTCTAAATCAGAGTGTGTGTCATGGATGAGAACTGTGATGTGTGTTTCCCTTCAGAAATGGAGTTAAATCCCAGGCTCTGTGTCTTCCTACAAGCAAGACACCTTTTCAGGTAAACTCAGACACTTTTCAGCTCAAAGGAAGCTACATCGTTCACGAAGCTCACACGTTTCTCGCTCTTAACTTGAAAGCATTGCATGTTTATGGAACTGTGCTTTGTATCAGTTTCAGAAGAAGACTGGACCTAGATATTGTCCCTATGTGTAGGAAACACCGTTATTTTGTTCAAACCACAGTGACGTTTCCTGCACTATTAGAGACTCTTAGAAAGCAAGAGCGTGATTCTTGCTCTAAAGCAGAGTGTGTTTCATGGATGAGAACTGTGCTGTGTATTTCCCTTCAGAAATGGAGTTAAATCCAACGCTCTGTGTCTTCCTACAAGCAAGACAACTTTTCAGGTAAACTAGGTACTTTTCAGGAAAAAGGAAGCTACATCGTTCATGAAGCTCACACGTTTCTCGCTCTTAACTGAAAAGCATTGCATGTTAATGGAACTGTGCTTTGTATCAGTTTCAGAAGAAGACTTGACCTAGATATGGTCCGTATGTGTAGGAAACACCGTTATTTTGTTCTAACCACAGTGACGTTTCCTGCTATATTAGAGCTTCTTAGAAAACAAGAGCGTGCTTCTTGCTCTAAAGCAGAGTGTGTTTCATGGATGAGAACTGTGCTGTGTGTTTCCCTTCAGAAATGGAGTTAAATTCCAGGCTCTGTGTCTTCCTACAAGCAAGACATCATTTCAGGTAAACACAGTCACTTTTCAGCTCAAATGAATATAAATCGTTTACGAAGCTCACACGTTTCTTGCTCTTAACTAAAAAGCATTGGATGTTAGAGGACCTGTGGTTTTTATCAGTTTCAGAAGCAGAGTTGAACTAGCAATGGTCCGTATGTGTAGGAAACACAGTTCTTTCGTTCTGAGCACACTTTTAAGTTTCTGGCTCTATTATAGACTCTAGAAAGCAAGAGCGTGCTTCTTACTCTAAAGCAGAGTGTGTTTCATGGATGAGAACTGTGCTGTGTTTTTCCTTTCAGAAATGGAGTTAAATCGAAGGCTCTGTGTCTTCCTACAAGCAAGGCATCTTTTCAGGTAACCTCAGTCACTTTTCAGCTCAAAGTAAGCTACATCGTTCACGAAGCTCACACGTTTCTCGCTCTTAACTGGAAAGCATTGCATGTTAATGGAACTGTGGTTTGTATCAGTTTCATAAGAAGAGTTGACCTAGATATGGTCCGTATGTGTAGGAAACACCGTTATTTTGTTCTGACCACAGTCACGTTTCCTGCTGTATTAGAGACTCTTAGAAAGCAAGAGCGTGATTCTTGCTCTAAAGCAGAGTGTGTTTCATCGATGTGATCTGTGCTGTGTGTTTCCCTTCAGAAATGGAGTTAAATCACAGGCTCTGCATCTTCCTACACACAAGACTTCGTTTCACGTAAACTCAGTCACCTTTCAGCTCAAACATAGCAACATTGTTCACGTAGCTCACACGAATCTTGCTCTTAACTGTAAAGCATTGGATGTTAGAGGACCTGTGCTTTGTATCAGTTTCAGAAGCAGAGTTGAACTAGCAATGGTCCGTATGAGTAGGAAACACCGTTATTTTGTTCTGAGTACCCTCAAGTTTCTGGTTCTATTAGAGACGCTGGAAAGCAAGAGCATGCTACAAGCTCTAAATCAGAGTGTGTGTCATGGATGAGAACTGTGATGTGTGTTTCCCTTCAGAAATGGAGTTAAATCCCAGGCTCTGTGTCTTCCTACAAGCAAGACACCTTTTCAGGTAAACTCAGACACTTTTCAGCTCAAAGGAAGCTACATCGTTCACGAAGCTCACACGTTTCTCGCTCTTAACTTGAAAGCATTGCATGTTTATGGAACTGTGCTTTGTATCAGTTTCAGAAGAAGACTGGACCTAGATATGGTCCCTATGTGTAGGAAACACCGTTATTTTGTTCAAACCACAGTGACGTTTCCTGCACTATTAGAGACTCTTAGAAAGCAAGAGCGTGATTCTTGCTCTAAAGCAGAGTGTGTTTCATGAATGAGAACTGTGCTGTGTATTTCCCTTCAGAAATGGAGTTAAATCCAACGCTCTGTGTCTTCCTACAAGCAAGACAACTTTTCAGGTAAACTAGGTACTTTTCAGGAAAAAGGAAGCTACATCGTTCATGAAGCTCACACGTATCTCGCTCTTAACTGAAAAGCATTGCATGTTAATGGAACTGTGCTTTGTATCAGTTTCAGAAGAAGACGTGACCTAGATATGGTCCGTATGTGTAGGAAACACCGTTATTTTGTTCTAACCACAGTGACGTTTCCTGCTCTATTAGAGCTTCTTAGAAAACAAGAGCGTGCTTCTTGCTCTAAAGCAGAGTGTGTTTCATGGATGAGAACTGTGCTGTGTGTTTCCCTTCAGAAATGGAGTTAAATTCCAGGCTCTGTGTCTTCCTACAAGCAAGACATCATTTCAGGTAAACACAGTCACTTTTCAGCTCAAATGAATATAAATCGTTTACGAAGCTCACACGTTTCTTGCTCTTAACTAAAAAGCATTGGATGTTAGAGCACCTGTGGTTTTTATCAGTTTCAGAAGCAGAGTTGAACTAGCAATGGTCCGTATGTGTAGGAAACACAGTTCTTTTGTTCTGAGCACACTTTTAAGTTTCTGGCTCTATTATAGACTCTAGAAAGCAAGAGCGTGCTTCTTACTCTAAAGCAGAGTGCGTTTCATGGATGAGAACTGTGCTGTGTTTTTCCTTTCAGAAATGGAGTTAAATCGAAGGCTCTGTGTCTTCCTACAAGCAAGGCATCTTTTCAGGTAACCTCAGTCACTTTTCAGCTCAAAGTAAGCTACATCGTTCACGAAGCTCACACGTTTCTCGCTCTTAACTGGAAAGCATTGCATGTTAATGGAACTGTGGTTTGTATCAGTTTCATAAGAAGAGTTGACCTAGATATGGTCCGTATGTGTAGGAAACACCGTTATTTTGTTCTGACCACAGTCACGTTTCCTGCTGTATTAGAGACTCTTAGAAAGCAAGAGCGTGATTCTTGCTCTAAAGCAGAGTGTGTTTCATCGATGTGATCTGTGCTGTGTGTTTCCCTTCAGAAATGGAGTTAAATCACAGGCTCTGCATCTTCCTACACACAAGACTTCGTTTCACGTAAACTCAGTCACCTTTCAGCTCAAACATAGCAACATTGTTCACGTAGCTCACACGAATCTTGCTCTTAACTGTAAAGCATTGGATGTTAGAGGACCTGTGCTTTGTATCAGTTTCAGAAGCAGAGTTGAACTAGCAATGGTCCGTATGAGTAGAAAACACCGTTATTTTGTTCTGAGTACCCTCAAGTTTCTGGTTCTATTAGAGACGCTGGAAAGCAAGAGCATGCTACAAGCTCTAAATCAGAGTGTGTGTCATGGATGAGAACTGTGATGTGTGTTTCCCTTCAGAAATGGAGTTAAATCCCAGGCTCTGTGTCTTCCTACAAGCAAGACACCTTTTCAGGTAAACTCAGTCACTTTTCAGCTCAAAGGAAGCTACATCGTTCACGAAGCTCACACGTTTCTCGCTCTTAACTTGAAAGCATTGCATGTTTATGGAACTGTGCTTTGTATCAGTTTCAGAAGAAGACTGGACCTAGATATGGTCCCTATGTGTAGGAAACACCGTTATTTTGTTCAAACCACAGTGACGTTTCCTGCACTATTAGAGACTCTTAGAAAGCAAGAGCGTGATTCTTGCTCTATAGCAGAGTGTGTTTCATGGATGAGAACTGTGCTGTGTATTTCCCTTCAGAAATGGAGTTAAATCCAACGCTCTGTGTCTTCCTACAAGCAAGACAACTTTTCAGGTAAACTAGGTACTTTTCAGGAAAAAGGAAGCTACATCGTTCATGAAGCTCACACGTTTCTCGCTCTTAACTGAAAAGCATTGCATGTTAATGGAACTGTGCTTTGTATCAGTTTCAGAAGAAGACTTGACCTAGATATGGTCCGTATGTGTAGGAAACACCGTTATTTTGTTCTAACCACAGTGACGTTTCCTGCTCTATTAGAGCTTCTTAGAAAACAAGAGCGTGCTTCTTGCTCTAAAGCAGAGTGTGTTTCATGGATGAGAACTGTGCTGTGTGTTTCCCTTCAGAAATGGAGTTAAATTCCAGGCTCTGTGTCTTCCTACAAGCAAGACATCATTTCAGGTAAACACAGTCACTTTTCAGCTCAAATGAATATAAATCGTTTACGAAGCTCACACGTTTCTTGCTCTTAACTAAAAAGCATTGGATGTTAGATGACCTGTGGTTTGTATCAGTTTTAGAAGCAGAGTGGAACTAGCAATGCTACGTATGTGTAGGAAACACTGTTTTTTTGTTCTGAGCACACATTCAAGTTTTGGCTCTATTATAGACTCTAGAAAGCAAGAGCGTGCTTCTTGCTCTAAAGCAGAGTGTCTTTCATGGATGAGAACTGTGCTGTGTTTTTCCCTTCAGAAATGGAGTTAAATCCCAGGCTCTGTGTCTTCCTACAAGCAAGACATCTTTTCAGGTAAACTCAGTCACTTTTTAGCTGAAAGGAAGCTACATCGTTCACGAAGCTCACACGTTTCTCGCTCTTAACTGGAAAGCATTGCATGTTAATGGAACTGTGGTTTGTATCAGTTTCAGAAGAAGTGTTGACCTAGATATGGTCCGTATATGTAGGAAACACCGTTATTTTGTTGTGACCACAGTCACGTTTCTTGCTCTATTAGAGACTCTTAGAAAGCAAGAGCGTCCTTCTTGCTCTAAAGGAGAGTGTGTTTCATGGATGAGAACTGCGCTGTGTGTTTCCCTTCAGAAATGGAGTTAAATTACAAGCTCTGTGTCCTCCTACAAGCCTGACATCTTTTCAGGTAAACGCAGTCACTTTTCAGCTCAAATGAATATAAATTGTTTACGAACCTCACACGTTTTTTGCTCTTAAATAAAAAGCATTGAATGTTAGATGACTTTTGGTTTGTATCAGTTTCAGAAGCCGAGTTGAACTAGCAATGGTCCTTATGTATAGGAAACACCGTTCTTTTGTTCAGGGTACCCTCAAGTTTCTGGCTGTATTAGAGAATCTAGAAAGCAAGAGCGTGCTTCTTGCTCTAAAGCAGAGTGTGTTTCATGGATGAGAACTGGGCTGTGTTTTTCCCTTCAGAAATGGAGTTAAATCCCAGGCTCTGTGTCTTCCTACAAGCAAGACATCTTAACAGGTAAACCCAGTCACTATTCAACTCAAATGAATATAAATCGTTTACAAAGATCACACGTTTCTCGCTCTTCACTGAAAAGCATTGGACGTTAGATGACTTGTGGTTTGTATCAGTTTCCGAAGCAGAGTTGAACTAGCGATGGTCCCTATGTGTAGGAAAAACCGTTCTTTTTTTCAGAGTACCCTCAAGTTTCTGGCTCTATTAGAAACTCTGCAAAGCAACAGCATGCTACTAGCTCTAAAACAGAGTGTGGGTCATGGATGAGAACTGTGCTGTGTGTTTCCCTTCAGAAATGGAGTTAAATCCCAGGCTCTGTGTCTGCCTACAATTAAGACATCTTTTCAGGTAAACGCATTCACTTTTCAGCTCAAAGGAAGCTACATCGTTCACGAAGCTCACATGTTTCTCGCTCTTAATTGACAGCATTCCATGTTAATGGAACTTTGCTTTATATCAGTTTCAGAAGAAGAGTTGAGCTAGATATGGTCCGTATGTGTAGGAAACACCGTTATTTTGTTCGAACCATAGGGACTTTTCCTGCTCTATTAGAGACTCTTAGAAAACAAGAACGTGCTTCTTGCTCTAAAGCAGAGTGTGTTTCATGGATGAGAACTGTGCTGTGTGTTTCCCTTCAGAAATGGAGTTAAATTCCAGGCTCTGTGTCTTCCTACAAGCAAGACATCATTTCAGGTAAACACAGTCACTTTTCAGCTCAAATGAATATAAATCGTTTACGAAGCTCACACGTTTCTTGCTCTTAACTAAAAAGCATTGGATGTTAGATGACCTGTGGTTTGTATCAGTTTTAGAAGCAGTGTGGAACTAGCAATGCTACGTATGTGTAGGAAACACTGTTCTTTTGTTCTGAGCACACATTCAAGTTTTGGCTCTATTATAGACTCTTAGAAAGCAAGAGCGTCCTTCTTGCTCTAAAGGAGAGTGTGTTTCATGGATGAGAACTGCGCTGTGTGTTTCCCTTCAGAAATGGAGTTAAATTACAAGCTCTGTGTCTTCCTACAAGCCTGACATCTTTTCAGGTAAACGCAGTCACTTTTCAGCTCAAATGAATATAAATCGTTTACAAACCTCACACGTTTTTTGCTCTTAACTAAAAAGCATTGAATGTTAGATGACTTGTGGTTTGTATCAGTTTCAGAAGCCGAGTTGAACTAGCAATGGTCCTTATGTGTAGGAAACACCGTTCTTTTGTTCAGAGCACCCTCAATTTTCTGGCTGTATTAGAGAATCTAGAAAGCAAGAGCGTGCTTCTTGCTCTAAAGCAGAGTGTGTTTCATGGATGAGAACTGGGCTGTGTTTTTCCCTTCAGAAATGGAGTTAAATCCCAGGCTCTGTGTCTTCCTACAAGCAAGACATCTTTTCAGGGAAACTCAGTCACTTTTCAGCTCAAAGGAATCTACATCTTTCACGAAGCTCACACGTTTCTCGCTCTTAACTGGAAAGCATTGCATGTTAATGGAACTGTGGTTTGTATCAGTAACAGAAGAAGAGTTGACCTAGATATGGTCCGTATGTGTAGGAAACACCGTTATTTTGTTCTGACCACAGTCACGTTTCCTGCTGTATTAGAGACTCTTAGAAAGCAAGATCGTGCTTCTTGCTCAAAAGCAGAGTGTGTTTCATGGATAAGAACAGTGCTGTGTGTTTCCCATCAGAAATGGAATTAAATCCCAGGCTCTCTGTCTTCCTACAAGCAAGACAACTTTTCAGGTGAACTAAGTCACTTTTCAGCTCAAATTAATATAAACCATTTACCAAGCTCACACATTTCTCCCTCTTAACTGAAAAGCAATGGATGTTAGATGACTTGTGGTTTGTATCAGTTTCAGAAGCACAGTTGAACTAGCAATGGTCCGTATGTCTAGGAAACACCGTTCTTTTGTTCTGAGCACACTCATGTTTCCTGCTCTATTAGAGAGTCTAGAAAGCAAAAGCATGCTTCTTCTTATATGCAGAGTGTGTGTCATCGTCAGAACAGTGCTGTGTGTTTCCCTTCAGAAATGGAGTTAAATCACAGGCTCTGCATCTTCCTACAAGCACGACTTCGTTTCATGTAAACTCAGTCACCATTCAGCTCAAACAAAGCTACATCCTTCACGTAGCTCACACGTTTCTTGTTCTTAACATTAAAGCATTGGATGTTAGAGGACCTGTGGTTTTTATCAGTTTCAGAAGCAGAGTTGAACTAGCAATGGTCTGTATGTGTAGGAAACACAGTTCTTTTGTTCTGAGCACACTTTTAACTTTCTGGCTCTATTATAGACTCTAGAAAGCAAGAGCGTGCTTCTTACTCTAAAGCAGAGTGTGTTTCATGGATGAGAACTGTGCTGTGTTTTTCCTTTCAGAAATGGAGTTAAATCGAAGGCTCTGTGTCTTCCTACAAGCAAGGCATCTTTTCAGGTAACCTCAGTCACTTTTCAGCTCAAAGTAAGCTACATCGTTCACGAAGCTCACACGTTTCTCGCTCTTAATTGGAAAGCATTGCATGTTAATGGAACTGTGGTTTGTATCAGTTTCATAAGAAGAGTTGACCTAGATATGGTCCGTATGTGTAGGAAACACCGTTATTTTGTTCTGACCACAGTCACGTTTCCTGCTGTATTAGAGACTCTTAGAAAGCAAGAGCGTGATTCTTGCTCTAAAGCAGAGTGTGTTTCATCGATGTGATCTGTGCTGTGTGTTTCCCTTCAGAAATGGAGTTAAATCACAGGCTCTGCATCTTCCTACACACAAGACTTCGTTTCACGTAAACTCAGTCACCTTTCAGCTCAAACATAGCAACATTGTTCACGTAGCTCACACGAATCTTGCTCTTAACTGTAAAGCATTGGATGTTAGAGGACCTGTGCTTTGTATCAGTTTCAGAAGCAGAGTTGAACTAGCAATGGTCCGTATGAGTAGGAAACACCGTTATTTTGTTCTGAGTACCCTCAAGTTTCTGGTTCTATTAGAGACGCTGGAAAGCAAGAGCATGCTACAAGCTCTAAATCAGAGTGTGTGTCATGGATGAGAACTGTGATGTGTGTTTCCCTTCAGAAATGGAGTTAAATCCCAGGCTCTGTGTCTTCCTACAAGCAAGACACCTTTTCAGGTAAACTCAGTCACTTTTCAGCTCAAAGGAAGCTACATCGTTCACGAAGCTCACACGTTTCTCGCTCTTAACTTGAAAGCATTGCATGTTTATGGAACTGTGCTTTGTATCAGTTTCAGAAGAAGACTGGACCTAGATATGGTCCCTATGTGTAGGAAACACCGTTATTTTGTTCAAACCACAGTGACGTTTCCTGCACTATTAGAGACTCTTAGAAAGCAAGAGCATGATTCTTGCTCTAAAGCAGAGTGTGTTTCATGGATGAGAACTGTGCTGTGTATTTCCCTTCAGAAATGGAGTTAAATCCAACGCTCTGTGTCTTCCTACAAGCAAGACAACTTTTCAGGTAAACTAGGTACTTTTCAGGAAAAAGGAAGCTACATCGTTCATGAAGCTCACACGTTTCTCGCTCTTAACTGAAAAGCATTGCATGTTAATGGAACTGTGCTTTGTATCAGTTTCAGAAGAAGACTTGACCTAGATATGGTCCGTATGTGTAGGAAACACCGTTATTTTGTTCTAACCACAGTGACGTTTCCTGCTCTATTAGAGCTTCTTAGAAAACAAGAGCGTGCTTCTTGCTCTAAAGCAGAGTGTGTTTCATGGATGAGAACTGTGCTGTGTGTTTCCCTTCAGAAATGGAGTTAAATTCCAGGCTCTGTGTCTTCCTACAAGCAAGACATCATTTCAGGTAAACACAGTCACTTTTCAGCTCAAATGAATATAAATCGTTTACGAAGCTCACACGTTTCTTGCTCTTAACTAAAAAGCATTGGATGTTAGAGGACCTGTGGTTTTTATCAGTTTCAGAAGCAGAGTTGAACTAGCAATGGTCCGTATGTGTAGGAAACACAGTTCTTTTGTTCTGAGCACACTTTTAAGTTTCTGGCTCTATTATAGACTCTAGAAAGCAAGAGCGTGCTTCTTACTCTAAAGCAGAGTGTGTTTCATGGATGAGAACTGTGCTGTGTTTTTCCTTTCAGAAATGGAGTTAAATCGAAGGCTCTGTGTCTTCCTACAAGCAAGGCATCTTTTCTGGTAACCTCAGTCACTTTTCAGCTCAAAGTAAGCTACATCGTTCACGAAGCTCACACGTTTCTCGCTCTTAACTGGAAAGCATTGCATGTTAATGGAACTGTGGTTTGTATCAGTTTCATAAAAAGAGTTGACCTAGATATGGTCCGTATGTGTAGGAAACACCGTTATTTTGTTCTGACCACAGTCACGTTTCCTGCTGTATTAGAGACTCTTAGAAAGCAAGAGCGTGATTCTTGCTCTAAAGCAGAGTGTGTTTCATCGATGTGATCTGTGCTGTGTGTTTCCCTTCAGAAATGGAGTTAAATCACAGGCTCTGCATCTTCCTACACACAAGACTTCGTTTCACGTAAACTCAGTCACCTTTCAGCTCAAACATAGCAACATTGTTCACGTAGCTCACACGAATCTTGCTCTTAACTGTAAAGCATTGGATGTTAGAGGACCTGTGCTTTGTATCAGTTTCAGAAGCAGAGTTGAACTAGCAATGGTCCGTATGAGTAGGAAACACCGTTATTTTGTTCTGAGTACCCTCAAGTTTCTGGTTCTATTAGAGACGCTGGAAAGCAAGAGCATGCTACAAGCTCTAAATCAGAGTGTGTGTCATGGATGAGAACTGTGATGTGTGTTTCCCTTCAGAAATGGAGTTAAATCCCAGGCTCTGTGTCTTCCTACAAGCAAGACACCTTTTCAGGTAAACTCAGACACTTTTCAGCTCAAAGGAAGCTACATCGTTCACGAAGCTCACACGTTTCTCGCTCTTAACTTGAAAGCATTGCATGTTTATGGAACTGTGCTTTGTATCAGTTTCAGAAGAAGACTGGACCTAGATATGGTCCCTATGTGTAGGAAACACCGTTATTTTGTTCAAACCACAGTGACGTTTCCTGCACTATTAGAGACTCTTAGAAAGCAAGAGCGTGATTCTTGCTCTAAAGCAGAGTGTGTTTCATGGATGAGAACTGTGCTGTGTATTTCCCTTCAGAAATGGAGTTAAATCCAACGCTCTGTGTCTTCCTACAAGCAAGACAACTTTTCAGGTAAACTAGGTACTTTTCAGGAAAAAGGAAGCTACATCGTTCATGAAGCTCACACGTTTCTCGCTCTTAACTGAAAAGCATTGCATGTTAATGGAACTGTGCTTTGTATCAGTTTCAGAAGAAGACTTGACCTAGATATGGTCCGTATGTGTAGGAAACACCGTTATTTTGTTCTAACCACAGTGACGTTTCCTGCTCTATTAGAGCTTCTTAGAAAACAAGAGCGTGCTTCTTGCTCTAAAGCAGAGTGTGTTTCATGGATGAGAACTGTGCTGTGTGTTTCCCTTCAGAAATGGAGTTAAATTCCAGGCTCTGTGTCTTCCTACAAGCAAGACATCATTTCAGGTAAACACAGTCACTTTTCAGCTCAAATGAATATAAATCGTTTACGAAGCTCACACGTTTCTTGCTCTTAACTAAAAAGCATTGGATGTTAGAGGACCTGTGGTTTTTATCAGTTTCAGAAGCAGAGTTGAACTAGCAATGGTCCGTATGTGTAGGAAACACAGTTCTTTTGTTCTGAGCACACTTTTAAGTTTCTGGCTCTATTATAGACTCTAGAAAGCAAGAGCGTGCTTCTTACTCTAAAGCAGAGTGTGTTTCATGGATGAGAACTGTGCTGTGTTTTTCCTTTCAGAAATGGAGTTAAATCGAAGGCTCTGTGTCTTCCTACAAGCAAGGCATCTTTTCAGGTAACCTCAGTCACTTTTCAGCTCAAAGTAAGCTACATCGTTCACGAAGCTCACACGTTTCTCGCTCTTAACTGGAAAGCATTGCATGTTAATGGAACTGTGGTTTGTATCAGTTTCATAAGAAGAGTTGACCTAGATATGGTCCCTATGTGTAGGAAACACCGTTATTTTGTTCTGACCACAGTCACGTTTCCTGCTGTATTAGAGACTCTTAGAAAGCAAGAGCGTGATTCTTGCTCTAAAGCAGAGTGTGTTTCATCGATGTGATCTGTGCTGTGTGTTTCCCTTCAGAAATGGAGTTAAATCACAGGCTCTGCATCTTCCTACACACAAGACTTCGTTTCACGTAAACTCAGTCACCTTTCAGCTCAAACATAGCAACATTGTTCACGTAGCTCACACGAATCTTGCTCTTAACTGTAAAGCATTGGATGTTAGAGGACCTGTGCTTTGTATCAGTTTCAGAAGCAGAGTTGAACTAGCAATGGTCCGTATGAGTAGGAAACACCGTTATTTTGTTCTGAGTACCCTCAAGTTTCTGGTTCTATTAGAGACGCTGGAAAGCAAGAGCATGCTACAAGCTCTAAATCAGAGTGTGTGTCATGGATGAGAACTGTGATGTGTGTTTCCCTTCAGAAATGGAGTTAAATCCCAGGCTCTGTGTCTTCCTACAAGCAAGACACCTTTTCAGGTAAACTCAGACACTTTTCAGCTCAAAGGAAGCTACATCGTTCACGAAGCTCACACGTTTCTCGCTCTTAACTTGAAAGCATTGCATGTTTATGGAACTGTGCTTTGTATCAGTTTCAGAAGAAGACTGGACCTAGATATGGTCCCTATGTGTAGGAAACACCGTTATTTTGTTCAAACCACAGTGACGTTTCCTGCACTATTAGAGACTCTTAGAAAGCAAGAGCGTGATTCTTGCTCTAAAGCAGAGTGTGTTTCATGAATGAGAACTGTGCTGTGTATTTCCCTTCAGAAATGGAGTTAAATCCAACGCTCTGTGTCTTCCTACAAGCAAGACAACTTTTCAGGTAAACTAGGTACTTTTCAGGAAAAAGGAAGCTACATCGTTCATGAAGCTCACACGTTTCTCGCTCTTAACTGAAAAGCATTGCATGTTAATGGAACTGTGCTTTGTATCAGTTTCAGAAGAAGACTGGACCTAGATATGGTCCGTATGTGTAGGAAACACCGTTATTTTGTTCTAACCACAGTGACGTTTCCTGCTCTATTAGAGCTTCTTAGAAAACAAGAGCGTGCTTCTTGCTCTAAAGCAGAGTGTGTTTCATGGATGAGAACTGTGCTGTGTGTTTCCCTTCAGAAATGGAGTTAAATTCCAGGCTCTGTGTCTTCCTACAAGCAAGACATCATTTCAGGTAAACACAGTCACTTTTCAGCTCAAATGAATATAAATCGTTTACGAAGCTCACACGTTTCTTGCTCTTAACTAAAAAGCATTGAATGTTAGATGACCTGTGGTTTGTATCAGTTTTAGAAGCAGTGTGGAACTAGCAATGCTACGAATGTGTAGGAAACACTGTTCTTTTGTTCTGAGCACACATTCAAGTTTTGGCTCTATTATAGACTCTAGAAAGCAAGAGCGTGCTTCTTGCTCTAAAGCAGAGTGTCTTTCATGGATGAGAACTGTGCTGTGTTTTTCCCTTCAGAAATGGAGTTAAATCCCAGGCTCTGTGTCTTCGTACAAGCAAGACATCTTTTCAGGTAATCTCAGTCACTTTTTAGCTCAAAGGAAGCTACATCGATCACGAAGCTCACACGTTTCTCGCTCTTAACTGGAAAGCATTGCATGTTAATGGAACTGTGGTTTGTATCAGTTTCAGAAGAAGTGTTGACCTAGATATGGTCCGTATATGTAGGAAACACCGTTATTTTGTTGTGACCACAGTCACGTTTCTTACTCTATTAGAGACTCTTAGAAAGCAACAGCGTCCTTCTTGCTCTAAAGCAGAGTGTGTTTCATGGATGAGAACTGCGCTGTGTG
Source organism: Onychomys arenicola (assembly GCA_949786405.1). NCBI lineage: Eukaryota > Metazoa > Chordata > Mammalia > Rodentia > Cricetidae > Onychomys > Onychomys arenicola. The sequence goes on along the minus strand of CATKUM010000061.1, from coordinate 1,148,993 downwards.
TTTCCCTTCAGAAATGGAGTTAAATTACAAGCTCTGTGTCTTCCTACAAGCCTGACATCTTTTCAGGTAAACGCAGTCACTTTTCAGCTCAAATGAATATAAATCGTTTACGAACCTCACACGTTTTTTGCTCTTAACTAAAAAGCATTGAATGTTAGATGACTTGTGGTTTGTATCAGTTTCAGAAGCCGAGTTGAACTAGCAATGGTCCTTATGTGTAGGAAACACCGTTCTTTTGTGCAGAGCACCCTCAATTTTCTGGCTGTATTAGAGAATCTAGAAAGCAAGAGCGTGCTTCTTGCTCTAAAGCAGAGTGTCTTTCATGGATGAGAACTGGGCTGTGTTTTTCCCTTCAGAAATGGAGTTAAATCCCAGGCTCTGTGTCTTCCTACAAGCAAGACATCTTTTCAGGGAAACTCAGTCACTTTTCATCTCAAAGGAATCTACATCTTTCACGAAGCTCACACGTTTCTCGCTCTTAACTGGAAAGCATTGCATGTTAATGGAACTGTGGTTTGTATCAGTAACAGAAGAAGAGTTGACCTAGATATGGTCCGTATGTGTAGGAAACACCGTTCTTTTGTTCTGAGTACCCTCATGTTTCTGGCTCTATTAGAGACTCTTGAAAGCAAGAGAATGCTACTAGCTCTAAAACAGAGTGTGTGTCATGGATGAGAATTGTGATGTGTGTTTCCCTTCAGAAATGGAGTTAAATCCCAGGCTCTGTGTCTTCCTACAAGCAAGACATCTTTTCAGGTAAACGCAGTCACTTTTCAGCTCAAATGAATATAAATCGTTTACGAAGATCACGAGTTTCTCGCTCTTAATTGAAAAGCATTGGATATTAGATGACTTGTCGTTTGTATCAGTTTCCGAAGCAGAGTTGAATTAGCGATGGTCTGTATGTGTAGGAAACACCGATCTTTTGTTCTGAGCACACTCACGTTTCCTGCTCTATTAGAGACTCTAGAAAGCAAGAGCGTGCTTCTTCTTATATGCAGAGTGTGTTTCATGGATGTGATCTGTGCTGTGTGTTTCCCTTCAGAAATGGAGTTAAATCTCAGGCTCTGCATCTTCCTACAAGCAAGACTTCGTTCACGTAAACTCAGTCACCTTTCAGCTCAAACATAGCAACATTGTTCACGTAGCTCAAACGAATCTTGCTCTTAACTGTAAAGCATTGGATGTTAGAGGACCTGTGGTTTGTATCAGTTTCAGAAGCAGAGTTGAACTAGCAATGGTCCGTATGTGTAGGAAACACCGTTATTTTGTTCTGAGTACCCTCAAGTTTCTTGCTCTATTAGAGACTCTGGAAAGCAAGAGCATGCTACTAGCTCTAAAACAGAGTGTGTGTCATGGATGAGAACTGTGCTGTGTGTTTCCCTTCAGAAATGGAGTTAAATCCTAGGCTCTGTGCCTTCCTACAATTAAGACATCTTTTCAGGTAAAGGCAGTCACTTTTCAGCTCAAAGGAAGGTACATTGTTCACGAAGCTCACATGTTTCTCGCTCTTAACTTGAAAGCATTGCATGTTAACGTAACTGTGCTTTGTATCAGTTTCAAAAGAAGACTTGACCTTGATATGGTCCGTATGTGTGGGAAACACCGTTATTTTGTTCTAACCACAGTGACGATTCCTACTCTATTAGAGACTTTTAGAAAACAAGAGCGTGCTTCTTGCTCTAAAGCAGAGTGTGTTTCATGATTGAGAACTGTGCTGTGTGTTTCCCTTGAGAAATGGAATTAAATCTCAGCCTCTGTGTTTTCCTATAAGCAAGACATCTTTTCAGGTAAACTCAGTCACTTTTCAGCTCAAAGGAAGCTACATCGTTCACGAAACTCACATTTTTCTCGCTCTTAACTTGAAAGCATTGCACGTTGATGGAACCGTGGTTTGTATCAGTTTCAGAAGAAGAGTTGACCTAGATATGGTACGTATGTGTAGGAAACACTGTTATTTTGTTCTGACCACAGTCACGTTTCCTGCTGTATTAGAGACCCTTAGAAAGCAAGAGCATGCTTCCTGATCTAAAGCAGAGTGTGTTTCATGGATGAGAACTGTGCTGTGTGTTTACCTTCAGAAATGGAGTTAAATCCCAGGCTCTGTGTCTTCCTACAGACAGGACATCATTTCAGGTAAACGCAGTCACTTTTCAGCTCACAGGAAGCTACCTTGTTCAAGAAGCTCACACGTTGCTCGCTCTTAAGTGGAAAGCATTGCATGTTAGAGGAACGGTGGTTTGTATCAGTTTCAGAAGAAGAGTTGACCTAGATATGGTCTATATGTGTAGGAAACACTGTTATTTTGTTCTATCCACAGTCACGTTTCCTGCTGTATTAGAGACTCTTAGAAAGCAAGAGCGGTCTTCTTGCTCTAAAGCAGATTGTGTTTCATGGATTAGAACTGTGCTGTATGTTTCCCTTCAGAAAAGGAGTTTAATCCCAGTCTCTGTGTCTTCCTACAAGCAAGAAATCATTTCCGGTAATCGCAGTCACTTTTCAGCTCAAATGAATATAAATCATTTACGAAGCTCACACGTTTCTAGCTGTTAACTGAAAAGCATTGGATGATAGATGAATTGTGGTTTGTATCAGATTCAGAAGCAGAGTTGAACTAGCTATTGTCCATATGTGTAGGAAACACTGTTCTTTTGTTCAGAGTACCCTCAATTTTCTGGCTCTATTAGAGAATCTAGAAAGCCAGAGCATGCTTCCTGCTCTAAAGCAGAGTGTGTTTCATGGATGAGAACTGTGCTGTGTGTTTCCCTTCACAAATGGAGTTAAATCCCAGGCTCTGTGTCTTCCTACAAGCAAGACATCATTTCAGGTAAACGCAGTCACTTTTCAGCTCAAATGAATATCAATCTTTTACGAAGCTCACACGTTTCTGGCTCTTAACTAAAAAGCTATGGATGTTAGATGACTTTTGGTTTGTATCAATTTCAGAAGCAGAGTTGAACTAGCAATGGTCCTTATGCGTTGGAAACACCGTTATTTTGTTATAAGTACCCTCAATTTTCTGGGTCTATTAGAGAATCTGGAAAGCAAGAGAATGCTTCTTGCTCTAAAGCAGAGTGTGTTTCATGGATGAGAACTGTGCTGTGTGTTACCGTTCACAAATGGAGTTAAATCCCAGGCTCTGTGTCTTCCTACAAGCAAGACATCTTTTCAGGTAAACTCAGTCACCTTTCAGCTCAAAGGAAGCTACATTGTTCACGAAGCTCACACCTTTCTATTTCTTAACTGAAAAGCATTGCATGTTAGAGTCACTGTCGTTTGTATCAGTTTCAGAAGAAGAGTTGACCTAGGTATGGTCCGTATGTGAAGGAAACACTGTTATTTTGTTTTGATTACAGTCACGTTTCCTGCTGTATTAGAGATTCTTAGAAAGCAAGAGCGTGCTTCTTGCTCTAAAGCAGAGTGTGTTTCATGGATGAGAACTGTGCTGTGTGTTTCCCTTCAGAAATGGAGTTAAATTCCAGGCTCTGTGTCTTCCTACAAGCAGGACATCATTTCAGGTCAACGCAGTCACTTTTCAGCTCAAATGAATATAAATCGTTTACGAAGAACACATGTTTCTTGCTCTTCACTGAAAAGCATTGGATGTTAGATGACTTGTGATTTTTATCAGTTTCAGAAGCAGAGTTAAACTAGCAATGGTCCGTATGTTTAGGAAACACCTTTCTTTTGTTCTGAGCACACTCACGTTTTCTGCTCTATCAGAGACTCTGGAATGCAAGAGCGTGCGTCTTCTTATATGCTGAGTGTCTTTCATCGTGAGAACAGTGCTGTGTGTTTCCCTTCTGAAATGGAGTTAAATTATAGGCTCTCTGTCTTCCTACAAGCAAGACATCTTTTCAGGTAAACTCAGTCACTTTTCAGCTCAAAGGAAGCTACATCGTTCACGAAGCTCACACGTTTCTCCCTCTTAACTGGAAAGCATTGCATGTTACTGGAACAGTGGTTTGTATCAGTTTCATAAGAAGAGTTGACCTAGATATGGTCCGTATGTGTAGGAAACACCGTTCTTTTGTTCTGAACACACTCACGTTTCCTGCTGTATTAGAGACTCATAGAAAGCAAGAGCGTGCTTCTTGCTCTAAAGTAGAGTGTGTTTCATGGATGAGAACTGTGCTGTGTGTTTCCCTTCAGAAATGGAGTTAAATTATAGGCTCTCTGTCTTCCTACAAGCAAGACATAATTTCAGGTAAATGCAGTCACTTTTCAGCTCAAAAGAATAAAAATTGTTTACGAGGCTCACACGTTTCTCGCTCTTAAATGAAAAGCATTGGATGTTAGATGACTTGTGGTTTCTATCAGTTTCTGAAGCAGAGTTGAACTAGCTATGGTCCGTATTTGTAGGAAACACCGTTCTTTTGTTGTGAGCTCACTCACGTTTCCTGCTCAATCAGAGAATCTAGAAAGCAAGAGTGTGCTTCCCCTTATATGCTGAGTGTGTTCCATCGTGGGAACAGTGCTGTGTGTTTCCCTTCAGAAATCGAGTTAAATCACAGCCTCTGTATCTTCCTACAATCAAGACATTGTTTCAGGTAAATGCAGTCACTTTTCAGCTCAAATGAATATAAATCGTTTACGAAGCTCACACGTTTCTTGCTCTTAACTGAAAAGCATTGGATGTTAGATGACTTGTCGTTTGTATCAGTTTCAGAAGCAGAGTTGAACTAGCAATGGTCTGTATGTGTAGGAAACACCATTCTATTGTTCCTAGTACCCTGAAGTTTCTGGCTCTATTAGAGACTCTAGAAAGCCAGAGCATGCTTCGTGCTCTAAAGCACAGTGTGTTTCATGGATGAGAACTGTGCTGTGTGTTTCGCTTCAGAAATGGAGTTAAATCCCAGGCTCTGTGTCTTCCTATAAGCAAGATACCTTTTCAGGTAAACTCAGTCACTTTTCAGCTCAAAGGAAGCTACATCGTTCACGAAACTCACACGTTTCTCGCTCATAACTGGAAAGCATTGCATGTTAATGGAACTGTGGTTTGTATCAGTTTCAGAAGAAGAGTTGACCTAGATATGGTCCGTATGTGTAGGAAACTCCGTTATTTTGTTGTGAACGCACGTTTCCTGATGTATTAGAGACTCTTAGAAAGCAAGAGTGTGCTTCTTGCTCTAAAGCAGAGTGTGTTTCATGATTGAGAACTGTGCTGTGTGTTTCCCTGCAGAGATGGAGTTAAATCCCAGGCTCTGTGTCTTCCTACAATCAAGACATCTTTTCAGGTAATCTCAGTCACCTTTCAGCTCAAAGGAAGCTACATCTTTCAAGAAGCTCACACGTTTCTCGCTCTTAACTTGAAAGCATTGCATGTTAATGGAACTGTGCTTTGTATCAGTTTCAGAAGCAGAGTTGAACTAGCAATGGTCCATATGTGTAGGAAAAACCGTTATTTTGTTCTGACCACAGTCACATTTCCTGCTGTATTAGAGACTCATAGAAAGCAAGAGCGTGCTTCTTGCTCTAAAGCAGACTGTGTTTCATGGATGAGAACTGCGCTGTGTGTTTCCCTTCAGAAATTGAGTTAAATTCCAGGCTCTCTGTCTTCCTACAAGCAAGACATAATTTCAGGTAAATGCAGTCACTTTTCAGCTCAAAAGAATATAAATCATTTATGAAGCTCACACGTTTCTCGCTCTTAAATGAAAAGCATTGGATGTTAGATGACTTGTGGTTTCTATCAGTTTCAGAAGCAGAGTTGAACTAGCTATGGTCCGTATGTGTAGGAAACACCGTTATTTTGTTCTGAGCACACTCACGTTTCTGGCTCTATTAGAGACTCTAGAAAGCCAGAGCATGCTTCGTGCTCTAAAGCAGAGTGTGTTTCATGGATGAGAACTGTGCTGTGTGTTTCCGTTCAGACATGGAATTAAATCCCAGGCTCTATGTCTTCCTATAAGCAAGAGATCTTTTCAGTTAAACTCAGTCACATTTCAGCTCAAAGGAATCTACATCGTTCACGAAGCTCACACGTTTCTCGCTCTTAACTTGAAAGCATTGCATGTTAATGGAACTGTGGTTTGTATCAGTTTCAGAAGCAGAGTTGAACTTGCAATGGTCTGTATGTATAGAAAACACCGTTGTTTTGTTCTGAGCACACTCACGTTTCCTGCACTATTAGAGACTCTAGAAAGCAAGAGCGTGCTTCTTCCTATACGCAGAGTGCGTTTCATCGTGAGAACAGTGCTGTGTGTTTCTCTTCAGAAATGTAGTTAAATCACAGGCTCTGTATCTTCCTACAAGCAAGACTTCATTTCACGTAAACACAGTCACCTTACGCTCAAACAAAGCTACATCGTTCATGTAGCTCATACGTTTCTTGCTCTTAAATGTAAAGCATTGGATGTTAGAGTACCTGTGGTTTGGGTCAGTTTCAGAAGCAGAGTTGAACTAGCAATGGTCCGTATGTGTAGGAAACACCCTTCTTTTGTTATGAGTACCCTCAAGTTTCTGTCTCTATTAGAGACTCTGGAAAGCAAGAGGAAGTCTTGCCCTAAAGCAGAGTGTGTTTCATGGATGAGAACTGTGCTGTGTGGTTCCCTTCAGAAATGGAGTTAAATTCCAGGCTCTGTGTCTTCCTACAAGCAGGACATCATTTCAGGTAAACGCAGTCACTTGTCAGCTCAAATGAATATAAATCGTTTACGAAGAACACACGTTTCTTGCTCTTAACTGAAAAGCATTGGATGTTAGATGACTTGTGGTTTGTATCAGTTTCAGAAGCAGAGTTGAAGTAGCAATGGTCTGTATGTGTAGGAAATACCGTTCTTTTGTTCTGAGTACCCTCAAGTTTCTGGCTCTATTAGAGACTCTAGAAAGCCAGAGCATGCTTCGTGCTCTAAAGCAGAGTGTTTTTCATGGATGAGAACTGTGCTGTGTGTTTCCCTTCAGATATGGAGATAAATCCCAGGCTCTGTGTCTTCCTATAAGCAAGATACCTTTTCAGGTAAACTCAGTCCCTTTTCAGCTCAAAGGAAGCTACATCGTTCACGAAGCTCACACGTTTCTCGCTCTTAACTGAAAAGCATTGGATGTTAGATGACTTGTGGTTTGTATCAGTTTCAGAAGCAGAGTTGAAATAGCAAAGGTCTGTATGTATGAGAAACCCCGTTCTTTTGTTCTGAGCACACTCACGTTTCCTGCTCTATTAGAGACTCTAGAAAGCAAGAGCGTGCTTATTCCAATACGCAGAGTGTGTTTCATCGTGAGAACAGTGCTGTGTGTTTCCCTTCAGAAATGGAGTTAAATCCCAGGCTCTGTGTCTTCCTACAAGCAAGATATCTTTTCAGGTAAACTCATTCACTTTTCAGCTCAAAGGAAGCTACATGGTTCACGAAGCTCACACGTTTCTCGCTCTTAACTGGAAAGCATTGCATGTTACTGGAACAGTGGTTTGTATCAGTTTCATAAGAAGAGTTGACCTAGATATGGTCCGTATGTGTAGGAAACACCGTTCTTTTGTTCTGAACACACTCACGTTTCCTGCTGTATTAGAGACTCTAGAAAGCAAGAGCGTGCTTCTTGCTCTAAAGTAGAGTGTGTTTCATGGATGAGAACTGTGCTGTGTGTTTCCCTTCAGAAATGGAGTTAAATCCCAGGCTCTGTGTCTTCCTATGAGCAAGATACCTTTTCAGGTAAACTCAGTCACTTTTCAGCTCAAAGGAAGCTACATCGTTCACGAAACTCACACGTTTCTCGCTCATAACTGGAAAGCATTGCATGTTAATGGAACTGTGGTTTGTATCAGTTTCAGAAGAAGAGTTGACCTAGATATGGTCCGTATGTGTAGGAAACTCCTTATTTTGTTGTGAACGCACGTTTCCTGATGTATTAGAGACTCTTAGAAAGCAAGAGCGTGCTTCTTGCTCTAAAGCAGAGTGTGTTTCATGATTGAGAACTGTGCTGTGTGTTTCCCTTCAGAGATGGAGTTAAATCCCAGGCTCTGTGTCTTCCTACAAGCAAGACATCTTTTCAGGTAATCTCAGTCACCTTTCAGCTCAAAGGAAGCTACATCGTTCACGAAGCTCACACGTTTCTCGCTCTTAACTTGAAAGCATTGCATGTTAATGGTACTGTGCTTTGTATCAGTTTCAGAAGCAGAGTTGAACTTGCAATGGTCTGTATGTATAGAAAACACCGTTGTTTTGTTCTGAGCACACTCACGTTCCCTGCACTATTAGAGACTCTAGAAAGCAATAGCGTGCTTCTTCCTATACGCAGAGTGCGTTTCATCGTGAGAACAGTGCTGTGTGTTTCTCTTCAGAAATGTAGTTAAATCACAGGCTCTGTATCTTCCTACAAGCAAGACTTCATTTCACGTAAACACAGTCACATTACGCTCAAACAAAGCTACATCGTTCATGTAGCTCACACGTTTCTTGCTCTTAAATGTAAAGCATTGGATGTTAGAGTACCTGTGGTTTGGGTCAGTTTCAGAAGCAGAGTTGAACTAGCAATGGTCGGTATGTGTAGGAAACACCCTTCTTTTGTTATGAGTACCCTCAAGTTTCTGTCTCTATTAGAGACTCTGGAAAGCAAGAGGATGTCTTGCCCTAAAGCAGAGTGTGTTTCATGGATGAGAACTGTGCTGTGTGGTTCCCTTCAGAAATGGAGTTAAATTCCAGGCTCTGTGTCTTCCTACAAGCAAGACATCATTTCAGGTAAACGCAGTCACTTGTCAGCTCAAATGAATATAAATCGTTTACGAAGCTCACACGTTTCTTCCTCTTAACTAAAAAAGCATTGGATGTTAGATGACTTGTGGTTTGTATCAGTTTCAGAAGCAGAGTTGAAGTAGCAATGGTCTGTATGTGTAGGAAATACCGTTCTTTTGTTCTGAGTACCCTCAAGTTTCTGGCTCTATTAGAGACTCTAGAAAGCCAGAGCATGCTTCGTGCTCTAAAGCAGAGTGTTTTTCATGGATGAGAACTGTGCTGTGTGTTTCCCTTCAGATATGGAGATAAATCCCAGGCTCTGTGTCGTCCTATAAGCAAGACATCTTTTCAGGTAAACTAAGTCACTCTCCATCTCAAAGGAAGCTACATCGTTCACGAAGCTCACACGTTTCTCGCTCTTAACTGAAAAGCATTGGATGTTAGATGACTTGTGATTTGTATCAGTTTCAGAAGCAGAGTTGAAATAGCAAAGGTCTGTATGTATGAGAAACCCCGTTCTTTTGTTCTGAGCACACTCACGTTTCCTGCTCTATTAGAGTCTCTAGAAAGCAAGAGCGTGCTTATTCCAATACGCAGAGTGTGTTTCATCGTGAGAACAGTGCTGTGTGTTTCCCTTCAGAAATGGAGTTAAATCCCAGGCTCTGTGTCTTCCTACAAGCAAGATATCTTTTCAGGTAAACTCAGTCACTTTTCAGCTCAAAGGAAGCTACATGGTTCACGAAGCTCACACGTTTCTCGCTCTTAACTGGAAAGCATTGCATGTTACTGGAACAGTGGTTTGTATCAGTTTCATAAGAAGAGTTGACCTAGATATGGTCCGTATGTGTAGGAAACACCGTTCTTTTGTTCTGAACACACTCACGTTTCCTGCTGTATTAGAGACTCATAGAAAGCAAGAGCGTGCTTCTTGCTCTAAAGTAGAGTGTGTTTCATGGATGAGAACTGTGCTGTGTGTTTCCCTTCAGAAATGGAGTTAAATTATAGGCTCTCTGTCTTCCTACAAGCAAGACATAATTTCAGGCAAATGCAGTCACTTTTCAGCTCAAAAGAATAAAAATTCTTTACGAGGCTCACACGTTTCTCGCTCTTAAATGAAAAGCATTGGATGTTAGATGACTTGTGGTTTCTATCAGTTTCTGAAGCAGAGTTGAACTAGCTATGGTCCGTATTTGTAGGAAACACCGTTCTTTTGTTGTGAGCTCACTCACGTTTCCTGCTCAATCAGAGAATCTAGAAAGCAAGAGTGTTCTGCCTCTTATATGCTGAGTGTGTTCCATCGTGGGAACAGTGCTGTGTGTTTCCCTTCAGAAATCGAGTTAAATCACAGCCTCTGTATCTTCCTACAATCAAGACATTGTTTCAGGTAAATGCAGTCACTTTTCTGCTCAAATGAATATAAATCGTTTACGAAGCTCACACGTTTCTTGCTCTTAACTGAAAAGCATTGGATGTTAGATGACTTGTCGTTTGTATCAGTTTCAGAAGCAGAGTTGAACTAGCAATGGTCTGTATGTGTAGGAAACACCATTCTATTGTTCCTAGTACCCTGAAGTTTCTGGCTCTATTAGAGACTCTAGAAAGCCAGAGCATGCTTCGTGCTCTAAAGCAGAGTGTGTTTCATGGATGAGAACTGTGCTGTGTGTTCCGCTTCAGAAATGGAGTTAAATCCCAGGCTCTGTGTCTTCCTATAAGCAAGATACCTTTTCAGGTAAACTCAGTCCCTTTTCAGCTCAAAGGAAGCTACATCGTTCACGAAACTCACACGTTTCTCGCTCATAACTGGAAAGCATTGCATGTTAATGGAATTGTGGTTTGTATCAGTTTCAGAAGAAGAGTTGACCTAGATATGGTCCGTATGTGTAGGAAACTCCGTTATTTTGTTTTGAACGCACGTTTCCTGATGTATTAGAGACTCTTAGAAAGCAAGAGCGTGCTTCTTGCTCTAAAGCAGAGTGTGTTTCATGATTGAGAACTGTGCTGTGTGTTTCCCTGCAGAGATGGAGTTAAATCCCAGGCTCTGTGTCTTCCTACAAGCAAGACATCTTTTCAGGTAATCTCAGTCACCTTTCAGCTCAAAGGAAGCTACATCTTTCAAGAAGCTCACACGTTTCTCGCTCTTAACTTGAAAGCATTGCATGTTAATGGAACTGTGCTTTGTATCAGTTTCAGAAGCAGAGTTGAACTAGCAATGGTCCATATGTGTAGGAAAAACCGTTATTTTGTTCTGACCACAGTCACATTTCCTGCTGTATTAGAGACTCATAGAAAGCAAGAGCGTGCTTCTTGCTCTAAAGCAGACTGTGTTTCATGGATGAGAACTGCGCTGTGTGTTTCCCTTCAGAAATTGAGTTAAATTCCAGGCTCTCTGTCTTCCTACAAGCAAGACATAATTTCAGGTAAATGCAGTCACTTTTCAGCTCAAAAGAATATAAATCATTTACGAAGCTCACACGTTTCTCGCTCTTAAATGAAAAGCATTGGATGTTAGATGACTTGTGGTTTCTATCAGTTTCAGAAGCAGAGTTGAACTAGCTATGGTCCGTATGTGTAGGAAACACCGTTATTTTGTTCTGAGCACACTCACGTTTCTGGCTCTATTAGAGACTCTAGAAAGCCAGAGCATGCTTCGTGCTCTAAAGCAGAGTGTGTTTCATGGATGAGAACTGTGCTGTGTGTTTCCGTTCAGACATGGAATTAAATCCCAGGCTCTATGTCTTCCTATAAGCAAGAGATCTTTTCAGTTAAACTCAGTCACATTTCAGCTCAAAGAAATCTACATCGTTCACGAAGCTCACACGTTTCTCGCTCTTAACTTGAAAGCATTGCATGTTAATGGAACTGTGCTTTGTATCAGTTTCAGAAGCAGAGTTGAACTTGCAATGGTCTGTATGTATAGAAAACACCGTTGTTTTGTTCTGAGCACACTCACGTTTCCTGCACTATTAGAGACTCTAGAAAGCAAGAGCGTGCTTCTTCCTATATGCAGAGTGCGTTTCATCGTGAGAACAGTGCTGTGTGTTTCTCTTCAGAAATGTAGTTAAATCACAGGCTCTGTATCTTCCTACAAGCAAGACTTCATTTCACGTAAACACAGTCACCTTAAGCTCAAACAAAGCTACATCGTTCATGTAGCTCACACGTTTCTTGCTCTTAAATGTAAAGCATTGGATGTTAGAGTACCTGTGGTTTGGGTCAGTTTCAGAAGCAGAGTTGAACTAGCAATGGTCCGTATGTGTAGGAAACACCCTTCTTTTGTTATGAGTACCCTCAAGTTTCTGTCTCTATTAGAGACTCTGGAAAGCAAGAGGATGTCTTGCCCTAAAGCAGAGTGTGTTTCATGGATGAGAACTGTGCTGTGTGGTTCCCTTCAGAAATGGAGTTAAATTCCAGGCTCTGTGTCTTCCTACAAGCAAGACATCATTTCAGGTAAACGCAGTCACTTGTCAGCTCAAATGAATATAAATCGTTTACGAAGCTCACACGTTTCTTCCTCTTAACTAAAAAGCATTGGATGTTAGATGACTTGTGGTTTGTATCAGTTTCAGAAGCAGAGTTGAAGTAGCAATGGTCTGTATGTGTAGGAAATACCGTTCTTTTGTTCTGAGTACCCTCAAGTTTCTGGCTCTATTAGAGACTCTAGAAAGCCAGAGCATGCTTCGTGCTCTAAAGCAGAGTGTGTTTCATGGATGAGAACTGTGCTGTGTGTTTCCCTTCAGATATGGAGATAAATCCCAGGCTCTGTGTCGTACTATAAGCAAGACATCTTTTCAGGTAAACTAAGTCACTCTTCATCTCAAAGGAAGCTACATCGTTCACGAAGCTCACACGTTTCTCGCTCTTAACTGAAAAGCATTGGATGTTAGATGACTTGTGGTTTGTATCAGTTTCAGAAGCAGAGTTGAAATAGCAAAGGTCTGTATGTATGAGAAACCCCGTTCTTTTGTTCTGAGCACACTCACGTTTCCTGCTCTATTAGAGACTCTAGAAAGCAAGAGCGTGCTTATTCCAATACGCAGAGTGTGTTTCATCGTGAGAACAGTGCTGTGTGTTTCCCTTCAGAAATGGAGTTAAATCCCAGGCTCTGTGTCTTCCTACAAGCAAGATATCTTTTCAGGTAAACTCATTCACTTTTCAGCTCAAAGGAAGCTACATGGTTCACGAAGCTCACACGTTTCTCGCTCTTAACTGGAAAGCATTGCATGTTACTGGAACAGTGGTTTGTATCAGTTTCATAAGAAGAGTTGACCTAGATATGGTCCGTATGTGTAGGAAACACCGTTCTTTTGTTCTGAACACACTCACGTTTCCTGCTGTATTAGAGACTCTAGAAAGCAAGATCGTGCTTCTTGCTCTAAAGTAGAGTGTGTTTCATGGATGAGAACTGTGCTGTGTGTTTCCCTTCAGAAATGGAGTTAAATCCCAGGCTCTGTGTCTTCCTATGAGCAAGATACCTTTTCAGGTAAACTCAGTCACTTTTCAGCTCAAAGGAAGCTACATCGTTCACGAAACTCACACGTTTCTCGCTCATAACTGGAAAGCATTGCATGTTAATGGAACTGTGGTTTGTATCAGTTTCAGAAGAAGAGTTGACCTAGATATGGTCCGTATGTGTAGGAAACTCCTTATTTTGTTGTGAACGCACGTTTCCTGATGTATTAGAGACTCTTAGAAAGCAAGAGCGTGCTTCTTGCTCTAAAGCAGAGTGTGTTTCATGATTGAGAACTGTGCTGTGTATTTCCCTTCAGAGATGGAGTAAAATCCCAGGCTCTGTGTCTTCCTACAAGCAAGACATCTTTTCAGGTAATCTCAGTCACCTTTCAGCTCAAAGGAAGCTACATCGTTCACGAAGCTCACACGTTTCTCGCTCTTAACTTGAAAGCATTGCATGTTAATGGAACTGTGCTTTGTATCAGTTTCAGAAGCAGAGTTGAACTTGCAATGGTCTGTATGTATAGAAAACACCGTTGTTTTGTTCTGAGCACACTCACGTTTCCTGCACTATTAGAGACTCTAGAAAGCAAGAGCGTGCTTCTTCCTATACGCAGAGTGCGTTTCATCGTGAGAACAGTGCTGTGTGTTTCTCTTCAGAAATGTAGTTAAATCACAGGCACTGTATCTTCCTACAAGCAAGACTTCATTTCACGTAAACACAGTCACATTACGCTCAAACAAAGCTACATCGTTCATGTAGCTCACACGTTTCTTGCTCTTAAATGTAAAGCATTGGATGTTAGAGGACCTGTGGTTTGGGTCAGTTTCAGAAGCAGAGTTGAACTAGCAATGGTCCGTATGTGTAGGAAACACCCTTCTTTTGTTATGAGTACCCTCAAGTTTCTGTCTCTATTAGAGACTCTGGAACGCAAGAGGAAGTCTTGCCCTAAAGCAGAGTGTGTTTCATGGATGAGAACTGTGCTGTGTGGTTCCCTTCAGAAATGGAGTTAAATTCCAGGCTCTGTGTCTTCCTACAAGCAAGACATCATTTCAGGTAAACGCAGTCACTTGTCAGCTCAAATGAATATAAATCGTTTACGAAGCTCACACGTTACTTCCTCTTAACTAAAAAGCATTGGATGTTAGATGACTTGTGGTTTGTATCAGTTTCAGAAGCAGAGTTGAAGTAGCAATGGTCTGTATGTGTAGGAAATACCGTTCTTTTGTTCTGAGTACCCTCAAGTTTCTGGCTCTATTAGAGACTCTAGAAAGCCAGAGCATGCTTCGTGCTCTAAAGCAGAGTGTGTTTCATGGATGAGAACTGTGCTGTGTGTTTCCCTTCAGATATGGAGATAAATCCCAGGCTCTGTGTCGTCCTATAAGCAAGACATCTTTTCAGGTAAACTAAGTCACTCTTCATCTCAAAGGAAGCTACATCGTTCACGAAGCTCACACGTTTCTCGCTCTTAACTGAAAAGCATTGGATGTTAGATGACTTGTGGTTTGTATCAGTTTCAGAAGCAGAGTTGAAATAGCAAAGGTCTGTATGTATGAGAAACACCGTTCTTTTGTTCTGAGCACACTCACGTTTCCTGCTCTATTAGAGACTCTAGAAAGCAAGAGCGTGCTTATTCCAATACGCAGAGTGTGTTTCATCGTGAGAACAGTGCTGTGTGTTTCCCTTCAGAAATGGAGTTAAATCCCAGGCTCTGTGTCTTCCTACAAGCAAGATATCTTTTCAGGTAAACTCAGTCACTTTTCAGCTCAAAGGAAGCTACATGGTTCACGAAGCTCACACGTTTCTCGCTCTTAACTGGAAAGCATTGCATGTTACTGGAACAGTGGTTTGTATCAGTTTCATAAGAAGAGTTGACCTAGATATGGTCCGTATGTGTAGGAAACACCATTCTTTTGTTCTGAACACACTCACGTTTCCTGCTGTATTAGAGACTCATAGAAAGCAAGAGCGTGCTTCTTGCTCTAAAGTAGAGTGTGTTTCATGGATGAGAACTGTGCTGTGTGTTTCCCTTCAGAAATGGAGTTAAATTATAGGCTCTCTGTCTTCCTACAAGCAAGACATAATTTCAGGTAAATGCAGTCACTTTTCAGCTCAAAAGAATAAAAATTGTTTACGAGGCTCACACGTTTCTCGCTCTTAAATGAAAAGCATTGGATGTTAGATGACTTGTGGTTTCTATCAGTTTCTGAAGCAGAGTTGAACTAGCTATGGTCCGTATTTGTAGGAAACACCGTTCTTTTGTTGTGAGCTCACTCATGTTTCCTGCTCAATCAGAGAATCTAGAAAGCAAGAGTGTGCTTCCTCTTATATGCTGAGTGTGTTCCATCGTGGGAACAGTGCTGTGTGTTTCCCTTCAGAAACCGAGTTAAATCACAGCCTCTGTATCTTCCTACAATCAAGACATTGTTTCAGGTAAATGCAGTCACTTTTCAGCTCAAATGAATATAAATCGTTTACGAAGCTCACACGTTTCTTGCTCTTAACTGAAAAGCATTGGATGTTAGATGACTTGTCGTTTGTATCAGTTTCAGAAGCAGAGTTGAACTAGCAATGGTCTGTATGTGTAGGAAACACCATTCTATTGTTCCTAGTACCCTGAAGTTTCTGGCTCTATTAGAGACTCTAGAAAGCCAGAGCATGCTTCGTGCTCTAAAGCAGAGTGTGTTTCATGGATGAGAACTGTGCTGTGTGTTTCGCTTCAGAAATGGAGTTAAATCCCAGGCTCTGTGTCTTCCTATAAGCAAGATACCTTTTCAGGAAAACTCAGTCACTTTTCAGCTCAAAGGAAGCTACATCGTTCACGAAACTCACACGTTTCTCGCTCATAACTGGAAAGCATTGCATGTTAATGGAACTGTGGTTTGTATCAGTTTCAGAAGAAGAGTTGACCTAGATATGGTCCGTATGTGTAGGAAACTCCGTTATTTTGTTGTGAACGCACGTTTCCTGATGTATTAGAGACTCTTAGAAAGCAAGAGCGTGCTTCTTGCTCTAAAGCAGAGTGTGTTTCATGATTGAGAACTGTGCTGTGTGTTTCCCTGCAGAGATGGAGTTAAATCCCAGGCTCTGTGTCTTCCTACAAGCAAGACATCTTTTCAGGTAATCTCAGTCACCTTTCAGCTCAAAGGAAGCTACATCTTTCAAGAAGCTCACACGTTTCTCGCTCTTAACTTGAAAGCATTGCATGTTAATGGAACTGTGCTTTGTATCAGTTTCAGAAGCAGAGTTGAACTAGCAATGGTCCATATGTGTAGGAAAAACCGTTATTTTGTTCTGACCACAGTCACATTTCCTGCTGTATTAGAGACTCATAGAAAGCAAGAGCGTGCTTCTTGCTCTAAAGCAGACTGTGTTTCATGGATGAGAACTGCGCTGTGTGTTTCCCTTCAGAAATTGAGTTAAATTCCAGGCTCTCTGTCTTCCTACAAGCAAGACATAATTTCAGGTAAATGCAGTCACTTTTCAGCTCAAAAGAATATAAATCATTTACGAAGCTCACACGTTTCTCGCTCTTAAATGAAAAGCATTGGATGTTAGATGACTTGTGGTTTCTATCAGTTTCAGAAGCAGAGTTGAACTAGCTATGGTCCGTATGTGTAGGAAACACCGTTATTTTGTTCTGAGCACACTCACGTTTCTGGCTCTATTAGAGACTCTAGAAAGCCAGAGCATGCTTCGTGCTCTAAAGCAGAGTGTGTTTCATGGATGAGAACTGTGCTGTGTGTTTCCGTTCAGACATGGAATTAAATCCCAGGCTCTATGTCTTCCTATAAGCAAGAGATCTTTTCAGTTAAACTCAGTCACATTTCAGCTCAAAGGAATCTACATCGTTCACGAAGCTCACACGTTTCTCCCTCTTAACTTGAAAGCATTGCATGTTAATGGAACTGTGCTTTGTATCAGTTTCAGAAGCAGAGTTGAACTTGCAATGGTCTGTATGTATAGAAAACACCGTTTTTTTGTTCTGAGCACACTCACGTTTCCTGCTCTATTAGAGATTCTAGAAAGCAAGAACGTGCTTCTTCCTATAGGCCCAGTGCGTTTCATCGTGAGAACAGTGCTGTGTGTTTCTCTTCAGAAATGTAGTTAAATCACAGGCTCTGTATCTTCCTACAAGCAAGACTTCATTTCACGTAAACTCAGTCTCCTTACGCTCAAACAAAGCTACATCGTTCATGTAGCTCACACGTTTCTTGCTCTTAAATGTAAAGCATTGGATGTTAGAGGACCTGTGGTTTGTGTCAGTTTCTGAAGCAGAGTTGAACTAGCAATGGTCCGTATGTGTAGGAAACACCCTTTTTTTTATGAGTACCCTCAGTTTCTGTCTCTATTAGAGACTCTGGAAAGCAAGAGGATGTCTTGCCCTAAAGCAGAGTGTGTTTCATGGATTAGAATTGTGCTGTGTGGATCCCTTCAGAAATGGAGTTAAATTCCAGGCTCTGTGTCTTCCTACAAGCAAGACATCATGTCAGGTAAACGCAGTCACTTGTCAGCTCAAATGAATATAAATCGTTTACTAAGCTCACACGTTTCTTGCTCTTAACTAAAAAGCATTGGATGTTAGATGACTTGTGGTTTGTATCAGTTTCAGAAGCAGAGTTGAACTAGCACTGGAACATATGTGTAGGAAACACCGTTCTTTTCTTCAGAGTACCCTCATGTTTCTGGCTCTATTAGAGACTCTAGAAAGCAAGAGCATGCTTCGTGCTCTAAAGCAGAGTGTTTTTCAAGGATGAGAACTGTGCTGTGTGTTTCCCTTCAGAAATGGAGTTAAATCCCAGGCTCTGTGTCTTCCTACAAGCAAGATATCTTTTCAGGTAAACTCAGTCACTTTTCAGCTCAAAGGAAGCTACATCATTCACGAAGCTCACAGGTTTCTCGCTCTTAACTGGAAAGCATTGCATGTTAATGGAACTGTGGTTTGTATCACTTTCAGAAGAAGAGTTGACCTAGATATGGTCCGTCTGTGTAGGAAACAACGTTATTTTGTTCTGAACACACTCACGTTTTCTGCTGTATTAGAGTCTCTTAGAAAGCAAGAGCGTGCTTCTAGCTCTAAAGCAGAGTGTGTTTCATGGATGAGAACTGTGCTGTGTGTTTCCCTTCAGAGATGGAGTTAAATCCCAGGCTCTGTGTCTTCCTACAAGCAAGACATAATTTCAAGTAAATGCAGTCACTTTTCAGCTCAAATGAATATAAATCGTTTATGAAGCTCACACGTTTCTTGCTCTTAACTGATAGTCACTGGATGTTAGATGAATTGTGGTTTGTATCAGTTTCCGAAGCAGAGTTGAACTAGCTTTGGTCCGTATGTGTAGGAAACACAGTTCTTTTGTTCTGAGCACAGTCACGTTACATGCTGTATTAGAGAATATTACAAGCAAGAGCATGCTTCTTGCTATAAAGCAGAGTGTGTTTCATGGATGAGAACTGCGCTGTGTGTTTCCCTTCAGAAATGGAGTTAAATCCCAGTCTCTGTGTCTTCCTACAAGCAAGACATAATTTCAAGTAAACTCAGTCACTTTTCAGCTCAAATGAATATAAATCATTTATGAAGCTCACACGTTTCTTGCTCTTAACTGAAAATGATTGGATTTTAGATGACTTGTGGTTTGTATCAGTTTCAGAAGTAGAGTTGAACTAGCACTGGTCCGTATGTGTAGGAAACACCGTTCTTTTGTTCAGATACCCTCATGTTTCTGGCTCTATTAGAGACTCTAGAATGCAAGAGCATGCTTCGTGCTCTGCAGCAGACTGTTTTTCATTGATGAGAACTGTGCTGTGTGTTTCCCTTCAGAAATGGAGTTAAATCCCAGGCTCTGTGTCTTCCTACAAGCAAGATATCTTTTCAGGTAAACTCAGTCACTTTTCAGCTCAAAGGAAGCTACATCGTTCACGAAGCTCACACATTTCTCGCGCTTAACTGGAAAGCATTGCATGTTAATGGAACTGTGGTTTATATCAGTTTCAGAAGAGGAGTTGACCTAGATTTGGTCCGTATGTGTAGGAAACACCGTTATTTTGTTCTGAACACACTCACGTTTCCTGCTGTACTAGAGACTCATAGAAAGCAAGAGCATGCTTCGTGTTCTAAAGCAGAGTGTGTTTCATGGATGAGAACTGTGCTTTGTGGTTCCCTTCGGAAATGGAGTTAAATTCCAGGCTCTGTGTCTTCCTACAAGCAAGACATCATTTCAGGTAAATGCAGTAACTTTTCAGCTCAAAAGAATATAAATCGTTTATGAGGCTCACACGTTTCTCGCTCTTAACTGAAAAGGATTGGATGTTAGATGACTTGTGGTTTCTATCAGTTTCCGAAGCAGAGTTGAACTAGCTTTGGTCCCTATGTGTAGGAAACACAGTTCTTTTGTTCTGAGCACAGTCACATTACATGCTGTATTAGAGAATATTACAAGCAAGAGCATGCTTCTTGCTATAAAGCAGAGTGTGTTTCATGGATGAGAACTGCGCTGTGTGTTTCCCTTCAGAAATGGAGTTAAATCCCAGTCTCTGTGTCTTCCTACAAGCAAGACATAATTTCAAGTAAACTCAGTCACTTTTCAGCTCAAATGAATATAAATCGTTTATGAAGCTCACACGTTTCTTGCTCTTAACTGAAAATGATTGGATTTTAGATGACTTGTGGTTTGTATCAGTTTCAGAAGTAGAGTTGAACTAGCACTGGTCCGTATGTGTAGGAAACACCGTTCTTTTGTTCAGAGTACCCTCATGTTTCTGGCTCTATTAGAGACTCTAGAAAGCAAGAGCATGCTTCGTGCCCTGCAGGAGACTGTTTTTCATTGATGAGAACTGTGCTGTGTGTTTCCCTTCAGAAATGGAGTTAAATCCCAGGCTCTGTGTCTTCCTACAAGCAAGATATCTTTTCAGGTAAACTCAGTCACTTTTCAGCTCAAAGGAAGCTACATGGTTCACGAAGCTCACACGTTTCTCACTCTTAACTGGAAAGCATAGCATGTTAATGGAACTGTGGTTTGTATCAGTTTCAGAAGAAGAGTTGACCTAGATTTGGTCCATATGTGTAGGAAACACCGTTATTTTGTTCTGAACACACTCACGTTTCCTGCTGTACTAGAGACTCATAGAAAGCAAGAGCACGCTTCGTGTTCTAAAGCAGAGTGTGTTTCATGGATGAGAACTGTGCTGTTTGTTTCCCTTCGGAAATGGAGTTAAATTCCAGGCTCTGTGTCTTCCTACAAGCAAGACATCATTTCAGGTAAATGCAGTCACTTTTCAGCTCAAAAGAAGATAAATCGTTTACGAAGCTCACACGTTTCTCGCTCTTAACTGAAAAGGATTGGATGTTACATGACTTGTGGTTTCTATCAGTTTCCGAAGCAGAGTTGAACTAGCTATGGTCCGTATGTGTAGGAAACACCGTTATTTTGTTCTGAACACACTCACGTTTCCACTCTATTAGAGACTCTAGAAAGCAAGAACGTGCTTCTTCCTATACGCAGAGTGCGTTTCATCGTGAGGACAGTGCTGTGTGTTTCTCTTCAGAAATGTAGTTAAATCACAGGCTCTGTATCTTCCTACAAGCAAGACTTCATTTCACGTAAACTCAGTCACCTTACGCTCAAACAAAGCTACATCGTTCATGTAGCTCACACGTTTCTTGCTCTTAAATGTAAAGCATTGGATGTTAGAGTACCTGTGGTTTGTGTCAGTTTCAGAAGCAGACTTGAACTAGCTATGGTCCGTATGTGTAGGAAACACAGTTCTTTTGTTCTGAGCACAGTCACGTTACATGCTGTATTAGAGAATATTACAAAGCAAGAGCATGCTTCTTGCTATAAAGCAGAGTGTGTTTCATGGATGAGAACTGAGCTGTGTGTTTCCCTTCAGAAATGGAGTTAAATTCCAGGCACTGTGTCTTCCTATAAGCAAGACATAATTTCAAGTAAACTCAGTCACTTTTCAGCTCAAATGAATATAAATCGTTTATGAAGCTCACACGTTTCTTGCTCTTAACTGAAAAGCATTGGATGTTAGATGACTTGTGGTTTCTATCAGTTTCAGAAGCAGAGTTGAACTAGCTATGGTCCGTATGTGGAGGAAACACCGTTCTTTTGTTCTGAGCACACTCACGTTTCCTGCTCAATCAGAGAATCTAGAAAGCAAGAGTTTGCTTCTTCTTATATGCTGAGTGTGTTCCATCGTGAGAATAGTGCTGTGTTTTTCCCTTCAGAAATGGAGTTAAATCACAGGCTCTGTATCTTCCTACAATCAAGACATCGTTTCAGGTAAACGCAGTCACTTTTCTGCTCAAATGAATATAAATCGTTTACGAAGCTCACACGTTTCTCGCTCTTAACTGAAAATCATTGGATGTTAGATGACTTGTGGTTTGTATCAGTTTCAGAAGCAGAGTTGAACTAGCAATGGTCTGTATGTATAGGAAACACCGTTCTTTGGTTCTGAGCACACTCACGTTCCCTACTCTATTAGAAATGCTAGAAAGCAAGAGCGTGCTTCTTCCTATACGCAGAGTGTGTTTCATCGTGAGAAGAGTGTGGAGGAAACACCATTCTTTTGTTCTGAACACACTCTCGTTTCCTGCTGTATTAGAGCCTCTTAGAAAGCAAGAGCGTGCTTCTTGCTCTAAAGCAGAGTGTGTTTCATGGAGGAGAACTGTGCTGTGTGTTTCCCTTCAGAAATGGAGTTAAATCCCAGGCTCTGTGTCTTCCTAAAAGCAAGATATCTTTTCAGGTAAACTCAGTTACTTTTCAGCTCAAAGGAAGCTACATCGTTCACGAAGCTCACACGTTTCTCGCTCTTAACTTGAAAGCATTGCATGTTAATTGAACTGTGGTTTGTATCTGTTTCAGAAGAAGAGTTGACATAGATATGGTCCCTATGTGTAGGAAACACCGTTATTTTGTTCTGACTACAATCACGTTTCCTGCTGTATTAGAGACTAATAGAAAGCAAGAGCGTGCTTCTTGCTCTAAAGCAGAGTGTGTTTCATGGATGAGAACTGTGCTGTGTGTTTCCCTTCAGAGATGGAGTTAAATCCCAGGCTCTGTGTCTTCCTACAAGCAAGATATCTTTTCAGGTAAACTCAGTCACTTTTCAGCTCAAAGGAAGCTACATGGTTCACGAAGCTCACACGTTTCTCGCTCTTAACTGGAAAGCATTGCATGTTACTGGAACAGTGGTTTGTATCAGTTTCATAAGAAGAGTTGACCTAGATATGGTCCGTATGTGTAGGAAACACCGTTCTTTTGTTCTGAACACACTCACGTTTCCTGCTGTATTAGAGACTCATAGAAAGCAAGAGCGTGCTTCTTGCTCTAAAGTAGAGTGTGTTTCATGGATGAGAACTGTGCTGTGTGTTTCCCTTCAGAAATGGAGTTAAATTATAGGCTCTTTGTCTTCCTACAAGCAAGACATAATTTCAGGCAAATGCAGTCACTTTTCAGCTCAAAAGAATAAAAATTCTTTACGAGGCTCACACGTTTCTCGCTCTTAAATGAAAAGCATTGGATGTTAGATGACTTGTGGTTTCTATCAGTTTCTGAAGCAGAGTTTAACTAGCTATGGTCCGTATTTGTAGGAAACACCGTTCTTTTGTTGTGAGCTCACTCACGTTTCCTGCTCAATCAGAGAATCTAGAAAGCAAGAGTGTTCTTCCTCTTATATGCTGAGTGTGTTCCATCGTGGGAACAGTGCTGTGTGTTTCCCTTCAGAAATCGAGTTAAATCACAGCCTCTGTATCTTCCTACAATCAAGACATTGTTTCAGGTAAATGCAGTCACTTTTCTGCTCAAATGAATATAAATCGTTTACGAAGCTCACACGTTTCTTGCTCTTAACTGAAAAGCATTGGATGTTAGATGACTTGTCGTTTGTATCAGTTTCAGAAGCAGAGTTGAACTAGCAATGGTCTGTATGTGTAGGAAACACCATTCTATTGTTCCTAGTACCCTGAAGTTTCTGGCTCTATTAGAGACTCTAGAAAGCCAGAGCATGCTTCGTGCTCTAAAGCAGAGTGTGTTTCATGGATGAGAACTGTGCTGTGTGTTTCGCTTCAGAAATGGAGTTAAATCCCAGGCTCTGTGTCTTCCTATAAGCAAGATACCTTTTCAGGTAAACTCAGTCCCTTTTCAGCTCAAAGGAAGCTACATCGTTCACGAAACTCACACGTTTCTCGCTCATAACTGGAAAGCATTGCATGTTAATGGAACTGTGGTTTGTATCAGTTTCAGAAGAAGAGTTGACCTAGATATGGTCCGTATGTGTAGGAAACTCCGTTATTTTGTTTTGAACGCACGTTTCCTGATGTATTAGAGACTCTTAGAAAGCAAGAGCGTGCTTCTTGCTCTAAAGCAGAGTGTGTTTCATGATTGAGAACTGTGCTGTGTGTTTCCCTGCAGAGATGGAGTTAAATCCCAGGCTCTGTGTCTTCCTACAAGCAAGACATCTTTTCAGGTAATCTCAGTCACCTTTCAGCTCAAAGGAAGCTACATCTTTCAAGAAGCTCACACGTTTCTCGCTCTTAACTTGAAAGCATTGCATGTTAATGGAACTGTGCTTTGTATCAGTTTCAGAAGCAGAGTTGAACTAGCAATGGTCCATATGTGTAGGAAAAACCGTTATTTTGTTCTGACCACAGTCACATTTCCTGCTGTATTAGAGACTCATAGAAAGCAAGAGCGTGCTTCTTGCTCTAAAGCAGACTGTGTTTCATGGATGAGAACTGCGCTGTGTGTTTCCCTTCAGAAATTGAGTTAAATTCCAGGCTCTCTGTCTTCCTACAAGCAAGACATAATTTCAGGTAAATGCAGTCACTTTTCAGCTCAAAAGAATATAAATCATTTACGAAGCTCACACGTTTCTCGCTCTTAAATGAAAAGCATTGGATGTTAGATGACTTGTGGTTTCTATCAGTTTCAGAAGCAGAGTTGAACTAGCTATGGTCCGTATGTGTAGGAAACACCGTTATTTTGTTCTGAGCACACTCACGTTTCTGGCTCTATTAGAGACTCTAGAAAGCCAGAGCATGCTTCGTGCTCTAAAGCAGAGTGTGTTTCATGGATGAGAACTGTGCTGTGTGTTTCCGTTCAGACATGGAATTAAATCCCAGGCTCTATGTCTTCCTATAAGCAAGAGATCTTTTCAGTTAAACTCAGTCACATTTCAGCTCAAAGAAATCTACATCGTTCACGAAGCTCACACGTTTCTCGCTCTTAACTTGAAAGCATTGCATGTTAATGGAACTGTGCTTTGTATCAGTTTCAGAAGCAGAGTTGAACTTGCAATGGTCTGTATGTATAGAAAACACCGTTGTTTTGTTCTGAGCACACTCACGTTTCCTGCACTATTAGAGACTCTAGAAAGCAAGAGCGTGCTTCTTCCTATATGCAGAGTGCGTTTCATCGTGAGAACAGTGCTGTGTGTTTCTCTTCAGAAATGTAGTTAAATCACAGGCTCTGTATCTTCCTACAAGCAAGACTTCATTTCACGTAAACACAGTCACCTTAAGCTCAAACAAAGCTACATCGTTCATGTAGCTCACACGTTTCTTGCTCTTAAATGTAAAGCATTGGATGTTAGAGTACCTGTGGTTTGGGTCAGTTTCAGAAGCAGAGTTGAACTAGCAATGGTCCGTATGTGTAGGAAACACCCTTCTTTTGTTATGAGTACCCTCAAGTTTCTGTCTCTATTAGAGACTCTGGAAAGCAAGAGGATGTCTTGCCCTAAAGCAGAGTGTGTTTCATGGATGAGAACTGTGCTGTGTGGTTCCCTTCAGAAATGGAGTTAAATTCCAGGCTCTGTGTCTTCCTACAAGCAAGACATCATTTCAGGTAAACGCAGTCACTTGTCAGCTCAAATGAATATAAATCGTTTACGAAGCTCACACGTTTCTTCCTCTTAACTAAAAAGCATTGGATGTTAGATGACTTGTGGTTTGTATCAGTTTCAGAAGCAGAGTTGAAGTAGCAATGGTCTGTATGTGTAGGAAATACCGTTCTTTTGTTCTGAGTACCCTCAAGTTTCTGGCTCTATTAGAGACTCTAGAAAGCCAGAGCATGCTTCGTGCTCTAAAGCAGAGTGTGTTTCATGGATGAGAACTGTGCTGTGTGTTTCCCTTCAGATATGGAGATAAATCCCAGGCTCTGTGTCGTACTATAAGCAAGACATCTTTTCAGGTAAACTAAGTCACTCTTCATCTCAAAGGAAGCTACATCGTTCACGAAGCTCACACGTTTCTCGCTCTTAACTGAAAAGCATTGGATGTTAGATGACTTGTGGTTTGTATCAGTTTCAGAAGCAGAGTTGAAATAGCAAAGGTCTGTATGTATGAGAAACCCCGTTCTTTTGTTCTGAGCACACTCACGTTTCCTGCTCTATTAGAGACTCTAGAAAGCAAGAGCGTGCTTATTCCAATACGCAGAGTGTGTTTCATCGTGAGAACAGTGCTGTGTGTTTCCCTTCAGAAATGGAGTTAAATCCCAGGCTCTGTGTCTTCCTACAAGCAAGATATCTTTTCAGGTAAACTCATTCACTTTTCAGCTCAAAGGAAGCTACATGGTTCACGAAGCTCACACGTTTCTCGCTCTTAACTGGAAAGCATTGCATGTTACTGGAACAGTGGTTTGTATCAGTTTCATAAGAAGAGTTGACCTAGATATGGTCCGTATGTGTAGGAAACACCGTTCTTTTGTTCTGAACACACTCACGTTTCCTGCTGTATTAGAGACTCTAGAAAGCAAGAGCGTGCTTCTTGCTCTAAAGTAGAGTGTGTTTCATGGATGAGAACTGTGCTGTGTGTTTCCCTTCAGAAATGGAGTTAAATCCCAGGCTCTGTGTCTTCCTATGAGCAAGATACCTTTTCAGGTAAACTCAGTCACTTTTCAGCTCAAAGGAAGCTACATCGTTCACGAAACTCACACGTTTCTCGCTCATAACTGGAAAGCATTGCATGTTAATGGAACTGTGGTTTGTATCAGTTTCAGAAGAAGAGTTGACCTAGATATGGTCCGTATGTGTAGGAAACTCCTTATTTTGTTGTGAACGCACGTTTCCTGATGTATTAGAGACCCTTAGAAAGCAAGAGCGTGCTTCTTGCTCTAAAGCAGAGTGTGTTTCATGATTGAGAACTGTGCTGTGTGTTTCCCTTCAGAGATGGAGTAAAATCCCAGGCTCTGTGTCTTCCTACAAGCAAGACATCTTTTCAGGTAATCTCAGTCACCTTTCAGCTCAAAGGAAGCTACATCGTTCACGAAGCTCACACGTTTCTCGCTCTTAACTTGAAAGCATTGCATGTTAATGGAACTGTGCTTTGTATCAGTTTCAGAAGCAGAGTTGAACTTGCAATGGTCTGTATGTATAGAAAACACCGTTGTTTTGTTCTGAGCACACTCACGTTTCCTGCACTATTAGAGACTCTAGAAAGCAAGAGCGTGCTTCTTCCTATACGCAGAGTGCGTTTCATCGTGAGAACAGTGCTGTGTGTTTCTCTTCAGAAATGTAGTTAAATCACAGGCTCTGTATCTTCCTACAAGCAAGACTTCATTTCACGTAAACACAGTCACATTACGCTCAAACAAAGCTACATCGTTCATGTAGCTCACACGTTTCTTGCTCTTAAATGTAAAGCATTGGATGTTAGAGGACCTGTGGTTTGGGTCAGTTTCAGAAGCAGAGTTGAACTAGCAATGGTCCGTATGTGTAGGAAACACCCTTCTTTTGTTATGAGTACCCTCAAGTTTCTGTCTCTATTAGAGACTCTGGAAAGCAAGAGGAAGTCTTGCCCTAAAGCAGAGTGTGTTTCATGGATGAGAACTGTGCTGTGTGGTTCCCTTCAGAAATGGAGTTAAATTCCAGGCTCTGTGTCTTCCTACAAGCAAGACATCATTTCAGGTAAACGCAGTCACTTGTCAGCTCAAATGAATATAAATCGTTTACGAAGCTCACACGTTACTTCCTCTTAACTAAAAAGCATTGGATGTTAGATGACTTGTGGTTTGTATCAGTTTCAGAAGCAGAGTTGAAGTAGCAATGGTCTGTATGTGTAGGAAATACCGTTCTTTTGTTCTGAGTACCCTCAAGTTTCTGGCTCTATTAGAGACTCTAGAAAGCCAGAGCATGCTTCGTGCTCTAAAGCAGAGTGTGTTTCATGGATGAGAACTGTGCTGTGTGTTTCCCTTCAGATATGGAGATAAATCCCAGGCTCTGTGTCGTACTATAAGCAAGACATCTTTTCAGGTAAACTAAGTCACTCTTCATCTCAAAGGAAGCTACATCGTTCACGAAGCTCACACGTTTCTCGCTCTTAACTGAAAAGCATTGGATGTTAGATGACTTGTGGTTTGTATCAGTTTCAGAAGCAGAGTTGAAATAGCAAAGGTCTGTATGTATGAGAAACCCCGTTCTTTTGTTCTGAGCACACTCACGTTTCCTGCTCTATTAGAGACTCTAGAAAGCAAGAGCGTGCTTATTCCAATACGCAGAGTGTGTTTCATCGTGAGAACAGTGCTGTGTGTTTCCCTTCAGAAATGGAGTTAAATCCCAGGCTCTGTGTCTTCCTACAAGCAAGATATCTTTTCAGGTAAACTCATTCACTTTTCAGCTCAAAGGAAGCTACATGGTTCACGAAGCTCACACGTTTCTCGCTCTTAACTGGAAAGCATTGCATGTTACTGGAACAGTGGTTTGTATCAGTTTCATAAGAAGAGTTGACCTAGATATGGTCCGTATGTGTAGGAAACACCGTTCTTTTGTTCTGAACACACTCACGTTTCCTGCTGTATTAGAGACTCTAGAAAGCAAGAGCGTGCTTCTTGCTCTAAAGTAGAGTGTGTTTCATGGATGAGAACTGTGCTGTGTGTTTCCCTTCAGAAATGGAGTTAAATCCCAGGCTCTGTGTCTTCCTATGAGCAAGATACCTTTTCAGGTAAACTCAGTCACTTTTCAGCTCAAAGGAAGCTACATCGTTCACGAAACTCACACGTTTCTCGCTCATAACTGGAAAGCATTGCATGTTAATGGAACTGTGGTTTGTATCAGTTTCAGAAGAAGAGTTGACCTAGATATGGTCCGTATGTGTAGGAAACTCCTTATTTTGTTGTGAACGCACGTTTCCTGATGTATTAGAGACCCTTAGAAAGCAAGAGCGTGCTTCTTGCTCTAAAGCAGAGTGTGTTTCATGATTGAGAACTGTGCTGTGTGTTTCCCTTCAGAGATGGAGTAAAATCCCAGGCTCTGTGTCTTCCTACAAGCAAGACATCTTTTCAGGTAATCTCAGTCACCTTTCAGCTCAAAGGAAGCTACATCGTTCACGAAGCTCACACGTTTCTCGCTCTTAACTTGAAAGCATTGCATGTTAATGGAACTGTGCTTTGTATCAGTTTCAGAAGCAGAGTTGAACTTGCAATGGTCTGTATGTATAGAAAACACCGTTGTTTTGTTCTGAGCACACTCACGTTTCCTGCACTATTAGAGACTCTAGAAAGCAAGAGCGTGCTTCTTCCTATACGCAGAGTGCGTTTCATCGTGAGAACAGTGCTGTGTGTTTCTCTTCAGAAATGTAGTTAAATCACAGGCTCTGTATCTTCCTACAAGCAAGACTTCATTTCACGTAAACACAGTCACATTACGCTCAAACAAAGCTACATCGTTCATGTAGCTCACACGTTTCTTGCTCTTAAATGTAAAGCATTGGATGTTAGAGGACCTGTGGTTTGGGTCAGTTTCAGAAGCAGAGTTGAACTAGCAATGGTCCGTATGTGTAGGAAACACCCTTCTTTTGTTATGAGTACCCTCAAGTTTCTGTCTCTATTAGAGACTCTGGAAAGCAAGAGGAAGTCTTGCCCTAAAGCAGAGTGTGTTTCATGGATGAGAACTGTGCTGTGTGGTTCCCTTCAGAAATGGAGTTAAATTCCAGGCTCTGTGTCTTCCTACAAGCAAGACATCATTTCAGGTAAACGCAGTCACTTGTCAGCTCAAATGAATATAAATCGTTTACGAAGCTCACACGTTACTTCCTCTTAACTAAAAAGCATTGGATGTTAGATGACTTGTGGTTTGTATCAGTTTCAGAAGCAGAGTTGAAGTAGCAATGGTCTGTATGTGTAGGAAATACCGTTCTTTTGTTCTGAGTACCCTCAAGTTTCTGGCTCTATTAGAGACTCTAGAAAGCCAGAGCATGCTTCGTGCTCTAAAGCAGAGTGTGTTTCATGGATGAGAACTGTGCTGTGTGTTTCCCTTCAGATATGGAGATAAATCCCAGGCTCTGTGTCGTCCTATAAGCAAGACATCTTTTCAGGTAAACTAAGTCACTCTTCATCTCAAAGGAAGCTACATCGTTCACGAAGCTCACACGTTTCTCGCTCTTAACTGAAAAGCATTGGATGTTAGATGACTTGTGGTTTGTATCAGTTTCAGAAGCAGAGTTGAAATAGCAAAGGTCTGTATGTATGAGAAACACCGTTCTTTTGTTCTGAGCACACTCACGTTTCCTGCTCTATTAGAGACTCTAGAAAGCAAGAGCGTGCTTATTCCAATACGCAGAGTGTGTTTCATCGTGAGAACAGTGCTGTGTGTTTCCCTTCAGAAATGGAGTTAAATCCCAGGCTCTGTGTCTTCCTACAAGCAAGATATCTTTTCAGGTAAACTCAGTCACTTTTCAGCTCAAAGGAAGCTACATGGTTCACGAAGCTCACACGTTTCTCGCTCTTAACTGGAAAGCATTGCATGTTACTGGAACAGTGGTTTGTATCAGTTTCATAAGAAGAGTTGACCTAGATATGGTCCGTATGTGTAGGAAACACCATTCTTTTGTTCTGAACACACTCACGTTTCCTGCTGTATTAGAGACTCATAGAAAGCAAGAGCGTGCTTCTTGCTCTAAAGTAGAGTGTGTTTCATGGATGAGAACTGTGCTGTGTGTTTCCCTTCAGAAATGGAGTTAAATTATAGGCTCTCTGTCTTCCTACAAGCAAGACATAATTTCAGGTAAATGCAGTCACTTTTCAGCTCAAAAGAATAAAAATTGTTTACGAGGCTCACACGTTTCTCGCTCTTAAATGAAAAGCATTGGATGTTAGATGACTTGTGGTTTCTATCAGTTTCTGAAGCAGAGTTGAACTAGCTATGGTCCGTATTTGTAGGAAACACCGTTCTTTTGTTGTGAGCTCACTCATGTTTCCTGCTCAATCAGAGAATCTAGAAAGCAAGAGTGTGCTTCCTCTTATATGCTGAGTGTGTTCCATCGTGGGAACAGTGCTGTGTGTTTCCCTTCAGAAACCGAGTTAAATCACAGCCTCTGTATCTTCCTACAATCAAGACATTGTTTCAGGTAAATGCAGTCACTTTTCAGCTCAAATGAATATAAATCGTTTACGAAGCTCACACGTTTCTTGCTCTTAACTGAAAAGCATTGGATGTTAGATGACTTGTCGTTTGTATCAGTTTCAGAAGCAGAGTTGAACTAGCAATGGTCTGTATGTGTAGGAAACACCATTCTATTGTTCCTAGTACCCTGAAGTTTCTGGCTCTATTAGAGACTCTAGAAAGCCAGAGCATGCTTCGTGCTCTAAAGCAGAGTGTGTTTCATGGATGAGAACTGTGCTGTGTGTTTCGCTTCAGAAATGGAGTTAAATCCCAGGCTCTGTGTCTTCCTATAAGCAAGATACCTTTTCAGGAAAACTCAGTCACTTTTCAGCTCAAAGGAAGCTACATCGTTCACGAAACTCACACGTTTCTCGCTCATAACTGGAAAGCATTGCATGTTAATGGAACTGTGGTTTGTATCAGTTTCAGAAGAAGAGTTGACCTAGATATGGTCCGTATGTGTAGGAAACTCCGTTATTTTGTTGTGAACGCACGTTTCCTGATGTATTAGAGACTCTTAGAAAGCAAGAGCGTGCTTCTTGCTCTAAAGCAGAGTGTGTTTCATGATTGAGAACTGTGCTGTGTGTTTCCCTGCAGAGATGGAGTTAAATCCCAGGCTCTGTGTCTTCCTACAAGCAAGACATCTTTTCAGGTAATCTCAGTCACCTTTCAGCTCAAAGGAAGCTACATCTTTCAAGAAGCTCACACGTTTCTCGCTCTTAACTTTAAAGCATTGCATGTTAATGGAACTGTGCTTTGTATCAGTTTCAGAAGCAGAGTTGAACTAGCAATGGTCCATATGTGTAGGAAAAACCGTTATTTTGTTCTGACCACAGTCACATTTCCTGCTGTATTAGAGACTCATAGAAAGCAAGAGCGTGCTTCTTGCTCTAAAGCAGACTGTGTTTCATGGATGAGAACTGCGCTGTGTGTTTCCCTTCAGAAATTGAGTTAAATTCCAGGCTCTCTGTCTTCCTACAAGCAAGACATAATTTCAGGTAAATGCAGTCACTTTTCAGCTCAAAAGAATATAAATCATTTACGAAGCTCACACGTTTCTCGCTCTTAAATGAAAAGCATTGGATGTTAGATGACTTGTGGTTTCTATCAGTTTCAGAAGCAGAGTTGAACTAGCTATGGTCCGTATGTGTAGGAAACACCGTTATTTTGTTCTGAGCACACTCACGTTTCTGGCTCTATTAGAGACTCTAGAAAGCCAGAGCATGCTTCGTGCTCTAAAGCAGAGTGTGTTTCATGGATGAGAACTGTGCTGTGTGTTTCCGTTCAGACATGGAATTAAATCCCAGGCTCTATGTCTTCCTATAAGCAAGAGATCTTTTCAGTTAAACTCAGTCACATTTCAGCTCAAAGGAATCTACATCGTTCACGAAGCTCACACGTTTCTCCCTCTTAACTTGAAAGCATTGCATGTTAATGGAACTGTGCTTTGTATCAGTTTCAGAAGCAGAGTTGAACTTGCAATGGTCTGTATGTATAGAAAACACCGTTTTTTTGTTCTGAGCACACTCACGTTTCCTGCTCTATTAGAGATTCTAGAAAGCAAGAACGTGCTTCTTCCTATAGGCCCAGTGCGTTTCATCGTGAGAACAGTGCTGTGTGTTTCTCTTCAGAAATGTAGTTAAATCACAGGCTCTGTATCTTCCTACAAGCAAGACTTCATTTCACGTAAACTCAGTCTCCTTACGCTCAAACAAAGCTACATCGTTCATGTAGCTCACACGTTTCTTGCTCTTAAATGTAAAGCATTGGATGTTAGAGGACCTGTGGTTTGTGTCAGTTTCTGAAGCAGAGTTGAACTAGCAATGGTCCGTATGTGTAGGAAACACCCTTTTTTGTTATGAGTACCCTCAGTTTCTGTCTCTATTAGAGACTCTGGAAAGCAAGAGGATGTCTTGCCCTAAAGCAGAGTGTGTTTCATGGATTAGAATTGTGCTGTGTGGATCCCTTCAGAAATGGAGTTAAATTCCAGGCTCTGTGTCTTCCTACAAGCAAGACATCATGTCAGGTAAACGCAGTCACTTGTCAGCTCAAATGAATATAAATCGTTTACTAAGCTCACACGTTTCTTGCTCTTAACTAAAAAGCATTGGATGTTAGATGACTTGTGGTTTGTATCAGTTTCAGAAGCAGAGTTGAACTAGCACTGGAACATATGTGTAGGAAACACCGTTCTTTTCTTCAGAGTACCCTCATGTTTCTGGCTCTATTAGAGACTCTAGAAAGCAAGAGCATGCTTCGTGCTCTAAAGCAGAGTGTTTTTCAAGGATGAGAACTGTGCTGTGTGTTTCCCTTCAGAAATGGAGTTAAATCCCAGGCTCTGTGTCTTCCTACAAGCAAGATATCTTTTCAGGTAAACTCAGTCACTTTTCAGCTCAAAGGAAGCTACATCATTCACGAAGCTCACAGGTTTCTCGCTCTTAACTGGAAAGCATTGCATGTTAATGGAACTGTGGTTTGTATCACTTTCAGAAGAAGAGTTGACCTAGATATGGTCCGTCTGTATAGGAAACAACGTTATTTTGTTCTGAACACACTCACGTTTTCTGCTGTATTAGAGTCTCTTAGAAAGCAAGAGCGTGCTTCTAGCTCTAAAGCAGAGTGTGTTTCATGGATGAGAACTGTGCTGTGTGTTTCCCTTCAGAGATGGAGTTAAATCCCAGGCTCTGTGTCTTCCTACAAGCAAGACATAATTTCAAGTAAATGCAGTCACTTTTCAGCTCAAATGAATATAAATCGTTTATGAAGCTCACACGTTTCTTGCTCTTAACTGATAGTCACTGGATGTTAGATGAATTGTGGTTTGTATCAGTTTCCGAAGCAGAGTTGAACTAGCTTTGGTCCCTATGTGTAGGAAACACAGTTCTTTTGTTCTGAGCACAGTCACGTTACATGCTGTATTAGAGAATATTACAAGCAAGAGCATGCTTCTTGCTATAAAGCAGAGTGTGTTTCATGGATGAGAACTGCGCTGTGTGTTTCCCTTCAGAAATGGAGTTAAATCCCAGTCTCTGTGTCTTCCTACAAGCAAGACATAATTTCAAGTAAACTCAGTCACTTTTCAGCTCAAATGAATATAAATCATTTATGAAGCTCACACGTTTCTTGCTCTTAACTGAAAATGATTGGATTTTAGATGACTTGTGGTTTGTATCAGTTTCAGAAGTAGAGTTGAACTAGCACTGGTCCGTATGTGTAGGAAACACCGTTCTTTTGTTCAGAGTACCCTCATGTTTCTGGCTCTATTAGAGACTCTAGAATGCAAGAGCATGCTTCGTGCTCTGCAGCAGACTGTTTTTCATTGATGAGAACTGTGCTGTGTGTTTCCCTTCAGAAATGGAGTTAAATCCCAGGCTCTGTGTCTTCCTACAAGCAAGATATCTTTTCAGGTAAACTCAGTCACTTTTCAGCTCAAAGGAAGCTACATCGTTCACGAAGCTCACACATTTCTCGCGCTTAACTGGAAAGCATTGCATGTTAATGGAACTGTGGTTTATATCAGTTTCAGAAGAGGAGTTGACCTAGATTTGGTCCGTATGTGTAGGAAACACCGTTATTTTGTTCTGAACACACTCACGTTTCCTGCTGTACTAGAGACTCATAGAAAGCAAGAGCATGCTTCGTGTTCTAAAGCAGAGTGTGTTTCATGGATGAGAACTGTGCTTTGTGGTACCCTTCGGAAATGGAGTTAAATTCCAGGCTCTGTGTCTTCCTACAAGCAAGACATCATTTCAGGTAAATGCAGTAACTTTTCAGCTCAAAAGAATATAAATCGTTTATGAGGCTCACACGTTTCTCGCTCTTAACTGAAAAGGATTGGATGTTAGATGACTTGTGGTTTCTATCAGTTTCCGAAGCAGAGTTGAACTAGCTTTGGTCCCTATGTGTAGGAAACACAGTTCTTTTGTTCTGAGCACAGTCACATTACATGCTGTATTAGAGAATATTACAAGCAAGAGCATGCTTCTTGCTATAAAGCAGAGTGTGTTTCATGGATGAGAACTGCGCTGTGTGTTTCCCTTCAGAAATGGAGTTAAATCCCAGTCTCTGTGTCTTCCTACAAGCAAGACATAATTTCAAGTAAACTCAGTCACTTTTCAGCTCAAATGAATATAAATCGTTTATGAAGCTCACACGTTTCTTGCTCTTAACTGAAAATGATTGGATTTTAGATGACTTGTGGTTTGTATCAGTTTCAGAAGTAGAGTTGAACTAGCACTGGTCCGTATGTGTAGGAAACACCGTTCTTTTGTTCAGAGTACCCTCATGTTTCTGGCTCTATTAGAGACTCTAGAAAGCAAGAGCATTCTTCGTGCCCTGCAGGAGACTGTTTTTCATTGATGAGAACTGTGCTGTGTGTTTCCCTTCAGAAATGGAGTTAAATCCCAGGCTCTGTGTCTTCCTACAAGCAAGATATCTTTTCAGGTAAACTCAGTCACTTTTCAGCTCAAAGGAAGCTACATGGTTCACGAAGCTCACACGTTTCTCACTCTTAACTGGAAAGCATAGCATGTTAATGGAACTGTGGTTTGTATCAGTTTCAGAAGAAGAGTTGACCTAGATTTGGTCCATATGTGTAGGAAACACCGTTATTTTGTTCTGAACACACTCACGTTTCCTGCTGTACTAGAGACTCATAGAAAGCAAGAGCACGCTTCGTGTTCTAAAGCAGAGTGTGTTTCATGGATGAGAACTGTGCTGTTTGTTTCCCTTCGGAAATGGAGTTAAATTCCAGGCTCTGTGTCTTCCTACAAGCAAGACATCATTTCAGGTAAATGCAGTCACTTTTCAGCTCAAAAGAAGATAAATCGTTTACGAAGCTCACACGTTTCTCGCTCTTAACTGAAAAGGATTGGATGTTAGATGACTTGTGGTTTCTATCAGTTTCCGAAGCAGAGTTGAACTAGCTATGGTCCGTATGTGTAGGAAACACCGTTATTTTGTTCTGAACACACTCACGTTTCCACTCTATTAGAGACTCTAGAAAGCAAGAACGTGCTTCTTCCTATACGCAGAGTGCGTTTCATCGTGAGGACAGTGCTGTGTGTTTCTCTTCAGAAATGTAGTTAAATCACAGGCTCTGTATCTTCCTACAAGCAAGACTTCATTTCACGTAAACTCAGTCACCTTACGCTCAAACAAAGCTACATCGTTCATGTAGCTCACACGAATCTTGCTCTTAAATGTAAAGCATTGGATGTTAGAGTACCTGTGGTTTGTGTCAGTTTCAGAAGCAGACTTGAACTAGCTATGGTCCGTATGTGTAGGAAACACAGTTCTTTTGTTCTGAGCACAGTCACGTTACATGCTGTATTAGAGAATATTACAAAGCAAGAGCATGCTTCTTGCTATAAAGCAGAGTGTGTTTCATGGATGAGAACTGAGCTGTGTGTTTCCCTTCAGAAATGGAGTTAAATTCCAGGCACTGTGTCTTCCTATAAGCAAGACATAATTTCAAGTAAACTCAGTCACTTTTCAGCTCAAATGAATATAAATCGTTTATGAAGCTCACACGTTTCTTGCTCTTAACTGAAAAGCATTGGATGTTAGATGACTTGTGGTTTCTATCAGTTTCAGAAGCAGAGTTGAACTAGCTATGGTCCGTATGTGGAGGAAACACCGTTCTTTTGTTCTGAGCACACTCACGTTTCCTGCTCAATCAGAGAATCTAGAAAGCAAGAGTTTGCTTCTTCTTATATGCTGAGTGTGTTCCATCGTGAGAATAGTGCTGTGTTTTTCCCTTCAGAAATGGAGTTAAATCACAGGCTCTGTATCTTCCTACAATCAAGACATCGTTTCAGGTAAACGCAGTCACTTTTCTGCTCAAATGAATATAAATCGTTTACGAAGCTCACACGTTTCTCGCTCTTAACTGAAAATCATTGGATGTTAGATGACTTGTGGTTTGTATCAGTTTCAGAAGCAGAGTTGAACTAGCAATGGTCTGTATGTATAGGAAACACCGTTCTTTGGTTCTGAGCACACTCACGTTCCCTACTCTATTAGAAATGCTAGAAAGCAAGAGCGTGCTTCTTCCTATACGCAGAGTGTGTTTCATCGTGAGAAGAGTGTGGAGGAAACACCATTCTTTTGTTCTGAACACACTCTCGTTTCCTGCTGTATTAGAGCCTCTTAGAAAGCAAGAGCGTGCTTCTTGCTCTAAAGCAGAGTGTGTTTCATGGAGGAGAACTGTGCTGTGTGTTTCCCTTCAGAAATGGAGTTAAATCCCAGGCTCTGTGTCTTCCTAAAAGCAAGATATCTTTTCAGGTAAACTCAGTTACTTTTCAGCTCAAAGGAAGCTACATCGTTCACGAAGCTCACACGTTTCTCGCTCTTAACTTGAAAGCATTGCATGTTAATTGAACTGTGGTTTGTATCTGTTTCAGAAGAAGAGTTGACATAGATATGGTCCCTATGTGTAGGAAACACCGTTATTTTGTTCTGACTACAATCACGTTTCCTGCTGTATTAGAGACTAATAGAAAGCAAGAGCGTGCTTCTTGCTCTAAAGCAGAGTGTGTTTCATGGATGAGAACTGTGCTGTGTGTTTCCCTTCAGAGATGGAGTTAAATCCCAGGCTCTGTGTCTTCCTACAAGCAAGATATCTTTTCAGGTAAACTCAGTCACTTTTCAGCTCAAAGGAAGCTACATGGTTCACGAAGCTCACACGTTTCTCGCTCTTAACTGGAAAGCATTGCATGTTACTGGAACAGTGGTTTGTATCAGTTTCATAAGAAGAGTTGACCTAGATATGGTCCGTATGTGTAGGAAACACCGTTCTTTTGTTCTGAACACACTCACGTTTCCTGCTGTATTAGAGACTCATAGAAAGCAAGAGCGTGCTTCTTGCTCTAAAGTAGAGTGTGTTTCATGGATGAGAACTGTGCTGTGTGTTTCCCTTCAGAAATGGAGTTAAATTATAGGCTCTTTGTCTTCCTACAAGCAAGACATAATTTCAGGCAAATGCAGTCACTTTTCAGCTCAAAAGAATAAAAATTCTTTACGAGGCTCACACGTTTCTCGCTCTTAAATGAAAAGCATTGGATGTTAGATGACTTGTGGTTTCTATCAGTTTCTGAAGCAGAGTTGAACTACCTATGGTCCGTATTTGTAGGAAACACCGTTCTTTTGTTGTGAGCTCACTCACGTTTCCTGCTCAATCAGAGAATCTAGAAAGCAAGAGTGTTCTTCCTCTTATATGCTGAGTGTGTTCCATCGTGGGAACAGTGCTGTGTGTTTCCCTTCAGAAATCGAGTTAAATCACAGCCTCTGTATCTTCCTACAATCAAGACATTGTTTCAGGTAAATGCAGTCACTTTTCTGCTCAAATGAATATAAATCGTTTACGAAGCTCACACGTTTCTTGCTCTTAACTGAAAAGCATTGGATGTTAGATGACTTGTCGTTTGTATCAGTTTCAGAAGCAGAGTTGAACTAGCAATGGTCTGTATGTGTAGGAAACACCATTCTATTGTTCCTAGTACCCTGAAGTTTCTGGCTCTATTAGAGACTCTAGAAAGCCAGAGCATGCTTCGTGCTCTAAAGCAGAGTGTGTTTCATGGATGAGAACTGTGCTGTGTGTTTCGCTTCAGAAATGGAGTTAAATCCCAGGCTCTGTGTCTTCCTATAAGCAAGATACCTTTTCAGGTAAACTCAGTCCCTTTTCAGCTCAAAGGAAGCTACATCGTTCACGAAACTCACACGTTTCTCGCTCATAACTGGAAAGCATTGCATGTTAATGGAACTGTGGTTTGTATCAGTTTCAGAAGAAGAGTTGACCTAGATATGGTCCGTATGTGTAGGAAACTCCGTTATTTTGTTGTGAACGCACGTTTCCTGATGTATTAGAGACTCTTAGAAAGCAAGAGCGTGCTTCTTGCTCTAAAGCAGAGTGTGTTTCATGATTGAGAACTGTGCTGTGTGTTTCCCTGCAGAGATGGAGTTAAATCCCAGGCTCTGTGTCTTCCTACAAGCAAGACATCTTTTCAGGTAATCTCAGTCACCTTTCAGCTCAAAGGAAGCTACATCTTTCAAGAAGCTCACACGTTTCTCGCTCTTAACTTGAAAGCATTGCATGTTAATGGAACTGTGCTTTGTATCAGTTTCAGAAGCAGAGTTGAACTAGCAATGGTCCATATGTGTAGGAAAAACCGTTATTTTGTTCTGACCACAGTCACATTTCCTGCTGTATTAGAGACTCATAGAAAGCAAGAGCGTGCTTCTTGCTCTAAAGCAGACTGTGTTTCATGGATGAGAACTGCGCTGTGTGTTTCCCTTCAGAAATTGAGTTAAATTCCAGGCTCTCTGTCTTCCTACAAGCAAGACATAATTTCAGGTAAATGCAGTCACTTTTCAGCTCAAAAGAATATAAATCATTTACGAAGCTCACACGTTTCTCGCTCTTAAATGAAAAGCATTGGATGTTAGATGACTTGTGGTTTCTATCAGTTTCAGAAGCAGAGTTGAACTAGCTATGGTCCGTATGTGTAGGAAACACCGTTATTTTGTTCTGAGCACACTCACGTTTCTGGCTCTATTAGAGACTCTAGAAAGCCAGAGCATGCTTCGTGCTCTAAAGCAGAGTGTGTTTCATGGATGAGAACTGTGCTGTGTGTTTCCGTTCAGACATGGAATTAAATCCCAGGCTCTATGTCTTCCTATAAGCAAGAGATCTTTTCAGTTAAACTCAGTCACATTTCAGCTCAAAGAAATCTACATCGTTCACGAAGCTCACACGTTTCTCGCTCTTAACTTGAAAGCATTGCATGTTAATGGAACTGTGCTTTGTATCAGTTTCAGAAGCAGAGTTGAACTTGCAATGGTCTGTATGTATAGAAAACACCGTTGTTTTGTTCTGAGCACACTCACGTTTCCTGCACTATTAGAGACTCTAGAAAGCAAGAGCGTGCTTCTTCCTATATGCAGAGTGCGTTTCATCGTGAGAACAGTGCTGTGTGTTTCTCTTCAGAAATGTAGTTAAATCACAGGCTCTGTATCTTCCTACAAGCAAGACTTCATTTCACGTAAACACAGTCACCTTAAGCTCAAACAAAGCTACATCGTTCATGTAGCTCACACGTTTCTTGCTCTTAAATGTAAAGCATTGGATGTTAGAGTACCTGTGGTTTGGGTCAGTTTCAGAAGCAGAGTTGAACTAGCAATGGTCCGTATGTGTAGGAAACACCCTTCTTTTGTTATGAGTACCCTCAAGTTTCTGTCTCTATTAGAGACTCTGGAAAGCAAGAGGATGTCTTGCCCTAAAGCAGAGTGTGTTTCATGGATGAGAACTGTGCTGTGTGGTTCCCTTCAGAAATGGAGTTAAATTCCAGGCTCTGTGTCTTCCTACAAGCAAGACATCATTTCAGGTAAACGCAGTCACTTGTCAGCTCAAATGAATATAAATCGTTTACGAAGCTCACACGTTTCTTCCTCTTAACTAAAAAGCATTGGATGTTAGATGACTTGTGGTTTGTATCAGTTTCAGAAGCAGAGTTGAAGTAGCAATGGTCTGTATGTGTAGGAAATACCGTTCTTTTGTTCTGAGTACCCTCAAGTTTCTGGCTCTATTAGAGACTCTAGAAAGCCAGAGCATGCTTCGTGCTCTAAAGCAGAGTGTGTTTCATGGATGAGAACTGTGCTGTGTGTTTCCCTTCAGATATGGAGATAAATCCCAGGCTCTGTGTCGTACTATAAGCAAGACATCTTTTCAGGTAAACTAAGTCACTCTTCATCTCAAAGGAAGCTACATCGTTCACGAAGCTCACACGTTTCTCGCTCTTAACTGAAAAGCATTGGATGTTAGATGACTTGTGGTTTGTATCAGTTTCAGAAGCAGAGTTGAAATAGCAAAGGTCTGTATGTATGAGAAACCCCGTTCTTTTGTTCTGAGCACACTCACGTTTCCTGCTCTATTAGAGACTCTAGAAAGCAAGAGCGTGCTTATTCCAATACGCAGAATGTGTTTCATCGTGAGAACAGTGCTGTGTGTTTCCCTTCAGAAATGGAGTTAAATCCCAGGCTCTGTGTCTTCCTACAAGCAAGATATCTTTTCAGGTAAACTCATTCACTTTTCAGCTCAAAGGAAGCTACATGGTTCACGAAGCTCACACGTTTCTCGCTCTTAACTGGAAAGCATTGCATGTTACTGGAACAGTGGTTTGTATCAGTTTCATAAGAAGAGTTGACCTAGATATGGTCCGTATGTGTAGGAAACACCGTTCTTTTGTTCTGAACACACTCACGTTTCCTGCTGTATTAGAGACTCTAGAAAGCAAGAGCGTGCTTCTTGCTCTAAAGTAGAGTGTGTTTCATGGATGAGAACTGTGCTGTGTGTTTCCCTTCAGAAATGGAGTTAAATCCCAGGCTCTGTGTCTTCCTATGAGCAAGATACCTTTTCAGGTAAACTCAGTCACTTTTCAGCTCAAAGGAAGCTACATCGTTCACGAAACTCACACGTTTCTCGCTCATAACTGGAAAGCATTGCATGTTAATGGAACTGTGGTTTGTATCAGTTTCAGAAGAAGAGTTGAC
The DNA here is from genome assembly GCA_949786405.1 of Onychomys arenicola. Classification (NCBI taxonomy): domain Eukaryota; kingdom Metazoa; phylum Chordata; class Mammalia; order Rodentia; family Cricetidae; genus Onychomys; species Onychomys arenicola. Next base: position 1,107,950 of record CATKUM010000061.1, on the reverse strand, counting down.
CTAGATATGGTCCGTATGTGTAGGAAACTCCTTATTTTGTTGTGAACGCACGTTTCCTGATGTATTAGAGACTCTTAGAAAGCAAGAGCGTGCTTCTTGCTCTAAAGCAGAGTGTGTTTCATGATTGAGAACTGTGCTGTGTGTTTCCCTTCAGAGATGGAGTAAAATCCCAGGCTCTGTGTCTTCCTACAAGCAAGACATCTTTTCAGGTAATCTCAGTCACCTTTCAGCTCAAAGGAAGCTACATCGTTCACGAAGCTCACACGTTTCTCGCTCTTAACTTGAAAGCATTGCATGTTAATGGAACTGTGCTTTGTATCAGTTTCAGAAGCAGAGTTGAACTTGCAATGGTCTGTATGTATAGAAAACACCATTGTTTTGTTCTGAGCACACTCACGTTTCCTGCACTATTAGAGACTCTAGAAAGCAAGAGCGTGCTTCTTCCTATACGCAGAGTGCGTTTCATCGTGAGAACAGTGCTGTGTGTTTCTCTTCAGAAATGTAGTTAAATCACAGGCTCTGTATCTTCCTACAAGCAAGACTTCATTTCACGTAAACACAGTCACATTACGCTCAAACAAAGCTACATCGTTCATGTAGCTCACACGTTTCTTGCTCTTAAATGTAAAGCATTGGATGTTAGAGGACCTGTGGTTTGGGTCAGTTTCAGAAGCAGAGTTGAACTAGCAATGGTCCGTATGTGTAGGAAACACCCTTCTTTTGTTATGAGTACCCTCAAGTTTCTGTCTCTATTAGAGACTCTGGAAAGCAAGAGGAAGTCTTGCCCTAAAGCAGAGTGTGTTTCATGGATGAGAACTGTGCTGTGTGGTTCCCTTCAGAAATGGAGTTAAATTCCAGGCTCTGTGTCTTCCTACAAGCAAGACATCATTTCAGGTAAACGCAGTCACTTGTCAGCTCAAATGAATATAAATCGTTTACGAAGCTCACACGTTACTTCCTCTTAACTAAAAAGCATTGGATGTTAGATGACTTGTGGTTTGTATCAGTTTCAGAAGCAGAGTTGAAGTAGCAATGGTCTGTATGTGTAGGAAATACCGTTCTTTTGTTCTGAGTACCCTCAAGTTTCTGGCTCTATTAGAGACTCTAGAAAGCCAGAGCATGCTTCGTGCTCTAAAGCAGAGTGTGTTTCATGGATGAGAACTGTGCTGTGTGTTTCCCTTCAGATATGGAGATAAATCCCAGGCTCTGTGTCGTCCTATAAGCAAGACATCTTTTCAGGTAAACTAAGTCACTCTTCATCTCAAAGGAAGCTACATCGTTCACGAAGCTCACACGTTTCTCGCTCTTAACTGAAAAGCATTGGATGTTAGATGACTTGTGGTTTGTATCAGTTTCAGAAGCAGAGTTGAAATAGCAAAGGTCTGTATGTATGAGAAACACCGTTCTTTTGTTCTGAGCACACTCACGTTTCCTGCTCTATTAGAGACTCTAGAAAGCAAGAGCGTGCTTATTCCAATACGCAGAGTGTGTTTCATCGTGAGAACAGTGCTGTGTGTTTCCCTTCAGAAATGGAGTTAAATCCCAGGCTCTGTGTCTTCCTACAAGCAAGATATCTTTTCAGGTAAACTCAGTCACTTTTCAGCTCAAAGGAAGCTACATGGTTCACGAAGCTCACACGTTTCTCGCTCTTAACTGGAAAGCATTGCATGTTACTGGAACAGTGGTTTGTATCAGTTTCATAAGAAGAGTTGACCTAGATATGGTCCGTATGTGTAGGAAACACCATTCTTTTGTTCTGAACACACTCACGTTTCCTGCTGTATTAGAGACTCATAGAAAGCAAGAGCGTGCTTCTTGCTCTAAAGTAGAGTGTGTTTCATGGATGAGAACTGTGCTGTGTGTTTCCCTTCAGAAATGGAGTTAAATTATAGGCTCTCTGTCTTCCTACAAGCAAGACATAATTTCAGGTAAATGCAGTCACTTTTCAGCTCAAAAGAATAAAAATTGTTTACGAGGCTCACACGTTTCTCGCTCTTAAATGAAAAGCATTGGATGTTAGATGACTTGTGGTTTCTATCAGTTTCTGAAGCAGAGTTGAACTAGCTATGGTCCGTATTTGTAGGAAACACCGTTCTTTTGTTGTGAGCTCACTCATGTTTCCTGCTCAATCAGAGAATCTAGAAAGCAAGAGTGTGCTTCCTCTTATATGCTGAGTGTGTTCCATCGTGGGAACAGTGCTGTGTGTTTCCCTTCAGAAACCGAGTTAAATCACAGCCTCTGTATCTTCCTACAATCAAGACATTGTTTCAGGTAAATGCAGTCACTTTTCAGCTCAAATGAATATAAATCGTTTACGAAGCTCACACGTTTCTTGCTCTTAACTGAAAAGCATTGGATGTTAGATGACTTGTCGTTTGTATCAGTTTCAGAAGCAGAGTTGAACTAGCAATGGTCTGTATGTGTAGGAAACACCATTCTATTGTTCCTAGTACCCTGAAGTTTCTGGCTCTATTAGAGACTCTAGAAAGCCAGAGCATGCTTCGTGCTCTAAAGCAGAGTGTGTTTCATGGATGAGAACTGTGCTGTGTGTTTCGCTTCAGAAATGGAGTTAAATCCCAGGCTCTGTGTCTTCCTATAAGCAAGATACCTTTTCAGGAAAACTCAGTCACTTTTCAGCTCAAAGGAAGCTACATCGTTCACGAAACTCACACGTTTCTCGCTCATAACTGGAAAGCATTGCATGTTAATGGAACTGTGGTTTGTATCAGTTTCAGAAGAAGAGTTGACCTAGATATGGTCCTTATGTGTAGGAAACTCCGTTATTTTGTTGTGAACGCACGTTTCCTGATGTATTAGAGACTCTTAGAAAGCAAGAGCGTGCTTCTTGCTCTAAAGCAGAGTGTGTTTCATGATTGAGAACTGTGCTGTGTGTTTCCCTGCAGAGATGGAGTTAAATCCCAGGCTCTGTGTCTTCCTACAAGCAAGACATCTTTTCAGGTAATCTCAGTCACCTTTCAGCTCAAAGGAAGCTACATCTTTCAAGAAGCTCACACGTTTCTCGCTCTTAACTTGAAAGCATTGCATGTTAATGGAACTGTGCTTTGTATCAGTTTCAGAAGCAGAGTTGAACTAGCAATGGTCCAAATGTGTAGGAAAAACCGTTATTTTGTTCTGACCACAGTCACATTTCCTGCTGTATTAGAGACTCATAGAAAGCAAGAGCGTGCTTCTTGCTCTAAAGCAGACTGTGTTTCATGGATGAGAACTGCGCTGTGTGTTTCCCTTCAGAAATTGAGTTAAATTCCAGGCTCTCTGTCTTCCTACAAGCAAGACATAATTTCAGGTAAATGCAGTCACTTTTCAGCTCAAAAGAATATAAATCATTTACGAAGCTCACACGTTTCTCGCTCTTAAATGAAAAGCATTGGATGTTAGATGACTTGTGGTTTCTATCAGTTTCAGAAGCAGAGTTGAACTAGCTATGGTCCGTATGTGTAGGAAACACCGTTATTTTGTTCTGAGCACACTCACGTTTCTGGCTCTATTAGAGACTCTAGAAAGCCAGAGCATGCTTCGTGCTCTAAAGCAGAGTGTGTTTCATGGATGAGAACTGTGCTGTGTGTTTCCGTTCAGACATGGAATTAAATCCCAGGCTCTATGTCTTCCTATAAGCAAGAGATCTTTTCAGTTAAACTCAGTCACATTTCAGCTCAAAGGAATCTACATCGTTCACGAAGCTCACACGTTTCTCGCTCTTAACTTGAAAGCATTGCATGTTAATGGAACTGTGCTTTGTATCAGTTTCAGAAGCAGAGTTGAACTTGCAATGGTCTGTATGTATAGAAAACACCGTTTTTTTGTTCTGAGCACACTCACGTTTCCTGCTCTATAAGAGATTCTAGAAAGCAAGAACGTGCTTCTTCCTATAGGCCCAGTGCGTTTCATCGTGAGAACAGTGCTGTGTGTTTCTCTTCAGAAATGTAGTTAAATCACAGGCTCTGTATCTTCCTACAAGCAAGACTTCATTTCACGTAAACTCAGTCTCCTTACGCTCAAACAAAGCTACATCGTTCATGTAGCTCACACGTTTCTTGCTCTTAAATGTAAAGCATTGGATGTTAGAGGACCTGTGGTTTGTGTCAGTTTCTGAAGCAGAGTTGAACTAGCAATGGTCCGTATGTGTAGGAAACACCCTTTTTTGTTATGAGTACCCTCAGTTTCTGTCTCTATTAGAGACTCTGGAAAGCAAGAGGATGTCTTGCCCTAAAGCAGAGTGTGTTTCATGGATTAGAATTGTGCTGTGTGGATCCCTTCAGAAATGGAGTTAAATTCCAGGCTCTGTGTCTTCCTACAAGCAAGACATCATGTCAGGTAAACGCAGTCACTTGTCAGCTCAAATGAATATAAATCGTTTACTAAGCTCACACGTTTCTTGCTCTTAACTAAAAAGCATTGGATGTTAGATGACTTGTGGTTTGTATCAGTTTCAGAAGCAGAGTTGAACTAGCACTGGAACATATGTGTAGGAAACACCGTTCTTTTCTTCAGAGTACCCTCATGTTTCTGGCTCTATTAGAGACTCTAGAAAGCAAGAGCATGCTTCGTGCTCTAAAGCAGAGTGTTTTTCAAGGATGAGAACTGTGCTGTGTGTTTCCCTTCAGAAATGGAGTTAAATCCCAGGCTCTGTGTCTTCCTACAAGCAAGATATCTTTTCAGGTAAACTCAGTCACTTTTCAGCTCAAAGGAAGCTACATCGTTCACGAAGCTCACACATTTCTCGCGCTTAACTGGAAAGCATTGCATGTTAATGGAACTGTGGTTTATATCAGTTTCAGAAGAGGAGTTGACCTAGATTTGGTCCGTATGTGTAGGAAACACCGTTATTTTGTTCTGAACACACTCACGTTTTCTGCTGTACTAGAGACTCATAGAAAGCAAGAGCATGCTTCGTGTTCTAAAGCAGAGTGTGTTTCATGGATGAGAACTGTGCTTTGTGGTTCCCTTCGGAAATGGAGTTAAATTCCAGGCTCTGTGTCTTCCTACAAGCAAGACATCATTTCAGGTAAATGCAGTAACTTTTCAGCTCAAAAGAATATAAATCGTTTATGAGGCTCACACGTTTCTCGCTCTTAACTGAAAAGGATTGGATGTTAGATGACTTGTGGTTTCTATCAGTTTCCGAAGCAGAGTTGAACTAGCTTTGGTCCCTATGTGTAGGAAACACAGTTCTTTTGTTCTGAGCACAGTCACGTTACATGCTGTATTAGAGAATATTACAAGCAAGAGCATGCTTCTTGCTATAAAGCAGAGTGTGTTTCATGGATGAGAACTGCGCTGTGTGTTTCCCTTCAGAAATGGAGTTAAATCCCAGTCTCTGTGTCTTCCTACAAGCAAGACATAATTTCAAGTAAACTCAGTCACTTTTCAGCTCAAATGAATATAAATCGTTTATGAAGCTCACACGTTTCTTGCTCTTAACTGAAAATGATTGGATTTTAGATGACTTGTGGTTTGTATCAGTTTCAGAAGTAGAGTTGAACTAGCACTGGTCCGTATGTGTAGGAAACACCGTTCTTTTATTCAGAGTACCCTCATGTTTCTGGCTCTATTAGAGACTCTAGAAAGCAAGAGCATGCTTCGTGCCCTGCAGGAGACTGTTTTTCATTGATGAGAACTGTGCTGTGTGTTTCCCTTCAGAAATGGAGTTAAATCCCAGGCTCTGTGTCTTCCTACAAGCAAGACATCATTTCAGGTAAATGCAGTCACTTTTCAGCTCAAAAGAATATAAATCGTTTACGAAGCTCACACGTTTCTCGCTCTTAACTGAAAAGGATTGGATGTTAGATGACTTGTGGTTTCTATCAGTTTCCGAAGCAGAGTTGAACTAGCTATGGTCCGTATGTGTAGGAAACACCGTTATTTTGTTCTGAACACACTCACGTTTCCACTCTATTAGAGACTCTAGAAAGCAAGAACGTGCTTCTTCCTATACGCAGAGTGCGTTTCATCGTGAGGACAGTGCTGTGTGTTTCTCTTCAGAAATGTAGTTAAATCACAGGCTCTGTATCTTCCTACAAGCAAGACTTCATTTCACGTAAACTCAGTCACCTTACGCTCAAACAAAGCTACATCGTTCATGTAGCTCACACGTTTCTTGCTCTTAAATGTAAAGCATTGGATGTTAGAGTACCTGTGGTTTGTGTCAGTTTCAGAAGCAGACTTGAACTAGCTATGGTCCGTATGTGTAGGAAACACAGTTCTTTTGTTCTGAGCACAGTCACGTTACATGCTGTATTAGAGAATATTACAAAGCAAGAGCATGCTTCTTGCTATAAAGCAGAGTGTGTTTCATGGATGAGAACTGAGCTGTGTGTTTCCCTTCAGAAATGGAGTTAAATTCCAGGCACTGTGTCTTCCTATAAGCAAGACATAATTTCAAGTAAACTCAGTCACTTTTCAGCTCAAATGAATATAAATCGTTTATGAAGCTCACACGTTTCTTGCTCTTAACTGAAAAGCATTGGATGTTAGATGACTTGTGGTTTCTATCAGTTTCAGAAGCAGAGTTGAACTAGCTATGGTCCGTATGTGGAGGAAACACCGTTCTTTTGTTCTGAGCACACTCACGTTTCCTGCTCAATCAGAGAATCTAGAAAGCAAGAGCTTGCTTCTTCTTATATGCTGAGTGTGTTCCATCGTGAGAATAGTGCTGTGTTTGTCCCTTCAGAAATGGAGTTAAATCACAGGCTCTGTATCTTCCTACAATCAAGACATCGTTTCAGGTAAACGCAGTCACTTTTCTGCTCAAATGAATATAAATCGTTTAAGAAGCTCACACGTTTCTCGCTCTTAACTGAAAATCATTGGATGTTGATGACTTGTGGTTTGTATCAGTTTCAGAAGCAGAGTTGAACTAGCAATGGTCTGTATGTATAGGAAACACCGTTCTTTGGTTCTGAGCACACTCACGTTCCCTACTCTATTAGAAATGCTAGAAAGCAAGAGCGTGCTTCTTCCTATACGCAGAGTGTGTTTCATCGTGAGAAGAGTGTGGAGGAAACACCATTCTTTTGTTCTGAACACACTCTCGTTTCCTGCTGTATTAGAGCCTCTTAGAAAGCAAGAGCGTGCTTCTTGCTCTAAAGCAGAGTGTGTTTCATGGAGGAGAACTGTGCTGTGTGTTTCCCTTCAGAAATGGAGTTAAATTCCAGGCTCTGTGTCTTCCTACAAGCAAGACTTCTTTTCATGTAAACTCAGTGACCTTTCCGCTCAAACAAAGCTACATCGTGCACGTAGCTCACACGTTTCTTGCTCTTAACTGTAAAGCATTGGATGTTAGAGTACCTGTGGTTTGTATCAGTTTCAGAAGCAGAGTTGAACTAGCAATGGTCCGTATGTGTAGGAAACACCGTTCTTTTGTTCAGAGTACCCTCATGTTTCTGGCTCTATTAGAAACTCTAGAAATCAAGAGCATGCTTCGTGCTCTAAAGCAGAGTGTGTTTCATGGATGAGAACTGTGCTGTGTGTTTCCCTTCACAAATGGAGTTAAATCCCAGGCTCTGTGTCTTCCTACAAGCAAGATTTCTTTTCAGGTAAACTCAGTCACTTTTCAGCTCAAAGGAAGCTACATCTTTCACGAAGATAACACGTTTCTCGCTCTTAACTGAAAAGCATTGCATGTTAATGGAACTGTGGTTTGTATCAGTTTCAGAAGAAGAGTTGACCTAGATATGATCCGTATGTGTAGGAAACACCGTTATTTTGTTCTGAACACACTCTCATTTCCTGTTGTATTAGAGACTCTTAGAAAGCAAGAGCATGCTTCTTGCTCTAAAACAGAGTTTGTTTCATGGATGAGAACTGTGCTGTGTGTTTACCTTCAGAAATGAAGTTAAATTCCAGGCTCTGTGTCTTCCTACAAGCAAGACATAATTTCAGGTAAATGCAGTCACTTTTCAGCTCAAAAGAATATAAATCGTTTACGAAGCTCACACATTTCTCGCTCTTTACTGAAAAGCATTGGATGTTAGATGACTTGTGGTTTCTATCAGTTTCAGAAGCAGAGTTGAACTAGCTATGGTCCATATGTGGAGGAAACACCGTTCTTTTGTTCTGAGCACACTCACGTTTCCTGCTCAATCAGAGAATCTAGAAAGCAAGAGCGTGCTTCTTCTTATATGCTGAGTGTGTTCCATCGTGGGAACAGTGCTGTGTTTTTCCCTTCAGAAATGGAGTTAAATCACAGGCTCTGTATCTTCCTACAATCAAGACATCGTTTCAGGTAAATGCAGGCACTTTTCAGCTCAAATGAATAAAAATCGTTTACGAAGAACACATGTTTCTCGCTCTTCACTGAAAAGCATTGGATGTTAGATGACTTGTGATTTTTATCAGTTTCAGAAGATGAGTTGACCTAGATATAGTCCGTATGTGTAGGAAACACCGTTAATTTGTTCTGACCACAGTCACGTTTCCTGCTGTATTAGAGACTCTTAGAAAGCAAGAGTGTACTTCAGGATCTAAAGCAGAGTGTGTTTCATTGATGAGAACTGTGCTGTGTGTTTCCCTTCAGAAAAGGAGTTAAATTCCAAGCTCTGTGTCTTCCTACAAGCAAGACATCGTTTCAGGTAAACGCAGTCACTTTTCAGCTCAAATGAATATAAATCGTTTACAAAGCTCACACGTTTCTTGCTCTTAACTGAAAAGCATTGGATGTTAGATGAATTGTGATTTATATCAGTTTCAGAAGCAGAGTTGAACTAGCACTGGTCCGTATGTGTAGGAAACACCGTTCTTTTGTTCAGAGTACCCTCATGTTTCTGGTTCTATTAGAGACTCTAGAAAGCAAGAGCATGATTCGTGTTCTAAAGAAGAGTGTGTTTCATCGATGAGAACTGTGCTGTGTTTTTCCCTTCAGAAATGGAGTTAAATCCCAGGCTCTGTGTCTTCCTAAAAGCAAGATATCTTTTCAGGTAAACTCAGTTACTTTTCAGCTCAAAGGAAGCTACATCGTTCACGAAGCTCACATGTTTCTCGCTCTTAACTTGAAAGCATTGCATGTTAATTGAACTGTGGTTTGTATCTGTTTCAGAAGAAGAGTTGACATAGATATGGTCCCTATGTGTAGGAAACACCGTTATTTTGTTCTGACTACAATCACGTTTCCTGCTGTATTAGAGACTAATAGAAAGCAAGAGCGTGCTTCTTGCTCTAAAGCAGAGTGTGTTTCATGGATGAGAACTGTGCTGTGTGTTTCCCTTCAGAGATGGAGTTAAATCCCAGGCTCTGTGTCTTCCTAAAAGCAAGACATCTTTTCAGGTAATCTCAGTCACTTTTCAGCTCAAAGGAAGCTACATCGTTCACGAGGCTCACATGTATCTCGCTCTTAACTTGAAAGCATTGGATGTTACATGACTTGGGGTTTCTATCAGTTTCAGAAGCAGAGTTGAACTAGCTATGGTCCGTATGTGTAGGAAACACCCTTCTTTTGTTCTGAGCACACTTTCTAGTTTCCGGCTCTATTACAGACTCTAGAAAGCAAGAGCGTGCATCTTGCTCTAAAGCAGAGTGTGTTTCATGGATGAGAACTGTGCTGTGTGTTTCCCTTCAGATATGGAGTTAAATCCCAGGCTCTGTGTCTTCTAAAAGCAAGACATCTTTCCAGGTAATCTCAGTCACATTTCAGCTCAAAGTAAGCTACATCGTTCACGAGGCTCACATGTATCTCGCTCTAAACTTGAAAGCATTGGATGATAGATGACTTGTGGTTTCTATCAGTTTCAGAAGCAGAGTTGAACTAGCTATGGTCCGTATGTGTAGGAAACACCGTTCTTTTGTTCTGAGCACACTCACGTTTCCTGCTCAATCAGAGACTCTAGAAAGCAAGAGCATGCTTCTTCTTATATGCTGAGTGTGCTTCATCGTGAGAACAGTGCTCTGTGTTTCCCTTCAGAAATGGAGTTAAATCACAGGCTCTGTATCTTCCTAAAACAGGACATCGTTTCAGGTAAACACAGTCACTTTTCAGCTCAAATGAATATAAATCGTTTACTAAGCTCACACGTTTCTTGCTCTTAACTGAAAAGCATTGGATGTTAGATGACTTGTGATTTGTATCAGATTCAGAAGCAGAGTTGAACTAGCACTGGTCCGTATGTGTAGGAAACACCGTTCTTTTGTTCAGAGTACCCTCATGTCTCTGGCTCTATTAGAGACTCTAGAAAGCAAGAGCATGCTTCGTGCTCTAAAGCAGAGTGTGTTTCATCGATGAGAACTGTGCTGTGTTTTTTCCTTCTGAAATGGAGTTAAATCCCAGGCTCTGTGTCTTCCTATAAGCAAGACATCTTTTAAGGTAAACTCAGTCACTTTTCAGCGCAAAGGAACTACATCGTTCACTAAGCTCACACGTAAATCGCTCTTGACTTGAAAGCATTGCATGTTAATGGAACTGTGCTTTGTATCAGATTCAGAAGAAGAGTTGACCTAGATATGGTCCGTATGTGTAGGAAACACCGTTATTTTGTTTTGACCACAGTCAAGTTTCCTGATTTATTAGAGACTCATAGAAACAAGAGCGTGCTTCTTGCTCTAAAGCAGAGTGTGTTTCATGGATGAGAACTGTGTTGTCTGTTTCCCTTCAGAAATGGAGTTAAATTCCAGGCTCTGTGTCTTCCTACAAGCAAGACATCATTTCAGGTAAACACAGTCACTTTTCAGCTCAAATGAATATAAATCGTTTACGAAGCTCACACGTTTCTTGCTCTTAAATGAAAAGCATTGGATGTTAGATGACCTGTGGTTTGTATCAGTTTCAGAAGCTGAGTGGAACTAGCAATGGTCTGTATGTGTAAGAAACACCGTTCTTTTGTTCTGAGAACCCTCAAGTTTCTGGCTCTATTAGAGTCTCTAGAAAGCCGGAGCATGCTGCGTGCTCTAAAGAAGAGTGTGTTTCATGTATGAGAAGTGTGCTGTGTGTTTCCCTTCAGAAATGGAGTTAAATTCCAGGCTCTGTTTCTTCCTACAACCAAGACATCATTTCAGGTAAACGCAGTCACTTTTCAGCTCAAATGAATATAAATCGTTTACGAAGATCACACGTTTCTCGCACTTAACTGAAAAGCATTGGATGTTAGATGACTTGTGGTTTGTATCAGTTTCAGAAGCAGAGTTAAACTAGCCATGGTCTGTATGTGTAGGAAACATCGTTGTTTTGTTCCTAGTACCCTCAAGTTTCTGGCTCTATTAGAGACTCTAGAAAGCCAGAGCATGCTTTGAGCTCTAAAGCAGAGTGTGTTTCATGGATGAGAACTGTGCTGTGTGTTTTCCTTCAGAAATGGAGTTAAATTCCAGGCTCTGTTTCTTCCTACAACCAAGACATCATTTCAGGTAAACGCAGTCACTTTTCAGCTCAAATGAATATATATCGTTTACGAAGATCACACGTTTCTCACTCTTAACGGAAAAGCATTGGATGTTAGATGACTTGTGGTTTGTATCAGTTTCAGAAGCAGAGTTGAACTAGCAATGGTCTGTATGTATAGGAAACACTGTTGTTTTGTTCTGAGCACACTCACGTTTACTGCTCTATTAGAGACTCTAGAAAGCAAGAGCGTGCTTCCACCTGTACGCAGAGTGTGTTTCATCGTGAGAACAGTGCTGTGTGTTTCTCTTCAGAAATGGAGTTAAATCACAGGCTCTGTATCTTCCTACAAGCAAGACTTCATTTCGCGTAAACTCAGTCACCTTTCCGCTCAAACAAAGACACATCGTTCACGGAGCTCACACGTTTCTTGCTCTTAAATGTAAAGCATTGGATGTTAGAGTACCTGTGGTTTGTATCAGTTTCAGAAGCAGAGTTGAACTAGCAATGGTCTGTATATGTAGGAAACACCGTTATTTTGTTCTGAGTACCCTCAAGTTTCTGGCTCTATTAGAGACTCTGGATAGCAAGAGCATGCTTCTTGCCCTAAAGCAGAGTGTGTTTCATGGATGAGAACTGTGCTGTGTGTTTCCCTTCAGAAATGGAGTTAAATCCCAGGCTCTGTGTCTTCCTACAAGCAAGACATCTTTTAAGGTAAACTCAGGCACTTTTCAGCTCAAAGGAAGGTACATCTTTCACGAAGCTCACACTTTTCTCGCTCTTAACTGGAAAGCATTGCATGTTAATGGAACTGTGCTTTGTATCAGTTTCAGAAGCCGAGTTGACCTAGATATGGTCCGTATGTTTAGGAAACACCGTTATTTTGTTCTGACCACAGTCACGTTTCCTGCTGTATTAGAGAATCTTAGTAAGCAAGAGCGTGCTTCTTGCTCTAAAGCAGAGAGTATTTCATGTTTGAGAACTGTGCTGTGTGTTTCCCTTCCGAAGTGGATTTAAATTCTAGGCTCTGTGTATTCCTAGAAGCAAGACATCGTTTCAGGTAAACACAGTCACTTTTCAGCTCAAATGAATATAAATCGTTTACTAAGCTCACACGTTTCTTGCTCTTAACTGAAAAGCAGTGGATGTTAGATGACTTGTGGTTTGTATCAGTTTCAGAAGCAGAGTGGAACTAGCAATGGTCGGTATGTGTAGGAAACAGCGTTCTTTTGTTCTGAGTACCCTAATGTTTCTGGCTCTATTTGAGACGCTAGTAAGCAAGAGCATGCTTCGTGCTCTAAAGCAGAGTGTGTTTCATGGGTGAGAACAGTGCTGTGTGTTTCCCTTCAGATATGGAGTTAAATCCCAGGCTCTGTGTCTTCCTACATGCAACACATCTTTTCAGGTTAACTCAGTCACTTTTCAGCTCAAAGGAATCTACATCTTTCACGAAGCTCACACGTTTCTTGCTCTTAACTGAAAAGCATTGGATGTTAGATGACTTGTGATTTGTATCAGATTCAGAAGCAGAGTTGAACTAGCACTGGTCCGGATGTGTAGGAAACACCGTTCTTTTGTTCAGAGTACCCTCATATCTCTGGCTCTATTAGAGACACTAGAAAGCAAGAGCATGCTTCGTGCTCTAAAGCAGAGTGTGTTTCATGGATGAGAACTGTGCTGTGTTTTTTCCTTCTGAAATGGAGTTAAATCCCAGGCTCTGTGTCTTCCTATAAGCAAGACATCTTTTAAGGTAAACTCAGTCACTTCTCCTCTCAAAGGAACTACATCATTCACTAAGCTCACACGTTTATCGCTCTTTACTTGAAAGCATTGCATGTTAATGCAACTGTGCTTTGTATCAGATTCAGAAGAAGAGTTGACCTAGATATGGTCCGTATGTGTAGGAAACACCGTTATTTTGTTTTGACCACAGTCAAGTTTCCTGATTTATTAGAGACTCATTGAAACAAGAGCATGCTTCTTGCTCTAAAGCAGAGTGTGTTTCATGGGTGAGAACAGTGCTGTGTGTTTCCCTTCAGATATGGAGTTAAATCCCTGGGTCTGTGTCTTTCTACAAGCAACACATCTTTTCAGGTAAACTCAGTCAGTTTTCAGCTCAAAGGAAGCTACATCGTTCACGAAGCTCACACGTTTCTCGGTCTTAACTGGAAAGCATTGCATGTTAATGGAACTGTGGTTTGTATCAGTTTCAGAAGAAGAGTTGACCTAGATATGGTCCGTATGTGTAGGAAACACCGTTATTTTGTTCTGACCACTGTCACGTTTCCTGCTGTATTAGAGAATCTTAGAAAGCAAGAGTGTACTTCATGCTCTAAAGCAGAGTGTGTTTCATGGATGAGAACTGTGTTGTCTGTTTCCCTTCAGAAATGGAGTTAAATTCCAGGCTCTGTGTCTTCCTACAAGCAAGACATCATTTCAGGTAAACACAGTCACTTTTCAGCTCAAATGAATATAAATCGTTTACGAAGCTCACACGTTTCTTGCTCTTAAATGAAAAGCATTGGATGTTAGATGACCTGTGGTTTGTATCAGTTTCAGAAGCTGAGTGGAACTAGCAATGGTCTGTATGTGTAAGAAACACCGTTCTTTTGTTCTGAGAACCCTCAAGTTTCTGGCTCTATTAGAGTCTCTAGAAAGCAGGAGCATGCTGCGTGCTCTAAAGAAGAGTGTGTTTCATGTATGAGAAGTGTGCTGTGTGTTTCCCTTCAGAAATGGAGTTAAATTCCAGGCTCTGTTTCTTCCTACAACCAAGACATCATTTCAGGTAAACGCAGTCACTTTTCAGCTCAAATGAATATAAATCGTTTACGAAGATCACACGTTTCTCGCTCTTAACTGAAAAGCATTGGATGTTAGATGACTTGTGGTTTGTTTCAGTTTCAGAAGCAGAGTTAAACTAGCCATGGTCTGTATGTGTAGGAAACATCGTTGTTTTGTTCCTAGTACCCTCAAGTTTCTGGCTCTATTAGAGACTCTAGAAAGCCAGAGCATGCTTTGAGCTCTAAAGCAGAGTGTGTTTCATGGATGAGAACTGTGCTGTGTGTTTTCCTTCAGAAATGGAGTTAAATTCCAGGCTCTGTTTCTTCCTACAACCAAGATATCATTTCAGGTAAACGCAGTCACTTTTCAGCTCAAATGAATATATATCGTTTACGAAGATCACACGTTTCTCACTCTTAACGGAAAAGCATTGGATGTTAGATGACTTGTGGTTTGTATCAGTTTCAGAAGCAGAGTTGAACTAGCAATGGTCTGTATGTATAGGAAACACTGTTGTTTTGTTCTGAGCACACTCACGTTTACTGCTCTATTAGAGACTCTAGAAAGCAAGAGCGTGCTTCCACCTGTACGCAGAGTGTGTTTCATCGTGAGAACAGTGCTGTGTGTTTCTCTTCAGAAATGGAGTTAAATCACAGGCTCTGTATCTTCCTACAAGCAAGACTTCATTTCACGTAAACTCAGTCACCTTTCCGCTCAAACAAAGACACATTGTTCACGGAGCTCACACGTTTCTTGCTCTTAAATGTAAAGCATTGGATGTTAGAGTACCTGAGGTTTGTATCAGTTTCAGAAGCAGAGTTGAACTAGCAATGGTCTGTATATGTAGGAAACACCGTTATTTTGTTCTGAGGACCCTCAAGTTTCTGGCTCTATTAGAGACTCTGGATAGCAAGAGCATGCTTCTTGCCCTAAAGCAGAGTGTGTTTCATGGATGAGAGCTGTGCTGTGTGTTTCCCTTCAGAAATGAAGTTAAATCCCAGGCTCTGTTTCTTCCTACAAGCAAGACATCTTTTAAGGTAAACTCAGGCACTTTTCAGCTCAAAGGAAGGTACATCTTTCACGAAGCTCACACTTTTCTCGCTCTTAACTGGAAAGCATTGCATGTTAATGGAACTGTGCTTTGTATCAGTTTCAGAAGCAGAGTTGACCTAGATATGGTCCGTATGTGTAGGAAACACCGTTATTTTGTTCTGACCACAGTCACGTTTCCTGCTGTATTAGAGAATCTTAGTAAGCAAGAGCGTGCTTCTTGCTCTAAAGCAGAGAGTATTTCATGTTTGAGAACAGTGCTGTGTGTTTCCCTTCAGATATGGAGTTAAATCCCAGGCTCTGTGTCTTCCTACATGCAACACATCTTTTCAGGTTAACTCAGTCACTTTTCAGCTCAAAGGAATCTACATCTTTCACGAAGCTCACACGTTTCTCGATCTTAAATGTAAAGCATTGTATGTTAGAGGAACTGTTGTTTGTATCAGTTTCAAAGATGAGGTGACCTAGATATAGTCCGTATGTGTAGGAAACACCGTTATTTTGTTCTGACCACAGTCACGTTTCCTGCTGTATTAGAGACTCTTAGAAAGCAAGAGTGTACTTCAGGCTCTAAAGCAGAGTGTGTTTCATTGATGAGAACTGTGGTGTGTGTTTCCCTTCAGAAAAGGAGTTAAATTCTAGGCTCTGTGTCTTCCTACAAGCAAGACATCGTTTCAGGTAAACGCAGTCACTTTTCAGCTCAAATGAATATAAATCGTTTACGAAGCTCACACGTTTCTTGCTCTTAACTGAAAAGCATTGGATGTTAGATGACTTGTGATTTGTATCAGATTCAGAAACAGAGTTGAACTAGCACTGGTCTGGATGTGTAGGAAACACCGTTCTTTTGTTCAGAGTACCCTCATATCTCTGGCTCTATTAGAGACACTAGAAAGCAAGAGCATGCTTCGTGCTCTAAAGCAGAGTGTGTTTCATCGATGAGAACTGTGCTGTGTTTTTTCCTTCTGAAATGGAGTTAAATCCCAGGCTCTGTGTCTTCCTATAAGCAAGACAACTTTTAAGGTAAACTCAGTCACTTTTCCTCTCAAAGGAACTACATCGTTCACTAAGCTCACACGTTTATCGCTCTTTACTTGAAAGCATTGCATGTTAATGCAACTGTGCTTTGTATCAGATTCAGAAGAAGAGTTGACCTAGATATGGTCCGTATGTGTAGGAAACACCGTTATTTTGTTTTGACCACAGTCAAGTTTCCTGATTTATTAGAGACTCATAGAAACAAGAGCGTGCTTCTTGCTCTAAAGCAGAGTGTGTTTCATGGGTGAGAACAGTGCTGTGTGTTTCCCTTCAGATATGGAGTTAAATCCCTGGGTCTGTGTCTTCCTACAAGCAACACATCTTTTCAGGTAAACTCAGTCAGTTTTCAGCTCAAAGGAAGCTACATCGTTCACGAAGCTCACACGTTTCTCGGTCTTAACTGGAAAGCATTGCATGTTAATGGAACTGTGGTTTGTATCAGTTTCAGAAGAAGAGTTGACCTAGATATGGTCCGTATGTGTAGGAAACACCGTTATTTTGTTCTGACCACTGTCACGTTTCCTGCTGTATTAGAGAATCTTAGAAAGCAAGATTGTACTTCATGCTCTAAAGCAGAGTGTGTTTCATGGATGAGGACTTTGCTGTGTGTTTCCCTTCAGAAATGGAGTTAAATTCTAGGCTCTGTGTCTTCCTACAAGCAATACATCGTTTCAGGTAAACGCAGTCACTTTTCAGCTCAAATGAATATAAATCGTTTACGAAGCTCACATGTTTCTTGCTCTTAACTGAAAAGCATTGGATGTTAGATGACTTGTGGTTTGTATCAGTTTCAGAAGCAGAGTTGAACTAGCAATGGTCCGTTTGTGTAGGAAACACCGTTCTTTTTTTCTGAGCACACTTTCAAGTTTCTGGCTCTATTATAGTCTCTAGAAAGCAAGAGCGTGCATCTTGCTCTAAAGCAGAGTGTGTTTCATGGATGAGAACTGTGCTGTGTTTTTCCCTTCAGATATGGAGTTAAATCCGAGGGTCTGTGTCTTCCTACAAGCAACACATCTTTTCAGGTAAACTCAGTCAGTTTTCAGCTCAAAGGAAGCTACATCGTTCACGAAGCTCACACGTTTCTCGGTCTTAACTGGAAAGCATTGCATGTTAATGGAACTGTGGTTTGTATCAGTTTCAGAAGAAGAGTTGACCTAGATATGGTCCGTATGTGTAGGAAACACCGTTATTTTGTTCTGACCACTGTCACGTTTCCTGCTGTATTAGAGAATCTTAGAAAGCAAGAGTGTACTTCATGCTCTAAAGCAGAGTGTGTTTCATGGATGAGAACTGTGCTGTGTGTTTCCCTTCAGAAATGGAGTTAAATTCTAGACTCTGTGTCTTCCTACAAGCAAGACATCGTTTCAGGTAAACGCAGTCACTTTTCAGCTCAAATGAATATAAATCATTTACAAAGCTCACACGTTTCTTGCTCTTAACTGAAAAGCATTGGATGTTAGATGACTTGTGATTTGTATCAGTTTCATAAACAGAGTTGAACTAGCAATGGTCTGTAAGTTTAGGAAACACCGTTCTTTTGTTCTGAGTACACTTAAGTTTCTGGCTCTATTAGAGACTCTAGAAAGCAAGAGCATGCTTCGTGCTCTAAAGCAGAGTGTGTTTTATGGATGAGAACTGTGCTGTGTGTTTCCCTTCAGATATGGAGTTAAATATCAGGCTCTGTGTCTTCCTGTAAGCAAGATATTTTTTAAGGTAAACTCAGGCACTTTTCAGCTCAAAGGAAGCTACATCGTTCACGAAGCTCACACGTTTCTCGCTCTTGACTTGAAAGCATTGCATGTTAATGGAACTGTGGTTTGTATCAGTTTCAGAAGAAGAGTTGACCTAGATATGGTCCGTATGTGTAGGAAACACCGTTATTTTTTTTTGACCACAGTCAAGTTTCCTGCTTTATTAGAGACTCATAGAAAGCAAGAGCGTGCTTCTTGCTCTAAAGCAGAGTGTGTTTCATGGATGAGAACTGTGCTGTGTGTTTTGCTTCAGAAATGGAGTTAAATTCCAGGCTCTGTGTCTTCCTACAAGCAAGACATCATTTCAGGTAAACGCAGTCACTTGTCAGCTCAAATGAATATAAATCGTTTACGAAGCTCACACGTTTCTTGCTCTTAACTTGAAAGCATTGGATGTTAGATGACTTGTGGTTTGTATCAGTTTAAGAAGCAGAGTTTAACTAACAATGGTCCGTTTGTGTAGGAAATACCATTCTTTTGTTCTGAGCACACTCTCAAGTTTCTGGCTCTATTATAGACTCTAGAAAGAAAGAGCGTGCATCTTGCTCTAAAGCAGAGTGTGTTTCTTGGATGAGAACTGTGCTGTGTGTTTCCCTCAGAAATGGAGTTAAATTCTAGGCTCTGTGTATTCCTAGAAGCAAGACATCGTTTCAGGTAAACGCAGTCACTTTTCAGCTCAAAGGAAACTACATCGTTCACGAAGCTCACACGTTTCTTGCTCTTAACTTGAAAGCATTGGATGTTAGATGACTTGTGGTTTCTATCAGTTTCAGAAGCAGAGTTGAACTAGCTATGGTCCGTATGTGTAGGAAACACCGTCCTTTTGTTCTGAGCGCACTCATGTTATCTGCTCAATCAGAGAATCTAGAAAGCAAGAGTGTGCTTCTTCTAATATGCTGAGTGTGTTTCCTCGTGAGAACAGTGCTGTGTGTTTCCCTTCAGAAATGGAGTTAAATCACAGGCTCTGTATCTTCCTACAAACAAGACATCGTTTCAGGTAAACGCAGTCACTTTTCAGGTCAAATGTATATACATCGTTTACGAAGCTCACACGTTTCTTGCTCTTAACTGAAAAGCATTGGATGTTAGATGACCTGTGGTTTGTATCAGTTTCAGAAGCAGAGTTGAACTAGCAATGGTCTGTATGTGTAGGAAACACCGTTCTTTTGTTCTGCGTACCCTCAAGTTTCAGGCTCTATTAGAGAATCTAGAAAGCCATAGCATGCTTCGTGCTCTAAAGCAGAGTGTGTTTCATGTATGAGAACTGTGCTGTGTGTTTCCCTTCAGATATGGAGTTAAATCCCAGGCTCTGTGTCTTCCTATGAGCAAGACATCTTTTCAGGTAAACTCAGTCACTTTTCAGCTCAAAGGAAGCTACATCGTTCACGAAGCTCACACGTTTCTTGCTCTTAACTGAAAAGCATTGGAAGTTAGATGACTTGGGGTTTGTATCAGTTTCAGAAGGAGAGTTGAACTAGCAATGGTCAGTATGTATAGGAAAAACCATTATTTTGTTCTGACTACAGTCACATTTCCTGATGTATTAGAGATTCTTTGAAAGCAAGAGCGTGCTTCTTGCTCTAAAGCAGAGTGTGTTTCATGGATGAGAACTGTGCTGTGTGTTTCCCTACAGAGAAGGGTGTTAAATCCAGGCTCTGTGTCTTCCTACACGCAAGACATCTTTTCAGGTAAACTCAGTCACTATTCAGCTCAAAGGAAGCTACATCGTTCACGACGCTCACTCGTTTCTCGCTCTGAACTGGAAATCATTGCATGTTAGAGTAACTGTGTTTTGTATCAATTTCATAAGAAGAGTTGACCTAGACATGGTCCGTATGTGTAGGAAACACCGTTAATTTGTTCTGACCACAGTCACGTTTCCTGCTTTTTTAGAGACTCTTAGAAAGCAAGAGCATGCTTCGTGCTCTAAAGCAGAGTGTGTTTCATGGATGAGAACTGTGCTGTGTGTATCCCTTCAGAAATGGAGTTAAATCCCAGGCTCTGTATCTTCCTAAAAGCAAGACATGTTTTCAGGTAAACTCAGTCACTTTTCAGCTCAAAGGAAGCTACATCATTCACGAGGCTCACTCGTTCCTCGCTCTTAACTGGAAGGCATTGCATGTTAGAGGATGTGTGGTTTGTATCACTTTCAGAAGAAGAGTTGACCTAGATATGGTCCGTACGTGTAGGAAACACCGTTATTTTGTTCTGACCACAGTCACGTTTCCTGCTGTATTAGGCACTCCTAGAAAGCAAGAACGTGCTTCTTGCTCTAAAGCAGAGTGTGTTTCATGGATGAGAACTGTGCTGTGTGTTTCCCTTCAGAAATGGAATTAAATTCCAGGCTCTGTTTCTTCCTACAAGCAAGACCTCTTTTCAGGTAAACGCTGTCACTTTTCAGCTCAAATGAATATAAAGTGTTTATGAAGCTCACACATTTTTCGCTCTTAACGGAAAAGCATTGGATCTTAGATGACTTGTGGTTTGTATCAGTTTCAGAAGCAGAGTTGAACTAGCAATGGTCCGTATGTTTAGAAAACACCGTTCTTTTGTTCTGAGCACACTCAAGTTTCCTGCTCTATTAGAGACTCTAGAAAGCAAGAGCATGCTTTGTGCTATAAAGCAGTATGTGGTTCATGGATGAGAACTGTGCTGTGTGTTTCCCTTCAGAAATGGATTTAAATCCCAGGCTCTGTGTCTTCCTATAAGCAAGACATCTTTTAAGGTAAATGCTGTCACTTTTCAGCTCAAATGAATATAAATCGTTTTCGAAGATCACACGTTTCTTGCTCTTAACTGAAATGCATTGGATGTTAGATGACTTGTGGTTTGTATTAGTTTCAGAAGCAGAGTTGAACTAGCAATGGTCCATATGTGTAGGAAACACCGTTCTTTTGTTCTGAGCACACTCACGTTTCCTGCTCTTTAGAGAATCTAGAAAGCAAGAACATGCTTCTTGCTATAAAGCAGAGTGTGTTTCATGGATGAGAACTGTGCTGTGTGTTTCCCTTCAGCAATGGAGTTAAATCCCAGGCTCTGTGTCTTCCTATAAGCCAGACATCTTTTAAGGTAAACTCAGTCACTTTTCAGCTCAAAGGAAGCTACATCGTTCATGAAGCTCACATGTTTCTTGCTCTTAACTGTAAAGCATTGGATGTTAGAGGAACTGTGGTTTGTATCATTTTCAGAAGTAGAGTTGACATAGATATGGTCCGTATGTGTAGGAAACACCGTTATTTTGTTCTGACCACAGTCACGTTTCCTGCTGTATTAGGCACTCCTAGAAAGCAAGAACGTGCTTCTTGCTCTAAAGCAGAGTGTGTTTCATTGATGAGAACAGTGCTGTGTGTTTCCCTTCAGAAGTGGATTTAATTTCCAGGCTCTGTGTCTTCCTACAAGCAAGACATCGTTTCAGGTAAACGCAGTCACTTTTCAGCTCAAATGAATATAAATCGTTTATGAAGCTCACACGTTTCTTGTTCTTAACTGAAAAGCATTGGATGTTTGATGACTTGTGGTTTGTATCATAATTCAGAAGCAGAGTTGAACTATCAATAGTCTGTATGTGTAGGAAACACCGTTCTTTTGTTCTGAGTACCCTCATGTTTCTGGCTCTATTAGAGACTCTAGAAAGCAAGAGCATGCTTCGTGCTCTAAAGCAGAGTGTATTTTATGGATGAGAACTGTGCTGTGTGTTTCCCTTCAAATATGGAGTTACATCCCAGGCTTTGTGTCTTCCTATAAGCAAGACATCTTTTAAGGTAAACTCAGTCACTTTTCAGCTCAAAGGAAGCTACATCGTTCACAAAGCTCACACGTTTCTTGCTCTTAACTGTAAAGCATTGGATGTTAGATGACCTGTGGTTTGTATCAGTTTCAGAAGCATTGTTGAACTAGCAATGGTCTGTATGGTTAGGAAACACCGTTCTTCTGTTTTGAGTACCCGCAAGGTTCTGGCTTTATTAGAGACTCTAGAAAGCAAGAGAATGCTTTGTGCTCTAAAGCAGAGTGTGTTTCATGGATGAGAACTGTGCTGTCTGTTTCCCTTCAGAAATGGAGTTAAATTCCAGGCTCTGTTTCTTCCTACAAGCAAGACATCATTTCAGGTAAACGCTGTCACTTTTCAGCTCAAATGAATATAAATTGTTTACGAAGATCACATGTTTCTCGCTCTTAACTGAAAAGCATTTGATGTTAGGTAACTTGTGGTTTCTATCAGTTTCAGAAGCACAGTTGAACTAGCAATGGTCTGTATGTGTAGGAAACACTGTTCTTTTGTTCTGAGCACACCTACGTTTCCTGGTCTATTAGAGACTCTATAAAGCAAGAGCGTGCTTCTTCCTATACACAGACTGTGTTTCATCATGAGAACAGTGCTGTGTGTTTCCCTTCAGAAATGGAGTTAAATCACAGGCTCTGTGTCTTCCTACAAGCAAGTCATCATTTGAGGTAAATGCTGTCACTTTTCAGCTCAAATGAATGTAAATCATTTATGAAGCTCACACGTATCTCGCTCTTAACTGAAAAGAATTGGATGTTAGAGGACCTGTGGTTTGTATCAATTTCTGGAGCAGAGTTGAACTACCAATGGTCCATATATGTAGGAAACACCTTTATTTTGTTCTGACCCCAGTCATGTTTCCTGCTGTATTAGAGAATCTTAGAAAGCAAGAGCGTGCTTCTTATCCCCTAAAGCAGAATATGTTTCATGGATGAGAACTGTGCTGTGTGTTTCCCATCAGAAATGCAGTTAAATCCCAGGCTCTGAGTCATCCTACAAGCAAGACATCTTTTCAGGTAAACTGAGTCACTATTCAGCTTAAAGGAAGCTACATCGTACACGAAGCTCACACGTTTCTCGCTCTTAACTGGAAAGCATTGCTTGTTAGAGGAACTGTGGTTTGTATCAGTTTCAGAAGAAGAGTTGACCTAGATATGGTCCGTAAGTGTAGGAAACACCGTTCTTTTGTTCTGAGCACACTCAAGTTTCCTGCTCTATCAGAAAATCTAGAAAGCAAGAGCGTGCTTCTTCCTGTACGCAGAGTGTGTTTCATCGTGAGAACAGTGCTGTGTGTTTCTCTTCAGAAACTGAGTTAAATAACAGGCTCTGTATCTTCCTACAAGCAAGATTTTGTTTCACGTAAACTCAGTCACCTTTCAGCTCAAACAAAGCTACATCATTCACATAGCTCACACGTTTCTTGCTCTTAACTGTAAAGCATTGGATGTCAGAGGACCTGTGGTTTGTATCAGTTTCAGAAGCAGAGTTGAACTAGCAATGGTCCGTATGTGTAGGAAACACCGTTCGTTTGTTCTGAGTACCCTCAAGTTTCTGGCTCTATTAGAGACTCTGGAAAGCAAGAGCATGCTTCTTGCTATAAAGCAGAGTGTGTTTCAAGGTTGAGAACTGTGCTGTGTGTTTCCCTTCAGAAATAGAGTTAAATCCCAGGCTCTGTGTCTTCCTACAAGCAAGACACCTTTTCAGGTAAACTCAGTCACTATTCAGCTCAAAGGCACCTACATCGTTCACGAAGCTCACTCATTTCTCGCTCTTAAGTGGAAATCATTGCATGTTAGAGGAACTGTGGTTTGTATCAGTTTCAGAAGAAGAGTTGACCTAGATATGGTCCGTATGTGTAGGAAACACCATTAATTTGTTCTGACCAGAGACACATTTCCTGCTTTTTTAGAGACTCTTAGAAAGCAAGAGCTTGCTTCTTGCTCTAAAGCAGAGTGTGTTTCATTGATGAGAACTGTGCTGTGTGTTTCCCTTCAGAAGTGGATTTAATTTCCAGGCTCTGTGTCTTCCTACAAGCAAGACATCGTTTCAGGTAAACACAGTCACTTTTCAGCTCAAATGAATATAAATCGTTTATGAAGCTCACATGTTTCTTGTTCTTAACTGAAAAGCATTGGATGTTTGATTACTTGTGGTTTGTATCACATTCAGAAGCAGAGTTGAACTATCAATAGTCTGTATGTGTAGGAAACACCGTTCTTTTGTTCTGAGTACCCTCATGTTTCTGGCTGTATTAGAGACTCTAGAAAGCAAGAGCATGCTTCATGCTCTAAAGCAGAGTGTATTTTATGGATGAGAACTGTGCTGTGTGTTTCCCTTCAAATATGGAGTTAAATCCCAGGCTTTGTGTCTTCCTATAAGGAAGACATCTTTTAAGGTAAACTCAGTCACTTTTCAGCTCAAAGGAAGCTACATCGTTCACGAAGCTCACACGTTTCTTGCTCTTAACTGTAAAGCATTGAATGTTAGATGACCTGTGGTTTGTATCAGTTTCAGCAGCAGAGTTGAACTAGCAATGGTCCGTATGTGTAGGAAACACCGTTCTTTTGTTCTGTGTACCCTCAAGTTTCTGGCTCTATTAGAGACTCTGGAAAGCAAGAGCATGCTTCTTGCTATAAAGCAGAGTGTGTTTCATGGATGAGAACTGTGCTGTGTGTTTCCCTTCAGAAATGGAGTTAAATCCCAGGCTCTGTGTCTTCCTATAAGCCAGACATCTTTTAAGGTAAACTCAGTCACTTTTCAGCTCAAAGGAAGCTACATCGTTCATGAAGCTCACATGTTTCTTGCTCTTAACTGTAAAGCATTGGATGTTAGAGGAACTGTGGTTTGTATCATTTTCAGAAGTAGAGTTGACATAGATATGGTCCGTATGTGTAGGAAACACCGTTATTTTGTTCTGACCACAGTCACGTTTCCTGCTGTATTAGGCACTCCTAGAAATCAAGAACGTGCTTCTTGCTCTAAAGCAGAGTGTGTTTCATGGATGAGAACTGTGCTGTGTGTTTCCCTTCAGAAATGGAGTTAAATCCCAGGCTCTGTGTCTTCCTATAAGCCAGACATCTTTTAAGGTAAACTCAGTCACTTTTCAGCTCAAAGGAAGCTACATCGTTCATGAAGCTCACATGTTTCTTGCTCTTAACTGTAAAGCATTGGTTGTTAGAGGAACTGTGGTTTGTATCATTTTCAGAAGTAGAGTTGACATAGATATGGTCCGTATGTGTAGGAAACACCGTTAATTTGTTCTGACCACAGTCACGTTTCCTGCTGTATTAGGCACTCCTAGAAATCAAGAACGTGCTTCTTGCTCTAAAGCAGAGTGTGTTTCATGGATGAGAACTGTGCTGTGTGTTTCCCTTCAGAAATGGAATTAAATTCCAGGCTCTGTTTCTTCCTACAAGCAAGACCTCTTTTCAGGTAAACGCTGTCACTTTTCAGCTCAAAAGAATATAAAGTGTTTACGAAGCTCACACATTTCTCGCTCTTAACGGAAAAGCATTGGATCTTAGATGACTTGTGGTTTGTATCAGTTTCAGAAGCAGAGTTGAACTAGCAATGGTCCGTATGTGTATAAAACACCGTTCTTTTGTTCTGAGCACACTCAAGTTTCCTGCTCTATTAGAGACTCTAGAAAGCAAGAGCATGCTTTGTGCTATAAAGCAGTATGTGGTTCATGGATGAGAACTGTGCTGTGTGTTTCCCTTCAGATATGGATTTAAATCCCAGGCTCTGTGTCTTCCTATAAGCAAGACATCTTTTAAGGTAAATGCTGTCACTTTTCAGCTCAAATGAATATAAATCGTTTTCGAAGATCACACGTTTCTCGCTCTTAACTGAAATGCATTGGATGTTAGATGACTTGTGGTTTGTATTAGTTTCAGAAGCAGAGTTGAACTAGCAATGGTCTATATGTGTAGGAAACACCGTTCTTTTGTTCTGAGCAAACTCATGTTTCCTGCTCTTCAGAGAATCTAGAAAGCAAGAGCATGCTTCTTGCTATAAAGCAGAGTGTGTTTCATGGATGAGAACTGTGCTGTGTGTTTCCCTTCAGAAATGGAGTTAAATCCCAGGCTCTGTGTCTTCCTGTAAGCAAGATATTTTTTAAGGTAAACTCAGGCACTTTTCAGCTCAAAGGAAGCTACATCGTTCACGAAGCTCACACGTTTCTCGCTCTTGACTTGAAAGCATTGCATGTTAATGGAACTGTGGTTTGTATCAGTTTCAGAAGAAGAGTTGACCTAGATATGGTCCGTATGTGTAGGAAACACCGTTATTTTTTTTTGACCACAGTCAAGTTTCCTGCTTTATTAGAGACTCATAGAAAGCAAGAGCGTGCTTCTTGCTCTAAAGCAGAGTGTGTTTCATGGATGAGAACTGTGCTGTGTGTTTTGCTTCAGAAATGGAGTTAAATTCCAGGCTCTGTGTCTTCCTACAAGCAAGACATCATTTCAGGTAAACGCAGTCACTTGTCAGCTCAAATGAATATAAATCGTTTACGAAGCTCACACGTTTCTTGCTCTTAACTTGAAAGCATTGGATGTTAGATGACTTGTGGTTTGTATCAGTTTAAGAAGCAGAGTTTAACTAACAATGGTCCGTTTGTGTAGGAAATACCATTCTTTTGTTCTGAGCGCACTCATGTTATCTGCTCAATCAGAGAATCTAGAAAGCAAGAGTGTGCTTCTTCTAATATGCTGAGTGTGTTTCCTCGTGAGAACAGTGCTGTGTGTTTCCCTTCAGAAATGGAGTTAAATCACAGGCTCTGTATCTTCCTACAAACAAGACATCGTTTCAGGTAAACGCAGTCACTTTTCAGGTCAAATGTATATACATCGTTTACGAAGCTCACACGTTTCTTGCTCTTAACTGAAAAGCATTGGATGTTAGATGACCTGTGGTTTGTATCAGTTTCAGAAGCAGAGTTGAACTAGCAATGGTCTGTATGTGTAGGAAACACCGTTCTTTTGTTCTGCGTACCCTCAAGTTTCAGGCTCTATTAGAGAATCTAGAAAGCCATAGCATGCTTCGTGCTCTAAAGCAGAGTGTGTTTCATGTATGAGAACTGTGCTGTGTGTTTCCCTTCAGATATGGAGTTAAATCCCAGGCTCTTTGTCTTCCTATGAGCAAGACATCTTTTCAGGTAAACTCAGTCACTTTTCAGCTCAAAGGAAGCTACATCGTTCACGAAGCTCACACGTTTCTTGCTCTTAACTGAAAAGCATTGGAAGTTAGATGACTTGGGGTTTGTATCAGTTTCAGAAGGAGAGTTGAACTAGCAATGGTCAGTATGTATAGGAAAAACCATTATTTTGTTCTGACTACAGTCACATTTCCTGATGTATTAGAGATTCTTTGAAAGCAAGAGCGTGCTTCTTGCTCTAAAGCAGAGTGTGTTTCATGGATGAGAACTGTGCTGTGTGTTTCCCTACAGAGAAGGGTGTTAAATCCAGGCTCTGTGTCTTCCTACACGCAAGACATCTTTTCAGGTAAACTCAGTCACTATTCAGCTCAAAGGAAGCTACATCGTTCACGACGCTCACTCGTTTCTCGCTCTGAACTGGAAATCATTGCATGTTAGAGTAACTGTGGTTTGTATCAATTTCATAAGAAGAGTTGACCTAGACATGGTCCGTATGTGTAGGAAACACCGTTAATTTGTTCTGACCACAGTCACGTTTCCTGCTTTTTTAGAGACTCTTAGAAAGCAAGAGCATGCTTCGTGCTCTAAAGCAGAGTGTGTTTCATGGATGAGAACTGTGCTGTGTGTATCCCTTCAGAAATGGAGTTAAATCCCAGGCTCTGTATCTTCCTAAAAGCAAGACATGTTTTCAGGTAAACTCAGTCACTTTTCAGCTCAAAGGAAGCTACATCATTCACGAGGCTCACTCGTTCCTCGCTCTTAACTGGAAGGCATTGCATGTTAGAGGATGTGTGGTTTGTATCACTTTCAGAAGAAGAGTTGACCTAGATATGGTCCGTACGTGTAGGAAACACCGTTATTTTGTTCTGACCACAGTCACGTTTCCTGCTGTATTAGGCACTCCTAGAAAGCAAGAACGTGCTTCTTGCTCTAAAGCAGAGTGTGTTTCATGGATGAGAACTGTGCTGTGTGTTTCCCTTCAGAAATGGAATTAAATTCCAGGCTCTGTTTCTTCCTACAAGCAAGACCTCTTTTCAGGTAAACGCTGTCACTTTTCAGCTCAAATGAATATAAAGTGTTTATGAAGCTCACACATTTTTCGCTCTTAACGGAAAAGCATTGGATCTTAGATGACTTGTGGTTTGTATCAGTTTCAGAAGCAGAGTTGAACTAGCAATGGTCCGTATGTTTAGAAAACACCGTTCTTTTGTTCTGAGCACACTCAAGTTTCCTGCTCTATTAGAGACTCTAGAAAGCAAGAGCATGCTTTGTGCTATAAAGCAGTATGTG
Source organism: Onychomys arenicola (assembly GCA_949786405.1). Taxonomy (NCBI): domain Eukaryota; kingdom Metazoa; phylum Chordata; class Mammalia; order Rodentia; family Cricetidae; genus Onychomys; species Onychomys arenicola. Next base: position 1,079,784 of record CATKUM010000061.1, on the reverse strand, counting down.
GTTCATGGATGAGAACTGTGCTGTGTGTTTCCCTTCAGAAATGGATTTAAATCCCAGGCTCTGTGTCTTCCTATAAGCAAGACATCTTTTAAGGTAAATGCTGTCACTTTTCAGCTCAAATGAATATAAATCGTTTTCGAAGATCACACGTTTCTTGCTCTTAACTGAAATGCATTGGATGTTAGATGACTTGTGGTTTGTATTAGTTTCAGAAGCAGAGTTGAACTAGCAATGGTCCATATGTGTAGGAAACACCGTTCTTTTGTTCTGAGCACACTCACGTTTCCTGCTCTTTAGAGAATCTAGAAAGCAAGAACATGCTTCTTGCTATAAAGCAGAGTGTGTTTCATGGATGAGAACTGTGCTGTGTGTTTCCCTTCAGCAATGGAGTTAAATCCCAGGCTCTGTGTCTTCCTATAAGCCAGACATCTTTTAAGGTAAACTCAGTCACTTTTCAGCTCAAAGGAAGCTACATCGTTCATGAAGCTCACATGTTTCTTGCTCTTAACTGTAAAGCATTGGATGTTAGAGGAACTGTGGTTTGTATCATTTTCAGAAGTAGAGTTGACATAGATATGGTCCGTATGTGTAGGAAACACCGTTATTTTGTTCTGACCACAGTCACGTTTCCTGCTGTATTAGGCACTCCTAGAAAGCAAGAACGTGCTTCTTGCTCTAAAGCAGAGTGTGTTTCATTGATGAGAACAGTGCTGTGTGTTTCCCTTCAGAAGTGGATTTAATTTCCAGGCTCTGTGTCTTCCTACAAGCAAGACATCGTTTCAGGTAAACGCAGTCACTTTTCAGCTCAAATGAATATAAATCGTTTATGAAGCTCACACGTTTCTTGTTCTTAACTGAAAAGCATTGGATGTTTGATGACTTGTGGTTTGTATCATAATTCAGAAGCAGAGTTGAACTATCAATAGTCTGTATGTGTAGGAAACACCGTTCTTTTGTTCTGAGTACCCTCATGTTTCTGGCTCTATTAGAGACTCTAGAAAGCAAGAGCATGCTTCGTGCTCTAAAGCAGAGTGTATTTTATGGATGAGAACTGTGCTGTGTGTTTCCCTTCAAATATGGAGTTACATCCCAGGCTTTGTGTCTTCCTATAAGCAAGACATCTTTTAAGGTAAACTCAGTCACTTTTCAGCTCAAAGGAAGCTACATCGTTCACAAAGCTCACACGTTTCTTGCTCTTAACTGTAAAGCATTGGATGTTAGATGACCTGTGGTTTGTATCAGTTTCAGAAGCATTGTTGAACTAGCAATGGTCTGTATGGTTAGGAAACACCGTTCTTCTGTTTTGAGTACCCGCAAGGTTCTGGCTTTATTAGAGACTCTAGAAAGCAAGAGAATGCTTTGTGCTCTAAAGCAGAGTGTGTTTCATGGATGAGAACTGTGCTGTCTGTTTCCCTTCAGAAATGGAGTTAAATTCCAGGCTCTGTTTCTTCCTACAAGCAAGACATCATTTCAGGTAAACGCTGTCACTTTTCAGCTCAAATGAATATAAATCGTTTACGAAGATCACATGTTTCTCGCTCTTAACTGAAAAGCATTTGATGTTAGGTAACTTGTGGTTTCTATCAGTTTCAGAAGCACAGTTGAACTAGCAATGGTCTGTATGTGTAGGAAACACTGTTCTTTTGTTCTGAGCACACCTACGTTTCCTGGTCTATTAGAGACTCTATAAAGCAAGAGCGTGCTTCTTCCTATACACAGACTGTGTTTCATCATGAGAACAGTGCTGTGTGTTTCCCTTCAGAAATGGAGTTAAATCACAGGCTCTGTGTCTTCCTACAAGCAAGTCATCATTTGAGGTAAATGCTGTCACTTTTCAGCTCAAATGAATGTAAATCATTTATGAAGCTCACACGTATCTCGCTCTTAACTGAAAAGAATTGGATGTTAGAGGACCTGTGGTTTGTATCAATTTCTGGAGCAGAGTTGAACTACCAATGGTCCATATATGTAGGAAACACCTTTATTTTGTTCTGACCCCAGTCATGTTTCCTGCTGTATTAGAGAATCTTAGAAAGCAAGAGCGTGCTTCTTATCCCCTAAAGCAGAATATGTTTCATGGATGAGAACTGTGCTGTGTGTTTCCCATCAGAAATGCAGTTAAATCCCAGGCTCTGAGTCATCCTACAAGCAAGACATCTTTTCAGGTAAACTGAGTCACTATTCAGCTTAAAGGAAGCTACATCGTACACGAAGCTCACACGTTTCTCGCTCTTAACTGGAAAGCATTGCTTGTTAGAGGAACTGTGGTTTGTATCAGTTTCAGAAGAAGAGTTGACCTAGATATGGTCCGTAAGTGTAGGAAACACCGTTCTTTTGTTCTGAGCACACTCAAGTTTCCTGCTCTATCAGAAAATCTAGAAAGCAAGAGCGTGCTTCTTCCTGTACGCAGAGTGTGTTTCATCGTGAGAACAGTGCTGTGTGTTTCTCTTCAGAAACTGAGTTAAATAACAGGCTCTGTATCTTCCTACAAGCAAGATTTTGTTTCACGTAAACTCAGTCACCTTTCAGCTCAAACAAAGCTACATCATTCACATAGCTCACACGTTTCTTGCTCTTAACTGTAAAGCATTGGATGTCAGAGGACCTGTGGTTTGTATCAGTTTCAGAAGCAGAGTTGAACTAGCAATGGTCCGTATGTGTAGGAAACACCGTTCGTTTGTTCTGAGTACCCTCAAGTTTCTGGCTCTATTAGAGACTCTGGAAAGCAAGAGCATGCTTCTTGCTATAAAGCAGAGTGTGTTTCAAGGTTGAGAACTGTGCTGTGTGTTTCCCTTCAGAAATAGAGTTAAATCCCAGGCTCTGTGTCTTCCTACAAGCAAGACACCTTTTCAGGTAAACTCAGTCACTATTCAGCTCAAAGGCACCTACATCGTTCACGAAGCTCACTCATTTCTCGCTCTTAAGTGGAAATCATTGCATGTTAGAGGAACTGTGGTTTGTATCAGTTTCAGAAGAAGAGTTGACCTAGATATGGTCCGTATGTGTAGGAAACACCATTAATTTGTTCTGACCAGAGACACATTTCCTGCTTTTTTAGAGACTCTTAGAAAGCAAGAGCTTGCTTCTTGCTCTAAAGCAGAGTGTGTTTCATTGATGAGAACTGTGCTGTGTGTTTCCCTTCAGAAGTGGATTTAATTTCCAGGCTCTGTGTCTTCCTACAAGCAAGACATCGTTTCAGGTAAACACAGTCACTTTTCAGCTCAAATGAATATAAATCGTTTATGAAGCTCACATGTTTCTTGTTCTTAACTGAAAAGCATTGGATGTTTGATTACTTGTGGTTTGTATCACATTCAGAAGCAGAGTTGAACTATCAATAGTCTGTATGTGTAGGAAACACCGTTCTTTTGTTCTGAGTACCCTCATGTTTCTGGCTGTATTAGAGACTCTAGAAAGCAAGAGCATGCTTCATGCTCTAAAGCAGAGTGTATTTTATGGATGAGAACTGTGCTGTGTGTTTCCCTTCAAATATGGAGTTAAATCCCAGGCTTTGTGTCTTCCTATAAGGAAGACATCTTTTAAGGTAAACTCAGTCACTTTTCAGCTCAAAGGAAGCTACATCGTTCACGAAGCTCACACGTTTCTTGCTCTTAACTGTAAAGCATTGAATGTTAGATGACCTGTGGTTTGTATCAGTTTCAGCAGCAGAGTTGAACTAGCAATGGTCCGTATGTGTAGGAAACACCGTTCTTTTGTTCTGTGTACCCTCAAGTTTCTGGCTCTATTAGAGACTCTGGAAAGCAAGAGCATGCTTCTTGCTATAAAGCAGAGTGTGTTTCATGGATGAGAACTGTGCTGTGTGTTTCCCTTCAGAAATGGAGTTAAATCCCAGGCTCTGTGTCTTCCTATAAGCCAGACATCTTTTAAGGTAAACTCAGTCACTTTTCAGCTCAAAGGAAGCTACATCGTTCATGAAGCTCACATGTTTCTTGCTCTTAACTGTAAAGCATTGGATGTTAGAGGAACTGTGGTTTGTATCATTTTCAGAAGTAGAGTTGACATAGATATGGTCCGTATGTGTAGGAAACACCGTTATTTTGTTCTGACCACAGTCACGTTTCCTGCTGTATTAGGCACTCCTAGAAATCAAGAACGTGCTTCTTGCTCTAAAGCAGAGTGTGTTTCATGGATGAGAACTGTGCTGTGTGTTTCCCTTCAGAAATGGAGTTAAATCCCAGGCTCTGTGTCTTCCTATAAGCCAGACATCTTTTAAGGTAAACTCAGTCACTTTTCAGCTCAAAGGAAGCTACATCGTTCATGAAGCTCACATGTTTCTTGCTCTTAACTGTAAAGCATTGGTTGTTAGAGGAACTGTGGTTTGTATCATTTTCAGAAGTAGAGTTGACATAGATATGGTCCGTATGTGTAGGAAACACCGTTAATTTGTTCTGACCACAGTCACGTTTCCTGCTGTATTAGGCACTCCTAGAAATCAAGAACGTGCTTCTTGCTCTAAAGCAGAGTGTGTTTCATGGATGAGAACTGTGCTGTGTGTTTCCCTTCAGAAATGGAATTAAATTCCAGGCTCTGTTTCTTCCTACAAGCAAGACCTCTTTTCAGGTAAACGCTGTCACTTTTCAGCTCAAAAGAATATAAAGTGTTTACGAAGCTCACACATTTCTCGCTCTTAACGGAAAAGCATTGGATCTTAGATGACTTGTGGTTTGTATCAGTTTCAGAAGCAGAGTTGAACTAGCAATGGTCCGTATGTGTATAAAACACCGTTCTTTTGTTCTGAGCACACTCAAGTTTCCTGCTCTATTAGAGACTCTAGAAAGCAAGAGCATGCTTTGTGCTATAAAGCAGTATGTGGTTCATGGATGAGAACTGTGCTGTGTGTTTCCCTTCAGATATGGATTTAAATCCCAGGCTCTGTGTCTTCCTATAAGCAAGACATCTTTTAAGGTAAATGCTGTCACTTTTCAGCTCAAATGAATATAAATCGTTTTCGAAGATCACACGTTTCTCGCTCTTAACTGAAATGCATTGGATGTTAGATGACTTGTGGTTTGTATTAGTTTCAGAAGCAGAGTTGAACTAGCAATGGTCTATATGTGTAGGAAACACCGTTCTTTTGTTCTGAGCAAACTCATGTTTCCTGCTCTTCAGAGAATCTAGAAAGCAAGAGCATGCTTCTTGCTATAAAGCAGAGTGTGTTTCATGGATGAGAACTGTGCTGTGTGTTTCCCTTCAGAAATGGAGTTAAATCCCAGGCTCTGTGTCTTCCTATAAGCCAGACATCTTTTAAGGTAAACTCAGTCACTTTTCAGCTCAAAGGAAGCTACATCGTTCATGAAGCTCACATGTTTCTTGCTCTTAACTGTAAAGCATTGGATGTTAGAGGAACTGTGGTTTGTATCATTTTCAGAAGTAGAGTTGACATAGATATGGTCCGTATGTGTAGGAAACACCGTTATTTTGTTCTGACCACAGTCACGTTTCCTGCTGTATTAGGCACTCCTAGAAAGCAAGAACGTGCTTCTTGCTCTAAAGCAGAGTGTGTTTCATTGATGAGAACAGTGCTGTGTGTTTCCCTTCAGAAGTGGATTTAATTTCCAGGCTCTGTGTCTTCCTACAAGCAAGACATCGTTTCAGGTAAACGCAGTCACTTTTCAGCTCAAATGAATATAAATCGTTTATGAAGCTCACACGTTTCTTGTTCTTAACTGAAAAGCATTGGATGTTTGATGACTTGTGGTTTGTATCACATTCAGAAGCAGAGTTGAACTATCAATAGTCTGTATGTGTAGGAAACACCGTTCTTTTGTTCTGAGTACCCTCATGTTTCTGGCTCTATTAGATACTCTAGAAAGCAAGAGCATGCTTCGTGCTCTAAAGCAGAGTGTATTTTATGGATGAGAACTGTGCTGTGTGTTTCCCTTCAAATATGGAGTTACATCCCAGGCTTTGTGTCTTCCTATAAGGAAGACATCTTTTAAGGTAAACTCAGTCACTTTTCAGCTCAAAGGAAGCTACATCGTTCACGAAGCTCACACGTTTCTTGCTCTTAACTGTAAAGCATTGAATGTTAGATGACCTGTGGTTTGTATCAGTTTCAGCAGCAGAGTTGAACTAGCAATGGTCCGTATGTGTAGGAAACACCGTTCTTTTGTTCTGTGTACCCTCAAGTTTCTGGCTCTATTAGAGACTCTGGAAAGCAAGAGCATGCTTCTTGCTATAAAGCAGAGTGTGTTTCATGGATGAGAACTGTGCTGTGTGTTTCCCTTCAGAAATGGAGTTAAATCCCAGGCTCTGTGTCTTCCTATAAGCCAGACATCTTTTAAGGTAAACTCAGTCACTTTTCAGCTCAAAGGAAGCTACATCGTTCATGAAGCTCACATGTTTCTTGCTCTTAACTGTAAAGCATTGGATGTTAGAGGAACTGTGGTTTGTATCATTTTCAGAAGTAGAGTTGACATAGATATGGTCCGTATGTGTAGGAAACACCGTTATTTTGTTCTGACCACAGTCACGTTTCCTGCTGTATTAGGCACTCCTAGAAATCAAGAACGTGCTTCTTGCTCTAAAGCAGAGTGTGTTTCATGGATGAGAACTGTGCTGTGTGTTTCCCTTCAGAAATGGAGTTAAATCCCAGGCTCTGTGTCTTCCTATAAGCCAGACATCTTTTAAGGTAAACTCAGTCACTTTTCAGCTCAAAGGAAGCTACATCGTTCACGAAGCTCACTTGTTTCTTGCTCTTAACTGTAAAGCATTGGATGTTAGAGGAACTGTGGTTTGTATCATTTTCAGAAGTAGAGTTGACATAGATATGGTCCGTATGTGTAGGAAACACCGTTATTTTGTTCTGACCACAGTCACGTTTCCTGCTGTATTAGGCACTCCTAGAAATCAAGAACGTGCTTCTTGCTCTAAAGCAGAGTGTGTTTCATGGATGAGAACTGTGCTGTGTGTTTCCCTTCAGAAATGGAATTAAATTCCAGGCTCTGTTTCTTCCTACAAGCAAGACCTCTTTTCAGGTAAACGCTGTCACTTTTCAGCTCAAATGAATATAAAGTGTTTACGAAGCTCACACATTTCTCGCTCTTAAAGGAAAAGCATTGGATCTTAGATGACTTGTGGTTTGTATCAGTTTCAGAAGCAGAGTTGAACTAGCAATGGTCCGTATGTGTATAAAACACCGTTCTTTTGTTCTGAGCACACTCAAGTTTCCTGCTCTATTAGAGACTCTAGAAAGCAAGAGCATGCTTTGTGCTATAAAGCAGTATGTGGTTCATGGATGAGAACTGTGCTGTGTGTTTCCCTTCAGAAATGGATTTAAATCCCAGGCTCTGAGTCTTCCTATAAGCAAGACATCTTTTAAGGTAAATGCTGTCACTTTTCAGCTCAAATGAATATAAATCGTTTTCGAAGATCACACGTTTCTCGCTCTTAACTGAAATGCATTGGATGTTAGATGACTTGTGGTTTGTATTAGTTTCAGAAGCAGAGTTGAACTAGCAATGGTCCATATGTGTAGGAAACACCGTTCTTTTGTTCTGAGCACACTCACGTTTCCTGCTCTTCAGAGAATCTAGAAAGCAAGAGCATGCTTCTTGCTATAAAGCAGAGTGTGTTTCATGGATGAGAACTGTGCTGTGTGTTTCCCTTCAGAAATGGAGTTAAATCCCAGGCTCTGTGTCTTCCTATAAGCCAGACATCTTTTAAGGTAAACTCAGTCACTTTTCAGCTCAAAGGAAGCTACATCGTTCATGAAGCTCACATGTTTCTTGCTCTTAACTGTAAAGCATTGGATGTTAGAGGAACTGTGGTTTGTATCATTTTCAGAAGTAGAGTTGACATAGATATGGTCCGTATGTTTAGGAAACACCGTTATTTTGTTCTGACCACAGTCACGTTTCCTGCTGTATTAGGCACTCCTAGAAAGCAAGAACGTGCTTCTTGCTCTAAAGCAGAGTGTGTTTCATTGATGAGAACAGTGCTGTGTGTTTCCCTTCAGAAGTGGATTTAATTTCCAGGCTCTGTGTCTTCCTACAAGCAAGACATCGTTTCAGGTAAACGCAGTCACTTTTCAGCTCAAATGAATATAAATCGTTTATGAAGCTCACACGTTTCCTGTTCTTAACTGAAAAGCATTGGATGTTTGATGACTTGTGGTTTGTATCACATTCAGAAGCAGAGTTGAACTATCAATAGTCTGTATGTGTAGGAAACACCGTTCTTTTGTTCTGAGTACCCTCATGTTTCTGGCTCTATTAGAGACTCTAGAAAGCAAGAGCATGCTTCGTGCTCTAAAGCAGTATGTGGTTCATGGATGAGAACTGTGCTGTGTGTTTCCCTTCAGAAATGGATTTTAATCCCAGGCTCTGTGTCTTCCTATAAGCAAGACATCTTTTAAGGTAAATGCTGTCACTTTTCAGCTCAAATGAATATAAATCGTTTTCGAAGATCACACGTTTCTCGCTCTTAACTGAAATGCATTGGATGTTAGATGAGACTGTGGTTTGTATTAGTTTCAGAAGCAGAGTTGAACTAGCAATGGTCCATATGTGTAGGAAACACCGTTCTTTTGTTCTGAGCACACTCACGTTTCCTGCTCTTTAGAGAATCTAGAAAGCAAGAGCATGCTTCTTGCTATAAAGCAGAGTGTGTTTCATGGATGAGAACTGTGCTGTGTGTTTAACTTCAGAAATGGAGTTAAATCAAAGGCTTTGTATCCTCCTACCAGCAAGACTTCGTTTCACGTAAACTCAGTCACCTTTCAGCTCAAACAATGCAACATCGTTCACGTAGCTCACACGTTTCTTGCTCTTAACTGTAAAGCATTGGATGTCAGAGGACCTGTGGTTTGTATCAGTTTCAGAAGCAGAGTTGAACTAGCAATGGTCCGTATGTGTAGGAAACACCGTTCGTTTGTTCTGAGTACCCTCAAGTTTCTGGCTCTATTAGAGATTCTGGAAAGCAAGAGCATGCTTATTGCTATAAAGCAGAGTGTGTTTCAAGGTTGAGAACTGTGCTGTGTGTTTCCCTTCAGAAATAGAGTTAAATCCCAGGCTCTGTGTCTTCCTACATGCAAGACACCTTTTCAGGTAAACTCAGTCACTATTCAGCTCAAAGGAACCTACATCGTTCACGAAGCTCACTCATTTCTCGCTCTTAACTGGAAATCATTGCATGTTAGAGGAACTGTGGTTTGTATCAGTTTCAGAAGAAGAGTTGACCTAGATATGGTCCGTATGTGTAGTAAACACCATTAATTTGTTCTGACCACAGACACATTTCCTGCTTTTTTAGAGACTCTTAGAAAGCAAGAGCGTGCTTCTTGCTCTAAAGCAGAGTGTGTTTCATTGATGAGAACTGTGCTGTGTGTTTCCCTTCAGAAGTGGATTTAATTTCCAGGCTCTGTGTCTTCCTACAAGCAAGACATCGTTTCACGTAAACGCATTCACTTTTCAGCTCAAATGAATATAAATCGTTTATGAAGCTCACACGTTTCTTGTTCTTAACTGAAAAGCATTGGATGTTTGATGACTTGTGGTTTGTATCACATTCAGAAGCAGAGTTGAACTATCAATAGTCTGTATGTGTAGGAAACACCGTTCTTTTGTTCTGAGTACCCTCATGTTTCTGGCTCTATTAGAGACCCTAGAAAGCAAGAGCATGCTTCGTGCTCTAAAGCAGAGTGTATTTTATGGATGAGAACTGTGCTGTGTGTTTCCCTTCAAATATGGAGTTACATCCCAGGCTTTGTGTCTTCCTATAAGCAAGACATCTTTTAAGGTAAACTCAGTCACTATTCAGCTCAAAGGAAGATACATCGTTCACGAAGCTCACATGTTTCTCGCTCTTAACTTGAAAGCATTGCATGTTAATGGAACTTTGCTTTGTATCATTTTCAGAAGAACAGTTCACCTAGATATGGTCCGTATGTGTAGGAAACAGCGTTATTTTGTTCTGACCACAGTCAAGTTTCCTGCTCTATTAGAGACTCTTAGAAAGCAAGAGTGTGCATCTTGCTCTAAAGCAGAGTGTGTTTCATGGATGAGAACTGTGCTGTGTGTTTCCCTTCTCAATGGAGTTAAATTCCAGGCTCTGTGTCTTCCTACAAGCAAGACATCGTTTCAGGTAAACGCAGTCACTTTTCAGCTCAAATGAATATAAATCGTTTATGAAGCTCACACGTTTCTTGCTCTTAACTGAAAATCATTGGATGTTAGATGACTTTTGGTTTGTATCAGTTTCAGAAGCAGAGTTGAACTAGCAATGGTCTGAATGGGTAGGAAACACCGTTCTTCTGTTTTGAGTACCCTCAAGGTTCTGGCTTTATTAGAGACTCTAGAAAGCAAGAGAATGCTTTGTGCTCTAAAGCAGAGTGTGTTTCATGGATGAGAACTGTGCTGTCTGTTTCCCTTCAGAAATGGAGTTAAATTCCAGGATCTGTTTCTTCCTACAAGCAAGACATCATTTCAGGTAAACGCTGTCACTTTTCAGCTCAAATGACTATAAATCGTTTACGAAGATCACACGTTTCTTGCTCTTAACTGAAAAGCATTGGATGTTAGGTGACTTGTGGTTTCTATCAGTTTCAGAAGCACAGTTGAACTAGCAATGGTCTGTATGTGTAGGAAACATTGTTCTTTTGTTCTGAGCACACCTACGTTTCCTGGTCTATTAGAGACTCTATAAAGCAAGAGCGTGCTTCTTCCTATACACAGAGTGTGTTTCATCAGGAGAACAGTGCTGTGTGTTTCCCTTCAGAAATGGAGTTAAATCTCAGGCTCTGTGTCTTCCTACAAGCAAGTCATCATTTGAGGTAAACGCTGTCACTTTTCAGCTCAAATGAATGTAAATCATTTACGAAGCTCACACGTATCTCGCTCTTAACTGAAGAGAATTGGATTTTAGAGGACCTGTGGTTTGTATCAATTTCTGGAGCAGAGTTGAACTACCAATGGTCCATATATGTAGGAAACACCTTAATTTTGTTCTGACCCCAGTCACGTTTCCTGCTGTATTAGAGAATCTTAGAAAGCAAGAGCGTGCTTCTTATCCTCTAAAGCAGAATATGTTTCATGGATGAGAACTGTGCTGTGTGTTTCCCATCAGAAATGGAGTTAAAGCCCAGGCTCTGAGTCATCCTACAAGCAAGACATCTTTTCAGGTAAACTCAGTCACTATTCAGCTTAAAGGAAGCTACATCGTACACGAAGCTCACACGTTTCTCGCTCTTAACTGGAAAGCATTGCTTGTTAGAGGAACTGTGGTTTGTATCAGTTTCAGAAGAAGAGTTGACCTAGATATGGTCCGTAAGTGTAGGAAACACCGTTCTTTTGTTCTGAGCACACTCAAGTTTCCTGCTCTATCAGAAAATCTAGAAAGCAAGAGCGTGCTTCTTCCTATACGCAGAGTGTGTTTCATCGTGAGAACAGTGCTGTGTGTTTCTCTTCAGAAACTGAGTTAAATAACAGGCTCTGTATTTTCCTACAAGGAAGATTTTGTTTCACGGAAACTCAGTCACCTTTCAGCTCAAACAAAGCTACATCATTCACATAGCTCACACGTTTCTTGCTCTTAACTGTAAAGCATTGGATGTCAGAGGACCTGTGGTTTGTATCAGTTTCAGAAGCAGAGTTGAACTAGCAATGGTCCGTATGTGTAGGAAACACCGTTCGTTTGTTCTGAGCACCCTCAATTTTCTGGCTCTATTAGAGACTCTGGAAAGCAAGAGCATGCTTCTTGCTATAAAGCAGAGTGTGTTTCAAGGTTGAGAACTGTGCTGTGTGTTTCCCTTCAGAAATGGAGTTAAATCCCAGGCTCTGTGTCTTCCTACAGGCAGGACATCATTTCAGGTAAACGCAGTCACTTTTCAGCTCAAATGAAGCTACATCGTTCACGAAGCTCACACGTTTCTCGCTCTTAAGTGGAAAGCATTGCATGTTAATGGAACTGTGCTTTGTATCAGTTTCAGAAGCAGAGTTGAACTTGCAATGGTCCGTATGTGTAGGAAACACCGTTCTTTGTTCCGAGCACACTGTCAAGTTTCTGGCCCTATTAGAGACTCTAGAAACCAAGAGCGTGCTTCTCGCTCTAAAGCAGAGTGTGTTTCACGGAGGACAACTGTGCTGTGTGTTTCCCTTCAGAAATGGAGTTAAATCCCAGGCTCTGTGTCTTCCTACAAGCAATAATTCGTTTCAGGTAAACTCACTCACGTTTCAGCTCAAACAAAGCTACAACTTTTACATAACTCACCCGTTTCTTGCTCTAACTGAAAAGCATTGGATATTAGAGGAACTGTGGTTGGTATCAGTTTCAGAAGCAGAGTTGGACTAGATATGGTCTGTATGTGTAGGAAACTCAATTATTTTGTTCTGAGCACACTCACGTTTGCTGCTCTACTAGAGACTCTAGAAAGCAAGAGCGTGCTTCTTCCTATATGTAGAGTGTGTTTCACCGTGAGAATGGTGCTGTGTGTTTCCCTTCAGAAATGGAGTTAAATCACAGGCTCTGTATCTTCCTGCAAGCAAGACTTCGTTTCACATAAACTCAGTCACCTTTCAGCTCAAACAAAGCTACATCGTTTACGTAGCTTACACGTTTCTTGCTCTTAACTGTAAAGAATTGGATGTTAGAGGACCTGTGGTTTGTATCAGTTTCACAAGCAGAGTGAACTAGCCATTTTCCATATGTGTAGGAAACACCATTCTTTTGTTCTGAGCACACTCACGTTTCTTGCTCTATTAGAGAATCTAGAAAGCAATAGCATGCTTCAAACTATATGCAGAGTGTTTTTCAAGGATGAGAACTGTGCTGTGTGTGTCCCTTCAGAAATGGAGTTAAATTCCAGGCTCTATGTCTTCCTACAAGCAAGACATCATTTCAGGTAAACGCAGTCAGTTTTCAGTTCAAATGAATATAAATCATTTACGAAGCACAAACAATTTTCGCTCTTAACTGAAAAGCATTGGATGTTAGATGACTTGTGGTTTGTATCAGTTTCAGAAGCAGAGATGAACTAGCTCTGGTCCGTATGTGTAGGAAACACCGTTCTTTTTTCTGAGCCCACTCACGTTTCCTGCTATATTAGAGCCTCTAGAAAGCAAACGCGTGCTTCTTCCTATATGAAGAGTGTGTTTCATCGTGAGAACTGTGATGTGTGTTTCCCTTCAGAAATGGAGTTAAATCACAAGCTCTGAATTTTCCTACAAGCAAGAATTCGTTTCACGTAAACTCAGTCACCATTCAGCTCAAACAAAGCTACATCATTCACTTATCTCACAAGTTTCCTGTTCTTAACTGTAAAGCATTTGATGTTAGAGGACCAGTGGTTTGTATCAGTTTCAGAAGCAGAGTTGAACTAGCAATTGTCCGTATGTGTAGGAAACACCGTTCTTTTGGTCTGAGTACCCTCTAGTTTCTGGCTCTATTAGAGACTCTGGAAAGCAAGAGCATGTTTCGTGCTATAAAGCAGAGTGTGTTTCATGGATGAGAACTGTGCTGTGTGTTTCCCTTCAGAAATGGAGTTAAATCACAGGCTCTGTGTCTTCCTACAAGCAAGACATCTTTTCAGGTAAACTCAGTCACTTTTCAGCTCAAAGGAAGCTATATTGTTCATGAAGCTCACACGTTTCTCGCTCTTAACTTGAAAGCATTGCATGTTAATGGAACTGTGCTTTGTATATGTTTCAGAAAAAGAGTTGACCTAGATATGGTCCGTATGTGTAGGAAACACCTTTATTTTATTCAGAGTACCCTCAATCTCTGGCTCTATTAGAGACTCTAGAAAGCAAGAGCATGCTTCGTGTTCTAAAGCAGAGTGTGTTTCATGGATGAGAACTGTGCTGTGTGTTTCCCTTCAGAAATGGAGTTAAATCCCAGGCTCTGTGTCTTCCTACAGGCAGGACATCATTTCAGGTAAACGCAGTCACTTTTCGGCTCAAAGGAAGCTACATCGTTCACGAAGCTCACACGTTTCTCGCTCTTAAGTGGAAAGCATTGCATGTTAATGGAACTGTGCTTTGTATGAGTTTCAGAAGCAGAGTTGAACTTGCAATCGCCCGTATATGTAGGAAACACTGTTCTTTTGTTCTGAGAACACTGTCAAGTTTCTGGCTCTATTAGATACTCTTGAAAGCAAGAGCGTGCTTCTTGCTCTAATGCAGAGTGTGTTTCATGGAGGACAACTGTGCTGTGTGTTTCCCTTCAGAAATGGAGTTAAATCCCAGGCTCTGTGTCTTCCTACAAGCAAGAATTCGTTTCAGGTAAACTCACTCACGTTTCAGCTCAAACAAAGCTACAACTTTTACGTAACTCACCCGTTTCTTGCTCTAACTGAAAAGCATTGGATATTAGAGGAACTGTGGTTGGTATCAGTTTCAGAAGCAGAGTTGGACTAGATATGGTCTGTATGTGTAGGAAACTCAATTATTTTGTTCTGAGCACACTCACGTTTGCTGCTCTACTAGAGACTCTAGAAAGCAAGAGCGTGCTTCTTCCTATATGTAGAGTGTGTTTCATCGTGAGAATGGTGCTGTGTGTTTCCCTTCAGAAATGGAGTTAAATCACAGGCTCTGTATCTTCCTGCAAGCAAGACTTCATTTCACGTAAACTCTGCCACCTTTCAGCTCAAACAAAGCTACATCGTTCACGTAGCTGACACGTTTCTTGCTCTTAACTGTAAAGCATTGCATGTTAATGGAACTGTGGTTTGTATCAGTTTCAGAAGCAGAGTTGAACTAGCAATGGTCCATATGTGTAGGAAACACCGTTCTTTTGTTCTGAGCACACTTTCAAGTTTCTGACTCTATTATAGACTTGAGAAAGCAAGAGCGTGCTACTTGCTCTAAAGCAGAGTGTGTTTCACGGAGGACAACTGTGCTGTGTGTTTCCCTTCAGAAATGGAGTTAAATCCCAGGCTCTGTGTCTTCCTACAGACAGGACATCATTTCAGGTAAATGCAGTCACTTTTCAGCTCATAGGAAGCTACCTTGTTCACGAAGCTCACACGTTTCTCGCTCTTAAGTGGAAAGCATTGCATGTTAGAGGAACAGTGCTTTGTATCAGTTTCAGAAGAAGAGTTGACCTAGATATGGTCCGTATGTGTAGGAAACACCGTTATTTTGTTCTGACGACAATCACATTTCCTGCTGTATTTAGAGATTCTTAGAACACAAGAGCGTGCTTCTTGCTCTAAAGCAGAGTGTGCTTCATGGATGAGAACTGTGCTGTGTGTTTCCCTTCAGAAAAGGAGTTAAATTCCAGGCGCTGTGTCTTCCTACATGCAAGAAATCTTTTCAGGTAAACGCAGTGACTTTTCAGCTCAAATGAATATAAAGTGTTTACGAAGCTCACATGTTTCTCGCTCGTAACTGAAAAGCATTGGATGTTAGATGACTTGGCGTTTGAATCAGTTTCATAAGAAGATTTGACCTAGATATGGTCTGTATGTGTAGGAAACACCTTTATTTTATTCAGAGTACCCTCAATTTCTGGCTCTATGAGAGACTCTTGAAAGCAAGAGCATGCTTCGTGTTCTAAAGCAGAGTGTGTTTCATGGATGAGAACTGTGCTGTGTGTTTCCCTTCAGAAATGGAGTTAAATCCCAGGCTCTGTGTCTTCCTACAGGCAGGACATTATTTCAGGTAAACGCAGTCACTTTTCAGCTCAAAGGAAGCTACATTGTTCACAAAGCTCACACGTTTCTCGCTCTTAAGTGGAAAGCATTGCATGTTAATGGAACTGTGCTTTGTATCAGTTTCAGAAGCAGAGTTGAACTAGCAATCGCCCGTATATGTAGGAAACACTGTTCTTTTGTTCTGAGAACACTGTCAAGTTTCTGGCTCTATTAGATACCCTTGAAAGCAAGAGCGTGCTTCTTGCACTAAAGGAGGACTGCTGTGCTGTGTGTTTCCCTTCAGAAATGGAGTTAAATCCCAGGCTCTGTGTCTTCCTACAAGCAAGACTTCGTTTCAGGTAAACTCACTCACGTTTCAGCTCAAACAAAGAACATCTTTTACGTAACTCACCCGTTTCTTGCTCTAACTGAAGAGCATTGGTTATTAGAGGAACTGTGGTTTTTACCGTTTTTGAAGCTGAGTTGGACTAGATATGGTCTGTATGTGTAGGAAACTCCGTTAATTTGTTCTGAGCACACTCACGTTTCCTGTTCTACTAGAGACTCTAGAAAGCATGAGCGCGCTTCTGCCTATACGCAGAGTTTGTTTCATCATGAGAACTGTGCTGTGTTTTTCCCTTCAGAAATGGAGTTAAATGACAGGCTCTGTATCTTCCTACAAGCAAGACTTCATTTCACGTAAACTCAGCCACCTTTCAGCTCAAACAAAGCTACATCGTTCACGTAGCTGACACGTTTCTTGCTCTTAACTGTAAAGCATTGCATGTTAATGGAACTGTGGTTTGTATCAGTTTCAGAAGCAGAGTTGAACTAGCAATGGTCCATATGTGTAGGAAACACCGTTCTTTTGTTCTGAGCACACTTTCAAGTTTCTGACTCTATTATAGACTTGAGAAAGCAAGAGCGTGCTTCTTGCTCTAAAGCAGAGTGTGTTTCACGGAGGACAACTGTGCTGTGTGTTTCCCTTCAGAAATGGAGTTAAATCCCAGGCTCTGTGTCTTCCTACAGACAGGACATCATTTCAGGTAAACGCAGTCACTTTTCAGCTCATAGGAAGCTACCTTGTTCAAGAAGCTCACACGTTTATCGCTCTTAAGTGGAAAGCATTGCATGTTAGAGGAACAGTGCTTTGTATCAGTTTCAGAAGAAGAGTTGACCTAGATATGGTCTGTATGTGTAGGAAACACCGTTATTTTGTTCTGACCACAGTCACGTTTCCTGCTGTATTAGAGACTCTTAGAAAGCAAGAGCATGCTTCTTGCTCTAAAGCAGAGTGTGTTTCATGAATGAGAACTGTGATGTGTGTTTCCCTTCAGAAATGGAGTTAAATTCCAGGCTCTGTGTCTTCCTACAAGCAAACCTCATTTCAGGTAAACACAGTAACTTTTCAGCTCAAATGAATATAAAACGTTTACGAAGCTCACATGTTTCTCCCTCGTAACTGAAAAGCATTGGATGTTAGATGACTTGGCGTTTGAATCAGTTTCATAAGAAGATTTGACCTAGATATGGTCTGTATGTGTAGGAAACACCTTTATTTTATTCAGAGTACCCTCAATTTCTGGCTCTATTAGAGACTCTTGAAAGCAAGAGCATGCTTCGTGTTCTAAAGCAGAGTGTGTTTCATGGATGAGAACTGTGCTGTGTGTTTCCCCTCAGAAAAGGAGTTAAATTCCAGGCGCTGTGTTTTCCTACATGCAAGAAATCTTTTCAGGTAAACGCAGTGACTTTTCAGCTCAAATGAATATAAAGTGTTTACAAAGCTCACACATTTCTCGCTCTTAATGGAAAAGCATTGGATCTTAGATGACTTGTGGTTTGTATCAGTTTCAGAAGCAGAGTTGAACTAGCTATGGTCTGTATGTGTAGGAAACACCTTTATTTTATTCAGAGTACCCTCAATTTCTGGCTCTATTAGAGACTCTTGAAAGCAAGAGCATGCTTCGTGTTCTAAAGCAGAGTGTGTTTCATGGATGAGAACTGTGCTGTGTGTTTCCCTTCAGAAATGGAGTTAAATCCCAGGCTCTGTGTCTTCCTACAGGCAGGACATCATTTCAGGTAAACGCAGTCACTTTTCAGCTCAAAGGAAGCTACATTGTTCACAAAGCTCACACGTTTCTCGCTCTTAAGTGGAAAGCATTGCATGTTAATGGAACTGTGCTTTGTATCAGTTTCAGAAGCAGAGTTGAACTAGCAATCGCCCGTATATGTAGGAAACACTGTTCTTTTGTTCTGAGAACACTGTCAAGTTTCTGGCTCTATTAGATACTCTTGAAAGCAAGAGCGTGCTTCTTGCACTAAAGGAGAGTGTGATTCACGGAGGACTACTGTGCTGTGTGTTTCCCTTCAGAAATGGAGTTAAATCCCAGGCTCTGTGTCTTCCTACAAGCAAGACTTCGTTTCAGGTAAACTCACTCACGTTTCAGCTCAAACAAAGAACATCTTTTACGAAACTCACCCGTTTCTTGCTCTAACTGAAGAGCATTGGTTATTAGAGGAACTGTGGTTTTTATCGGTTTCAGAAGCTGAGTTGGACTAGATATGGTCTGTATGTGTAGGAAACTCCGTTAATTTGTTCTGAGCACACTCACGTTTCCTGTTCTACTAGAGACTCTAGAAAGCATGAGCGTGCTTCTGCCTATACGCAGAGTTTGTTTCATCATGAGAACTGTGCTGTGTTTTTCCCTTCAGAAATGGAGTTAAATGACAGGCTCTGTATCTTCCTACAAGCAAGACTTCATTTCACGTAAACTCAGCCACCTTTCAGCTCAAACAAAGCTACATCGTTCACGTAGCTGACACGTTTCTTGCTCTTAACTGTAAAGCATTGCATGTTAATGGAACTGTGGTTTGTATCAGTTTCAGAAGCAGAGTTGAACTAGCAATGGTCCATATGTGTAGGAAACACCGTTCTTTTGTTCTGAGCACACTTTCAAGTTTCTGACTCTATTATAGACTTGAGAAAGCAAGAGCGTGCTTCTTGCTCTAAAGCAGAGTGTGTTTCACGGAGGACAACTGTGCTGTGTGTTTCCCTTCAGAAATGGAGTTAAATCCCAGGCTCTGTGTCTTCCTACAGACAGGACATCATTTCAGGTAAACGCAGTCACTTTTCAGCTCATAGGAAGCTACCTTGTTCACGAAGCTCACACGTTTCTCGCTCTTAAGTGGAAAGCATTGCATGGTAATGGAACTGTGGTTTGTATCAGTTTCAGATGAAGAGTTGACCTAGATATGGTCCGTATGTGTAGAAAACACTGTTATTTTGTTCTGACCACAATCACGTTTCCTGCTGTATTAGAGACTCTTAGAAAGCAAGAGCGTGCTTCTTGCTCTAAAGCAGAGTGTGTTTCATGGATGAGAACTGTGCTGTGTGTTTCCCTTCAGAAATGGAGTTAAATTCTGGGCTCTGTGTCTTCCTACAAGCCAGACATCATTTCAGGTAAACGCAGTCACTTTTCAGCTCAAATGAATATAAATCTTTTACGAAGTTCAAACGTTTCTCACTCTAAACTGAAAAGGATTGGATGTTAGATGACTTGTGGTTTGTATCAGTTTCAGAAGCAGAGTTGAACTAGCTATGGTCTGTATGTGTAGGAAACACCGTTATTTTGTTCTGAGCACACTCACGTTTCCTGCTCTATTAGAGACTCTAGAAAGCAAGAGCATGCTTCTTGCTCTAAGGCAGAGTGTGTTTCATGCATGAGAACTGTGCTGTGTGTTGACCTTCAAAAATGGAGTTAAATCGCAGGCTCTGTGTCTTCCTACAAGCAAGACATCATTTCAGGTAAACTCAGTCACTTTTCAGGTCAAAAGTAGCTACATCTTTCACGAAGCTCACACGATTCTCGCTCTGAAATGGAAAGCATTGCATGGTAATGGAACTGTGCTTGGTATCAGTTTCGGAAGCAGAGTTGAACTAGCAATGGCCCGTATGTGTAGGAAACACCGTTATTTTGTTCTGAGCACACTTTCAAGTTTTTGGCTTATTAGAGACTCTATAAAGCAAGAGCGGTCTTCTTGCTCTAAAGCAGAGTGTGTTTCACGGAGGACAACTGTGCTGTGTGTTTCCCCTCAGAAATGGAGTTAAATCCCAGGGTCTGTGTCTTCCTACAGACAGGACATCATTTCAGGTAAACGCAGTCACTTTTCAGCTCATAGGAAGCTACCTTGTTCACGAAGCTCACACGTTTCTCGCTCTTAAGTGGAAAGCATTGCATGTTAGAGGAACGGTGCTTTGTATCAGTTTCAGAAGAAGAGTTGACCTAGATATGGTCCGTATGTGTAGGAAACACTGTTATTTTGTTCTGACCACAGTCACGTTTCCTGCTGTATTAGAGACTCTTAGAAAGCAAGAGCATGCTTCTTGCTCTAAAGCAGAGTGTGTTTCATGATTGAGAACTGTGATGTGTGTTTCCCTTCAGAAATGGAGTTAAATTCCAGGCTCTGTGTCTTCCTACAAGCAAGACCTCATTTCAGGTAAACACAGTAACTTTTCAGCTCAAATGAATATAAAACCTTTACGAAGCTCACATGTTTCTCGCTCGTAACTGAAAAGCATTGGATGTTAGATGACTTGGGGTTTGAATCAGTTTCATAAGAAGATTTGACCTAGATATGGTCTGTATGTGTAGGAAACACCGTTATTTTGTTCTGACCACAATCACGTTTCCTGCTGTATTTAGAGACTCTTAGAACGCAAGAGCGTGCTTCTTGCTCTAAAGCAGAGTGTGCTTCATGGATGAGAACTGTGCTGTGTGTTTCCCTTCAGAAAAGGAGTTAAATTCCAGGCTCTGTGTCTTCCTACATGCAAGAAATCTTTTCAGGTAAACGCAGTGACTTTTCAGCTCAAATGAATATAAAGCGTTTACGAAGCTCACACATTTCTCGCTCTTAACTGAAAAGCATTGGATGTTAGTTGACTTGTGGTTTGTATCAGTTTCAGAAGCAGAGTTGAACTAGCTATGGTCCGTATGTGTAGGAAACACCGTTCTTTTGTTCTGAGCACACTGTCAAGTTTCTGGCTCTATTAGAGACTCTAGAAAGCAACAGCATGCTTCTTGCTCTAAAGCAGACTGTGTTTCATGGATGAGAACTGTGCTGTGCATTTCCCTTCAGAAATGGAGTGAAATCCCAGGCTCTGTGTCTTCCTACAAGCAGCACATCTTTTCAGGTAAACTCAGTCACTTTACAGCTCAAAGGAAGCTACATCGTTCACAAAGCTCACTCGTTTCTTGCTCTTAACTGGAAAGCATTGCATGTTAATTGAACTGTGCTTTGTATCAGTTTCAGAAGAAGAGTTGACCAAGATATGGTCCGTATGTGTACGAAACACCGTTATTTTGTTCTGACCACAATCACGTTTCCTGCTGTATTAGAGACGCTTAGAAAGCAAGAGCGTGCTTCTTCCTATACGCAGAGTGTGTTTCATGGTGAGAACTGTGCTGTGTGTTTCCCTTTAGAAATGGAGTTAAATACCAGACTCTGTATCTTAGTACAAGCAAGACTTCGTTTCACATAAGCTCAGTCACCTTTCAGCTCAAACAAAACTACATGGTTGACGTAGCTCACATGTTTCTTGCTCTTAAATGTAAAGCATTGGATGTTAGAGGACCTTTGGTTTGTATCAGTTTCAGAAGCAGAGTTGAACTAGCAATGGTCCGTATGTTTAGGAAACACCATTATTTGTTCTGGGCACCCTCAAGTTTCTGGCTCTATTAGAGACTCTAGAAAGCAACAGCATGCTTCTTGCTCTAAAGCAGACTGTGTTTCATGGATGAGAACTTTGCTGTGTATTTCCCTTCAGAAATGGAGTTAAATCCCAGGCTCTGTGTCTTCCTACAGACAGGACATCATTTCAGGTAAATGCAGTCACTTTTCAGCTCATAGGAAGCTACCTTGTTCACGAAGCTCACACGTTTCTCGCTCTTAAGTGGAAAGCATTGCATGTTAGAGGAACAGTGCTTTGTATCAGTTTCAGAAGAAGAGTTGACCTAGATATGGTCCGTATGTGTAGGAAACACCGTTATTTTGTTCTGACGACAATCACATTTCCTGCTGTATTTAGAGATTCTTAGAACACAAGAGCGTGCTTCTTGCTCTAAAGCAGAGTGTGCTTCATGGATGAGAACTGTGCTGTGTGTTTCCCTTCAGAAAAGGAGTTAAATTCCAGGCGCTGTGTCTTCCTACATGCAAGAAATCTTTTCAGGTAAACGCAGTGACTTTTCAGCTCAAATGAATATAAAGTGTTTACGAAGCTCACACATTTCTTGCTCTTAATGGAAAAGCATTGGATCTTAGATGACTTGTGGTTTGTATCAGTTTCAGAAGCAGAGTTGAACTAGCTATGGTCCGTATGTGTAGGAAACACCGTTCTTTTGTTCTGAGCACACTGTCAAGTTTCTGGCTCTATTAGATACTATTGAAAGCAAGAGCGTGCTTCTTGCTCTAAAGCAGAGTGTGTTTCATGGATGAGAACTGTGCTGTGTGTTTCCGTTCAGAAATGGAGTTAAATCCCAGGCTCTGTGTCTTCCTACAAGCAATACTTCATTTCACGTAAACTCAGTCACCTTGCACTCAAACAAAGCTACATCTTTTACGTAGCACACCCGATTCTTGCTCTAACTGAAAAGCATTGGATATTAGAGGACCTGGGGTTGGTATCAGTTTCAGAAGCAGAGTTGGGCTAGATATGGTCTGTATGTGTAGGAAATTCAATTATTTTGTTCTGAGCACACTCACGTTTCCTGCTCTACTAGAGACTCTAGAAAGCATGAGCGCGCTTCTTCCTATACGTAGAGTATGTTTCATCGTGAGAACTGTGCTGTGTGTTTCCCTTCAGAAATGGAGTTAAATCCCAGGCTCTGTGTCTTCCTACAAGCAAGACATCTTTTCAGGTAAACTCAGTCAATTTTCAGCTCAAAGTAAGCTACATCATTCAGGAAGCTCACACGTTTCTCGCTCTTAAGTGGAAAGCATTGCATGTTAGAGGAACAGTGCTTTGTATCAGTTTCAGAAGAAGAGTTGACCTAGATATGGTCCGTATGTGTAGGAAACACCGTTATTTTGTTCTGACCACAGTCACGTTTCCTGCTGTATTAGAGACTCTTAGAAAGCAAGAGCATGCTTCTTGCTCTAAAGCAGAGTGTGTTTCATGAATGAGAACTGTGATGTGTGTTTCCCTTCAGAAATGGAGTTAAATTCCAGGCTCTGTGTCTTCCTACAAGCAAACCTCATTTCAGGTAAACACAGTAACTTTTCAGCTCAAATGAATATAAAACGTTTACGAAGCTCACATGTTTCTCCCTCGTAACTGAAAAGCATTGGATGTTAGATGACTTGGCGTTTGAATCAGTTTCATAAGAAGATTTGACCTAGATATGGTCTGTATGTGTAGGAAACACCTTTATTTTATTCAGAGTACCCTCAATTTCTGGCTCTATTAGAGACTCTTGAAAGCAAGAGCATGCTTCGTGTTCTAAAGCAGAGTGTGTTTCATGGATGAGAACTGTGCTGTGTGTTTCCCTTCAGAAAAGGAGTTAAATTCCAGGCGCTGTGTCTTCCTACATGCAAGAAATCTTTTCAGGTAAACGCAGTGACTTTTCAGCTCAAATGAATATAAAGTGTTTACAAAGCTCACACATTTCTCGCTCTTAATGGAAAAGCATTGGATCTTAGATGACTTGTGGTTTGTATCAGTTTCAGAAGCAGAGTTGAACTAGCTATGGTCTGTATGTGTAGGAAACACCTTTATTTTATTCAGAGTACCCTCAATTTCTGGCTCTATTAGAGACTCTTGAAAGCAAGAGCATGCTTCGTGTTCTAAAGCAGAGTGTGTTTCATGGATGAGAACTGTGCTGTGTGTTTCCCTTCAGAAATGGAGTTAAATCCCAGGCTCTGTGTCTTCCTACAGGCAGGACATCATTTCAGGTAAACGCAGTCACTTTTCAGCTCAAAGGAAGCTACATTGTTCACAAAGCTCACACGTTTCTCGCTCTTAAGTGGAAAGCATTGCATGTTAATGGAACTGTGCTTTGTATCAGTTTCAGAAGCAGAGTTGAACTAGCAATCGCCCGTATATGTAGGAAACACTGTTCTTTTGTTCTGAGAACACTGTCAAGTTTCTGGCTCTATTAGATACTCTTGAAAGCAAGAGCGTGCTTCTTGCACTAAAGGAGAGTGTGATTCACGGAGGACTACTGTGCTGTGTGTTTCCCTTCAGAAATGGAGTTAAATCCCAGGCTCTGTGTCTTCCTACAAGCAAGACTTCGTTTCAGGTAAACTCACTCACGTTTCAGCTCAAACAAAGAACATCTTTTACGTAACTCACCCGTTTCTTGCTCTAACTGAAGAGCATTGGTTATTAGAGGAACTGTGGTTTTTATCGGTTTCAGAAGCTGAGTTGGACTAGATATGGTCTGTATGTGTAGGAAACTCCGTTAATTTGTTCTGAGCACACTCACGTTTCCTGTTCTACTAGAGACTCTAGAAAGCATGAGCGCGCTTCTTCCTATACGCAGAGTTTGTTTCATCATGAGAACTGTGCTGTGTTTTTCCCTTCAGAAATGGAGTTAAATGACAGGCTCTGTATCTTCCTACAAGCAAGACTTCATTTCACGTAAACTCAGCCACCTTTCAGCTCAAACAAAGCTACATCGTTCACGTAGCTGACACGTTTCTTGCTCTTAACTGTAAAGCATTGCATGTTAATGGAACTGTGGTTTGTATCAGTTTCAGAAGCAGAGTTGAACTAGCAATGGTCCATATGTGTAGGAAACACCGTTCTTTTGTTCTGAGCACACTTTCAAGTTTCTGACTCTATTATAGACTTGAGAAAGCAAGAGCGTGCTTCTTGCTCTAAAGCAGAGTGTGTTTCACGGAGGACAACTGTGCTGTGTGTTTCCCTTCAGAAATGGAGTTAAATCCCAGGCTCTGTGTCTTCCTACAGACAGGACATCATTTCAGGTAAACGCAGTCACTTTTCAGCTCATAGGAAGCTACCTTGTTCACGAAGCTCACACGTTTCTCGCTCTTAAGTGGAAAGCATTGCATGGTAATGGAACTGTGGTTTGTATCAGTTTCAGATGAAGAGTTGACCTAGATATGGTCCGTATGTGTAGAAAACACTGTTATTTTGTTCTGACCACAATCACGTTTCCTGCTGTATTAGAGACTCTTAGAAAGCAAGAGCGTGCTTCTTGCTCTAAAGCAGAGTGTGTTTCATGGATGAGAACTGTGCTGTGTGTTTCCCTTCAGAAATGGAGTTAAATTCTGGGCTCTGTGTCTTCCTACAAGCCAGACATCATTTCAGGTAAACGCAGTCACTTTTCAGCTCAAATGAATATAAATCTTTTACGAAGTTCAAACGTTTCTCACTCTAAACTGAAAAGGATTGGATGTTAGATGACTTGTGGTTTGTATCAGTTTCAGAAGCAGAGTTGAACTAGCTATGGTCTGTATGTGTAGGAAACACCGTTATTTTGTTCTGAGCACACTCACGTTTCCTGCTCTATTAGAGACTCTAGAAAGCAAGAGCATGCTTCTTGCTCTAAGGCAGAGTGTGTTTCATGCATGAGAACTGTGCTGTGTGTTGACCTTCAAAAATGGAGTTAAATCGCAGGCTCTGTGTCTTCCTACAAGCAAGACATCATTTCAGGTAAACTCAGTCACTTTTCAGGTCAAAAGTAGCTACATCTTTCACGAAGCTCACACGATTCTCGCTCTGAAATGGAAAGCATTGCATGGTAATGGAACTGTGCTTGGTATCAGTTTCGGAAGCAGAGTTGAACTAGCAATGGCCCGTATGTGTAGGAAACACCGTTATTTTGTTCTGAGCACACTTTCAAGTTTTTGGCTTATTAGAGACTCTATAAAGCAAGAGCGGTCTTCTTGCTCTAAAGCAGAGTGTGTTTCACGGAGGACAACTGTGCTGTGTGTTTCCCCTCAGAAATGGAGTTAAATCCCAGGGTCTGTGTCTTCCTACAGACAGGACATCATTTCAGGTAAACGCAGTCACTTTTCAGCTCATAGGAAGCTACCTTGTTCACGAAGCTCACACGTTTCTCGCTCTTAAGTGGAAAGCATTGCATGTTAGAGGAACGGTGCTTTGTATCAGTTTCAGAAGAAGAGTTGACCTAGATATGGTCCGTATGTGTAGGAAACACTGTTATTTTGTTCTGACCACAGTCACGTTTCCTGCTGTATTAGAGACTCTTAGAAAGCAAGAGCATGCTTCTTGCTCTAAAGCAGAGTGTGTTTCATGATTGAGAACTGTGATGTGTGTTTTCCTTCAGAAATGGAGTTAAATTCCAGGCTCTGTGTCTTCCTACAAGCAAGACCTCATTTCAGGTAAACACAGTAACTTTTCAGCTCAAATGAATATAAAACCTTTACGAAGCTCACATGTTTCTCGCTCGTAACTGAAAAGCATTGGATGTTAGATGACTTGGGGTTTGAATCAGTTTCATAAGAAGATTTGACCTAGATATGGTCTGTATGTGTAGGAAACACCGTTATTTTGTTCTGACCACAATCACGTTTCCTGCTGTATTTAGAGACTCTTAGAACGCAAGAGCGTGCTTCTTGCTCTAAAGCAGAGTGTGCTTCATGGATGAGAACTGTGCTGTGTGTTTCCCTTCAGAAAAGGAGTTAAATTCCAGGCTCTGTGTCTTCCTACATGCAAGAAATCTTTTCAGGTAAACGCAGTGACTTTTCAGCTCAAATGAATATAAAGCGTTTACGAAGCTCACACATTTCTCGCTCTTAACTGAAAAGCATTGGATGTTAGTTGACTTGTGGTTTGTATCAGTTTCAGAAGCAGAGTTGAACTAGCTATGGTCCGTATGTGTAGGAAACACCGTTCTTTTGTTCTGAGCACACTGTCAAGTTTCTGGCTCTATTAGAGACTCTAGAAAGCAACAGCATGCTTCTTGCTCTAAAGCAGACTGTGTTTCATGGATGAGAACTGTGCTGTGCATTTCCCTTCAGAAATGGAGTGAAATCCCAGGCTCTGTGTCTTCCTACAAGCAGCACATCTTTTCAGGTAAACTCAGTCACTTTACAGCTCAAAGGAAGCTACATCGTTCACAAAGCTCACACGTTTCTTGCTCTTAACTGGAAAGCATTGCATGTTAATTGAACTGTGCTTTGTATCAGTTTCAGAAGAAGAGTTGACCAAGATATGGTCCGTATGTGTAGGAAACACCGTTATTTTGTTCTGATCACAATCACGTTTCCTGCTGTATTAGAGACGCTTAGAAAGCAAGAGCGTGCTTCTTCCTATACGCAGAGTGTGTTTCATGGTGAGAACTGTGCTGTGTGTTTCCCTTTAGAAATGGAGTTAAATCCCAGACTCTGTATCTTACTACAAGCAAGACTTCGTTTCACATAAGCTCAGTCACCTTTCAGCTCAAACAAAACTACATGGTTGACGTAGCTCACATGTTTCTTGCTCTTAACTGTAAAGCATTGGATGTTAGAGGACCTTTGGTTTGTATCAGTTTCAGAAGCAGAGTTGAACTAGCAATGGTCCGTATGTTTAGGAAACACCATTCTTTTGTTCTGGGCACCCTCAAGTTTCTGGCTCTATTAGAGACTCTAGAAAGCAACAGCATGCTTCTTGCTCTAAAGCAGACTGTTTTTCATGGATGAGAACTTTGCTGTGTATTTCCCTTCAGAAATGGAGTTAAATCCCAGGCTCTGTGTCTTCCTACAAGCAAGATATCTTTTCTGGTAATCTCAGTCACTTTTCAGCTCAAATGAAGCTACTTCGTTCACGAAGCTCACACGTTTCTCGCTCTTAACTGGAAAGCATTGCATGTTACAGGAACTGTGGTTTGTATCAGTTTCAGAAGCAGAGTTGGACTAGCAATGGTCGGAATGTGTAGGAAACACCGTTCTTTTGCTCTGAGTACACTTTCAAGTTTCTGGCTCTATTATAGACTGTAGAAAGCAAGAGCGTGCTTCTTGCTCTAAAGCAGAGTGTGTTTCACGGAGGACAACTGTGCTGTGTGTTTCCCTTCAGAAATGGAGTTAAATCCCAGGCTCTGTGTCTTCCTATAAGCAATACTTCATTTCACGTAAACACTGTCACCTTGCACTCAAACAAAGCTACATCTTTTACATAGCTCACCCGTTTCTTGCTCTAAATGAAAAGCATTGGATATTAGAGGACCTGGGGTTGGTATCAGTTTCAGAAGCAGAGTTGGGCTAGATATGGTCTGTATGTGTAGGAAACTCAATTATTTTGTTCTGAGCACACTCACGTTTCCTGCTCTACTAGAGACTCTAGAAAGAATGAGCCCGCTTCTTCCTATACGCAGAGTGTGTTTCATGGTGAGAACTGTGCTGTGTGTTTCCCTTCAGAAATGGAGTTAAATCCCAGGCTCTGTGTCTTCCTACAGACAGGACATCATTTCAGGTAAATGCAGTCACTTTTCAGCTCATAGGAAGCTACCTTGTTCACGAAGCTCACACGTTTCTCGCTCTTAAGTGGAAAGCATTGCATGTTAGAGGAACAGTGCTTTGTATCAGTTTCAGAAGAAGAGTTGACCTAGATATGGTCCGTATGTGTAGGAAACACCGTTATTTTGTTCTGACGACAATCACATTTCCTGCTGTATTTAGAGATTCTTAGAACACAAGAGCGTGCTTCTTGCTCTAAAGCAGAGTGTGCTTCATGGATGAGAACTGTGCTGTGTGTTTCCCTTCAGAAAAGGAGTTAAATTCCAGGCGCTGTGTCTTCCTACATGCAAGAAATCTTTTCAGGTAAACGCAGTGACTTTTCAGCTCAAATGAATATAAAGTGTTTACGAAGCTCACATGTTTCTCGCTCGTAACTGAAAAGCATTGGATGTTAGATGACTTGGCGTTTGAATCAGTTTCATAAAAAGATTTGACCTAGATATGGTCTGTATGTGTAGGAAACACCTTTATTTTATTCAGAGTACCCTCAATTTCTGGCTCTATTAGAGACTCTTGAAAGCAAGAGCATGCTTCGTGTTCTAATGCAGAGTGTGTTTCATGGATGAGAACTGTGCTGTGTGTTTCCCTTCAGAAATGGAGTTAAATCCCAGGCTCTGTGTCTTCCTACAGACAGGACATCATTTCAGGTAAACGCAGTCACTTTTCAGCTCAAAGGAAGCTACATTGTTCACAAAGCTCACACGTTTCTCGCTCTTAAGTGGAAAGCATTGCATGTTAATGGAACTGTGCTTTGTATCAGTTTCAGAAGCAGAGTTGAACTAGCAATCGCCCGTATATGTAGGAAACACTGTTCTTTTGTTCTGAGAACACTGTCAAGTTTCTGGCTCTATTAGATACTCTTGAAAGCAAGAGCGTGCTTCTTGCACTAAAGGAGAGTGTGATTCACGGAGGACTACTGTGCTGTGTGTTTCCCTTCAGAAATGGAGTTAAATCCCAGGCTCTGTGTCTTCCTACAAGCAAGACTTCGTTTCAGGTAAACTCACTCACGTTTCAGCTCAAACAAAGAACATCTTTTATGTAACTCACCCGTTTCTTGCTCTAACTGAAGAGCATTGGTTATTAGAGGAACTGTGGTTTTTATCGGTTTCAGAAGCTGAGTTGGACTAGATATGGTCTGTATGTGTAGGAAACTCCGTTAATTTGTTCTGAGCACACTAACGTTTCCTGTTCTACTAGAGACTCTAGAAAGCATGAGCGCGCTTCTGCCTATACGCAGAGTTTGTTTCATCATGAGAACTGTGCTGTGTTTTTTGCTTCAGAAATGGAGTTAAATGACAGGCTCTGTATCTTCCTACAAGCAAGACTTCATTTCACGTAAACTCAGCCACCTTTCAGCTCAAACAAAGCTACATCGTTCACGTAGCTGACACGTTTCTTGCTCTTAACTGTAAAGCATTGCATGTTAATGGAACTGTGGTTTGTATCAGTTTCAGAAGCAGAGTTGAACTAGCAATGGTCCATATGTGTAGGAAACACCGTTCTTTTGTTCTGAGCACACTTTCAAGTTTCTGACTCTATTATAGACTTGAGAAAGCAAGAGCGTGCTTCTTGCTCTAAAGCAGAGTGTGTTTCACGGAGGACAACTGTGTTGTGTGTTTCCCTTCATAAATGGAGTTAAATCCCAGGCTCTGTGTCTTCCTACAGACAGGACATCATTTCAGGTAAACGCAGTCACTTTTCAGCTCATAGGAAGCTACCTTGTTCACGAAGCTCACACGTTTCTCGCTCTTAAGTGGAAAGCATTGCATGTTAGAGGAACAGTGCTTTGTATCAGTTTCAGAAGAAGAGTTGACCTAGATATGGTCCGTATGTGTAGGAAACACCGTTATTTTGTTCTGACCACAGTCACGTTTCCTGCTGTATTAGAGACTCTTAGAAAGCAAGAGCATGCTTCTTGCTCTAAAGCAGAGTGTGTTTCATGAATGAGAACTGTGATGTGTGTTTCCCTTCAGAAATGGAGTTAAATTCCAGGCTCTGTGTCTTCCTACAAGCAAACCTCATTTCAGGTAAACACAGTAACTTTTCAGCTCAAATGAATATAAAACGTTCACGAAGCTCACATGTTTCTCGCTCGTAACTGAAAAGCATTGGATGTTAGATGACTTGGCGTTTGAATCAGTTTCATAAGAAGATTTGACCTAGATATGGTCTGTATGTGTAGGAAACACCTTTATTTTATTCAGAGTACCCTCAATTTCTGGCTCTATTAGAGACTCTTGAAAGCAAGAGCATGCTTCGTGTTCTAAAGCAGAGTGTGTTTCATGGATGAGAACTGTGCTGTGTGTTTCCCTTCAGAAAAGGAGTTAAATTCCAGGCGCTGTGTCTTCCTACATGCAAGAAATCTTTTCAGGTAAACGCAGTGACTTTTCAGCTCAAATGAATATAAAGTGTTTACAAAGCTCACACATTTCTCGCTCTTAATGGAAAAGCATTGGATCTTAGATGACTTGTGGTTTGTATCAGTTTCAGAAGCAGAGTTGAACTAGCTATGGTCTGTATGTGTAGGAAACACCTTTATTTTATTCAGAGTACCCTCAATTTCTGGCTCTATTAGAGACTCTTCAAAGCAAGAGCATGCTTCGTGTTCTAAAGCAGAGTGTGTTTCATGGATGAGAACTGTGCTGTGTGTTTCCCTTCATAAATGGAGTTAAATCCCAGGCTCTGTGTCTTCCTACAGGCAGGACATCATTTCAGGTAAACGCAGTCACTTTTCAGCTCAAAGGAAGCTACATTGTTCACAAAGCTCACACGTTTCTCGCTCTTAAGTGGAAAGCATTGCATGTTAATGGAACTGTGCTTTGTATCAGTTTCAGAAGCAGAGTTGAACTAGCAATCGCCCGTATATGTAGGAAACACTGTTCTTTTGTTCTGAGAACACTGTCAAGTTTCTGGCTCTATTAGATACTCTTGAAAGCAAGAGCGTGCTTCTTGCACTAAAGGAGAGTGTGATTCACGGAGGACTACTGTGCCGTGTGTTTCCCTTCAGAAATGGAGTTAAATCCCAGGCTCTGTGTCTTCCTACAAGCAAGACTTCGTTTCAGGTAAACTCACTCACGTTTCAGCTCAAACAAAGAACATCTTTTACGTAACTCACCCGTTTCTTGCTCTAACTGAAGAGCATTGGTTATTAGAGGAACTGTGGTTTTTATCGGTTTCAGAAGCTGAGTTGGACTAGATATGGTCTGTATGTGTAGGAAACTCCGTTAATTTGTTCTGAGCACACTCACGTTTCCTGTTCTACTAGAGAGTCTAGAAAGCATGAGCGCGCTTCTGCCTATACGCAGAGTTTGTTTCATCATGAGAACTGTGCTGTGTTTTTCCCTTCAGTAATGGAGTTAAATGACAGGCTCTGTATCTTCCTACAAGCAAGACTTCATTTCACGTAAACTCAGCCACCTTTCAGCTCAAACAAAGCTACATCGTTCACGTAGCTGACACGTTTCTTGCTCTTAACTGTAAAGCATTGCATGTTAATGGAACTGTGGTGTGTATCAGTTTCAGAAGCAGAGTTGAACTAGCAATGGTCCATATGTGTAGGAAACACCGTTCTTTTGTTCTGAGCACACTTTCAAGTTTCTGACTCTATTATAGACTTGAGAAAGCAAGAGCGTGCTTCTTGCTCTAAAGCAGAGTGTGTTTCACGGAGGACAACTGTGCTGTGTGTTTCCCTTCATAAATGGAGTTAAATCCCAGGCTCTGTGTCTTCCTACAGACAGGACATCATTTCAGGTAAACGCAGTCACTTTTCAGCTCATAGGAAGCTACCTTGTTCACGAAGCTCACACGTTTCTCGCTCTTAAGTGGAAAGCATTGCATGTTAGAGGAACAGTGCTTTGTATCAGTTTCAGAAGAAGAGTTGACCTAGATATGGTCCGTATGTGTAGGAAACACCGTTATTTTGTTCGGACCACAGTCACGTTTCCTGCTGTATTAGAGACTCTTAGAAAGCAAGAGCATGCTTCTTGCTCTAAAGCAGAGTGTGTTTCATGAATGAGAACTGTGATGTGTGTTTCCCTTCAGAAATGGAGTTAAATTCCAGGCTCTGTGTCTTCCTACAAGCAAACCTCATTTCAGGTAAACACAGTAACTTTTCAGCTCAAATGAATATAAAACGTTTACGAAGCTCACATGTTTCTCGCTCGTAACTGAAAAGCATTGGATGTTAGATGACTTGGCGTTTGAATCAGTTTCATAAGAAGATTTGACCTAGATATGGTCTGTATGTGTAGGAAACACCTTTATTTTATTCAGAGTACCCTCAATTTCTGGCTCTATTAGAGACTCTTGAAAGCAAGAGCATGCTTCGTGTTCTAAAGCAGAGTGTGTTTCATGGATGAGAACTGTGCTGTGTGTTTCCCTTCAGAAAAGGAGTTAAATTCCAGGTGCTGTGTCTTCCTACATGCAAGAAATCTTTTCAGGTAAACGCAGTGACTTTTCAGCTCAAATGAATATAAAGTGTTTACGAAGCTCACACATTTCTTGCTCTTAATGGAAAAGCATTGGATCTTAGATGACTTGTGGTTTGTATCAGTTTCAGAAGCAGAGTTGAACTAGCTATGGTCCGTATGTGTAGGAAACACCGTTCTTTTGTTCTGAGCACACTGTCAAGTTTCTGGCTCTATTAGAGACTCTAGAAAGCAACAGCATGCTTCTTGCTCTAAAGCAGAGTGTGTTTCATGGATGAGAACTGTGCTGTGTGTTTCCGTTCAGAAATGGAGTTAAATCCCAGGCTCTGTGTCTTCCTACAAGCAATACTTCATTTCACGTAAACTCAGTCACCTTGCACTCAAACAAAGCTACATCTTTTACGTAGCACACCCGTTTCTTGCTCTAAGTGAAAAGCATTGGATATTAGAGGACCTGGGGTTGGTATCAGTTTCAGAAGCAGAGTTGGGCTAGATATGGTCTGTATGTGTAGGAAAATCAATTATTTTGTTCTGAGCACACTCACGTTTCCTGCTCTACTAGAGACTCTAGAAAGCATGAGCGCGCTTCTTCCTATACGTAGAGTATGTTTCATCGTGAGAACTGTGCTGTGTGTTTCCCTTCAGAAATGGAGTTAAATCCCAGGCTCTGTGTCTTCCTACAAGCAAGACATCTTTTCAGGTAAACTCAGTCAATTTTCAGCTCAAAGTAAGCTACATCATTCACGAAGCTCACACGTTTCTCGCTCTTAAGTGGAAAGCATTGCATGTTAATGGAACTGTGGTTTGTATCAGTTTCAGATGAAGAGTTGACCTAGATATGGTCCGTATGTGTAGAAAACACTGTTATTTTGTTCTGACCACAATCACGTTTCCTGCTGTATTAGAGACTCTTAGAAAGCAAGAGCGTGCTTCTTGCTCTAAAGCAGAGTGTGTTTCATGGATGAGAACTGTGCTGTGTGTTTCCCTTCAGAAATGGAGTTAAATTCTGGGCTCTGTGTCTTCCTACAAGCCAGACATCATTTCAGGTAAACGCAGTCACTTTTCAGCTCAAATGAATATAAATCTTTTACGAAGTTCAAACGTTTCTCACTCTAAACTGAAAAGGATTGGATGTTAGATGACTTGTGGTTTGTATCAGTTTCAGAAGCAGAGTTGAACTAGCTATGGTCTGTATGTGTAGGAAACACCGTTATTTTGTTCTGAGCACACTCACGTTTCCTGCTCTATTAGAGACTCTAGAAAGCAAGAGCATGCTTCTTGCTCTAAGGCAGAGTGTGTTTCATGCATGAGAACTGTGCTGTGTGTTGACCTTCAAAAATGGAGTTAAATCGCAGGCTCTGTGTCTTCCTACAAGCAAGACATCATTTCAGGTAAACTCAGTCACTTTTCAGGTCAAAAGTAGCTACATCTTTCACGAAGCTCACACGATTCTCGCTCTGAAATGGAAAGCATTGCATGGTAATGGAACTGTGCTTGGTATCAGTTTCGGAAGCAGAGTTGAACTAGCAATGGCCCGTATGTGTAGGAAACACCGTTATTTTGTTCTGAGCACACTTTCAAGTTTTTGGCTTATTAGAGACTCTATAAAGCAAGAGCGGTCTTCTTGCTCTAAAGCAGAGTGTGTTTCACGGAGGACAACTGTGCTGTGTGTTTCCCCTCAGAAATGGAGTTAAATCCCAGGGTCTGTGTCTTCCCACAGACAGGACATCATTTCAGGTAAACGCAGTCACTTTTCAGCTCATAGGAAGCTACCTTGTTCACGAAGCTCACACGTTTCTCGCTCTTAAGTGGAAAGCATTGTATGTTAGAGGAACGGTGCTTTGTATGAGTTTCAGAAGAAGAGTTGACCTAGATATGGTCCGTATGTGTAGGAAACACTGTTATTTTGTTCTGACCACAGTCACGTTTCCTGCTGTATTAGAGACTCTTAGAAAGCAAGAGCATGCTTCTTGCTCTAAAGCAGAGTGTGTTTCATGATTGAGAACTGTGATGTGTGTTTCCCTTCAGAAATGGAGTTAAATTCCAGGCTCTGTGTCTTCCTACAAGCAAGACCTCATTTCAGGTAAACACAGTAACTTTTCAGCTCAAATGAATATAAAACCTTTACGAAGCTCACATGTTTCTCGCTCGTAACTGAAAAGCATTGGATGTTAGATGACTTGGGGTTTGAATCAGTTTCATAAGAAGATTTGACCTAGATATGGTCTGTATGTGTAGGAAACACCGTTATTTTGTTCTGACCACAATCACGTTTCCTGCTGTATTTAGAGACTCTTAGAACGCAAGAGCGTGCTTCTTGCTCTAAAGCAGAGTGTGCTTCATGGATGAGAACTGTGCTGTGTGTTTCCCTTCAGAAAAGGTGTTAAATTCCAGGCTCTGTGTCTTCCTACATGCAAGAAATCTTTTCAGGTAAACGCAGTGACTTTTCAGCTCAAATGAATATAAAGCGTTTACGAAGCTCACACATTTCTCGCTCTTAACTGAAAAGCATTGGATGTTAGTTGACTTGTGGTTTGTATCAGTTTCAGAAGCAGAGTTGAACTAGCTATGGTCCGTATGTGTAGGAAACACCGTTCTTTTGTTCTGAGCACACTGTCAAGTTTCTGGCTCTATTAGAGACTCTAGAAAGCAACAGCATGCTTCTTGCTCTAAAGCAGACTGTGTTTCATGGATGAGAACTGTGCTGTGCATTTCCCTTCAGAAATGGAGTGAAATCCCAGGCTCTGTGTCTTCCTACAAGCAGCACATCTTTTCAGGTAAACTCAGTCACTTTACAGCTCAAAGGAAGCTACATCGTTCACATAGCTCACACGTTTCTTGCTCTTAACTGGAAAGCATTGCATGTTAATTGAACTGTGCTTTGTATCAGTTTCAGAAGAAGAGTTGACCAAGATATGGTCCGTATGTGTAGGAAACACCGTTATTTTGTTCTGACCACAATCACGTTTCCTGCTGTATTAGAGACGCTTAGAAAGCAAGAGCGTGCTTCTTCCTATACGCAGAGTGTGTTTCATGGTGAGAACTGTGCTGTGTGTTTCCCTTTAGAAATGGAGTTAAATCCCAGACTCTGTATCTTACTACAAGCAAGACTTCGTTTCACATAAGCTCAGTCACCTTTCAGCTCAAACAAAACTACATGGTTGACGTAGCTCACATGTTTCTTGCTCTTAAATGTAAAGCATTGGATGTTAGAGGACCTTTGGTTTGTATCAGTTTCAGAAGCAGAGTTGAACTAGCAATGGTCCGTATGTTTAGGAAACACCATTCTTTTGTTCTGGGCACCCTCAAGTTTCTGGCTCTATTAGAGACTCTAGAAAGCAACAGCATGCTTCTTGCTCTAAAGCAGACTGTGTTTCATGGATGAGAACTTTGCTGTGTATTTCCCTTCAGAAATGGAGTTAAATCCCAGGCTCTGTGTCTTCCTACAAGCAAGATATCTTTTCTGGTAATCTCAGTCACTTTTCAGCTCAAATGAAGCTACTTCGTTCACGAAGCTCACACGTTTCTCGCTCTTAACTGGAAAGCATTGCATGTTACAGGAACTGTGGTTTGTATCAGTTTCAGAAGCAGAGTTGGACTAGCAATGGTCGGAATGTGTAGGAAACACCGTTCTTTTGCTCTGAGTACACTTTCAAGTTTATGGCTCTATTATAGACTGTAGAAAGCAAGAGCGTGCTTCTTGCTCTAAAGCAGAGTGTGTTTCACGGAGGACAACTGTGCTGTGTGTTTCCCTTCAGAAATGGAGTTAAATCCCAGGCACTGTGTCTTCCTATAAGCAATACTTCATTTCACGTAAACACTGTCACCTTGCACTCAAACAAAGCTACATCTTTTACATAGCTCACCCGTTTCTTGCTCTAAATGAAAAGCATTGGATATTAGAGGACCTGGGGTTGGTATCAGTTTAAGAAGCAGAGTTGGGCTAGATATGGTCTGTATGTGTAGGAAACTCAATTATTTTGTTCTGAGCACACTCACGTTTCCTGCTCTACTAGAGACTCTAGAAAGAATGAGCCCGCTTCTTCCTATACGCAGAGTGTGTTTCATGGTGAGAACTGTGCTGTGTGTTTCCCTTCAGAAATGGAGTTAAATCCCAGGCTCTGTGTCTTCCGACAAGCAACACATCTTTTCAGGTAAACTCAGTCACTTTGCAGCACAAAGGAAGCTACGTCGTTCACAAAGACACACGTTTCTTGCTCTTAACTGGAAAGCATTGCATGTTAATGGAACTGTGCTTTGTATCAGTTTCAGAAGAAGAGTTGACCTAGATATGGTCTGTATGTGTAGGAAACACCGTTATTTTGTTCTGACCACAGTCATGTTACCTGCTGTATTAGAGACCCTTAGAAAGCAAGAGCGTGCTTCGTCCTATATGCAGAGTGTGTTTCATGGTGAGACCTGTGTTGTGTGATTCCCTTCAGAAATGGAGTTAAGTCACAGGCTCTGTGTCTTCCTACAAGCAAGACTTCGTTTCACGTAAATTCAGTCACCTTTCAGCTCAAACAAAGCTGCATCATTCACGTAGCTCACAAGTTTCTTGCTCTTAACTGTAAAGCATTGGATGTTATAGGACCTTTGGTTTGTATCAGTTTCAGAAGCAGAGTTGAACTAGCAATGATCTGTATGTGTAGGAAACAGCACTCATTTGTTCTGAGTACCCTCTTGTTTCTGGCTCTATTAGAGACTCTAGAAAGCAAGAGCATGCTTCTTGCTCTAAACCACAGTGTGTTTCATGGATGACAACTGTGCTGTGTGTTTCCCTTCAGAAATGGAGTTAAATCCCAGGCTCTGTGTCTTCCTACAGACAGGACATCATTTCAGGAAAACGCAGTAACTTTTCAGCTCATAGGAAGCTACCTTGTTCACGAAGCTCACACGTTGCTCGCTCTTAAGTGGAAAGCATTGCATGTTAGAGGAACGGTGGTTTGTATCAGTTTCAGAAGAAGAGTTGACTTAGATATGGTCTGTATGTGTAGAAAACACCGTTAGTTTGTTCTATCCACAGTCACGTTTCCTGCTGTATTAGAGACTCTTAGAAAGCAAGAGTGGGCTTCTTGCTCTAAAGCAGAGTATGTTTCATGGATGAGAACTGTGCTGTGTGTTTCCCTGCAGAAAAGGAGTTAAGTTCCAGGCTCTGTGTCTTCCTACAAGCAAGAAATCATTTCCGGTAAACGCAGTCACTTTTCAGCTCAAATGAATATAAAACGTTTACAAAGCTCACACGTTTGCCGCTCTTAACTGAAAAGCATTGGATGTTAGATGACTTGTGGTTTGTATCAGTTTCAGAAGCAGAGTTGAACTAGCAATGGTCCATATGGGTAGGGAACACCGTTCTTTTGTTCTGAGTACCCTCAAGTTTCTGGCTCTATTAGAGACTCTAGAAAGCAAGAGCATGCTTCTTGCTAAAGGAGAGTGTGTTTCACGGAGGACAACTGTGCTATGTGTTTCCCTTCAGAAATGGAGTTAAATCCCAGGCTCGTCTTCTTACAAGCAAGACATCTTTTCAGGTAAACTCAGTCACTTTTCAGCTCATGGAAGCTACATCGTTCACGAAGCTCACACGTTTCTCTCTCTTAAGTGGAAAGCATTGCATGTTAATGGAACTGTGCTTTGTATCAGTTTCAGAAGAAGAGTTGACCTAGATATGGTCCGTATGTGTAGGAAACACCGTTATTTTGTTCTGACCACACTCACGTTTCCTGCTGTATTAGAGACTCTTAGAAAGCAAGAGCATGCTTCTTGCTCTAAAGCAGAGTGCGTTTCATGCATGAGAACTGTGCTGTGTGTTTCCCTTCAGAAATGGAGTTAAATTCCAGGCTCTGTGTCTTCCTACAAGCAAGACCTCATTTCAGGTAAACACAGTAACTTTTCAGCTGAAATGCATATAAAACGTTTACGAAGCTCACATGTTTCTCGCTCGTAACTGAAAAGCATTGGATGTTAGATTACTTGGCGTTTGAATCAGTTTCAGAAGAAGATTTGACCTAGATATGGTCCGTATGTGTAGGAAACACCAATATTTTGTTCTGACCACAATCACGTTTCCTGCTGTATTTAGAGACTCTTAGAAAGCAAGAGCGTGCTTCTTGCTCTACAGCAGAGTGTGCTTTATGGATGAGAACTGTGCTGTGTGTTTCTCTTCAGAAAAGGAGTTAAATTCCAAGCTCTGTGTCTTCCTACAAGCAAGACTTCGTTTCAGGTAAACGCACTCACGTTTCAGCTCAAACAAAGCTACATCTTTTACGTAGCTCACCCGTTTCATGCTCTAAATGAAAAGCATTGGATATTAGAGGAACTGTGGTTTGTATCATTTTCAGAAGCAGAGTTGAACTAGCAATGGTCCGTATGTGTAGGAAACACCGTTCTTTTATTCAGAGTACCCTCAATTTCTGGCTCTATTAGAGACTCTAGAAAGCAAGAGCATGCTTCGTGTTCTAAAGCAGAGTGTGTTTCATGGATGAGAACTGTGCTGTGTGTTTCCCTTCAGAAATGGAGTTAAATCCCAGGCTCTGTGTCTTCCTACAGGCAGGACATCATTTCAGGTAAATGCAGCCACTTTTCAGCTCAAAGGATGCTACATCGTTCACGAAGCTCACACGTTTCTCTCTCTTAAGTGGAAAGCATTGCATGTTAATGGAACTGTGCTTTGTATCAGTTTCAGAAGCAGAGTTGAACTACCAATCGCCCGTATGTGTAGGAAACACCGTTCTTTTTTTCTGAGCACACTGTCAAGTTTCTGGCTCTATTAGATACTCTTGAAAGCAAGAGCGTGCTTCTGGCTCTAAAGCAGAGTGTGTTTCACGGAGGACAACTGTGCTGTGTGTTTCCCTTCAGAAATGGAGTTAAATCCCAGGCTCTGTGTCTTCCTAGAAGCAATACTTCATTTCTCGTAAACTCAGTCACCTTGCAATCAAACAAATCTACATCTTTTACGTAGCTCACCTGTTTCTTGCTCTAACTGAAAAGCATTGGATATTAGAGGACCTGTGGTTGGTGTCAGTTTCAGAAGCAGAGTGGGGCTAGATATGGTCGGTATGTGTAGGAAATTCAATTACTTTGTTCTGAGCACACTCACGTTTCCTGCTCTACTAGAGACTCTAGAAAGCATGAGCACGCTTCTTCCTATATGCAGAGTGTGTTTCATGGTGAGAACTGTGCTGTGTGTTTCCCTTCAGAAATGGAGTTAAATCCCAGGCTCTGTGTCTTCCTACAAGCAAGACATCTTTTCAGGTCAACTCAGTCAATTTTCAGCTCAAAGGAAGCTACATCATTCACGAAGCTCACACGTTACTCGCTCTTAAGTGGAAAGCATTGCATGTTAATGGAACTGTGGTTTGTATCTGTTTCAGATGAAGAGTTGACCTAGATATGGTCTCTTTGTGTAGAAAACACCGTTATTTTGTTCTGACCACAGTCACGTTTCCTGCTGTATTAGAGACTCTTAGAAAGCAAGAGCGTGCTTCTTGCTCTAAAGCAGAGTGAGTTTCATGGATGAGAACTGTGCTGTGTGATTCACTTCAGAAATGGAGTTAAATTCTGGGCTCTGTGTCTTCCTACAAGCCAGACCACATTTCAGGTAAACACAGTCACTTTTCAGCTCAAATGAATATAAAAAGTTTACGAAGTTCAAACATTTCTCGCTCTTAACTGGAAAGCATTGGATGTTAGATGACTTGTGGTTTGTATCAGTTTCAGAAGCAGAGTCGAACTAGCTATGGTCTGTATGTGTAGGAAACACCGTTATTTTGTTCTGATCACACTCACGTTTCCTGCTCTATTAGAGACTGTAGAAAGCAAGAGCATCCTTTTTGCTCTAAAGCAGAGTGTGTTTCATGCATGAGAACTGTGCTGTGTCTTTCCCTTCAGAAATGGAGTTAAATCCCAGGCTCTGTGTCTTCCTACAAGCTAGACATCATTTCAGGTAAACTCAGTCACTTTTGAGCTCAAAGGTAGCTACAACTTTCACGAAGCTCACACGTTTCTCGCTCTTAACTGGAAAGCATTGCATGTTAATGGAACTGTGCTTTGTATCAGTTTCAGAAGCAGAGTTGAACTAGCAATGGCCCGTATGTGTAGGAAACACCGTTATTTTGTTCTGAGCACACTTTCAAGTTTTTGGCTCTATTAGAGACTCTATAAAGCAAGAGCGGTCTTCTTCCTCTAAAGCAGAGTGTGTTTCACGGAGGACAACTGTGCTGTGTGTTTCCCTTCAGAAATGGAGTTAAATCCCAGGCTCTGTGTCTTCCTACAGACAGGACATCATTTCAGGTAAACGCAGTCACTTTTCAGCTCACAGGAAGCTACCTTGTTCAAGAAGCTCACACGTTGCTCGCTCTTAAGTGGAAAGCATTGCATGTTAGAGGAACGGTGGTTTGTATCAGTTTCAGAAGAAGAGTTGACCTAGATATGGTCTATATGTGTAGGAAACACTGTTATTTTGTTCTATCCACAGTCACGTTTCCTGCTGTATTAGAGACTCTTAGAAAGCAAGAGCGGTCTTCTTGCTCTAAAGCAGATTGTGTTTCATGGATTAGAACTGTGCTGTATGTTTCCCTTCAGAAAAGGAGTTTAATCCCAGTCTCTGTGTCTTCCTACAAGCAAGAAATCATTTCCGGTAATCGCAGTCACTTTTCAGCTCAAATGAATATAAATCATTTACGAAGCTCACACGTTTCTCGCTCTTAACTGAAAAGCATTGGATATTAGATGACTTGTGGTTTGTATCAGTTTCAGAAGCAGAGTTGGACTAGACATGGTCTGTATGTGTAGGAAACTCCATTATTTTGTTCTGAGCACACTCACGTTTCCTGCTCTATTAGAGACTCTAGAAAGCAAGAGCGTGCTTCTTCCTATATGCAGAGTGTGTTTCATCGTGAGAATTTTGCTGTGTGTTTCCCTTCAGAAATGGAGTTGAATCACAGGCTCTGTGTCTTCCTACAAACAAGACTTCGTTTCAGGTAAACTCACTCACGTTTCAGCTCAAACAAAGCTACATCTTTTACATAACTCACCCGTTTCTTACTCTCACTGCAAAGCATTGGATATTAGAGGAACTGTGGTTTTTATCAGTTTCAGAAGCAGAGTTGAACTAGCAATTGTCCGTTTGTGTAGGAAACACCGTTCTTTGTTCTGAGTACCCTCAAGTTTCTGGCTCTATTACTGTCTCTAGAAGGCAAGAGCATGCTTCGTGCTATAAAGCAGAGTGTGTTTCATGCCTGAGAACTGTGCTATGTGTTTCCCTTCAGAAATGGAGTTAAATCCCAGGCTCTGTGTCTTCCTACAAGCAAGACATCTTTTCAGGTAAACTCAGTCACTTTTCAGATCAAAGGAAGCTACATCATTCATGAAGCTCACACGTTTCTCGCTCTTAACTTGAAAGCATTGCATGTTAATGGAACTGTGCTTTGTATCAGTTTCAGAAGAAGAGTTGATCTAGATATGGTCCGTATGTGTAGGAAACACCGTTATTTTGTTCTGACCACATTCACGTTTCCTGCTATATTAGATACATGTGAAAGCAAGAGTGTGCTTCTTGGTCTAAAGCAGAGTGCGTTTCATGCATGAGAACTGTGCTGTGTGTTTCCATTCAGAAATGGAGTTAAATTCCAGGCTCTGTGTCTTCCTACAAGCAAGACATCATTTCAGGTAAACACAGTCACTTTTCAGCTTAAAATGAATATAAATCACTAACGAAGCTCACATGTTACTTGCTCTTAACTGAAAAGCATTGGATGTTAGATGACTTGTGGTTTGTATCAGTTTCAGAAGCAGAGTTGAAGTAGTAATGGTCCCTATGTGTAGGAAACAGTGATCTTTTTTCTGAGTACACTCAGGTTTCTGGCTCTACTAGAGACTCTAGAAAGCAAGAACATGCTTCGTGCTCTAAAGCAGAGTGTGTTTCATGGATGAGAACTTTGCTGTGTGTTTCCCTTCAGAAATGGAGTTAAATCCCATGCTCTGTGTCTTCCTACAAGCAAGACATCATTTCAGGTAAACGCAGTCCCTTTTCAGCTCAAAGGAAGC
Source organism: Onychomys arenicola (assembly GCA_949786405.1). Taxonomy (NCBI): domain Eukaryota; kingdom Metazoa; phylum Chordata; class Mammalia; order Rodentia; family Cricetidae; genus Onychomys; species Onychomys arenicola. Next base: position 1,037,244 of record CATKUM010000061.1, on the reverse strand, counting down.
TACATCGTTCACGAAGCTCAGAAGTTTCTCTCTCTTAAGGGGAAAGCATTGCATGTTAGAGGAAATGTGGTTTGTATCAGTTTCAGAAGAAGAGTTGACCTAGATTTGGTCCATATGTGTAGGAAACACTGTTATTTTGTTCTGACTACAGTCACGTTTCCTGCTGTATTAGAGATTCTTAGAAAGAAAGATCGTGCTTCTTGCTCAAAAGCAGAGTGTGCTTCATGGAAGAGAACTGTGCTGTGTGTTTCCCTTCAGAAAAGGAGTTAAATTCCAGGCTCTGTGTCTTCCTTCAAGCAATAAATATTTTCAGGTAAACGCAGTCACTTTTCAGCTCAAATGAAAATAAGTCGTTTACAAAGCTCACACGTTTCTCGCTGTTAACTAAAAAGCATTGTATGTTAGATGACTTGTGGTTTGTATCAGTTTCAGAAGCAGAGTTGAACTAGCAATGGTCCGTGTGTGTAGGAAACACCGTTCTTTTGTTCTGAGCACACTTTCAAGTTTCTGGCTCTATTAGAGACTCTAGAAAGCAAGAGCGTGCTTCTAGCTCTAAAGCAGAGTGTGTTTCACAGAGGACAACTGTGCTGTGTGTTTCCCTTCAGAAATGGAGTTAAATCCCAGGCTCTGTGTCTTCCTACAAGCAAGACTTCGTTTCAGGTAAACTCACTCACATTTCAGCTCAAAAAAAGCTACGTCTTTTACGTAGCTCACCCGTTTCTTGCTCTAACTGAAAGCATTGTATATTAGAGGAACTGTGGTTTGTATCATTTTCAGAAGCAGAGTAGGACTAGATGTGGTGTGTATGTGTAGGAAACTCCGTTATTTTGTTCTGAGCACACTCACGTTTCCTGCTCTATTAGAGACTCTAGAAAGCAAGAGCGTGCTTCTTCCTATACGCAGAGTGTGTTTCATCGTGAGCACTGTGCTGTGTGTTTCCCTTCAGAAATGGAGTTAAATCTCAGGCTCTCTATCTTCCTACAAGCAAGACTTCGTTTCACGGAAACTCAGTCAACTTTCAGCTCAAACAAAGCTACATCGTTCACGTAGCTCACACTTTTCTTGCATTTAACTGTAAAGCATTGGATGTTAGAGGACCTGTGGTTTGTATCTGTTTCAGAAGCAGAGTTGAAGTAGCAATTATCCCTAAGTGTAGGAAACACCGTTCTTTTTTTCTGAGTACTCTCAATTTCTGGCTCTATTAGAGACTCTAGAAAGCAAGAGCATGCTTCTTGTTCTAAAGCAGAGTGTGTTTCATGCATGAGAACTGTGCTGTGTGTTTCCCTTCAGAAATGGAGTTAAATCCCAGGCAGTGTGTCTTCCTACAAGCAAGACATCTTTTCAGGTAAACTCAGTCACTTTTCAGCTCAAAGGAAGCTCTATCGTTCACGAAGCTCACACGTTTCTCGCTCTTAACTGGAAAGCATTGCATGTTAATGGAACTGTGGTTTCTATCAGTTTCAGAAGAAGAGTTGACCTAGATATGGTCTGTATGTGTAGGAAACACCGTTATTTTGTTCTAGCCACAGTCATGTTTCCTGCTGTATTAGAGATTCTTAGAAAGCAAGAGCGGGCTTCTTGCTCTAAAGCAGAGTGTGTTTCATGGATGAGAACAGTGCTGTCTGTTTCCCTTAAGAAATGGAGTTAAATTCCAGGCTCTGTGTCTTCCTACAAGCAAGAAATCTTTTGAAGTAAATGCAGTCACTTTACAGCTCAAATGAATATAAATTGTTTACGAAGCTCACACGTTTCTCGCTCTTAACTGAAAAGAATTGGGTGTTAGATGACTTGTGGTTTGTATCAGTTTCAGAAGCAGAGTTGAACTAGCAATGGTCCGTATGTATATGAAACACCGTTCTTTTGTTCTGAGCACACATTCAAGTTTCTGGCTCTATTAGAGACTGAGAAAGCAAGAGCGTGCTTCTTGCTCTAAAGCAGAGTGTGTTTCATGGAAGACAACTGTCCTGTGTGTTTCCCTTCCGAAATGGAGTTATATCCCTGGCTCTGTGTCTTCCTACAAGCAAGACTTCGTTTCACGTAAACTCTCTCATGTTTCAGCTCAAACAAAGCTACATCTTTTACGTAGCTCACCCGTTTCTTGCTCTAACTGAAAGCATTGTATATTAGAGGAACTGTGGTTTGTATCATTTTCAGAAGCAGAGTAGGACTAGATGTGGTGTGTATGTGTAGGAAACTCCGTTATTTTGTTCTGAGCACACTCACGTTTCCTGCTCTATTAGAGACTCTAGAAAGCAAGAGCGTGCTTCTTCCTATACGCAGAGTGTGTTTCATCGTGAGCACTGTGCTGTGTGTTTCCCTTCAGAAATGGAGTTAAATCTCAGGCTCTCTATCTTGCTACAAGCAAGACTTCGTTTCACGGAAACTCAGTCAACTTTCAGCTCAAACAAAGCTACATCGTTCACGTAGCTCACACTTTTCTTGCATTTAACTGTAAAGCATTGGATGTTAGAGGACCTGTGGTTTGTATCTGTTTCAGAAGCAGAGTTGAAGTAGCAATTATCCCTAAGTGTAGGAAACACCGTTCTTTTTTTCTGAGTACTCTCAATTTCTGGCTCTATTAGAGACTCTAGAAAGCAAGAGCATGCTTCTTGTTCTAAAGCAGAGTGTGTTTCATGCATGAGAACTGTGCTGTGTGTTTCCCTTCAGAAATGGAGTTAAATCCCAGGCAGTGTGTCTTCCTACAAGCAAGACATCTTTTCAGGTAAACTCAGTCACTTTTCAGCTCAAAGGAAGCTCTATCGTTCACGAAGCTCACACGTTTCTCGCTCTTAACTGGAAAGCATTGCATGTTAATGGAACTGTGGTTTGTATCAGTTTCAGAAGAAGAGTTGACCTAGATATGGTCTGTATGTGTAGGAAACACCGTTATTTTGTTCTATCCACAGTCATGTTTCCTGCTGTATTAGAGATTCTTAGAAAGCAAGAGCGGGCTTCTTGCTCTAAAGCAGAGTGTGTTTCATGGATGAGAACAGTGCTGTCTGTTTCCCTTAAGAAATGGAGTTAAATTCCAGGCTCTGTGTCTTCCTACAAGCAAGAAATCTTTTGAAGTAAATGCAGTCACTTTACAGCTCAAATGAATATAAATTGTTTACGAAGCTCACACGTTTCTCGCTCTTAACTGAAAAGAATTGGGTGTTAGATGACTTGTGGTTTGTATCAGTTTCAGAAGCAGAGTTGAACTAGCAATGGTCCGTATGTGTATGAAACACCGTTCTTTTGTTCTGAGCACACTTTCAAGTTTCTGGCTCTATTAGAGACTCTAGAAAGCAAGAGCGTGCTTCTTGCTCTAAAGCAGAGTGTGTTTCACGGAGGACAACTGTGCTGTGTGTTTCCCTTCAGAAATGGAGTTAAATCCCAGGCTCTGTGTCTTCCTATAAGCAATACTTCATTTCACGTAAACACTGTCACCTTGCACTCAAACAAAGCTACATCTTTTACATAGCTCACCCGTTTCTTGCTCTAAATGAAAAGCATTGGATATTAGAGGACCTGGGGTTGGTATCAGTTTCAGAAGCAGAGTTGGGTTAGATATGGTCTGTATGTGTAGGAAACTCAATTATTTTGTTCTGAGCACACTCACGTTTCCTGCTCTACTAGAGACTCTAGAAAGAATGAGCCCGCTTCTTCCTATACGCAGAGTGTGTTTCATGGTGAGAACTGTGCTGTGTGTTTCCCTTCAGAAATGGAGTTAAATCCCAGGCTCTGTGTCTTCCTACAGACAGGACATCATTTCAGGTAAATGCAGTCACTTTTCAGCTCATAGGAAGCTACCTTGTTCACGAAGCTCACACGTTTCTCGCTCTTAAGTGGAAAGCATTGCATGTTAGAGGAACAGTGCTTTGTATCAGTTTCAGAAGAAGAGTTGACCTAGATATGGTCCGTATGTGTAGGAAACACCGTTATTTTGTTCTGACGACAATCACATTTCCTGCTGTATTTAGAGATTCTTAGAACACAAGAGCGTGCTTCTTGCTCTAAAGCAGAGTGTGCTTCATGGATGAGAACTGTGCTGTGTGTTTCCCTTCAGAAAAGGAGTTAAATTCCAGGCGCTGTGTCTTCCTACATGCAAGAAATCTTTTCAGGTAAACGCAGTGACTTTTCAGCTCAAATGAATATAAAGTGTTTACGAAGCTCACATGTTTCTCGCTCGTAACTGAAAAGCATTGGATGTTAGATGACTTGGCGTTTGAATCAGTTTCATAAGAAGATTTGACCTAGATATGGTCTGTATGTGTAGGAAACACCTTTATTTTATTCAGAGTACCCTCAATTTCTGGCTCTATTAGAGACTCTTGAAAGCAAGAGCATGCTTCGTGTTCTAATGCAGAGTGTGTTTCATGGATGAGAACTGTGCTGTGTGTTTCCCTTCAGAAATGGAGTTAAATCCCAGGCTCTGTGTCTTCCTACAGACAGGACATCATTTCAGGTAAACGCAGTCACTTTTCAGCTCAAAGGAAGCTACATTGTTCACAAAGCTCACACGTTTCTCGCTCTTAAGTGGAAAGCATTGCATGTTAATGGAAATGTGCTTTGTATCAGTTTCAGAAGCAGAGTTGAACTAGCAATCGCCCGTATATGTAGGAAACACTGTTCTTTTGTTCTGAGAACACTGTCAAGTTTCTGGCTCTATTAGATACTCTTGAAAGCAAGAGCGTGCTTCTTGCACTAAAGGAGAGTGTGATTCACGGAGGACTACTGTGCTGTGTGTTTCCCTTCAGAAATGGAGTTAAATCCCAGGCTCTGTGTCTTCCTACAAGCAAGACTTCGTTTCAGGTAAACTCACTCACGTTTCAGCTCAAACAAAGAACATCTTTTACGTAACTCACCCGTTTCTTGCTCTAACTGAAGAGCATTGGTTATTAGAGGAACTGTGGTTTTTATCGGTTTCAGAAGCTGAGTTGGACTAGATATGGTCTGTATGTATAGGAAACTCCGTTAATTTGTTCTGAGCACACTAACGTTTCCTGTTCTACTAGAGACTCTAGAAAGCATGAGCGCGCTTCTGCCTATACGCAGAGTTTGTTTCATCATGAGAACTGTGCTGTGTTTTTCGCTTCAGAAATGGAGTTAAATGACAGGCTCTGTATCTTCCTACAAGCAAGACTTCATTTCACGTAAACTCAGCCACCTTTCAGCTCAAACAAAGCTACATCGTTCACGTAGCTGACACGTTTCTTGCTCTTAACTGTAAAGCATTGCATGTTAATGGAACTGTGGTTTGTATCAGTTTCAGAAGCAGAGTTGAACTAGCAATGGTCCATATGTGTAGGAAACACCGTTCTTTTGTTCTGAGCACACTTTCAAGTTTCTGACTCTATTATAGACTTGAGAAAGCAAGAGCGTGCTTCTTGCTCTAAAGCAGAGTGTGTTTCACGGAGGACAACTGTGTTGTGTGTTTCCCTTCAGAAATGGAGTTAAATCCCAGGCTCTGTGTCTTCCTACAGACAGGACATCATTTCAGGTAAACGCAGTCACTTTTCAGCTCATAGGAAGCTACCTAGTTCACGAAGCTCACACGTTTCTCGCTCTTAAGTGGAAAGCATTGCATGTTAGAGGAACAGTGCTTTGTATCAGTTTCAGAAGAAGAGTTGACCTAGATATGGTCCGTATGTGTAGGAAACACCGTTATTTTGTTCTGACCACAGTCACGTTTCCTGCTGTATTAGAGACTCTTAGAAAGCAAGAGCATGCTTCTTGCTCTAAAGCAGAGTGTGTTTCATGAATGAGAACTGTGATGTGTGTTTCCCTTCAGAAATGGAGTTAAATTCCAGGCTCTGTGTCTTCCTACAAGCAAACCTCATTTCAGGTAAACACAGTAACTTTTCAGCTCAAATGAATATAAAACGTTCACGAAGCTCACATGTTTCTCGCTCGTAACTGAAAAGCATTGGATGTTAGATGACTTGGCGTTTGAATCAGTTTCATAAGAAGATTTGACCTAGATATGGTCTGTATGTGTAGGAAACACCTTTATTTTATTCAGAGTACCCTCAATTTCTGGCTCTATTAGAGACTCTTGAAAGCAAGAGCATGCTTCGTGTTCTAAAGCAGAGTGTGTTTCATGGATGAGAACTGTGCTGTGTGTTTCCCTTCAGAAAAGGAGTTAAATTCCAGGCGCTGTGTCTTCCTACATGCAAGAAATCTTTTCAGGTAAACGCAGTGACTTTTCAGCTCAAATGAATATAAAGTGTTTACAAAGCTCACACATTTCTCGCTCTTAATGGAAAAGCATTGGATCTTAGATGACTTGTGGTTTGTATCAGTTTCAGAAGCAGAGTTGAACTAGCTATGGTCTGTATGTGTAGGAAACACCTTTATTTTATTCAGAGTACCCTCAATTTCTGGCTCTATTAGAGACTCTTCAAAGCAAGAGCATGCTTCGTGTTCTAAAGCAGAGTGTGTTTCATGGATGAGAACTGTGCTGTGTGTTTCCCTTCATAAATGGAGTTAAATCCCAGGCTCTGTGTCTTCCTACAGGCAGGACATCATTTCAGGTAAACGCAGTCACTTTTCAGCTCAAAGGAAGCTACATTGTTCACAAAGCTCACACGTTTCTCGCTCTTAAGTGGAAAGCATTGCATGTTAATGGAACTGTGCTTTGTATCAGTTTCAGAAGCAGAGTTGAACTAGCAATCGCCCGTATATGTAGGAAACACTGTTCTTTTGTTCTGAGAACACTGTCAAGTTTCTGGCTCTATTAGATACTCTTGAAAGCAAGAGCGTGCTTCTTGCACTAAAGGAGAGTGTGATTCACGGAGGACTACTGTGCCGTGTGTTTCCCTTCAGAAATGGAGTTAAATCCCAGGCTCTGTGTCTTCCTACAAGCAAGACTTCGTTTCAGGTAAACTCACTCACGTTTCAGCTCAAACAAAGAACATCTTTTACGTAACTCACCCGTTTCTTGCTCTAACTGAAGAGCATTGGTTATTAGAGGAACTGTGGTTTTTATCGGTTTCAGAAGCTGAGTTGGACTAGATATGGTCTGTATGTGTAGGAAACTCCGTTAATTTGTTCTGAGCACACTCACGTTTCCTGTTCTACTAGAGACTCTAGAAAGCATGAGCGCGCTTCTGCCTATACGCAGAGTTTGTTTCATCATGAGAACTGTGCTGTGTTTTTCCCTTCAGAAATGGAGTTAAATGACAGGCTCTGTATCTTCCTACAAGCAAGACTTCATTTCACGTAAACTCAGCCACCTTTCAGCTCAAACAAAGCTACATCGTTCACGTAGCTGACACGTTTCTTGCTCTTAACTGTAAAGCATTGCATGTTAGAGGAACAGTGCTTTGTATCAGTTTCAGAAGAAGAGTTGACCTAGATATGGTCCGTATGTGTAGGAAACACCGTTATTTTGTTCTGACGACAATCACATTTCCTGCTGTATTTAGAGATTCTTAGAACACAAGAGCGTGCTTCTTGCTCTAAAGCAGAGTGTGCTTCATGGATGAGAACTGTGCTGTGTGTTTCCCTTCAGAAAAGGAGTTAAATTCCAGGCGCTGTGTCTTCCTACATGCAAGAAATCTTTTCAGGTAAACGCAGTGACTTTTCAGCTCAAATGAATATAAAGTGTTTACGAAGCTCACATGTTTCTCGCTCGTAACTGAAAAGCATTGGATGTTAGATGACTTGGCGTTTGAATCAGTTTCATAAGAAGATTTGACCTAGATATGGTCTGTATGTGTAGGAAACACCTTTATTTTATTCAGAGTACCCTCAATTTCTGGCTCTATTAGAGACTCTTGAAAGCAAGAGCATGCTTCGTGTTCTAATGCAGAGTGTGTTTCATGGATGAGAACTGTGCTGTGTGTTTCCCTTCAGAAATGGAGTTAAATCCCAGGCTCTGTGTCTTCCTACAGACAGGACATCATTTCAGGTAAACGCAGTCACTTTTCAGCTCAAAGGAAGCTACATTGTTCACAAAGCTCACACGTTTCTCGCTCTTAAGTGGAAAGCATTGCATGTTAATGGAAATGTGCTTTGTATCAGTTTCAGAAGCAGAGTTGAACTAGCAATCGCCCGTATATGTAGGAAACACTGTTCTTTTGTTCTGAGAACACTGTCAAGTTTCTGGCTCTATTAGATACTCTTGAAAGCAAGAGCGTGCTTCTTGCACTAAAGGAGAGTGTGATTCACGGAGGACTACTGTGCTGTGTGTTTCCCTTCAGAAATGGAGTTAAATCCCAGGCTCTGTGTCTTCCTACAAGCAAGACTTCGTTTCAGGTAAACTCACTCACGTTTCAGCTCAAACAAAGAACATCTTTTACGTAACTCACCCGTTTCTTGCTCTAACTGAAGAGCATTGGTTATTAGAGGAACTGTGGTTTTTATCGGTTTCAGAAGCTGAGTTGGACTAGATATGGTCTGTATGTATAGGAAACTCCGTTAATTTGTTCTGAGCACACTAACGTTTCCTGTTCTACTAGAGACTCTAGAAAGCATGAGCGCGCTTCTGCCTATACGCAGAGTTTGTTTCATCATGAGAACTGTGCTGTGTTTTTCGCTTCAGAAATGGAGTTAAATGACAGGCTCTGTATCTTCCTACAAGCAAGACTTCATTTCACGTAAACTCAGCCACCTTTCAGCTCAAACAAAGCTACATCGTTCACGTAGCTGACACGTTTCTTGCTCTTAACTGTAAAGCATTGCATGTTAATGGAACTGTGGTTTGTATCAGTTTCAGAAGCAGAGTTGAACTAGCAATGGTCCATATGTGTAGGAAACACCGTTCTTTTGTTCTGAGCACACTTTCAAGTTTCTGACTCTATTATAGACTTGAGAAAGCAAGAGCGTGCTTCTTGCTCTAAAGCAGAGTGTGTTTCACGGAGGACAACTGTGTTGTGTGTTTCCCTTCAGAAATGGAGTTAAATCCCAGGCTCTGTGTCTTCCTACAGACAGGACATCATTTCAGGTAAACGCAGTCACTTTTCAGCTCATAGGAAGCTACCTTGTTCACGAAGCTCACACGTTTCTCGCTCTTAAGTGGAAAGCATTGCATGTTAGAGGAACAGTGCTTTGTATCAGTTTCAGAAGAAGAGTTGACCTAGATATGGTCCGTATGTGTAGGAAACACCGTTATTTTGTTCTGACCACAGTCACGTTTCCTGCTGTATTAGAGACTCTTAGAAAGCAAGAGCATGCTTCTTGCTCTAAAGCAGAGTGTGTTTCATGAATGAGAACTGTGATGTGTGTTTCCCTTCAGAAATGGAGTTAAATTCCAGGCTCTGTGTCTTCCTACAAGCAAACCTCATTTCAGGTAAACACAGTAACTTTTCAGCTCAAATGAATATAAAACGTTCACGAAGCTCACATGTTTCTCGCTCGTAACTGAAAAGCATTGGATGTTAGATGACTTGGCGTTTGAATCAGTTTCATAAGAAGATTTGACCTAGATATGGTCTGTATGTGTAGGAAACACCTTTATTTTATTCAGAGTACCCTCAATTTCTGGCTCTATTAGAGACTCTTGAAAGCAAGAGCATGCTTCGTGTTCTAAAGCAGAGTGTGTTTCATGGATGAGAACTGTGCTGTGTGTTTCCCTTCAGAAAAGGAGTTAAATTCCAGGCGCTGTGTCTTCCTACATGCAAGAAATCTTTTCAGGTAAACGCAGTGACTTTTCAGCTCAAATGAATATAAAGTGTTTACAAAGCTCACACATTTCTCGCTCTTAATGGAAAAGCATTGGATCTTAGATGACTTGTGGTTTGTATCAGTTTCAGAAGCAGAGTTGAACTAGCTATGGTCTGTATGTGTAGGAAACACCTTTATTTTATTCAGAGTACCCTCAATTTCTGGCTCTATTAGAGACTCTTCAAAGCAAGAGCATGCTTCGTGTTCTAAAGCAGAGTGTGTTTCATGGATGAGAACTGTGCTGTGTGTTTCCCTTCATAAATGGAGTTAAATCCCAGGCTCTGTGTCTTCCTACAGGCAGGACATCATTTCAGGTAAACGCAGTCACTTTTCAGCTCAAAGGAAGCTACATTGTTCACAAAGCTCACACGTTTCTCGCTCTTAAGTGGAAAGCATTGCATGTTAATGGAACTGTGCTTTGTATCAGTTTCAGAAGCAGAGTTGAACTAGCAATCGCCCGTATATGTAGGAAACACTGTTCTTTTGTTCTGAGAACACTGTCAAGTTTCTGGCTCTATTAGATACTCTTGAAAGCAAGAGCGTGCTTCTTGCACTAAAGGAGAGTGTGATTCACGGAGGACTACTGTGCCGTGTGTTTCCCTTCAGAAATGGAGTTAAATCCCAGGCTCTGTGTCTTCCTACAAGCAAGACTTCGTTTCAGGTAAACTCACTCACGTTTCAGCTCAAACAAAGAACATCTTTTACGTAACTCACCCGTTTCTTGCTCTAACTGAAGAGCATTGGTTATTAGAGGAACTGTGGTTTTTATCGGTTTCAGAAGCTGAGTTGGACTAGATATGGTCTGTATGTGTAGGAAACTCCGTTAATTTGTTCTGAGCACACTCACGTTTCCTGTTCTACTAGAGACTCTAGAAAGCATGAGCGCGCTTCTGCCTATACGCAGAGTTTGTTTCATCATGAGAACTGTGCTGTGTTTTTCCCTTCAGAAATGGAGTTAAATGACAGGCTCTGTATCTTCCTACAAGCAAGACTTCATTTCACGTAAACTCAGCCACCTTTCAGCTCAAACAAAGCTACATCGTTCACGTAGCTGACACGTTTCTTGCTCTTAACTGTAAAGCATTGCATGTTAGAGGAACAGTGCTTTGTATCAGTTTCAGAAGAAGAGTTGACCTAGATATGGTCCGTATGTGTAGGAAACACCGTTATTTTGTTCTGACGACAATCACATTTCCTGCTGTATTTAGAGATTCTTAGAACACAAGAGCGTGCTTCTTGCTCTAAAGCAGAGTGTGCTTCATGGATGAGAACTGTGCTGTGTGTTTCCCTTCAGAAAAGGAGTTAAATTCCAGGCGCTGTGTCTTCCTACATGCAAGAAATCTTTTCAGGTAAACGCAGTGACTTTTCAGCTCAAATGAATATAAAGTGTTTACGAAGCTCACATGTTTCTCGCTCGTAACTGAAAAGCATTGGATGTTAGATGACTTGGCGTTTGAATCAGTTTCATAAGAAGATTTGACCTAGATATGGTCTGTATGTGTAGGAAACACCTTTATTTTATTCAGAGTACCCTCAATTTCTGGCTCTATTAGAGACTCTTGAAAGCAAGAGCATGCTTCGTGTTCTAATGCAGAGTGTGTTTCATGGATGAGAACTGTGCTGTGTGTTTCCCTTCAGAAATGGAGTTAAATCCCAGGCTCTGTGTCTTCCTACAGACAGCACATCATTTCAGGTAAACGCAGTCACTTTTCAGCTCAAAGGAAGCTACATTGTTCACAAAGCTCACACGTTTCTCGCTCTTAAGTGGAAAGCATTGCATGTTAATGGAAATGTGCTTTGTATCAGTTTCAGAAGCAGAGTTGAACTAGCAATCGCCCGTATATGTAGGAAACACTGTTCTTTTGTTCTGAGAACACTGTCAAGTTTCTGGCTCTATTAGATACTCTTGAAAGCAAGAGCGTGCTTCTTGCACTAAAGGAGAGTGTGATTCACGGAGGACTACTGTGCTGTGTGTTTCCCTTCAGAAATGGAGTTAAATCCCAGGCTCTGTGTCTTCCTACAAGCAAGACTTCGTTTCAGGTAAACTCACTCACGTTTCAGCTCAAACAAAGAACATCTTTTACGTAACTCACCCGTTTCTTGCTCTAACTGAAGAGCATTGGTTATTAGAGGAACTGTGGTTTTTATCGGTTTCAGAAGCTGAGTTGGACTAGATATGGTCTGTATGTGTAGGAAACTCCGTTAATTTGTTCTGAGCACACTAACGTTTCCTGTTCTACTAGAGACTCTAGAAAGCATGAGCGCGCTTCTGCCTATACGCAGAGTTTGTTTCATCATGAGAACTGTGCTGTGTTTTTCCCTTCAGAAATGGAGTTAAATGACAGGCTCTGTATCTTCCTACAAGCAAGACTTCATTTCACGTAAACTCAGCCACCTTTCAGCTCAAACAAAGCTACATCGTTCACGTAGCTGACACGTTTCTTGCTCTTAACTGTAAAGCATTGCATGTTAATGGAACTGTGGTGTGTATCAGTTTCAGAAGCAGAGTTGAACTAGCAATGGTCCATATGTGTAGGAAACACCGTTCTTTTGTTCTGAGCACACTTTCAAGTTTCTGACTCTATTATAGACTTGAGAAAGCAAGAGCGTGCTTCTTGCTCTAAAGCAGAGTGTGTTTCACGGAGGACAACTGTGCTGTGTGTTTCCCTTCAGAAATGGAGTTAAATCCCAGGCTCTGTGTCTTCCTACAGACAGGACATCATTTCAGGTAAACGCAGTCACTTTTCAGCTCATAGGAAGCTACCTTGTTCACGAAGCTCACACGTTTCTCGCTCTTAAGTGGAAAGCATTGCATGTTAGAGGAACAGTGCTTTGTATCAGTTTCAGAAGAAGAGTTGACCTAGATATGGTCCGTATGTGTAGGAAACACCGTTAATTTGTTCTGACCACAGTCACGTTTCCTGCTGTATTAGAGACTCTTAGAAAGCAAGAGCATGCTTCTTGCTCTAAAGCAGAGTGTGTTTCATGAATGAGAACTGTGATGTGTGTTTCCCTTCAGAAATGGAGTTAAATTCCAGGCTCTGTGTCTTCCTACAAGCAAACCTCATTTCAGGTAAACACAGTAACTTTTCAGCTCAAATGAATATAAAACGTTTACGAAGCTCACATGTTTCTCGCTCGTAACTGAAAAGCATTGGATGTTAGATGACTTGGCGTTTGAATCAGTTTCATAAGAAGATTTGACCTAGATATGGTCTGTATGTGTAGGAAACACCTTTATTTTATTCAGAGTACCCTCAATTTCTGGCTCTATTAGAGACTCTTGAAAGCAAGAGCATGCTTCGTGTTCTAAAGCAGAGTGTGTTTCATGGATGAGAACTGTGCTGTGTGTTTCCCTTCAGAAAAGGAGTTAAATTCCAGGCGCTGTGTCTTCCTACATGCAAGAAATCTTTTCAGGTAAACGCAGTGACTTTTCAGCTCAAATGAATATAAAGTGTTTACGAAGCTCACACATTTCTTGCTCTTAATGGAAAAGCATTGGATCTTAGATGACTTGTGGTTTGTATCAGTTTCAGAAGCAGAGTTGAACTAGCTATGGTCCGTATGTGTAGGAAACACCATTCTTTTGTTCTGAGCACACTGTCAAGTTTCTGGCTCTATTAGAGACTCTAGAAAGCAACAGCATGCTTCTTGCTCTAAAGCAGAGTGTGTTTCATGGATGAGAACTGTGCTGTGTGTTTCCGTTCAGAAATGGAGTTAAATCCCAGGCTCTGTGTCTTCCTACAAGCAATACTTCATTTCACGTAAACTCAGTCACCTTGCACTCAAACAAAGCTACATCTTTTACGTAGCACACCCGTTTCTTGCTCTAACTGAAAAGCATTGGATATTAGAGGACCTGGGGTTGGTATCAGTTTCAGAAGCAGAGTTGGGCTAGATATGGTCTGTATGTGTAGGAAATTCAATTATTTTGTTCTGAGCACACTCACGTTTCCTGCTCTACTAGAGACTCTAGAAAGCATGAGCGCGCTTCTTCCTATACGTAGAGTATGTTTCATCGTGAGAACTGTGCTGTGTGTTTCCCTTCAGAAATGGAGTTAAATCCCAGGCTCTGTGTCTTCCTACAAGCAAGACATCTTTTCAGGTAAACTCAGTCAATTTTCAGCTCAAAGTAAGCTACATCATTCACGAAGCTCACACGTTTCTCGCTCTTAAGTGGAAAGCATTGCATGTTAATGGAACTGTGGTTTGTATCAGTTTCAGATGAAGAGTTGACCTAGATATGGTCCGTATGTGTAGAAAACACTGTTATTTTGTTCTGACCACAATCACGTTTCCTGCTGTATTAGAGACTCTTAGAAAGCAAGAGCGTGCTTCTTGCTCTAAAGCAGAGTGTGTTTCATGGATGAGAACTGTGCTGTGTGTTTCCCTTCAGAAATGGAGTTAAATTCTGGGCTCTGTGTCTTCCTACAAGCCAGACATCATTTCAGGTAAACGCAGTCACTTTTCAGCTCAAATGAATATAAATCTTTTACGAAGTTCAAACGTTTCTCACTCTAAACTGAAAAGGATTGGATGTTAGATGACTTGTGGTTTGTATCAGTTTCAGAAGCAGAGTTGAACTAGCTATGGTCTGTATGTGTAGGAAACACCGTTATTTTGTTCTGAGCACACTCACGTTTCCTCCTCTATTAGAGACTCTAGAAAGCAAGAGCATGCTTCTTGCTCTAAGGCAGAGTGTGTTTCATGCATGAGAACTGTGCTGTGTGTTGACCTTCAAAAATGGAGTTAAATCGCAGGCTCTGTGTCTTCCTACAAGCAAGACATCATTTCAGGTAAACTCAGTCACTTTTCAGGTCAAAAGTAGCTACATCTTTCACGAAGCTCACACGATTCTCGCTCTGAAATGGAAAGCATTGCATGGTAATGGAACTGTGCTTGGTATCAGTTTCGGAAGCAGAGTTGAACTAGCAATGGCCCGTATGTGTAGGAAACACCGTTATTTTGTTCTGAGCACACTTTCAAGTTTTTGGCTTATTAGAGACTCTATAAAGCAAGAGCGGTCTTCTTGCTCTAAAGCAGAGTGTGTTTCACGGAGGACAACTGTGCTGTGTGTTTCCCCTCAGAAATGGAGTTAAATCCCAGGGTCTGTGTCTTCCCACAGACAGGACATCATTTCAGGTAAACGCAGTCACTTTTCAGCTCATAGGAAGCTACCTTGTTCACGAAGCTCACACGTTTCTCGCTCTTAAGTGGAAAGCATTGTATGTTAGAGGAACGGTGCTTTGTATGAGTTTCAGAAGAAGAGTTGACCTAGATATGGTCCGTATGTGTAGGAAACACTGTTATTTTGTTCTGACCACAGTCACGTTTCCTGCTGTATTAGAGACTCTTAGAAAGCAAGAGCATGCTTCTTGCTCTAAAGCAGAGTGTGTTTCATGATTGAGAACTGTGATGTGTGTTTCCCTTCAGAAATGGAGTTAAATTCCAGGCTCTGTGTCTTCCTACAAGCAAGACCTCATTTCAGGTAAACACAGTAACTTTTCAGCTCAAATGAATATAAAACCTTTACGAAGCTCACATGTTTCTCGCTCGTAACTGAAAAGCATTGGATGTTAGATGACTTGGGGTTTGAATCAGTTTCATAAGAAGATTTGACCTAGATATGGTCTGTATGTGTAGGAAACACCGTTATTTTGTTCTGACCACAATCACGTTTCCTGCTGTATTTAGAGACTCTTAGAACGCAAGAGCGTGCTTCTTGCTCTAAAGCAGAGTGTGCTTCATGGATGAGAACTGTGCTGTGTGTTTCCCTTCAGAAAAGGTGTTAAATTCCAGGCTCTGTGTCTTCCTACATGCAAGAAATCTTTTCAGGTAAACGCAGTGACTTTTCAGCTCAAATGAATATAAAGCGTTTACGAAGCTCACACATTTCTCGCTCTTAACTGAAAAGCATTGGATGTTAGTTGACTTGTGGTTTGTATCAGTTTCAGAAGCAGAGTTGAACTAGCTATGGTCCGTATGTGTAGGAAACACCGTTCTTTTGTTCTGAGCACACTGTCAAGTTTCTGGCTCTATTAGAGACTCTAGAAAGCAACAGCATGCTTCTTGCTCTAAAGCAGACTGTGTTTCATGGATGAGAACTGTGCTGTGCATTTCCCTTCAGAAATGGAGTGAAATCCCAGGCTCTGTGTCTTCCTACAAGCAGCACATCTTTTCAGGTAAACTCAGTCACTTTATAGCTCAAAGGAAGCTACATCGTTCACATAGCTCACACGTTTCTTGCTCTTAACTGGAAAGCATTGCATGTTAATTGAACTGTGCTTTGTATCAGTTTCAGAAGAAGAGTTGACCAAGATATGGTCCGTATGTGTAGGAAACACCGTTATTTTGTTCTGACCACAATCACGTTTCCTGCTGTATTAGAGACGCTTAGAAAGCAAGAGCGTGCTTCTTCCTATACGCAGAGTGTGTTTCATGGTGAGAACTGTGCTGTGTGTTTCCCTTTAGAAATGGAGTTAAATCCCAGACTCTGTATCTTACTACAAGCAAGACTTCGTTTCACATAAGCTCAGTCACCTTTCAGCTCAAACAAAACTACATGGTTGACGTAGCTCACATGTTTCTTGCTCTTAAATGTAAAGCATTGGATGTTAGAGGACCTTTGGTTTGTATCAGTTTCAGAAGCAGAGTTGAACTAGCAATGGTCCGTATGTTTAGGAAACACCATTCTTTTGTTCTGGGCACCCTCAAGTTTCTGGCTCTATTAGAGACTCTAGAAAGCAACAGCATGCTTCTTGCTCTAAAGCAGACTGTGTTTCATGGATGAGAACTTTGCTGTGTATTTCCCTTCAGAAATGGAGTTAAATCCCAGGCTCTGTGTCTTCCTACAAGCAAGATATCTTTTCTGGTAATCTCAGTCACTTTTCAGCTCAAATGAAGCTACTTCGTTCACGAAGCTCACACGTTTCTCGCTCTTAACTGGAAAGCATTGCATGTTACAGGAACTGTGGTTTGTATCAGTTTCAGAAGCAGAGTTGGACTAGCAATGGTCGGAATGTGTAGGAAACACCGTTCTTTTGCTCTGAGTACACTTTCAAGTTTCTGGCTCTATTATAGACTGTAGAAAGCAAGAGCGTGCTTCTTGCTCTAAAGCAGAGTGTGTTTCACGGAGGACAACTGTGCTGTGTGTTTCCCTTCAGAAATGGAGTTAAATCCCAGGCTCTGTGTCTTCCTATAAGCAATACTTCATTTCACGTAAACACTGTCACCTTGCACTCAAACAAAGCTACATCTTTTACATAGCTCACCCGTTTCTTGCTCTAAATGAAAAGCATTGGATATTAGAGGACCTGGGGTTGGTATCAGTTTAAGAAGCAGAGTTGGGCTAGATATGGTCTGTATGTGTAGGAAACTCAATTATTTTGTTCTGAGCACACTCACGTTTCCTGCTCTACTAGAGACTCTAGAAAGAATGAGCCCGCTTCTTCCTATACGCAGAGTGTGTTTCATGGTGAGAACTGTGCTGTGTGTTTCCCTTCAGAAATGGAGTTAAATCCCAGGCTCTGTGTCTTCCGACAAGCAACACATCTTTTCAGGTAAACTCAGTCACTTTGCAGCACAAAGGAAGCTACGTCGTTCACAAAGACACACGTTTCTTGCTCTTAACTGGAAAGCATTGCATGTTAATGGAACTGTGCTTTGTATCAGTTTCAGAAGAAGAGTTGACCTAGATATGGTCCGTATGTGTAGGAAACACCGTTATTTTGTTCTGACCACAGTCATGTTACCTGCTGTATTAGAGACCCTTAGAAAGCAAGAGCGTGCTTCGTCCTATATGCAGAGTGTGTTTCATGGTGAGACCTGTGTTGTGTGATTCCCTTCAGAAATGGAGTTAAGTCACAGGCTCTGTGTCTTCCTACAAGCAAGACTTCGTTTCACGTAAATTCAGTCACCTTTCAGCTCAAACAAAGCTGCATCATTCACGTAGCTCACAAGTTTCTTGCTCTTAACTGTAAAGCATTGGATGTTATAGGACCTTTGGTTTGTATCAGTTTCAGAAGCAGAGTTGAACTAGCAATGATCTGTATGTGTAGGAAACAGCACTCATTTGTTCTGAGTACCCTCTTGTTTCTGGCTCTATTAGAGACTCTAGAAAGCAAGAGCATGCTTCTTGCTCTAAACCAGAGTGTGTTTCATGGATGACAACTGTGCTGTGTGTTTCCCTTCAGAAATGGAGTTAAATCCCAGGCTCTGTGTCTTCCTACAGACAGGACATCATTTCAGGAAAACGCAGTAACTTTTCAGCTCATAGGAAGCTACCTTGTTCACGAAGCTCACACGTTGCTCGCTCTTAAGTGGAAAGCATTGCATGTTAGAGGAACGGTGGTTTGTATCAGTTTCAGAAGAAGAGTTGACTTAGATATGGTCTGTATGTGTAGAAAACACCGTTAGTTTGTTCTATCCACAGTCACGTTTCCTGCTGTATTAGAGACTCTTAGAAAGCAAGAGTGGGCTTCTTGCTCTAAAGCAGAGTATGTTTCATGGATGAGAACTGTGCTGTGTGTTTCCCTGCAGAAAAGGAGTTAAGTTCCAGGCTCTGTGTCTTCCTACAAGCAAGAAATCATTTCCGGTAAACGCAGTCACTTTTCAGCTCAAATGAATATAAAACGTTTACAAAGCTCACACGTTTGCCGCTCTTAACTGAAAAGCATTGGATGTTAGATGACTTGTGGTTTGTATCAGTTTCAGAAGCAGAGTTGAACTAGCAATGGTCCATATGTGTAGGGAACACCGTTCTTTTGTTCTGAGTACCCTCAAGTTTCTGGCTCTATTAGAGACTCTAGAAAGCAAGAGCATGCTTCTTGCTAAAGGAGAGTGTGTTTCACGGAGGACAACTGTGCTATGTGTTTCCCTTCAGAAATGGAGTTAAATCCCAGGCTCGTCTTCTTACAAGCAAGACATCTTTTCAGGTAAACTCAGTCACTTTTCAGCTCATGGAAGCTACATCGTTCACGAAGCTCACACGTTTCTCTCTCTTAAGTGGAAAGCATTGCATGTTAATGGAACTGTGCTTTGTATCAGTTTCAGAAGAAGAGTTGACCTAGATATGGTCCGTATGTGTAGGAAACACCATTATTTTGTTCTGACCACACTCACGTTTCCTGCTGTATTAGAGACTCTTAGAAAGCAAGAGCATGCTTCTTGCTCTAAAGCAGAGTGCGTTTCATGCATGAGAACTGTGCTGTGTGTTTCCCTTCAGAAATGGAGTTAAATTCCAGGCTCTGTGTCTTCCTACAAGCAAGACCTCATTTCAGGTAAACACAGTAACTTTTCAGCTGAAATGCATATAAAACGTTTACGAAGCTCACATGTTTCTCGCTCGTAACTGAAAAGCATTGGATGTTAGATTACTTGGGGTTTGAATCAGTTTCATAAGAAGATTTGACCTAGATATGGTCTGTATGTGTAGGAAACACCTTTATTTTATTCAGAGTACCCTCAATTTCTGGCTCTATTAGAGACTCTTGAAAGCAAGAGCATGCTTCGTGTTCTAAAGCAGAGTGTGTTTCATGGATGAGAACTGTGCTGTGTGTTTCCCTTCAGAAAAGGAGTTAAATTCCAGGCGCTGTGTCTTCCTACATGCAAGAAATCTTTTCAGGTAAACGCAGTGACTTTTCAGCTCAAATGAATATAAAGTGTTTACGAAGCTCACACATTTCTTGCTCTTAATGGAAAAGCATTGGATCTTAGATGACTTGTGGTTTGTATCAGTTTCAGAAGCAGAGTTGAACTAGCTATGGTCCGTATGTGTAGGAAACACCATTCTTTTGTTCTGAGCACACTGTCAAGTTTCTGGCTCTATTAGAGACTCTAGAAAGCAACAGCATGCTTCTTGCTCTAAAGCAGAGTGTGTTTCATGGATGAGAACTGTGCTGTGTGTTTCCGTTCAGAAATGGAGTTAAATCCCAGGCTCTGTGTCTTCCTACAAGCAATACTTCATTTCACGTAAACTCAGTCACCTTGCACTCAAACAAAGCTACATCTTTTACGTAGCACACCCGTTTCTTGCTCTAACTGAAAAGCATTGGATATTAGAGGACCTGGGGTTGGTATCAGTTTCAGAAGCAGAGTTGGGCTAGATATGGTCTGTATGTGTAGGAAATTCAATTATTTTGTTCTGAGCACACTCACGTTTCCTGCTCTACTAGAGACTCTAGAAAGCATGAGCCCGCTTCTTCCTATACGTAGAGTATGTTTCATCGTGAGAACTGTGCTGTGTGTTTCCCTTCAGAAATGGAGTTAAATCCCAGGCTCTGTGTCTTCCTACAAGCAAGACATCTTTTCAGGTAAACTCAGTCAATTTTCAGCTCAAAGTAAGCTACATCATTCAGGAAGCTCACACGTTTCTCGCTCTTAAGTGGAAAGCATTGCATGTTAATGGAACTGTGGTTTGTATCAGTTTCAGATGAAGAGTTGACCTAGATATGGTCCGTATGTGTAGAAAACACTGTTATTTTGTTCTGACCACAATCACGTTTCCTGCTGTATTAGAGACTCTTAGAAAGCAAGAGCGTGCTTCTTGCTCTAAAGCAGAGTGTGTTTCATGGATGAGAACTGTGCTGTGTGTTTCCCTTCAGAAATGGAGTTAAATTCTGGGCTCTGTGTCTTCCTACAAGCCAGACATCATTTCAGGTAAACGCAGTCACTTTTCAGCTCAAATGAATATAAATCTTTTACGAAGTTCAAACGTTTCTCACTCTAAACTGAAAAGGATTGGATGTTAGATGACTTGTGGTTTGTATCAGTTTCAGAAGCAGAGTTGAACTAGCTATGGTCTGTATGTGTAGGAAACACCGTTATTTTGTTCTGAGCACACTCACGTTTCCTCCTCTATTAGAGACTCTAGAAAGCAAGAGCATGCTTCTTGCTCTAAGGCAGAGTGTGTTTCATGCATGAGAACTGTGCTGTGTGTTGACCTTCAAAAATGGAGTTAAATCGCAGGCTCTGTGTCTTCCTACAAGCAAGACATCATTTCAGGTAAACTCAGTCACTTTTCAGGTCAAAAGTAGCTACATCTTTCACGAAGCTCACACGATTCTCGCTCTGAAATGGAAAGCATTGCATGGTAATGGAACTGTGCTTGGTATCAGTTTCGGAAGCAGAGTTGAACTAGCAATGGCCCGTATGTGTAGGAAACACCGTTATTTTGTTCTGAGCACACTTTCAAGTTTTTGGCTTATTAGAGACTCTATAAAGCAAGAGCGGTCTTCTTGCTCTAAAGCAGAGTGTGTTTCACGGAGGACAACTGTGCTGTGTGTTTCCCCTCAGAAATGGAGTTAAATCCCAGGGTCTGTGTCTTCCCACAGACAGGACATCATTTCAGGTAAACGCAGTCACTTTTCAGCTCATAGGAAGCTACCTTGTTCACGAAGCTCACACGTTTCTCGCTCTTAAGTGGAAAGCATTGTATGTTAGAGGAACGGTGCTTTGTATGAGTTTCAGAAGAAGAGTTGACCTAGATATGGTCCGTATGTGTAGGAAACACTGTTATTTTGTTCTGACCACAGTCACGTTTCCTGCTGTATTAGAGACTCTTAGAAAGCAAGAGCATGCTTCTTGCTCTAAAGCAGAGTGTGTTTCATGATTGAGAACTGTGATGTGTGTTTCCCTTCAGAAATGGAGTTAAATTCCAGGCTCTGTGTCTTCCTACAAGCAAGACCTCATTTCAGGTAAACACAGTAACTTTTCAGCTCAAATGAATATAAAACCTTTACGAAGCTCACATGTTTCTCGCTCGTAACTGAAAAGCATTGGATGTTAGATGACTTGGGGTTTGAATCAGTTTCATAAGAAGATTTGACCTAGATATGGTCTGTATGTGTAGGAAACACCGTTATTTTGTTCTGACCACAATCACGTTTCCTGCTGTATTTAGAGACTCTTAGAACGCAAGAGCGTGCTTCTTGCTCTAAAGCAGAGTGTGCTTCATGGATGAGAACTGTGCTGTGTGTTTCCCTTCAGAAAAGGTGTTAAATTCCAGGCTCTGTGTCTTCCTACATGCAAGAAATCTTTTCAGGTAAACGCAGTGACTTTTCAGCTCAAATGAATATAAAGCGTTTACGAAGCTCACACATTTCTCGCTCTTAACTGAAAAGCATTGGATGTTAGTTGACTTGTGGTTTGTATCAGTTTCAGAAGCAGAGTTGAACTAGCTATGGTCCGTATGTGTAGGAAACACCGTTCTTTTGTTCTGAGCACACTGTCAAGTTTCTGGCTCTATTAGAGACTCTAGAAAGCAACAGCATGCTTCTTGCTCTAAAGCAGACTGTGTTTCATGGATGAGAACTGTGCTGTGCATTTCCCTTCAGAAATGGAGTGAAATCCCAGGCTCTGTGTCTTCCTACAAGCAGCACATCTTTTCAGGTAAACTCAGTCACTTTATAGCTCAAAGGAAGCTACATCGTTCACATAGCTCACACGTTTCTTGCTCTTAACTGGAAAGCATTGCATGTTAATTGAACTGTGCTTTGTATCAGTTTCAGAAGAAGAGTTGACCAAGATATGGTCCGTATGTGTAGGAAACACCGTTATTTTGTTCTGACCACAATCACGTTTCCTGCTGTATTAGAGACGCTTAGAAAGCAAGAGCGTGCTTCTTCCTATACGCAGAGTGTGTTTCATGGTGAGAACTGTGCTGTGTGTTTCCCTTTAGAAATGGAGTTAAATCCCAGACTCTGTATCTTACTACAAGCAAGACTTCGTTTCACATAAGCTCAGTCACCTTTCAGCTCAAACAAAACTACATGGTTGACGTAGCTCACATGTTTCTTGCTCTTAAATGTAAAGCATTGGATGTTAGAGGACCTTTGGTTTGTATCAGTTTCAGAAGCAGAGTTGAACTAGCAATGGTCCGTATGTTTAGGAAACACCATTCTTTTGTTCTGGGCACCCTCAAGTTTCTGGCTCTATTAGAGACTCTAGAAAGCAACAGCATGCTTCTTGCTCTAAAGCAGACTGTGTTTCATGGATGAGAACTTTGCTGTGTATTTCCCTTCAGAAATGGAGTTAAATCCCAGGCTCTGTGTCTTCCTACAAGCAAGATATCTTTTCTGGTAATCTCAGTCACTTTTCAGCTCAAATGAAGCTACTTCGTTCACGAAGCTCACACGTTTCTCGCTCTTAACTGGAAAGCATTGCATGTTACAGGAACTGTGGTTTGTATCAGTTTCAGAAGCAGAGTTGGACTAGCAATGGTCGGAATGTGTAGGAAACACCGTTCTTTTGCTCTGAGTACACTTTCAAGTTTCTGGCTCTATTATAGACTGTAGAAAGCAAGAGCGTGCTTCTTGCTCTAAAGCAGAGTGTGTTTCACGGAGGACAACTGTGCTGTGTGTTTCCCTTCAGAAATGGAGTTAAATCCCAGGCTCTGTGTCTTCCTATAAGCAATACTTCATTTCACGTAAACACTGTCACCTTGCACTCAAACAAAGCTACATCTTTTACATAGCTCACCCGTTTCTTGCTCTAAATGAAAAGCATTGGATATTAGAGGACCTGGGGTTGGTATCAGTTTAAGAAGCAGAGTTGGGCTAGATATGGTCTGTATGTGTAGGAAACTCAATTATTTTGTTCTGAGCACACTCACGTTTCCTGCTCTACTAGAGACTCTAGAAAGAATGAGCCCGCTTCTTCCTATACGCAGAGTGTGTTTCATGGTGAGAACTGTGCTGTGTGTTTCCCTTCAGAAATGGAGTTAAATCCCAGGCTCTGTGTCTTCCGACAAGCAACACATCTTTTCAGGTAAACTCAGTCACTTTGCAGCACAAAGGAAGCTACGTCGTTCACAAAGACACACGTTTCTTGCTCTTAACTGGAAAGCATTGCATGTTAATGGAACTGTGCTTTGTATCAGTTTCAGAAGAAGAGTTGACCTAGATATGGTCCGTATGTGTAGGAAACACCGTTATTTTGTTCTGACCACAGTCATGTTACCTGCTGTATTAGAGACCCTTAGAAAGCAAGAGCGTGCTTCGTCCTATATGCAGAGTGTGTTTCATGGTGAGACCTGTGTTGTGTGATTCCCTTCAGAAATGGAGTTAAGTCACAGGCTCTGTGTCTTCCTACAAGCAAGACTTCGTTTCACGTAAATTCAGTCACCTTTCAGCTCAAACAAAGCTGCATCATTCACGTAGCTCACAAGTTTCTTGCTCTTAACTGTAAAGCATTGGATGTTATAGGACCTTTGGTTTGTATCAGTTTCAGAAGCAGAGTTGAACTAGCAATGATCTGTATGTGTAGGAAACAGCACTCATTTGTTCTGAGTACCCTCTTGTTTCTGGCTCTATTAGAGACTCTAGAAAGCAAGAGCATGCTTCTTGCTCTAAACCAGAGTGTGTTTCATGGATGACAACTGTGCTGTGTGTTTCCCTTCAGAAATGGAGTTAAATCCCAGGCTCTGTGTCTTCCTACAGACAGGACATCATTTCAGGAAAACGCAGTAACTTTTCAGCTCATAGGAAGCTACCTTGTTCACGAAGCTCACACGTTGCTCGCTCTTAAGTGGAAAGCATTGCATGTTAGAGGAACGGTGGTTTGTATCAGTTTCAGAAGAAGAGTTGACTTAGATATGGTCTGTATGTGTAGAAAACACCGTTAGTTTGTTCTATCCACAGTCACGTTTCCTGCTGTATTAGAGACTCTTAGAAAGCAAGAGTGGGCTTCTTGCTCTAAAGCAGAGTATGTTTCATGGATGAGAACTGTGCTGTGTGTTTCCCTGCAGAAAAGGAGTTAAGTTCCAGGCTCTGTGTCTTCCTACAAGCAAGAAATCATTTCCGGTAAACGCAGTCACTTTTCAGCTCAAATGAATATAAAACGTTTACAAAGCTCACACGTTTGCCGCTCTTAACTGAAAAGCATTGGATGTTAGATGACTTGTGGTTTGTATCAGTTTCAGAAGCAGAGTTGAACTAGCAATGGTCCATATGTGTAGGGAACACCGTTCTTTTGTTCTGAGTACCCTCAAGTTTCTGGCTCTATTAGAGACTCTAGAAAGCAAGAGCATGCTTCTTGCTAAAGGAGAGTGTGTTTCACGGAGGACAACTGTGCTATGTGTTTCCCTTCAGAAATGGAGTTAAATCCCAGGCTCGTCTTCTTACAAGCAAGACATCTTTTCAGGTAAACTCAGTCACTTTTCAGCTCATGGAAGCTACATCGTTCACGAAGCTCACACGTTTCTCTCTCTTAAGTGGAAAGCATTGCATGTTAATGGAACTGTGCTTTGTATCAGTTTCAGAAGAAGAGTTGACCTAGATATGGTCCGTATGTGTAGGAAACACCGTTATTTTGTTCTGACCACACTCACGTTTCCTGCTGTATTAGAGACTCTTAGAAAGCAAGAGCATGCTTCTTGCTCTAAAGCAGAGTGCGTTTCATGCATGAGAACTGTGCTGTGTGTTTCCCTTCAGAAATGGAGTTAAATTCCAGGCTCTGTGTCTTCCTACAAGCAAGACCTCATTTCAGGTAAACACAGTAACTTTTCAGCTGAAATGCATATAAAACGTTTACGAAGCTCACATGTTTCTCGCTCGTAACTGAAAAGCATTGGATGTTAGATTACTTGGCGTTTGAATCAGTTTCAGAAGAAGATTTGACCTAGATATGGTCCGTATGTGTAGGAAACACCAATATTTTGTTCTGACCACAATCACGTTTCCTGCTGTATTTAGAGACTCTTAGAAAGAAAGAGCGTGCTTCTTGCTCTACAGCAGAGTGTGCTTTATGGATGAGAACTGTGCTGTGTGTTTCTCTTCAGAAAAGGAGTTAAATTCCAAGCTCTGTGTCTTCCTACAAGCAAGACTTCGTTTCAGGTAAACGCACTCACGTTTCAGCTCAAATAAAGCTACATCTTTTACGTAGCTCACCCGTTTCATGCTCTAAATGAAAAGCATTGGATATTAGAGGAACTGTGGTTTGTATCATTTTCAGAAGCAGAGTAGGACTAGATGTGGTCTGTTAGTGTAGGAAACTCCGTTATTTTGTTCTGAGCACACTTACGTTTCCTGCTCTATTAGAGACTCTGGAAAGCAAGAGCGTGCTTCTTCCTATACGCAGAGTGTGTTTCATCGTGAGAACTGTGCTGTGTGTTTCCCTTCAGAAATGGAGTTAAATCACAGGCTCTGTATCTTCCTACACGCAAGACTTCATTTCAAGTAAAGTCTGTCACCTTTCAGCTCAAACAAATCTACATTGTTCACGTAGCTCACACGTTTCTTGCTGTTAACTGTAAAGCATTGGATGTTAGAGGACCTGTGGTTTGTATCAGTTTCAGAAGCAGAGTTGAACTAGCAATGGTCCGTTTGTGTAGGAAACACCGTTCTTTTATTCAGAGTACCCTCAATTTCTGGCTCTATTAGAGACTCTAGAAAGCAAGAGCATGCTTCGTGTTCTAAAGCAGAGTGTGTTTCATGGATGAGAACTGTGCTGTGTGTTTCCCTTCAGAAATGGAGTTAAATCCCAGGCTCTGTGTCTTCCTACAGGCAGGACATCATTTCAGGTAAATGCAGCCACTTTTCAGCTCAAAGGATGCTACATCGTTCACGAAGCTCACATGTTTCTCTCTCTTAAGTGGAAAGCATTGCATGTTAATGGAACTGTGCTTTGTATCAGTTTCAGAAGCAGAGTTGAACTACCAATCGCCCGTATGTGTAGGAAACACCGTTCTTTTTTTCTGAGCACACTGTCAAGTTTCTGGCTCTATTAGATACTCTTGAAAGCAAGAGCGTGCTTCTGGCTCTAAAGCAGAGTGTGTTTCACGGAGGACAACTGTGCTGTGTGTTTCCCTTCAGAAATGGAGTTAAATCCCAGGCTCTGTGTCTTCCTAGAAGCAATACTTCATTTCTCATAAACTCAGTCACCTTGCAATCAAACAAATCTACATCTTTTACGTAGCTCACCTGTTTCTTGCTCTAACTGAAAAGCATTGGATATTAGAGGACCTGTGGTTGGTGTCAGTTTCAGAAGCAGAGTGGGGCTAGATATGGTCGGTATGTGTAGGAAATTCAATTACTTTGTTCTGAGCACACTCACGTTTCCTGCTCTACTAGAGACTCTAGAAAGCATGAGCACGCTTCTTCCTATATGCAGAGTGTGTTTCATGGTGAGAACTGTGCTGTGTGTTTCCCTTCAGAAATGGAGTTAAATCCCAGGCTCTGTGTCTTCCTACAAGCAAGACATCTTTTCAGGTCAACTCAGTCAATTTTCAGCTCAAAGGAAGCTACATCATTCACGAAGCTCACACGTTACTCGCTCTTAAGTGGAAAGCATTGCATGTTAATGGAACTGTGGTTTGTATCAGTTTCAGATGAAGAGTTGACCTAGATATGGTCTCTTTGTGTAGAAAACACCGTTATTTTGTTCTGACCACAGTCACGTTTCCTGCTGTATTAGAGACTCTTAGAAAGCAAGAGCGTGCTTCTTGCTCTAAAGCAGAGTGAGTTTCATGGATGAGAACTGTGCTGTGTGATTCACTTCAGAAATGGAGTTAAATTCTGGGCTCTGTGTCTTCCTACAAGCCAGACCACATTTCAGGTAAACACAGTCACTTTTCAGCTCAAATGAATATAAAAAGTTTACGAAGTTCAAACATTTCTCGCTCTTAACTGGAAAGCATTGGATGTTAGATGACTTGTGGTTTGTATCAGTTTCAGAAGCAGAGTCGAACTAGCTATGGTCTGTATGTGTAGGAAACACCGTTATTTTGTTCTGATCACACTCACGTTTCCTGCTCTATTAGAGACTGTAGAAAGCAAGAGCATGCTTTTTGCTCTAAAGCAGAGTGTGTTTCATGCATGAGAACTGTGCTGTGTCTTTCCCTTCAGAAATGGAGTTAAATCCCAGGCTCTGTGTCTTCCTACAAGCTAGACATCATTTCAGGTAAACTCAGTCACTTTTGAGCTCAAAGGTAGCTACAACTTTCACGAAGCTCACACGTTTCTCGCTCTTAACTGGAAAGCATTGCATGTTAATGGAACTGTGCTTTGTATCAGTTTCAGAAGCAGAGTTGAACTAGCAATGGCCCGTATGTGTAGGAAACACCGTTATTTTGTTCTGAGCACACTTTCAAGTTTTTGGCTCTATTAGAGACTCTATAAAGCAAGAGCGGTCTTCTTCCTCTAAAGCAGAGTGTGTTTCACGGAGGACAACTGTGCTGTGTGTTTCCCTTCAGAAATGGAGTTAAATCCCAGGCTCTGTGTCTTCATACAGACAGGACATCATTTCAGGTAAACGCAGTCACTTTTCAGCTCACAGGAAGCTACCTTGTTCAAGAAGCTCACACGTTGCTCGCTCTTAAGTGGAAAGCATTGCATGTTAGAGGAACGGTGGTTTGTATCAGTTTCAGAAGAAGAGTTGACCTAGATATGGTCTATATGTGTAGGAAACACTGTTATTTTGTTCTATCCACAGTCACGTTTCCTGCTGTATTAGAGACTCTTAGAAAGCAAGAGCGGTCTTCTTGCTCTAAAGCAGATTGTTTTTCATGGATTAGAACTGTGCTGTATGTTTCCCTTCAGAAAAGGAGTTTAATCCCAGTCTCTGTGTCTTCCTACAAGCAAGAAATCATTTCCGGTAATCGCAGTCACTTTTCAGCTCAAATGAATATAAATCATTTACGAAGCTCACACGTTTCTCGCTCTTAACTGAAAAGCATTGGATATTAGATGACTTGTGGTTTGTATCAGTTTCAGAAGCAGAGTTGGACTAGACATGGTCTGTATGTGTAGGAAACTCCATTATTTTGTTCTGAGCACACTCACGTTTCCTGCTCTATTAGAGACTCTAGAAAGCAAGAGCGTGCTTCTTCCTATATGCAGAGTGTGTTTCATCGTGAGAATTTTGCTGTGTGTTTCCCTTCAGAAATGGAGTTGAATCACAGGCTCTGTGTCTTCCTACAAACAAGACTTCGTTTCAGGTAAACTCACTCACGTTTCAGCTCAAACAAAGCTACATCTTTTACATAACTCACCCGTTTCTTACTCTCACTGCAAAGCATTGGATATTAGAGGAACTGTGGTTTTTATCAGTTTCAGAAGCAGAGTTGAACTAGCAATTGTCCGTTTGTGTAGGAAACACCGTTCTTTGTTCTGAGTACCCTCAAGTTTCTGGCTCTATTACTGTCTCTAGAAGGCAAGAGCATGCTTCGTGCTATAAAGCAGAGTGTGTTTCATGCATGAGAACTGTGCTATGTGTTTCCCTTCAGAAATGGAGTTAAATCCCAGGCTCTGTGTCTTCCTACAAGCAAGACATCTTTTCAGGTAAACTCAGTCACTTTTCAGATCAAAGGAAGCTACATCATTCATGAAGCTCACACGTTTCTCGCTCTTAACTTGAAAGCATTGCATGTTAATGGAACTGTGCTTTGTATCAGTTTCAGAAGAAGAGTTGATCTAGATATGGTCCGTATGTGTAGGAAACACCGCTATTTTGTTCTGACCACATTCACGTTTCCTGCTATATTAGATACATGTGAAAGCAAGAGTGTGCTTCTTGGTCTAAAGCAGAGTGCGTTTCATGCATGAGAACTGTGCTGTGTGTTTCCATTCAGAAATGGAGTTAAATTCCAGGCTCTGTGTCTTCCTACAAGCAAGACATCATTTCAGGTAAACACAGTCACTTTTCAGCTTAAAATGAATATAAATCACTAACGAAGCTCACATGTTACTTGCTCTTAACTGAAAAGCATTGGATGTTAGATGACTTGTGGTTTGTATCAGTTTCAGAAGCAGCGTTGAAGTAGTAATGGTCCCTATGTGTAGGAAACAGTGATCTTTTTTCTGAGTACACTCAGGTTTCTGGCTCTACTAGAGACTCTAGAAAGCAAGAACATGCTTCGTGCTCTAAAGCAGAGTGTGTTTCATGGATGAGAACTTTGCTGTGTGTTTCCCTTCAGAAATGGAGTTAAATCCCATGCTCTGTGTCTTCCTACAAGCAAGACATCATTTCAGGTAAACGCAGTCCCTTTTCAGCTCAAAGGAAGCTACATCGTTCACGAAGCTCAGAAGTTTCTCTCTCTTAAGGGGAAAGCATTGCATGTTAGAGGAAATGTGGTTTGTATCAGTTTCAGAAGAAGAGTTGACCTAGATTTGGTCCATATGTGTAGGAAACACTGTTATTTTGTTCTGACTACAGTCACGTTTCCTGCTGTATTAGAGATTCTTAGAAAGAAAGATCGTGCTTCTTGCTCAAAAGCAGAGTGTGCTTCATGGAAGAGAACTGTGCTGTGTGTTTCCCTTCAGAAAAGGAGTTAAATTCCAGGCTCTGTGTCTTCCTTCAAGCAATAAATATTTTCAGGTAAACGCAGTCACTTTTCAGCTCAAATGAAAATAAGTCGTTTACAAAGCTCACACGTTTCTCGCTGTTAACTAAAAAGCATTGTATGTTAGATGACTTGTGGTTTGTATCAGTTTCAGAAGCAGAGTTGAACTAGCAATGGTCCGTGTGTGTAGGAAACACCGTTCTTTTGTTCTGAGCACACTTTCAAGTTTCTGGCTCTATTAGAGACTCTAGAAAGCAAGAGCGTGCTTCTAGCTCTAAAGCAGAGTGTGTTTCACAGAGGACAACTGTGCTGTGTGTTTCCCTTCAGAAATGGAGTTAAATCCCAGGCTCTGTGTCTTCCTACAAGCAAGACTTCGTTTCAGGTAAACTCACTCACATTTCAGCTCAAAAAAAGCTACGTCTTTTACGTAGCTCACCCGTTTCTTGCTCTAACTGAAAGCATTGTATATTAGAGGAACTGTGGTTTGTATCATTTTCAGAAGCAGAGTAGGACTAGATGTGGTGTGTATGTGTAGGAAACTCCGTTATTTTGTTCTGAGCACACTGACGTTTCCTGCTCTATTAGAGACTCTAGAAAGCAAGAGCGTGCTTCTTCCTATACGCAGAGTGTGTTTCATCGTGAGCACTGTGCTGTGTGTTTCCCTTCAGAAATGGAGTTAAATCTCAGGCTCTCTATCTTCCTACAAGCAAGACTTCGTTTCACGGAAACTCAGTCAACTTTCAGCTCAAACAAAGCTACATCATTCACGTAGCTCACACTTTTCTTGCATTTAACTGTAAAGCATTGGATGTTAGAGGACCTGTGGTTTGTATCTGTTTCAGAAGCAGAGTTGAAGTAGCAATTATCCCTAAGTGTAGGAAACACCGTTCTTTTTTTCTGAGTACTCTCAATTTCTGGCTCTATTAGAGACTCTAGAAAGCAAGAGCATGCTTCTTGTTCTAAAGCAGAGTGTGTTTCATGCATGAGAACTGTGCTGTGTGTTTCCCTTCAGAAATGGAGTTAAATCCCAGGCAGTGTGTCTTCCTACAAGCAAGACATCTTTTCAGGTAAACTCAGTCACTTTTCAGCTCAAAGGAAGCTCTATCGTTCACGAAGCTCACACGTTTCTCGCTCTTAACTGGAAAGCATTGCATGTTAATGGAACTGTGGTTTCTATCAGTTTCAGAAGAAGAGTTGACCTAGATATGGTCTGTATGTGTAGGAAACACCGTTATTTTGTTCTAGCCACAGTCATGTTTCCTGCTGTATTAGAGATTCTTAGAAAGCAAGAGCAGGCTTCTTGCTCTAAAGCAGAGTGTGTTTCATGGATGAGAACAGTGCTGTCTGTTTCCCTTAAGAAATGGAGTTAAATTCCAGGCTCTGTGTCTTCCTACAAGCAAGACTTCGTTTCAGGTAAACTCACTCACATTTCAGCTCAAAAAAAGCTACGTCTTTTACGTAGCTCACCCGTTTCTTGCTCTAACTGAAAGCATTGTATATTAGAGGAACTGTGGTTTGTATCATTTTCAGAAGCAGAGTAGGACTAGATGTGGTGTGTATGTGTAGGAAACTCCGTTATTTTGTTCTGAGCACACTGACGTTTCCTGCTCTATTAGAGACTCTAGAAAGCAAGAGCGTGCTTCTTCCTATACGCAGAGTGTGTTTCATCGTGAGCACTGTGCTGTGTGTTTCCCTTCAGAAATGGAGTTAAATCTCAGGCTCTCTATCTTCCTACAAGCAAGACTTCGTTTCACGGAAACTCAGTCAACTTTCAGCTCAAACAAAGCTACATCATTCACGTAGCTCACACTTTTCTTGCATTTAACTGTAAAGCATTGGATGTTAGAGGACCTGTGGTTTGTATCTGTTTCAGAAGCAGAGTTGAAGTAGCAATTATCCCTAAGTGTAGGAAACACCGTTCTTTTTTTCTGAGTACTCTCAATTTCTGGCTCTATTAGAGACTCTAGAAAGCAAGAGCATGCTTCTTGTTCTAAAGCAGAGTGTGTTTCATGCATGAGAACTGTGCTGTGTGTTTCCCTTCAGAAATGGAGTTAAATCCCAGGCAGTGTGTCTTCCTACAAGCAAGACATCTTTTCAGGTAAACTCAGTCACTTTTCAGCTCAAAGGAAGCTCTATCGTTCACGAAGCTCACACGTTTCTCGCTCTTAACTGGAAAGCATTGCATGTTAATGGAACTGTGGTTTCTATCAGTTTCAGAAGAAGAGTTGACCTAGATATGGTCTGTATGTGTAGGAAACACCGTTATTTTGTTCTAGCCACAGTCATGTTTCCTGCTGTATTAGAGATTCTTAGAAAGCAAGAGCAGGCTTCTTGCTCTAAAGCAGAGTGTGTTTCATGGATGAGAACAGTGCTGTCTGTTTCCCTTAAGAAATGGAGTTAAATTCCAGGCTCTGTGTCTTCCTACAAGCAAGAAATCTTTTGAAGTAAATGCAGTCACTTTACAGCTCAAATGAATATAAATTGTTTACGAAGCTCACACGTTTCTCGCTCTTAACTGAAAAGAATTGGGTGTTAGATGACTTGTGGTTTGTATCAGTTTCAGAAGCAGAGTTGAACTAGCAATGGTCCGTATGTGTATGAAACACCGTTCTTTTGTTCTGAGCACACTTTCAAGTTTCTGGCTCTATTAGAGACTCTAGAAAGCAAGAGCGTGCTTCTTGCTCTAAAGCAGAGTGTGTTTCATGGAAGACAACTGTGCTGTGTGTTTCCCTTCCGAAATGGAGTTATATCCCAGGCTCTGTGTCTTCCTACAAGCAAGACTTCGTTTCACGTAAACTCTCTCATGTTTCAGCTCAAACAAAGCTACATCTTTTACGTAGCTCACCCGTTTCTTGCTCTAACTGAAAGCATTGTATATTAGAGGAACTGTGGTTTGTATCATTTTTAGAAGCAGAGTAGGACTAGATGTGGTGTGTATGTGTAGGAAACTCCGTTATTTTGTTCTGAGCACACTCACGTTTCCTGCTCTATTAGAGACTCTAGAAAGCAAGAGCGTGCTTCTTCCTATACGCAGAGTGTGTTTCATCGTGAGCACTGTGCTGTGTGTTTCCCTTCAGAAATGGAGTTAAATCTCAGGCTCTCTATCTTGCTACAAGCAAGACTTCGTTTCACGGAAACTCAGTCAACTTTCAGCTCAAACAAAGCTACATCGTTCACGTAGCTCACACTTTTCTTGCATTTAACTGTAAAGCATTGGATGTTAGAGGACCTGTGGTTTGTATCTGTTTCAGAAGCAGAGTTGAAGTAGCAATTATCCCTAAGTGTAGGAAACACCGTTCTTTTTTTCTGAGTACTCTCAATTTCTGGCTCTATTAGAGACTCTAGAAAGCAAGAGCATGCTTCTTGTTCTAAAGCAGAGTGTGTTTCATGCATGAGAACTGTGCTGTGTGTTTCCCTTCAGAAATGGAGTTAAATCCCAGGCAGTGTGTCTTCCTACAAGCAAGACATCTTTTCAGGTAAACTCAGTCACTTTTCAGCTCAAAGGAAGCTCTATCGTTCACGAAGCTCACACGTTTCTCGCTCTTAACTGGAAAGCATTGCATGTTAATGGAACTGTGGTTTGTATCAGTTTCAGAAGAAGAGTTGACCTAGATATGGTCTGTATGTGTAGGAAACACCGTTATTTTGTTCTATCCACAGTCATGTTTCCTGCTGTATTAGAGATTCTTAGAAAGCAAGAGCGGGCTTCTTGCTCTAAAGCAGAGTGTGTTTCATGGATGAGAACAGTGCTGTCTGTTTCCCTTAAGAAATGGAGTTAAATTCCAGGCTCTGTGTCTTCCTACAAGCAAGAAATCTTTTGAAGTAAATGCAGTCACTTTACAGCTCAAATGAATATAAATTGTTTACGAAGCTCACACGTTTCTCGCTCTTAAAGGAAAAGAATTGGGTGTTAGATGACTTGTGGTTTGTATCAGTTTCAGAAGCAGAGTTGAACTAGCAATGGTCCGTATGTGTATGAAACACCGTTCTTTTGTTCTGAGCACACTTTCAAGTTTCTGGCTCTATTAGAGACTCTAGAAAGCAAGAGCGTGCTTCTTGCTCTAAAGCAGAGTGTGTTTCATGGAAGACAACTGTGCTATGTGTTTCCCTTCAGAAATGGAGTTAAATCCCAGGCTCTGTGTCTTCCTACAAGCAAGACATCTTTTCAGGAAAACTCAGTCACTTTTCAGATCAAAGGAAGCTACATCATTCATGAAGCTCACACGTTTCTCGCTCTTAACTTGAAAGCATTGCATGTTAATGGAACTGTGCTTTGTATCAGTTTCAGAAGAAGAGTTGATCTAGATATGGTCCGTATGTGTAGGAAACACCGCTATTTTGTTCTGACCACATTCACGTTTCCTGCTATATTAGATACATGTGAAAGCAAGAGTGTGCTTCTTGGTCTAAAGCAGAGTGCGTTTCATGCATGAGAACTGTGCTATGTGTTTCCATTCAGAAATGGAGTTAAATTCCAGGCTCTGTGTCTTCCTACAAGCAAGACATCATTTCAGGTAAACACAGTCACTTTTCAGCTTAAAATGAATATAAATCATTAACGAAGCTCACATGTTACTTGCTCTTAACTGAAAAGCATTGGATGTTAGATGACTTGTGGTTTGTATCAGTTTCAGAAGCAGAGTTGAAGTAGTAATGGTCCCTATGTGTAGGAAACAGTGATCTTTTTTCTGAGTACACTCAGGTTTCTGGCTCTACTAGAGACTCTAGAAAGCAAGAGCATGCTTCGTGCTCTAAAGCAGAGTGTGTTTCATGGATGAGAACTTTGCTGTGTGTTTCCCTTCAGAAATGGAGTTAAATCCCATGCTCTGTGTCTTCCTACAAGCAAGACGTCATTTCAGGTAAACGCAGTCCCTTTTCAGCTCAAAGGAAGCTACATCGTTCACGAAGCTCAGAAGTTTCTCTCTCTTAAGGGGAAAGCATTGCATTTTAGAGGAAATGTGGTTTGTATCAGTTTCAGAAGAAGAGTTGACCTAGATTTGGTCCATATGTGTAGGAAACACTGTTATTTTGTTCTGACTACAGTCACGTTTCCTGCTGTATTAGAGATTCTTAGAAAGAAAGATCGTGCTTCTTGCTCTAAAGCAGATTGTGCTTCATGGAAGAGAACTGTGCTGTGTGTTTCCCTTCAGAAAAGGAGTTAAATTCCAGGCTCTGTGACTTCCTTCAAGCAATAAATATTTTCAGGTAAACGCAGTCACTTTTCAGCTCAAATGAAAATAAGTCGTTTACAAAGCTCACACGTTTCTCGCTGTTAACTAAAAAGCATTGTATGTTAGATGACTTGTGGTTTGTATCAGTTTCAGAAGCAGTGTTGAAATAGCAATGGTCCGTGTGTGTAGGAAACACCGTTCTTTTGTTCTGAGCACACTTTCAAGTTTCTGGCTCTATTAGAGACTCTAGAAAGCAAGAGCGTGCTTCTAGCTCTAAAGCAGAGTGTGTTTCACAGAGGACAACTGTGCTGTGTGTTTCCCTTCAGAAATGGAGTTAAATCCCAGGCTCTGTGTCTTCCTACAAGCAAGACTTCGTTTCAGGTAAAATCACTCACATTTCAGCTCAAAAAAAGCTACATCTTTTACGTAGCTCACCCGTTTCTTGCTCTAACTGAAAGCATTGGATATTAGAGGAACTGTGGTTTTTATCAGTTTCAGAAGCAGAGTTGCACTAGATATGGTCTGTATGTGTAGGAAACTCTGTTATTTTGTTCTGAGCACACTCACGTTTCCTGCTCTACTAGAGACACTAGAAAGCATGAGCGCGCATCTTCCTATAAGCAGAGTTTGTTTCGTCGTGAGAACTGTGCTGTGTGTTTCCCTTCAGAAATGGAGTTAAATCACAGGCTCTGTATCTTCCTACAAGCAAGATTTCCTTTCACGCAAACTCAGCCACCTTAAAGCTCAAACAAAGCTACATCGTTCACGTAGCTGACACGTTTCTTGCTCTTAACTGTAAAGCATTGGATGTTAGAGGACCTGTGGTTTGTATCAGTTTCAGAATCAGAGTTGAACTAGCAATTGTCCGTTTGTGTAGGAAACACCGTTCTTTGTTCTGAGTACCCTCAATTTTCTGGCTCTATTACAGACTCTAGAAGGCAAGAACATGCCTCGTGCTCTAAAGCAGAGTGTCTTTCATGCATGAGAACTGTGCTGTGTGTTTCCCTTCAGAAATGGAGTTAAATCCCAGGCTCCTTGTCTTCCTACAAGCAAGACATCTTTTCAGGTAAATTCAGTCACGTTTCAGCTCAAAGGAAGCTACATCGTTCATGAAGCTAAAACGTTTCTCGCTCTTAACTGGAAAGCATTGCATGTTAATGGAACTGTGCTTTGTATCAGTTTCAGAAGAAGAGTTGATCTAGATATGGTCCGTATGTGTAGGAAACACCGTTACTTTGTTCTGACCACAGTAACATTTCCTGCTGTATTAGAGACTCTTAGAAAGCAAGAGCATCCTCCTTGTCTAAAGCAGAGTGAGTTACATGGATGTGACTGTGCTGTGTGTTTCACTTCAGAAATGGAGTTAAATCCAGGCTCTGTGTCTTCCTACAAGCAAGACTTCGTTTCAGGTAAACTCACTCACGTTTCAGCTCAAACAAAGCTACATCTTGTATGTAACTCACCCGTTTCTTGCTCTAACTGAAAAGCATTGGATATTAGAGGAACTGTGGTTTTTATCAGTTTCAGAATAAGAGTTGACCTAGATATGGTCTGTATGTGTAGGAAACACCGTTATTTTTTTCTGACCACAGTCACGTTTCCTGCTGTATTAGAGACTCTTAGAAAGCAAGAACGTGTTCCTTCTCTAAAGCAGAGTGTTTTCCATGGATGAGAACTGGGCTGTGTGTTTCCCTTCAGAAATGGTGTTAAATCCCAGGCTCTGTGTCTCTTACAAGCAAGACATCATTTCAGGTAAACTCAGTCACTTTTCAGCTCAAAGGAAGCTATATTGTTCACGAAGCTCACACGTTTCACGCTCTTAACTGGAAAGCATTGCATGTTAATGGAACTGTGCTTTGTATCAGTTTCAGGAGAAGAGTTGACCTAGATATGGTCTGTATGTGTAGGAAACACTGTTATTTTGTTCTATCCACAGTCACGTTTCCTGCTGTATTAGAGAATCTTAGAAAGCAAGAGCGGGCTTCTTTCTCTAAAGCAGAGTATGTTTCGTGGATGAGAAATGTGCTGGGTGTTTCCTTCAGAAATGGAGTTAAATTCCAGGCTCTGTGTCTTCCTACAAGCAAGACATCATTTCAGGTAAACACAGTCACTTTTCAGCTCAAATGAATATAAATCATTAACGAAGCTCACATGTTACTTGCTCTTAACTGAAAAGCATTGGATGTTAGATGACTTGTGGTTTGTATCAGTTTCAGAAGCAGAGTTGAACTAGCAATGGTCCGTATTTGAAGGAAACACCATTATTTTGTTCAGAGTACCCTCAATTTCTGGCTCTATTAGAGACTCTAGAAAGCAAGAGCATGCTTTTTGCTCTAAAGCAGAGTGTGTTTCATGCATGAGAACTGTGCTGTGTCTTTCCCTTCAGAAATGGAGTTAAATCCCAGGCTCTGTGTCTTCCTACAAGCTAGACATCTTTTCAGGTAAACTCAGTCACTTTTCAGCTCAAATGAATATAAATCGTTTACGAAGCTCACATGTTTCTCGATCTTAACTGGAAACCATTGCATGTTAATGGAACTGTGCTTTGTATCAGTTTCAGGGGAAGTGTTGTCCTAGATATGGTCTGTATGTGTAGGAAACACTGTTATTTTGTTCTATCCACAGTCACGTTTCCTGCTGTATTAGAGAATCTTAGAAAGCAAGAGCGGGCTTCTTTCTCTAAAGCAGAGTATGTTTCGTGGATGAGAAATGTGCTGGGTGTTTCCTTCAGAAATGGAGTTAAATTCCAGGCTCTGTGTCTTCCTACAAGCAAGACATCATTTCAGGTAAACACAGTCACTTTTCAGCTCAAATGAATATAAATCATTAACGAAGCTCACATGTTACATGCTCTTAAATGAAAAGCATTGGATGTTAGATGACTTGTGGTTTGTATCAGTTTCAGAAGCAGAGTTGAACTAGCAATGGTCCGTATTTGAAGGAAACACCATTATTTTGTTCAGAGTACCCTCAATTTCTGGCTCTATTAGAGACTCTAGAAAGCAAGAGCATGCTTTTTGCTCTCAAGCAGAGTGTGTTTCATGCATGAGAACTGTGCTGTGTCTTTCCCTTCAGAAATGGAGTTAAATCCCAGGCTCTGTGTCTTCCTACAAGCTAGACATCTTTTCAGGTAAACTCAGTCACTTTTCAGCTCAAATGAATATAAATCGTTTACGAAGCTCACATGTTTCTCGATCTTAACTGGAAACCATTGCATGTTAATGGAACTGTGC
The DNA here is from genome assembly GCA_949786405.1 of Onychomys arenicola. Taxonomy (NCBI): domain Eukaryota; kingdom Metazoa; phylum Chordata; class Mammalia; order Rodentia; family Cricetidae; genus Onychomys; species Onychomys arenicola. The sequence goes on along the minus strand of CATKUM010000061.1, from coordinate 998,917 downwards.
TTTGTATCAGTTTCAGGGGAAGTGTTGTCCTAGATATGGTCTGTATGTGTAGGAAACACTGTTATTTTGTTCTATCCACAGTCACGTTTCCTGCTGTATTAGAGAATCTTAGAAAGCAAGAGCGGGCTTCTTTCTCTAAAGCAGAGTATGTTTCGTGGATGAGAAATGTGCTGGGTGTTTCCTTCAGAAATGGAGTTAAATTCCAGGCTCTGTGTCTTCCTACAAGCAAGACATCATTTCAGGTAAACACAGTCACTTTTCAGCTCAAATGAATATAAATCATTAACGAAGCTCACATGTTACTTGCTCTTAACTGAAAAGCATTGGATGTTAGATGACTTGTGGTTTGTATCAGTTTCAGAAGCAGAGTTGAACTAGCAATGGTCCGTATTTGAAGGAAACACCATTATTTTGTTCAGAGTACCCTCAATTTCTGGCTCTATTAGAGACTCTAGAAAGCAAGAGCATGCATTTTGCTCTAAAGCAGAGTGTGTTTCATGCATGAGAACTGTGCTGTGTCTTTCCCTTCAGAAATGGAGTTAAATCCCAGGCTCTGTGTCTTCCTACAAGCTAGACATCTTTTCAGGTAAACTCAGTCACTTTTCAGCTCAAATGAATATAAATCGTTTACGAAGCTCACATGTTTCTCGATCTTAACTGGAAACCATTGCATGTTAATGGAACTGTGCTTTGTATCAGTTTCAGGGGAAGTGTTGTCCTAGATATGGTCTGTATTTGTAGGAAACACCGTTATTTTGTTCTATCCACAATCACGTTTCCTGCTGTATTAGAGACTCTTAGAAAGCAAGAGCGGGCTTCTTGCTCTAAAACAGAGTGTGTTCCATGGATGAGAACTGTGCTGTGTGTTTCCCGTCAGAAATGGATTTAAATCCCAGTCACTGTGTCTTCCTACAAGCAAGACATCTATTCAGGTAAACTCAGTTACTTTTCAGCTCAAAGGAAGCTACATCTTTCACGAAGCTCAGAAGTTTCTCTCTCTTAAGTGGAAAGCATTGCATGTAAGAGGAAAACAAAGCTACATCTTTTACGTAGCTCACCCGTTTCTTGCTCTAACTGAAATCATTGGATGTTAGATGACTTGTTGTTTGTATCAGTTTCAGAAGCAGAGTTGAACTAGCAATGGTCCATATGTGTAGGGAACACCGTTCTTTTGTTCTGAGTGCCCTCAAGTTTCTGGCTCTATTAGAGACTCTAGAAAGCAAGAGCATGCTTCTTGCTAAAGGAGAGTGTGTTTCACGGAGGACAACTGTGCTATGTGTTTCCCTTCAGAAATGGAGTTAAATCCCAGGCTCGTCTTCTTACAAGCAAGACATCTTTTCAGGTAAACTCAGTCACTTTTCAGCTCAAAGGAAGCTACATCGTTCACGAAGCTCACAAGTTTCTCTCTCTTAAGTGGAAAGCATTGCATGTTAATGGAACTGTGCCTTGTATCAGTTTCAGAAGAAGAGTTGAGCTAGATATGGTCGGTATGTGTAGGAAACACCGTTATTTGTTCTATCCACAGTCACGTTTCCTTCGGTATTAGAGACTCTGAGAAAGCAAGAGCGGGGTTCTTGCTCTAAAGCAGAATGTGTTTCATGGATGAGAACTGTGCTGTGTGTTTCCCTTCAGAAATGGAGTTAAATTCCAGGCTCTATGTCTTCCTACAAGAAAGAAATCATTTCAGGTAAATGCGGTCACTTTTCAGCTCAAATGAATATAAATCATTTATGAATCTCACACGTTTCTCGCTCTTAACTGAAAAGCATTGGATGTTAGATGACTTGTGGTTTGTATCAGTTTCAGAAGCAGAGTTGAACTAGCTATGGTCCTTATGTGTAGGAAACACCATTCTTCTGTTCTGAGCACACTCACGTTTCTTGCTCTACTGGAGAGTCTAGAAAGAAATAGCGTGCTTCTTTCTGTACGCAGAGAATGTTTCTTTGTGAGAACTGTGCTGGGTGTTTCCCTTCAGAAAAGGAGTTAAATCACAGGCTCTGTATCTTCCTACAAGCAAGACTTCGTTTCACGTAAACTCAGTCACCTTTCAGCTCAAACAAAACTACATCGTTCACGAAGCTGACACCTTTCTTGCTCTTAATTGTAATGCATTGAATGTTAGAGGACCTGTGGTTTGTATCAGTTTCAGAAGCAGAGTTGAACTAGCAATTGTCTGTATGTGTAGGAAACACCGTTCTTTTGTTCTGAGTACACTCAATTTCTGGCTCTATTAGAGACTCAAGAAAGCAAGAGCATGCTTCGTGCTCTAAAGCAGATTGTGTTTCATTGATGAGAACTGTGCTGTGTGTTTCCCTTCAGAGATGGAGTTAAATCCCAGGCTCTGTATCTTCCTACATGCAAGACATCTTTTCAGGTAATCTCAGTCACTTTTCAGCTCAAAGGAAGCTACATCGTTCATGAAGCTCACACGTTTCTCGCTCTTAAATTGAAAGCATTGCATGTTAATGGAACTGTTCTTTGTATCAGTTTCATAAGAAGAGTTGGCCTAGATATGGTCCGTATGTGTAGGAAACACCATTATTTTGTTCTGACCACAGTCACGTTTCCTGCTGTATTAGAGAATCTTAGAAAGCAAGAGCATGCACCTTCTCTAAAACAGAGTGTGTTCAATGGATGAGAACTGTGCTGTGTGTTTCCCTTCGGATATGGAGTTAAATCCCAGGCTCTGTGTCTTCCTACAAGCAAGACATCTTTTCAGGTAAATGCAATCACTTTTCAGCTCAAATGAATATAAATCGTTTACGAAGCTCACACGTTTCTCGCTGTTAACAGAAAAGAATTAGGTGTTAGATGACTTGTGGTTTGTATCAGTTTCAGAAGCAGAGTTGAACTAGCAATGGTCCGTATGTGTAGGAAACACCGTTCTTTTGTTCTGAGCACACTTTCAAGTTTCTGGCTCTATTAGAGACTCTAGAAAGCAAGAGCGTGCTTCTTGCTCTAAAGCAGAGTGTGTTTCACGGAGGACAACTGTGCTATGTGTTTCCCTTCAGATATGGAGTTAAATCCCATGCTCTGTGTCTTCCTACAAGCAAGACTTCGTTTCAAGTACAGTAAATCATCTTTCAGCTCAAACAAAGCTACATCGTTCACGTAGCTCACAGGTTTCTTGCTCTTAACTGTAAAGCATTTGATGTTAGAGTACGTGTGGTTTGTATCAGTTTCAGAAGCAGAGTTGAAGTAGCAATGGTCCGTATGTATAGGAAACACCGTTCTTTTGTTCTGAGCACACTTTCAAGTTTCTGGCTCTATTAGAGAACCTAGAAAGTAAGAGTGTGCTTCTTGCTCTAAAGCAGAGTTTGTTTCACGGAGCACAACTGTGCTGTGTGTTTCCCTTCAGAAATGTAGTTACATCCCATGCTCTGTGTCTTCCTACAAGCAAGATGTCGTTTCAAGTAAACTAAATCACCTTTCAGCTCAAACAAAGCTACATTGTTCACGTAGCTCACATGTTTCTTGCTCTTAACTGTAAAGCATTTGATGATAGAGGACCTGTGGTTTGTATCATTTTCAGAAGCAGAGTTGAACTAGCAATGGTCGGTGTGTGTAGGAAACACCGTTCTTTGGTTGAGAGTACCCTCAATTTCTGGCTCTATTAGAGACTCTAGAAAGCAAGAACATGCTTCGTGTTCTAAAGCAGAGTGTGTTTCATGGATGAGAACTGTGCTGTGTGTTTTCCTTCAGAAATTGAGTTAAATCCCAGGCTCTGTGTCTTCCTACAAGCAAGACATAATTTCAGGTAAACGCAGTCACTTTTCAGCTCAAAGGAAGCTACATCGTTCACAAAGCTCACACGTTACTCGCTCTTAAGTGGAAAGCATTGCATGTCAGAGGAACTGTGGTTTGTATCAGTTTCAGAAGAAGAGTTGACCTAGATATAGTCCGTATGTGTAGGAAACACCGTTATTTTGTTGTGACCACAGTCACGTTTCCTGCTGTATTAGAGAAACTTAGAAAGCAAGAGCATGCTCCTTCTCTAAAACATAGTGTGTTCCATGGATGAGAACTGTGCTGTGTGTTTCCCTTCGGAAATGGAGTTAAATCCCAGGCTCTGTGTCTTCCTACAAGCAAGACATCTTTTCAGGTAAATGCAGTCACTTTTCAGCTCAAATGAATACAAATCGTTTACGAAGCTCACACGTTTCTCGCTGTTAACTGAAATGAATTGGATGTTAGATGACTTGTGGTTTGTATCAGTTTCAGAAGAAGAGTTGACCTAGATATGGTCCGAATGTGTAGGAAACACCATTGTTTGTTCTGAGTACCATTAAGTTTCTGGAACTATTAGAGACTCTGTAAAGCAAGAGCATGCTCCTTCTCTAAAACAGAGTGTGTTCCAAGGATGAGAACTGTGCTGTGTGTTTCCCTTCAAAATGGAGTTAAATCCCAGGCTCTGTGTCTTCCTACAAGCAAGACATCATTTCAGGTAAACTCAGTCACTTTTCAGCTCAAAGGAAGCTACATCGTTCACGAAGCTCACACATTTCTCGCTCTTCACTGGAAAGCATTGCATGTTAATGGAACTGTGGTTTGTATCAGTTTCAGAAGAAGAGTTGACCTAGATATGTTCTGTGTGTGTAGGAAACACCATTATTTTGTTCTATCCACAGTCACGTTTCCTGATGTATTAGAGACTCTTAGAAAGCAAGAGCGTGCTTCTTGCTCTAAAGCAGAGTGTGTTTCATGGATGAGAACTGTGCTGTTTGTTTCCCTTCAGAAATTTAGTTAAATTCCAGGCTCTGTGTCTTCCTACATCAAGAAATCATTTCAGGTAAATGCAGTCACTTTTCAGCTCAAATGAATATAAATCGTTTACAAAGCTGACACGACTCTCGCTCTTAACTGAAAAGTATTGGATGTTAGACGACTTGTGGTTTGTATCAGTTTCAGAAGCAGAGTTGAACTAGCAATGGTCCGTATGTGTAGGAAACACCGTTCTTTTTTTCTGAGCACACTTTGAAGTTTCTGGCTCTATTAGAGACTCTAGAAAGCAAGAGCATGCTTCTTGCTATAAAGCAGAGTGTGTTTCATGGATCAGAACTGTGCTGTGTGTTTCCCTTCAGAAATGGAGTCAAATCCCAGGCTCTGTGTCTTCCTACAAGCAAGACATCTTTTCAGGTTAACTCAGTCACTTTATAGCTCAAAGGAATCTACATTGTTCACGAAGCTCACACGTTTCTCGCTCTTAAAGGAAAGCATAGCGTGTTAATGGAACTGTGCTTTCTATCAGTTTCAGAAGAAGAGTTGACCTAGATATGGTCCATATGTGTAGGAAACACCGCTATTTTGTTCTGAGCACACACATGTTTCCTACTTTATTAGAGACTCTAGAAAGCAAGAGCGTGCTTCTTCCTATACTGAGAGTGTGTTTCATTGTGAGAACTGTGCTGTGTGTTTCCCTACAGAATTGGAGTTAAATCACAGGCTCTGTATCCTCCTACAAGCAAGACTTCGTTTCACGTAAACTCAGTCTCCTTTCAGCTCAAACAAAGCTACATCGTTCATGTAGCTCAAAAATTTCTTGTTCTTAACTGTAAAGCATTGGATGTTACAGGACCTGTGGTTTGTGTCAGTTTCAGAGGCAGAGTTGAACTAGCAATGGTCCGTATGTGTAGGAAACACTGTTCTTTTGTTCTGAGTACCCTCAAGTTTCTGGCTCTATTAGAGACTCTAGAAAGCAAGAGCATGCTTCTTGCTCTAAAGAGGAGGGTGTTTCATGCATAAGAACGGTGCTGTGTGTTTCTCTTCAGAAATGGAGTTAAATCCCAGGCTCTGTGTCTACCTACAAGCAAGACAACATTTCAGGTAAACTCAGTCACTTTCATCTCAAATGAATCTATATCGTTCATGAAGCTCACACGTTTCTCGCTCTTAACTGGAAAGCATAGCATGTTAATGGAACTGTGCTTTGTATCAGTTTCAGAAGAAGAGTAGACCTAGATATGGTCTGTATGTGTAGGAAACACCGTTATTTGTTCTATCCACAGTCACGTTTCCTGCGGTATTAGAGAAACTTAGAAAGCAAGAGCATGCTCCTTCTCTAAAACATAGTGTGTTCCATGGATGAGAACTGTGCTGTGTGTTTCCCTTCGGAAATGGAGTTAAATCCCAGGCTCTGTGTCTTCCTACAAGCAAGACATCTTTTCAGGTAAATGCAGTCACTTTTCAGCTCAAATGAATACAAATCGTTTACGAAGCTCACACGTTTCTCGCTGTTAACTGAAATGAATTGGATGTTAGATGACTTGTGGTTTGTATCAGTTTCAGAAGAAGAGTTGACCTAGATATGGTCCGAATGTGTAGGAAACACCATTCTTTTGTTCTGAGTACCATTAAGTTTCTGGAACTATTAGAGACTCTGTAAAGCAAGAGCATGCTCCTTCTCTAAAACAGAGTGTGTTCCAAGGATGAGAACTGTGCTGTGTGTTTCCCTTCAAAATGGAGTTAAATCCCAGGCTCTGTGTCTTCCTACAAGCAAGACATCATTTCAGGTAAACTCAGTCACTTTTCAGCTCAAAGGAAGCTACATCGTTCACGAAGCTCACACATTTCTTGCTCTTCACTGGAAAGCATTGCATGTTAATGGAACTGTGGTTTGTATCAGTTTCAGAAGAAGAGTTGACCTAGATATGTTCTGTGTGTGTAGGAAACACCATTATTTTGTTCTATCCACAGTCACGTTTCCTGATGTATTAGAGACTCTGAGAAAGCAAGAGCGGGGTTCTTGCTCTAAAGCAGAATGTGTTTCATGGATGAGAACTGTGCTGTGTGTTTCCCTTCAGAAATTTAGTTAAATTCCAGGCTCTGTGTCTTCCTACAAGCAAGATATCTTTTCAGGTAAATGCAGTCACTTTTCAGCTCAAATGAATATAAATCGTTTACGAAGCTCACACGATTCTCGCTCTTAACTGAATAGAATTGGATGTTAGAAGACATGTGGTTTGTATCAGTTTCAGAAGCAGAGTTGTACTAGCAATGCTCCGTATGAGTAGGAAACACCGTTCTTTTGTTCTGAGCACACTTTCATTTTTCTCGCTCTATTAGAGACTCTAGAAAGCAAGAGAGTGTTCTTGCTCTAAAGCAGAGTGTGTTTCACGGAGGACAACTGTGCTGTGTGTTTCCCTTCAGAACAGGAGTTAAATCCTAGGCTCTATGTCTTCCTACAAGCAAGTCTTCATTTCAGTTAAACTCACGCACGTTTCAGCTCAAACAAAGCTACATCTTTTACGTAACTCACCCTATTCTAGCTCTAACTGAAAAGCATTGGATATTAGAGGAACTGTGGTTTGTATCAGTTTCAGAAGAAGAGTTTGACTAGATATGGTCTGTATGTGTAGGAAACTCAATTGTTTTGTTCTGAGCACACTCACGTTTCCTGCTCTATTACAGACTCTAGAAAGCAAGAGCGTGCTTCTTCCTATATGTAGATTGTGTTTCATCGTGAGAACTGTGCTGTGTGTTTCCCATCAGAAATGGAGTTAAATCACAGGCTCTGTATCTTCCTACAAGCAAGACTTCATTTCACGTAAACTCAATCACCTTTCAGCTCAAACAAAACTACATCGTTCATGTAGCTCACACGTTTCTTGCTCTTAATTGTAAAGCATTGGATGTTAGTGGCACTGTGGTCTGTATCAGTTTCAGAAGCAGAGTTGAACTAGCAATGGTCCGTATGTGTAGGAAACACCGTTCTTTTGTTCAGAGTACAATCAAGTATCTGGCTCTATTATAGACTCTAAAAAGCATGAGCATGCTTGGTGCTCTAAAGCAGAGTGTGTTTCATGGATGAGAACTGTGCTGTGTGTTTCCCTTCAGAAATGTAGTTAAATCCCAGGCTCTGTGTCTTCCTACATGCAATACTTCGTTTCAGGTACACTAACTCACATTTCAGCTCAAACAATGATACATCTTTTACGTAGCTCACACGTTTCTTGCTCTAACTGAAAAGCATTGGATATTAGAGGGACTGTGGTTTGTATCAGTTTCAGAAGCAGAGTTGAACTAGCAATGGTCCGTATGTATAGGAAACAACGTTCTTTGTTCACAGTACCCTCAAGTTTCTGGCTCTATTATAGACTCTAGAAAGCAAGAGCATGCTTCGTGCTCTACAGCAGAGTGTGTTTCATGGATGAGAACTGTGCTGTGTGTTTCCCTTCAGAAATGGAGTGAAATCCCAGGCTCTGTGTCTTCCTACAAGCAAGAAATCTTTTCAGGTAAACTCAGTCACTTTTCAGCTCAAAGGAAGCTACATCGTTCACGAAGCTCACACGTTTCTCGCTCTTAACTGAAAAGCATTGGATGATAGAGGACCTGTGGTTTGTATCAGTTTCAGAAGCAGAGTTGAACTAAATATGGTCCTCATGTATAGGAAACACCGTTCTTTTGTTCTGAGCACACTCACGTTTCCTGCTATATTAGAGAATCTAGAAAGCAATAGCGTGCTTCTTCCTATACGCAGAGTGTGTTTCAAGGATGAGAAATGTGCTGTGTGTTTCCCTTCAGAAATGGAGTTAAATTCCAGGCTCTGTGTCTTCCTACAAGCAAGACTTCATTTCAGGTAAACTCACTCACCTTTCAGCTCAAACAAAGCTACATCGTTTAATTAGCTCACACGTTTCTTGCTCTAACTAAAAAGCATTGGATATTAAAGGAACTGTGGTTTGTATCAGTTTCAGAAGCAGAGTTGGACTAGATATGGTCTGTATGTGTAGGAAACACCGTTCTTTTGTTCTGAGCACACTCACATTTTCTGCACTATTAGAGACTCTAGAAAGCAAGTCGTGCTTCTTCCTATACGGAGAGTGTGTTTCATCGTGAGAACTGTGCTGTGTGTTACCCTTCAGAAAGGGAGTTATATCACAGGTTCTGTATCTTACTACAAGCAAGACTTCCTTTCACGTAAGCTCAGTCACCTTTTTGCTCAAACAAAACTACATTGTTCATGTAGCTCATACGTTTCTTGCTCTTAACTGTAAAGCATTGGATGTTAGTGGCCCTGTGGTCTGTATCAGTTTCAGAAGCAGAGTTGAACTAGCAATGGTCCGTATATGTAGGAAACACCGTTCTTTTGTTCAGAGTACCCTCAAGTTTCTGGCTCTATTGCAGACTCTAGAAAGCAAGAGCATGCTTGGTGCTCTAAAGAACAGCGTGTTTCATGGATGAGAACTGTGCTGTGTGTTTCCCTTCAGAAATGGAGTTAAAGACCAGGCTCTGTGTCTTACTACAAGCAAGACATCTTTTCAGGTAAACTCAGTCACTTTTCATCTCAAAGGAAGCAACATCGTTCACAAAGCTCACACGTTTCTCGCTCTTAACTGAAATGCATTGGATGATAGAGGACCTGTGGTTTGTATCAGTTTCAGAAGCAGAGTTGAACTAGCTATGGTCCGTGTGTCTAGGAAACACTGTTCTTTTGTTCTTAGCACACTCACGTTTCCTGTTTATTAGAGACTCTAGAATGCAACAGCGTGCTTCTTCCTATACGCAGAGTGTGTTTCAAGGATGAGAACTGTGCTGTGTGTTTCCCTTCAGAGATGGAGTTAAATTCCAGGCTCTGTGTCTTCTTTCAAGCAAGACTTCGTTTCACGTAAACTCTGTCAGCTTTCAGCTCAGACAAAGCTACATTGTTCACGTAGCTCACACGTTTCTTGCTGTTAACTGTAAAGCATTGGATGTTAGAGGACCTGTAGTTCGTATCAGTTTCAGTAGCAGAGTTGAACTAGCAATGGTCTTTATATGTAGGAAACACCGTTCTTTTGTTCTGAGCACACTTTCAAGTTTCTGGCTCTATTAGAGACTCTAGAAAGCAAGAGCGTGCTTCTTGCTCTAAAGCAGAGTGTGTTTCATGGAGGACAACTGTGCTGTGTGTTTCCCTTCAGAAATGTAGTTAAATCCCAGACTCTGTGTCTTCCTACATGCAAGACTTCGTTTCAGGTAAACTAACTCACCTTTCAGCTCAAACAAAGCTACATCTTTTACGTAGCTCACACGTTTCTTGCTCTAACTGAAAAGCATTGGATATTAGAGGAACTGTGGGTTGTATCATTTCAGAAGCAGAGTTGGACTAGATATGGTCTGTATGTGTAGGAAACTCCGTTAATTTGTTCTGAGTACACTCACGTTTCCTGTTCTATAGGAGATTCTAGAAATCAAGACCATGCTTCATGCTCTAAAGCAGAGTGTGTTCCATGGATGAGAACTGTGCTGTGTGTTTCCCTTCAGAAATGGAGTTATATCACAGGCTCTGTATCTTCCTACAAGCAGGACTTCGTTTCATGTAAGCAGAGTCAACTTTTAGCTCAAACAAAACTACATCGTTCACGAAGCTAAAACGTTTCTCGCTCTTAACTGAAAAGCATTGGATGTTAGAGGACCTGTGTTTGTATCAGTATCAGAAGCAGAGTTGAACTAGCTATGATCCGTATGTATAGTAAACACCATTCTTTAGTTCTGAGCACACTCACGTTTCCTGCTTTATTAGAGACTCTAGAAAGCAATAGCGTGCTTCTTCCTATACGCAGAGTGTGTTTCAAGGATGAGAACTGTGCTGTGTGTTTCCCTTCAGAAATGGAGTTAAATCCCAGGCTCTGAGTCTTCCTACAAGCAAACATCTTTTCAGGTAAACTCATTCACTTTTAGGCTCAAAGGAAGCTACATCGTTCACGACGCTCACAAGTTTCTATCTCTTAACTGGAAAGCATTTCATGTTACAGGAACTGTGGTTTGTATCAGTTTCAGAAGAAGTGTTGACCTAGATATGGTCCGTATGTGTAGGAAACACCTTTATTTTGTTCTGACCACAGTCTTGTTTCCTGCTGTATTAGAGACACTTAGAAAGCAAGAGCGCGCTTCTTGCTTTAAAGCAGAGTGTGTTTCATGGAAGAGAACTGTGCTGTGTGTTTCCCTTCAGAAATGGTGTTAAATTCCTGGCTCTGTGTCTTCCTACAAGCAAGATATCATTTCAGGTAAACACAGTCACTTTTCAGCTCAAATGAATATAAAACGTTTACGAAGCTCACACGTTTGGCGCTCTTAACTGAAAAGCATTGGATGTTAGATGACTTGTGGTTTGTATCAGTTTCAGAAGCAGAGTTGAACTAGCAATGGTCCATATGTGTAGGAAACACCGTTCTTTTCTTCAGAGTACCCTCAAGTTTCTGGCTCTATTATAGACTCTAGAAAGCAAGAGCTTGCTTCTTGCTCTAAAGCAGAGTGTGTTACACGGAGGACAACTGTGCTGTGTTTTTCCCTTCAGAAATGGAGTTAAATCCCAGGCTCTGTGTCTTCCTACAAGCAAGACATCTTTTCAGGTAATCTCAGTCACTTTTCAGCTCAAAGGAAGCTAAATCGTTCACGAAGCTCACACGTTTCTCGCTCTTAACTGGAAAGCATTGCATGTTCGAGCAACTGTGGTTTGTATCAGTTTCAGAAGAAGAGTTGACATAGATATGGTCAGTTTGTGTAGGAAACACCGTTATTTGTTCTGACCACAGTCACGTTTCCTGCTGTATTAGAGACTCTTAAAAAGCAAGAGAATGCTTGTTGCTCTAAAGCATAGTGTGTTTCGTGGATGAGAACTGTGCTGTGTGTTTCCCTTCAGAAATGGCGTTAAATTCCAGGCTCTGTGTCCTCCTGCAAGCAAGACATCATTTCAGGTAAACGCAGTTACTTTTCAGCTCAAATGAATATAAATCGTTTACGAAGCTCACAAGTTTCTCGCTCTTAACTGAAAAGCATTGGATGTTAGAAAACTTGTGGTTTGTATAAGTTTCAGAAGCAGAGTTGAACTAGCAATGGTCCGTATGTGTTGGAAACACCGTTCTTTTGTTCTGAGCACACTTTCAAGTTTCTGGCTCTATTATAGACTCAGGAAAGCAAGAGCGTGCTTCTTGCTCTAAAGCAGAGTGTTTCACGGAGGACAACTGTGCTGTGTGTTTCCCTTCAGAAATGGAGTTAAATCCCAGGCTCTGTGTCTTCCTACATGCAAGACATCATTTCAGGTAAACAGAGTTACTTTTCAGCTGAAATGAATATAAATCATTACGAAGCTCACATGTTTCTCGCTCTTAACTGAAAAGCATTGGATGTTAGATAACTTGTGGTTTGTATAAGTTTCAGAAGCAGAGCTGAACTAGCAAGGGTCCGTATGTGTTGGAAACACCGTTCTTTTGTTCTGAGCACACTTTCAAGTTTCTGGCTCTATTATAGACTCAGGAAAGCAAGAGCGTGCTTCTTGCTCTAAAGCAGAGTGTTTCACGGAGGACAACTGTGCTGTGTGTTTCCCTTCAGAAATGGAGTTCATTCCCAGGCTCTGTGTCTTCCTACATGCAAGACATCATTTCAGGTAAACAGAGATACTTTTCAGCTCAAATGAATATAAATCGTTTACGAAGCTCACACGTTTCTCGCTCTTAACTGAAAAGCATTGTATGTTAGATGGCCTGTGGTTTGTATCAGTTTCAGAAGCAGAGTTAAACTAGCAATGGTCCGTATGTGTACGAAACACCGTTCTTTTGTTCCAACCACCCCAACGTTTCCTGCTCTATTAGAGACTCTAAAAAGCAAGAGCGTGCTTCTTGCTATAAGCAGAGTGTGTTTCTTGGATGAGAACTGTGCATTGTGTTTCCATTCAGAATGGAGTTAAATCTCAGGCTCTGTGTCTTTATACAAGCAAGACATCTTTTCAGGTAAACTCCGTCACTTTTCAGCTCAAAGGAAGATACATGATTCACGAAGCTCACACGTTTCTTCTTCGTAACTGGAAAGCATTTGATGTTAGTGGAAGTATGGTTTCTATCAGTTTCAGAAGAAGAGTTGAACTAGATATGGTCTGTATGTGTAGGAAACACCGTTCTTTTCCTCTGAGCACACTCATGTTTCCTGATTTAGTAGAGGCCCTAGAAAGCAAGAGCGTGCTTCTTGCTCTAAAGCAGAGTGTGTTTCATGGATGAGAACTGTGATGTGTGTTTCCCTTCAGAAAAGGAGTTAAATACCAGGCTCTGGGTCTTCCTACAAATAGACATAATTCAGGTAAAGGCAGTCACTTTTAACTCAAACGAATATAAATCATTCACAAAGCTCATTCGTTTCTCGCTCTTAACTGAAAAGCATTGCATGTTAGAGGAACTGTGGTTTGTATCAGTTTCAGAAGCAGAGTTGAACTAGCAATGGTCCCTACACGTAGGAAACACTGTTCTTTTGTTCTGAGTACCCTCAAATCTATTGCTCTATTAGAAACTCTAGAAAGCAGGAGCATGATTCTGGCTCTAAAGCAGAGTGTGTTTCACGGATGACAACTGTGCTGTGTGTTTCCCTTCAGAAATGGAGTAAAATCCCTGGCTCTGTGTCTTCCTACAAGCAAGATTTCGTTTCAGGTAAACTCACTCATGATTCAGCTCAAACAAGGCTACATCGTTTATGTAGCTCACACGTTTCTTGCTCTAACTGAAAAGCATTTGATATTAGAGGAACTGTGGTTTGTATCAGTTCCGATGCAGAGTAGGACAAGATATATTCTGTATGTGTAGGAAACTCTGTTCTTCTGTTTTGAGCACACTCATGTTTCCTGCTCTATTATAGACTCTAGAAAGCAAGAGCGTTCTTCCTGCTCTAAAGCAGACTGTGTTTTATCGATGAGAACTGTACTGTTTGTTTCCCTTCAGAAATTTAGTTAAATCTCAGGCTCTGTGTCTTCCTAAAAGCAAGACTTCGTTTAAGGTAAACTCAGTCACCTTTCAGCTCAAACAAAGGTACATAGTTCTCAGAGCTCACACGTTTCTCGCTCTTAACTGTAAAGCATTGGATATTAGAGGACCTGTTTTTTGTATCAGTTTCAAGAAGCAGAGTTGAACTAGCAATGGTCCGTATGTGTACGAAACACCGTTCTTTTGTTCCAACCACCCTCACGTTTCCTGCTCTATTAGAGACTCTAGAAAGCAAGAGCGTGCTTCTTGCTCTAAAGCAGAGTGTGTTTCTTGGATGAGAACTGTGCAGTGTGTTTCCATTCAGAATGGAGTTAAATCTCAGGCTCTGTGTTTTATACAAGCAAGACATCTTTTCAGGTAAACTCAGTCACTTTTTGCTCAAAGGAAGCTACATCGTTCACGAAGCTCACACGTTTCTCGCCCTTAACTGTAAAGCATTGTATATTAGCGGACCTGTTTTTTGTATCAGTTTCAGAAGGAGAGTTGAACTAGCAATGGTCCGTATGTGTAGGAAACACCGTTCTTTTGTTCTGATAACACTCAAGTTTCTGGCTCTAATAGAGACCCTAGAACGCAAGAGCATGCTTCTTGCTCTAAGGCAGAGTGTGTTTCATGGATGAGAACCGTGCTTTGTGTTTCCCTTCCGAAATGGAGTTAAATCCCAGGCTGTGTGTCTTCCTACAACGAGATATCATTTCATGTAAACCCAGTCACTTTTAGCTCAAACGAATATAAATCTTTCACAAAGCTCACACACTTGTCGTTCTTATCTCTAATGCATTGGATGTTAGATGACCTGTGGTTTGTATCAGTTTCAGAAGCAGTTTCGAACTAGCAATGATCCGTATGTGTATGAAACACCGTTATTTTTTCTTACCTCAGTCACGTTTCCTGCTGAATTAGAGACCCTTAGAAAGCAAGAGCGTGCTTCCTGCTCTAAAGCAGAGTGTGTTTCATGGATGAGAACTGTTCTGTGGGTTTGCCTTGAGAAATGGAGTTAAATCACAGGCTCTGTGTCTTCCTACAAGCAAGACTTCTTTTCATGTAAACTCAGTAACTTTTCAGCTCAAACAAAACTCCATTGTTCATATAACTCACACTTTTCTGGCTCTTAACGGAAAAGAATTGGATGTTAGAGGACCTGTGGTTTGTATCAGTTTCAGAAGCAGAGTTGAACTAGATATGGTCCGTATGTGTAGGAAACACCATTATTTTGTTCTGACCCCATTCTCTTTACCTGCTCTATTAGAGACTCCAGAATGCAAGAAGGTGCTTCTTGCTATAAGCAGAATGTGTTTCATGGATGAGAACTGTGCTGTTTGTTTCCCTTCAGAAATGGTGTAAAATCACAGGCTCTGAGTCTTCCTACAAGCATGATTTCATTTCATGTAAACTCAGTTACTTTTCAGCTCAAACAAAACTACATCGTTCACATAGCTCACATGTTTCTCGCTCTTAACTGAAAAGCATTGGATGTTAGAGGACCAGTGGCTTGTATCAGTTTCAGAAGCAGAGTTGAACTAGATATGGTCCGTATGTGTAGGAAACACCGTTATTTTGTTCTGACCCCACTCACTTTGCCTGCTGTATTAGAGACCCTAGAAAGCAAGAGCGTGCTTCTTGCTCTAAAGCAGAGTGTGTTTCATGGATGAGAACTGTGCTGTGTGTTTCTCTTCAGAAATGGAGTTAAATCCCAGGCTCTGTGTCTTCCTACAACAGGATATCATTTCAGGTAAACGCAGTCACTTTTAGCTCAAACGAATATAAACTTTCACGAAGCTCACACGTTTGTCGCTCTTAACTGAAAAGCCTTGGATGTTAGATGACCTGTGGTTTGTATCAGTTTCATAAGCAGAGTTGAACTAGCAATGGTCCATATGTGTTTGTAAACACCGTTCTTTTGTTCTGAGCATACACACGTTTCCTAGTCTATTAGAGAATCTAGAAAGCAACAGCGTGCTTCTTGCAATAAGCAGAGTGTGTTTCATGGATGACAACTGTGCTGTGTGTTTCCCTTCAGAAATGGTGTTAAATCACAGGCTCTGTGTCTTCCTACCACCAAGACTTGTTTCAGGTAAACTCACTCACGTTTCAGCTCAAACAAAGCTACATCGTTTATGTTGCTCACACATTTCTTGCTCTTAACAGAAAAGCATTGGATGTTAGAAGAACTGTGGTTTGTATCAGTTTCAGAAGCAGAGTTGAACTGGATATGGTCTGTATGTGTAGGAAATACGTTCTTTTGTTCTGAGCACACTCACGTTTCCTGCTCTAATATAGACTCTAGAAAGCACGGGCGTGCTTCTTGCGCTAAAGCAGACTGTGTTTCGTGGATGAGAACTGTGCTGTGTTTCCCTTCAGAAATGGAGTTAAATCCCAGTCTCTGTGTCTTCCTAAAACCCAGAATTCCTTTAATGTAAACTCAGTCACCTTTCAGCTCAAACAAAGATACATAGTTTTCGTAGCTCACACGTTTCTCACTCTTAACTGTAAAGCATTAGATATTAGAGGACCTGTGGTTTGTATGAGTTTCAGAAGCAGTGTTGAACTAGCAATGATCTGTATGTGTAGGAAACACCGTTCTTTTGTTCTAAGCACTCAAAACTTTCTGGCTCTATTAGAGACTCTAGAAAGCAAGAGAATGCTTCTGGCTCTGAAGCATAATGTGCTGCATGGATTAGAACTGTGCTGTGTGTTTCCCTTCAAAAATGGATTTAAATCCCAGGCTCTGTGTCTTCCTACAAGCAAGACATCTTTTCAGGTAAACTCAGTCACTTTTCAGCTCAAAGTTCACTACATCTTTCACGAAGCTCACACGTTTCGCGCTCTTAACTGGAAAGCATTGCATGTTAGAAGAACTGTGGTTTGTATCAGTTTCAGAAGAAGAGTTGACCTAGATATGGGTCGTATGTGTAGGAAACACCGTTATTTTGTTCTGACCACAATCACGTTTCCTGCTGAATTTGAGACTCATAGAAAGCAAGAGCGTGCTTCTTGCTCTAAAGCAGAGTGTGTTTCATGGATGAGAACTGTGCTGTGTTTTTCCCTTCAGAAATGGAGTTAAATCCCAGGCTCTGTGTCTTCCTACAAGCAAGACATCTTTTCAGGTAAACTCAGTCACTTTTCAGCACAAAGTTCGCTACATCGTTCACGAAGCTCACACATTTCTCGCCCTTAACTCTAAAGCATTGGATGTTATATGACCTGTGGTTTGTATCAGTTTCAGAATCAGAATTAAACTAGCAATGGTCCGTATGTGTAGGAAACATCGTTCATTTCTCCTAACCAACTCACGTTTCCTACTCTATTAGAGACTCTAGAAAGCAAGAGCGTGCTTCTTGCACTAAAGCATACTGTGTTTCATGGATGAGATCTGTGCTGTGTGTTTCCCTTCAGAAATCGAGTTAAATCCCAGGCTCTGTGTCTTCCTAAATGTAAGACTTCCTTTAAGGTAAACTCAGTCACCTTTCAGCACAAACAAAGATACATAGTACTCGTAGCTCACACGTTTCTCCCTCTTAACTGTAAAGCATTGGATATTAGAGGACCTGTGGTTTGTACCAGTTTCAGAAGTAGAGTTGAACTCGTAATGGTCCGTATGTGTAAGAAATTCTGTTCTTTTGTTCTGAGCACCCTCACGTTTCTGGTTCTATTAGAGAATCTAGAAAGCAAGAGCATGCTTCTTGCTCTAAAGCAGAATGTGCTTCATGGATTAGAACTGTGCTGTGTGTTTCCCTTCAGAAATGGAGTTAAATCCCAGTCTCTGTGTCTTCCTACAAGAAAGACATCTTTTCATGTAAACTCAGTCACTTTTCAGCTCAAAGTTCGCTACATCGTTCACGAAGCTCACACTTTTCTCGCTCTTAACTGGAAAGCATTGCATGTTAGAGGAACTGTGGTTTGTATCAGTTTCAGAAGAAGAGTTGACCTAGATATGGTCCGTCTGTGTAGGAAACACTGTTCTTTTGTTCTGAGCACACTCATGTCTCCTGCTATATTAGGGGCTCTAGAAAGCAAGAGCGTGCTTTTTGCTCTAAAGCAGAGTGTGTTTCATGGATGACAACTGTGCTGTGCGTTTCCCTTCAGAAATGGAGTTAAATCACAGACTCTGTGTCTTCCTACAAGCAAGAGTTCCTTTCATGTAATCTCAGTAAATTTTCACATCAAACAAAACTACATCGTTCACATAACTCACAAGTTTCTGACTCTTAACGGAAAAGAATTGGATGTTAGAGGACATGTGGTTTGTATCAGTTTCAGAAGCAGAGTTGAACTAGATATGGTCCGTATTTGTAGGAAACACCGTTATTTTGTTCTGACCCCACTCTCTTTACCTGCTCTATTAGAGACTCCAGAAAGCAAGAAGGTGCTTCTTGCTATAAGCAGAATGTATTTCATGGATGAGAACTGTACTGTGTGTTTCCCTTCAGAAATGGTGTAAAATCACAGGCTCCGTGTCTTCCTAGAAGCATGACATTGTTCCTTGTAAACTCAGTTACTTTTCAGCTCAAACAAAACTACATCATTCACATAGCTCACGTGTTTCTCGCTCTTAACTGAAAAGCATTGGATGTTAGAGGACCTGTGGTTTGTATCAGTTTCAGAAGCAGAGTTGAACTAGATATGGAACTTATGTGTAGGAAACACCGTTCTGTTGTTCTTACCACACCCACTTTACCTGCTGTATTAGAGAACCAAGAAAGTAAGAGCGTGCTTCAGCTCTAAAGCAGAGTGTGTTTCATGGATGAGAATTGTGCTGTCTGTTTCCCTTCAGAATGGAGTTAAATCCCAGGCTCTGTGTCTTCCTGAAAGCAAGACTTCGTTTAAGGTAAACTCAGTCACCTTTCAGCTCAAACAAAAGATACATAGTTCTCGAAGCTCACACATTTCTCGCTCTTAACTGTAAAGCATTGGATATTAGAGGACCTGTGTTTTGTATCAGTTTCAGAAGCAGAGTTGAACTAGCAATGGTCTGTATGTGTAGGAAACACCGTTCTTTTGTTCTGAGCACACTCAAGTGTCTGGCTCTTTTAGAGACCCTAGAAAGCAAGAGCGTGCTTCTTGCTCTAAAGCAGAGTGTGTTTCATGGATGAGTACTGTGATTTGTGTTTCCCTTCCAAAATGGAGTTAAATCCCAGGCTCTGTGTCTTCTTACAACTATATATCATTTCATGTAAACGCAGTCACTTTTAGCTCTTACGAATATAAATCTTTCACGAAGCTCACACGTTTGTCGCTCTTAACTCTAAAGCATTGGATGTTAGATGACCTGTGGTTTGTATCAGTTTCAGAAGCAGAATTAAACTAGCACTGGTCCGTATGTGTAGGAAACCCCGTTATTTTGTTCTGACCCCACTCACTTTACCTGCTCTATTAGAGACTCCTGAAAGCAAGAATGTGCTTCTTGCTATAAGCAGAATGTGTTTCATGGCTGAGAATTGTGCTGTGAGTTTTCCTTCAGAAATGGTGTAAAATAACAAGCTCCGTGTCTTCCTACAAGCATGAATTCGTTTCATGTAAACTCAGTTACTTTTCAGCTCAAACAAAACAACATCATTCACATAGCTCATGTATTTCTCGCTCTTATCAGAAAAGCATTGGATGTTAGAGGACCTGTGGTTTGTATCAGTTTCAGAAGCAGAGTTGAACTAGATATGGAACTTATGTGTAGGAAACACCATTCTGTTGTTCTTACCACACCCACTTTACCTGCTGTATTAGAGACCCTAGAAAGTAAGAGCGTGCTTCTTGCTCTAAAGCAGAGTGTGTTTCATGGATGAGAACTGTGCTGTGTGTTTCCCTTCAGAAATGGAGTTAAATCCCAGGCTCTGTGTCTTCCTACAAGAGTTTATCATTTCAGGTAAACGCAGTCACTTTTAGCTCAAACGAATATAATCTTTCACAAAGCTCACACGTTTGTCGCTCTTAACTGAAAAGCATTGGATGTTAGATGACCTGTGGTTTGTATCAGTTTCAGAAGCAGAGTTGAACTAGCAATGGTCCATATGTGTAGAAAACACCGTTCTATTGTTCTGAGCATACACACGTTTCTTGCTCTATTAGAGACTCTAGAGAGCAAAAGCATGCTTCTTGCTATAAGCAGAGTGTGTTTCATGGATGAATACTGTGCTGTGGGTTTCCCTTCAGAAATGGAGTTGAATCACAGGCTCTGTGTCTTCCTACCACCAAGACTTCGTTTCAGGTAATCTCACTCACTTTTCAGCTCAAACAAAGCTACATCATTTACGTTGCTCACACGTTTCTCGCTCTTAAACGAAAAGCATTGGATGTTAGAAGAACTGTGGTTTGTATCAGTTTCAGAAGCAGAGTTGAACTGGATATGGTCTGTATGTGTAGGAAATCCGTTCCTTTTTCTGAGCACACTCACGTTTCCTGCTCGAATATAGACTCTAGAAAGCATGGGCGTGCTTCTTGCTCTAAAGCAGACTGTGTTTCATGGATGAGAACTGTGCTGTGTGTTTCCCTTCAGAAATGGAGTTAAATCCCAGGCTCTGTGTCTTCCTAAAAGCAAGACTTCGTTTAAGGTAAACTCAGGCACCTTTCAGCTCGAACAAAAGATACATAGTTCTCAGAGCACACATGTCTCTCGCTCTTAACTGTAAAGCATTGGATATTAGAGGACCTGTGTTTTGTATCAGAAGCAGAGTTAAAATAGCAATGGTCCGTATGTGTAGGAAACATAGTTCTTTTGTTCTAACCAACTCACGTTTCCTACTCTATTAGACACTCTAGAAAGCAAGAGCATGCTTCTTGCTCTAAAGCAGATTGTGCTTCATGGATTAGAACTGTGCTGTGTGTTTCCCTTCAGAAATGGAGTTAAATCCCAGGCTATGTGTCTTCCTATAAGCAAGACATCTTTTCAGGTAAACTCAGTCACTTTTCAGTTCAAAGGAAGCAACATCGTTCACGAAGCTCACACGTTTCTCGCTCTTAACTGGAAAGTATTGCATGTTAGAGGAACTGTGGTTTGTATCAGTTTCAGAAGAAGAGTTGACCTAGATATGGTCTGTATGTGTAGGAAACACCATTATTTTGTTCTGACCACAGTCACGTGTCCTGCTGAATTAGAGACTCTTAGAAAGCAAGAGCATGCTTCTTGCTCTAAATCAGAGTGTGTTTCATGGATGAGAACTGTGCTGTGTGTTTCCCTTCAAAAATGGAGTTAAATTCCAGGCTCTGTGTCTTCCTACATGCAAGACATCATTTCAGGTTATTGGAGTCACTTTTCAGCTCAAATGAATATAAATCGTTTACGAAGCTCACACGTTTCTCGCACTTAACTGAAAAGCATTGGATGTTGCATGACTTGTGGTTTGTATCAGTTTCAGAAGCAGAGTTGAACTAGCAATGGTCCGTATATGTAGGAAACACCGTTCTTTTGTTCTGAGCACACTTTCAAGTTTCTGGCTCTATTAGAGACTCTAGAAAGAAAGATCGTGCTTCTTGTTCTAAAGCAGAGTGTGTTTCATGGATTAGAACTGTGCTGTGTGTTTCCCTTCAGAATGGAGTTAAATCCCAGGCTCTGTGTCTTCATACAACCATACATCTTTTCAGGTAAACTCAGTCACTTTTCAGCTCAAAGGAAGCTACATGGTTCACGAAGCTCACACGTTTCTTGTTTGTAACTGGAAAGCATTTGATGTTAGAGGAACTGTGGTTTCTATCAGTTTCAGAAGAAGAGTTAAACTAGATATGGTCCGTATGTGTAGGAAACACCCTTCTTTTGTTCTGAGCACACTCATGTTTCCTGCTTTATTAGAGGCTCTAGAAAGCAAGAGCATGCTTTTTGCTCTAAATCAGAGTGTGTTTCATGGATGACAACTGTGCTGTGGTTTTCCCTTCAGAAATGGAGTTAAATCACAGGCTCTGTGTCTTCCTAAAGCAAGACTTCTTTTCATGTAAACTCAGTAACTTTTCAGCTCAAACAAAACTACATCGTTCACGTAACTCACACGTTTCTGGCTCTTAACGGAAAAGAATTGGATGTTAGAGGACCTGTGGTTTGTATCAGTTTCAGAAGCAGAGTTGAACTACATATGATCCGTATGTGTAGGAAACACCGGTACTTTGTTCTGACCCCACTCACTTTACCTGCTATATTAGAGACTCCAGAAAGCAAGAAGGTGCCTCTTGCTATAAGCAGAATGTGTTTCATGGATGAGAACTGTGCTGTGTGTTTCCCTTCAGAAATGGTGTAAAATCACAGGCTCTGTGACTACATACAAGCATGACTTCGTTTCATGTAAACTCAGTTACTTTTCAGCTCAAACAAAAATACATCGTTCACATAGCTCACATGTTTCTCGCTCTTAACTGAAAAGCATTGGATGTTAGAGGACCTGTGGCTTGTATCAGTTTCAGAAGCAGAGTTGAACTAGCAATTTTCCATATGTGTAGTAAACACCGTTCTTTTGTTCTGAGCATACACACGTTTCCTGCTCTATTAGAGACTCTAGAAAGCAACAGCGTGCTTCTTGCTATAAGCAGAGTGTGTTTCATGGATGACAACAGTGCTGTGTGTTTCCCTTCAGAAATGGAGTTAAATCACAGGCTCTGTGTCTTCCTACCACCAAGAATTCGTTTCAGGTAGACTCACTCACGTTTCAGCTCAAACAAAGCTACATCGTTTACGTTGCTCACACGTTTCTCGCTCTTAACTGAAAAGCATTGGATGTTAGAAGTACTGTGGTTTGTATCAGTTTCAGAAGCAGAGTTGAACTGGATATGGTCTGTAGGTGTAGGAAAATCGTTCTTTTGTTCTGAGCACAATCAAGTTTCTCGCTCTAGTAGAGACTCTAGAAAGCAAGAGCGTGCTTCTTGCTCTAAAGCACAGTGTGTTTCATGCATGAGAACTGTGATGTGTGTTTCCCTTCAGAGATGGAGTTAAATCCCAGCCTCTGTGTCTTCCTACAAGGAAGACATCTTTTCAGGTAAACTCAGTCACTTTTCAGCTCAAAGGAAGCTACATCATTCACGAAGTTCACAAGTTCTCGTTTGTAACTGGAAAGCATTGGATGTTAGAGGACCCTTGGTTTGTATCAGTTTCAGAAGCAGAGTTTTACTAGATATGGAACATATGTGTAGGAAACACCATTCTGTTGTTCTGACCACACTCACTTTCCTGCTGTATTAGAGACCCTAGAAATCAACAGCGTGCTTCTTGCTCTAAAGCAGAGTGTGTTTCATGGGTGAGAACCGTGCTGTGTGTTTCCCTTCAGAAATGGAGTAAAACCCATTTTGGGCTCAAATGATTTTACACAGTTCAAGAACCCAACGCGATTCTCACTATTTACTAAGGAGAAATTATGTAAGTGGAGCTGTGCTTTGTATCAGTTTCATAAGCAGAGTGGATTTACAAATGGTCCCTATGAGTGGGAAACACAGTTCTTTTTTTGAGGGCATGCTCATGGTTCTTGCTGTATTGGAGATGCTGGAAAGAAGAGCTTGGTTCTTGCCTTAAAACAGAGTGTGTTCCATGGATGAGATCCCTGTTCGGAATTTCCCACAGAAAATAGGTTAAACCACAGGATCTGTGTCTTCCTACAAGCAAGAGTTCATTTCAGGTAAACCCAGGGTATTTTGGGCTCAAATGATTTTACACATTCAAGAACCCAACGCGATTCTAGCTATTAACTAAAGAACATTTATGAAAGTGGAGCTGTGGTTTGTATCAGTTTCATGAGCAGAGTTGAACTACATATAGTCCGTATGAGTAGGAAACACAGTTCTTTTTTGAGGATTTGGTCATGGTTCTTGCTGTATTGGAGACGTTGGAAAGAAGAGCTTGCTTCTTGCGTTAAAACAGAGTGTGTTTCATGGATGAGAACACTGGTCTGAATTTACGTTCAGAAACGGAGTAAACCCCAGGATCTCTGTCTTCCTACAAGCAAGAGTTCATTTCTATTAAACCAAGTCAATTTTGGGCTCAAATGATTTTACACAGTTAAAGAACCCAAGGCTATTCTCACTTTTAACTAAAGAGCATTTTTGTAAGGGGAGCTGTGGTTTGCATCAGTTTCAAAAGCAGACTTGATTTACATATGGTCCGTATGAGTAGGAAACACAGTTCTTTTTTTCAGGGCATGATCATGGAACATGCTGTATTGGAATTACAGGAAAGAAGAGCTTGCTTCTTGTGTTAGAATAGAGAGTGTTCCATGGATGAGAACCCTGGTCTGAATTTACCTTCAGAAACGGAGTAAAACCCTAGGATCTGTGTCCTCCTAAAAGCAAGCATTCATTTCTGGTAAACAAAGAGAATTTGGGCTCAAGTGATTATACACAATTCAGAAACCCATCGTGATTCTCACTATTAACTAAAGAGCATTTATGTAACAGGACTTGTGGTTTGTATCAGTTTCATAAGTAGAGCTGATTTACATATGGTCCATATGAATAGGAAACACAGCTCTTTTTTTGAGGGCATGCTCATGGTTCTTGCTGTATTTTAGATGATGGAATGAAGAGCTTGCTTCTTGCGTTAAAACAGTGTGTGTTCCATGGATGAGAACCCTGGTCTAAATTTACCTTCAAAAACAGAGTTAAACCCCAGGATTTGTGTCTTCCTACAAGCAATAGACCATTTCTGGTAAATGAAGTGAATTTTGGGCTCAAATGATTTTACACAGTTCAAGAACCCAACACGATTCTCACTATTAACTAAAGAGCCTTTATGAAAGTGGAGCTGTGGTTTCTATCAGTTTCATAAGAAGAGATGAACTACGTATGGTCCTTATGAGTAGGAGGCATAGTTCTTTTTTCTGGGCATGCTCATGGTACTTGCTGTATTGGAGGCTCTGGAAAGAAGAGCTTGCTTCTTGACTTAAAACAGAGTGTGTTCCATGGATGAGATCCCTGGTCTGAATTTCCCACAGAAACGGAGTTAAACCACAGGATCTGTGTCTTCATATAAGCAAGAGTTCATTTCTGTTAAACCCTGTGAATTTTGGGCTCTAATGATTTTACACAGTTCAGAAACCCAACTAGATTCTCACTATTTACTAAAAAGCATTTATGTAAGATGAGCTCTGGTTTGTATCAGTTTCATGAGTAGAGTTGCTTTACAATGGTACTTATGAGTAGGAAACACTGTTCTTTTTTTCAGAGCATGCTCATGGAACTTGCTGTATTGGAGATGCTTGAAAGAAGAGCTTGCTTCTTGCGTTAAAACTGAATGTGTTCCATGGATGAGAACCCTGGTCAGAATTTACCTTCAGAAACAGAGTTAAACCACAGGATCTGTGCCTTCCTACAAGCGAGAGTTCATTTCTGGTAAACAACGTGAATTTTGGGCTCAAATGATTTTACACAGTTCAAGAACCCAACACAATTCTCACTATTTACTAATGAGCATTGATGTAAGAGGAGCTCTGGTTTGTATCAGTTTCATAAGCTGAGTGTCTTTACATATGCTCCCTTTTAGTAGGAAAGACAGTTCTTTTTTTCTGGGCATGCTCATGGTTCTTGCTGTATTGAAGAAGCTGGAAATAAGAGCTTGGTTCTTTCCTTAAAAGAGAGTGTGTTCCATGGATGAGATCCCTGGTCTGAATTTCCCACAGAAACGGAGTTAAAACCCAGGATCTGTGTCTTCCTACTAGCAAGAGTTCATTTCTGGTAAACCCAGTGAATTTTGGGCTCTAATGATTTTACACAGTTCAAGAACCCAACGCGATTCTCACTATTAACTAAAGAGCCTTTATGAAAGTGGAGCTGTGGGTTGTATCAGTTTCATCAGCAGAGATGAACTACATATGGTCTGTACGATTAGGAAGCACAGTTCTTTATTTCAGGGCATGCTCATGGTACTTGCTGTATTGGAGACGCAGGAAAGTAGAGCTTGCTTCTTGCGTTAAAACAGAGTGGGTTCCATGGATGAGAACACTGGTCTGAATTTCCTTTCAGACACGGAGTTAAACCACGGGATCTGTGTCTTCATACATGCAAGAGTTCTTTTCTGGTATCCAAGTAAATTTGGGGCTCAAATGATTTTACACGCTTCAAGAACCATCACTATTCTCACTGTTAACTAAAGAGTATTTATGTAAGTGGAGCTGTGGTATGTATCAGTTGCATATGCAGACTTGAATTACATATGGTCAGTATGTGTAGGAAACACAGTTCTTTTTTTCAGGGCATGCTCGTGGTACTTGCTGTATTGGAGATGCTAGAAAGAAGAGCTTGTTTCTTGCGTTAAATCACAGTGTGTTACATGGATGAGAACACTGGTCTGAATTTCCCTTTAGAAACGGAGTTAAACCGCAGGTTCTGTGTCTTCCTGCAAGCCAGAGTTCATTTCTGGTAAACAAAGAGAATTTTGGGCTCAAATGATTTTACACAGTTCAAAAACCCAAGTAGATTCTAACTATTTACTAAAGAGCATTTATGTAAGAGGAGCTCTGGTTTGTATCAGTTTCATAAGCTGAGTTGATTTACATATGGTCCATATGAGGAGGAAACACAGTTCCTTTTTTGACGACATGCTCATGGTTCATGCTGTATTGGAGACGCTGGAAATAAGAGCTTGCTTCTTGCGTAAAAAAGAGTGTGTTTCAAGGATGAGAACACAGGTCTGAATTTCCCTTCAGAAACGGAGTTAAACCCCAGGATCTGCGTCTTCCTACAAGCAAGAGTTCATTTCAGGAAAACACAGTGAATTTTAAGCTCAAGTGATTTTACACAGTTCAAAAACTTATCGTGATTCTCACTATTAACTAAAGAGCATTTATGTAAGAGGAGCTGTGGTTTTATCAGTTTCATAACCATAGTTGAACTATGTATGGTCTGTATGAGTAGGAAACACAGTTCTTTTTTTTGGGGCATGCTCATGGTTATTGCTGTATTGGAGACACTGGAAAGAAGAGCTTGCTTCTTGCCTGAAAACAGAGTGTGTTTCATGTATGAGAACACTGGTCTGAATTTCCATTCAAAAACGGAGTCAAACAACAGATTCTGTGTCTTCCTAAAAGCAAGAGTTCATTTCTGGTAAACCAAGTGAATTTTGGGCTCAAATGATTTTACACAGTTCAAGAACCCAACGCGATTCTCACTATTAACTAAAGAGCCTTTATGAAAGTGGAGCTGTGGTTTCTGTCAGTTTCATAAGCAGAGAAGAACTACGTATGGTCCATGTGAGTAGGAGGCATAGTTCTTTTTTCAGGGCATCATCATGGTACTGGCTGTATTGGAGGTTCTGGAAAGAAGAGCTTGGTTCTTGACTTAAAACAGAGTGTGTTCCATGGATGACATCCCTGGTCTGAATTTCCCACAGAAACGGAGTTAAACCACAGGATCTGTGTCTTCATATAAGCAAGAGTTCATTTCTGTTAAACCCAGTGAATTTTGGCCTCTAATGATTTTACACAGTTCAGAAACCCAACTAGATTCTCACTATTTACTAAAAAGCATTTATGTAAGATGAGCTCTGGTTTGTATCAGTTTCATGAGTAGAGTTGCTTTACAATGGTACTTATGAGTAGGAAACACTGTTCTTTTTTTCAGGGCATGCTCATGGAACTTGCTGTATTGGAGATGCTTGAAAGAAGAGCTTGCTTCTTGCGTTAAAACTGAGTGTGTTCCATGGATGAGAACCCTGGTCAAAATTTACCTTCAGAAACAGAG
The DNA here is from genome assembly GCA_949786405.1 of Onychomys arenicola. NCBI lineage: Eukaryota > Metazoa > Chordata > Mammalia > Rodentia > Cricetidae > Onychomys > Onychomys arenicola. Next base: position 971,558 of record CATKUM010000061.1, on the reverse strand, counting down.
TTAAACCACAGGATCTGTGCCTTCCTACAAGCAAGAGTTCATTTCTGGTAAACAACGTGAATTTTGGGCTCAAATGATTTTACACAGTTCAAGAACCCAACACAATTCTCACTATTTACTAAAGAGCATTGATGTAAGAGGAGCTCTGGTTTGTATCAGTTTCATAAGCTGAGTTGATTTAAATATGGTCCATATGAGCAGGAAACACAGTTCTTTTTTGATGGCATGCTCATGTTACTTACTGTATTGAAGAAGCTGGAAAGAAGAGCTTGGTTCTTGCCTTAAAACAGAGTGTGTTCCATGGATGAGATCCCTGGTCTGAATTTCCCACAGAAACGGAGTTAAACCACAGGATCTGTGTCTTCCTAAAAGCAAGAGTTTATTTCTGGTAAACCAAGTGAATTTTGCCCTCAAATGATTTTACACAGTTCAAGAACCAAGCGCGATTCTCACTACTTACTAAAGAGCATTTATGTAATTGGAGCTGTGGTTTGTATCAGTTTCATAAACAGAGTGGATTTACATATGGTCCCTTTTAGTAGGAAAGACAGTTCTTTTTCTCTGGGCATGCTCATGGCTCTGCATTTATAGGAGAAACTTGAAAGAAGAGCTTGCTTCTTGCCTGAAAACGGAGTGTGTTGCATGGATGAGAACACTGGTCTTAATTTCCCTTCAGAAACAGAGTCAAACCACAGGATCTGTGTCTTCCTAAAAGCAAGAGATCATTTCTGGTATACCAAGTGAATTTTGGGCTCAAATGATTTTACACAGTTCAAGAACCCAACGTGATTCTCACTATTTACTAAAGAGCATTTATGTAAGTGGATCTGTGGTTTGTATCAGTTTCATAAGCAGAGTGGATTTACATATGGTCCCTATTAGAAGGAAAAACAGTTCTTTATTTGAGGGCATGCTCATGGTTCTTACTGTATTGGAGACGCTGGAAAGAAGAGCTTGGTTCTTGCCTTAAAACAGAGTGTGTTCCATGGATGAGATCCCTGGTCTGAATTTCCCACAGAAACGGAGTTAAACCACAGGATCTGTGTCTTCATACAAGCAAGAGTTCATTTCTCGTAATCCAAGCAATTTTGGGCTCAAATGATTTTTCACAGTTCAAGACACAACTCTATTCTCACTATTAACTAAAGAGCATTTACGTAAGTGGAGCTGTGGTTTGTATCAGTTTCATAAGCAGAGTTGAAATACGTATGGTCCGTATGAGTAGGAAGCACAGTTCTTTTTTTCAGGGCATGCTCATGGTACGTGCTGTATTGGAGACACACGGGAAAGTAGAGCTTGCTTCTTGCGTTAAAACAGAGTGTGTTTCATGGATGAGAACACTGGTCTGAGTTTCCCTTCAGACACGGAGTTAAACCACAGGATCTGTGTCTTCATACAAGCAAGAGTTTATTTCTGGTAAACCAAGTCAATTTTGGGCTCAAATGATTTAAACAGTTCAAGTGCCAACGCTATTCTCACTGTTAACTAAAGAGCATTTATTTAAGTGGAGCTGTGGTTTGTATCAGTTGCATATGCAGACTTGAATTACATATGGTCAGTATGAATAGGAAACACAGTTCTTTTTTTCAGGGCATGCTCATGGTTCTTGCTGTATTGGAGAGGCTAGAAAGAAGAGCTTGCTTCTTGCGTTAAATCACAGTGTGTTACATGGATGAGAACACTGGTCTGAATTTCCCCTCAGAAACCGAGTTAAACCCCAGGTTCTGTGTCTTCCTACACACCTGAGTTCATTTCTGGTAAACAAAGAGAATTTTGGGCTCAAATGATTTTTCACAGTTCAGAAACCCAACTAGATTCTCACTATTTACAAAAGAGCATTTATGTAAGAGGAGCTCTGGTTTGTATCAGTTTCATAAGCTGAGTTGATTTACATATGGTCCGTATGAGGAGGAAACACAGTTCCTTTTTTGAGGGCATGCTCATGGTTCTTGCTGTATTGGAGATTCTGGAAAGAAGAGATTGCTTCTTGCGTTAAAACAGAGTGTGTTTCATGGACGAGAACACTGGTCTCAATTTCCCTTCAGAAACGGAGTTACACCCCAGGATCTGTGTCTTCCTACAAGCAAGAGTACATTTCTGGAAAACCCAGTGAATTTTGGGCTCAAGTGATTTTACACAGTTTAAAAACCCATCGCGATTCTCATTATTAACTAAAGAGCATTTATGTAAGAGGAGCTGTGGTTTGTATCAGTTTCATAACCAGAGTTGAACTATGTATGGTCCGTATGAGTAGGAAACTCAGTTCTTTTTTTGGGGCATGCTCATGGTTATTGCTGTATTAGAGACGCTGGAAAGAAGAGCTTGCTTCTTGCCTGTAAGCAGAGTGTGTTTCATAAATGAAAACAATGGTCTTAATTTCCCTTCAGAAACGGAGTCAAACCACAGGATCTGTGTCTTCCTAAAAGCAAGAGTTCATTTCTGGAAAATCAAGTGAATTTTGGTCTCAAATGATTTTACACAGATCAAGAGCCCAACACGATTCTCACTATTTACTAAAGTGCATTTATGTAAGTGGATCTGTGGTTTGTATCAGTTTCATAAGCAGAGTTGATTTAAATATGGTCCGTATGAGCAGGAAACACAGTTCTTTTTTTGATGGCATACTCATGGTTCTTGCTGTATTGGAGACGCTGGAAAGAAGAGCTTGATTCTTGCCTTAAAACAGAGTGTGTTCCATGGATGAGATCCCTGGTCTGAATTTCCCACAGAAACGGAGTTAAACCACAGGATCTGTGTCTTCATACAAGCAAAAGTTCATTTCTGGTAAACCAAGTCAATTTTGTGCTCAAATGATTTTACACAGTTCAAGACCCAACACTATTCTAACTGTTAACTAAAGAGCATTTATGTAGGTGGAGCTGTGGTTTGTATCAGTTTCATAAGCTGAGTTGATTTACATATGGTCCATATGAGGAGGAAACACAGTTCTGTTTTTCTGGGCATGATCATGGTCCTTGCTGTGTAGGAGACGCTTGAAAGAAGAGCTTGCCTCTTGCTTGAAAACAGAGTGTGTTTCATATATGAGAACACTGGTCTTAATTTCCCTTCATAAACGGAGTTAAACCACAGGATCTGTGTCTTCCTAAAAGCAAGAGTTCATTTCTGGTAAACCAAGTGAATTTTTCGCTCAAATGATTTTACACAGTTCAAGAACCCAACGCGATTCTCACTACTTACTAAAGAGCATTTATGTAATTGGAGCTGTGGTTTGTATCAGTTGCATATGCAGACTTGAATTACATATGGTCAGTATGAGTAGGAAATTCACTTTTTTTTTTCAGGGCTTGCTCGTGGTACTTTCTGTATTGGAGAAGTTAAAAAGTAGAGCTTGCTTCTTGCGTTAAATCACAGTGTGTTACATGGATGAGATCCCTGGTTTGAATTTCACACAGAAACAGAGTTAAACAACAGGATCTGTGTCTTCAAAGAAGCAAGAGTTCACTTCTGGTAAACCAAGAGAATTTTGGGCTCAAATGATTTTATACAGTTCAAGAACCCAACACAATTCTCACTATTAACTAAAGAGCATTTATGTAAGTGGAGCTGTGGTTTGTATCAGTCTCATAAGCAGAGTTGAACTGCATAAGATCTGTATGAGTAGGAATCACAGTTCTTTTTTTCTGGGCATTCTCATGTTTTTTTCTGTATTGGAGACGCGGGAAAGTCGAGCTTCCTTCTTGTGTTAAAACAGAGTGGGTTCCATGGATGAGAACACTGGTCTGAATTTCCCTTCAGACAAGCAGTTATACCACAGGATCGTTGTCTTCCTACAAGCCAGGGTTCATTTCTGGTAAACTAAGAGAATTTTGGACACCAATGATTTTACACAGTTCAGAAACCCAAACTAGATTCTCAGTATTTACTAAAAAGGATTTATGTAAGATGAGGTCTGGTTTGTATCAGTTTCATAAGCAGAGTTGATTTATATATGGTCCCTATGAGGAGGAAACACAGTTCTTTTTTTGAGGGCATGCTCATGGTTCTTGCTGTATTGGAGACGCTGGAAAGAAGAGCTTGCTTCTTGCGTTAAAACAGAGAGTGTTCAATGGATGAGAACCCTGGTCTGAATTTACCTTCAGAAACGGAGTTAAACCACAGGATCTGTGTCTTCCTACAAACAAGAGTTCATTTCTGGTATACCATATGAAATTTGGCCTCAAATGATTTTACACAGTTCAAGAACCCAACACAATTCTAACTATTTACTAGAGAGCATTTATGTAAGAGGAGCTCTAGTTTGCAACAGTTTCATAAGCTGAGTTGATTTATATATGGTCCGTATGAGGAGGAAACACAGTTCTTTTTTTTCAGGGCATGCTCATGGTTCTTGCTGTATTGGAGACGCTGGAAAGAAGAGCTTGCTTCTTGCGTTAAAACAGAGTGTGTTCCATGGATGAGAACCCTGGTCTGAATTTCCCCTCAGAAACGGAGTTAAACCACAGGATCTGTGTCTTCCTACAAGCAAGGGTTCATTTCTGTTAAACCAAGTCAATTTTTAGGCTCAAATGATTTTATACAGTTAAAGAACCCAAGGCAATTGTCACTATTAACTAAAGAGCATTTATGTAAGTGGAGCTGTTGTTTGTATCAGTTGCGTATGCAGACTTGAACTTCCTATGGTCCATATGATTAGGAAAAGCAGTTCTTTTTTTCAGGCATGCTAGTGGTACTTGCTGTTTTGGAGACACTGGAAAGAAGAGGTTGCTTCTTGCGTTAAATCAGAGTGTGTTCCATGGATGAGAACCCTGGTCTGAATTTCCCCTCAGAAACGGAGTTAAACCACAGGATCTGTGTCTTCCTACAATCAAGAGTTCATTTCTGGTAAACCCAGTGAATTTTGGTGTCAAGTGATTTTACACAGTTCAAAAAGCCATCGCGATTCTCACTGTTAACTAAAGAGCCTTTATGTAAGAGGAGCTGTGGTTTTTATCAGTTTCATAACCACAGGTGAACTATGTATGGTCCGTATGAGTAGGAATCACATTTCTTTTTTTTCTGGGCATGCTCATGGTTCTTGCTGTATAGGAGACACTTAAAAGAAGAGCTTGCTTCATGCCTGCAAACAGAGTATGTTTCATGGATGAGAAAACTGGTGTTAATTTCTTCAGAAACGGAGTCAAACAACAGGATTTGTGTCTTCCTAAAAGCAAGAGTTCATTTCTGGTAAACCAAGTGAATTTTCGGCTCAAATGATTTTACACAGTTCAAGAACACATCGCGATTCTCACTATTTACTAAAGAGCATTTATGTAAGTGGAGCTGTGGTTTGTATCAGTCTCATAAGCAGAGTTAAACTGCATTTGATCTGTATGAATAGGAAACACAGTTCTTATTTTCTGGGCATTCTCATGGTTCTCTCTGTATTGGAGATGCTGGAATGAAGAGCTTGCTTCTTGCGTAAAAATAGAGTGTGTTCCATGGATGAGAACACTGGTCTGAATATGCCTTCAGAAACGGAGTTAAAACCCAGGATCTGTGTCTTCCTACAAGCAAGAGTTCATTTGTGGTAAACAAAGAGAATTTTGGGCTCAAATGATTTTACACAGTTCAAGACCCAACGCTATTCTCACTGTTAACTAAGAGCATTTATGTAAGTTGAGCTGTGGTTTGTATTAGTTGAATATGCAGACTTGAATTACATATGGTCACTATGAGTAGGAAACACAGTTCTTTTTTTCAGGGCATGCTCATGGAACTTGCTGTATTGTGACGCTAGAAAGAAGAGCTTGCTTCTTGCATGAAATCACAGTGTGTTACATTGATGAGAACCCTGGTCCGTATTTCCCTTATGAAACGGAGTTTAACCCCATGTTCTGTGTCTTCCTACAAGCCAGAGTTCATTTGTGGTAAACAAAGAGAATTTTGGGCTCAAATGATTTTACACAGTTCAGAAATCCAACTAGATTCTCACTTATTAGTAAAGAGCATTTATGTAAGATGAGCTCTGGTTTGTATCAGTTTCATAAGTAGAGTTAATTTACAAATGGCCCCTATGAGTAGGAAACACAGTTCTTTTTTTCAGGGCATGCTCATGGAACTTGCTGTATTGGAGACACTGGAAAGAAGAGCTTGCTTCTTGCGTTAAAACAGTGTGCTCCATGGATGAGAACCCAGGTCTAAATTTACCTTCAGAAACGGAGTTAAACCCCAGGTTCTGTGTCTTCCTACAAGCCAGAGTTCATTTCTGGTAAACAAAGAGAATTTTGTGATCAAATGATTTTACACAGTTCAGAAAGCCAACTAGATTCTCACTATTTACTAAAAAGGATTTATGTAAGATGAGGTCTGGTTTGTATCAGTTTCATAAGCAGAGTTGATATATATATGGTCCGTATGAGGAGGAAACACAGTTCTTTTTTTGAGGGCATGCTCATGGTTCTTGCTGTATTGGAGACGCTGGAAAGAAGAGCTTGCTTCTTGCGTTAAAACAGAGAGTGTTCAATGGATGAGAACACTGGTCTGAATTTCCCTTCAGACAAGGAGTTAAACTCCAGGTTCTGTGTCTCCCTACAAGCCTGAGTTCATTTATGGTAACCAAAGAGAATTTTGGGCTCAAATGATTTTACACAGTTCAAGAACCCAACACAATTCTAACTATTTACTAAAGAGCATTTATGTAAGAGGATCTCTAGTTTGCAACAGTTTCATAAGCTGAGTTGATTTATATATGGTCCGTATGAGGAGGAAACACAGTTCTTTTTTTCAGGGCATGCTCATGGTTCTTGCTGTATTGGAGACGCTTGAAAGAAGAGCTTGCTTCTTGCGTAAAACAGAGTGTGTTTCATGGATGAGAACACTGGTCTGAATTTCCCTTCAGAAATGGAGTTAAACCCCAGGATCTGTGTCTTCCTACAAGCAAGAGTTCATTTCTCGAAAACCCAGTGAATTTTGGGCTCAAGTGATTTTACACAGTTCAAAAACCCATCGCGATTCTCACTATTAACTAAAGAGCATTTATGTAAGTGGAGCTGTGGTTTGTATCAGGTTCATAACCAGAGTTGAATTATGTATGGTCCGTATGAGTAGGAAACAAAGTTCTTTTTTTCTGTTCATGCTCATGGTTATTGCTGTATTGGAGATGCTGGAAAGACGAGCTTGCTTCTTGTGTTAAAACAGAGTGGGTTCCATGGACGAGAACACTGGTCTGAATTTCCCTTCAGACAAGCAGTTATACCACAGGATCCTTGTCTTCCTACAAGCCAGGGTTCATTTCTGGTAAACTAAGAGAATTTTGGACTCCAATGATTTTACACAGTTCAATAACCCAAACTAGATTCTCAGTATTTACTAAAAAGGATTTATGTAAGATGAGGTCTGGTTTGTATCAGTTTCATAAGCAGAGTTGATTTATATATGGTCCCTATGAGGAGGAAACACAGTTCTTTTTTTGAGGGCATGCTCATGGTTCTTGCTGTATTGGAGACTCTGGAAAGAAGAGCTTGCTTCTTGCGTTAAAACAGAGAGTGTTCAATGGATGAGAACCCTGGTCTGAATTTACCTTCAGAAACGGAGTTAAACCCCAGGATCTGTGTCTTCCTACAAGCAAGAGTTCATGTGTGGTAAACAAAGAGAATTTTGGGCTCAAATGATTTTACACAGTTCAAGACCCAAAGCTATTCTCACTGTTAACTAAGAGCATTTATGTAAGTTGAGCTGTGGTTTGTATTAGTTGAATATGCAGACTTGAATTACATATGGTCACTATGAGTAGGAAACACAGTTGTTTTTTTCAGGGCATGCTCATGGAACTTGCTGTATTGTGACGCTAAAAAGAAGAGCTTGCTTCTTGCAAGAAATCACAGAGTGTTACATGGATGAGAACCCTGGTCCGTATTTCCCTTATGAAACGGAGTTTAACCCCATGTTCTGTGTCTTCCTACAAGCCAGAGTTCATTTGTGGTAAACAAAGAGAATTTTGGGCTCAAATGATTTTACACAGTTCAGAAATCCAACTAGATTCTCACTTATTAGTAAAGAGCATTTATGTAAGATGAGCTCTGGCTTGTATCAGTTTCATAAGTAGAGTTAATTTACAAATGGTCCGTATGAGTAGGAAACACAGTTCTTTTTTTCAGGGCATGCTCATGGAACTTGCTGTATTGGAGACGCTGGAAAGAAGAGCTTGCTTCTTGCGTTAAAACAGTGTGCTCCATGGATGAGAACCCAGGTCTAAATTTACCTTCAGAAACGGAGTTAAACCCCAGGTTCTGTGTCTTCCTACAAGCCAGAGTTCATTTCTGGTAAACAAAGAGAATTTTGTGCTCAAATGATTTTACACAGTTCAGAAAGCCAACTAGATTCTCACTATTTACTAAAAAGGATTTATGTAAGATGAGGTCTGGTTTGTATCAGTTTCATAAGCAGAGTTGATATATATATGGTCCGTATGAGGAGGAAACACAGTTCTTTTTTTGAGGGCATGCTCATGGTTCTTGCTGTATTGGAGACTCTGGAAAGAAGAGCTTGCTTCTTGCGTTAAAACAGAGAGTGTTCAATGGATGAGAACCCTGGTCTGAATTTACCTTCAGAAACGGAGTTAAACCCCAGGATCTGTGTCTTCCTAAAAGCAAGAGTTCATTTCTGGTAAACCAAGTGAATTTTGGGCTCAAATGATTTTACACAGTTCAAGAACCCAACGCGATTCTCACTATTAACTAAAGAGCCTTTATGAAAGTGGAGCTGTGGTTTCTGTCAGTTTCATAAGCAGAGAAGAACTACGTATGGTCCATGTGAGTAGGAGGCATAGTTCTTTTTTCAGGGCATCATCATGGTACTTGCTGTATTGGAGGTTCTGGAAAGAAGAGCTTGGTTCTTGACTTAAAACAGAGTGTGTTCCATGGATGACAACCCTGGTCTGAATTTCCCACAGAAACGGAGTTAAACCACAGGATCTGTGTCTTCATATAAGCAAGAGTTCATTTCTGTTAAACCCAGTGAATTTTGGGCTCTAATGATTTTACACAGTTCAGAAACCCAACTAGATTCTCACTATTTACTAAAAAGCATTTATGTAAGTGGAGCTGTGGTTTGTATCAGTCTCATAAGCAGAGTTAAACTGCATTTGATCTGTATGAATAGGAAACACAGTTCTTATTTTCTGGGCATTCTCATGGTTCTCTCTGTATTGGAGATGCTGGAAAGAAGAGCTTGCTTCTTGTGTAAAAATAGAGTGTGTTTCATGGATGAGAACACTGGTCTGAATATCCCTTCAAAAACGGAGTTAAACCCCAGGATCTGTGTCTTCCTACAAGCAAGAGTTCATGTGTGGTAAACAAAGAGAATTTTGGGCTCAAATGATTTTACACAGTTCAAGACCCAACGCTATTCTCACTGTTAACTAAGAGCATTTATGTAAGTTGAGCTGTGGTTTGTATTAGTTGAATATGCAGACTTGAATTACATATGGTCACTATGAGTAGGAAACACAGTTCTTTTTTTCAGGGCATGCTCATGGAACTTGCTGTATTGTGACGCTAGAAAGAAGAGCTTGCTTCTTGCGTGAAATCACAGTGTGTTACATGGATGAGAACCCTGGTCCGTATTTCCCTTATGAAACGGAGTTTAACCCCATGTTCTGTGTCTTCCTACAAGCCAGAGTTCATTTGTGGTAAACAAAGAGAATTTTGGGCTCAAATGATTTTACACAGTTCAGAAATCCAACTAGATTCTCACTTATTAGTAAAGAGCATTTATGTAAGATGAGCTCTGGCTTGTATCAGTTTCATAAGTAGAGTTAATTTACAAATGGTCCGTATGAGTAGGAAACACAGTTCTTTTTTTCAGGGCATGCTCATGGAACTTGCTGTATTGGAGACGCTGGAAAGAAGAGCTTGCTTCTTGCGTTAAAACAGTGTGCTCCATGGATGAGAACCCAGGTCTAAATTTACCTTCAGAAACGGAGTTAAACCCCAGGTTCTGTGTCTTCCTACAAGCCAGAGTTCATTTCTGGTAAACAAAGAGAATTTTGTGCTCAAATGATTTTACACAGTTCAGAAAGCCAACTAGATTCTCACTATTTACTAAAAAGGATTTATGTAAGATGAGGTCTGGTTTGTATCAGTTTCATAAGCAGAGTTGATATATATATGGTCCGTATGAGGAGGAAACACAGTTCTTTTTTTGAGGGCATGCTCATGGTTCTTGCTGTATTGGAGACTCTGGAAAGAAGAGCTTGCTTCTTGCGTTAAAACAGAGAGTGTTCAATGGATGAGAACCCTGGTCTGAATTTACCTTCAGAAACGGAGTTAAACCCCAGGATCTGTGTCTTCCTAAAAGCAAGAGTTCATTTCTGGTAAACCAAGTGAATTTTGGGCTCAAATGATTTTACACAGTTCAAGAACCCAACGCGATTCTCACTATTAACTAAAGAGCCTTTATGAAAGTGGAGCTGTGGTTTCTGTCAGTTTCATAAGCAGAGAAGAACTACGTATGGTCCATGTGAGTAGGAGGCATAGTTCTTTTTTCAGGGCATCATCATGGTACTTGCTGTATTGGAGGTTCTGGAAAGAAGAGCTTGGTTCTTGACTTAAAACAGAGTGTGTTCCATGGATGACATCCCTGGTCTGAATTTCCCACAGAAACGGAGTTAAACCACAGGATCTGTGTCTTCATATAAGCAAGAGTTCATTTTTGTTAAACCCAGTGAATTTTGGGCTCTAATGATTTTACACAGTTCAGAAACCCAACTAGATTCTCACTATTTACTAAAAAGCATTTATGTAAGTGGAGCTGTGGTTTGTATCAGTCTCATAAGCAGAGTTAAACTGCATTTGATCTGTATGAATAGGAAACACAGTTCTTATTTTCTGGGCATTCTCATGGTTCTCTCTGTATTGGAGATGCTGGAAAGAAGAGCTTGCTTCTTGTGTAAAAATAGAGTGTGTTTCATGGATGAGAACGCTGGTCTGAATATCCCTTCAAAAACGGAGTTAAACCCCAGGATCTGTGTCTTCCTACAAGCAAGAGTTCATGTGTGGTAAACAAAGAGAATTTTGGGCTCAAATGATTTTACACAGTTCAAGACCCAACGCTATTCTCACTGTTAACTAAGAGCATTTATGTAAGTTGAGCTGTGGTTTGTATTAGTTGAATATGCAGACTTGAATTACATATGGTCACTATGAGTAGGAAACACAGTTCTTTTTTTCAGGGCATGCTCATGGAACTTGCTGTATTGTGACGCTAGAAAGAAGAGCTTGCTTCTTGCGTGAAATCACAGTGTGTTACATGGATGAGAACCCTGGTCCGTATTTCCCTTATGAAACGGAGTTTAACCCCATGTTCTGTGTCTTCCTACAAGCCAGAGTTCATTTGTGGTAAACAAAGAGAATTTTGGGCTCAAATGATTTTACACAGTTCAGAAATCCAACTAGATTCTCACTTATTAGTAAAGAGCATTTATGTAAGATGAGCTCTGGCTTGTATCAGTTTCATAAGTAGAGTTAATTTACAAATGGTCCGTATGAGTAGGAAACACAGTTCTTTTTTTCAGGGCATGCTCATGGAACTTGCTGTATTGGAGACGCTGGAAAGAAGAGCTTGCTTCTTGCGTTAAAACAGTGTGCTCCATGGATGAGAACCCAGGTCTAAATTTACCTTCAGAAATGGAGTTAAACCCCAGGTTCTGTGTCTTCCTACAAGCCAGAGTTCATTTCTGGTAAACAAAGAGAATTTTGTGATCAAATGATTTTACACAGTTCAGAAAGCCAACTAGATTCTCACTATTTACTAAAAAGGATTTATGTAAGATGAGGTCTGGTTTGTATCAGTTTCATAAGCAGAGTTGATATATATATGGTCCGTATGAGGAGGAAACACAGTTCTTTTTTTGAGGGCATGTTCATGGTTCTTGCTGTATTGGAGACGCTGGAAAGAAGAGCTTGCTTCTTGCGTTAAAACAGAGAGTGTTCAATGGATGAGAACACTGGTCTGAATTTCCCTTCAGACAAGGAGTTAAACTCCAGGTTCTGTGTCTCCCTACAAGCCTGAGTTCATTTATGGTAACCAAAGAGAATTTTGGGCTCAAATGATTTTACACAGTTCAAGAACCCAACACAATTCTAACTATTTACTAAAGAGCATTTATGTAAGAGGATCTCTAGTTTGCAACAGTTTCATAAGCTGAGTTGATTTATATATGGTCCGTATGAGGAGGAAACACAGTTCTTTTTTTCAGGGCATGCTCATGGTTCTTGCTGTATTGGAGACGCTTGAAAGAAGAGCTTGCTTCTTGCGTAAAACAGAGTGTGTTTTATGGATGAGAACACTGGTCTGAATTTCCCTTCAGAAATGGAGTTAAACCCCAGGATCTGTGTCTTCCTACAAGCAAGAGTTCATTTCTCGAAAACCCAGTGAATTTTGGGCTCAAGTGATTTTACACAGTTCAAAAACCCATCGCGATTCTCACTATTAACTAAAGAGCATTTATGTAAGTGGAGCTGTGGTTTGTATCAGGTTCATAACCAGAGTTGAATTATGTATGGTCCGTATGAGTAGGAAACAAAGTTCTTTTTTTCTGTTCATGCTCATGGTTATTGCTGTATTGGAGATGCTGGAAAGACGAGCTTGCTTCTTGTGTTAAAACAGAGTGGGTTCCATGGACGAGAACACTGGTCTGAATTTCCCTTCAGACAAGCAGTTATACCACAGGATCCTTGTCTTCCTACAAGCCAGGGTTCATTTCTGGTAAACTAAGAGAATTTTGGACTCCAATGATTTTACACAGTTCAATAACCCAAACTAGATTCTCAGTATTTACTAAAAAGGATTTATGTAAGATGAGGTCTGGTTTGTATCAGTTTCATAAGCAGAGTTGATTTATATATGGTCCCTATGAGGAGGAAACACAGTTCTTTTTTTGAGGGCATGCTCATGGTTCTTGCTGTATTGGAGACTCTGGAAAGAAGAGCTTGCTTCTTGCGTTAAAACAGAGAGTGTTCAATGGATGAGAACCCTGGTCTGAATTTACCTTCAGAAACGGAGTTAAACCCCAGGATCTGTGTCTTCCTACAAGCAAGAGTTCATTTGTGGTAAACAAAGAGAATTTTGGGCTCAAATGATTTTACACAGTTCAAGACCCAAAGCTATTCTCACTGTTAACTAAGAGCATTTATGTAAGTTGAGCTGTGGTTTGTATTAGTTGAATATGCAGACTTGAATTACATATGGTCACTATGAGTAGGAAACACAGTTGTTTTTTTCAGGGCATGCTCATGGAACTTGCTGTATTGTAACGCTAGAAAGAAGAGCTTGCTTCTTGCATGAAATCACAGAGTGTTACATGGATGAGAACCCTGGTCTGAATTTCCCTTATGAAACGGAGTTTAACCCCATGTTCTGTGTCTTCCTACAAGCCAGAGTTCATTTGTGGTAAACAAAGAGAATTTTGGGCTCAAATGATTTTACACAGTTCAGAAATCCAACTAGATTCTCACTTATTAGTAAAGAGCATTTATGTAAGATGAGCTCTGGCTTGTATCAGTTTCATAAGTAGAGTTAATTTACAAATGGTCCCTATGAGTAGGAAACACAGTTCTTTTTTTCAGGGCATGCTCATGGAACTTGCTGTATTGGAGACGCTGGAAAGAAGAGCTTGCTTCTTGCGTTAAAACAGTGTGCTCCATGGATGAGAACCCAGGTCTAAATTTACCTTCAGAAATGGAGTTAAACCCCAGGTTCTGTGTCTTCCTACAAGCCAGAGTTCATTTCTGGTAAACAAAGAGAATTTTGTGCTCAAATGATTTTACACAGTTCAGAAAGCCAACAAGATTCTCACTATTTACTAAAAAGGATTTATGTAAGATGAGGTCTGGTTTGTATCAGTTTCATAAGCAGAGTTGATATATATATGGTCCGTATGAGGAGGAAACACAGTTCTTTTTTTGAGGGCATGCTCATGGTTCTTGCTGTATTGGAGACTCTGGAAAGAAGAGCTTGCTTCTTGCGTTAAAACAGAGAGTGTTCAATGGATGAGAACACTGGTCTGAATTTCCCTTCAGACAAGGAGTTAAACTCCAGGTTCTGTGTCTCCCTACAAGCCAGAGTTCATTTCTGGTAACCAAAGAGAATTTTGGGCTCAAATGATTTTACACAGTTCAAGAACCCAACACAATTCTAACTATTTACTAAAGAGCATTTATGTAAGAGGATCTCTAGTTTGCAACAGTTTCATAAGCTGAGTTGATTTATATATGGTCCGTATGAGGAGGAAACACAGTTCTTTTTTTCAGGGCATGCTCATGGTTCTTGCTGTATTGGAGACGCTTGAAAGAAGAGCTTGCTTCTTGCGTAAAACAGAGTGTGTTTCATGGATGAGAACACTGGTCTGAATTTCCCTTCAGAAATGGCGTTAAACCCCAGGATCTGTGTCTTCCTACAAGCAAGAGTTCATTTCTCGAAAACCCAGTGAATTTTGGGCTCAAGTGATTTTACACAGTTCAAAAACCCATCGCGATTCTCACTATTAACTAAAGAGCATTTATGTAAGTGGAGCTGTGGTTTGTATCAGGTTCATAACCAGAGTTGAATTATGTATGGTCCGTATGAGTAGGAAACAAAGTTCTTTTTTTCTGTTCATGCTCATGGTTATTGCTGTATTGGAGATGCTGGAAAGACGAGCTTGCTTCTTGTGTTAAAACAGAGTGGGTTCCATGGACGAGAACACTGGTCTGAATTTCCCTTCAGACAAGCAGTTATACCACAGGATCCTTGTCTTCCTACAAGCCAGGGTTCATTTCTGGTAAACTAAGAGAATTTTGGACTCCAATGATTTTACACAGTTCAATAACCCAAACTAGATTCTCAGTATTTACTAAAAAGGATTTATGTAAGATGAGGTCTGGTTTGTATCAGTTTCATAAGCAGAGTTGATTTATATATGGTCCCTATGAGGAGGAAACACAGTTCTTTTTTTGAGGGCATGCTCATGGTTCTTGCTGTATTGGAGACTCTGGAAAGAAGAGCTTGCTTCTTGCGTTAAAACAGAGAGTGTTCAATGGATGAGAACCCTGGTCTGAATTTACCTTCAGAAACGGAGTTAAACCCCAGGATCTGTGTCTTCCTACAAGCAAGAGTTCATGTGTGGTAAACAAAGAGAATTTTGGGCTCAAATGATTTTACACAGTTCAAGACCCAAAGCTATTCTCACTGTTAACTAAGAGCATTTATGTAAGTTGAGCTGTGGTTTGTATTAGTTGAATATGCAGACTTGAATTACATATGGTCACTATGAGTAGGAAACACAGTTGTTTTTTTCAGGGCATGCTCATGGAACTTGCTGTATTGTGACGCTAAAAAGAAGAGCTTGCTTCTTGCAAGAAATCACAGAGTGTTACATGGATGAGAACCCTGGTCCGTATTTCCCTTATGAAACGGAGTTTAACCCCATGTTCTGTGTCTTCCTACAAGCCAGAGTTCATTTGTGGTAAACAAAGAGAATTTTGGGCTCAAATGATTTTACACAGTTCAGAAATCCAACTAGATTCTCACTTATTAGTAAAGAGCATTTATGTAAGATGAGCTCTGGCTTGTATCAGTTTCATAAGTAGAGTTAATTTACAAATGGTCCGTATGAGTAGGAAACACAGTTCTTTTTTTCAGGGCATGCTCATGGAACTTGCTGTATTGGAGACGCTGGAAAGAAGAGCTTGCTTCTTGCGTTAAAACAGTGTGCTCCATGGATGAGAACCCAGGTCTAAATTTACCTTCAGAAACGGAGTTAAACCCCAGGTTCTGTGTCTTCCTACAAGCCAGAGTTCATTTCTGGTAAACAAAGAGAATTTTGTGCTCAAATGATTTTACACAGTTCAGAAAGCCAACTAGATTCTCACTATTTACTAAAAAGGATTTATGTAAGATGAGGTCTGGTTTGTATCAGTTTCATAAGCAGAGTTGATATATATATGGTCCGTATGAGGAGGAAACACAGTTCTTTTTTTGAGGGCATGCTCATGGTTCTTGCTGTATTGGAGACTCTGGAAAGAAGAGCTTGCTTCTTGCGTTAAAACAGAGAGTGTTCAATGGATGAGAACCCTGGTCTGAATTTACCTTCAGAAACGGAGTTAAACCCCAGGATCTGTGTCTTCCTAAAAGCAAGAGTTCATTTCTGGTAAAC
Source organism: Onychomys arenicola (assembly GCA_949786405.1). Lineage (NCBI taxonomy): Eukaryota > Metazoa > Chordata > Mammalia > Rodentia > Cricetidae > Onychomys > Onychomys arenicola. The sequence continues at coordinate 955,426 of CATKUM010000061.1, read as the reverse complement.
CAAGTGAATTTTGGGCTCAAATGATTTTACACAGTTCAAGAACCCAACGCGATTCTCACTATTAACTAAAGAGCCTTTATGAAAGTGGAGCTGTGGTTTCTGTCAGTTTCATAAGCAGAGAAGAACTACGTATGGTCCATGTGAGTAGGAGGCATAGTTCTTTTTTCAGGGCATCATCATGGTACTTGCTGTATTGGAGGTTCTGGAAAGAAGAGCTTGGTTCTTGACTTAAAACAGAGTGTGTTCCATGGATGACATCCCTGGTCTGAATTTCCCACAGAAACGGAGTTAAACCACAGGATCTGTGTCTTCATATAAGCAAGAGTTCATTTCTGTTAAACCCAGTGAATTTTGGGCTCTAATGATTTTACACAGTTCAGAAACCCAACTAGATTCTCACTATTTACTAAAAAGCATTTATGTAAGTGGAGCTGTGGTTTGTATCAGTCTCATAAGCAGAGTTAAACTGCATTTGATCTGTATGAATAGGAAACACAGTTCTTATTTTCTGGGCATTCTCATGGTTCTCTCTGTATTGGAGATGCTGGAAAGAAGAGCTTGCTTCTTGTGTAAAAATAGAGTGTGTTTCATGGATGAGAACACTGGTCTGAATATCCCTTCAAAAACGGAGTTAAACCCCAGGATCTGTGTCTTCCTACAAGCAAGAGTTCATGTGTGGTAAACAAAGAGAATTTTGGGCTCAAATGATTTTACACAGTTCAAGACCCAACGCTATTCTCACTGTTAACTAAGAGCATTTATGTAAGTTGAGCTGTGGTTTGTATTAGTTGAATATGCAGACTTGAATTACATATGGTCACTATGAGTAGGAAACACAGTTCTTTTTTTCAGGGCATGCTCATGGAACTTGCTGTATTGTGACGCTAGAAAGAAGAGCTTGCTTCTTGCGTGAAATCACAGTGTGTTACATGGATGAGAACCCTGGTCCGTATTTCCCTTATGAAACGGAGTTTAACCCCATGTTCTGTGTCTTCCTACAAGCCAGAGTTCATTTGTGGTAAACAAAGAGAATTTTGGGCTCAAATGATTTTACACAGTTCAGAAATCCAACTAGATTCTCACTTATTAGTAAAGAGCATTTATGTAAGATGAGCTCTGGCTTGTATCAGTTTCATAAGTAGAGTTAATTTACAAATGGTCCGTATGAGTAGGAAACACAGTTCTTTTTTTCAGGGCATGCTCATGGAACTTGCTGTATTGGAGACGCTGGAAAGAAGAGCTTGCTTCTTGCGTTAAAACAGTGTGCTCCATGGATGAGAACCCAGGTCTAAATTTACCTTCAGAAACGGAGTTAAACCCCAGGTTCTGTGTCTTCCTACAAGCCAGAGTTCATTTCTGGTAAACAAAGAGAATTTTGTGCTCAAATGATTTTACACAGTTCAGAAAGCCAACTAGATTCTCACTATTTACTAAAAAGGATTTATGTAAGATGAGGTCTGGTTTGTATCAGTTTCATAAGCAGAGTTGATATATATATGGTCCGTATGAGGAGGAAACACAGTTCTTTTCTTGAGGGCATGCTCATGGTTCTTGCTGTATTGGAGACTCTGGAAAGAAGAGCTTGCTTCTTGCGTTAAAACAGAGAGTGTTCAATGGATGAGAACCCTGGTCTGAATTTACCTTCAGAAACGGAGTTAAACCCCAGGATCTGTGTCTTCCTAAAAGCAAGAGTTCATTTCTGGTAAACCAAGTGAATTTTGGGCTCAAATGATTTTACACAGTTCAAGAACCCAACGCGATTCTCACTATTAACTAAAGAGCCTTTATGAAAGTGGAGCTGTGGTTTCTGTCAGTTTCATAAGCAGAGAAGAACTACGTATGGTCCATGTGAGTAGGAGGCATAGTTCTTTTTTCAGGGCATCATCATGGTACTTGCTGTATTGGAGGTTCTGGAAAGAAGAGCTTGGTTCTTGACTTAAAACAGAGTGTGTTCCATGGATGACATCCCTGGTCTGAATTTCCCACAGAAACGGAGTTAAACCACAGGATCTGTGTCTTCATATAAGCAAGAGTTCATTTTTGTTAAACCCAGTGAATTTTGGGCTCTAATGATTTTACACAGTTCAGAAACCCAACTAGATTCTCACTATTTACTAAAAAGCATTTATGTAAGTGGAGCTGTGGTTTGTATCAGTCTCATAAGCAGAGTTAAACTGCATTTGATCTGTATGAATAGGAAACACAGTTCTTATTTTCTGGGCATTCTCATGGTTCTCTCTGTATTGGAGATGCTGGAAAGAAGAGCTTGCTTCTTGTGTAAAAATAGAGTGTGTTTCATGGATGAGAACGCTGGTCTGAATATCCCTTCAAAAACGGAGTTAAACCCCAGGATCTGTGTCTTCCTACAAGCAAGAGTTCATGTGTGGTAAACAAAGAGAATTTTGGGCTCAAATGATTTTACACAGTTCAAGACCCAACGCTATTCTCACTGTTAACTAAGAGCATTTATGTAAGTTGAGCTGTGGTTTGTATTAGTTGAATATGCAGACTTGAATTACATATGGTCACTATGAGTAGGAAACACAGTTCTTTTTTTCAGGGCATGCTCATGGAACTTGCTGTATTGTGACGCTAGAAAGAAGAGCTTGCTTCTTGCGTGAAATCACAGTGTGTTACATGGATGAGAACCCTGGTCCGTATTTCCCTTATGAAACGGAGTTTAACCCCATGTTCTGTGTCTTCCTACAAGCCAGAGTTCATTTGTGGTAAACAAAGAGAATTTTGGGCTCAAATGATTTTACACAGTTCAGAAATCCAACTAGATTCTCACTTATTAGTAAAGAGCATTTATGTAAGATGAGCTCTGGCTTGTATCAGTTTCATAAGTAGAGTTAATTTACAAATGGTCCGTATGAGTAGGAAACACAGTTCTTTTTTTCAGGGCATGCTCATGGAACTTGCTGTATTGGAGACGCTGGAAAGAAGAGCTTGCTTCTTGCGTTAAAACAGTGTGCTCCATGGATGAGAACCCAGGTCTAAATTTACCTTCAGAAATGGAGTTAAACCCCAGGTTCTGTGTCTTCCTACAAGCCAGAGTTCATTTCTGGTAAACAAAGAGAATTTTGTGATCAAATGATTTTACACAGTTCAGAAAGCCAACTAGATTCTCACTATTTACTAAAAAGGATTTATGTAAGATGAGGTCTGGTTTGTATCAGTTTCATAAGCAGAGTTGATATATATATGGTCCGTATGAGGAGGAAACACAGTTCTTTTTTTGAGGGCATGTTCATGGTTCTTGCTGTATTGGAGACGCTGGAAAGAAGAGCTTGCTTCTTGCGTTAAAACAGAGAGTGTTCAATGGATGAGAACACTGGTCTGAATTTCCCTTCAGACAAGGAGTTAAACTCCAGGTTCTGTGTCTCCCTACAAGCCTGAGTTCATTTATGGTAACCAAAGAGAATTTTGGGCTCAAATGATTTTACACAGTTCAAGAACCCAACACAATTCTAACTATTTACTAAAGAGCATTTATGTAAGAGGATCTCTAGTTTGCAACAGTTTCATAAGCTGAGTTGATTTATATATGGTCCGTATGAGGAGGAAACACAGTTCTTTTTTTCAGGGCATGCTCATGGTTCTTGCTGTATTGGAGACGCTTGAAAGAAGAGCTTGCTTCTTGCGTAAAACAGAGTGTGTTTTATGGATGAGAACACTGGTCTGAATTTCCCTTCAGAAATGGAGTTAAACCCCAGGATCTGTGTCTTCCTACAAGCAAGAGTTCATTTCTCGAAAACCCAGTGAATTTTGGGCTCAAGTGATTTTACACAGTTCAAAAACCCATCGCGATTCTCACTATTAACTAAAGAGCATTTATGTAAGTGGAGCTGTGGTTTGTATCAGGTTCATAACCAGAGTTGAATTATGTATGGTCCGTATGAGTAGGAAACAAAGTTCTTTTTTTCTGTTCATGCTCATGGTTATTGCTGTATTGGAGATGCTGGAAAGACGAGCTTGCTTCTTGTGTTAAAACAGAGTGGGTTCCATGGACGAGAACACTGGTCTGAATTTCCCTTCAGACAAGCAGTTATACCACAGGATCCTTGTCTTCCTACAAGCCAGGGTTCATTTCTGGTAAACTAAGAGAATTTTGGACTCCAATGATTTTACACAGTTCAATAACCCAAACTAGATTCTCAGTATTTACTAAAAAGGATTTATGTAAGATGAGGTCTGGTTTGTATCAGTTTCATAAGCAGAGTTGATTTATATATGGTCCCTATGAGGAGGAAACACAGTTCTTTTTTTGAGGGCATGCTCATGGTTCTTGCTGTATTGGAGACTCTGGAAAGAAGAGCTTGCTTCTTGCGTTAAAACAGAGAGTGTTCAATGGATGAGAACCCTGGTCTGAATTTACCTTCAGAAACGGAGTTAAACCCCAGGATCTGTGTCTTCCTACAAGCAAGAGTTCATTTGTGGTAAACAAAGAGAATTTTGGGCTCAAATGATTTTACACAGTTCAAGACCCAAAGCTATTCTCACTGTTAACTAAGAGCATTTATGTAAGTTGAGCTGTGGTTTGTATTAGTTGAATATGCAGACTTGAATTACATATGGTCACTATGAGTAGGAAACACAGTTGTTTTTTTCAGGGCATGCTCATGGAACTTGCTGTATTGTAACGCTAGAAAGAAGAGCTTGCTTCTTGCATGAAATCACAGAGTGTTACATGGATGAGAACCCTGGTCTGAATTTCCCTTATGAAACGGAGTTTAACCCCATGTTCTGTGTCTTCCTACAAGCCAGAGTTCATTTGTGGTAAACAAAGAGAATTTTGGGCTCAAATGATTTTACACAGTTCAGAAATCCAACTAGATTCTCACTTATTAGTAAAGAGCATTTATGTAAGATGAGCTCTGGCTTGTATCAGTTTCATAAGTAGAGTTAATTTACAAATGGTCCGTATGAGTAGGAAACACAGTTCTTTTTTTCAGGGCATGCTCATGGAACTTGCTGTATTGGAGACGCTGGAAAGAAGAGCTTGCTTCTTGCGTTAAAACAGTGTGCTCCATGGATGAGAACCCAGGTCTAAATTTACCTTCAGAAATGGAGTTAAACCCCAGGTTCTGTGTCTTCCTACAAGCCAGAGTTCATTTCTGGTAAACAAAGAGAATTTTGTGCTCAAATGATTTTACACAGTTCAGAAAGCCAACAAGATTCTCACTATTTACTAAAAAGGATTTATGTAAGATGAGGTCTGGTTTGTATCAGTTTCATAAGCAGAGTTGATATATATATGGTCCGTATGAGGAGGAAACACAGTTCTTTTTTTGAGGGCATGCTCATGGTTCTTGCTGTATTGGAGACTCTGGAAAGAAGAGCTTGCTTCTTGCGTTAAAACAGAGAGTGTTCAATGGATGAGAACACTGGTCTGAATTTCCCTTCAGACAAGGAGTTAAACTCCAGGTTCTGTGTCTCCCTACAAGCCAGAGTTCATTTCTGGTAACCAAAGAGAATTTTGGGCTCAAATGATTTTACACAGTTCAAGAACCCAACACAATTCTAACTATTTACTAAAGAGCATTTATGTAAGAGGATCTCTAGTTTGCAACAGTTTCATAAGCTGAGTTGATTTATATATGGTCCGTATGAGGAGGAAACACAGTTCTTTTTTTCAGGGCATGCTCATGGTTCTTGCTGTATTGGAGACGCTTGAAAGAAGAGCTTGCTTCTTGCGTAAAACAGAGTGTGTTTCATGGATGAGAACACTGGTCTGAATTTCCCTTCAGAAATGGCGTTAAACCCCAGGATCTGTGTCTTCCTACAAGCAAGAGTTCATTTCTCGAAAACCCAGTGAATTTTGGGCTCAAGTGATTTTACACAGTTCAAAAACCCATCGCGATTCTCACTATTAACTAAAGAGCATTTATGTAAGTGGAGCTGTGGTTTGTATCAGGTTCATAACCAGAGTTGAATTATGTATGGTCCGTATGAGTAGGAAACAAAGTTCTTTTTTTCTGTTCATGCTCATGGTTATTGCTGTATTGGAGATGCTGGAAAGACGAGCTTGCTTCTTGTGTTAAAACAGAGTGGGTTCCATGGACGAGAACACTGGTCTGAATTTCCCTTCAGACAAGCAGTTATACCACAGGATCCTTGTCTTCCTACAAGCCAGGGTTCATTTCTGGTAAACTAAGAGAATTTTGGACTCCAATGATTTTACACAGTTCAATAACCCAAACTAGATTCTCAGTATTTACTAAAAAGGATTTATGTAAGATGAGGTCTGGTTTGTATCAGTTTCATAAGCAGAGTTGATTTATATATGGTCCCTATGAGGAGGAAACACAGTTCTTTTTTTGAGGGCATGCTCATGGTTCTTGCTGTATTGGAGACTCTGGAAAGAAGAGCTTGCTTCTTGCGTTAAAACAGAGAGTGTTCAATGGATGAGAACCCTGGTCTGAATTTACCTTCAGAAACGGAGTTAAACCCCAGGATCTGTGTCTTCCTACAAGCAAGAGTTCATTTGTGGTAAACAAAGAGAATTTTGGGCTCAAATGATTTTACACAGTTCAAGACCCAAAGCTATTCTCACTGTTAACTAAGAGCATTTATGTAAGTTGAGCTGTGGTTTGTATTAGTTGAATATGCAGACTTGAATTACATATGGTCACTATGAGTAGGAAACACAGTTGTTTTTTTCAGGGCATGCTCATGGAACTTGCTGTATTGTGACGCTAGAAAGAAGAGCTTGCTTCTTGCATGAAATCACAGAGTGTTCAATGGATGAGAACCCTGGTCTGAATTTACCTTCAGAAACGGAGTTAAACCACAGGATCTGTGTCTTCCTACAAGCAGGATTTCATTTCTGTTAAACCAAGTCAATTTTAGGCTCAAATGATTTTACACCGTGAAAGAACCCAAGGCATTTGTCACTATTAACTAAAGAGCATTTATGTAAGTGGAGCTGTGGTTTGTATCAGTTGCGTATGCAGACTTGAACTTCCTATGGTCCATATGATTAGGAAAAGCAGTTCTTTTTTTCCGGCATGCTAGTGGTACTTGCTGTTTTTGAGATACTGGAAAGAAGAGGTTGCTTCTTGCGTTAAATCAGAGTGTGTTCCATGGATGAGAACCCTGGTCTGAATTTCCCCTCAGAAACGGAGTTAAACCACAGGATCTGTGTCTTCCTACAAGCAAGAGTTCATTTCGGGTAAACCAAGTGATTTTGGGGCTCAAATGATTTTACATAGTTCAAGAACTCATCTCAATTCCCACTATTAACTAAAGAGCATTTATGTAAGTGGAGCTGTGGTTTGTATCAGTCTCATAAGCAGAGTTAAACTGCATTTGATCTGTATGAATAGGAAACACAGTTCTTTTTTTCTGGGCATTCTCATGGTTCTTTCTGTATTGGAGATGCTGGAAAGAAGAGCTTGCTTCTTGCGTAAAAATAGAGTGTGTTTCATGGATGAGAACTCTGGTCTGAATACCCCTTCAGAAACGGAGTTAAACCCCAGGATCTGTGTCTTCCTACAAGCAAGAGTTCATTTGTGGTAAAGAAAGAGAATTTTGGGCTCAAATGATTTTACACAGTTCAAGACCCAACGCTATTCTCACTGTTAACTAAGAGCATTTATGTAAGTTGAGCTGTGGTTTGTATTAGTTGAATATGCAGACTTGAATTACATCTGGTCACTATGAGTAGGAAACCCAGTTCTTTTTTTCAGGGCATGCTCATGGAACTTGCTTTATTGTGACGCTAGAAAGAAGAGCTTGCTTCTTGCATGAAATCACAGTGTGTTACATGGATGAGAACCCTGGTCCGAATTTCCCTTATGAAACGGAGTTTAACCCCATGTTCTGTGTCTTCCTACAAGCCAGAGTTCATTTGTGGTAAACAAAGAGAATTTTGGGCTCAAATGATTTTACACAGTTCAGAAATCCAACTAGATTCTCACTTATTGGTAAAGAGCATTTATGTAAGTTGAGCTCTGGTTTGTATCAGTTTCATAAGTAGAGTTAATTTACAAATGGTCCGTATGAGTAGGAAACACAGTTCTTTTTTCAGGGCATGCTTATGGAACTTGCTGTATTGGAGATGCTGATAAGAAGAGCTTGCTTCTTGCGTTAAAACAGAGTGTGTTCCATGGATGAGAACCCTGGTCTGAATTTACCTTCAGAAACGGAGTTAAACCACAGGATATGTGTCTTCCTACAAGCCAGAGTTCATTTCTGCAAAACAAATTGAATTTTGGGCTCAAATGATTTTAAACAGTTCAAGAACCCAGCACAATTCTCACTAATTACTAAAGAGCATTTATGTAAGAGGAGCTCTGGTTTGCATCAGTTTCATAAGCTGAGTTGATTTATATATGGTCCGTATGAGAAGGAAACACAGTTCTTTTTTTGAGGGCATGCTCGTGGTTCTTGCTGTATTGGAGACAATGGAAAGAAGAGGTTGCTTCTTGCGTTAAAACAGAGTGTGTTCCATGGATGAGAACCCTGGTCTGAATTTACCTTTAGAAACGGAGTTAAACCAGAGGATCTGTGTCTTCCTACAAGCAAGAGTTCATTTCTGTTAAACCAAGTCAATTTTAGGCTCAAATGATTTTACACAGTTAAAGAACCCAAGGCAATTGTCACTATTAACTAAAGAGCATTTATGTAAGTGGAGCTGTGGTTTGATTCAGGCGCGTGCAGACTTGAACTTCCTATGGTCAGTCTGATTAGGAAAAACAGTTCTTTTTTTCAGGCATGCTAGTGGTACTTGCTGTATTGGAGACGCTGGAAAGAAGAGGTTGCTTCTTGCGTTAAATCAGAGTGTGTTCCATGGATGAGAACCCTGGTCTGAATTTCCCCTCAGAAACGGAGTTAAACCACAGGATCTGTGTCTTCCTACAAGCAAGAGTTCATTTCTGGTAAACCCAGTGAATTTTGGTGTCAAGTGATTTTACACAGTTCAAAAAGCCATCGCGATTCTCACTGTTAACTAAAGAGCCTTTATGTAAGAGGAGCTGTGGTTTGTATCAGTTTCATAACCACAGGTGAACTATGTATGGTCCGTATGAGTAGGAATCACATTTCTTTTTTTTCTGGGCATTATCATGGTTCTTGCTGTATAGGAGACGATGGAAAGAAGAGCTTGCTTCATGCCTGCAAACAGAGTATGTTTCATGGATGAGAAAACTGGTGTTAATTTCTTCAGAAACGGAGTCAAACAACAGGATTTGTGTCTTCCTAAAAGCAAGAGTTCATTTCTGGTAAACCAAGTGAATTTTGGGCTCAAATGATTTTACACAGTTCAAGAACCCATCGCGATTCTCACTATTTACTAAAGAGCATTTATGTAAGTGGACCTGTGGTTTGTATCAGTTTCATAAGCAGAGTGGATTTACATATGGTCCCTATGAGAAGGAAATACAGTTCTTTTATAGAGGACATGATCATGGTCTTGCTGTATTGGAGAAGCTGGAAAGAAGAGCTTGGTTCTTGCCATAAAACAGAGTGTGTTCCATGGATGAGAACACTGTTCTGAATTTCCCTTCAGAAACGGAGTTAAACCACTGGATCTGTGTCTTCCTAAAAGCAAGAGTTCATTTCTGGTAACCCCAGTGAATTTTAGGCTCAAGTGATTTTACACAGTTCAAAAACCCATCGCGATTCTCACTATTAACTAAAGAGCATTTATACAAGAAGCACTGTGGTATGTAATAGTTTCATAAGCAGAGTTGAACCACACATGATCCGTAGGAGTAGGAAACACAGTTCTTTTTTTCAGGGCATGAATATGGTTCTTGCTGTATTGGACACGCTGGAAAGAAGATCTTGCTTCTTGCATTAAAACAGAGTGGGTTCCATGGATGAGAACACTGGTCTGAATTTCCCTACAGACACGGAGTTAAACCACAGGATCTGTGTCTTCCTACAAGCAAGAGTTCATTTCTGGTAAACCCAGTGAATTTTGGGCTCAAATGATTTTACACAGTTCAAGAACCCAACGCGATTCTCACTATTAACTAAAGAGCCTTTATGAAAGTTGAGCTGTGGTTTGTATCAGTTCCATAAGCAGAGATGAACTACGTATGGTCTGTATGAGTAGGAAGAACAGTTCTTTTTTTCAGGGCATGCACATGGTACTATCTGTATTGGAGACGCTAGAAAGAAGAGCTTGCTTCTTGTGTGAAATCAAAGTGTGTTACATGGATGAGAACACTGGTCTGAATTTCCCTTCAGAAACGGAGTTAAACCCCAGGTTCTGTGTCTTCCTACAAGCCAGAGTTCATTTCTGTTAAACAAAGAGAATTTTGGGCTCAAATGATTTTACACAGGTCAGAAACCCAACTAGATTCTCACTTTTTACGAAAGAGCATTTATGTAAGATGAGCTCTGGTTTGTATCACTTTCATAAGTAGAGTTGATTTACATATGGTCCATATGAGTAGGAAACACAGTTCTTTTTTTCAGGGCATGCTCATGGAACTTGCTGTATTGGAGATGCTGGAAAGAAGAGCTTGCTTCTTGCTTTAAAACAGAGTGTGTTCCATGGATGAGAATCCTGGTCTGAATTTACCTTCAGAAACGGAGTTAAACCCCAGGATCTGTGTCTTCCTACAAGCCAGAGTTCATTTCTGGCAAACAAATAAATTTTGGGCTCAAATAACTTTAAACAGTTCAGAAACCCAACTAGATTCTCACTATTTACTAAAGAGTATTTATGTAAGATGAGCTGTGGTTTGTATCAGTTTCATAAGCAGAGATGATTTACATATGGTTCATATGAGAAAGACACACAGTTCTTTTTTTCTCGGCATTATCATGGTTCTTGCTGTATTGGGGACACTGCATAGAAGAACTTGCTTCTTGCGTTAAAACAGAGTGTGTTACAGGGATGAGAACTCTCGTCTGAATTTCCCTTCAGAAACGGAGTTATACCCCAGGATCCGTGTCTTTCTACAAACAAGAGTTCATTTCTGGTAATCCCAACTAATTTTGGGCTCAAATTATTTTTCCCAGTTCACGAACCCAACGTGATTCTCACTATTTACTAAAGAACATTTATGTAAGAGTAGCTGTGGTATGTATCAGTTTCATAAGCAGAGTTGCAATACATATGGTCCGTATGAGTAGGAAACCCAGTTCTTTTTTTCAGGGCATGAATATGTTTCTTGCTGTATTGGACACACTGGAAAGAAGATCTTGCTTCTTAGGTTAAAAAAGAGTGTGGTCCCTGGATGAGAACACTGGTCTGAATTTCCCTTGAGAAACGGAGTTAAACCAAAGGATCTTTGTCTTCCTACAAGCAAGAGATCATTTCTGGTAAACCAAGTCAATTTTGGGATCAAATGATTTTACACCATTCAAGACCTAACGCTATTCTCACTATTAACTAAAGGTCATTTATGTAAGTCGAGCTGTGGTTTGTATCAGTTGCATATGCAGACTTGAATTACATATGGTCCGTATGAGTAGGAAACACACTTCTTTTTTCCAGGGCATGCTCATGGTACTTGCTGTATTGGAGACGCTGGAAAGAAGAGGTTGCTTCTTGCGTTAAAACAGAGTGTGTTCCATGGATGAGAACCCTGGTCTGAATTTACCTTTAGAAACGGAGTTAAACCAGAGGATCTGTGTCTTCCTACAAGCAAGAGTTCATTTCTGTTAAACCAAGTCAATTTTAGGCTCAAATGATTTTACACAGTTAAAGAACCCAAGGCAATTGTCACTATTAACTAAGGAGCATTTATGTAAGTGGAGCTGTGGTTTGATTCAGGCGCGTGCAGACTTGAACTTCCTATGGTCAGTCTGATTAGGAAAAACAGTTCTTTTTTTCAGGCATGCTAGTGGTACTTGCTGTATTGGAGACGCTGGAAAGAAGAGGTTGCTTCTTGCGTTAAATCAGAGTGTGTTCCATGGATGAGAACCCTGGTCTGAATTTCCCCTCAGAAACGGAGTTAAACCACAGGATCTGTGTCTTCCTACAAGCAAGAGTTCATTTCTGGTAAACCCAGTGAATTTTGGTGTCAAGTGATTTTACACAGTTCAAAAAGCCATCGCGATTCTCACTGTTAACTAAAGAGCCTTTATGTAAGAGGAGCTGTGGTTTGTATCAGTTTCATAACCACAGGTGAACTATGTATGGTCCGTATGAGTAGGAATCACATTTCTTTTTTTTCTGGGCATTATCATGGTTCTTGCTGTATAGGAGACGATGGAAAGAAGAGCTTGCTTCATGCCTGCAAACAGAGTATGTTTCATGGATGAGAAAACTGGTGTTAATTTCTTCAGAAACGGAGTCAAACAACAGGATTTGTGTCTTCCTAAAAGCAAGAGTTCATTTCTGGTAAACCAAGTGAATTTTGGGCTCAAATGATTTTACACAGTTCAAGAACCCATCGCGATTCTCACTATTTACTAAAGAGCATTTATGTAAGTGGACCTGTGGTTTGTATCAGTTTCATAAGCAGAGTGGATTTACATATGGTCCCTATGAGAAGGAAATACAGTTCTTTTATAGAGGACATGATCATGGTCTTGCTGTATTGGAGAAGCTGGAAAGAAGAGCTTGGTTCTTGCCATAAAACAGAGTGTGTTCCATGGATGAGAACACTGTTCTGAATTTCCCTTCAGAAACGGAGTTAAACCACTGGATCTGTGTCTTCCTAAAAGCAAGAGTTCATTTCTGGTAACCCCAGTGAATTTTGGGCTCAAGTGATTTTACACAGTTCAAAAACCCATCGCGATTCTCACTATTAACTAAAGAGCATTTATACAAGAAGCACTGTGGTATGTAATAGTTTCATAAGCAGAGTTGAACCACACATGATCCGTAGGAGTAGGAAACACAGTTCTTTTTTTGAGGGCATGCTCATGGTTCTTGCTTTATTGTAGACTCTGGAAAGAAGTGTTGGTTCTTGCCTTAAAACAGAGTGTGTTCCATGGATGAGAACACTGGTCTGAATTTCCCAAAGAAACGGAGTTAAACCACAGGATCTGTGTCTTCCTACAAGCAAGAGTTCATTTCTGGTAAACCCAGTGAATTTTGGGCTCAAATGATTTTACACAGTTCAGTAACACAACTATATTCTCTCTATTTACTAAAGAGCATTTATGTAGGAGGAGCTGTGTTTTGTATCAGTTTCAAAACCAGAGTTAAACTATGTATGGTCGGTATGAGTAGGAAACACAGTTCTTTATTTCTGGGCATGCACATGGTTATTGCTGTATTGGAGACGCTGGAAAGAAGAGCTTGCTTCCTGCCTGAAAACAGAGTGTGTTTCTTGGATGAGGACACTGGTCTTAATATCCCTTCAGAAACGGATACAAACCACAGGATCTGTGTCTTCCTAAAAGCAAGAGTTCATTTCTGGTAAACCAAGTGAATTTTGGGCTCAAATGATTTTACACAGTTCAAGAACCTAACGCGATTCTCACTATTTACTATAGAGTATTTATGTAAGTGGATGTGTGGTTTGTATAAGTTTCCTAAGCAGAGTGGATTTACATAAGGTCCCTATGAGAAGGAAACAGAGTTGTCTTTTGGAGGGCACGCTCATGGTTCTTGCTGTATTGGAGACGCTGGAAAGAAGAGCTTGGTTCTTGCCTTAAAACAGAGAGTGTTCCATGGTTGAGATCCCTGGTCTGAATTTCGCACATAACGGAGTTAAATCCCAGGATATGTGTCTTCCTACAAGCAAGAGTTCATTTCTGGTAAACCCAGTGAATTTTGGGCTAAAATGATTTTACACAGTTCAAGAACCCAACGCGATTCTCACTATTAACTAAAGACTCTTTTTGAGAGTGGAGCTGTGGTTTCTATCAGTTTCATAAGCAGAGTTGATTTATGTATGGTCCGTATGAGTAGGAAGCACAGTTCTTTTTTACAGGACATGCTCATGGTAATTGCTGTATTAGAGATGCGAAAAAGTAGAGCTTGCTTCTTGCGTTAAAACAGAGTGTGTTCCATGGATGAGAACACTGGTCTGAATTTCGCTTCAGACACGGAGTTAAACCACACGATCTGTGTCGTCATACAAGCAAGAGTTCATTTCTGGTAAACCAAGTCAATTTTGGGCTAAATGATTTTATACAGTTCAAGACCCAATGCTATTCCCACTGTTAACTAAAGAGCATTTATGTAAGTGGAGCTGTGGTTTGTATCAGTTGCATATGCAGACTTGAATTACATATGGTCAGTATGAGTAGGAAACACAGTTCCTTTTTCAGGGCATGCTCGTGGTACTTGCTGTATTGGAGACGCTAGAAAGAAGAGCTTGCTTCTCGCGATAAATCACAGTGAGTTACATGGAGGAGAACACTGGTCAGAATTTCTCTTCAGAATTGGAGTTAAACCCCAGGTTCTGTGTCTTCTTACAAGCCAGAGATCATTTCTGGTAAACAAAGAGAATTTTGGGCTCAAGTGATTTTACACAGTTCAGAAACCCAACTAGATTCTCACTATTTACTGAAGAGCATTTATGTAAGATGAGCTCTGGTTTGTATCGGTTTCATAAGCTGAGTTTATTTATACATGGTCCGTATGAAGAGGAAACACAGTTTTTTTTTTCTGGGCATGCTCATGGTTCTTGCTGTATTGGAGACGCTGGAAAGAAGAGCTTGCTTCTTGCGTTAAACCAGAGTGTGTTTCATGGATGAGAACACTAGTCTGAATTTCCCTTCAGAAACGGAGTTAAACCCCAGGATCTGTGTCTTCCTACAAGCAAGAGTTCATTTCTGGAAAACGCAGTGAATGTTGGGCTGAAATGATTTTACACAGTTCAAGAACCCACCGCGATTCTCACTATTTACTAAAGATCATTTATGTAAGTGGAGCTGTGGTTTTTATCAGTTTCATAAGAAGAGTGGATTTACATATGGTCTGTATGAGTAGGAAACACAGTTCTTTTTTTCTGGGCATGCTCATGATTCTTGCTGTATAGGAGACGCTTGAAAGAAGAGCTTGCTTCTGGCTTGAAAACAGAGTGTGTTTCATGGATGAGAACACTGGTCTGAATTTCCCTTCAGAAACGGAGTTAAACCCCAGGATCTGTGTCTTCCTACAAGCAAGAGTTTAATTCTGGAAAACCCAGTGAATTTTGGGCTCAAGTGATTTTACACAGTTCAAAAACCCATCGTGATTCTCACTATTAACTAAAGAGCATTTATGTAAGTGGAGCTGTGGTTTGTACAGGTTCATAACCAGAGTTGAATTATGTATGGTCCATATGAGTAGAAAACAAAGTTTTTTTTTTTTTTTCTGTTCATGCTCATGGTTATTGCTGTATTGGAGACGCTGGAAAGAGGAGCTTGCTTCTTGCGTTAAAACAGAGTGGTTTCCATGGATGAGAACACCGGTCTGAATTTCCCTTCAGACAAGCAGTTATACCACAGGATCCGTGTCTTCCAACAAGCCAGGGTTCATTACTGGTAAACAAAGAGAATTTTGGACTCAAATGATTTTACACAGTTCAGAAACCCAAACTAGATTCTCACTATTTACTAAAAAGCATTTATGTAAGATGAGGTCTGGTTTGTATCAGTTTCATGAGCAGAGTTGATTTATATATGGTCCCTATGAGGAGGAAACACAGTTCTTTTTTTGAGGGCATGCTCATGGTTCTTGCTGTATTGGAGACGCTGGAAAGATGAGCTTGCTTCTTGCGTTAAAACAGAGAGTGTTCAATGGATGAGAACCCTGGTCTGAATTTACCTTCAGAAACGGAGTTAAACCCCAGGATCTGTGTCTTACTACAAACAAGAGTTCATTTCTGGTATACCATATGAAATTTGGGCTCAAATGATTTTACACAGTTCAAGAACCCAACACAATTCTAACTATTTACAAAAGAGCATTTATGTAAGAGGAGCTCTAGTTTGCAACAGTTTCATAAGCTGTGTTGATTTATATATGGTCCGTATGAGGAGGAAACACAGTTCTTTTTTTGAGGGCATGCTCATGGTTCTTGCTGTATCGGAGACGAAGAAAGAAGAGCTTGCTTCTTGCGTTAAAACAGAGTGTGTTACATGGATGAGAACCCTGGTCTGAATTTACCTTTAGAAACGGAGTTAAACCACAGGATCTGTGTCTTCCTACAAGCAAGAGTTCATTTCTGGTAAACCAAGTGAATTTTGGGCTCAAATGATTTTACATAGTTCAAGAACCCATCTCGATTCCCACTATTAACTAAAGAGCATTTATGTAAGTGGAGCTGTGCTTTGTATCAGTCTCATAAGCAGAGTTAAACTGCATATGATCTGTATGGATAGGAAACACAGTTCTTTTTTTCTGGACATTCTCATGGTTCTTTCTGTATTGGAGATGCTGGAAAGAAGAGCTTGCTTCTTGCGTAATACAGAGTGTGTTTCATGGATGAGAACACTGGTCTGAATATCCCTTCAGAAACGGAGTTAAACCCCAGGATCTGTGTCTTCCTACAAGCAAGAGTTCATTTCTGGAAAAACCAGTGAATTTTGGTCTCAAGTGATTTTACACAGTTCAAGACCCAACGCTATTCTCACTGTTAACTAAAGAGCATTTATGTAAGTTGAGCTGTGGTTTGTATTAGTTGAATATGCAGACTTGAATTACATATGGTCAGTATGAGTAGTAAACACAGTTCTTTTTTTCAAGGCATGCTCGTGGTACTTGCTGTATTGGAGACGCTAGAAAGAAGAGCTTGCTTCTTGTGTGAAATCACAGTGTGTTACATGGATGAGAACCCTGGTCTGAATTTCCCTTAAGAAAGGGAGTTTAACCCCATGTTCTGTGTCTTCCTATAAGCCAGAGTTCATTTGTGGTAAACAAAGAGAATTTTGGGCACAAATGATTTTACACAGTTCAGAAACCCAACTAGATTCTCACTTATTAGTAAAGAGCATTTATGTAAGATGAGCTCTGGTTTGTATCAGTTTCATAAGTAGAGTTAATTTACATATGGTCCGTGTGAGTAGGAAACACAGTTCTTTTTTTCAGGGCATGCTCATGGAACTTGCTGTATTGGAGATGCTGGAAAGTAGAGCTTGCTTCTTCTGCTTAAACAGAGTGGGTGACAAGGATGAGATCACTGGTCTGAATTTACCTTTAGAAACGGAGTTAAACCACAGGGTCTGTGACCTCCTACAAGCAGGATTTCATTTCTTTTATACCAAGTGAAATTTTTGCTCAAATGATTTTACACTGTTCAAGATCCCATCGCGATTCTCACTATTAACTGAAAAGCCTTTATGTAAGAGGCACTGTGGTTTGTATCAGTTTCATAAGAAGAGTTGAACTACATATGGTCCGTATGAGTAGGACACACAGTTTTTTTTTTTCTGGGCATGTTCATGGTTCTTGCTCTTTTGGAGATGCTGGAAAGTAGAGCTTGCTTCTTTCGTTAAAAAAGAGTGGGTTCCATGGATGAGAACACTTGTCTGAATTTCCCTTCAGAAAAGGAGTTAAACCCCACGTTCTGTGTCTTCCTACAAGCCAGAGTTCATTTCTGGTAAACAAAGAGAATTTTGGGCTCAAAAGATTTTACACAGTTCAGAAACCCAACATAGATTCTCACTATTTACTAAAGAGCATTTATTTAAGAGGAGCTCTGGTTTGTATCAGTTTCATAAGTAGAGTTGATTTACATATGGTCCGTATGAGTAGGAAACACAGTTCTTTTTTTGAGGGCATGCTCATGGTTCTTGCTGTATTGGAGACGCTGGAAAGAAGAGCTTGCTTCTTGCTTTAAAACAGGGTGTGTTCAATGGATGAGAACCCTAGTCTGAATGTACCCTCAGACACGGAGTTAAACCACAGGATCTGTGTCTTCCCACAAGCAAGAGTTCATTTCTGGTAAACCCAGTGAATTTTGGTCTCAAATGATTTTACACAGTTCAAGACACAATGCTATTCTCACTATTAACTAAAGGTCATTTATGAAAGTGGAGCTGTCGTTTGTATCAGTTGCATATGCAGACTTGAATTACATAGGGTCCGTATGAGTAGGAAACACAGTTCTTTTTTTCAGGGCTTGATCATGGAACTTGCTGTATTGTAGACGGTTGAAAGAAGAGCTTGATCTTGCGTTAAAACAGAGTGGTTTCCATGGATGTGAACACTGGTCTGAATTTCCCTTCAGAAACGGAGTTAAACCACAGGATCTGTGTCTTCCTACAAGCAAGAGTTCATTTGTGTTAAACCAAGTCAATTTTAGGCTCAAATGATTTTACACAGTTAAAGAACCCAAGGTAATTGTCACTATTAACTAAAGAGCATTTATGTAAGTGGAGCTGTGGTTTGTATCAGTTGTATATGCAGACTTGAACTACATAGGTTCCGTATGAGTAGGAAAATCAGTTCTTTTTTTAAGGCATGCTTATGGTACTTGCAGTATTGGAGACGCTGGAAAGAAGAGGTTGCTTCTTGCGTTAAATCAGAGTGTGTTCCATGGATGAGAACCCTGGTCTGAATTTCCCCTCTAAAACGGAGTTAAACCACAGGATCTGTGTTTTCCTACAAGCAAGAGTTCATTTCTGGTAAACCAAGTGAATTTTGGGCTCAAATGATTTGGCATAGTTCAAGAACCCATCTCAATTCCCACTATTAACTAAAGAGCATTTATGTAAGTGGAGCTGTGGTTTGTACCAGTCTCATAAGCAGAGTTAAACTGCATATGATCAGTATGAATAGGAAACACAGTTCTTTTTTTCTGGGCATTCTCATGGTTCTTTCTGTATTGGAGATGCTGGAAATAAGATCTTGCTTCTTTCGTAAAAACAGAGTGTGTTTCATGGATGAGAACACTGGTCTGAATTTCCCTTCAGAAACGGAGTTAAACCCCAGGATCTGTGTCTTCCTACAAGCAAGAGTTTAATTCTGGAAAACCCAGTGAATTTTGGGCTCAAGTGATTTTACACAGTTCAAAAACCCATCGTGATTCTCACTATTAACTAAAGAGCATTTATGTAAGTGGAGCTGTGGTTTGTACAGGTTCATAACCAGAGTTGAATTATGTATGGTCCATATGAGTAGAAAACAAAGTTTTTTTTTTTTTTCTGTTCATGCTCATGGTTATTGCTGTATTGGAGACGCTGGAAAGAGGAGCTTGCTTCTTGCGTTAAAACAGAGTGGTTTCCATGGATGAGAACACCGGTCTGAATTTCCCTTCAGACAAGCAGTTATACCACAGGATCCGTGTCTTCCAACAAGCCAGGGTTCATTACTGGTAAACAAAGAGAATTTTGGACTCAAATGATTTTACACAGTTCAGAAACCCAAACTAGATTCTCACTATTTACTAAAAAGCATTTATGTAAGATGAGGTCTGGTTTGTATCAGTTTCATGAGCAGAGTTGATTTATATATGGTCCCTATGAGGAGGAAACACAGTTCTTTTTTTGAGGGCATGCTCATGGTTCTTGCTGTATTGGAGACGCTGGAAAGATGAGCTTGCTTCTTGCGTTAAAACAGAGAGTGTTCAATGGATGAGAACCCTGGTCTGAATTTACCTTCAGAAACGGAGTTAAACCCCAGGATCTGTGTCTTACTACAAACAAGAGTTCATTTCTGGTATACCATATGAAATTTGGGCTCAAATGATTTTACACAGTTCAAGAACCCAACACAATTCTAACTATTTACAAAAGAGCATTTATGTAAGAGGAGCTCTAGTTTGCAACAGTTTCATAAGCTGTGTTGATTTATATATGGTCCGTATGAGGAGGAAACACAGTTCTTTTTTTGAGGGCATGCTCATGGTTCTTGCTGTATCGGAGACGAAGAAAGAAGAGCTTGCTTCTTGCGTTAAAACAGAGTGTGTTACATGGATGAGAACCCTGGTCTGAATTTACCTTTAGAAACGGAGTTAAACCACAGGATCTGTGTCTTCCTACAAGCAAGAGTTCATTTCTGGTAAACCAAGTGAATTTTGGGCTCAAATGATTTTACATAGTTCAAGAACCCATCTCGATTCCCACTATTAACTAAAGAGCATTTATGTAAGTGGAGCTGTGCTTTGTATCAGTCTCATAAGCAGAGTTAAACTGCATATGATCTGTATGGATAGGAAACACAGTTCTTTTTTTCTGGACATTCTCATGGTTCTTTCTGTATTGGAGATGCTGGAAAGAAGAGCTTGCTTCTTGCGTAATACAGAGTGTGTTTCATGGATGAGAACACTGGTCTGAATATCCCTTCAGAAACGGAGTTAAACCCCAGGATCTGTGTCTTCCTACAAGCAAGAGTTCATTTCTGGAAAAACCAGTGAATTTTGGTCTCAAGTGATTTTACACAGTTCAAGACCCAACGCTATTCTCACTGTTAACTAAAGAGCATTTATGTAAGTTGAGCTGTGGTTTGTATTAGTTGAATATGCAGACTTGAATTACATATGGTCAGTATGAGTAGTAAACACAGTTCTTTTTTTCAAGGCATGCTCGTGGTACTTGCTGTATTGGAGACGCTAGAAAGAAGAGCTTGCTTCTTGTGTGAAATCACAGTGTGTTACATGGATGAGAACCCTGGTCTGAATTTCCCTTAAGAAAGGGAGTTTAACCCCATGTTCTGTGTCTTCCTATAAGCCAGAGTTCATTTGTGGTAAACAAAGAGAATTTTGGGCACAAATGATTTTACACAGTTCAGAAACCCAACTAGATTCTCACTTATTAGTAAAGAGCATTTATGTAAGATGAGCTCTGGTTTGTATCAGTTTCATAAGTAGAGTTAATTTACATATGGTCCGTGTGAGTAGGAAACACAGTTCTTTTTTTCAGGGCATGCTCATGGAACTTGCTGTATTGGAGATGCTGGAAAGTAGAGCTTGCTTCTTCTGCTTAAACAGAGTGGGTGACAAGGATGAGATCACTGGTCTGAATTTACCTTTAGAAACGGAGTTAAACCACAGGGTCTGTGACCTCCTACAAGCAGGATTTCATTTCTTTTATACCAAGTGAAATTTTTGCTCAAATGATTTTACACTGTTCAAGATCCCATCGCGATTCTCACTATTAACTGAAAAGCCTTTATGTAAGAGGCACTGTGGTTTGTATCAGTTTCATAAGAAGAGTTGAACTACATATGGTCCGTATGAGTAGGACACACAGTTTTTTTTTTTCTGGGCATGTTCATGGTTCTTGCTCTTTTGGAGATGCTGGAAAGTAGAGCTTGCTTCTTTCGTTAAAAAAGAGTGGGTTCCATGGATGAGAACACTTGTCTGAATTTCCCTTCAGAAAAGGAGTTAAACCCCACGTTCTGTGTCTTCCTACAAGCCAGAGTTCATTTCTGGTAAACAAAGAGAATTTTGGGCTCAAAAGATTTTACACAGTTCAGAAACCCAACATAGATTCTCACTATTTACTAAAGAGCATTTATTTAAGAGGAGCTCTGGTTTGTATCAGTTTCATAAGTAGAGTTGATTTACATATGGTCCGTATGAGTAGGAAACACAGTTCTTTTTTTGAGGGCATGCTCATGGTTCTTGCTGTATTGGAGACGCTGGAAAGAAGAGCTTGCTTCTTGCTTTAAAACAGGGTGTGTTCAATGGATGAGAACCCTAGTCTGAATGTACCCTCAGACACGGAGTTAAACCACAGGATCTGTGTCTTCCCACAAGCAAGAGTTCATTTCTGGTAAACCCAGTGAATTTTGGTCTCAAATGATTTTACACAGTTCAAGACACAATGCTATTCTCACTATTAACTAAAGGTCATTTATGAAAGTGGAGCTGTCGTTTGTATCAGTTGCATATGCAGACTTGAATTACATAGGGTCCGTATGAGTAGGAAACACAGTTCTTTTTTTCAGGGCTTGATCATGGAACTTGCTGTATTGTAGACGGTTGAAAGAAGAGCTTGATCTTGCGTTAAAACAGAGTGGTTTCCATGGATGTGAACACTGGTCTGAATTTCCCTTCAGAAACGGAGTTAAACCACAGGATCTGTGTCTTCCTACAAGCAAGAGTTCATTTGTGTTAAACCAAGTCAATTTTAGGCTCAAATGATTTTACACAGTTAAAGAACCCAAGGTAATTGTCACTATTAACTAAAGAGCATTTATGTAAGTGGAGCTGTGGTTTGTATAAGTTGTATATGCAGACTTGAACTACATAGGTTCCGTATGAGTAGGAAAATCAGTTCTTTTTTTAAGGCATGCTTATGGTACTTGCAGTATTGGAGACGCTGGAAAGAAGAGGTTGCTTCTTGCGTTAAATCAGAGTGTGTTCCATGGATGAGAACCCTGGTCTGAATTTCCCCTCTAAAACGGAGTTAAACCACAGGATCTGTGTTTTCCTACAAGCAAGAGTTCATTTCTGGTAAACCAAGTGAATTTTGGGCTCAAATGATTTGGCATAGTTCAAGAACCCATCTCAATTCCCACTATTAACTAAAGAGCATTTATGTAAGTGGAGCTGTGGTTTGTACCAGTCTCATAAGCAGAGTTAAACTGCATATGATCAGTATGAATAGGAAACACAGTTCTTTTTTTCTGGGCATTCTCATGGTTCTTTCTGTATTGGAGATGCTGGAAATAAGATCTTGCTTCTTTCGTAAAAACAGAGTGTGTTTCATGGATGAGAACACTGGTCTGAATATCCCTTCAGAAACGGAGTTAAACCCCAGGATCTGTGTCTTCCTACAAGCAAGAGTTCATTTCTGGAAAACCCAGTGAATTTTGGTCTCAAGTGATTTTACACAGTTCAAAAACCCATCGCGATTCTCACTATTAACTAAAGAGCCTTTATGTAAGAGGAGCTGTGGTTTGTATCAGTTTCATAACCACAGGTGAACTATGTATGGTCCGTATGAGTAGGACACACAGTTTTTTTTTTTCTGGGCATGTTCATGGTTCTTGCTCTTTTGGAGATGCTGGAAAGTAGAGCTTGCTTCTTTCGTTAAAAAAGAGTGGGTTCCATGGATGAGAACACTTGTCTGAATTTCCCTTCAGAAAAGGAGTTAAACCCCACGTTCTGTGTCTTCCTACAAGCCAGAGTTCATTTCTGGTAAACAAAGAGAATTTTGGGCTCAAAAGATTTTACACAGTTCAGAAACCCAACATAGATTCTCACTATTTACTAAAGAGCATTTATTTAAGAGGAGCTCTGGTTTGTATCAGTTTCATAAGTAGAGTTGATTTACATATGGTCCGTATGAGTAGGAAACACAGTTCTTTTTTTGAGGGCATGCTCATGGTTCTTGCTGTATTGGAGACGCTGGAAAGAAGAGCTTGCTTCTTGCTTTAAAACAGGGTGTGTTCAATGGATGAGAACCCTAGTCTGAATGTACCCTCAGACACGGAGTTAAACCACAGGATCTGTGTCTTCCCACAAGCAAGAGTTCATTTCTGGTAAACCCAGTGAATTTTGGTCTCAAATGATTTTACACAGTTCAAGACACAATGCTATTCTCACTATTAACTAAAGGTCATTTATGAAAGTGGAGCTGTCGTTTGTATCAGTTGCATATGCAGACTTGAATTACATAGGGTCCGTATGAGTAGGAAACACAGTTCTTTTTTTCAGGGCTTGATCATGGAACTTGCTGTATTGTAGACGGTTGAAAGAAGAGCTTGATCTTGCGTTAAAACAGAGTGGTTTCCATGGATGTGAACACTGGTCTGAATTTCCCTTCAGAAACGGAGTTAAACCACAGGATCTGTGTCTTCCTACAAGCAAGAGTTCATTTGTGTTAAACCAAGTCAATTTTAGGCTCAAATGATTTTACACAGTTAAAGAACCCAAGGTAATTGTCACTATTAACTAAAGAGCATTTATGTAAGTGGAGCTGTGGTTTGTATCAGTTGTATATGCAGACTTGAACTACATAGGTTCCGTATGAGTAGGAAAATCAGTTCTTTTTTTAAGGCATGCTTATGGTACTTGCAGTATTGGAGACGCTGGAAAGAAGAGGTTGCTTCTTGCGTTAAATCAGAGTGTGTTCCATGGATGAGAACCCTGGTCTGAATTTCCCCTCTAAAACGGAGTTAAACCACAGGATCTGTGTTTTCCTACAAGCAAGAGTTCATTTCTGGTAAACCAAGTGAATTTTGGGCTCAAATGATTTGGCATAGTTCAAGAACCCATCTCAATTCCCACTATTAACTAAAGAGCATTTATGTAAGTGGAGCTGTGGTTTGTACCAGTCTCATAAGCAGAGTTAAACTGCATATGATCAGTATGAATAGGAAACACAGTTCTTTTTTTCTGGGCATTCTCATGGTTCTTTCTGTATTGGAGATGCTGGAAATAAGATCTTGCTTCTTTCGTAAAAACAGAGTGTGTTTCATGGATGAGAACACTGGTCTGAATTTCCCTTCAGAAACGGAGTTAAACCCCAGGATCTGTGTCTTCCTACAAGCAAGAGTTTAATTCTGGAAAACCCAGTGAATTTTGGGCTCAAGTGATTTTACACAGTTCAAAAACCCATCGTGATTCTCACTATTAACTAAAGAGCATTTATGTAAGTGGAGCTGTGGTTTGTACAGGTTCATAACCAGAGTTGAATTATGTATGGTCCATATGAGTAGAAAACAAAGTTTTTTTTTTTTTTTCTGTTCATGCTCATGGTTATTGCTGTATTGGAGACGCTGGAAAGAGGAGCTTGCTTCTTGCGTTAAAACAGAGTGGTTTCCATGGATGAGAACACCGGTCTGAATTTCCCTTCAGACAAGCAGTTATACCACAGGATCCGTGTCTTCCAACAAGCCAGGGTTCATTACTGGTAAACAAAGAGAATTTTGGACTCAAATGATTTTACACAGTTCAGAAACCCAAACTAGATTCTCACTATTTACTAAAAAGCATTTATGTAAGATGAGGTCTGGTTTGTATCAGTTTCATGAGCAGAGTTGATTTATATATGGTCCCTATGAGGAGGAAACACAGTTCTTTTTTTGAGGGCATGCTCATGGTTCTTGCTGTATTGGAGACGCTGGAAAGATGAGCTTGCTTCTTGCGTTAAAACAGAGAGTGTTCAATGGATGAGAACCCTGGTCTGAATTTACCTTCAGAAACGGAGTTAAACCCCAGGATCTGTGTCTTACTACAAACAAGAGTTCATTTCTGGTATACCATATGAAATTTGGGCTCAAATGATTTTACACAGTTCAAGAACCCAACACAATTCTAACTATTTACAAAAGAGCATTTATGTAAGAGGAGCTCTAGTTTGCAACAGTTTCATAAGCTGTGTTGATTTATATATGGTCCGTATGAGGAGGAAACACAGTTCTTTTTTTGAGGGCATGCTCATGGTTCTTGCTGTATCGGAGACGAAGAAAGAAGAGCTTGCTTCTTGCGTTAAAACAGAGTGTGTTACATGGATGAGAACCCTGGTCTGAATTTACCTTTAGAAACGGAGTTAAACCACAGGATCTGTGTCTTCCTACAAGCAAGAGTTCATTTCTGGTAAACCAAGTGAATTTTGGGCTCAAATGATTTTACATAGTTCAAGAACCCATCTCGATTCCCACTATTAACTAAAGAGCATTTATGTAAGTGGAGCTGTGCTTTGTATCAGTCTCATAAGCAGAGTTAAACTGCATATGATCTGTATGGATAGGAAACACAGTTCTTTTTTTCTGGACATTCTCATGGTTCTTTCTGTATTGGAGATGCTGGAAAGAAGAGCTTGCTTCTTGCGTAATACAGAGTGTGTTTCATGGATGAGAACACTGGTCTGAATATCCCTTCAGAAACGGAGTTAAACCCCAGGATCTGTGTCTTCCTACAAGCAAGAGTTCATTTCTGGAAAAACCAGTGAATTTTGGTCTCAAGTGATTTTACACAGTTCAAGACCCAACGCTATTCTCACTGTTAACTAAAGAGCATTTATGTAAGTTGAGCTGTGGTTTGTATTAGTTGAATATGCAGACTTGAATTACATATGGTCAGTATGAGTAGTAAACACAGTTCTTTTTTTCAAGGCATGCTCGTGGTACTTGCTGTATTGGAGACGCTAGAAAGAAGAGCTTGCTTCTTGTGTGAAATCACAGTGTGTTACATGGATGAGAACCCTGGTCTGAATTTCCCTTAAGAAAGGGAGTTTAACCCCATGTTCTGTGTCTTCCTATAAGCCAGAGTTCATTTGTGGTAAACAAAGAGAATTTTGGGCACAAATGATTTTACACAGTTCAGAAACCCAACTAGATTCTCACTTATTAGTAAAGAGCATTTATGTAAGATGAGCTCTGGTTTGTATCAGTTTCATAAGTAGAGTTAATTTACATATGGTCCGTGTGAGTAGGAAACACAGTTCTTTTTTTCAGGGCATGCTCATGGAACTTGCTGTATTGGAGATGCTGGAAAGTAGAGCTTGCTTCTTCTGCTTAAACAGAGTGGGTGACAAGGATGAGATCACTGGTCTGAATTTACCTTTAGAAACGGAGTTAAACCACAGGGTCTGTGACCTCCTACAAGCAGGATTTCATTTCTTTTATACCAAGTGAAATTTTTGCTCAAATGATTTTACACTGTTCAAGATCCCATCGCGATTCTCACTATTAACTGAAAAGCCTTTATGTAAGAGGCACTGTGGTTTGTATCAGTTTCATAAGAAGAGTTGAACTACATATGGTCCGTATGAGTAGGACACACAGTTTTTTTTTTTCTGGGCATGTTCATGGTTCTTGCTCTTTTGGAGATGCTGGAAAGTAGAGCTTGCTTCTTTCGTTAAAAAAGAGTGGGTTCCATGGATGAGAACACTTGTCTGAATTTCCCTTCAGAAAAGGAGTTAAACCCCACGTTCTGTGTCTTCCTACAAGCCAGAGTTCATTTCTGGTAAACAAAGAGAATTTTGGGCTCAAAAGATTTTACACAGTTCAGAAACCCAACATAGATTCTCACTATTTACTAAAGAGCATTTATTTAAGAGGAGCTCTGGTTTGTATCAGTTTCATAAGTAGAGTTGATTTACATATGGTCCGTATGAGTAGGAAACACAGTTCTTTTTTTGAGGGCATGCTCATGGTTCTTGCTGTATTGGAGACGCTGGAAAGAAGAGCTTGCTTCTTGCTTTAAAACAGGGTGTGTTCAATGGATGAGAACCCTAGTCTGAATGTACCCTCAGACACGGAGTTAAACCACAGGATCTGTGTCTTCCCACAAGCAAGAGTTCATTTCTGGTAAACCCAGTGAATTTTGGTCTCAAATGATTTTACACAGTTCAAGACACAATGCTATTCTCACTATTAACTAAAGGTCATTTATGAAAGTGGAGCTGTCGTTTGTATCAGTTGCATATGCAGACTTGAATTACATAGGGTCCGTATGAGTAGGAAACACAGTTCTTTTTTTCAGGGCTTGATCATGGAACTTGCTGTATTGTAGACGGTTGAAAGAAGAGCTTGATCTTGCGTTAAAACAGAGTGGTTTCCATGGATGTGAACACTGGTCTGAATTTCCCTTCAGAAACGGAGTTAAACCACAGGATCTGTGTCTTCCTACAAGCAAGAGTTCATTTGTGTTAAACCAAGTCAATTTTAGGCTCAAATGATTTTACACAGTTAAAGAACCCAAGGTAATTGTCACTATTAACTAAAGAGCATTTATGTAAGTGGAGCTGTGGTTTGTATCAGTTGTATATGCAGACTTGAACTACATAGGTTCCGTATGAGTAGGAAAATCAGTTCTTTTTTTAAGGCATGCTTATGGTACTTGCAGTATTGGAGACGCTGGAAAGAAGAGGTTGCTTCTTGCGTTAAATCAGAGTGTGTTCCATGGATGAGAACCCTGGTCTGAATTTCCCCTCTAAAACGGAGTTAAACCACAGGATCTGTGTTTTCCTACAAGCAAGAGTTCATTTCTGGTAAACCAAGTGAATTTTGGGCTCAAATGATTTGGCATAGTTCAAGAACCCATCTCAATTCCCACTATTAACTAAAGAGCATTTATGTAAGTGGAGCTGTGGTTTGTACCAGTCTCATAAGCAGAGTTAAACTGCATATGATCAGTATGAATAGGAAACACAGTTCTTTTTTTCTGGGCATTCTCATGGTTCTTTCTGTATTGGAGATGCTGGAAATAAGATCTTGCTTCTTTCGTAAAAACAGAGTGTGTTTCATGGATGAGAACACTGGTCTGAATATCCCTTCAGAAACGGAGTTAAACCCCAGGATCTGTGTCTTCCTACAAGCAAGAGTTCATTTCTGGAAAACCCAGTGAATTTTGGTCTCAAGTGATTTTACACAGTTCAAAAACCCATCGCGATTCTCACTATTAACTAAAGAGCCTTTATGTAAGAGGAGCTGTGGTTTGTATCAGTTTCATAACCACAGGTGAACTATGTATGGTCCGTATGAGTAGGAATCACATTTCTTTTTTTCTGGGCATGCTCATGGTTATTGATGTATTGGAGACGCTGGAAAGACATGCTTGCTTCTTGCGTTAAAACAGAGTGTGTTTCATGGAAGAGAACACTGGTCTTAATTTCCCTTCAGAAACGGAGTTAAACCACAGGATCTTTGTCTTCCTAAAAGCAAGAGTTCATTTGTGGTAAACCAAGTGAATTTTGGGCTCAAATGGTTTTACACAGTTCAAGAACCCAAAGCGATTCTCACTATTTACTAAGGAGCCTTTATGTAAGCTGAGCTGTGGTTTGCATCAGTTTCCTAAGCAGAGTGGATTTACATATGGTCCATAGGAGTTAGGAAACACAATTCTTTTTTTCTGGGCATGTTCATGGTTCTTGCTCTATTGGAGATGCTAGAAAGTAGAGCTTGCTTCTTGCGTTAAAACAGAGTGGGTTCCATGGATGAGAACACTGGTCTGAATTTCCCTTCAGACAAGGAGTTGAGCCCGACGTTCTGTGTCTTCCTACAAGCCAGAGTTCATTTCTGGTAAACAAAGAGAATTTTGGGCTCAAATGATTTTACACAGTTCAGAAACCCAAAATAGATTCTCACTATTTACTCAAGAGCATTTATGTAAGAGGACCTCTTGTTTGTATCAGTTTCATAAGCAGAGTTGATTTATGTATGGTCCGTATGAGGAGGAAACACAGTTCTTTTTTTGAGGGCATGCTCATGGTTCTTGCTGTATTGGAGATGCAGGAAAGAAAGGCTTGCTTCTTGGGTTAAAACAGAGTGTGTTTCATGGAATAGAACACTGTTCTGAATTTCCCTTCAGAAATGGAGTTAAACCACAGGATCTCTGTCTTCCTACAAACAAGAGTTCATTTCGGGTAAACCAAGTGAATTTTGGGCTCAAATGATTTTACACAATTCAAGACCCAACACTATTCTTACTGTTAAATAAAGATCATTTATGTAAGTGGAGCAGTGGTTTGTACCAGTTGCATATGCAGACTTGAATTACATATGGTCAGTATGAGTAGGAAACAAAGTTCTTTTTTCTGGGAATTCTCATGGTTCTTTCTGTATTGGAAACGCTGGAAATAAGATCTTGCTTCTTGCGTTAAAACAGATTGTGTTTCATGGATTAGAACACTGGTCTGAATTTCCCTTCAGAAACGGAGTTAAACACCAGGATCTGGGTCTTCCTACAGCAAGAGTTCATTTCTGGTAAACACAGTGAATTCTGAGCTCAAGTGATTTTACACAGTTCAAAAACCCATGGCGATTCTCACTATTAACTAAAGAGCATTTGTTTAAGCGGACCTGTGGTTTGTATCAGTTTCATAAGCAGAGTGGATTTACATATGGTCCCTATGAGAAGGAAATACAGTTCTTTTTTTGAGGGCATGTTCATGGTCTTGCTGTATTGGAGATGCTGGAAGAAGAGCTTGGTTATTGCCTTAAAACTGAGTGTGTTCCATGGATGAGAACACTGGTCTGAATTTCCCTTCAGACACGGAGTTAAACCACTGGATCTGTGTCTTCCTACAAGCAAGAGTTCATTTCTGGTAAACCCAGTGAATTTGGGCTAAAGTGATTTTACACAATTCAAGACACAATGCTATTCTCACTATTAACTAAAGGTCATTTATGAAAGTGGAGCTGTCGTTTGTATCAGTTGCATATGCAGACTTGAATTACATAGGGTCCGTATGAGTAGGAAACACAGTTCTTTTTTTCAGGGCATGATCATGGAACTTGCTGTATTGTAGACGGTTGAAAGAAGAGCTTGATCTTGCGTTAAAACAGAGTGGTTTCCATGGATGTGAACACTGGTCTGAATTTCCCTTCAGAAACGGAGTTAAACCACAGGATCTGTGTCTTCCTACAAGCAAGAGTTCATTTGTGCTAAACCAAGTCAATTTTAGGCTCAAATGATTTTACACAGTTAAAGAACCCAAGGTAATTGTCACTATTAACTAAATAGCATTTATGTAAGTGGAGCTGTGGTTTGTATCAGTTGCATATGCAGACTTGAACTACATAGGGTCCGTATGAGTAGGAAAAACAGTTCTTTTTTTCAGGCATGCTAGTGGTACTTGCAGTATTGGAGACGCTGGAAAGAAGAGGTTGCTTCTTGCGTTAAATCAGAGTGTGTTCCATGGATGAGAACCCTGGTCTGAATTTCCCCTCTAAAACGGAGTTAAACCACAGGATCTGTGTTTTCCTACAAGCAAGAGTTCATTTCTGGTAAACCAAGTGAATTTTGGGCTCAAATGATTTGGCATAGTTCAAGAACCCATCTCGATTCCCACTATTAACTAAAGAGCATTTATGTAAGTGGAGCTGTGGTTTGTACCAGTCTCATAAGCAGAGTTAAACTGCATATGATCAGTATGAATAGGAAACACAGTTCTTTTTTTCTGGGCATTCTCATGGTTCTTTCTGTATCGGAGATGCTGGAAATAAGATCTTGCTTCTTTCGTAAAAACAGAGTGTGTTTCATGGATGAGAACACTGGTCTGAATATCCCTTCAGAAACGGAGTTAAACACCAGGATCTGGGTCTTCCTACAGCAAGAGTTCATTTCTGGTAAACCCAGTGAATTTTGAGCTCAAGTGATTTTACACAGTTCAAAAACCCATCGCGATTCTCACTATTAACTAAAGAGCATTTGTTTAAGCAGACCTGTGGTTTGTATCAGTTTCATAAGCAGAGTAGATTTACATATGGTCCCTATGAGAAGGAAATACAGTTCTTTTTTTGAGGGCATGTTCATGGTCTTGCTGTATTGGAGACGCTGGAAGAAGAGCTTGGTTCTTGCCTTAAAACTGAGTGTGTTCCATGAATGAGAACACTGGTCTGAATTTCCCTTCAGACACGGAGTTAAACCACTGGATCTGTGTCTTCCTACAAGCAAGAGTTCATTTCTGGTAAACCCAGTGAATTTTGGGCTAAAGTGATTTTACACAGTTCAAAAACCCATCGCGATTCTCACTATTAACTAAAGAGCATTTATGTAAGAGGCGCTGTGGTTTGTATCAGTTTCATAAGCAGAGATGAACTTCGTATGGTCCGTATGAGTAGGAAGAACAGTTCTTTTTTTCAGGGCATGCTCATGGTACTTGCTGTATTGGAGACGAGGGAAAGAAGTGCTTGCTTCTTGCGTTAAAACAGAGTGTGTTTCATGGATGAGAACCCTGGTCTGAATTTCCCTTCAGAAATGGAATTAAACCACAGGATCTGTGTCTTTCTACAAGCAAGAGTTCATTTCTGGTAAACCAAGTGAATTTGGGGCTCAAATGATTTTACACAGTTGAAGAACCCATCTCGATTCCCACTATTAACTAAAGAGCATTTATGTAAGTGGAGCTGTGGTTTGTATCAGTCTCATAAGCAGAGTTAAACTGCATATGATCTGTATGAATAGTAAACACAGTTCTTTTTTTCTGGGCATTCTCATGGTTCTTTCTTTATTGGATGTGCTGGAAGAAGAGCTTGCTTCTTGCGTAAAAACAGAGTGTGTTTCATGGATTTGAACACTGGTCTGAATATCCCTTCAGAAACGGAGTTAAACCCCAGGATCTATGTCTTCCTACAAGCAAGAGTTCATTTCTGAAAAACCCAGTGAATTTTGGGCTCAAATGATTTTAAACAGTTCAAAACCCAATTCGATTATCTCTATTAACTGAAGAGCCTTTATGTGAAAGGAGCTGTGGTTTGTATCAGTCTCATAAGCAGAGTTAAACTGCATATGATCTGTATGAATAGGAAACTCAGTTCTTTTTTTCAGGGCATGCTCATGGTTCTTGCTTTATTGGAGATTCTTGAAAGAAGAGCTTGCTTCTTGCGTTAAAACAGAGGGTGTTCCATGGATGAGAACACTGGTCTGAATTTCCCTTCAGAATCGGAGTTAAATCCCAGGATCTCTTTCTTCCTACAAGCAAGAGTTCATTTCTGGTAAACCAAGTGAATTTTGGGCTCAAATGATTTTACACAGTTCAAGAACCCAACGGGACATTCACTATTTACTAAAGAGCATTTATGTAAGTGGAGCTGTGGTTTGTATCAGTTTCCTAAGCAGAGTGGATTTACATATGGTCCGCATGAGTAGCAAACACAGTTCTTTTTTTCTGGCCATGTTCATGGTTCTTGCTCTATTGGAGATGCTGTAAAGTAGAGCTTGCTTCTTGCGTTAAAACAGAATAGGTTCCATGGATGAGAACACTGGTCTGAATTTCCCTTCAGACAAGGAGTTAAACCCCAGGATCTGTGTCTTCCTACAAGACAGAGTTCATTTCTGGTAAACAAAGAAAATTTTGGGCTCAAGTGCTTTTACACCGTTCAGAAACCCATCGCGATTCTCACTGTTAGCTAAAGAGCATGTATGTAACAGAAGATGTGTTTTGTATCGGTTTCATAAGCAGACTTGAACTACATATGGTCCATATGAGAAGGAAACACAGTTCTTTTTTTCTGGGCATTCTCATGGTTCATGCTGTATTGGACAGGTTGGAAAGAAGAGCTTGTTTCTTACGTTAAAAGAGAGTGTTTTCCATTGATAAGAACACTGGTCTGCATTTCCCTTCAGAAGTGGAGTTTAACCCCAGAATCTCTGTCTTCCTACAACCAAGAGTTCATATCTGGTAAACAAAGAGAATTTTGGGGTCTAGTGATTTTACACAGTTCAGAAACCCATCGCGATTCTCACTATTAACTAAAGAGACTTTATGTAAGTCGAGCTGAGGTTTGTATCAGTTTCATAAGCAGTGTTGAACTTCATATGATCCGTATGAGCAGGAAGCCCTGTTTTTTTCTTGGCATGCTCATGGTTCTTGCTGTATTGGAGACGCTGGATTGAAGAGCTTGCTTTTTGCGTTAAAACAGAGTGTGTTCCATGTAAGAGAACACTGGTCTGAATTTCCCTTCAGAAACGGAGTTAAACCCCAGAATCTGTGTCTTCCTACAAGCAAGAGTTCATTTCTAGTAAACAAAGAGAATTTTGGGCTCAAGTGATTTTACCCAGTTCAGAAACCCATCGCGATTCTCACTATTAACTAAAGAGCATTTATGTAAGAGGAGCTGTGCTTTGTATCAGTTTTATAATCAGAGTTGAACTACATATGGTCCGTATGAATAGGAAGCACAGCTCATTTTTTCTCGGCATGCTCATGGTTCTTGCTGTATTGGAGACACTGGAAAGAAGTGCTTGCTTCTTGCTTTAAAACAGAGTGTTTCATGGATGAGAACACTGGTCTGAATTTCCCTTCATAAACGGAGTTAAACCACAAGATCTGTGCCTTCCCACAAGCAAGAGTTCATTTCTGATATACCAAGTCAATTTTGGGATCAAATGATTTTACACAGTTGAAGACACAATGCTATTCTCACTATTAACTAAAGGTCATTTATGTAAGTGGAGCTGTCGTTTGTATCAGTTGCATATACATACTTGAATTGCATATGGTCCGTATGAGTAGGAAACACAGTTCTTTTTTTCTGGGCATGTTCATGGTTCTTGCTCTATTGGAAATGCTGGAAAGTAGAGCTGGCTTCTTGCGTTAAAACAGAGTGGGTTCCATGGATAAGAACACTGGTCTGAATTTCCCTTCATCCAAGGAGTCAAACCCCAGGATCTGTGTCTTCCTACAAGCCAGAGTTCATTTCTGGTAAACAAAGAGAATTTTGGACTCAAGTGCTTTTACACAGTTCAGAAACCCATCGCGATTCTCACTGTTCGCTAAAGAGCATGTATGTAAGAGAAGATGTCTTTTGTATCGGTTTCATAAGCAGACTTGAACTACATATGGTCCATATGAGAAGGAAACACAGTTCTTTTTTTCTGGGCATTCTCATGGTTCATGCTGTATTGGACAGGCTGGAAAGAAGAGCTTGTTTCTTACGTTAAAAGAGAGTGTTTTCCATGGATAAGAACACTGGTCTGCGTTTCCCTTCAGAAATGGAGTTAAACCCCAGGATATCTGTCTTCCTACAAGCAAGAGTTCATTTCTGGTAATCAAAGACAATTTTGGGGTCTAGTGATTTTACACAGTTCAGAAACCCATCGCGATTCTCACTATTAACTAAAGAGCCTTTATGTAAGTCGAGCTGAGGTTTGTATCAGTTTCATAAGCAGAGTTGAACTACATATGGTCCGTATGAATAGGAAGCACAGTTCATTTTTTCTAGGCATGCTCATGGTTCTTGCTGTATTGGAGACACTGGAAAGAAGTGCTTGATTCTTGCTTTAAAACAGAGTGTGTTTCATGGATGAGAACCCTAGTCTGCATTTACCCTCAGACACGGAGTTAAACCACAGGATCTGTGTCTTCCTACAAGCAAGTGTTCATATCTGGAAAACCCAGTGAATTTTGGTCTCAAGTGATTTTACACAGTTCAAAAACCCATCGCGCTTCTCACTATTAACTAAAGAGCATTTATGTAAGAGGAGCTGTGGTTTTTATCAGTTTCATACGCAGAGTTGAACTATGTATGGTCCTTATGGGTAGGAAGCACAGTTCTTTTTTTCAGAGCATGCTCATGGTACTTGCTGTATTGGAGACGCGGGAAAATAGAGCTTGCTTGTAGTGGATAGGCATCCCAGCATTGGCCTGGAAGTTCCAACCCCCACTGAGGCTTCGGTAATGGTCACACCCACAAGGCGGGGCAGAGGAGGAAGCAGAAGACGAAGGATCGGGAAGAACTCACGCTCTTGGTTCCGGGACGCCGGACACGAGAGGTGGACCGAGCAGAGTTCTCCAGAGAACGCCGCCGCCGGACTACCCTCTACCTTGCCAGACTCTGCGACCTACCCCTTCATTTGTAAGTTACCCCACAAAATAAACTTCCCTTTTAACTACGTGGAGTGGCCTTAATAATTCCACCAATACTTGCTTCTTGCTTTAAAACAGAGTGTGTTCCATGCATGAGAACACTGGTCTGAATTTCCCTTCAGAAACGGAGTTAAACCACAGGATCTGTCTCTTCCCACAAGCAAGAGTTCATTTCTGGTAAACCCAGTCAGTTTTGGGATCAAATGATTTTACACAGTTCAAGACACAATGCTATTCTCACTATTATTAAAGGTCATTTATGTAAGTGGAGCTGTCGTTTGTATCAGTTGCATATGCAGACTTGAATTACATATGGTCCGTATGAGTAGCAAACACAGTTCTTTTTTTCAGGGAATGATCATGGAACTTGCTGTATTATAGACGGTTGAAAGAAGAGCTTGAAATTGCGTTAAAACAGAGTGGTTTCCATGGATGTGAACACTTGTCTGAATTTCCCTTCAGAAACGGAGTTAATCCACAGGATCTGTGTCTTCCTACAAGCAAGAGTTCATTTCTGTTAAACCAAGTCAATTTTAGGCTCAAATGATTTTACACAGTTAAAGAACCCAAGGCAATTGTCACTATTAACTAAAGAGCATTTATGTAAGTGGAGCTGTGGTTTGTATCAGTTGCATATGCAGACTTGAACTACATATGGTCCGTATGAGTAGGAAAAACAGTTCTTTTTTTCAGGCATGCTAGTGGTACTTGCTGTATTGGAGACGCTGGAAAGAAGAGGTTGCTTCTTGCGTTAAAACAGAGTATGTTCCATGGATGAGAACACTGGTCTGAATTTCCCTTCAGAAATGGACTTAAACCACAGGATCTGTGTCTTCCTACAAGCAAGAGTTCATTTCTGGTAAACCAAGTTAATTTTGGGCTCAAATGATTTTACACAGTTCAAGACCCCATCTCGATTCCCACTATTAACTAAAGAGCATTTATGTAAGTGAAGCTGTGGTTTGTATCAGTTTCATAAGCAGAGTGGATTTACATATGGTCCGTATGAGTAGGAAACAAAGTTCTTTTTTTCTGGGCATGTTCATGGTTCTTGTTCTATTGGAGATGCTGGAAAGTAGAGCTTGCTTGTTGCGTTAAAACAGAGTGGGTTCCATGGATGAGAACACTGTTCTGAATTTCCCTTCAGGAACGTAGTTAAACCCCAGGAACTGGGTCTTCCTACAAGCAAGAGTTCATTTCTCGTAAACTAAGTCAATTTTCGGATCAAATGATTTTATACAGTTCAAGACCCAACACTATTCTCACTGTTAACTAAAGAGCATTTATGTAAGTGGAACTATGGTTTGTACCAGTTGCATATGCAGACTTTAATTACATATGATCAGTATGAGTAGGAAACACAGTTCTTTTTTTCAGGGCATGTTTGTGGTACTTGCTGTATTGGAGATGATAGAAAGAAGAGCTTGCTTCTTGCGTTAAATCACATTGTGTTCCATGGATGAGAACCCTGGTCTGAATTTCCCTTCAGAAACGGAGTTAAACCCCAGGATCTGTGTCTTCCTACAGCAAGAGTTCATTTCTGGTAAAACCAGGGAATTTGGGGCTCAAGTGATTTTACACAGTTCAAAAACCCATCGCGATTCTCACTATTAACTAAGGAGCATTTATGTAAAAGGGGCTGTGGTTTGTATCAGTAGCATATGCACACTTGAATTACATGTGGTCCGTATGAGTAGGAAACACGGTTCTTTTTTCAGGTCATGCTCATGGTTCTTTCTGTATAAGAGAGGCTTGAAAGAAGAGCTTGCTTCTTGCTTGAAAACAGAGTGTGTTTAAAGATGAGAACACTGGTCTTAATTTCCCATTCAAAAACGGAGTCAAAACACAGGATCTGAGTCTTTTTAAAAGCAAGAGTTCATTTCTGGTAAACCAAGTGAATTTTGTGCTCAAATGATTTTACACAGTTCAAGAACCCAACACGATTCTCACTATTTTCTAAAGAGCTTTTATGTAAGTGGAGCTGTGGTTTGTATCAGTTTCATAAGCAGAGTGGATTTACATATGGTCCCTATGAGAAGGAAACACAGTTCTTTTTTCGAGGGCATGATCATGATCTTGCTGTATTGGAGACGCTGTAAGGAAGAGCTTGGTTCTTGCCTTAAAACAGAGTGTGTTCCATGGATGAGAACACTGGTCTGAATTTCTCTTCAGACATGGAGTTAAACCACAGGATCTGTGTCTTCATACAAGCAAGAGTTCAATTCTGGTAAACCAAGTCAATTTTGGGCTCAAATGATTTACACAGTACAAGTCCCAATGCTATTCTCACTGTTAACTAAAGAGCATTTATGTAAGTGGAACTGTGGTTTGTATCAGTTGCATATGCCGACTTGAATTATATATGGTCAGTATGAATAGGAAAAACAGTTCTTTTTTTCAGGACATGCCTGTTGTACTTGCTGTATTGGAGACGGTAGATTGAAGAGCTTGCTTCTTGCATTAAATCACAGTGTGTTACATGGATGAGAACAGTGGTCTGAATTTCCCTTCAGAAACGGATTTAAACCCCAGGTTCTGTGTCTTCCTACAAGCCAGAGTTCATTTGTGGTAAACAAAGAGAATTTTGGGCTCAAATGATTTTACACAGTTCAGAAACCCAACTAGATTCTCACTATTAACTAAAGAGCATTTATGTAACAGGACTTGTGGTTTGTATCAGTTTCAGAAGCATAGTTGAACTAGGTATGGTCTGTATGAGTAGGAAACACAGTTATTTTTTTTTCTGGGCATGCTTATGGTTCTTGCTGTATAGGAGACGCTTGAAAGAAGAGCTGGCTTCTTGCGTGAAAACAGAGTGTGTTTCATGAATGAGAACACTGTTCTTAATTTCCGTTCAGAAATGGGGTCAAACCACACTATCTGTGTCTTCCTAAAAGCAAGAGTTCATTTCTGGTAAACCAAGTGAATTTTGCGCTCAAATGATTTTACACAGTTCAAGAACCCAACGCGATTCTCACTACTTACTAAACAGCATTTATGTAAGTGGAGCTGTGGTTCGTATCACTTTCATAAGCAGAGTGGATTTACATATGGTCCCTATGAGAAGGAAACACAGTTATTTTTGAGGACATGCTCATTGTTCTTGGTGTATTGGAGACGCTGGAAATAAGAGCTTGTTCTTGCCTTAAAACAGGGTGTATTCCATGGATGAGATCCCTGGTCTGAATTTCCCACAGAAATGGAGTTAAACCACAGGATCTGTGTCTTCCTACAAGCAAGAGCTCATTTCTGGGAAACCCAGTGAATTTTGGGCTCAAATGATTTTACACAGTTCAAGAACCCAATGCGATTCTCACTATTAACTAAAGAGCCTTTATGAAAATGGAGCTGTGGTTTGTATCAGTTTCATAAGCAGAGATGAACTGTGTATGGTCCATATGAGTAGGAAGAACAGTTCTTTTTTTCATGCCATGCTCATGGTACTTGCTGTATTGGAGACGCGCGAAAGTAGAGCTTGCTTCTTGCATTAAAACAGAGTGGGTTCCATGGATGAGAACACTTGTCTGAATTTCCCTTCAGACACGGAATTAAACCACAGGATCTGTGTCTTCATACAAACAAGAGATCATTTCTGGTAAACCAAGTCAATTTTGGGCTCAAATGATTTTACACCGTTCAAGACCCAACGCTATTCTCACTGTTAACTAAAGCTCATTTATGTAAGTGTAGCTGTGGTTTGTATCAGTTGCTTATGCAGACTTGAATTACATATGGTCAGTATGAGTAGGAAACACAGTTATTTTTTTCAGGGCATGCTCATGGTACTTGCTGTGTTGGAGACTCTAGGAGAAGAGCTTGCTTCTTGAGTTAAAACAGAGTGTTTTTCATCGATGAGAACAGCGCTCTTAAATTCATTCAGAGACGGCGTTAAACCCCATGATCTGTGTCTTCCTACAAGCAAGAGTTCATTTCTGGTAAACAAAGAGAATTTTGGTGTCTAGTGATTTTACACAGTTCAAAAACCCATCGCGATTCTCACTATTATCAAAGTGGAGCTGAGGTTTGTATCAGTTTCATAAGCAGAGATGAACTTCATATGATCCGTATGATCAGGAAGCCCTGTTCTATTTCTGGGCATGCTCATGGTTCTTGCTGTATTGGAGACTCTGGAAAGAAGAGCTTGCTTCTTGCGTTAAAACAGAGTGTGTTCCATGTAAGAGAACACTGGTCTGAATTTCCCTTCAGAAACGGAGTTAAACCACAGGATATGTGTCTACCTACATGCAAGAGTTCGTTTCTGGTAAACGAAGTGAATTTTGGGCTCAAATGGTTTTTCACAGTTCAAGAACCCTACACAATTCTCACTATTAACTAAAGAGCATTTATGTAAGAGGAGCTGTGGTTTGTATCAGTTTCATAAGCAGAGTTGAACTAGATATGGTCCATATGATGAGGAAACACAATTCTTTTTTTCAGGGCATGAATATGATTCTTGCTGTATTGGACACGCTGGAAAGAAGAGCTTGCTTCTTGCGATAAAACAGAGTGTGTTTCATGGATGAGAACTCTGGTCTGAATTTCCCTTCAGAAACGGAGTTATACCCCAGGATCTGTATCTTCCTACATGCAAGAGTTCATTTCTGGTAAACCCAATGATATGTGGGCTCAAATGATTTTTCCCAGTTCACCAACACAACGCGATTCTCACTATTAACAAAAGAGCATTTATGTAAGTGGAGCTGTGGTTTGTATGAGTTTCTTAAGTAGAGTTGAAGTACATAGGGTCCATATGAGTAGGAAACACAGTTCTTTTTTTCAGGGCATGCTCATGGTTCTTGCTGTATTGGAGACGCTGGAAAGAATAGCTTACTTCTTGCGTTAAAACAGAGTGTGTTTCAGGGATGGGAACTGTGTTCTGAATTTCCCTTCAGAAACGGAGTTATACCCCAGGATCTCTGTCTTCCTACAGGCAAGAGTTCGTTTCTGATAAAACCAGTAAATTTTGGGCTCAATTGATATTTCGCTGTTCACGAAGCCAAGGCGATTCTCACTATTAACTAAAGAGCATTTATGTAAGTGGGGCTGTGGTTTGTATCAGTTTCATAAGCAGACTTGAAGTACATATGGTCCATATGAGTAGGAAACACAGTTCTTTTATTCTGGGCCTGCTCATGGTTCTTGCTGTATTGGAGACGCTGGAAAAAAGAGCTTACGTCTTGCGTTAACACAGAGTGTGTTTCATGGATGAGAACACTGATCTGAATTTCCCTTCAGAAACGGAGTTAAACACGAGGATCTGTGTCTTCCTACAAGCAAGAGTTCATTTCTAGTTAACCGAGTCAATTTTGGGCTGAAATGTTTTTTCA
This sequence comes from Onychomys arenicola, assembly GCA_949786405.1. Classification (NCBI taxonomy): domain Eukaryota; kingdom Metazoa; phylum Chordata; class Mammalia; order Rodentia; family Cricetidae; genus Onychomys; species Onychomys arenicola. The sequence goes on along the minus strand of CATKUM010000061.1, from coordinate 915,047 downwards.
CAGTTCAAGAACCCAATGTGATTCTCACTAACAACTAAAGAGCCTTTATGTATGTGGAGCTGTGGGTTGTATCAGTTTCATATGCAGAGTTGAACTACATATTGTCCTTATGAGTAGGAAACACAGTACTTTTTCTCAGGGAATGCTCATGGTTTTGCCCTATTGGAGACGCTGTTAAGAAGAGCTTGCTTCTTGCGTTAAAACAGAGTGTGTTTCATGGATGAGAAAAACTCGTCTGAATTTCCCTTCAAAAAGTGAGTTAAACCCCAGGATATGTGTCTTCCTACATGCAAGATTTCGTTTCTGGTAAACGAAGTGAATTTTGGGCTCAAATGATTTTTCACAGTTCAAGAACCCTACGCAATTCTCACTATTAACTAAAGAGCATTTATGTAAGAGGAGCTGTAGTTTGTATCAGCTTCATAAGCAGAGGTGAAATGCATATGATCTCTATTAGTAGTAAACACAGTTCTTTTTTTCTGGGCATTCTCATGGTTCTTGCTGTATTGGAGACGCTGGAAAGAAGAGCTTGCTTCTGGCGTTAAAACAGAGTGTGTTTCATGGATGAGAAAAACTTGTCTGAATTTCCCTTCCGAAACGGAGTTAAACCCCAGGATATGTGTCTACCTACATACAAGAGTTCGTTTCTGGTAAACGAAGTGAATTTTGGGCTCAAATGGTTTTTCACAGTTCAAGAACCCTACACAATTCTCACTATTAACTAAAGAGCATTTATGTAAGAGGAGCTGTGGTTTGTATCAGTTTCATAAGCAGAGTTGAACTAGATATGGTCCATATGATGAGGAAACACAATTCTTTTTTTCAGGGCATGAATATGATTCTTGCTGTATTGGACACGCTGGAAAGAAGAGCTTGCTTCTTGCGATAAAACAGAGTGTGTTTCATGGATGAGAACTCTGGTCTGAATTTCCCTTCAGAAACGGAGTTATACCCCAGGATCTGTATCTTCCTACATGCAAGAGTTCATTTCTGGTAAACCCAATGATATGTGGGCTCAAATGATTTTTCCCAGTTCACCAACACAACGCGATTCTCACTATTAACAAAAGAGCATTTATGTAAGTGGAGCTGTGGTTTGTATGAGTTTCTTAAGTAGAGTTGAAGTACATAGGGTCCATATGAGTAGGAAACACAGTTCTTTTTTTCAGGGCATGCTCATGGTTCTTGCTGTATTGGAGACGCTGGAAAGAATAGCTTACTTCTTGCGTTAAAACAGAGTGTGTTTCAGGGATGGGAACTGTGTTCTGAATTTCCCTTCAGAAACGGAGTTATACCCCAGGATCTCTGTCTTCCTACAGGCAAGAGTTCGTTTCTGATAAAACCAGTAAATTTTGGGCTCAATTGATATTTCGCTGTTCACGAAGCCAAGGCGATTCTCACTATTAACTAAAGAGCATTTATGTAAGTGGGGCTGTGGTTTGTATCAGTTTCATAAGCAGACTTGAAGTACATATGGTCCATATGAGTAGGAAACACAGTTCTTTTATTCTGGGCCTGCTCATGGTTCTTGCTGTATTGGAGACGCTGGAAAAAAGAGCTTACGTCTTGCGTTAACACAGAGTGTGTTTCATGGATGAGAACACTGATCTGAATTTCCCTTCAGAAACGGAGTTAAACACGAGGATCTGTGTCTTCCTACAAGCAAGAGTTCATTTCTAGTTAACCGAGTCAATTTTGGGCTGAAATGTTTTTTCACAGTTCAAGAACCCAATGTGATTCTCACTAACAACTAAAGAGCCTTTATGTATGTGGAGCTGTGGGTTGTATCAGTTTCATATGCAGAGTTGAACTACATATTGTCCTTATGAGTAGGAAACACAGTACTTTTTCTCAGGGAATGCTCATGGTTTTGCCCTATTGGAGACGCTGTTAAGAAGAGCTTGCTTCTTGCGTTAAAACAGAGTGTGTTTCATGGATGAGAAAAACTCGTCTGAATTTCCCTTCAAAAAGTGAGTTAAACCCCAGGATATGTGTCTTCCTACATGCAAGATTTCATTTCTGGTAAACGAAGTGAATTTTGGGCTCAAATGATTTTTCACAGTTCAAGAACCCTACGCAATTCTCACTATTAAGTAAAGAGCATTTATGTAACAAGAGCTGTGGTTTGTATCAGTTTCATAAGTAGAGTTGAACTAGATATGGTCCGTTTGATTAGGAAACACAATTCTTTTTTCCAGGGCATGAATATAATTCTTGCTGTATTGGATACGCTGGAAAGAAGAGCTTGTTTCTTGCGTTAAAACAGAGTGTGTTTCATAGATGAGAACTCCAGTATGAATTTCCCTTCAGAAACGGAGTTATACCCCAGGATCTGTGTCTTCCTACAGGCAAGAGTTCATTTCTGATAAAACCAGTAAATTTTGTGCTCAAATGATATTTCACTGTTCACGAACCCAAGGCGATTCTCACTATTAACTAAAGAGCATTTATGTAAGTGGAGCTGTGGTTTGTATCAGTTTCATAAGCAGACTTGAAGTACATATGGTCCATATGAGTGGGAAAAACAGTTCTTTTATTCTGAGCCTGCTCATGGTTCTTGATGTATTGGAGACACTGGAAAGAAGAGCTTACGTCTTGCATTAAAACAGAGTGTGTTTCATGGATGAGAACTCTGGTCTGAATTTCCCTTCAGAAATGGAGTTAAACCCCAGGATCTGTGTCTTCCTACAAGCAAGAGTTCATTTCTAGTTAACCCAGTCAATTTTGGGCTGAAATGATTTTTCACAGTTCAAGAACCCAACGTGATTCTCACTAACAACTAAAGAGCATTTATGTAAATGGAGCTGTGGTTTGTATCAGTTTCATATGCAGAGTAGATCTACATATGGTCTGTAAGAGCAGGAAACACAGTTCTTTTTTGAGGGTATGCTGATGTTTCTTGCTGTATTGGACATGCTGTAAAGAAGAGGATGCTTCTTTCGTGAAAACAGAGTGTGTTTCATGCATGAGAACACTGGTCTGAATTTCCCTTCAGATATTCAGTTAAACCCCAGGATCTTTGTCTTCCTACAAGCAAGAGTTCATTTCTGGTAAACCAAGAGAATTTTGGGCTCAAATGATTTTACACAGTTCAGGAACCCAACGCGATTCTCACTATTAACTAAAGAGCATCTATGTAAAAGGAGCTGTGGTTTGTATCAGTTTCAAAGCAGAGTTGAAATACATACGGTGCGCATGAGAAGCAAACACAGTTCTTTTTTTCTGGGAATGCTCATATTTCTTGCTGTATAGGAGACGCTGGAATGAAGAGCTTGCTCCTTGTGGTAAAACAGAGTGTGTTTCATGGATGAGAACACGGGCCTAATTTCCCTTCAGTAACGGAGTTAAACCCCAGGATCTGTGTCTTTCTACAAGGAAGAGTTCATTTCTGGTAAACGAAGTGAATTTTGGGCTCAAATGATTTTTCACAGTTCAAGAACCCTACGCAATTCTCATTATTATTAATTAAAGAGCATTTATGTAACAGGAGCTGTGGTTTGTATCAGTTTCATAAGTAGAGTTGAACTAGATATGGTCTGTATGATTAGGAAACACAATTCTTTTTTTCAGGGCATGAATATGATTCTTGCTGTATTGGACACGCTGGAAAGAAGAGCTTGCTTCTTGCGTTAAAACAGAGTGTATTTCATGGATGAGAACTCTGGTCTGAATTTCCCTTCAGAAACGGAGTTATAACCCAGGATCTGTGTCTAACTACAAGCAAGAGTTCATTTCTGGTAAACCCAACGATTTTTGGGCTCAAAAGTTTTTTCCCAGATCACGAACCCAACGCGATTCTCACTATTAACTAAAGAGCATTTATGTAAGTGGAGGTGTGGTTTGTGTCAGTTTCTTAAGTAGAGTTGAAGTACATATGGTCCATAGAGTAGGAAACACAGTTCTTTTTTTCTGGGCCTGCTCATAGTTCTTGCTCTATTGGACACGCTGGAAAGAAGAGCTCACTTCTTGCGTTAAACAGAGTGTGTTTCATGGATGAGAACACTGGTCTGAATTTCCCTTCAGAAACGGAGTTAAACACCAGGATCTGTGTCTTCCTACAAGCAAGAGTTCATTTCTAGTAAACCCAGTCAATTTTGGGCTCAAATGATTTTTCACAAATCAAGAACCCAACGTGATTCTCACTAACAATTAAAGAGCATTTATGTAAGTGGAGCTGTGGTTTGTATCAGTTACATATGCAGAGTGGAGCTACATATGGTCCTTATGAGTAGTAAACACAGTTCTTTTTTTCAGAGAATGCTCATGGATCTTGCTCTATTGGATACGCTGGAAAGAAGAGCTTACTTCTGGCGTTTCAAGGATGAGAACACTTGTCTGAATTTCCCTTCAGGAACGGAGTTAAACCCCACGATATGTGTCTTCCTACATGCAAGAGTCGTTTCAGGTAAACGAAGTGAATTTTGGGCTGAAATAATTTTTCACAGTTCAAGAACCCTACGCAATTCTCACTATTACCTAAAGAGCATTTATGTAAGAGGAGCTGTGGTTTGTATCAGTTTCTTAAGCAGAGTTGAACTAGATATGGTCCGTATGATAGGAAACACAATTCTTTTTATCAGGGCATGAATATGATTCTTGCTGTATTGGACACGCTGGAAAGAAGAGCTTGCTTCTTGCGTTAAAACAGAGTGTGTTTCATGGATGAGATCACTGGTCTGAATTTCCCTTCAGAAACGGAGTTAAACCCCAGGATCTGTGTCTTCCTACAAGCAAGAGTTCATTTCTGGTAAACCCAGTGAATTTTGGGCTCAAATAATTTTACACAGTTCACGACCCAACGCGATACTCTCTAGAAACTAAAGAGCATTTATGTAAGAGGAGCTGTGGTTTGTATCAGTTTCATAAGCAGAGTTGAACTGCATATGGTCTGTATGAGTAGGAGACACAGTTCTTTTTTTCTGGGCATGCTCATGGTTCTTGCTCTATTGGAGACGCTGGAAGAAGAGGATGCTTATTGCGTGAAAAAAGAGTGTGTTTCATGGATGAGATCACTGGTCTGAATTTCCCTTCAAAATCGGAGTTAAACCCCAGGATGTGTGTCTTCCTAAAAGCAAGAGTTCATTTCTGGTAAACCCAGTGAATTTTGTGCTCAAATGATTTCACACCGTTCTGGAACCCAACCCTGTTCTCACTATTAACTCAAGAGCATTTATGTAAGAGGAGCTGTGGTTTGTATCAGTTTCATAAGCAGAGTAGATCTACATATGGTCCGTAAGAGCAGGAAACACAGTTCTTTTTTGAGTGTATGCTGATGTTTCTTGCTGTATTGGACATGCTGTAAAGAAGAGGATGCTTCTTTCATGAAAAAAGAGTGTGTTTCATGGATGACAAAACTGGTCTGAATTTCCCTTCAGAAATGGAGTTAAACCCCAGGATGTGTGTCTTCCTAAAATCAAGAATTCATTTCTGGTAAACCCAGTGAATTTTGTGCTCAAATGATTTCACACAGTTCATGAACCCAACACGATTCTCACTATTAACTAAAGAGCATTTATGTAAGAGGAGCTGTGGTTTGTATCAGTTTCATAAGCAGAGTTGAACTGCATATGGTCTGTATGAGTAGGAAACCCAGTTCTTTTTTTCTGGGCATGCTCATGATTCTTGCTCTATTGGAGATGCTGGAAAGAAGAGGATGCTTATTGCGTGAAAAAAGAGTGTGTTTCATGGATGAGAACACTGGTCTGAATTTCCCTTCAGAAACTGAGTTAAACCTCAGAATCTTTGTCTTCCTACAAGTAAGAGTTTATTTCTGGAAAACCAAGAGAATTTTGGGCTCAAATGGTTTTACACAGTTCACGAACCCAACGCGATTCTCACTATAAACTAAAGAGCATTTATGTAAGAGGATTTGTGGTTTGTATCAGTTTCAGGAGCAGATTTGAACTACATCTGGTGCGTATGAGAAGGAAACACAGTTCTTTATTTATGGGCATGAATATGGTTCTTACTGTCTATATTGGAGACGCTGGAATGAAGAGCTTGCTCCTTGTGGTAAAACAGAGTATGTTTCATGGATGAGAACACTGGCCTAATTTCCCTTCAGAAACAAAGTTAAACCCCAGGATCTGTGTGTTCCTACAAGGAAGAGTTCATTTCTGGTAAACCAAGTAAATTTTGGGCTCAAATGATTTTTCACAAATCAAGAACCCAACGTGATTCTCACTAACAATTAAAGAGCATTTATGTAAGTGGAGCTGTGGTTTGTATCAGTTACATATGCAGAGTGGAGCTACATATGGTCCTTATGAGTAGTAAACACAGTTCTTTTTTTCAGAGAATGCTCATGGTTCTTGCTCTATTGGATACGCTGGAAAGAAGAGCTTACTTCTGGCGTTAAAAGAGAGTGTGTTTCAAGGATGAGAACACTTGTCTGAATTTCCCTTCAGGAACGGAGTTAAACCCCACGATATGTGTCTTCCTACATGCAAGAGTCGTTTCAGGTAAACGAAGTGAATTTTGGGCTGAAATAATTTTTCACAGTTCAAGAACCCTACGCAATTCTCACTATTACCTAAAGAGCATTTATGTAAGAGGAGCTGTGGTTTGTATCAGTTTCTTAAGCAGAGTTGAACTAGATATGGTCCGTATGATAGGAAACACAATTCTTTTTATCAGGGCATGAATATGATTCTTGCTGTATTGGACACGCTGGAAAGAAGAGCTTGCTTCTTGCGTTAAAACAGAGTGTGTTTCATGGATGAGATCACTGGTCTGAATTTCCCTTCAGAAACGGAGTTAAACACCAGGATCTGTGTCTTCCTACAAGCAAGAGTTCATTTCTAGTAAACCCAGTCAATTTTGGGCTCAAATGATTTTTCACAAATCAAGAACCCAACGTGATTCTCACTAACAATTAAAGAGCATTTATGTAAGTGGAGCTGTGGTTTGTATCAGTTACATATGCAGAGTGGAGCTACATATGGTCCTTATGAGTAGTAAACACAGTTCTTTTTTTCAGAGAATGCTCATGGTTCTTGCTCTATTGGATACGCTGGAAAGAAGAGCTTACTTCTGGCGTTAAAAGAGAGTGTGTTTCAAGGATGAGAACACTTGTCTGAATTTCCCTTCAGGAACGGAGTTAAACCCCACGATATGTGTCTTCCTACATGCAAGAGTCGTTTCAGGTAAACGAAGTGAATTTTGGGCTGAAATAATTTTTCACAGTTCAAGAACCCTACGCAATTCTCACTATTACCTAAAGAGCATTTATGTAAGAGGAGCTGTGGTTTGTATCAGTTTCTTAAGCAGAGTTGAACTAGATATGGTCCGTATGATAGGAAACACAATTCTTTTTATCAGGGCATGAATATGATTCTTGCTGTATTGGACACGCTGGAAAGAAGAGCTTGCTTCTTGCGTTAAAACAGAGTGTGTTTCATGGATGAGATCACTGGTCTGAATTTCCCTTCAGAAACGGAGTTAAACCCCAGGATCTGTGTCTTCCTACAAGCAAGAGTTCATTTCTGGTAAACCCAGTGAATTTTGGGCTCAAATAATTTTACACAGTTCACGACCCAACGCGATACTCTCTAGAAACTAAAGAGCATTTATGTAAGAGGAGCTGTGGTTTGTATCAGTTTCATAAGCAGAGTTGAACTGCATATGGTCTGTATGAGTAGGAGACACAGTTCTTTTTTTCTGGGCATGCTCATGGTTCTTGCTCTATTGGAGACGCTGGAAGAAGAGGATGCTTATTGCGTGAAAAAAGAGTGTGTTTCATGGATGAGATCACTGGTCTGAATTTCCCTTCAAAAACGGAGTTAAACCCCAGGATGTGTGTCTTCCTAAAAGCAAGAGTTCATTTCTGGTAAACCCAGTGAATTTTGTGCTCAAATGATTTCACACCGTTCTGGAAGCCAACCCTGTTCTCACTATTAACTCAAGAGCATTTATGTAAGAGGAGCTGTGGTTTGTATCAGTTTCATAAGCAGAGTAGATCTACATATGGTCCGTAAGAGCAGGAAACACAGTTCTTTTTTGAGTGTATGCTGATGTTTCTTGCTGTATTGGACATGCTGTAAAGAAGAGGATGCTTCTTTCATGAAAAAAGAGTGTGTTTCATGGATGACAAAACTGGTCTGAATTTCCCTTCAGAAATGGAGTTAAACCCCAGGATGTGTGTCTTCCTAAAATCAAGAATTCATTTCTGGTAAACCCAGTGAATTTTGTGCTCAAATGATTTCACACAGTTCATGAACCCAACATGATTCTCACTATTAACTAAAGAGCATTTATGTAAGAGGAGCTGTGGTTTGTATCAGTTTCATAAGCAGAGTTGAACTGCATATGGTCTGTATGAGTAGGAAACCCAGTTCTTTTTTTCTGGGCATGCTCATGATTCTTGCTCTATTGGAGATGCTGGAAAGAAGAGGATGCTTATTGCGTGAAAAAAGAGTGTGTTTCATGGATGAGAACACTGGTCTGAATTTCCCTTCAGAAACTGAGTTAAACCTCAGAATCTTTGTCTTCCTACAAGTAAGAGTTTATTTCTGGAAAACCAAGAGAATTTTGGGCTCAAATGGTTTTACACAGTTCACGAACCCAACGCGATTCTCACTATAAACTAAAGAGCATTTATGTAAGAGGATTTGTGGTTTGTATCAGTTTCAGGAGCAGATTTGAACTACATCTGGTGCGTATGAGAAGGAAACACAGTTCTTTATTTATGGGCATGAATATGGTTCTTACTGTCTATATTGGAGACGCTGGAATGAAGAGCTTGTTCCTTGTGGTAAAACAGAGTATGTTTCATGGATGAGAACACTGGCCTAATTTCCCTTCAGAAACAAAGTTAAACCCCAGGATCTGTGTGTTCCTACAAGGAAGAGTTCATTTCTGGTAAACCAAGTGAATTTTGGGCTCAAATGATTTTACACAGTTCTGCAACCCAACCTGATTCTCACTATTAACTCAAGGGCATTCATGTAAGAGGAGCTGTGGTTTGTATCAGTTTTATAAGCAGAATTGATTTACATATGGTCCCTATGAGTAGGAAACACAGTTCTTTTTGAGTGCATGCTCATGGTTCTTGCTGTAGTGGACATGCTGGAAAGAAGAGGATGCTTCTTGCGTGAAAACAGAGTGTGTTTCATGGATGAGATCACTGGTCTGAATTTCCCTTCAGAAACGGAGTTAAACCCTAGGATCTGTGTCTTCCTACAAGCAAGAGTTCATTTCTGGTAAACCCAGTGAATTTTGGGCTCAAATAATTTTACACAGTTCACGATCCAACGCGATACTCTCTAGCAACTAAAGAGCATTTATGTAAGAGGAGCTGTGGTTTGTATCAGTTTCATAACCAGAGTTGAACTACATATGGTGCATATGAGAAGGAAACACAGTTCTTTTTTTCTGGGAATGCTCATATTTCTTGCTGTATAGTAGACGCTAGTAAGAAGAGCTTGCTTCTTGCGTTAAAACAGAGTGTGTTTCATGGATGAGAACACTGGTGTGAATTCCCTTCAGAAATGGATTTAAACCCCAGGATCTGTGTCTTCCTACAAGCAAGAGTTCATTTCTGGTAAACCCAGTGAAATTTGGGCTCAAATGATTTTACACAGTTTGGTAACCCAACCCGATTCTCACTATGAACTTAAGAGCATTTATGTAAGAGGAGCTGCCGTTTGTATCAGTTTCAAAGCAGAGTTGATCTTCATATGGTCCCTATGAGTAGAAAACACAGTTCATTTTGAGGGCATGCTCATGGTTCTTGCTGTATTGGTGATGCAAGAAAAAGAGGATGCGTATTGCGTGCAAACAGAGTGTGTTTCACGGATGAGAACACTGGTCTGAATTTCCCTTCAGAAACTGAGTTAAACCCCAGGATCTGTGTCTTCCTACAAGCAAGAGTTCATTTCTGGTAAACCCAGTGAACTTTGGCTCAAATGATTTTACACAGATCTGGACCGCAACCCGATTCTCACTATTAACTCAAGAGCATTTATGTAAGAGGAACTGTTGTTTGTATTAGTTTCTTAAGCAGAGTTGAAGTAAATATGGTGCCTATGAGAAGGAAACACAGTTCTTTTTTTAAGGCCATGAATATGGTTCTTACAGTCTGTATTGGAGAAGCTGGAAAGAAGAACTTGCTTCTTGCGTTAAAACAGAGTGTGTTTTATGGATGAGAACACTGGTCTGTATTTTCCTTCAGAAACGTAGTTAAACCCCAGGATCTGTGTCTTAATACAAGCAAGATTTCATTTCTGGTAAACCCAGTGAACTTTGGGCTCAAATGATTTTACACAGTTATAGACCCCAACCCGATTCTCACTATTAACTCAAGAGCATTTATGTAAGAGGAGCTGTGGTTTGTAACAGTTTCCTAAGCAGAGTTGAAATACATATGGTGCATATGAGAAGGAAACACAGTTCTTTTTTTATGGGCATGAATATGGTTCTTACTGTGTGTATTGGAGATGCTGGAAAGAAGATCTGGCATCTTGCGTTAAAACAGAGTGTGTTTCATGGATGAGAACACTGGTCTGAATTTCTCTTCAGAAATGGAGTTAAACCCGAGGATCTGTGTGTTCCTACAAGCAAGAGTTCATTTCTGGTGAACCAAGTGAATTTTGGGCTCAAATGATTTTACACAGTTCTGGAACCACCCCGATTCTCACTATTAACTCAAGAGCATTTATGTAAGAGGAGCTGTGGTTTGTATCAGTTTTATAAGCAGAGATGATCTACATATGGTCCCTATGAGTAGGAAACACAGTTCTTTTTTGAGGGTATGCTGATGTTTCTTGCTGTATTGGACATGCTGTAAAGAAGAGGATGCTTCTTTCGTGAAAAGAGAGTGTGTTTCATGGATGACAAAACTGGTCTTAATTTCCCTTCAGAAATGGAGTTAAACCCCAGGATGTGTGTCTTCCTACAAGCAAGAGTTCATTTCTGGTAAACCCAGTGAATTTTGTGCTCAAATGATTTCACACAGTTCACGAACCCAGCACGATTCTCACTACTAACTAAAGAGCATTTATGTAAGAGGAGCTGTGGTTTGTATCAGTTTCATAAGCAGAGTTGAACTGCATATGGTCTGTATGAGTAGGAAACACAGTTCTTTTTTTCTGGGCATGCTCATGGTTCTTGCTCTATTGGAGACGCTGGAAAGAAGAGGATGCTTATTGCATGAAAAAAGAGTGTGTTTCATGGATGAGAACACTGGTCTGAATTTCCCTTCAGATATTCAGTTAAACCCCAGGATCTTTGTCTTCCTACAAGCAAGAGTTCATTTCTGGTAAACCAAGAGAATTTTGGGCTCAAATGATTTTACACAGTTCAGGAACCCAACGCGATTCTCACTATTAACTAAAGAGCATCTATGTAAAAGGAGCTGTGGTTTGTATCAGTTTCAAAGCAGAGTTGAAATACATACGGTGCGCATGAGAAGCAAACACAGTTCTTTTTTTCTGGGAATGCTCATATTTCTTGCTGTATAGGAGACGCTGGAATGAAGAGCTTGCTCCTTGTGGTAAAACAGAGTGTGTTTCATGGATGAGAACACGGGCCTAATTTCCCTTCATTAACGGAGTTAAACCCCAGGATCTGTGTCTTTCTACAAGGAAGAGTTCATTTCTGGTAAACAAAGTGAATTTTGGGCTCAAATGATTTCACACAGTTCTGGAACCCAACCCGATTCTCACTACTAACTCAAGGGCATTCATGTAAGAGGAGCTGTGGTTTTTATCAGTTTTATAAGCAGAGTTGATCTACATATGGTCCGTATGAGTAGGAAACACAGTTCTTTCTTGAGGGCATGCTCATTATTCTTGCTGTATTGGACATGCTGGAAAGAAGAGGATGCTTCTTGCGTGAAAACAGAGTGTGTTTCATGCATGAGAACACTGGTCTGAATTTCCCTTCAGAAACAGAGTTAAACCCCAGGATCTTTGTCTTCCTACAATCAAGAGTTCATTTCTGGTAAATCAAGTGAATTTTGGGCTCAAATGATTTTACACAGTTCAAGAACCCAACGCGATTCTCTCTAGTAACTAAAGAGCATTTATGTAAGATGAGCTGTGGTTTGTATCAGTTTCATAAGCAGAGTAGATGTACATATGGTCTGTAAGAGCAGAAAACACAGTTCTTTTTTGAGGGTATGCTGATGTTTCTTGCTCTATTGGACATGCTGTAAGAAGACGATGCTTCTTTCGTGAAAAGAGAGTGTGTTTCATGGATGACAAAACTGGTTTTAATTTCCCTTCAGAAATGGAGTTAAACCCCAGGATGTGTGTCTTCCTACAAGCAAGAGTTCATTTCTGGTAAACCCAGTGAATTTTGTGCTCAAATGATTTCACACAGTTCACGAACCCAGCACGATTCTCACTACTAACTAAAGAGCATTTATGTAAGAGGAGCTGTGGTTTGTATCAGTTTCATAAGCAGAGTTGAACTGCATATGGTCTGTATGAGTAGGAAACACAGTTCTTTTTTTCTGGGCATGCTCATGGTTCTTGCTCTATTGGAGACGCTGGAAAGAAGAGGATGCTTATTGCATGAAAAAAGAGTGTGTTTCATGGATGAGAACACTGGTCTGAATTTCCCTTCAGAAATTCAGTTAATCCCCAGGATCTTTGTCTTCCTACAAGCAAGAGTTCATTTCTGGTAAACCAAGAGAATTTTGGGCTCAAATGATTTTACACAGTTCAGGAACCCAACGCGATTCTCACTATTAACTAAAGAGCATCTATGTAAAAGGAGCTGTGGTTTGTATCAGTTTCAAAGCAGAGTTGAAACACATACGGTGCGCATGATTAGCAAACACAGTTCTTTTTTTCTGGGAATGCTCATATTTCTTGCTGTATAGGAGACGCTGGAATGAAGAGCTTGCTCCTTGTGGTAAAACAGAGTGTGTTTCATGGATGAGAACACGGGCCTAATTTCCCTTCAGTAACGGAGTTAAACCCCAGGATCTGTGTCTTTCTACAAGGAAGAGTTCATTTCTGGTAAACAAAGTGAATTTTGGGCTCAAATGATTTTACACAGTTCTGGAACCCAACCCGATTATCACTACTAACTCAAGGGCATTCATGTAAGAGGAGCTGTGGTTTTTATCAGTTTTATAAGCAGAGTTGATCTACATATGGTCCATATGAGTAGGAAACACAGTTCTTTCTTGAGGGCATGCTCATTATTCTTGCTGTATTGGACATGCTGGAAAGAAGAGGATGCTTATTGAGGGAAAACAGAGTGTGTTTCATGGATGACAACACTGGTCTGAAATTCCCTTCAGAAACGGAGTTAAACACCAGGAACTGTGTCTTCCTACAAGGAAGAGATCATTTCAGGTAAACCACGTGAATTTTGGGATCAAATGATTTTGCACAGTTCACAAACCCATTGAGATTCTCACTGTTAACTAAAGAGCATTTATGTAAGAAGAGCTGTAGTTTGTATATGTTTCTTAAGCAGATTTGAACTACATATGGTGCGTATGAGAATGAAACACAGTTCTTTTTTTCTGGGCCTGAATATGGCTCTTAGTCTCTGTATTGGAGACGCTGGAAAGAAGAGGATGCTTCTTGTGTGAAAACAGAGTGTGTTTCGTAGATGAGAACACTGGTCTGTATTTCCCTTCAGAAACTGAGTTAAACCCCAGGATCTGTGTCTTAATACAAGCAAGAGTTCATTTCTATTAAACCCAGAGAATTTTGTGCTCAAATGATTTTACACAGTTCATGAACCCAATATGATTCTCGCTATTAACTAAAGAGCATTTATGTAAGAGGAGCTGTGGTTTGTATCAGTTTCATAACCAGAGTTGAACTACACATGGTGCGTATGAGAAGGAAACACAGTTCTTTTTTTCTGGGAATGCTCATATTTCTTGCTGTATAGTAGAAGCTGGAAAGAAGAGCTTGCTTCTTGCGTTAAAACAAAGTGTGTTTCATGGATGAGAACACTGGTGTGAATTTCCCTTCAGAAATGGAGTTAAACCCCAGGATCTGTGTCTTCCTACAAGCAAGAGTTCATTTCTGGTAAACCCAGTGAACTTTGGGCTCTAATGATTTTACACAGTTCTGGACCCTAACCTGATTCTCACTATTAACTCAAGAGCATTTTTGTAAGAGGAGCTGTGGATTGTATTAGTTTCTTAAGCAGAGTTGAAGTAAATATGGTGCCTATGAGAAGGAAACACAGTTCTTTTTTTAAGGCCATGAATATGGTTCTTACTGTCTGTATTGGAGAAGCTGGAAAGAAGAGCTTGCTTCTTGCGTTAAAACAGAGTGTGTTTCATGGATGAGAACACTGGTCTGTATTTTCCTTCAGAAACGTAGTTAACACCAGGATCTGTGTCTTCCTACAAGCAAGAGTTCATTTCTGGTAAACCCAGTGAACTTTGGGCTCAAATGATTTTACACAGTTCTGGACCCCAACCCGATTCTCCCTGTTAACTCAAGAGCATTTATGTAAGAGGAACTGTGGTTTGTAACAGTTTCCTAGGCAGAGTTGAAATACATATGGTGCATATGAGAAGGAAACTCAGTTCTTTTTTTATGGGCATGAATATGGTTCTTACTGTGTGTATTGGAGATGCTGAAAGAAGAGCTTGCATCTTGTGTTAAAACAGAGTGTGTTTCATGGATGAGAACATTGGTCTGAATTTCCCTTCAGAAATGGAGGTAAACCCCAGGATCTGTGTGTTCCTACAAGCAAGAGTTCATTTCTGGTAAACCAAGTGAATTTTGGGCTCAAATGATTTTACACAGTTCTGGAACCTAACCCGATTCTCACACTATTAACTCAAGAGCATTTATGTAAGAGGAGCTGTGGTTTGTATCAGTTTCATAAGCAGAGTAGATGTACATATGGTCCGTAAGAGCAGGAAACACAGTTCTTTTTTGAGGGTATGCTGATGTTCCTTGCTGTATTGGACATGCTGTAAAGAAGAGGATGCTTCTTTCGTGAAAAGAGAGTGTGTTTCATGGATGAGAACACTGGTCTGTATTTCTCTTCAGAAACTGAGTTAAACCCCAGGATCTGTGTCTTCCTACAAGCAAGAGTTCATTTCTGGTAAACCCAGTGAATTTTGGGCTCAAATGATTTTACACAGTTCACGAACCCAACGCGTTTCTCACTATTAACTAAAGAGCATTTATGTAAGAAGAGCTGTGGTTTTTATCAGTTTATTAAGAAGATTTGAACTAAATGTGGTGCATATGAGAAGGAAACACAGATCTTTTTTTATGGGCATGAATATGGTTCTTACTGTGTGTATTGGAGTCGCTGGAAAGAAGAGCTTGCTTATTGCTTTAAAACAGAGTGTGTTTCATGGTTGACAACACTGGTCTTAATTTCCCTTTCAGAAACGGAGTTAAACCCCAGGATCTGTGTCTTCCTACAAGCAAGTGTTCATTTCTGGTAAACCCAGTGAATTTTGGGCTCAAATGATTTTACACAGTTCACGAACCCAACGCTTTTCTCACTATTAACTAAAGAGCATTTATGTAAGAGGAGCTGTGGTTAGTATCAGTTTCATAAGCAGAGTTGAACTGCATATGGTCTGCATGAGTAGGAAGCACAATTCTTTTCTTCTGGGCATGCTCATGGTTCTTGCTCTATTGGAGACGATGGAAAGAAGAGGATGCTTCTTGTGTGAAAACAGAGTGTGTTTCATGGATGAGAACACTGGTCTGAATTTCTCTTCAGGAACTGAGTTAAATCCCAGGATCTGTGTCTTCCTACAAGCAAGAGTTCATTTCTGGTAAACCCAGTGAATTTTGGGCTCAAATGATTTTACACAGTTCACAAACCCAACGCGATTCTCACTATTAACTAAAGAGCATTTATGTAAGAAGAGCTGTAGTTTATATCAGTTTATTAAGCAGATTTGAACTAAATGTGGTGCGTATGAGAATGAAACACAGATCTTTTTTTCTGGGCATGAATATGGTTCTTACTGTCTGTATTGGAGTCGCTGGAACGAAGAGCTTACTTATTGTGTTAAAACAGAGTGTGTTTCATGGATCAGAACACTGGTCTGAATTTCCATTCAGAAATGGAGTTGAACCCCAGGAACCATGTCTTCCTATAAGCAAGAGTTCACTTCTGGTAAACCCAGTGAACTTTGGGCTCAAATGATTTTACACAGTTCATGAACCCAACGCGATTCTCAATATTAACTAAAGAGCATTTATGTAAGAGGAGTTGTGGTTTGTAACAGTTTCATAAGCAGAGTTGAGCTACATATGGTGCATATGAGAAGGAAAGACA
Source organism: Onychomys arenicola (assembly GCA_949786405.1). Taxonomy (NCBI): domain Eukaryota; kingdom Metazoa; phylum Chordata; class Mammalia; order Rodentia; family Cricetidae; genus Onychomys; species Onychomys arenicola. Next base: position 898,814 of record CATKUM010000061.1, on the reverse strand, counting down.
GTTCTTTTTTTCTGGGCATGCTCATTGTTCTTACTATATTGGAGATGCTGGAAAGAAGAGGATTCATCTTGCGTTAAAACAGAGTCTGTTTCATGGATGAGAACACTGGTCTGAATTTCCCTTCTTAAAGGGAGTTAAACCACAGTATCTGTGTCTTCTTACAAGCAATAGTTAATTTCTGGTAAACCCAGTGAATTTTGGGCTCAAATGATTTTACACAGATCATGAACCCATCGCGATTCTCACAATTAACTAAAGAGCATCTATGTTAGAGGAGCTGTGGTTTGTATCAGTTTCAAAGCAGAGTTGAAGTACATATGGTCCATATGAGTAGGAAACACAGTTCTTTTTTTCCGGGAATGCTCATATTTCTTGCTATATAGGAGATGCTGGAAAGAAGAGCTTGCTTCTTGTGGTAAAACAGAGTGTGTTTCATTGATGAGTACACTGGCCTAATTTCCCTTCAGAAATGGAGTTAAAACACAGGATCTGTGTCTTCCTACAAGCAAGAGTTCATTTCTAATAAACCCAGTGAATTTTGGGCTCCAATGATTTTACACAGTTCACGAACCCATCACGATTCTCACTATTAACTAAAGAGCATTTAAGTAACAGGAGCTGTTGATTGTATTAGTTTCATAAGTAGACTTGAACTGCATATGATCTGTGAGAAGGAAACACAGTTCTTTTTTTCTTGGCATTCTCATGGTTCTTGCTGTATTGGAGACCCTGGAAAGAAGAGCTTGCTACTTGCCTTAAAACAGAGTGATTTTCATGGATGAGAACACTGGTCTGAATTTCCCTTCATAAACGGAGTTATACCCCAGGATCTGTGTATTACTACAAGCAGGAGTTCATTTCTGGTAAACCCAGTGAATTTTGGCTCAAATTATTTCCACTCTTCTTGAACCCAACACGATTCTCACTATTTACTAAAGAGATTTATGTAAGAAGAGATGTGGTTTGTATCAGTTTCATAAGCAGAGATGAACTACATATGGTCCGTAAGAGTAGGAAATACACTTCATTTTTTCTGGGCATGCCCTTGGTTCTTGCTGTAATGGAGAAGCTGGAAAGAAGAGGATGTTTCTTGCGTTAAAACAGAGTGTGTTTCATGGATGAGAAAACTGGTCTGAATTTCCCTTCAGAAACGGAGTTAAACCCCAGGATCTGTGTCTTCCTAAAAGCAAGAGTTCAATTCTGGTAAACCCAGTGAATTTTGGGCTCAAATGATTTTACACATTTCTCAAACCCAACGCGATTCTCACTATTAACTAAAGTGCACTTATGTATGAGGAGCTGTGGTTTTTATCAGTTTCATAAGCAGAGTTGAACTACATATGGTCCGTTTGAGTAGGAAACAGTTATTTTTTTCTGGGCATGCTCATGTTTCAGCTGTATTAGATATGCTAGAGAGGAGAGCTTGCTTCTTGGGTGAAAACAGAGTGTGTTTCATGGATTAGAACACTGGTCTGAATTTCCCTTCAGAATCGGAATTAAACCCCAGGTTCTGTGTCTTCCTACAAGCAAGAGTTCATTTCTAGTAAACCAAGTGAATTTTGGGCTCAAATGATTTTACACACTTCAAGAACCCATCACGATTCTCACTATTAACTAAAGAGCATTTATGTAAGAGGAGCTATGGTTTGTATCAGTTTCCTAAGCAGACTTTAACTGGGAGTAGGTAACACAGTTCTTTTTTTCTTGGCATTCCCATGGTTCTTGCTGTATTGGAGACTCTGGAAAGAAGAGGATGCCTCTTTTGTTAAAACAGCATGAGTTTCATGGATGAGAACTCTGGTCTGAATTTCCCTTCAGGAACGGAGCTAAACCCCAGGATCTGTGTCTTCCTACAAGCAACAGTTAATTTCTGGTAAACAACGTGAATTTTGGGATCAAATGATTTTACACATTTCACAATCCCATCGCGATTCTCACTATTAACTAAAGTGCATTTATGTAAGAGGAGCTGTGGTTTGTATCAGTTTCATAAGCAGAGATGAACTACATAGGGTGCATATGAGTAGGAAACACAGTTCTTTTTTACTGGGCATGCTCATTGTTCTTGCTGTATTGGAGATGCTGGAAAGAAGAGCTTGCTTCCTGCATGAAAACAGAGTGTGTTTCATGGATGAGAACACTGTCCTGAATTTCCCTTCAGAAACCGAGTTAAACCCCAGGATCTGTGTCTCCTACAAGCAAGAGTTAATTTCTGGTAAACCGGGTGAATTTTGGTCTCAAATGATTTTACACAGTTCACGAACCCAACACGATTCTCACTATTAACTAAAGAGCATTCATGTAAGAGAAGTTGTAGGGTGTATCAGTTTCATAAGCAGAGTTGAACTACATATGGTCCATATGAGTAGGAAACACAGTTCATTTTTCAGGGCATGAATATTGTTCTTACTGTCTGTATTGGAGACGCTGGAAAGAAGAGCTTGCTTCTTGCGGTAAAACATAATGTGTTTCTTGCATGAGAACACTGGTCTGAATTTCCCTTCAGAAACGTAGTTAAACCCCAGAATCTGTGACTTCCTACAAGCAAGAGTCCATTTCTGGTAAACCCAGTTTATTTTGGGCTCAAATGATTTTACACAGTTAACAAACTCAACACAATTCTAACAATTAAGTAAAGAGCATTTATGTAAGAGGAGCATGCTTTGTATCAGTTTCATAACCAGAGTTGAACTACATATGGTCCGTATGAGTAGGAAACATAGTTCTTGTTTTCAGGGCATGAATATGGTTCTTACTCTCTGTATTGGAGACGCTGGAAAGAAGAGCTTGCTTCTTGCGTTAAAACAGATTGTGTTTCTTGGATGAGAACACTGGTCTGAATTTCCCTTCAGATACGTAGTTAAACCCCAGGATCTGTGTCTTCCTTAATTCAAGAGTTTTTTCTTGTAAATCCAGTGAATTTTGGGCTCAAATGATTTTACATTGATCAAGAACACAACGCGATTATCACTATTAACTAAAGAGCCTTTATGTAAGAGGAGCTGTGGGTTGTATCAGTTTCATAAGCAGACTTGAACTACATATTGTCTGTATGAGTAGGAAACACAGTTCCTTTTTTCTGGGCATGAGTATGGATCTTCCTCTTTGTATTGGAGAAGCTGGAAAGAAGAGATAGCTTCTAGCATGAAAACAGAGTGTGATTAATGGATGAGACCACAGGTCTGTATTTTCCTTCAGGAAGGGAGCTAAACACCAGGATCTTTGTCTTCCTACAAGCAAGAGTTAATTTCTGGTAAACAACGTGAATTTTGGGATCAAATGATTTTATACAGTTCACAATCCCATCGCGATTCTCACTATTAACTAACGTGCATTTATGTAAGTGGAGCTGTGGTTTGTATCAGTTTCATAAGCAGAGTTGAACTACATAGGGTGCGTATGAGTAGGAAACACAGTTCTTTTTTTCTGGGCATGCTCATTGTTCTTGCTGTATTGGAGACGCTGGAAAGAAGAGCTTCCTTCTTGCGTGAAAACAGAGTGTGTTTCATGGATGAGAACACTGGCCTGAATTTACCTTCAAAAATGGAGTTAAACCCCTGGATCTGTGTCTCCTACAGGCAAGAGTTCATTTCTTGTAAACCAGGTGAATTTTGGGCTCAAATGATTTTACACAGTTCACAAACCCAACAGGATTCTCACTATTAACTAAAGAGCATTCATGTAAGAGAAGTTGTAGTGTGTATCAGTTTCATAAGCAGAGTTGAACTACATATGGTCATTATGAGTACGAAACACAGTTCATTTTTCACGGCATGAATATTGTTCTTACTGTCTGTATTGGAGACGCTGGAAAGAAGAGCTTACTTCTTGCGTTAAAACAGAGTGTGTTTCATGGATTAGCACACTGGTCTAAATTTCCTTGCTGAATCGGGGTTAAACCACAGGTTCTGTGTCTTCCTACAAGCAAGAGTTCCTTTCTGGTAAACAACCTGAATTTTGGGATCAAATGATTATACACAGTTAACTAACCCATTGCGATTCTAACTATTAACTAAAGAGCATTTATGTAAGAGGAGCTATGGTTTGTATCAGTTTCATAAGCACAGTTGAACTACATATGGTCCGTATGAGTAGGAAACAAAGTTCCTTTTTTATGGGCATGTTCATGTTTCTTGCTGTATTGGTGACACTGGTAAGAAGAGCTTGCTTCTTGCGTGAAAACAGAGTGTGTTTCATGGATGAGAACACTGGTCTGAATTTCCTTTCAGAATCGGAGTTAAACCCCAGGATCTGTGTCTTCCTTCATGCAACAGTTCTTTTCTGGTAAACCCAGTGAATTTTGGGCACAAATGATTATAAACAGTTTACGATCCCAATGCGATTCTTAATATTAACTAAAGAGTATTTATGTTAGAGGAGTTCTGATTTGTATCAGTTTCATAAGCAGAGTTGATCTACATATGGTCCGTATGAGTAGGAATCACCGTTCTTTTGTCTAGGCATGCTCATATTTCTTACTGTATTGGAGAGGGTGGAAAGGAGAGCTTGCTTCCTGCGTTAAAATGGAGTGTGTTTCATGGATGAGAACAGTGGTCTGAATTTCCCTTCAAACGGAGTTAAACCCAGGATCTGTTCTTCCTAAAAGCAAGAGTTCATTTCTGGTAAACAACTTGAATTTTGGGATCAAATGATTTTACACAGTTCACAAACGCATCGCGATTCTAACTATTAACTAAAGAGCATTTATGTAAGAGGAGCTGTGGTTTCTATCAGTTTCATAAGCAGAGTTGAACTACATATGGTCAGTATGAGTAGGAAACACAGTTCTTTTTTTCTGGGCATGAATATGGTAATTACTCTCTGTATTGGAGACGATGGATAGAAGTGATTGCTTGTTGAGTGAAAACAGAATGTGTTTCATGGATGAGAACACTGCTCTGAATTTCCCATCAGAATCGGAGTTAAACCCCAGAATCTGTGTCTTCCTTAAATCAAGAGTTTTTTCTAGTAAATCCAGTGAATTTTGGGCTCAAATGATTTTACATTGATCAAGAACCCAACGTTATTATTACTATTAACTAAACAGCCTTTATGTAAGAGGAGGTGTGGTTTGTATCAGTGTCATGAGCCGAGTTGAACTACATATGGACTTTATGAGTAGGAAACACAGTTCTTTTTTTCTGGGTCTGACTATGGTTCTTCCTGTCTGTATTGTATTCGCTGGAAAGAAGAGATTGCTTCTAGCATGAAAACAGAGTGTGTTTCCTGGATGAGAACACAGGTCTGAATTTCTCCATAGAATCATAGTTAAACCCAAGGATCTGTGTCTTAATACAAGCAAGAGTTCATTTCTGGAAAACCCAGTGAATTTTGGGCTCAAATGATTTTACAAAGTTCACAAACCCAACCGGATTCTCACTATTAAGTAAAGAGCATTTATGTAAGAGGAGTTGTAGGGTGTATTAGTTTCATTAGCAGAGTTGAACTACATATGGTCCATATGAGTAGAAAACACAGTTCTTTTTTTCTGGGCATGATTATGGTTCTTACTCTCTGTATTGGAGACGCTAGATAGAAGTGATTGCTTGTTGCATGAAAACAGAGTGTGTTTCATGGATGAGAACACTGGTCTGAATTTCCCTTAAGAATCGGAGGTAAACCCCAGGATCTGTGTCTTCCTAAAAGCAAGAGTTCATTTCTGGTAAACCCACTGAATTTTGGGCTCAAATGATTTTAAACAGTTTACGAACCCAACCCGATTCTCAGGATTAACTAAAGAGCATTTTTGTAAGAAGAGTTGTGGTTTCTATCAGTTTCATAAGCAGAGTTGAACTACATATGGTCCGTATGAGTAGGAAACACAGTGCTTTTTTTCTGGGCATGAATATGGTAATTACTCTCTGTATTGGAGACAATGGATAGAAGTGATTGCTTGTTGCGTGAAAACAGAGTGTGTTTCATTGATGAGAACATTGCTCTGAATTTCCCATCAGAATCGGAGTTAAACCCCAGAATCTGTGTCTTCCTTAAATCAAGAGTTTTTTCTGGTAAATCCAGTGAATTTTGGGCTCAAATGATGTTACATTGATCAAGAACCCAACCCGATTATTACTATTAACTAAAGAGCCTTTATGTAAGAGGAGCTGTGGGTTGTATCAGTTTAATAAGCAGACTTGAACTACATATGGTCTGTATGAGTAGGAAACACAGTTCTTTTTTTCTGGGCATGAGTATGGATCTTCCTGTCTGTATTGGAGACGCTGGAAAGAAGAGATTGCTTCTTGGGTTAAAACAGAGTGTGTTTCATGGATGAGACCACTGGTCTGAATTTCCCTTCAGGAACGGAGCTAAACCCCAGGATCTGTGTCTTCCTACAAACAAGAGTTAATTTCTGGTAAACAACCTGAATTTTGGGATCAAATGATTTTACACAGTTCACAAACCCATCGCGATTCTAACTATTAACTAAAGAGCATTTATGTAAGAGGAGCTATGGTTTGTATCAGTTTCATAAGCACAGTTGAACTACATATGGTCAGTATGAGTAGGAAACAAAGTTCCTTTTTTCTGGGCATGCTCATGTTTCTTGCTGTATTGGTGACACTGGAAAGAAGAGCTTGCTTCTTGCGTGAAAACAGAGTGTGTTTCATGGATGAGAACACTGGTCTGAATTTCCCTTCAGAATCGGAGTTAAACCCCAGGATCTGTGTCTTCCTTCATGCAACAGTTCTTTTCTGGTAAACCCAGTGAATTTGGGGTCAAATGATTATAAACAGTTTACGATCACAATGAGATTCTTAATATTAACTAAAGAGCATTTATGTTAGAGGAGTTGGGGTTTGTATCAGTTTCATAAGCCGAGTTGATCTACATATGGTACGTATGAGTAGGAAACACCATTCTTTTTTCTAGGCATGCTCATATTTCTTGCTGTATTGGAGAGGGTGGAAAGGAGAGCTTACTTCCTGCGTTAAAACGGAGTGTGTTTCATGGATGAGAACAGTGGTCTGAATTTCCCTTCAAACGGAGTTAAACCCGGATCTGTTTCTTCCTAAAATCAAGAGTTCCTTTCTGGTAAACAACATGAATTTTGGGATCAAATGACTTTACATAGTTCCCAAACGAATCGCAATTCTCACTATTAACTAAAGAGCACTTATGTAAGAGGAGCTGTGGTTTGTATCAGTTTCATAAGAGGAGTAGATCTACATATGGTCGGTAAGAGCAGGAAACACAGTTCTTTTTTGAGGGTATACTGATGTTTCTTGCTGTATTGGAGATGCTGGAAAGAAGAGGTTGCTTCTTGAGTGAAAACAGAGTGTGTTTCATGGATGAGAACACTGGTCTGTATTTCCCTTCAGAAAGGGAGGTGAACCCCAGTATCTGTGTCTTCCTACAAGGAAGAATTCATTTCTTGTAAACCCAGTGAATTTTGGGCTCAAATGATTTTTCACTGTTCACGAACCCAACGCGATTCTCACTATGAACTAAAGAGCCTTTATGTAAGAGGAGCTGTGGGTTGTATCAGTTTGATAAGCAGAGTTGAACTACATAGGGTGCGTATGAGTAGGAAACACAGTTCTTTTTTTCTGGGCATGAATATTGTTCTTACTGTCTGTATTGGAGACACTGGAAGGAAGAGCTTGCTTTTTGAGTGAAAACAGAGTGTGTTTCATGGATGAGAACACTGGCCTGAATTTCCCTTCAGAATCGGAGTTAAACCCCAGGATCTGTGTCTTCCTTAAATCAAGAGTTTTTTTCTAGTAAATCCAGTGAATTTGGGCTCAAATGATTTTACATTGATCAAGAACCCAACGCGATTCTCACTATTAACTAAAGAGCCTTTATGTAAGAGGAGCTGTGGGTTTCATCAGTTTCATAAGCAGAATTGAACTACATATGGTCTGTATGAGTAGGAAACACAGTTCTTTTTTTCTGGGCATGAGTATGGATCTTCCTGTCTGTATTGGAGACGCTGGAAAGAAGAGCTTGCTTCTAGCATGAAAACAGAGTGTGTTTCATGGATGAGACCACTGGTCTAAATTTCCCTTCAGGAACTGAGCTAAACCCAAAGATCTGTGTCTTCCTATAAGCAAGAGTTAATTTCTGGTAAACAATGTGAATTTTGGAATCACAGATTTTACACAGTTCACAAACCCATCGCGATTCTCACTATTAACTAAAGTGCATTTATGTAAGAAGAGCTGAGGTTTCTATCAGTTTCATAACCAGAGTTGAACTACATATGGTCCGCATGAGTAGGGAACTGTTCTTTTCTTCAGGGCATGAATATGGTTCTTTCTGTCTGTATTGGAGACACTGGAAAGGAGAGCTTGCTTCTTGCGTTAAAACAGAGTGTGTTTCTTGGATGAGAATACCAGTTTGAATTTTCCTTCAGAAACAGAGTTAAACCCCAGGATCTGTGTCTTCCTACAAGCAAGATTTCATTTCTGGTAAACAACGTGATTTTAGGATCAAATGATTTTAAATTGATCACGAACCCAACACGATTCTCACTATTAACTAAAGAGCATTTGTGTAAGAGGAGCTGTGGTTTGTATCAGTTTCATAAGCAAAGTTGAACTACATATGGTGCTTATGAGAAGGAAACACAGTTCTTTATTTCTGGGCATGAATATGGTTGTTAATGTATGCATGGAGACTCGGGAAAGAAGAGCTTGCTTCTTGTGTGAAAACAGAGTGTGTTTCATAGATGAGAACACTTGTCTGAATTTTCCATCTGCAACAGAGTTAAACCCCAGGCTCTCTTTCTTCCTACAAGCAAGAGTTCCTTTCTGGTAAACAACGTGAATTTGGGATCAAATGATTTTACATAGTTCACAAACCAAAAGCGATTCTCACTATTAACTAAAGAGCAATTGTGTAAGAGGAGCTGTGCATTGTATCAGTTTCATAAGCAGAGTTGAACTACATATGGTGCATATGAGAAGGAAACACAGTTCTATTTTTCTGGGTATGAATATGGTTTTTACTGTCTGTATTGGAGATGCAGGAAAGAAGAGGATGCTTGTTGTGTGAAAACAGAGTGTGTTTCATGGATGAGAATACTGGTCTGAATTTCACTTCAGCAATGGAGTTAAACCACAGGATAAGTGTCTTCCTACAAGCAAGAGTTCATTTCTGGTAAACACTTTGAATTTTGGGCTCAAATGATTTTACACAGTTCAGGAACCCAACGCGATTCTAACTATTAACTAAAGAACATTTATGTAAGAGGAGCAGTGCATTGTATCAGTTTCATAAGCAGAGTTGAACTACATATGGTGCCTATGCGAAGGAAACACATTGCTTTTTTTCTGGGTTTGCTCATGGTTCTTGCTGTAATGAAGATGCTGGAAAGAAGAGGATGCTTCTTGCGTGAAAACAGAGTGTGTTTCATGGATGAGAACACTGGTCTGAATTTCCCTTCAGAACCGGAGTTAAACCCCAGGATCTGTTTCTTCCTACAAGCAAGAGTTCATTTCTGGTAAACCCAGTGAATTTTGGGCTCAAATGATTTTACACAGGTTAGGAACAAAATGCGATTCTCACTATTAACTAAAGAGAATTTATGTAAGAGGAGCGGTGGTTTTATCAGTTTCATAAGCAGAGTTGGACTACATATGGTCCCTATGAGTAGGAAATACAGTTCTTTTTTTCTGGGCATGAATATGGTTCTTAGTGTCTCTATTGGAGACGCTGGAAAGAAGAGCTTGCTTCTTGCGTTAAAACAGAGTGTGTTTCATGGATGAGAACACTGGTCTAAATTTCCCTTCAGAAACGGAATTAAACCCCAGGATCTGTGTCTTTCTACAAGCAAGAGTTCTTTTCTGGTAAACAACGTGAATTTTGGGATCAAATGATTTTACACAGTTCACAAACCCATCGCGATTCTAATCATTAACTAAAGAGCATTTATGTAAGAGGAGCTGGGGTTTGTATCAGTTTCATAAGCAGAGTTGAACTACATATGGTCAGTATGAGTAGGAAACACAGTTCTTTTTTTCTGGGCATGCTCATGGTTGTTGCTGTATTGGAGTGGCTGGAAAGAAGAGCTTGCTTCTTGTGTAAAAAAAGAGTGTGTTTCATGAATGAGAACACTGGTCTGTATTTACCTTCAGAAATGGAGTTATACCCCAGGATATGTGTCTTCTACAAGCAAGAGTTCATTTCTGGTAAACAATGTGAATTTTGGGATCAAATGATTTTAAATTGATCACGATCCCAACACTATTATCACTATTAACTAAAGAGCATTTATGTAAGAGGAGCTGTGGTTTGTATCATTTTCATAAGCAGAGTTGAACTACATATGGGCAGTATGAGTAGGAAACTCAGTTCATTTTTCTGGGTATGCTCATGGTTCTTGCTGTATTGGATACGCTGGAAAGAAGAGCTTGTTTCTTGCGTTAAAACAGAGTGTGTTTCATGGATGAGAACACTGGCCTAAATTTCCCTTCAGAACGGAGTTAAATCCCAGGCTCTGTGTCTTCCTACAAGCAAGAGTTCCTTTCTGGTAAACAACGTGAATTTTGGGATCCAATCATTTACACAGTTCACAAACCCGACGCGATTCTCAATATTAACTAAAGTGCCTTTATGGATGAGGAGCTGTGGGTTGTATGTGTTTCATAAGCAGAGTTGAACTACATATGTTTCGTATGAATAGGAAACACAGTTCTTTATTTCTGGGCATGCTCAGGTTTCTTGCTGTATTGGAGACGCTGGGAAGAAGAGCTTGCTTCTGGCATGAAAACAGAGTGTGTTTCATGGATGAGAACACTGGTCTGAATTTCCCTTCAGAAACGGAATTAAACCCCAGGCGCTGTGTCTTCCTACAAGCATGAACTCCTTTCTGGTAAACAACATGAATTTTGGGATCAAATGATTTTACACAGTTCACAATCCCATCGCGATTCTCACTATTAACTAAAGAGCACTTATGTAAGAGGAGCTGTGGTTTGTATCAGTTTCTTAAGCAGAGTTGAACTACATTATGATCTGTATGAGTAGGAAACACAGTTCGTTTTTTCTGGGCATGCTCATGGTTTTTGCTGCATTAGAAATGCTGGAAAAAATAGGATGCTTCTTGCGTGAAAACAGAGTGTGTTTCATGGATGAGAACACTGGTCTGAATTTCCCTTCAGAAATGGAGTGAAAACATAGGATCTGTGTCTTCCTACAACCAAGAGTTCATTGCTGGTAAACAACGTGAATTTTGGTATCAAAAGATATTCCACAGTACACCAACAAAACACGCTTCTCACTATTAACTAAAGAGCACTTATGTGAGAGGAGCTGTGATTTGTATCAGTTTCCTTAGCCGTGTTCAACTCCATATGGTCTGTATGAGTAGGAAACACAGTTCTTTTTCTGTGTATGCTGATGGTTCTTGCTGTATTGGAGATACTGGAAAGAAGAGGATGCTTCTTGCGTTAAAACAGAGTTTGTTTCATGGATGAGAACACTGGTCTGAATTTACCTTCAGAAACGGAGTTAAACCCCAGGATCTGTGTCTTCCTACAAGCAAGAGTTAATTTCTGGTAAAGAATGTGAATTTTGGGATCAAATGATTTTACATAGTTCACAAACAAATCGCGATTCTCACTCTTAACTAAAGAGCACTTATGTAATAGGAGCTGTGGTTGGTATCACTTTCATAAGCAGACTTGAACTACATATGGTCTGTATGAGTAGGAAACACAGGTCTTTTTCTGGGCATGCTCATGTTTGTTGCTGTATTGGAGATGCTGGAAAGAAGAGGATGCTTCTTGCGTTAAAACAGAGTGTTTTTCAGCATGAGAACTCTGGTCTGAATTTACCTTCAGAAACGGAGTTAAACCCCAGGATCTGTGTCTTCCTACAAGCAAGAGTGCATTTCTGGTAATCCCAGTGAATTTTGGGCTCAAATGATTTTACACAGATCACGAACACAATGAGATTCTCACTATTAAATAAAGAGCATTTATGTAAGAGGTGCTGTGGTTTGTATTAGTTTCAAAAGCAGAGTTTAACTACATATGGTCTGTAGGAGTAGGAACCACAGTTCTTTTTTTCTGGGCATGCTCATGGTTCTTGCTGTATTGGAGATGCTGGAAAGAAGTGCTTGCTTCTTGCGTGAAAACAGAGGGTGTTTCATGGATGAGAACACTGGTCTGAATTTCTCCTCAGAATCGTAGTTAACCCCCAGGAACTGTGTCTTAATACAAGCAAGAGTTCATTTCTGGTAAAAAGGTGGATTTTGCTATCAAATGATTATCCACAGTACACCAACAAAACACGATTCTCACTATTAACTAAAGAGCACTTATGTAAGAGGAGGTGTGGTTTGTATCAGTTTCATAACCAGAGTTGAACTACATATGGTCCGTAAGAGTAGGAAACACAGTTCTTTTTTTCAGGGCATGAATATGGTTCTTACTGTCTGTAGTGGAGACGCTGGAAAAAGAGCTTGCTTCTTGCATTAAAATAGAGTATGTTTCTTGGATGAGAACCCTGGTCTGAATTTCCCTTCAGAAACTGAGTTAAACCCCAGGATCTGTGTCTTCCAAAACGCAAGAGTTCATTTCTGGTAAAAAACGTGAATATTGGGATCAAAAGATTTTACCCAGTTCTCAAACCCATCTCGATTCTCACTATTAACTAAAGTGCATTTATGTAAGAGTAGCTGTGGTTTGTATCAGTTTCATAAGCAGAGTTGAACTACATATGGTCAATATGAGTAGGAAACACAGTTCTTTTTTTCTGGGCATGCTCATGGTACCTGCTGTATTGGCGACTTTGGAGAGAAGAGCTTGTTTCTTGAGTGAAAACAGAGTGTTTTTCATGGATGAGAACACTGGTCTGTATTTCCATTCAGAAACGGAGGTAAACCCCAGGATCTGTGTCTTCCTACATGAAAGATATCATTTCTGGTAAACCCATTGAATTTTGGGCTCAAATGATTTTACATACTTCACAAACCCAATTTGATTCTCAATATTAACTAAAGTGCCTTTAAGGATGAGGTGCTGTGGGTTGTATCAGTTTCATAAGCAGAGTTGAACTACATATGTTCCGTATGAGTAGGAAACACAGTTCTTTATTTCTGGGCATGCTCAGGTTTCTTGCTGTATTGGAGACGCTGGGAAGAAGAGCTTGCTTCTGGTGTGAAAACAGAGTGTGTTTCATGGATGAGAACACTGGTCTGAATTTCTCTTCAGAAACGGAATTAAACACCAGGCTCTGTGTCTTCCTACAAGGAAGATTTCCTTTCTGGTAAACAACGTGAATTTTGGGATCAAATGATTTTACACAGTTGAAGAACCCATTGTGATTCTCACTATTAACTAAACAGCATTTATGTAAGAGGAGCTGTGGTTTGTATCAGTTTCATAACCAGAGTTGAACTACATATGGTCCGTATGAGTAGGAAACAGAGGTCTTTATTTCAGGGCATGCTCATGGTTCTTGCTGTATTGGAGATGCTGGAAAGAAGAGGATGCTTCTTGCTTTAAAACAGATTGTGTTTCATGGATGAGAACACTGTTCTGAATTTCCCTTCAGAAACCGTGTTAAACCCCTTGATCTGTGTTGTCCTACAAGCAAGAGTTCTTTTCTGGTAAACCCAGTGAATTTTGGGCTCAAATGATTTTACACATTTCGAGAACCCAACGTTATTCTACTATTAACTAAAGAGAATTTATGTAAGAGGAGCTGTGGTTATATCAGTTTCACAAGCATAGTTGAACTACATATAGTCCATATGAGTAGGAAACACAGTTCTTTTTTTCTGGGCATGCTCATGGTTCTTGCTGTATTAGAGATGCTGGAAAGAAGAGGATGCTTCTTGCGTTAAAACAGAGTTTGTTTCTTAGATGAGAACAGTGGTCTGAATTTCCCTTCAGAAACGGAGTTAAACCCCAGGCTCTGTGTCGTCCTACAAGGAAGAGTTCCTTGCTGGTAAACAACGTGAATTTTGGGATCAAATGATTTTACACAGTTTAAGAACCCAGTGCGATTCTCACTATTAACTAAAGAGCATTTATGTAAGAGGAGCTGTGGTTTGTATCAGTTTCATAACCAGAGTTGAACTAAATATGGTCCGTATGAGTAGGAAACAGAGTTCTTTTTTTCAGGGCATGAATATTGTTCTTACTGTCTGTATTGGAGACGCTGGAAAGAAGAGCTTGCTTCTTGAGTGACAACAGAGTGTGTTTCATGGATTAGAACACTGGTCTAAATTTCACTCCCAAATTGGAGTTAAATCCCAGGCTCTGTGTCTTCCTACAAGGAAGAGTTCCTTTCTGGTAAACAACGTGAATTTTTGGATCAAATGATTTTATATAGTTCACAAATGAATCGCGATTCTCACTATTAACTGAAGAGCACTTATATAAGAGGAGTTGTGGTTTGTATCACTTTCATTAGCAGAGTTGAACTACGTATGGTCTGTATGAGTAGGAAACACAGTTCTTTTTTTCTGGGCATGCTCATGGTTCTTGCTGTATTGGAGATGCTGGAAAGAAGAGCTTGCTTCTTGCAGTAAAACAGAGTGTGTTACTTGGATGAGAACACTGGCCTGAATTTCCCTTCAGAAACGGAGTTAAACCCCAGGCTCTGTGTCTTCCTACAAGCAAGAGTTCCTTTCTGGTAAACAACGTGATTTTTGGGATCAAATGATTTTACATAGTTCACAAACGAATCGCGATTCTCACTATTAACTAAAGAGCACTTATGTAAGAGAAGCTGTGGTTTGTATCAGGCAGTCAGTCAGTCAGTCACACATTTCTCAGCTGTCTGTCTGTCTGTCTGTCCGATTTTTATTTTATCTTATGTCACTCTGGTTATGGGAGTAAAGGTGATTGTCAACACACCCAGCTGCAAAGCACCTTCTGACCTTCTACTTTGATCTATCTATCTGTCTATCGTTCAGTGCCGGCTGGCTGGCTGGCTGGCTGGCTGGGTGGGCGCACACTCATGACAGACTGGGGTGGTGGGTGGAAGATCGGAGCATTGTGGTGAGGAGGGCACTGGCTGTCCCTAAGATTTTGAAGTGTTCGAATAAAACAACTCATTCCATTTACTTTCTTCTGTTCTGTATCCAGACTGGATCCGACTGCCTCTGAGACTAACTACACAACAGCTGGTCTGGACTGACTGCAACTGCTCTCCTTCCCCAAGCAAGTCACGAATTTCCCATACAAAAGAAGAAATTTAGGAAGACATTTCCTCCCCTACAAGCATTGCCCCCTTGCCCTGTTCCACGGCATCCTTTAAATAAATAAATAAATAAATGAATAAATAAATAAATAAATAAATAAATAAATAAATAAATAAATGGAATGGAATGGAATGGAATGGAATGGAATGGAATGGAATGGAATGGAATGGTACGGAATGGAATGGAATGGAATAAAATGAATACATTTTCACCCATACTCAGTTGTTTGTTGACTTTTCATTTCATTGGTCCCTCAAATCCCCACGTTAGTGGGCTTGGTTTTTTGGTGTTTGTTTGGATAGATTTATTCATTGATTATGTAGACAGTATTTCTGTACATATTCCAGCAGGCCAGAAGAGGGCACCAAATCTCATTGCAGGTGTTTGTGAGCCACCATGTGGTTGCTGGGAATTGAACTCAGGCAGGACCTTTGGAAGAGCAAGCAAGTGCTCTTAACCTCTGAGCCATCTCTCCAGCCCCAGTGGGCGTGTTTTAGAACTCACTCACTGTCCTGTACACTTTCAGAAAGAGTGTTATCAGGAAGAGCGACATTCCTGAATAACAGACAGAGAACTTCCTTCTCAGATGATTTCTTTTGGAAGCTTGGAGGAATTTGGTTCCTCTTTGTTGACCCTCCTCTTTCCAGACCAGACACTGGTTGGTTAGAGTCAGTCCTCGCACCCACAGATTTCCTGGGATCTGTCTGATTGACCTGGGAGGTGGAGGGTGGAGCCGGGGCCGGGGCTGGGGTGGCTGTGGGGTGTGGAGACAGTCTCTCCGAGAGTGGACACTGGTTTGGATTTTCATCTCCTGGTAACGCTTTGCCATGCAGCAGAAATGAATGAAGCGCTTTGCCGGGCGGAGGTGGCGCACACACGCCTGGAATCCCATCACTCGGGAGGCAGAGGCAGGTAGATCTTTTTGAGTTCAAGGAAGGCCAGCCTGGTCTGCAGAGATAGTTAGTTCAGGACAGGCTCCAAAGCTACAGAGAAACCCTATCTCGAAGAAAACCAGAAAAAGAAAAAGACAAGGAAAAAAGAAAGGAAGGAAGGAAGGAAGGAAGGAAGGAATCACCTTAAAATCCCATAACTGTATTAGCTGGAGCCACCTTCCTTTTTCTAACCTCGATATGTTGCCATGGTACAGCCACGGCAAGCAGCCCGGGGAAGGTACTGCTGTGGCATCTTGAAGAAATGAAGTGCCTGATCACCAGATGAGTTACTTTCCTATGAGTGTACCTATTGATACATTTCAAAAGCGAGCATATTCACAAACCAAGTTTTTCACAAACAAAACGATGATCATTTTGTGAGCTTAGCCAAATATCGAGCTTACATCTCCAGACAAGACACCTGACACGCATCGGCTAGCTGCCTAATAATGTCCGTCCCCATCGTCTCCCCTACCCAGAAATGATCATATCTGTCCCATGCACGATGGACAAAAGGGCAGCATTAAAACTGCCAAGAGGATCATCACTAATGCAAGAGAGGTCCCACAATGTGTTCTGCACTCATTCACTCAGTCACTTACTGACTGCTGTCCAGGAGTGAGACTGTCCCCATGAGTGTTTCCTTCCTCTGGGGACCCGTTGGACAACCACTGGTCCAATACTAGGCTGAACGTTCCCCAACACTATATATTTTGAATATTCCTCACCTGGGACAGAACTGTACACTAGCTATCTGGGAGTGGGTTACATATGCATGAAGAAAAGGAACACTCACACACACAAGGTTTGTTTGTTTGTTTATATTTTTTTAGTTCTTTGGAGGGGTTTGGTTCCTTCTTTCCTTCATTTGTTCCTTCGTTCCTTTTCTTCTCTCTCTCTCTCTCTCTCTCTCTCTCTCTCTCTCTCTCTCTCTCTTTCTTTTTTTCTTTCTTCCCCTCCCTGCATGTATGTGGGATTAAGCAGTGCACAGATGACATACAAGCAAAAGTTCAATTCTCGAAAACCCAGTCACTCTGGAGCTCACACGGAGATACACAGTGCGCAGAGCTCACCCGTTTCTAACCAGCCATTGCACTGCATTTGATGTAAGCGGAGCTGCTGTTCATACCAGTTTCCTAAGCAGAGTTAATCTAGGTATGACCCGTGTGTGTAGGAAGCACAGTTCTTTTGTTCGGAGCAAGCTCGCTCACCGTTTCTGCTCAATTGGAAACACTGAAATCAGGAGCATGCTTCTTACTCCAAAGCACAGTGTGTTTCATGGATGGGAACTCTGGTTCGAATGTCCCTTCAAAAATGGAGTTACATACCGTGCCGTCAGTCTTTCTACAAGAAACAGTTCTCAGTCCTGGCTGTCTTGGAACTCGCTTTGTAGACCAGGCTAGCGTCAGACTCACACAGATACACCTGCATCTGCTTCCAAAGTGCTGAGATTAAAGATGAGCACAATACTCACCTGGCTATAAATCTTTTTTTTTTTAATTAAAGAATCAAACAAATAGGAGGGCAGTGGCCTCTCATCCACCAAACCCCACCCCACACACCTTCTGTGCACACACAGGCATACACGGAGACACATAAATACATTTTGGAGATTAAACTAAACGTACAATAAAATAACATAATAAATAAGAAAGTAAACATGCCTTTAATCCCAGCACTTGGTAGGCATTGCCAGGTGGATCTCTGTGAGTTTGAGGCCAGCCTGGTCTACAAAGTGAGCTCCAGAACAGCCTCCAAAGCTAAAGAGACACCCTGTCTCAGAAAAAAAAAACACAAAAGCAAACAAACAAACAAACCAAAATGTAAAATATATGGTGTTGGGGATTGAGCTCAGTGGTACAGTGCTTGCCTAGCCCTGGGTTCCGTCCCCAGCTCTGGCAAAAAAAATAAAAATAAAATTAAATTAAAATTAAAATGAAATAGAAAAAAATTTGTAAAATATAAAAGAGCCCCGGGATTGGTGGTGGTGGTAGTGTATCCTTAAATCACAGTTTCGGGAGCCAGAGAGCTCATAGAGATAAGATTGCCCCTGCCTCTGGAGTGCAAGGATTACAAGCATACATCACCACAGACTGGCTAATTTTACTTTTGGGGTGTGTGTGTGTGTGTGTGTGAGTGTGTCTGTGTCTGTGTGTGTGTTTCTGGCTGTCTGGCTGTCTACGGGATTATAATTTCTTAAGTTATGCCCATCTTTCTTTCCAACTGCTTTGGCTGCCTGGTCTCTGGGGCATTTATTTATTTATTTATTTATTTATTTATTTATTTATTTATTTATTGGTTTTTTGGCTTTATTATTATTATTTTTTTGGTTTGTTTCATTTTTTTGTTTTGGTTTTTTTTCTTTTGTGTTGTTGTTGTTTCCTAAGCAGAGTTAATCTAGATATGGCCCGAGGGTGTAGGAATCACAGTTCTTTTGTTCTGAGCAAGTTCACTGTTTGTGCACTATTGGAAAGACTGAAAGCAGGAACATGCTTCTTGCTCCAAAGCAGAGTGTGTTTCATGGATGGGAACTCTATTTTGAATTTCCCTTCAGAAACAGAGTTAAATCCTTTGCTGTCAGTCTTCCTACAAGTAACAGTTCATTTCTGGTAAACCCAGTCAGTCACTCTTGGGATCACATGAAGATACTAACATTTCTAACCAGCAATAGCAGAGCATTTGCTGAAAGAGGAGCTGTGGTTTATTGCAGTTTTGTAAGCAGAGTTGAACTAGGTAGGGTCCGTATGTGTAGGAAACACAGTTCTTTGGTTCTGAGCATGCTCAGCTTTCCTGCTGTATTGGAAACTCTGGAAAGCAGGAGCGTGCTTCTCGCTCCAGAAGCAGAGTGTCTTTCTAGTAAGGAAAATCTGTGTTCAATTTCCCTTTGAAAACAGAGTTTATTCCCATTCTGTGTGTCTTCCTTCCTTCCTTCCTTCCTTCCTTCCTTCCTTCCTTCCTTCCTTCTTCTTCTTCTTTTTTTAAATTTCTTATAACATGTTCTGATCATGCTTTGATTTCCCACAACTCCTTCCAGGTTCTCTCCACCAACCCAGTCAAATCCACCTGAGGTCTGTGGTTTGTGTGGTTCATATACTCAGTAGTGAGATTCTGTTGCAGAGTAAAACAACATTTCCTTCTCCAGTGGTTATGAGTTGGAATAAAAAAAAATGTCATGAAACTAAAATGAAACAAATCATCTTTATTTAGTATATTTTGAGAGTGTGAGAGACAGAGACAGAGAGAGAAACAGAGCAAGAGTCAGGAATTTTTAGTTTGTTTGTTAGTTTGTTTGTTTGTTACAGAGTGGTAGGATTAAAGGCGTGCACCACCACCCACCATCATCTGATGAGAAAACCTATCTTGAAAAACATATATGAAATTGGGCACCTAAATCTTAGTTAGTTTTTTGTTTTTAAAGTGGGAAGTTAGAGCTATAAGTGTACTCATAGGACTGATTTCATTGTGTGCCAGGGGTTGTGTGTGTTTTCATTTTCTTGAGGGATTCTCTCTCTCTCTCTCTCTCTCTCTCTCTCTCTCTCTCTCTCTCTCGCTCTCTCTCTCCAGATTTCTGTTTTCTCCCATTCATTCCTCATGCCGAGATAAATGAGGGGTTGGTTGGATCTCCAGCACCATGGGCCCTGATGTCCTCATCTATCCTCTGGGGGCATCTGGCAGGACTGTGATACACAAAGTTTGTTTTGTTTTGTTTTTCGAGACGGGTTTTCTCCATGTAATTTTGGTGTAGACCAGGCTGGCCTAAAGGTATGCCACCAACGCCCTGCCTTGACTCAGCACAGCCTTGACAGGCTAGAAAAGTTCAAGGTAAGCTTTTGACCTTGTGCCAGAAGCTTTAGGGAAGAAAGAATCAAGGGAGAGGCCACACACAGCTCCACTTGCCTGCTTACATATGCATATCAGTTGCCTTCCAGTTAAGCATTACTTTCATGTTAGAGTTGGG
Organism: Onychomys arenicola; assembly: GCA_949786405.1. Lineage (NCBI taxonomy): Eukaryota > Metazoa > Chordata > Mammalia > Rodentia > Cricetidae > Onychomys > Onychomys arenicola. The sequence goes on along the minus strand of CATKUM010000061.1, from coordinate 878,761 downwards.
GAAAACCTTCATGGCTGAATTGAATTCAGTCATTTTCAGGTTTTTTTGGAGGGGGACAGAACAACTTTTTTGGGTTTACATCATATTTTAACTCTTTTTTTTTTTTTTTAAAGACAGGGCCTATCTGTGCTCCTGACAAATTATCCCACTGCATGGCCCAGGGCTTCTGTCGGAGCACTGCCATCAAAGTAGTGAGCTACTCCAAATTATTTTAAATATGCTGCTGCTGCTGCAGGTGCCGCTGCTGCTGCTGCTACTGCTGGTGCTGCAATTACATAGCACAAACAGGGAGACAAGCACAAAAATGCTGCTTTCTCAAAGATCAAAGGGGACTTCTCTGTTGGGGAATGGGGGTGGGGCGCTTTACATAGAAGGGTGTTGAGTCTCCTGTGTATTGAATGATGCACTCATTATGCATTTTTTAAAAAAAATTGTAGTAGGTTGTGGGACACTGTGGTCGCTGGGAATTGAACTTAAGAAACACCTCTGGGAAAGCAGCCTGTGTTTGTGTGTGTGTGTGTGTGTGTGTGTGTGTGTGTGTGTGTGTGTGTGTCTGTGTCTGTGTCTGTCTGTCTGTCTGTCTGCCTTTCTAGGGGATTATAATTTCTTAAGTTACTCCCATCTTTGTTTCCAGTTCCTTAGGCTCTCTGGTATTTGGACCATTTGTATTTTTGGGTTTTTGGTTTGTTTGTTTGTTTCCTTTTTTGGGGGGGTTGTTGTTGTTCATTTTCCCTGTCTGTAAATATACATAATTTGCCTGCCACGTGTAGTGGTGCAGCCTTTAATCATTCAGGAGGGACAGGCTGGAGGATCTGGGTGAGTTTGATGCCAGCCTGCTCTACAGCAGAGTTAGTTTCAGGAACTCTGTCTCAAAAACCCTGTCTTGAAAAAGCAAATTTTAAAAATTAATAAATACATAGAGAGAAAGATAGAGGGATAGATAGATAGATAGATAGATAGATAGATACATACATACATACATACATACATACATACATATATACATACGTACATACATACATGCATAAGTAAATAAAAGAGGCCTGACTACCTTAGAGTTGCCTGGACCCCGGGGCCTACCCCTTCCCTCATAAATCAGATCCCCAGCACTGCTGTCTGTTGTTTGTTTCATTCCAAGTGAATTATATTTTTTTATGTTTATGTTTATTGATTTAATTTTAACTTTTTTTTTCTGGTTATTGCTGTTTTTTGAGAGACAGGGTCTATCTGTGTCATGCTGCCTCTCCTGGAACTGTCTCTCCCACTGCGTGCGTGCGTGTGTGTGTGTGTGTGTGTGTGTGTGTGTGTGTGTGTGTGTGTCTGTGTGTCTGTGTGTGTCTGTGTGTGTCTAGGTCTGTGTCTGTGTCTCTCTGTGTGTGTATGTATATCTATCTGCATACAGGAGTATAAGTTCCTAAGTTGAGTTCTGTCATCATGAAAGAAGGAGACAGGACACCGAGGGCACATAAAATCAGCAGAGAATCATATTTAGCCCCGGTTTTCAAGAACCTTTTATTAGCCTAAATACTGCTGGAATAATCAAGGAAAAGCCCAGGCCTCAGGGGTGGGTGGAAGTGAGGCTGATCTCCATCTTTTCAGCTACTTAGGACCTCTAGACCTTCTGTTTCCTTTTGTTTTATGTGTGTTGTTGTTTTTCCCGGTCTGTAAATACACATTTCTTGCCCGCTGGTGAGGTGGAGGTGTATGCCTTTCATCCCAGAATTCAGGAAGCAGAGGGGCGTTGTGACCTTCTGTTTCCGTTCTTTCTTTCTTTCTTTCTTTCTTTCTTTCTTTCTTTCTTTCTTTCTTTCTGTCTGTCTGTCTTTCTTTTTTCTTTTAAGTTCTGGGCCTCTAGAGGCCTTGAAAACACAGAGAACAAAAAGAAAAAAAAACAGAATTTCCACAATTTGTCACATGGTGGCTTCCATCTAGGTGAGGTCACCGGGTAAGATGGCTGCCATCCTCTTGAATGCTTCCATGTTGGTGAGGTCAACGGGCCATTCTGAAAAGTTTAGAACTGTGACCGATCCACCCCTCACCGCCCCCTCCCCCCAAGCAGGCCTACTGGCTCACATGCACATGCATGAGCATATGTGTACATGCATGAACACATTTTGAAAGTAAACTAAATGTACAGTGAAGTTAACAGGAGAAGAAATTAAAAACACACACAGAGAAAAATGTTCCTGGGGTTTTATTTTATATTTTTAAATTCTTGATTGAATTTTTGACACAGGTTTTTTTCTGTGTAACAGTCCTGGCTGTCCTGGAACTCGCTTTGTAGACCAGGCTAGCGTCAGACTCACACAGATCCACCTGCATCTGCTTCCAAAGTGCTGGTATTAAATGTGAGCACAACACTCACCTGGCTATAAATGTATTTTTTAATTAAAGAATCAAACAAAGCGGAGGGCAGTGGCTTGTCCTCCACCAACCCCCACCCACACACCTTGTGTGCACACACAGGCATACACAGAGACATGTAAATACATTTTTGAGATTAAACTAAACGTACAATAAAATAACATAATAAATAAGAAAGTAAACATGCCTTTAATCCCAGCACTCAGAGGCAGAGCCAGGTGGATCTATGTGAGTTTGAGGCCAGCCTGGTTTGCAGAGTGAGTTCCAGGACAGCCTCCAAAGCTACAGAGCAACCCTGTCTCGAAAAAAAACAAAAACAAACAAACAAACAGACAAAAATGTAAAATAGATTGAGTTGGGGATTTAGCTCAGTTGTAGAGTGCTCGCCTAGCAGGCACAAGGCCCTGGGTTGGGTCCCCAGCTATGGCAAAATAATAAAAATTTAAATTAAAAGAAAATATAAAAGAAATGTAAAATTTAAAATAGCCCTAGAATGTGTGGTGGTGATTGTGGTGGTGGTGGTGTATCATTTAATCACAGTGCGTGTGTGTGTGTGTGTGTGTGTGTGTGTGTGTGTGTGTGTGTGTGTGAATGTCTGTCTGTCTGTCTGTCTGTCTGTGTGCCTGGTTACGAGATTATAATTACTTAATTTATGCCCATCTTTCTTTCCAGCTCCTTAGGCTCTCTGGTCTCTGGGGCTTTCTTTTTTTTTCTTTTGGTTTTTTGGCTTTATTATTATTATTATTATTATTATTATTATTAATTTTTGGTTTGTTTCATTTTTTTTGTTTTTTGTTTTTCTTTTGTGTTGTTGTTGTTTCCTAAGAAGAGTTAATCTAGATATGGCCCGTGTGTGTAGGAATTACAGTTTAATCACAGTGTGTGTGTGTGTGTGTGTGTGTGTGTGTGTGTGTGTGTGTGTGTGTCTCCATGGCCCAAGCCTATACTAAACATACAATAAAATAATATAAGAATTAAGAAATTAAACATGCCTTTAATCCCAGCACTCAGGAGGCAAAGGCAGTTGGATCTCTGTGAGTTTGAGGTCAGCCTGGTCTACAAAGCGAGCTCCAGAACAGCCTCCAAAGCTACAGAGACACCCTGTCTCAGAAAAAAAAAAACCTAAAGCAAACAAACAAACAAACCAAAATGTAAAATATATGGTGTTGGGGATTTAGCTCAGTGGTAGAGTGCTCGCCTAGCAAGCACAAGGCCCAGGTTCTGTCCCCAGCTCTGGCAAAAAAAAATAAAAATAAAATTAAATTAAAATTAAAATGAAATAGAAAAAAATTGTAAAATATAAAAGAGCCCTGGGATGGGTGGTGGTGGTAGTGTATCCTTAAATCACAGTTTCGGGAGCCAGAGAGCTCACAGAGATAAGATTGCCCCTGCCTCTGGAGTGCTAGGATTACAAGCATACATCACCACAGACTGGCTAATTTTACTTTTGGGGTGTGTGTGTGTGTGTGTGTGTGTGTGTGTGTGTGTGTGTGTGTCTGTCTGTCTGTTTGTCTGCCTTTCTATGGGATTATAATTTCTTAAGTTACTCCCATCATTCTTTCCAGTTCCTTAGGCTCTCTGGTCTCTGGACCATTTGTCTTTTTGGGTTTTTGGTTTGTTTGTTTGTTTGTTTGTTTGTTTCATTTTTTGGGGGGGTTGTTGTTCATTTTCCCTGTCTGTAAATATACATAATTTGCCTGCCACGTGTAGTGGTGCAGCCTTTAATCATTCCGGAGGGACAGGCAGTAGGATCTGGGTGAGTTTGAGGCCAGCCTGGTCTACAGCAGAGTGAGTTTCAGGAACTCTGTCTCAAAAACCCTGTCTTGAAAAATCAAATTTTAAAAATTAATAAATACATAGATAGATAGATAGATAGATAGATACATACATACATACATACATACATACATACATGCATAAGTAAATAAAAGAGGCCTGACTACCTTAGAGTTGCCTGGACCCCGGGGCCTACCCCTTCCCTCATAAATCAGATCCCCAGCACTGCTGTCTGTTGTTTGTTTCATTCCAAGTGAATTATAATTTTTTATGTTTATGTTTATTGATTTAATTTTAACTTGTTTTTTCTGGTTATTGCTGTTTTTTGAGAGACAGGGTCTATCTGTGTCATGCTGCCTCTCGTGGAACTGTCTCTCTCACTGTGTGTGTGTGTGTGTGTGTGTGTGTGTGTGTGTGTGTGTGTGTGTGTTGCTGTTGTTGTGGCTTCCCTGTCCCCTGTCTTGTACATATACATTACTTGCCTGCTGGTGAGATGGAGGTGAATACCTTTAATCACAGCTGTCAGGAGTGTGTGCACACGCAGGTACACGCAGGTACACATAAACAAATTTTGAAATTAAGCTCAATGTACAATAAAGTAAGAGAAGAAGAAATTAAAAACAGATGTAGTGAAAAACGTTCCCAGGGTTACAGAGATAAAAGGAAGCTTGGTGTGGTTGGGGCACACCTCGAATCCCATCATGCAGGAGACAGAGGCAATTGGGACCTCTTTGAATTGGAGGCAGGTCGGATCTATTTAGTGATTTCCCAGGCTATGTATGTAGAAAGGCCCCTGTGCCAACTAATTCGTTGGATATAAAATATAGAAAACTTGGAGGAATCAAAAAACAAACAGAGGAAGGTCATGCTGGAGGCCTGGATCATGGGGGAGGAGGCAGCCCTGGCCTAGGTGCCCAAAGCCCTGGGCTCCATCCTCTGTACTGCAGAGGTGCTGCAAGTAAGCAGATGGGTTGGGGGGGGGGAGGCTGCTTCCTACATGCTTCTCTCCAGAGTAGTCCTCGGCTGGCCCTTTTCAGCTTTCTGAGGGAAGGAACTCCATTCTCATGTGTCGTTTTAGCTTATTCGATTTGACGTCCCTTTGTCATTTGGTTTTATTTTATCTGGTAGCCAGCCCGCCTTATGTATGTATGTATGGGTCGTCATCCGGTCCCAGGGTACCTGGCCCCCTCACACAGACACACATACATCCATGCAGGCAAAACCAGCAAGGCACATGAAAATAAATTAATCTAAAAGAAACGTGAACATAATTAACACTAGAGAGCTGGAAATTGGAGGAGCAGCCCCCAACCCTTATGCGTTTGAAAATGAACCCCGTGTTGGACATGAGGAAAAAAAATCCAGTCTGGGAGCCTCATAAAATCCCCGGCCCTGCTTGCTTTTGTTAGTTTTTTGTGTTTTGTGGGTCGGTTTTTCAAGACCGGGTCTGTTTGTGTGATCCTGGCTGTCCTGGAGCTAGCTCTGTAGACCATGCTGGCCTTCAAATCACAGAGATCAAGCTTTCCTCTAAGTCAGAGTATCAGCCTGCCTCTGCCTCCCAAGTGCTAGGGTTAAAATCCAACATCACCACTGCGCAATTAAGTTTTGCTTTTCTTTCCTCCTTCCTCCCTCCTTCCCTCCTTCCCTCCTTCCCTCCCTCCCTCCCTTCCTTCCTCCCTCCCTCCCTCCCTCTCCCCCTCCCTCCCTCCCTCCCTTCCTCCTTCCCTCTCTGCTTCCCTTCCTTTCCACTCCATAGAATCCTTAGCCTCTGTCCTCCCTATACAATTAAAATTAAAATAATTAACTATCCTGACACAAATGAATAAAAGCAAAGGGAATCTGGCCTGGGGGATGAGATGAAGCTACAGATGTTGGTTAGGGAACCTGAGATAGTCTAGGGTTCTGACCTCAGCAGTGTGTGTGTACACTGTGATTCATTGCAGGTCTACACAACAGAGCAAGTTCTGGTGGTGGTGTTGGGAGTTGGGGTAGTAGGAAAGAAGCCTACTTAGCACACTAAAGGCATGTGTTAACAGCACCAGGCTCCTTTTCTTCTTAAACAAAAGACACCCGACTCAGGCCTGGAGAGATGGAATTCCTGGAATTTCCAGAAATCACATGGTGGTATCTGGCGCCCTCTTCTGACGACAGCTTGTACATTCAGATAGAGTGCTCATGGACATAAAATAAGTAACACAAATGTTTTTATTTATTATTATTATTATTATTATTATTATTATTATTATTATTATTATTAATTTTTTTGAGACACGGTTTCTCTGTATAGTCTTCGCTGTCCTGCAATTGGCAGGGCTTTTCATTAGCCTGAATCTGCTGGGGAAAAAAGAAAAAAAACCAAAACATGGGTGGTGGGATTGTGGCCTGATTGCCCTCTTTTTCCAGCTAGCTGCTGATTACACAGGAAGGGGATAGCACACCCAGTTCATGCAGTACTGAGAGGATGGAGCTGAGGGCTTCCCCTTCCACTCAGATCCCCATGCCTGCTGACCCTTGCTTTTTGTTTTATTCCAAGTTAATTATAATTATCTTTTAAAATTCTACCTTTTTTTATCCCTACTCGCTCCCTCCTTCCCTCCCTCCCTCCCTCCCTCCTTCCTTCATTCAATCTCTTCTTTCTTTCCATCCTTCCTTCCTTCCTTCCTTCCTTCCTTCCTTGATTCCTTCTTGATTATGCCTGCCCACTTCATTGCCTCTGGCCTCTCTAGGCATCTGTACTCAAGTGAGTGAATCCACACACATACACCAGTGAAAATAATAAAAATTATAACGAACACTTCACAGGGCATTAAAAAAAGTAAATAAAAGGAACAGAAAACAAAACAGGGCTAGGGATGTTATGCACCAGCTAGTGGTGTTGGGTTAGGGACAGAGTTGGTTTAGGGTGTCCAGATCAGTGGCTTCTATTATCAGCAGTGTAAAAACTGTGGTGTTGCCATCACACACAGACAGAACAAAGCCATTTCTGGTGGTTGTTGTAGGGTAGTAGGGGTAGGATGAGAAGAGAAGTGTAGGTACCGACTGAAAGTTTGTCTCTCTTTCTTCAAATTTTTTCCACCCTAGAGTTTCTTGGTGTAGCCATGCCTGTCCCCTGTAGGCCAGGTGGGCCTCCTACTCTCAGCCTTAGCCTCCAGATTGCTGAGAACATAGGTCTGAGTGATCACCTGTGGCTAAGATTTGGGGTTTCTGTTTTTGTCCATGTATTCTTTGCTCGATGGGACCCAGATCAAATCATAGCAGAAACAAATGTGGGAATCAGTTGTTGCTCTGCCTTATGGTCTATGTGCTCTGTGACCTTCTTTTTCTTTCTTTCTTTCTTTTTTTTTTGTTGGTTTTTCGAGACAGGGTTTCTTTGTAGCTTTGGAGGCTGTCCTAGAAATCGCTTTGTAAACCATGCTTGCCTCCAACTCACAGAGGTCCAACTTCCTCTGCCTACCTAATGCTGAGATTACAGGCATGTGCTGCCACCTCCACCACCACCACCACCACCACCACCCAGATTTTTTTTTTCCTTTTTTAATCTGTCTGTAAATCCACATTTCTTTTCCGTGTCCCTGGTCTCCCCACCCCCGCTCCACCCCCACCCCCCACCAGAAAAGTAAACTTTCATGGTGCTTTTCATGTAAAATGTACTTTCTCTGTCAGGAGAGCTCCTCACAATTCTGCACATGCAAATTGTTTTTAAATTGTGGCCCTTCCAGAGGCTAGGAAACGCAGAGAGTACAAAATGGACCTTGAAAAGTATGTCACGTAGTGCGTTCCATTTCTGTGAGGTCAACAGCCAAGATGGCTTCCATCCTCATGGCTGCTTCAATTTTGGTGAGGTCGATAGCCATGCTGTTGGCTAACCAGAGCTACTGAAAAATTTTGAACTGTGAACCCCCACCAAACACACACATACACACACACACACACACACACACACACACACACACACACACAGACACATAAATTTTGAAATTAAACTGAATGTACAATAATGTAACAGAATAAATGAGAAATTAAAAACAGACACAGAGAAAAAAAATGTTCCTGGAGTTACAGAAATAGAAGGAAGCCCGGTGTGGTGGTGCACGCCTTTAATCCTGTCATTCAGGAAACAGAGAGGTAGGTGCACGCCTTTAATCCCAGCACTAGGGAAGCAGAGGCAGCTGAGCTGGATCTCTGAGTTCAGATTTGGCCTTGCGCATAGAAAGAGTTTCCAGACAAGTAAGTAAATTCTACACATTGATAAACACAGTCTCAAATCAAATAAAATATACAAGAGGCCTGAGTTGCGGCTGGACAGATGGCCTAGCGGTTAAGAGCACTGACTGCTCTTCCAGTGGACCTGGGTTCAGTCCCCAGTCCCCACATGGCAGCTCACAACTGCCTGTCAACTCCAGTTCCAGGGGACCCTCACTCACACAGACATCCTCACAGGCAAAACACCAATGCACATAAAATAAGAATACATCAATTACTTAACAAGAAAACAAAAAAAAAGAGGAACGGAGGCCTGAATGGTGCCATGGGCATGGAGGTGCCTGGAACCCAGGCATTACCCCTTCCCTCATCAATCAGATCATGTCCCAAGCTTTTTTCTGTCCTGTCCATTGCTTTCGTCTGATCCCAGGTGAATTCTATTTGTTTTTATGTCTACTTATTTAATTTAAACTTTTGTTATTGTTTTTGTTTTTTTATAGACAGTGCTTTTTTGTGTAACAGCTCTTGCTCTTGCTGTCCTGGAACTAGCTCTGTAGGCCAGGCTGGCCTCCAGCTTCCATAGATCAGACTTCTTATTAACATCACCACAGTCTGGCTAATTTTACTTTTCTTGTGTGCTTGTGTGTGTGTGTGTGTGTGTGTGTGTGTGTGTGTGTGTGTGTGTGAAAGATCCTGTGTTTAAAATAGGTAGGTAGGTAGGTAGGTAGGTAGATAGACAGATAGACAGACAGACTGAACAAAGATATACAGTCAACTTTGAAAAAACAAATACCGAACATGGGAAAGCAGAAGACAGTTCAAGGGCTGCCTGGGTTATGTGAGAGACCCTGCATTTGAAGAAATAGAAGAAATCAGAAGACCATCTTCAGCAACATAGCATGTAGGAGCGAGCCATCCTGGTCTGAAAACAGAGAGACAAACAAACGGATAGACGAATGAGTGAGCAAATGAACGAACGAACGAACGAATGAACAAATGAATGATTTTTTTTTCTGAATCTAGCGAAAAGACTTAAAACAAAACACTGTGACAATGTATTCTCTCTGTAAAGAAAATACAAGTGCTGTTTTAATTTTTGCTCTAACTCGGTATTTAGTCTGAGAACTGGGGGTGGGGGTGGGCGGCGGTGGCGGCAAGGAACCCCACAACCAAAACCAAACCCCAAGCAGGCGGTGGAATGTCTTTCAAAGGACATCCATCTTAAATGGCAGGCACACGGAACTGCCCTCGCCGCCTGCCTCCCTCCCTCCCTCCCTGCCTCACAAGGAGTTTGAGCACTGCCATCAAAGTAGTGAGCTACTCCAAATTATTTCAAATATGCTTCTGCTGCTGCTGCTGCTGCTGCTGCTGCTACTGCTGGTGCTGCAATTACATAGCACAAACAGGGAGACAAGCACAAAAATGCTGCTTTTGCAAAGATCAAAGGGGACTTCTCTGTTGGGGAATGGGGGGTGGGGTGCTTTACATAGAAGGGTGTTGAGTCTCCTGTGTATTGAATGATGCACTCATTATGCATTTTTTTAAAAAAAATTGCAGTAGGTTGTGGGACATTGTGGTCGCTGGGAATTGAACTCAAGAAACACCTCTGGGAAAGCAGCCTGTGTGTGTGTGTGTGTGTGTGTCTATCTGCATACAGGTGTATAAGTTCCTAAGTTGAGTTCTATCATCATGAAAGAATGAGACAGGACACCAAGGGCACATAAAATCAGCAGAGAATCATATTTAGCCCTGGTTTGCAAGAACCTTTTATTACCCTAAATACTGCTGGAATAATCAAGAAAAAGTCCAGTCCTCAGCGGTGGGTGGAAGTGAGGCTGATCTCCATCTTTTCAGCTACTTAGGGTCTCTAGACTTTCTGTTTCATTTTGTTTTATATCTGTTGTTGTTATTCTGTAAATACACATTTCTTGCCTGCTGGTGAGGTGGAGGTGAATGCCTTTCATCCCAGAATTCAGGAAGCAGAGGGGCTTTGTGACCTTCTGTTGTTTTCTTTCTTTCTGTCTTTCATTCTTTCTTTCTTTCTTTCTTTCTTTCTTTCTTTCTTTCTTTCTTTCTTTCCTTCTTTCTTCTTTTAGGTTCTGGGCCTCTAGAGGCCTTGAAAACATAGAGAACAACAACAACAAAAAAACAACGACAGAATTTGCACAGTTTGTCACATGGTGGCTTCCATCTTGGTAAGGTCACCGGGTAAGATGGCTGCCATCCTCTTGAATGCTTCCATGTTGGTGAGGTCAACAGGCCATTCTGAAAAGTTTAGAAGTGGGATCGATCCACCCCTCACTCCCCAAGCAGGCATACAGTCTCACATGCACATGCATGAGCATATGTGTAGATGCATGAATACATTTTGAAATTAAACTAAATGTACAGTAAAGTTAACAGGAGAAGAATTTAAAAGCAGAGAGAAAAATGTTCCCGGAGTTTTATTTTATTTTTGGATTTCTTGAGACAGGTTTTTTCAGTGTAACAGTCCTGGCTGTCCTGGAACTCGCTTTGTAGACCAGGCTAGCCTCAGATTCACATAGATCCACCTGCATCTGCTTCCAAAGTGCCGGGATTAAAGTTGAGCACAATACTCACCTGGCTATAAATCTTTTTTATTAATTAAAGAATCAAGCAAATCAGAGAGCAGTGGCCTGTCCTCCACCAACCCCCACCCCATGCCCCTTATGTGCATACCCAGAGACACATAAATACATATTTGAGATTAAACTAAATGTACAATAAAATAACATAATAAATAAAAAATAAAACATGCCTTTAATCCCAGCACTCGGAGGCAGAGCCAGGTGGATCTCTGTGAGTTTGTGGCCAGCCTGGTCTGCAGAGTTAGCTCCAGGACAGCCTCCAAAGCTACAGAGAATCCCTGTCTGGAAAAACAAACAAACAAACAAACAAACAAACAAACAGACAAAAATGTAAAATAGATGGGGTTGGGGATTTAGCTCAGTGGTAGAGTGCTTGCCTAGCAGGCACAAGGCCCTGGGTTGGGTCCCCAGCTACGGCAAAAAAATTAAATTTAAAATTAAAATTATAATTAAAAAAATAAAAATAAAAAAAAGAACCTAAATGTAAATTATAAAAGATCTCTGGGATGGGTGGTGGTGGTGGTGGTGTATCCTTTAATCACAGTTTCAGGAGCCAGAGAGCGCACAGAGATATGATTGTCGCTGACTCTGGAGTGCTAGGATTACCAGCATACATCACCACAGACTGGCTAATTTTACTTTTGGAGTGTGTGTGTGTGTGTGTGTGTGTGTGTGTGTGTGTGTGTATGTGTGTGTGTGTGTGTGTCTGTCTGACTGTCTGTCTGTCTGTCTTTCTAGGGGATTATACTTTCTTAAGTTACTCCCATCTTTCTTTCCAGTTCCTTAGGCTCTCTGGTCTCTGGACCATTTGTCTTTTTGGGTTTTTGGTTTGTTTGTTTGTTTCATTTTTTTAGGGGGGGTTGTTGTTGTTCATTTTCCCTGTCTGTAAATATTCATAATTTGCCTGCCACGTGTAGTGGTGCAGCCTTAAATCATTCAGGAGGGACAGGCAGGAGGATCTGGGTGAGTTTGAGGCCAGCCTGGTCTATAGCAGAGTGAGTTTCAGGAACTCTGTCTCAAAAACCCTGTCTTGAAAAAGCAAATTTTAAAAATTAATAAATACATAGAGAGATAGATATATACATAAATACATACATACATACATGCATGCATAAGTAAATAAAAGAGGCCTGACTACCTTAGAGTTGCCTGGACCCCGGGGCCTACCCCTTCCCTCATAAATCAGATCCCCAGCACTGCTGTCTGTTGTTTGTTTCATTCCAAGTGAATTATATATTTTATGTTTATGTTTATTGATTTAATTTTAACTTTTTTCTGGTTATTGCTGTTTTTTGAGAGACAGGGTCTATCTGTGTCATGCTGCGTCTTCTGGAACTGTCTCTCTCATTGCGTGTGTGTGTGTGTGTCTGTGTGTCTGTGTGTCTGTGTGTGTCTGGGTCTCTCTGTGTGTGTATGTATGTCTATCTGCATACAGGAGTATAAGTTCCTAAGTTGAGTTCTGTCATCATGAAAGAAGGAGACAGGACACCGAGGGCACATAAAATCAGCAGAGAATCATATTTAGCCCCGGTTTGCAAGAACCTTTTTAATAAATACTGCTGGAATAATCAAGGAAAAGCCCAGGCCTCAGGGGTGGGTGGAAGTGAGGCTGATCTCCATCTTTTCAGCTACTTAGGACCTCTAGACCTTCTGTTTCCTTTTGTTTTTGGCCTGTTGTTGTTTTTCCCGGTCTGTAAATACACATTTCTTGCCCGCTGGTGAGGTGGAGGTGTATGCCTTTCATCCCAGAATTCAGGAAGCAGAGGGGCATTGTGACTTTCTGTTTTCTTTCTTTCTTTCTGTCTGTCTTTCTTTTTTCTTTTAAGTTCTGGGCCTCTAGAGGCCTTGAAAACACAGAGAACAAAAAGAAAAAACAACAGAATTTGCACAGTTTGTCACATGGTGGCTTCCATCTAGGTGAGGTCACCGGGTACAATGGCTGACATCCTCTTGAATGCTTCCATGTTGGTGAGGTCAACGGGCCATTCTGAAAAGTTTAGAACTGTGACTGATCCACCCCTCACCGCTCCCTCCCCCCAAGCAGGCCTACAGGTTCACATGCACATGTATGAGCATATGTGTAGATGCATGAATACATTTTGAAATTAAACTAAATGTACAGTAAAGTTAACAGGAGAAGAAATTAAAAACAGACAGAGAGAAAAAAAATGTTCCCGGAGTTTTATTTTTATTTTTTGCTTTCTTGATTGATTTTTTTTTAAAAAGATTTTTCTGTATAACAGTCCCGGATGTCCTGGAACTCCCTTTGTAGACCATGCTAGCCTCAGAGTCACATCTGCCTCCAAAGTGCTGGGATTAAAGGTGAGCACAATACTCACCTTTTTTTTTTAATAAACAAATCTTTTTTTTTAAATTAAAGAATCAAACGAATAGGAGGGCAGTGGCCTGTCATCCACCAAACCCCACCCCACACACCTTCTGTGCACACACAGGCATACACAGAGACACATAAATACATTTTTGAGATTAAACTAAACATACAATAAAATAACATAATAAATAAGAAAGCAAACATGCCTTTAATCCCAGCAAGGAACCCCACAACCAAAACCAAACCCCAAGCAGGTGGTGAAATGTCTTTCAAAGGACATCCATCTTAAACGGCAGGCACACGGAACTGCCCTTGCCACCTGCCTCCCTCCCTCCCTGCCTCTCTCCCTCCCTCCCTGCCTCACACGGAGTTTGGATGCCAACATCCCCTAGTTGTGCCAGCCAGCCCCTTGCCCGCCCCACATGCTCCAAGGAGTAATGGATCGATCGGTCAGTCACACTCTTTCACGTGAAACACTCTCTGTTTTGGAGAGCGATTTGCCTGTTTTCATAGCTTCCTGTCATACTTTCGCTTTGGTAACCTGAGGGTGTTGGCCTGACTCCAGGCTGCACTCAATATGTCCTGGTGTGACCACGGCCAACCAGCGTTTTTGCCACTTGGCAGGGGTGGTGAGTGCCCTGTCCTGTCCTGTCTTCCACGGACATGATCATGGGAGCACCCTCCAGAGGGTGAGTGAGAGAGCAAGTAAGCCATCTGTGTTGTTTCTTTGAGAGACGGTTGTCGGGAAACACCTATCAGTCACCTTATACCTAGGAGATTAAGGATAACACTGAAGATCACTGACCTCCATTTATATTTTAATTATAGCATGCCATCTAAGCATTATCATTCTCACAATCCTATTCAAGCTGTAGTAGTACCTACTTCTCAGGAGTGGCTCTGTGCAACATTTTTTGGCTTCTTGAAATTCGTTTAGCCTCCTTTGATGATACCATAAATTTTGTGATTCTGAATGTAGCCAATATGAGATCATTAGTTCTGTACCTTGTGAGCTGCCTGTTTTTTCTTTATGGTTCTTAGTTGTTCTTTTGTAGAGCTGCCTGCTTAAGTCATGTTGTGATCAAGAATAATGTGCCTCCATGTTTCATGTTCCTGGAGTTGCTTCCATGCCAATGGATACCCACATGCTCAAGAAAAGAATTTGATATCGCTGCTGCCATTTTTGCTGTTGTAACAGTGGCGACCACTGCTACTACTGTTTTTAGAATTGCCATTTCATTATTGGTTACTACAGCTAGCACAATGGAGACCCTGGCAGCAAAAGTAGCTACCACAGTTAATTAATCTTTCATTCTATTGGGCATGACAAATGTAAATCAATGGTTATATGGATTTCAATTGGCCTTGAAAGCTATAAATTTACCAACTCAAGTTCTATTTGCTCTCAGGATACCATCTTACAAGGTTTCCAATTTCCAGTAAGGCTCGTTAAGGACAGGAATGGCTCAGTTGCCTTTAACCTACTGGCTATGGGTGGGTTAAGACTTCTGTTGATCTTTACTGTGTTGAACACACAGATTGCATGCCCAGCACCACTTAGAGATCTTTGGCAACAGTTAACTCTGCAGCTCTCACACAGTTGAGCCTATAAGATAATGAGTATTCAGAGATGGGTAATGCCTGGGGGGTGCTCCCCAACCTAAGACAGAACACCAGTGTGGCCTGGACAGGTGTTTCCATGACGGGTAAGGTGACCTGCTAACGTTGCATGCAACCAAAGTCAGAAGTTCATTTTTGAGTAAAAGGGGGACCTGTAGGACCCTGGTCCCCATTTTGGATGACTGTTACATTGCTTGCTGACCTTGACCTTGTTATCTTCCCTATGCGAATTCCACCCTCCTGAATGCTTAAGGGAAGTTCTTTGTCTATGTATCCAGCATATTGGGTATTAACAACTTAGATGCAAAATTGTAAAACATCAGATGTGGTGTTCGGGACTTAGCTCAGTGGTAGAGCACTTGCTTAGTAAGCGCAAGGCCCAGGGTTCACTCCTCAGCTCAAAAAAAAAAAAAAAAATCAGAAGCGAATTTCTGCCATCCAGGGTTATCCCATTGTGCTGTAAGCCTGTATTTAAGACCTCCCTCCTTCAATAAATGGCATTTGGCATTCAAAAAAAAAAAAGAAGAGGGCACCAAGATCATGATGGGGAAACCCACAGAGACAGCTGAACGGTGTTAGTTGGAGCTCACTGACTGTAGGCTGATACCTCAGGAACCTGCATGCAATCGAACTAGGCCTGCTGAATGTGGGTGACAGCTGTGTGGCTTGATCTGTTTGTGGAGTCTCTGGCAGTAGGACCAGGACTTATTCCAGGCGCATCAAATGGCTTTGTGGAGCCCATTCCCTGTGGTGGGATACCTTTCTCAGCCTTGATACAATGGAGATGGGATAGGCTCTCCTTCCACTTGGTATGCCAGACTTTGTTGACTACCATGGGAGGCCTTACCCACTTGAGGAGTGGATGGGGGTAGAGCGGGAGGGAGGTGAGGAGACAGGAGAAGGGGAGGGAGGGGGAACTGGACTTGGTATGTAAAATGGAAAAAAAATAAATATATTTTTAAAAATGTAAAAAAAAGAAAAAATAACTAATAGTTGATATATACACTGAGATTAGCAAAAAACATTATTATTAGATGATTTCTGGTCAGCACTCTGTTATATATAGAAGTGATCAGTACAAAAAATAAGTAGGTAAATACAAAAATTAAAGAAATTATACATCATGTAGCCAGAGTGGTTATCTATAGGATATCGCATACAACTATCAAAGAATATGAATTCTACTGCTCAACCCATGGTAGCCCCTCTAAAACAGACATCATAATGGAACAGAAGAAAAATCTCAATCAATTAGAACAACATGAAGTATCTCTGTGTAAGCCTCAAAGCAATTAAACTTTTCATTCCCTATATCTTAAGGATTAGAGCACAACACTATTACACTTTTGGACCCTCATGAATTTCAGACCATGTAATTACTGATGATTGCTTATAGAATTAGATAAAGTGATCCAGAATATATTGTGGAAATTCAAGAAATCATGAAGTAGTCAAGAATTTTCTAAATAGAAAACAATATATTTTGGTCTATATTACTTCATTTCCAGATTTATTTTAATATAAAAACCATAATAATTTATTAATACCATCTCTATTGCTGACAAATACAGAAATGTAGACGAACATAGAGTAGGTCCTGCTATTCATTTCCAAGCTTATACTGAATTTCTAAATTTCAAATCAACACTATTCATATGTGAATAGGCTCAGATAATCTAATACACACCTTGGGCAACACATCGACACATTGAGGACATTATTTCACCTGAGATTTTTTTTTTAGGAATACTTTTTACTAACTAGCTGGCTTCAGGCCACTGCAGGACTGAATTTGCCTTCATGTGGACCCTTGGCCCATGTCAATGCTTCATTCCAACTTACCAGGTTCTTTGAATGCTGTCTGCTCTAGACCCATTCCAGGAATGTTTGCTTTGGTCAAGGTTGGTGAGTAGCTCTTGTGTTGTTAGAGAATGTCCTGTGCATTAGAAGTGACATATGAAACAGTCTTCATATGTTTTAATACAGTTGGAGTCATAACATCGGATTAAACTCAGAGTAAGAAAAAAATAATGGGAGATCCATATTTGACTTCCTCATTGGAAATACCTTGTTAAATGCTTTAAAATACTGATTGCTTTTTCAGTTTTCTCTCTTCATATATTTATTTTATATTTTTGGTTGTGAGGCTAGCCTTTAATAGCTGAGCCATCTTTCCAGCCCCATACATTTATTTTTTTATTTTAATTACACCAAAGCAGAAATTCAAGCAAGTAACATCATGTTGAGATGGGTATAAGTTGCCTGCAGCAAAGTATAATACAGGATTGTAAGAATTATATCATGTGCAGGAGAATGGATATAAAAACAAGAATGAGTTACATAAATGGGTGTTATACACCAAAATTCAACCATTTGAAAAAATGATATGTAAGACTCATTAATGCAACATATGCATGTCTCCTAATAACAGTTGATAGAAATTTCAGGGATAAACTACAAATATGTGAAAAAATATAATCTCACCTGTAGAGACCAGGTTGGTGTAGTTCTTCAACTTATCATTGCCAGGAAAAGGTCTCTCTGCAGAGTCCAGGAAACCCAATTCCTCCTGGGTGAAGTCTATGGCCACTTCTTTGAAAGCCACCTGGTTCAGAAAAAATACTGTTCTAACTTCTATACATTTATGTAATTCTTTGATGGCACAAAGGAAAAATTGTTAAATACATTCTCTTTTCAGTTATTGATACACATTATTTGAATAGATTTTTTTGTGAGAGGGAGGGTGGTGTGAAATAAGTGCTAGTGACATGATGGGTAGAGAGGTATGAAATCAACATTAAAGAGGACATTCAGAATGAAATATGCTGTGTGATTTTCGCTTTTTGATTCTTGGGTAAGACCAGCATGAAGCTAAGTGAAGGCAATTTCCCTCCCTATAACTCTGGCAGAGTAAAACAGATTAACATACACCAGACATAGAAGTATGATGAGGCCTTTATATATTGTCTGAAAAAGAATATTGAAGAACAGTAGAATTCACATCAAGAAAAGGAACTTGATTTCGATGTCATTCCAGAATTTCTATATGTACATTTCTCTAGTGATATACTGACAAGAAGGGATCCCTCCCTTCCTCTCCATTTCCAAGTTGAACAATAACAAATATATAGTTGAGATTCAAACTGTAATCATAGGGTCTCACAGAGCCTAAAGCAACAAACAGAGAACATACATAGGACTGTCCTAGGCTCTGTACACACATGTAACAGTTTTGTAGCTTATTCTTCTTGTGGGACTCCTAACAGAGGAGGCATGGGTTGTCTCTGAATCTGTTTCCTGCTTTTCAGATCCTTTTCTAATACTGGGTTGCCTTGTCTAGCCTTAATGGGGAGAAGGTCCCTAGTCTTACAGCATCATGATATGCCATGTTTGGCTAAAATACAAGGATGTCTCTAATTTTCTTAATAGAAAAAAGAGCAGTGAATGGTGATAGGCAGTAGGATGGTTTGAGAAAGGGACTGTAAGGTGAGGAGCAAGGAAGGAGAGGCTCTAGTCAGGCTGGGGAAATTAATTAAAACAGTTAAAAAATAATTCTGATTGTTGTTATCCTGAGGCAGGGCCTAATATAGATCACACAGGATATAGGCACACAAGACTATCAGAGCAGATGCAGAAGTTGAATTGTGGCTTGTAAGCCTGAAGCTAATACTTTCTAAATCTAGATCTTCCTTCCTATATATGCATCAGTGGATCAGTGCATAGGAGCTAAAAGGAATGACTTATGCTCCACAGTCATATCCAGAATCAAGTGAACATCTAATATTACTAAACCCTTTAGGAGATTGCATACTGGTTTTATAATGAAAAACATCTGGATTTCCTGATGTGAACTGCTGTTGTCAACTGATTCTTGACCCGAAGCAGTTTGGAGCATGGTACTTCACAGAAAGTTAAAGATATTGAAACCAACCCTCCCATCAACAAATACTTAGTGATAGCACAATATATTTTTAAGGTTTGTAATTCTTACACATCTTATGAGTGATGCGAGAGTAGGAGAGTTCAGAAACTATGTGGAAGGATAATGACTCTAGGCAAAAATATAAATCTAGCATAATAGAAGTATTGTTTTTTATTAGAAATTGTTTTCATTTTACATACCAGTCACAGATACAACTCTTCCCTCCTCCTCCTGTCTCTCCAGCCTCCCCCTCCCAATCCTAGAAATATTCTTAACTATATGTTTGTACTTGTATAAAACCCAGTTTGAGTGGACATGACCTACATGAGTGGCATTGCCTTGTCTTTGTGGATAAATTTCCACAATGTATCAAATGAAAGGGCCAGTTAAAGGCATGGCATTCTTCCTTTTGAGTGGGTTGTGTTCCCACTGAATGAACCTCCATAAGCTCATTTATTTGAATGTTTTTCTCCTAGGAGTTGGATGTCTTTAGGAAAGAATTAGAAGTGTGCCTTCATAAAGGATGTTTCTCACCTTGGATTTGCTTTGATCAAAGGCATATTTCAAGCATACGTAAGCTGTACAAATGTAAAGGCATAGAACTTAGGCCTGCTTCAACATGTCTGGTTTAACAGCTAGAGGGCAGATACAGAATGTTGAAACTTTCCTCCTGTGTCACAGGGAGTAAAGATGATACCTGAAGAGAAACTCTTGTTTCCACATTAATCCTGATTGAATGTGCATATTCCTCTGCTAAAGAGAAAACAGTGAACTCTAAGTCATGAATGAAAATGTGACACTGCTTAGCCAAGACAAGAAAATCAGCATCAACCCCCATGGAAGAGATTGGTAGCAGGTGTCAGCACAACTGAAGGGCATTGCAGGTTCATTAGGAGGTTAGTAGCTAATAAAGAGAAATAATTGAATAGACTCTTTGAATCTAGTAAAAGAACAGAATAATAAAGAGAAGAAAACATTCCTATTAGGATAATTTCACACTGCATTATGCCTGACGAATTGCATTTGGAAGTTTTATCCTATTTAAATACGTCATCTTAGTATATGACACAGTATGTTTTTTATAGAAATTCTATCATAAACATTATTTTTTGGCAATTAAGACATTCCATCCTGGTTTTTTGTGCTTCTTTCTTTGACTTTTATTAATGAAAAATTGATCCCTGTTAGGAAGGATCATGGAACATATGTCTTTTCTCACTGAGTAATATGACTCAATTACATTCTAAGTAGGAAGTGAGTGTACACGTTTGTGTGTAATATCAAAAAAATTCTACATCATGCATTACTTGAGAAAATTTATCCAGAAAAGACTAAAGTAGTGGGAGAAGTGTGAAAAGTGGGTAAACACACATAGGTCACATGCATTTAAACTGTTTACCTTCAAAACCACTTAAGAAAAAGAAAAAGAAAGCTTTGTCAAAACTATGGGTTAAATTAAACATTAGGGGCTACTGCAAATGAAGCATTTCTGTAACAACCATCAATGTATCTCATCTCCATTTATATACTTACCTGACAATATGTCATCTCTCTTTTCCCTTCCATGTGGTTCCTCTTAGGAATCTTTACTTTAAAATTTCACTTTCCTGATAATATTTCAGATTTCAAATCCCCAACAGCACCCTATGCTTGCTACCACACACAGAGACTGGAATGTAAGGATCACAATCCTCATTCCCTCATCTAAAGCAGTGCCAAGATGCAGAGTGCTACTGGGTCTCAGAGGCAGACAAAACTGACAGTCCTTTCATACATTCAGACCAGCATCATGAAGGACTTTACTATAAAGGTGGGAATGAGATTGAATTAACCTGATCAACCCAGCAGAGCCAGCTATCTATTTCAAATAGAGGCTGAACACATGTGTTATTTAGAAGCCTTAAGGACCCTCAACTACCCACACATTCTCTTTCTAATGGCTGATTAAAATAATATTGATGCTTCCATTGAGGATGACAAACAAAATCTGTGGAGTTGATGCAAATGAAAGTATTGCAACAGACAGAAAAACCTATGTGTTTGTGGCCAAGAAGCATTAGGGCAATCCACGCCTCTCTAAGGTCTTCAGTGATTTTCCAATTGTCTTTCATGACCTTCTTTATTATAATTACTTTTGTAGTGTAATTAACTTCATTTTTTATTTTAGTTTTTGAAGACAGGAATTTCTGTGTCATCAACTTGGCTGTTTTGGAACTCACTGTATACAGCATAGTGGCTGCAAACTCACAGAGACTAGCTTGTCTCTGCCTCTTCAATGGTGGGATTAAAAGTATGAGTGGGCTGACAATGTCATAAGAAAAAATATATGAACAGAAAAATGGACACACAAAATAGCTGGATTTTGGTGTACTCTTCCCTCTGATGGAGAAACATCACCAGGAATCTTTGCCTAATTATTACAAATAGAGGATCAATGTTTCAGGGCTAATACCTACAGGTAGAGGGGTCATTCTATCCAAGTAAATAAGGAGGCAGGTTTGGACCATGCCAGGAAGGACAGTCTCTTTTTTTTGTTTGTTTTGTTTTAATTATTATGTATACAGTGAGTATTCAGCCTGCAGGCCAGAAGAGGGAGCCAGATGTCATTGTAGATGGTTGTGGCCACCATGTGGTTGCTGGGAATGGAACTCAGGACCTCTGGAAGAACAGCCAGTGCTCTTAACCTCTGAGGCATCTCTCCAGCCCAAAGGACAGCCTCTTTAGGAGAGCACTAATGAGCACTTAAATCACTATTGGAGAAGGCTGGGGTGAATATTTTCTGAACACTATCAATATCCACATGCAGCACAGGAGGCTTTTTCATTCTGCTGTGCCTGAAGTGCATGAAATTTGTATTACAAATTTCTCATGGGCCTGAATATGTGCTCTCTGACATGGATGTTTCCCTGTACACAAAATAAACTCGTTCATTCCTTCACAAATTCCAATGTTCTTCTGCTCCCCAGATACACATTTACTGATTTCTATGTTAGAATTTATGTCAAACAATGTACTAAGAAATAAAAACATGTTAGTTTCTGTTAGGATCCATTGAGCAGATGATATTAATCACATCTTTTACCACAAAATGATTACTTGTCATGCCAAGGCTGAGGGTAATGAACACAAGGTATTAGTACATTAATTGGGAATTTAGTCAAGGGGATAATTTAATGTTAAAATTTTTTATAATATACACTTAGTTAAAATTGCAAATACTATGAACAAAATAATCTTCATGTAGAATATAACACAAGGACTAATATCCTAGCCTATTGATGTTTATAAGAAGTTCTACCTGGTTTAAGTCCTTATATTTTAAATCATTTTGATTTAGTCAATTTTCACATGAATTGGTACCATTTTAAAAAATAATTTCTGGGCTGGAGAGATGGCTCAGTGGTTGCTCTTCCAGAGGTCCTGAGTTCAATTCCCAGCAACCACATGGTGGCTCACAACCATCTGTAATGAGATCTGGCACATAGGCAGAACACTGTATACATAATACACAATAAAAAAATCTTTAAAAAATAATTTCTAAATCATTCTGTACAAAATATTATTGCCTCTGTAGCTTATTTACCAAGAAGCTGCTTGGTGAATATAAGTTGTATTTTTTGGTAAAATGTTTCTAAATTTAAGTTATACATGTCTTCTTGTTTTATTTTCTCTGACATCGGGTAAGACATGAACATTGTTTAATATACTCTAGTCAAGTCTTTCTATTTTAAAGAATATTTTCTATCTATAAATAGTAGCACAATGATTATCAAGTTTTGTACCAAAATAAATCTTAAGTAATATAAGCTCTGTGCTCAACGCATTTGACTTGCAACATTCTTTTTTTCTTTTTTTTTGTGTGTACTATAAATTCTGTGTTGACCTTACGGAGTTGAGAAATAAGTAAAGGATTTCTCTTACTATACACATATAGAGTTTTCCCCCTCAATGGATTCTGTGACAGGTTTGAAGATGTGAGCACTATATAATGTAATTGATACATTCTTCTCATTTATAAGTTTTCTCTCCAGGACTGACTTTTGATGATCTTTAAAACTGGATGACTAGGCAAAGGTCTTGCCACATTCTGTACAGTAGCATGGTTTCTTTCCACTGTGGAGCCTCTTAAATGTCTTGAGTGTGAAGTATCTCCTGCAGCATTTCATAGATTTCTCATATTTTATTCTCAATAAGAAATCTTGAATACCCAATAAAACTTAAAAAGAGTCAAAAACTGTTTCCAAATTTTGAGGCAAACTTTTATCTCCAGTGTTGCATAAATCATTTGAATTTACATTTACATAAAAATTGAAGGATATACCCTAATTTGTACACTTGCAAGTTTTCCACCAACATAATGTTTTGAATCCTTCTTTAAAATGGGTGATTTTATT
The DNA here is from genome assembly GCA_949786405.1 of Onychomys arenicola. Taxonomy (NCBI): domain Eukaryota; kingdom Metazoa; phylum Chordata; class Mammalia; order Rodentia; family Cricetidae; genus Onychomys; species Onychomys arenicola. Next base: position 855,541 of record CATKUM010000061.1, on the reverse strand, counting down.
GAATCTTTGCTGTACTTACTTTAGTCCAATTATATTTGTCAGAATCACCACAGTTCTAGTTCTATTAAACTCACTACAATATCAGGAATCATTTAAAATTTCTTCTTTCAGATTGCTTCTATAACCCTTATCTTTGGTATGTGTCTGCTAAAGAAAAGACTGTGAATATTGTTCAGGCCCATTCTGAAATTTGACATTGTTATAAGGATTTCTGAACCAATTTAGTGAGGATTGATAAGTTCAACAGGCAAAACAAAATTCTCAAATTTCATTATTTTTTGTAAAATTAATAAACTTATGTTGCAAATATTGTCTGAAAAAGAATATGATGCACTGAAGTACAATTTGACAGTTGGTGCAGTTCTTACCAAAGGAAATTCCCCGTACAACATTCTTCCATATCAAGGAAGCTAAAATGTACTATTTCTTTAAAATCATGTTACTGTCATGCAGCCTTTTCTGAGACAGAAAATATTATGTGACTAAGAGCTCTGTGGAACTTGTCATATTGAGGACCCTGGGAAATCTTGTGTAAAACTTACATTTACACCACAAGTACATGGGGATGTTTTGTTTCTTAAACATGAAGGGCTCTTAAATTGCCATCTTTTTTTTTTACAGGTGGTTTCATGGATATATGCACCACAGTTTCCTACTAAACAAAATATTCTATCCCCCTTTTAAAAGATTTATTGATTATATAATATCTTTGCTTATCCTTGGCTATAATAAATACTCAGCAATGAGGCAGGGTGTGGTGACTTATGGCATTAAGTCCAAGGAGTAGGGAACACACAACCTGAGCAATGAAAATAATCTGGATCTTTAGAGTTTCCTGAATGCTCATTGAGTCCTTGGTGTCACCTTCAGAGAATTCACAGTTCAGAATTCGGAGTCTTGCTTTGTAGACTGATCTGAGGTACCTGCTCCAAACTTCAACTTATCTTTGAGGAAGGCTTGCTACTTTGTTTTACAAATGCTCACTGGATTGACATACGGATCAAATAACAGAATTTTGTGTACTTAGTATTTTAATTATTTTTATTTCAGTTGAGTATATTAAAATGATTTTAATATACTTCTAAATTTCTCCTAAAATTGTTGTGTAGAAACTCTGGATTTTGAGTTACTTTCAGATTGCTGAGCCATAATGGGACTACAGTGTTCCAATTAATAAATACCCTTTTTTGCATAATTTGACTTTTTTGTATTCGTCCCATTTTCTAGTTCCAGTGTTCTACTTTGAACATCTATGAGGTTGTATGCTCGTGATCACATGTGCATGGATTTGTACATATGCTTTATAGAAAGCATTCCTGATTGTTCATCTTATTAACTGAGGCAAGATAAATACACAGCTCATCAAGATAGCCAGTCTTTCTATCTTTCAACATACTCTATGGGTATCCATGTCTCTGCCTGTAAGATCTGAATTATAGTCTGGTCACCCCACCTGGCATTTATTTGGGTTGTTGTGATCTATACTCTGCTACACTGTAATTTCATTTACTCCATTTTCCATTCCACTTAAGAGAGTCTATTCACTCTGCCTTTTCAATTTTCCTAGGCTTGATACACATTACCAGTGTTGCCTCTAACACTACATAGTTTATTAACTTCCCAATTTCTGTCTGAATAAAGGGCAGGATGATCATATTTTTATGAACATAGAGATAAATTTGAAAGAGTCAAAATAGAAAATTATAAAATGGCATACAGAATTGAGGATCCCAAAAAGGGAGACCGTAGTATAATCTGAGAGAATTGGTTGTTCAGATCTATTTTTTGCCTTTCCGTTACAATTGAGAGTTGTTGTGACTAGCAAGGGCCTAACACTGAGATCACAACTTCATGAGCTAATCAAAGTCTTTATCCATGTAGATGGCATAGATCTCACTGATTCAATAAAATGAGTGTTTTCTTCTGTCCATGTGCTACATAATCTATTAAATTCTGTACCAAACATAACATCAGAAATTCAACCAGGTAGCCTTGGAATGAAATACCACAGGCAAGGGTTCAAATAAGCTTTTCTTTATTTGAGATGATTTTTCTCATAGCTCATGAACTTATGTGATTTTATGTGATAGTATAGGTACATGCATATCTACCACATGAACACACCACATTCTCTTAATTGTCTCAGATTTTCTATTGAAATCATTCTTTCCCTGTAACACAACTCAGTATTTCTTTTACTTACTGAGTTTTCTTTTAATGTTTTCATTTGTGTAAATCTTAATTATAATGTGAACATTCACTTATATATTGACAACAATCAAACCTTTGCTGCAAAGTATGGGAAAACAGGCAAAGAAAAGAGAACACTGGATGCACTTTTTATATCACTTAAGAAATGGAAATTTCTTTGAAGAATAAATGCAGCCCAAGTTATGAATTTACCTCCAATTTTTGGTATTTGAATGGTTTGATTTCTAGTAATGAAAATAAAATTTCATCTACCTTTGGAAATCCTCTAAGCTCCAATATGACACTGATTCACTGCTAAAGTCAGCATGGTGTATTCTACAATATGAGCCAGGGAGTAAAATTAAGGAAATAATCATTGAGAGTAAGTGTTTCCATAAAGCAATATGCATAGCTAATTTTCAATAACAATTTAGTAATTACAAGGTCTACTTCTAAATAAGCACTTCCAAACTCAAATCAAGGGTAGGGCTTCCTAAAGTAATGTTTGTGATATTGTGGAAGGAGTGAATATTGATCAAATAATTTGTATATTCCACACATTTAGGAGAAAATTTTATTGCATAAATATATGATACTAAAATAAAGTTGATAATTATTAAAGAATTTCTTGAAGATTTTTTCTTATGGTTTTCCGATGTCTTCATTTTCCCACATACTTAATACTTGTAAATATTCTCTCTAGTATGGGTCCAGGGAAGATAAAGAAGAGGTGAGGATGTAATAAAGAAACTTCTGAAATCCCACCCACCTTCTGAGACTGCAACTGGCCCCTGAGACAGAGCCTGTCAGCACACAATTGGACTAAGATTTGAGTCTTTATCCTTATACCCAAGCACCCCAGCCTCTAGGCTTTCAGCCCAGAGGCATAACCATAAATCCACACAACATCACCTGTTGCAGTCCCAGTCTCAGGCCAGTCAGCAGACCTGCAGATAGGTCAGACTACCACCATCCCCCACCAGGCCCTGTAAACCACAAGCCCCACCCACCCAATGAGACTGCAGCTACAACTGGAGACAGAGCCCACGAGTGCCAATTGGACTAAGAGCTGCTCCCTGAGAAAAAGAGTCCATCAGCACTGATTAGACCAAGAACCTCAACTAGACCAAGAGCTCCCAATGGACGAAGACTATAGATCAGAACAAAGAAGATGATAGAGATCTTTAGAGAATAAATGAATTAATCCCTTAATGAAATCACAGAAAAGTCAAACAAAAATTTGGAAGAAATCAGTAAATCCCTTAAGAAAAACCAAGAAAAAGCAATTAAACAGGTGAGGGAAATAGTTCAAAATTTGAAAACTGAAATTGAGACAGTAAATAAGACACAAACAGAGGGAATGCTGGAAACAGAAAATCTGAGTAAACAAACAGGCACTACAGATGCAAGCATAACCAACTGAATTCAAGAGATGGAAGAGTGGATCTCTGGGATTGAAGATACAATAGAGGAAATAGATTCATCTGTCAAAGAAAATACTAAAGCTAACAAAGCCATAACCAAAACGTCCAGAAAATTTGGGGACACCATGAAAAAAATCAAACCTAAGAATAATAGGGACAGAAGAAGGAGAAGAATACCAACTCAGAGGCACAGAAAATATATTCAACAAAATCATGGCAGAAAACATTTCCAATAAAAAGAAGGAAATGCCTATAAAGACACAAGAAGCTTACAGGACACAAAATAGACAAGATTTAAAAAAGTCCCCTTGCCACATAATAATCAAACCAGTAAACATACAGAATAAAGAAAAAATGTTAATAGTTACAAAGGAACGTGCTGGATAGATGGACCCCTGTTCAATTCAAGCACCCACATGGCAGCCCAAAATTGTCTGTAAACCCAGGTCCAGAGGATCTGACACCCTCACAAAGACATACATTCAGGCAAAAAATTGATATGCATAAAATACAAATAAATAAATTATTTTTAAAAAGAGCTTCAAAGGAAAAATTCCAAGTAATATATGAAGACAGACCCATAAGAATAACACATGACTTCTCAGTGGAGACTCTAAAAGCCAGAAGGTCCTGGAATGATGTTATGCAGACACTAAGAGACCATGGATGCCAAACCAGACTATTATACCCAGCAAAAATGTCAATCATCATGGAGGAGTAAACAAAATATCCCATGATAGATGTAGATTTAAAAAATATCTTTCCACAAATGTAGCCCTACATAAAGAACTAGGGAGAAAATCCAACCCAAGGAAGTTAGATATACCCATGAAAACACAGGCAATTGGTAGTCAAATGTCAACAAATATCAGAGAAGGGAAATATTCAATACTATCACACATACACACACACACACACACACACACACCCCAAAACAAAACAGGAATTAACAACCACTGGTCATTAATATCCAGTAATATCAATGGTCTCAATTCACCTATAAAAAGACACAGGCTAGCAGAATGGATACAAAAACAAGATCCATCCTTCTGATGCATACAAGAAAGACATCTCAACTTCAAAGACAGATATTACCTCAGATTAAAAGGCTGGGAAAGGCTTTCCAATCAAATGGACTTAATAAGCAAGATGATATAGCGATCCTAATATCTAATAAAATAGTCTTCAAACTAAAATCAATCAGAAGTGATCAGGATGAACATTACACATTTATCACAAGGAAAATTCAACAAGATGAAGTCTCAATTCTGAATATTTATGCCCCAAATATTATGGCACCCACATTTGTAAAAGAAACATTACTAAAGTTTAAACTGCACATCAAACCCTATACACTAGTAGTGGGAGACTTCAACACCGCAGTCTCACCAATGGACTAGTCTGCCAGGCATAAACTTAATAGACAAATAAGGAAACTAACAGACATTATGACTCAAAAGGACTTACTAAATATCTACAGATTATTTCACCCTAACACAAAAGAATATACCTTCTTCTCAGCACCCCATGGAGCCTTGTCTATAATCATCTACATGCTTGGTCACAAAGCAGATACAAAAAAATTGGAATAATCTCCTATATACTATCAAACCACCATGGCTTAAAGTTAGATTTCAACAACAACAAAAATTACAGAGAGCCTACAATGTCATTGAAACTGAATAATGCTCAACTGAAGCACCAATGGAACAAGGATGAACTAAGAAAGAAATTAAAGACTTCCTAGAATGTACAATAAACCCAAACTATAAAAGGGACAGTATAAAAGCGGTGCAAAGAGGAAAATTCATAGCACTAAATACCCACATAAAGAAGATGGAGAAATCTCACAATAGTGAATTAATAGAACAACTGAAAGCTCTAGAATAAAAAGAAGCAAACTCACCCAGGAAGAATTGATGCCAAAAAATAATCAAATTGAGGGCTAAAAACAATGAAATAGAAACAAAGAAATCAATACAAAGGATGAATAAAACAAAGAGTTGGTTATTTGAGAAAATCAACAAGATAGACTTATCTAAATTAATCAAAAGACAGAGAGAGAGAGAGAGCATCCAAATCAACAAAATCAGAAATGAAATGGGAGACATAAATTCAGACAATGAGGAAATCCAGAGAATCATCATATCATACTTCAAAAACCTGTACTCCACAAAAGTGGAAAATATGAAAAAAATGGACAATTTTCTGGACAGGTACCACATACCAAAGTTAAATCCAGACAGATAAACTACTTAAGTAGGCCAATAACCACATAGGAAATAGAAACAGTCATTAAAAGTCCCCACACCCCCAAAAAGTCAAGGACCAGATGGTTTCAGCTCAGAATTCAACCAAAATTTCAAAGAAGAGCTAAGTTCAATACTCTTCAAATTGTTCCACACAACAGAAATGGAAGTAACATTACCAAACACTTTTTATGAGGCTACAGTTACCCTGATACCCAAACCATACTAAGATGCAACAAAGAAAGAGAATTACACACCAATCTCCCTCATGAATACTGATGCAAAAATAAAATACTCAATAAAATATTGGCAAAACAAATTCAAGAATACATAAAAAAATTATCCACCACGATAAAGTAGGCTTCATCCCAGGGATGCAAGGATGGTTCAACATAAAATTTGGCAATGTAATACACTACATAAACATAAACTGAAAGAAAAAAACCCACATGATCATCTCAATAGATGCTGAAAAAGACTTTGACAAAAATCTAATACCTGTGGTGGTATTGTGTTCCCCAAAATATTGTGTAAACTAATAAGCTTATGTGGGGTCAGAGAACAGAAAAGCCACTAGATACTTAGGCTAGAAACTGGTGGCACTGACGCCTTTAATCATAGCATTCCAAGAGGCAGAAATCCATCTGGGATCTCTGTGAGTTTAAAGCCACATTGGAAACAGCCAGGCATGGTGACTCACGCCTTTAATCTCAGGGAGTGATGGTAGAAGACAGAAAGATATATAAGGCATGAGGACCAGGAACTAGCAACATTTGGCTGGTTAAGCTTTTAGGCTTTGAGAAGCACAGTTCAGCTTAGATTCAATTGGATGAGGACTCAGAAGCTTGCAGTCTGAGGAAACAATACCAGATGAGGAACTAGCGAGGTGAGAAAGCTGTGGCTTGTTCTGCTTCTCTGATCTTCCAGAATTAACCCCAATAACTGGCCTCAGGTTTGATCTTATTAATAATACTCTTTAAGATTCATGCTACAAACACCCCTTCATGATAAAGGTCCTAGAGAGATCAGAAACACAAGGAATATACTTAAACATAATAAAGGCAATTTCCAACAAGGCCACAGCCAACATCAAATCAAGTGGAGAGAAACTCAAAGTGATTCCATTAAAATCAGGACCAAGACTAAACTGTGCATTCTCCCAATATTTATTGAATAGAGTACTTGAAATTCTAGCTAAAGCAACAAGAAAACTAAAGGAGATCAAATGGATAGAAACTGGAAAGGAAGAAGTCAAATTTTCACTATTTGCAGATAATATGATAATTTAAATAAGGAACCCCCCAAATTCTAACAGGGAACACCTACAGCTAATAAATTCATGCAGTTATATAAGAGGACACAAGATTAACAAAAACAAAAAGAAAACAAAAACAAAAATAAAAAACCTCGGTATCCCTCCTATCTACAAATGATAAAAGGGCTAAGAAAGAAATCAGAGAAACATCACTGTGGTGATATATTGAGTCCCCCAATGCATCCTAATAAACTTATCTGGGGTCAGAGGACAGAACAGTCATTACATAGACACAGAGGCCAGAAAATGGTGGCATACACGCCTTTAATCCTATCACTTCGGAGTTAGAGACCCATCCGGAGTTTAAAGCCACACTGGAAACAGCCAGGCACGGTGACTCACACCTTTAAACCCAGGAAACAATCGCAGAAAGCAGAAAGATATATATGGAGTGAAAACCAGGAACTAGAGGTGGTTAAGTTTTAGGCTTTTGAGCAGCAGTTCAGCTGAGATTAATTTGGATGAGGACGCAGAGGCTTCCAGTCTGAGGAAACAGGATAAGCTGAGGAATTGGCAAGGTGAGGAAGCTGTGGCATGTTTTGATTCTCTGATCTTCCAGCTTTAACCCAATATCTGGCTCCAGGTTTATTTTTATTAGTAAGACCTTTTAAGATCCGTGTAATGTATTACCCTTTACAATGACCACAAATAATATAAAATACCTTGGGGTAACTTTAACTAATCAAGTGAAGAACCTGTGTGACAAGAACTTTAAGTCTCTGAGTTCTTTTATTCTGACCAGGCTCACTGTTTCTCCTCTATTGGAAACACAGAAAACAGGAGCATGCTTCTTGCTCCAAAGTAGAGTGTGCTTCATGTATGGGAACATGAGTTTGAATTTCCCTTCAGAAACGGAGGTAAATCCCATGCTATCAGTCTTCCTATAAGCAACAGTTCATTTCTGGTAAACTGAGGCAATCTTGGGCTCTCATTGAGATACACAGTGCAAAGAGCCCTCGTGTCTGTTCTGAGCAAGAGCAGCCCATTTGGTGTAGAGGAGCTGCAGTTCATATCAGTTTCCTAAGCAGAGTTATTCAAGATATGGACCTTAGGTGTAGGAAGCACAGTTCTTTTGTTCTGAGCAAGCTCACTGTTTCTGCACTATTGGAAACATTGGAAGCAGTAGCACACTTCTTGCTCCAATGTAGAGTGTGTTTCAGTCACTCTTGGGCTCACATGGAGATGCACATTGCACAGAGCTCATACGTTTCTAACCAGCAATTTTAGTGCATTGGTGTAAGAGGAGCAGCCGATCCTATCAGTTTTGTAAGCAGAGATGAAGTACATATGGTCCTTATGTGTAGGAAACACAGTTCTTTTGTTCTGAGCAAGCTCACGATTCCTGCTCTAGAGGAAACTCTGGAAAGCAGGAGCGTGCTTCTTGCTCCAAAAGCAGAGTGTCTTTCTGGTAAGGGAAATCAGGGTTCAATTTTCTTTCAAAAAAGGAGTTTATACCCATGCTGTCTGAGTTCCTACAAACAGCAGTTCATTTCTGGTAAACCCAGTCACTCCTCAGCTCCCATGGAGATACACAGTGCAAAGGAGCCCTCGTGTCTGTTCCGAGTAAGAGCAGCAGATTTTATGTAAGAGGAGCTGCTGTTCATATCAGCTTACTAAGAAGAGTTAATCTACATATGGCCCATTTATGCAGGAAGCACAGTTCTTTTCTTCTGAGCAAAGTCACTGTTTCTGCTCTATTGGAAACACTGAAATCAGGAGCATGCTTCGTGCTCCAAAAGAGAGTTTGTTTCATGTATGGGAACTATGGTTTGAATTTCCCTTGAAAAATGGAGTTAAATTCTGTGCTATCATTCTCCTGAAAAGCAACAGTTCATTTCTGGTAAACCCAGTCACCCTTGGGCTCACAAGGTGATGATACACAGTGCACAGAGCTCATGTGATTCTTCCCAGCAATGGCAGCGCATTGGATGTAGGAGGAACTGCTGTTAGTATCAGTTTGGTATGCTGAATTGAACATGATATGGTCCTTATGTGTAAGAAACACAGTTCCTTTGTTCTGAGCATGCTCTCAGTGCCTGCTCTTTTGGAAACTCTGGAAAGCAGGAGCGTGCTTCTTACTCCAAAAGCAGAGTGTCTATCTTGTAAGGGAAATATGGTTTCAATTGCCCTATGAAAACGGAGGTTATTCCCATGCTATCTGTCTTCCTACAAGCAAGAGTTCATTTCTGGTAAACCCAGTCACTCTAGAGCTCGCATTGAGATACACAGTGCAACGAGCCCTCATGACTGTACTAGGAAGAGCAGCACATTAGATGTAAGAGGAGCTGCTATTCATATCAGTTTCCTAAGCAGAGTTAATCTAGAATGGACCATGTGTGTTAGAAGCACAGTTCTTTTGTTCTGAGCAAGTTCACTGTTTCTGCTCTATTGGAAATACTGAAAGCAGGAGAATGCTTCTTGCTCCAAAGCAGAGTGTATTTCATGTATGGGAACTCTGGTTTGAATTTCCCTTCATAAATGGAGGAAAAACCCATGCCATCAGTGTTGCTATGACCAACAGTTCATTTCTGGTAAACCTAGTAACACTTGGACTCACTTCGAGATCCACAGTGCACAGAGCTCAAACGATTCTTCCCAGCAATTGCAGCGAATTGGATGTATGAAGAGCTGCAGTTCGTATCAGTTTCGTAAGCTGAGTTGAAAGTGATATTGTCCTCATGTGTAGGACAGTACTTTTGTTCTGTGCACACTCATGGTTCCTGCTGTATTTGAAACTCTGGAAAGCAGGAGCGTTCTTCTTGCTCCAAATCAGAGTGTCTTTCTTATAATGTAGATCAGGGTTCAATTTCATTTTGAAAACAGAGTTTATTCCCATGCTGTCTGTTTTCCTATAAGCAACAGTTCATTTCTGGTAAACCCAGTATCTCTTGGGCTCCTGTATAGATATACAGGGAAAAGAGCCATGTTCTCTCTTCTGAGCAAAAGTAGCCCATTTGATGTAAGAGGAGCTGCTGTTCATATCAGTTTCCTAAGCAGAGTTAATGTAGATATGGCCTGTGTGTGTAGGAAGCACAGTTCTTTTGTTCTGAGCAAGCTCATGGTTTCTGCTCTATTGGAAACACTTAAAAAAGGAGGATGTGTGTGTTTCATGTATGGGATCTCAGGTTTCAATTTTCCTTCAAAAACATAGGTAAATCTCATGCTGTCAGTCTTCCTGGAAGCAACAGTTCATTTCTGGTAAACCCAGTCACTCTTGGGCTCACATGGTGATACACAGTGCACAGAGCTACAACGAATCTTCCCATAAATTGCAGCACATTGGATGTAACAGGAGCTGCTGTTCATATCAATTTCCTAATCAGAGTTAATATAGATATGGCCCATGTGTGTAGGAAGCACTGTTCTTTTGTTCTGAGCAAGCTCACTGTTTCTGCTCAATTGGAAACACTGAAATCAAGAAGAGTGTGTTTCATGCATGGGAACTATGTTTGAATTTCCCTTCAGAAATGGAGTTAAATCCCATGCTTTCAGTCTTCCTACAAGCAACAGTTCATTTCTGGTAAACCCTGTCACTCTAGGGTTCACATGGAGATACAGAGTACTCAGAGATCTCTCGTTTCTAACCAGAAACTGCTGCGCTTTGAATGTAAGATGAGATGCTGTTCATATCACTTTTGTAAGCAGAGTTGAACTAGATATGGTCCGTATATGTAGGAAACACAGTTCTTTTGTTCTGAGCACGTTCACGTTTCCTGCTGTATTGGAAACTCTGGAAAGCAGTAGCGTGCTTCTTGCTCCAAAAGCAGATTGTCTTTCCTGTAAGAGAGTTCAGGGTTCAATCACCCTTCAAAAACAGAGTTTATTTCCATGCTGTGTGTCTTCCTTCAAGCAACAGTTCATTTCTCGTAAACCCTGTCCCTCTTGGGCTCCCATTGAGATACACGGTGCAAAGAGCCGTCATGTCTATTCTCAGCAAGAGCTGCCCATTTGACATAAGTAGAGGTGCTGTTCATATGGGTTTCCTAAGCAAAGTTAATCTTGTTATGGCCAATGTGTGTACGAAGCCCAGTTCTTTTGTTCTGAGCAAGCTCTCTATTGGAAACACTGAAAGCAGGAGCATGCTTCTTGCTGCAGAAGCAGTCTGCTTCTGGTAAGGGAAATCTGGGGTCAATTTCCCTTCGAAAACAGAATGTATTCCCATGCTTTCTGTCTTCCCACAAGCAACAGTTCATTTTTGGTAAAGCCAGTAACTCATGGGCTCACTTGGAATACTGATTGCATAGTGCTTCCGCATTTCAAACCAGCATTTACTGCACATTGGATGTAAGCGGAAGTGCTGTTCATATCAGATTCCTAGGCAGAGTTAATCTAGATATGGCCTGTGTGTGTAAGAAGCACAGTTCTTTTGTTCTGAGCAAGCTAATTGTTTCTGCTCAATTGGAAACACTGAAAAAAGGAGATGCTTCTTGTCCCAAAGCAGAGTGTGTTTCATGTAGGAGAACTCTGTTCTAAATTTCCCTTCAGAAACTGAGTTAAATCCCAGGCTCTGTGTCAGCCTACAAGTAACAACAACAGCAACAGTTCATTTCTGGTAAACCCAGTCACTCTGGGGATCAAGTGAAGATACACAGTCCGCTAAGCTCACACGTTTCTAACCAGCAACGGCAAAGCACTGGATATAAGAGGAGCTGTGGTTTGTATCAGTTTCACAAGCAGAGTTGAACTAGATATGGTCCGTATGTGTAGGAAACACAGTTCTTTGTTCTGAGCATGCTCGCGTTTCCTCCTGTATTGGAAACTCTGGAAAGCAGGAGTGTGCTTCTTGCTGTAAAGAAGAGTGGGTTTCATGGATGAGAACTCTGTTCTGAATTTCCCTTCAGAAACAGAGTTAAATTCTGGGCTCTGTGTCTTGCTATAAGCAACAGTTCATTTCTGGTAAACACAGTCACTCTCAGGTTGTAATGTACATACACAGTGCGCTAAGTTCACACTTTTCTAACCAGCATCTGCAGAGCACTGGATGTCACAGGAGCTGTGGTTGTATCAGTTTCATAAGCAGAGTTGAATTAGATATGATCCGTAGGTGTAGGAAACACAGCTTTTTTTGTTCTGAGCACGCTTGCCTTTCCTGCTGTATTGGAAAATCTGGAAAGCAGCAGCGTGCTTCTTGCTCTAAATGAGAGTGTGTTTCATCTATGAGAACTCTGGTCTCAGTTTTCCTTCAGAAACAGAGTTGAATCTCGGGCTCTGTCTCTACCTACAAGCAAGAGTTCATTTCTGGTAAACCCAGTCACTCTTGGGTTCAAATGAAGAAATACAGTGCGCTTAAGCTCACCCGTTTCTAACTAGGCACTGCAGAGCACTGGATGTAAGTGGAGCTGTGGTTTGAATCAGTTTCATTAGCAGAGTTGAACTAGATATGGTCCATATGTTTAGGAAACACAGTTCTTTTGTTCTGAGCACGCTCACTTTTCCTGCTATATTGGAAACTCTGGAAGCAGGAGCATGCTTCTTGCTCTAAAGCAGAGTGTATTTCATGGATGAAAAGTCTGGTCTGTATTTCCCTTCAGAAACGGAGTCAAATCCTGGGCTCTTTGTCTACCTACAAGCAACAGTTCATTTCTGGTAAATCCTGTTTCTCTGGGGCTCAAATTAAGATACACAGTGCACTGAGATCACACGTTTATAACCACTAAATGCAGAGCACTAAATGTAAGAGGAGCTGTGGTATGTATCAGTTCCATAAGCAGTGTTGAACTAGATATGGTCTACATGTGTAGGAAACACAGTTCTTTTGTTGTGAGCATGCATGTGTTTCGTGCTGTATTGTATAGTTTTGAAAGCAGGAGCGTGCTTCTTGCTCTAAAGCAGAGTTTGTTTCACTAATGAGAACTCAGCTCTGAATTTCCCTTCAGAAAAGGAGTTACATCCCAGGCTCTGTGTCTTCCTACAAGCAACAGTTCATTTCTGGTAAACCCAGTCACTCTTGGGTTCAAATGTAGATACACAGTACGCTAGTATCACTCGTTTCTAATGAGCAACTGCAGAGCACTTGATGTCACAGAAGCTGTGGTTTGTATCAGATTCACAAGCAGAGTTGAACAAGATATGGTCCATATGTGTAGGAAACTCAGTTCTCTGTTCTGAGCAAGCTAGAGTTTTCTCCTGTATTGGAAACTCTGGAAAGCAGGAGCGTGTTTCTTGCTCTAAATCAGAGTGTGTTTCATGGATGAAAACTCTGGTCTCATTTTCCCTTGAGAAATGGAGTCAAATCCCGGGCTGTGAGTCTTCCTACATGCAACAGTTCATTTCTGGTAAACCCAGTCACTCTAGGGTTCAAATGAAGAAATACAGTGCGCTAAGCTCACACGTTTCTAACCAACCTCTGCAGAGCACTGGATGTAAGAGGAGATGGGGTTTGTATCAGTTTCATAAGCAGAGTTGAACTAGATATGGTCCATATGTTTAGGAAACAGTTCTTTGTTCTGAGCACGCTTGAGTTTCCTCATGTATTGGAAATTCTGGAAAGCAGGAGCGTGATTCTTGCTCTAAATCAGAGGGTGTTTCATGGATGAGAACTCTGCTCTTAATTTCCTTTCAGAAATGGAGTTAAATACCGTGATCTTTGTCTTGATACAAGCAACAATCATTTCTGGTAAACCCAGTTACTATAGGGCTCAAATGAAGATACACAGTGCACGAAGCTCACACGTTTCTAACCAGCAATGGCAGGGCACTGGATGTAAGAGGAGTTGTGGTTTGTATCAGTTTCATAAGCAGAGTTGAACTAGATATGGTCCATATGTTGAGGAAACACAGTTCTTTTGTTCAGAGGACGCTCTCCTTTCCTGCTATATTGGAAACTCTGGAAAGCATGAACGTGCTTCTTGCTCCAAAGCAGAGTGTGTTTCACGAATGAGAACTCTGTCCTGCATTTCCCTTCAGAAACGGAGTTAAATCTCGGGCTCTGAGTCTTCCTAAGTGGAACACTTCATTTCTCATAAACCCAGACACTCTGGGGCTCAGATACAGATACACAGTGCACTAAGCTCACACGTTTCTAACCAGCAATGGCAGGGCACTGGATGTAAGAGGAGTTGTGGTTTGTATCAGTTTCATAAGCAGAGTTGAACTAGATATGGTCCATATGTTGAGGAAACACAGTTCTTTTGTTCAGAGGACGCTCTCCTTTCCTGCTACATTGGAAACTCTGGAAAGCATGAACGTGCTTCTTGCTCCAAAGCAGAGTGTGTTTCACGAATGAGAACTCTGTCCTGCATTTCCCTTCAGAAACGGAGTTAAATCTCGGGCTCTGAGTCTTCCTAAGTGGAACACTTCATTTCTCATAAACCCAGACACTCTGGGGCTCAGATACAGATACACAGTGCACTAAGCTCACACGTTTCTAAACAGCAACTGCCGAACACTGGATGTCACAGGAGCTGTGGTTGTATCAGTTTCATAAGCAGAGTTGAACTAGATATGGTCCCTAGGAGTAGGAAACACATCTTTTTTGTTCTCAGCACACTTGCGTTTCCTGCTGTATTGGAAATTCTGGAACGCAGCAGCGTGCTTCTTGCTCTAAAAGAGATTGTGTTTCATGGATGAGAACTCTGGTCTCAATTTCCCTTCAGAAACAGTAAAATCCCAGGCTCCTTGTCTACCTACAAGCAACAGTTCATTTCTGGTAAACCCTGTTTCTTGGGACTCAAATTAAGAAACACAGTGTGCTAAGCTCAAACGTTTCTAACCAGCAACTGCAGAGCACTTGAGGTAAGAGGAGCTGTGGTTTGTATCAGTTTCATAAGCAGAGTTGAACTAGATATGGTCCGTATGTGTAGGAAACTCTGTTCTTTGGTTCTGAGCACAGTCACATTTCCTGCTCTATTGGAGACTCTGGAAAGAAGGAGCGTGCTTCTTGCTCTAAAGCAGAGTGTGTTTCATGGATGAGATTTTTGCTGTCAATTTACCTTCAGAAACAGAGTTAAATCCTGGGCTCTGTGTCTTCCTACAAGCAAGAATTCATTACTGGAAAACCAAGACACTTGTGGTCTCAAAAGAAGTTACACATTGCATGAAGCTCACACATTTCTCACTATTAACCAAAAAGCATTGGATGTAAGAGGAGCTGTGGTTTGTATCAGTTTAATAAGCAGAGTTTAATTAGATACGGTCCTTATGTGTAGGAAACCTAGTTCTTTAGTTCTGAGCACAGTCACGTTTCTAGCTGTATTGGTAATTCTGGAAAGCAGGAGTGTTCTTCTTGCTCTAAAGGAGAGTGTGTTTCATGGATGAGATTTCAGGTCTAAATTTCCCTTCAGAAACGCAGGCAAATCCTGGGCTCTGTGTATTCCTACAAGCAAGAGTTCATTTCTGGAAAAGCATGTCACTCGTGTGCTCAAATGAAATTACACATTTTACAAAGCTCACACATTTCTCACTATTAACTGAAAAGCACTGGATGTAAGAGGTATTGGTGAAATTATTAAGGCCACTCCAAGTAGATAAGAGGGAGGTTTTTTGGGTGTAACTTACAAATGAAGGGGTAGGTTGCAGGGTCTGAAAAATGTACAGCACAGTCCGGAGGTGTTCACTGGAGAACTCTGCAAGGTCTACCTCCAGCGTCCAGAGTCCCGGAACCAAGAGAGCGACCTCCTCTTGATCCTCTGTCTTCCACTCCCTCCTCTGCCCCGTCTTGTGGGTGTGATCATTAGCGAAGCCTCAATGGGGATTGGAACTTCCAGGCCAGTGCTGGGATGGCTATCCACTACAAAGAGGAGCTGTGGTTTGTATCAGTTTCATAAGTAGAGTTGTACTAGATATGGTCCCTATGTGAAGGAAACACAGTTCTTTAGTTCTGAGCATGCTCACATTTCCTGTTGAAATGGAGACTCTGGAAAGCAGGAGCATGCTTGTTCGTTAAAACAGAGTGTGTTTCATGGATGAGAACACTGGACTGAATTTCCCTTCAGAAACGGAGTAAAACCCCAGACTCTTTGTCTTCTTTCAAGCAAGAGTTCATTTTTGGTAAACGCCGTCAATTTTCGGGTCAAATGAATTCACACAGTTCCTGAAGCCAACGCGTTTCACACTATTAATAAAGAGCAATGGATGTAAGAGGAGCTGTGGTTTGTATCAGTTTCATAAGCAGAGTTGAACTAGATATGGCCCCTATGTGTAGGAAACACAGTTCTTTGTTCTGAGCACACTCCTGTTTACTGCTATATTGGAGACTCTTTCAAGCTGAAGCGTGCTTCTTGCTCTAAAGCAGAATGTGTTTCATGGATGAGAACACTTGGGTGAAATTCCCTTCAGAAACGGAGTTAAACCCCAGGCTCTGTTTCTTACTACAAGCAAGAGTTCTTTTCTGGTAAACTGAGTAACTTTTCAGTTCAAATGAAGATACACAGTTCACGAAGGCTAGGCGTTTCTCACTATTAACTAAAGAGCATTGAATGTAAGAGGAGCTGTGGTTTGTATCAGTTTCATAAGCAGAGTTGAACTAGATATGGTCTCTATGTGTAGAAATCCCAGTTCTTTACTTCTGAGCACAGTCACATTTCCTGCTGTATTGGAGATTCTGGAAAGCAGGAGCGTGCTTCTTGCTCTAAAGCAGAGTGTGTTGCATGGATGATATTTCTCTGTGAGTTTCCCTTCAGTAACGGAGTTAAATCCAGGGCTCTGTGTCTTCCTAAAGAAAGAGTTCATTTCTGGTGAACCGTGTCACTTTTCGGCTCAAATGAAAACACACAGTTCACGAATCCAAAGCATTTCTCACTATTAATTAAAGGGCTTTGGATGTAAGAGGAGCTGTGGTTTGTACCAGATTCAAGAAGAGTTGAAGTAGATACATTCTCTATGTGTAGAAAACACAGTTCTTAATTCTGAGAACAGTCACATTTCCTGCTGTATTGGAGACTCTGGAAAGCAGGAGCGTGCTTCTTGCTCTAAAGCAGAGTGTGTTTAATGGATTTCTGCATTGAATTTCCCTTCAGGAACGAAGTCATATCCAGGGCTCTGTGTCTTCCTACAAGCAACAGATCTTTTGTGAAAAACCAGGTCACTCATGGTCTCAAATGAAGTTACACATTGCTGAAGCTAACATATTTGTCGCTATTAAATCAAAAGCATTGGATGTAAGAGGAGCTGTGGTTTGTGTCAGTTTCATAAGCAGAGTTGAACTAGATATGGCCCGTATGTGTAGGAAACACAGTTCTTTAGTTCTGAGCACAATGTCGTTTCCTGTTCTATTGGAGACTCTGTAAAGCAGGAGCATGCTTGCTACTCTAAAGCAGAGTTTGTTTCATGGATGAGAAGTCTGGTCTGAATTTCCCTTCATTAACGGAGTTAAATCCCATGCTCTGTGTCTTCCTACATGCAAGAGTTCCTTTCTGGAAAACCAACTCCCTCTTGTGGTCAAATGAAGTTACACTTTGCATGAAGCTAACTCATTTATCACTGTTAACTAAAGAGCAATGGATGCAAGAGGAGCTGTGGTTTGTATCAGTTTCATAAGCAGAGTTGAACTAGATATGGTCCATATGTGTAGGAAACACATTTTTTTTTTTCTGAGCACATTCACGTGTCCTGCTGTATTGGAGACTCTGGGAAGCAGGAGAGTGATTCTTGCTCTAAACAGAACGTGTTTCTTTGATGAGAACAGTGGTCTGAGTTTCCCTTCAGATTCGGAGTTAAACCACAGGCTCTGTGTATTCCTACAAGCAAGAGTTCATTTCTGGTAAACCGAGTCACTTTTCGGTTCAAATGAAGACACACAGTTCACAAAATCAAAGCGTATCTCACTATTAATTAAAGAGCTTTGGATGTAAGAACAACTGTGGTTTTTATCAGTTTCAAGCAGAGTTGAACTAGATATGGTACCTATGTGTAGAAAACAGTTCTTAATTCTGAGCACAGTCACGTTTCCTGCTGTATTGGAGACTCTGGAAAGCAGGAGCATGCTTCTTGCTCTAAAGCAGAGTGTGTTGTATGGATGAGATTTCTGCTGTGAATTTCCCTTCAGTAACGGAGTCAAATCCAGGGCTCTGTGTCTTCCTACAAGCAAGAGTTCTTCTGTGAAAAACCAGGACACTCGTGGAATCAAAAGAAGTTACACATTGCACGAAGCTAACACATTTCACACTATTAACTCAAAAGCATTGGATGTAAGAGGAACTGTGGTTTGCATCAGTTTCATAAGCAGAGTTGAAGTAGATATGGCCCGTATGTGTAGGAAACACAGTTCTTCATTTCTTAGCACAATGTCATTTCCTGCTCTATTGGAGACTCTGGAAAGCAGGAGCATGCTTCCTACTCTAAATCAGGGTGTGTCTCATGGATGAGAAAACTGTTCTGTATTTCCCTTCAAAAAAAGAATTAAACCCCAGCCTGTGTGTCTTCCTACAAGCAATAGTTCATTTCTGGTAAACCCAGTCACTTTTCGGCTCAAATAAAGAAACACAAACGATGAAGCCAACGTGTTCCTCACTATTAACTAAATAGTATGGAATGTAGGAGGAGGTGTGGTATGTATCAGTTTAATATGCAGAGTTGAACTATATATGGTCCTTATTTACAGAAAACCCAGTTCTTTAGTTCTGAGCACAGTTACATTTCCTGCTATTGGAGACTCTGGAAAGTAGGAGTGTCCTTCTTGGGCTAATGCAGGGTGTGTTTCATGGATGAGATTTCTGCTGTGAATTTCCCGTCAGTAACGTAGTGTAATCCATGGTTCTGTTTATTCTTACAAGCAAGAGTTCTTTGGTGAAAAACCAGGTCACTCGTGGGCACAAATGCAGTTACACATTGCATGAAGCTATCACATTTCTCTCTATTAACTGAAAAGCATTGGATGTAAGAAGAGCTGTGGTTAGTATCAGCTTCATAAGCAGAGTTGAACTAGATATGGTCTGTATGTGTAGGAAACACAGCCGTTTTGTTCAGTGCAGACTCACGTTTCCTGCTGTATTTGAGACTCTGGAAAGCAGCAGCATGCTTCCTAATCTAAAGCAGAGTGTGTTTCATGGATGAGAACACTGGTTTGAATTTCCCTTCAGAAACGGAGTTAAATCCAGGGCTCTGTGTCTTCCTACATGCAAGAGTTCCTTTCTGGAAAACCATCTCCCTATTGTGGTCAAATGAAGTTACACTTTGCACGAAGCTAACTCATTTCTCACTATTAACTAAAGAACATTGGATGTAAGTGGAGCTGTGGTTTGTATCAGTTTCATAAGCAGAGTTGAACTAGATATGGTCTGTATGTGTTGGAAACACAGTTCTGTAGTTCTGAGCACGCTTACTTTTCCTGCTCTACTGGACATTCTGGAAAGCACCAGTGTGCTAATGGCTCCAAAGGAGAGTGTGTTTCATGGATGAGAAGTCTGGTCTGAATTTCCCTTCAGTAAGGGAATTAAATCCCGGGCTCTGTGTCTTCCTACAAGCAAGTGTTCATTTCTGTAAAACCAACTCCCTCGTGTGGTCAAATGAAGTTACACATTGCACAAAGCAAACACATTTCTCATTATTAACTAAAGAGCTTTGGATATAAGAAGAGCTGTGGTTAGTATCAGCTTCATAAGCAGAGTTGAACTAGATATGGTCTGTATGTGTAGGAAACACAGCCGTTTTGTTCGGTGCAAACTCACGTTTCCTGCTGTATTGGAGACTCTGGAAAGCAGCAGCATGCTTCCTAATCTAAAGCAGAGTGTGTTTCATGGATGAGAACACTGGTTTGAATTTTCCTTCAGAAACAGAGTTAAATCCAGGGCTCTGTGTCTTCCTGCATGCAAGAGTTCCTATCTGGAAAACCATCTCCCTCTGTGGTCAAATGAAGTTACACTTTGCACGAAGCTAGCTCATTTCTCACTATTAACTAAAGAACATTGGATGTAAGAGGAGCTGTGGTTTGTATCAGTTTCATAAGCAGAGTTGAACTAGATATGGTCTGTATGTATAGGAAACACAGCCCTTTTTTTTCGGCACAGACTCACATTTCCTGCTGTATTGGAGATTCTGGAAAGTAGGAGTATGCTTCCTAATCTAAAGCAGGGTGTGTTTCATGGATGAGAACACTGGTCTGAATTTCTCTTCAGGTACGGAGTTAAATGCTGTGCTCTGTGTCTTCCTACAAGCAAGAGTACATTTCTGGTAAACCGAGTCACTTTTCGGCTCAAATGAAAACACACAGTTCACGAATCCAAAGCGTTTCTCAATATTAATTAAAGAGCATTGGATGTAAGAGGAGCTGTGGTTTGTATCAGTTTCATAAGCAGGTTGAACTAGATATGGTCCCTATGTATAGAAAACACAGTTCTTTAGTTCTCCTCACAGTCGCATTTCCTGCTATTGGAGACTCTGGAAAGCAGGAGCATCCTTTTTGGGCTAATGCAGAGTGTGTTTCATGGATGAGGTTTCTGCTGTGAATTTCCCGTCAGTAACGTAGTGAAATCCATGGTTCTATGTATTGCTATAAGCAAGAGTTCTTTGGTGAAAAACCAGGACACTCGTGGGCACAAATGCAGTTACACAGTGCATGAAGCTATCACATTTCTCTCTATTAACTGAAAAGCATTGGATGTAAGAGAAGCTGTGGTTTGTATCAGTTTCATAATCAGAGTCAAACTAGATATGGTCTGTATGTGTAGGAAACACACTACTTTAGTTCTGAGCACGCTTACTTTTCCTGCTGTACTGGACATTCTGGAAAGCACGAGTGTGCTAATGGCTCTAAAGGAGAGTGTGTTTCATGGATGAGAAGTCTGGTCTGAATTTCCTTTCAGTAAGTGAATTAAATCCGGGGCTCTGTGTCTTCCTACAAGCAAGTGTTCATTTCTGGAAAACCAACTCCCTAGTGTGGTCAAATGAAGTTACACATTGCACAAAGGAAACACAATTCTCATTATTAACTAAAGAGCTTTGGATGTAAGAAGAGCTGTGGTTAGTATCAGCTTCATAAGCAGAGTTGAACTAGATATGGTATGTATGTGTAGGAAACACAGCCGTTTGGTTCGGCGCAGACTCACGTTTCCTGCTGTATTGGAGACTCTGGAAAGTAGGAGTATGCTTCCTATTCTAAAGCAGGGTGTGTTTCATGGATGAGAACACTGGTCTGAATTTCTCTTCAGAAACAGAGTTAAATGCTCTGCTCTGTGTCTTCCTACAAGCAAGAGTTCATTTCTGGTAAACCGAGTCACTTTTTGGTTCAAATGAAGACGCACAGTTCACGAATCCAAAGCGTTTCTCACTATTAAATAAAGAGCTCTGGATGTAAGAGGAGCTGTGGTTTGTATCAGTTTCATAAGCAGAGTTGAACTAGATATGGTCCTTATGTGTAGGAAACACAGTCCATTTGTTCTGCGCAGACTGACGTTTCCTGCTGTATTGGAGACTCTGGAAAGCAGCAGCATGCTTCTTAATCTAAAGCAGAGTGTGTTTCATGGATGAGAACACTGGTTTGAATTTCCCTTCAGAAACGTAGTTAAATCCCATGCTCTGTGTCTTTCTAAAGCAAGAGTTCATTTCTGGTAAACTGACTCACTTTTCAGCTCAAATGAAAACACACAGTTCACGAATCCAAAGCGTTTCTCACCATTAATTAAAGAGCTTTGGATGTAAGAACAACTGTGGTTTTTATCAGTTTCAAGCAGAGTTGAACTAGATATGGTACCTATGTGTAGAAAACAGTTCTTAATTCTGAGCACAGTCACGTTTCCTGCTGTATTGGAGACTCTGGAAAGCAGGAGCATGCTTCTTGCTCTAAAGCAGAGTGTGTTGAATGGATGAGATTTCTGCTGTGAATTTCCCGTCAGTAATGGAGGCAAATCCAGGGCTCTCTGTCTTCCTACAAGCAAGAGTTCATTCCTGGAAAACCAAGTGAATTTTGGGCTCAAATGATTTTTCACAGTTCAAGAACCCAACGCGATTCTCACTTTTAACTAACGAGGATTTATATGAGAGGAGCTGTGGTTCATATCAGTTTCATAAGCAGAAGTGAACTACATATGGTCTGCATGAGTAGAAAACACAGTTCTTTCTTTCTGGGCATGCTCATGTTTCTTGCTGTATTGGAGACGCTGCAAAGAAGAGGTTGGTTCTTGCGTGAAAACAGAGTGTGTTTCATGGATGAGAACAGTGGTCTGAATTTCCCTTCAGAAAAGGAGTTAAACCCCAGCATCTGTGTCTCTCTAAAAGCAAGAGTTCATTTCTGGTAAACAAAGAGAATTTTGGCCTCAAATGAATTTACACAGTTCATGAACCC
Source organism: Onychomys arenicola (assembly GCA_949786405.1). Lineage (NCBI taxonomy): Eukaryota > Metazoa > Chordata > Mammalia > Rodentia > Cricetidae > Onychomys > Onychomys arenicola. The sequence goes on along the minus strand of CATKUM010000061.1, from coordinate 833,146 downwards.
AACGCGATTCTCACTATTAACTAAATAGCATTTATGTAAGAAGAGTTTTGGTTATATCAGTTTCATAAGCAGAGTTGAACTACATATGATCCGTATTAGTAGGAAACACAGTTCTTTTTCTGGGCATGCTCATATTTCTTAGTGTATTGGAGACGATGGCCAAAGAGCTTGCTTCATGCATGAAAACAGAGTGTGTTTCATGGATGAGAACACTGGTCTGAATTTCCCTTCAGAAACAGAGTTAAACCACAGGATATGTGTCTTCTTATAAGCAAGAGTTCATTTCTGGTAAACAAAGAGAATTTTGGGCTCAAATGATTTTACACTGTTCACAAACCCATCGCTATTCTCACTATTAACTAAAGAGCATTTATGTAAGAGGCACTGCGGTTTGTATCAGTTTAATAAGCAGAGTTGAACTACATATGTTCCGTATGAGTAGGAAACACAGTTCTTTTTTTCAGATCATAAATATGGTTCTTACTGTCTGTATTGGAGACATTGGAAAGAAGAGCTTGCGTCTTGCGTTGAAGCAGAGTCAGTTTTATGGATGAGAACACTGGTCTGAATTTCCCTTCAGAAATGGAGTTAATCCCCAAAATCTGTGACATCCTACAAGTATGAGTTCATTTCTGGTAAACAACGTGAATTTTGGGATCAAATGATTGTACACAGTTCACAAACCCAACGCGATTCTCACTATTAAATAAAGAGAATTTATGTAAGAGGAGCTGTGGTTTGTATCAGTTTCATAAGCAGAGTTGAACCGCATATGGTCTGTATGAGTAGGAAATACAGTTCTTTTTTTCTGGGCATGCTCAAGTTTCTTGCTGTATTGGAGACGGTGGAAAGAAGAGCTTGTTTCTAGCGTGAAAACAGAGTGTGTTTCATGGAAGAGAACACTGGTCTGAATTTCCCATCAGAATCAGAGTTAAACCCCAGGATCTGTGTCGTCCTACAAGCAAGGGTTCATTTCTGGTAAAGCCAGTGAATTTTGGGCTCAAATGATTTTACACTGTTCACAAACCCAACATGATTCGCACTATTAACTAAAGAGCATTTGTGTCAGAGGAGCTGTTGTTTGTATCAGTTTCATATGCAGAGTTGAACTACATCTGGTGCGTATGAGAAGGAAACACACTTCTTTTTTGAGGGCAAGCTCATGGTTCTTGCTGTATTGGAGACGCTGGAAAGAATAGCTTGCTTCTTGCATGAAAACAGTGTGTGTTTCATGGATGAGAACACTGGTCTGAATTTCCCATCAGAATTAGAGTTAAACCCCAGGATCTGTGTCTTCCTACAAGCAAGAGTTCACTTCTGGTAAACAAAGAGAATTTTTGCCTCAAATGCTTTTACTCAGTTGTAGAACCCAACACGATACTCAACATTAACTTAAGAGCCTTTATGAAATAGGAGCTGTGGTTTGTATCAGTTTCATAAGCAGAGATGAACTACATATGTTCCGTATGAGTAGGAAACACAGGTTTTTATTTCTGGGCATGCTCATGTTTCTTGCTGTATTGGAGACATTGGAAAGAAGAGCTTGTTTCTTGCATGAAAACAGAGTGTGTTTCATGGATGAGAACACTGGTCTGAATTTCCCTTCAGAAACGGAGATAAAACCCAAGTTCTGTGTCTTCCTACAAGCATGAGATCATTTCTGGTAAACAACGTGAATTTTGCGATCAAATGATATTACACAGTTCACAAACCCATCTGGATTCTCACTATTAACTAAAGAGCATTCATGTAAGAGGAGGTGTGGTTTGTATCAGTCTTATAAGCAGAGTTGAACTACATATGGTCCGTGTGAGTAGGAAACACATTTCTTTTTTTCAGATCATGAATATGGTTCTTACTGTCTGTATTGGAGACGTTGGAAAGAAGAGCTTGCTTCTTGCGTTGAAGCAGAGTCTGTTTCAAGGATCAGAACACTGGTCTGAATTTCCCTTCAGAAATGGAGTTAAACCCCAGGATCTGTGTCTTCCTACAAGCAAGAGTTCATTTCTGGTAAACAACGTGAATTTTGGGATCAAATGATTTTACACAGTTCACAAACCCATTACAATTCTCACTATTAAATAAAGAGAATTTATGTAAGAGGAGCTGTGGTTTGTATCAGTTTCATGAGCAGAGCTGAACTGCATATAGTCTGTATGAGTAGGAAACAAAGTTCTTTTTCTGGGCATGCTCATGTTTCTTGCTGTATTGGAGACGCTGGAAAGAATAGCTTGTTTCTAGCGTGAAAACAGTGTGTGTTTCATGGATGAGAACACTGGTTTGAATTTCCCATCAGAATCAGAGTTAAACCCCAGGATCTGTGTCTTCCTACAAGCAAGAGTTCATTTCTGGTCAACAAAGTGAATTTTGGCTTCAAATGATTTTACTCAGTTGTGGAAACCAACGCGATACTCAACATTAACTTAACAGCATTTATGTAAGAGGAGCTGTGGTATGTATGAGTAGGAAACCCAGTTCCCTTTTTCTTGGAATGCTCATGGTTCTTGCTGTATTGTAGACACTGGAAAGAAGAGCATGCTTCTTACTTTAAAACAGAATGTGTTTCAGGGATGTGAACTCTTGTCTGAATTTCCCTTCCGAAATGGAGTTAAACCCCAGGATCTGTGTCTTCCTACAAGCAAGAATTCATTTCTAGTAAAACCAGTGAATTTTGGGCTCAAATGATTTTTCGCAGTTCAAGAACCCAACGCAATTCTCACTGTTAACTAAAGAGCATATATGTAAGAGGAGCTGTGGTTTGTATCAGTTTCATAAGCAGAGTTGAACTACATATGGTCTGTATGAGTAGGAAACACAGTTCTTTTTTTCAGGGCATGCTCATGGTTCTTGTTGTATTGGAGACACTGGAAAGAAGAGCTTGCTTCTTGCGTGAAAACAGAGTGTTTTTCATGGATGAGAACACTTGTCTGAATTTCCCTTCAGAAATGGAGTTAAACCCAATGATCTGTGTCTTCCTACAAGCAGGAGTTCATTTCTGGTAAACAAAGTGTATTTTGGGCTACAATGATATTACCCAGTACACCAACAAAACACGTTTCTCACTATAAACATAAGAACCTTTATGTAAGAGGAACTGTGGTTTGTATCAGTTTCATGAGCAGAGATGAACTACATATGGTCTGTGTGAGTAGCACACACAGTTGTTTTTTTCTGGGCATGCTCATAGTTCTTGTTGTATTGGAGAGGCTGGAAAGAAGTGCTTGCTTCTTGGGTTAAAACACAGTGTGTTTCTTGGATGAGACCACTGGTCTGAATTTACATTCAGAAACGTAGTTAAACACCAGGATCTGTGTCTTCCTACAAGCAAGAGTTCATTTGTGGTAAACAAAGTGAATACAGGGCTCAAATGATTTTACACAGTTCTGGAAGCCAATGTGATTCTCAATATTAACTATGGAGCATTTATGTAAGAGGAGCTGTGGTTTGTATCAGTTTCATAAGCAGATTTCAACTAATATGTTCCGTATGAGTAGGAAACACAGGTTTTTATTTCTGGGCATGCTCATGTTTCTTGTTGTATTGGAGAGGCTGGAAAGAAGAGCTTGCTTCTTGCGTTAAAGCAGAGTGTGTGTCACGGATGAGAACAATGGCCTTAATTTCCCTTCAGAAACGGAGACAACCCCCAGGATCTGTATCTTCCTACAAGCATGAGGTCATTTATGGTAAACAGCATGAACTTTGGGATCAAATGTTTTTACACAGTTCACACACCCATCGCGATTCTCACTATTAAGCTAAGGGCATTTATGTAAGAAGAGCTGTGGTTTGCATCAGTTTCATAAGCCGAGTTGAACTACATATGGTCCGTATGAGTAGGAAACACAGTTCTTTTTTTCTGGGCATGCTCATGGATCCTGCTGTATTGGAGACGCTTGAAAGAAGAGCTTACTTCTTGTGTTAAAACAGAGTGTGTTTCATGGTTGAGAACACTGGTCTGAATTTCCCATCAGACACGGAGTTAAACCCCAGGATCTGTGTTTTCCTACAAGCAGGAGTTCATTTCTGGTAAACCAAGAGAATTTTGGGCTCAACTGATTTTACACAGTACACCAATAAAACACGATTCTCACTATTAACTAAAGAGCCTTTATGTAAGAGGAGCTGTGTTGTGTATCAGTTTCATAAGAAGAGCTGAACTATATATGATCCGTATGAGTAGGAAACACAGTTCTTTTTTTCTGGGAAAGATCATGGATCTTACTGCTTTGGAGACACTGGAAAGAAGAGCTTGCTTCTTGAGAGAAAACAGAGTGTGTTTCATGGATGAGAACACTGGTTTGAATTTCCGTTCAGAAACGGATTTAAACCACAGGATCTGTGTCTTCCTACAAGCAAGAGTTCATTTCTGATAAACCAAGTGAATTTTCGGCTCAATTGATTTTTCACCATTCTAGAACCCAACCTGATTTTCACTATTAACTAAAGAGCATTTATGTAAGAGGAGCTGTAGTTTGCACCAGTTTCATAAGCAGAGTTGAACTATATATGATCTGTATGAGTATGAAACTCAGTTATTTTTTCCTGGGCTTGCTCATTGTCCTTGCTGTATTGGAGACGCTGGAAAGAAGTGCTTGCTTCTTGTGTTAAAACAGAGTGTATTTCATGGATGAGAACTCTGGTCTGAATTTGCCTTCAGAAATGGAGTTAAACCCGAGGATCTGTGTCTTCCTACAAGCAAGAGTTCATTTCTGGTAAACCAAGAGAATTTTTTGCTCAAATGATTTAACACCGTTCTAGAACCCAAAGCGATTATCACTATTAACTAAAGAGCATTTATGTAAGAGGAGCTGTGGTCTGTATCAGTTTCATAAGCAGAGTTGTTCTACATATGGTCCATATGAGTCAGACCCACAGTTCTTTTTTGAGGGCATGCTCATGGTTCTTACTGTATTGGAGACACTGAAAAGAAGAGCTTGCTTCTTGCATTTAAACAGAGTTTGTTTCATGGATGAGAACTCTTGTCTGAATTTCCCTTCTGAATCGGAGTTAAAACCATGATCTGTGTCTTCCTACATGCAAGAGTTCATTTCTGGTAAACCCAGTGAATTTTGGGCTCAAATGATTTTACACAGTTCATGAACCCAACGCGATTCTCACTATTACCTAAAGAGCATTTATGTAAGGGGAGCTCTGGTTGTATCAGTTTCTTAAGCAGAGTTGAACTACATATGGTCCGTATAAGTAGGAAACACAGTTCTTTTTTTCAGGGCATGCTCATGGTTCATGCTGTATTAGAGACTCTGGAAAGAAGAGCTTGCTTTTTCTTTAAAACAGAGTGTGTTTCAGGGATGAGAAATCTGGTCTGATTTTCCCTTCAGACACTGAGTTAAACCCCAGTATCTGTGTCTTCCTACAAGCAAGAGTTCATTTCTGGTAAACCAACAGAATTTTGGGATCAAATGATTTTCCACAGTTCAAAAAAACAATGCGATTTTCAGTATTAACTAAAGAGCATTTATTTAAGAGTTGCTGTGGTTTGTATAAGCTTCATAAGCAGAGTTGTTCTACATATGGTCTGTATGAGAAGGAAACACTGTTCTTTTTTGAGGGCATGCTTATGGTTCTTGGGGTATTGGAAAGGCTGGAAAGAAGAGCGTGCTTCTTGCGTGAAAACAGAGTGTGTTTCAGGGATGAGAACACTGGTTTGAACTTCTGTTCAGAAACGGATTTAAACCACAGGATCTGTGTCTTCCTACAAGCAGGAGTACATTTCTGGTAAACCAAGTGTATTTTCGGCTCAATTGATTTTCACTGTTATAGAACCCAACCAGATTATCACTATTATCTAAAGAGCATTTATGTAAGAGGAGCTGTAGTTTGCATCAGTTTAATAAGCAATTTGAACTTCATATAGTCCATATGAGTAGGAAACACAGTTCTTTTTTTCTGGGATCCTCATGGTTCTTACTGTTTTTGAGACGCTGGAAAGATCTTGTTCAAGCGTGAAAACAGAGTGTGTTTCAAGAATGAGAACACTGGTCTGAATTTACCATCAGAATCACAGTTAAACCCCAGGATCTGTATCTACCTACAAGCAAGAGTTCTTTTCTAGTTAACCAAGTGAATTTTGGGCTCAAATGATTTTACACAGTTCTAGAACCCAACGCGATCATCACTACTAACTAAAGAGCATTTATGTAAGAGGAGCTGTGGTCTGTATCAGTTTCATAAGCAGAGAACTACTATATATGGTCCGTATGAGTAGGAAACACAGTTCTTTTTTTCTGGGCATGCTCATGGTTCTTGCTGTATTGGAGACGCTGGAAAGAAGAGCTTGCTTCTTGTGTTAAAACAGAGTGTGATTCAGGGATGAGAACTCTGGTTTGAATTTCCCTTCAGAGATGGTGTTAAACCCCAGGATCTGTGTCTTTCTGCAAGCAAGAGTTCATTTCTGGTAAACCCAGTGAATATTGTGCTCAAATGATTTTTCCCAGTTCACGAACACAACGCGATTCTCCCTATTAACTAAAGAACATTTATGTAAGAGGAGGTGTTGTTTGTATCAGTTTCATAAGCAGAGTTGAACTACATATGATCCGTATTAGTAGGAAACACAGTTCTTTTTTCCAGGGCTTGCACATTGTCCTTGCTGTATTGGAGACGCTGGAAAGAAGAGCTTGCTTCTTGTGTCAAAACAGAGTGTTTTTCAGGGATTAGAACTCTGGTCTGTATTTGTCTTCATAAACGGAGTTAAACCCCAGGATCTGGGTCTTCCTACAAGGAAGAGTTCATTTCTGGTAAACCAAGTGAATTTTCGGCTCAAATGATTTTACACAGTTCTAGAACCCAATGCGATTATCACTATTAACTATAGAGCATTTATGTAAGAGGAGCAGTGGTCTGTATCAGTTTCATAAGCAGAGTTGTTCAACATATGGTCCATATGAGTCGGAAACACAGTTCTTTCTTGAGGGCATGCTCATTGTTCTTACTGTATTGGAGACATTGAAAAGAAGAGCTTGCTTCTTGCATTTAAAAAGAGTTTGTTTCATGGATGAGAACTCTTGTCCGAATATCCCTTCTGAAATGGAGTTAAACCCCAGGATCTGTGTCTTCCTACAAGCAAGAGTTAATTTCTGGTAAACCCAGTGAATTTTGGGCTCCAATGATTTTACACAGTTCACGAACCCAAGGCGATTCTCACTATTATCTAAAGAGCATTTATGTAAGGGGAGCTCTGATTTGTATCAGTTTCATAAACAGAGTTGAACTACATATGGTCCGTATAAGTATGAAACACAGTTCTTTTTTTCAGGGCATGCTCCTGGTTCATGCTGTATTAGAGACTCTGGAAAGAAGAGCTTGCTTTTTCTTTAAAACAGACTGTGTTTCAAGGATGAGAACTCTGGTCTGATTTTCCCTTCAGACACTGAGCTAAACCACAGTATCTGTGTCTTCCTACAAGCAAGAGTTCATTTCTGGTAAACCAAGTGAATTTTATGCTCAAATGATTTTACACAGTTCAATAACCCAATGTGATTCTCACTATAACTAAAGATTATTTATTTAATAGTTGCTGTGGTTTGTATCACCTTCATAAGCAGAGATGTTCTACATATGGTCTGTATGAGTAGGAAACACAGTTCTTTTTTGAGGGCATGCTCATGGTTCTTACTGTATTGGAGACACTGAAAAGAAGAGCTTGCTTCTTGCATTTAAACAAAGTTTGTTTCATGGATGAGAACTCTTGTCTGAATTTCCCTTCTGAAACGGAGTTAAACCCCATGATCTGTGTCTTCCTACAAGCAAGAGTTCATTTCTGGTAAACCCAGTGAATTTTGGGCTCAAATGATTTTACACAGTTCATGAACCCAACGCGATTCTCACTATTACCTAAAGAGCTTTTATGTAAGGGGAGCTCTGGTTGTATCAGTTTCTTAAGCAGAGTTGAACTACATATGGTCCGTATAAGTATGAAACACAGTTCTTTTTTTCAGGGCATGCTCATGGTTCATGCTGTATTAGAGACTCTGGAAAGAAGAGCTTGCTTTTTCCTTAAAACAGAGTGTGTTTCAGGGATGAGAACTCTGGTCTGAATTTCCCTTCAGACACTGAGTTAAACCCCAGTATCTGTGTCTTCCTACAAGCAAGAGTTCATTTCTGGTAAACCAACAGAATTTTGGGCTCAAATGATTTTCCACAGTTCAAAAAACCAATGCGATTCTCCCTATTAACTAAAGAGCATTTATGTAAGAGGAGGTGTGGTTTGTTTCAGTTTCATAAGCAGAGTTCAACTACATATGATCCGTATGAGTAGGAAACACAGTTCTTTTTTCCAGGGTTTGCTCATTGTCCTTGCTGAATTGGAGACGCTGGAAAGAAGAGCTTGCTTCTTGTGTCAAAACAGAGTGTTTTACAGGGATGAGAACTCTGGTCTGAATTTGTCTTCAGAAACAGAGTTAAACCCCAGGATCTGTGTCTTCCTACAAGCAAGAGTTCATTTCTGGTAAACCAAGTGAATTTTCGGCTCAAATGATTTTACACAGTTCTAGAACCCAATGCGATTATCACTATTAACTAAAGAGCATTTATGTAAGAGGAGCAGTGGTCTGTATCAGTTTCATAAGCAGAGTTGTTCAACATATGGTCCATATGAGTCGGAAACACAGTTCTTTCTTGAGGGCATGCTCATGGTTCTTACTGTATTGGAGACCCTGAAAGGAAGAGCTTGCTTCTTGCATTTAAAAAGAGTTTGTTTCATGGATGAGAACTCTTGTCTGAATTTCCCTTCTAAACGGAGTTAAACCCCAGGATTTGTGTCTTCCTACAAGCAAGAGTTAATTTCTGGTAAACCCTGTGAATTTTGTGCTCAAATGATTTTATACAGTTCACGAACCAAACGCGATTCTCACTATTACCTAAAGAACATTTATGTAAGGGGAGCTCTTGTTTTATCAGTTTCATAAGAAGAGTTGAACCACATATGTTCCGTATAAGTATGAAGCACAGTTCTTTTTTCAGGGCATGCTCATGGTTCATGCTGTATTAGAGACTCTGGAAAGAAGAGCTTGCTTTTTCTTTAAAACAGACTGTGTTTCATGGATGAGAACTCTGGTCTGATTTTTGCCTTCAGAAACTGAGTTAAACCCCAGTATCTGTGTCTTCCTACAAGCAAGAGTTCATTTCTAGTAAACCAAGTGAATTTTGCTCTCAAATGATTTTATAGAGATCAAAAACCCAATGTGATTCTCACTATTAACTAAAGATTATATTTTAAGAGTTGCTGTGGTTTGTATCAGCTTCATAAGCAGAGTTGTTCTACATATGGTCTGTATGAGTAGGAAACACAGTTCCTTTTTGAGGGCATGCTCATTGTTCTTACTGTATTGGAGACACTGGAAAGAACAGCTTGCTTCTTGCATTTAATCAGAGTTTGTTTCATGGATGAGAACTCTTGTCTGAATTTCCCTTCTGAATCGGAGTTTAAACCAGGATCTGCGTCTTCCTACATGCAAGAGTTCATTTCTGGTAAACCCAGTGAATTTTGGGCTCAAATGATTTTACACAGTTCATGAACCCAACGCGATTCTCACTATTACCTAAAGAGCATTTATGTAAGGAGAGCTCTGGTTGTATCAGTTTCTTAAGCAGAGTTGAACTACATATGGTCCGTATAAGTATGAAACACAGTTCTTTTTTTCAGGGCATGCTCATGGTTCATGCTGTATTAGAGACTCTGGAAAGAAGAGCTTGCTTTTTGCTTTAAAACAGAGAGTGTTTCAGGGATGAGGACTCTGGTCTGATTTTCCCTTCAGACATTGAGTTAAACCCCAGGATCTGTGTCTTCCTACGAGCAAGAGTTCATTTCTGGTAAACCAAGAGATTTTTCGGCTCAAAAGATTTAACACAGTTCTTGATCCCAAAGCAATGATCACGATTAACTAAAGAGCATTTATGTAAGAGGAGCTGTGGTGTGTATCAGTTTGATAAGCAGAGTTGAACTACATATGATCTGTATGAGTAGGAAACACAGTTCTTTTTTAATAGGCATGCTCATGGTACTTGCTGTATTGGAGACGCTGGAAAGAAGAGCTTGCTTCTTGCATGAAAAAAAAGAGTGTGTTTCATGGATGAGAAGTCCGGTCTGAATTTGCCTTCAGAAATGGAGTTAAACCCGAGGATCTGTGTCTTCCTACAAGCAAGAGTTCATTTCTGGTAAACCAAGAGAATTTTTGGCTCCAATGATTTAACACCGTTCTAGAACCCAAAGCGATCACTATTAACTAAAGAGCATTTAGGTAAGATGAGCAGTGGTCTGTATCAGTTTCATAAGCAGAGTTGTTCTACATATGGTCCATATGAGTCAGACCCACAGTTCTTTTTTGAGGGCATGCTCATGGTTCTTACTGTATTGGAGACACTGAAAAGAAGAGCTTGCTTCTTGCATTTAAACAGAGTTTGTTTCATGGATGAGAACTCTTGTCTGAATTTCGCTTCTGAAACGGAGTTAAACCCCATGATCTGTGTCTTCCTACAAGCAAGAGTTCATTTCTGGTAAACCCAGTGAATTTTGGGCTCAAATGATTTTACACAGTTCATGAACCCAACGCGATTCTCACTATTACCTAAAGAGCATTTATGTAAGGGGAGCTCTGGTTGTATCAGTTTCTTAAGCAGAGTTGAACTACATATGGTCCGTATAAGTATAAACACAGTTCTTTTTTTCAGGGCATGCTCATGGTTCATGCTGTATTAGAGACTCTGGAAAGAAGAGCTTGCTTTTTCTTTAAAACAGAGTGTGTTTCAGGGATGAGAACTCTGGTCTGAATTTCCCTTCAGACACTGAGTTAAACCCCAGTATCTGTGTCTTCCTACAAGCAAGAGTTCATTTCTGGTAAACCAACAGAATTTTGGGCTCAAATGATTTTCCACAGTTCAAAAAACCAATGCGATTCTCCCTATTAACTAAAGAGCATTTATGTAAGAGGAGGTGTGGTTTGTTTCAGTTTCATAAGCAGAGTTCAACTACATATGATCCGTATGAGTAGGAAACACAGTTCTTTTTTCCAGGGTTTGCTCATTGTCCTTGCTGTATTGGAGACGCTGGAAAGAAGAGCTTGCTTCTTGTGTCAAAACAGAGTGTTTTACAGGGATGAGAACTCTGGTCTGAATTTGTCTTCAGAAACGGAGTTAAACCCCAGGATCTGTGTCTTCCTACAAGCAAGAGTTCATTTCTGGTAAACCAAGTGAATTTTCGGCTCAAATGATTTTACACAGTTCTAGAACCCAATGCGATTATCACTATTAACTAAAGAGCATTTATGTAAGAGGAGCAGTGGTCTGTATCAGTTTCATAAGCAGAGTTGTTCAACATATGGTCCATATGAGTCGGAAACACAGTTCTTTCTTGAGGGCATGCTCATGGTTCTTACTGTATTGGAGACCCTGAAAGGAAGAGCTTGCTTCTTGCATTTAAAAAGAGTTTGTTTCATGGATGAGAACTCTTGTCTGAATTTCCCTTCTAAACGGAGTTAAACCCCAGGATTTGTGTCTTCCTACAAGCAAGAGTTAATTTCTGGTAAACCCTGTGAATTTTGTGCTCAAATGATTTTATACAGTTCACGAACCAAACGCGATTCTCACTATTACCTAAAGAACATTTATGTAAGGGGAGCTCTTGTTTTATCAGTTTCATAAGAAGAGTTGAACCACATATGTTCCGTATAAGTATGAAGCACAGTTCTTTTTTCAGGGCATGCTCATGGTTCATGCTGTATTAGAGACTCTGGAAAGAAGAGCTTGCTTTTTCTTTAAAACAGACTGTGTTTCATGGATGAGAACTCTGGTCTGATTTTTCCCTTCAGAAACTGAGTTAAACCCCAGTATCTGTGTCTTCCTACAAGCAAGAGTTCATTTCTAGTAAACCAAGTGAATTTTGCTCTCAAATGATTTTATAGAGATCAAAAACCCAATGTGATTCTCACTATTAACTAAAGATTATATTTTAAGAGTTGCTGTGGTTTGTATCAGCTTCATAAGCAGAGTTGTTCTACATATGGTCTGTATGAGTAGGAAACACAGTTCCTTTTTGAGGGCATGCTCATTGTTCTTACTGTATTGGAGACACTGGAAAGAACAGCTTGCTTCTTGCATTTAATCAGAGTTTGTTTCATGGATGAGAACTCTTGTCTGAATTTCCCTTCTGAATCGGAGTTTAAACCAGGATCTGCGTCTTCCTACATGCAAGAGTTCATTTCTGGTAAACCCAGTGAATTTTGGGCTCAAATGATTTTACACAGTTCATGAACCCAACGCGATTCTCACTATTACCTAAAGAGCATTTATGTAAGGAGAGCTCTGGTTGTATCAGTTTCTTAAGCAGAGTTGAACTACATATGGTCCGTATAAGTATGAAACACAGTTCTTTTTTTCAGGGCATGCTCATGGTTCATGCTGTATTAGAGACTCTGGAAAGAAGAGCTTGCTTTTTGCTTTAAAACAGAGAGTGTTTCAGGGATGAGGACTCTGGTCTGATTTTCCCTTCAGACATTGAGTTAAACCCCAGGATCTGTGTCTTCCTACGAGCAAGAGTTCATTTCTGGTAAACCAAGAGATTTTTCGGCTCAAAAGATTTAACACAGTTCTTGATCCCAAAGCAATGATCACGATTAACTAAAGAGCATTTATGTAAGAGGAGCTGTGGTGTGTATCAGTTTGATAAGCAGAGTTGAACTACATATGATCTGTATGAGTAGGAAACACAGTTCTTTTTTAATAGGCATGCTCATGGTACTTGCTGTATTGGAGACGCTGGAAAGAAGAGCTTGCTTCTTGCATGAAAAAAAAGAGTGTGTTTCATGGATGAGAAGTCCGGTCTGAATTTGCCTTCAGAAATGGAGTTAAACCCGAGGATCTGTGTCTTCCTACAAGCAAGAGTTCATTTCTGGTAAACCAAGAGAATTTTTGGCTCCAATGATTTAACACCGTTCTAGAACCCAAAGCGATCACTATTAACTAAAGAGCATTTAGGTAAGATGAGCAGTGGTCTGTATCAGTTTCATAAGCAGAGTTGTTCTACATATGGTCCATATGAGTCAGACCCACAGTTCTTTTTTGAGGGCATGCTCATGGTTCTTACTGTATTGGAGACACTGAAAAGAAGAGCTTGCTTCTTGCATTTAAACAGAGTTTGTTTCATGGATGAGAACTCTTGTCTGAATTTCGCTTCTGAAACGGAGTTAAACCCCATGATCTGTGTCTTCCTACAAGCAAGAGTTCATTTCTGGTAAACCCAGTGAATTTTGGGCTCAAATGATTTTACACAGTTCATGAACCCAACGCGATTCTCACTATTACCTAAAGAGCATTTATGTAAGGGGAGCTCTGGTTGTATCAGTTTCTTAAGCAGAGTTGAACTACATATGGTCCGTATAAGTATAAACACAGTTCTTTTTTTCAGGGCATGCTCATGGTTCATGCTGTATTAGAGACTCTGGAAAGAAGAGCTTGCTTTTTCTTTAAAACAGAGTGTGTTTCAGGGATGAGAACTCTGGTCTGAATTTCCCTTCAGACACTGAGTTAAACCCCAGTATCTGTGTCTTCCTACAAGCAAGAGTTCATTTCTGGTAAACCAACAGAATTTTGGGCTCAAATGATTTTCCACAGTTCAAAAAACCAATGCGATTCTCCCTATTAACTAAAGAGCATTTATGTAAGAGGAGGTGTGGTTTGTTTCAGTTTCATAAGCAGAGTTCAACTACATATGATCCGTATGAGTAGGAAACACAGTTCTTTTTTCCAGGGTTTGCTCATTGTCCTTGCTGTATTGGAGACGCTGGAAAGAAGAGCTTGCTTCTTGTGTCAAAACAGAGTGTTTTACAGGGATGAGAACTCTGGTCTGAATTTGTCTTCAGAAACGGAGTTAAACCCCAGGATCTGTGTCTTCCTACAAGCAAGAGTTCATTTCTGGTAAACCAAGTGAATTTTCGGCTCAAATGATTTTACACAGTTCTAGAACCCAATGCGATTATCACTATTAACTAAAGAGCATTTATGTAAGAGGAGCAGTGGTCTGTATCAGTTTCATAAGCAGAGTTGTTCAACATATGGTCCATATGAGTCGGAAACACAGTTCTTTCTTGAGGGCATGCTCATGGTTCTTACTGTATTGGAGACCCTGAAAGGAAGAGCTTGCTTCTTGCATTTAAAAAGAGTTTGTTTCATGGATGAGAACTCTTGTCTGAATTTCCCTTCTAAACGGAGTTAAACCCCAGGATTTGTGTCTTCCTACAAGCAAGAGTTAATTTCTGGTAAACCCTGTGAATTTTGTGCTCAAATGATTTTATACAGTTCACGAACCAAACGCGATTCTCACTATTACCTAAAGAACATTTATGTAAGGGGAGCTCTTGTTTTATCAGTTTCATAAGAAGAGTTGAACCACATATGTTCCGTATAAGTATGAAGCACAGTTCTTTTTTCAGGGCATGCTCATGGTTCATGCTGTATTAGAGACTCTGGAAAGAAGAGCTTGCTTTTTCTTTAAAACAGACTGTGTTTCATGGATGAGAACTCTGGTCTGATTTTTCCCTTCAGAAACTGAGTTAAACCCCAGTATCTGTGTCTTCCTACAAGCAAGAGTTCATTTCTAGTAAACCAAGTGAATTTTGCTCTCAAATGATTTTATAGAGATCAAAAACCCAATGTGATTCTCACTATTAACTAAAGATTATATTTTAAGAGTTGCTGTGGTTTGTATCAGCTTCATAAGCAGAGTTGTTCTACATATGGTCTGTATGAGTAGGAAACACAGTTCCTTTTTGAGGGCATGCTCATTGTTCTTACTGTATTGGAGACACTGGAAAGAACAGCTTGCTTCTTGCATTTAATCAGAGTTTGTTTCATGGATGAGAACTCTTGTCTGAATTTCCCTTCTGAATCGGAGTTTAAACCAGGATCTGCGTCTTCCTACATGCAAGAGTTCATTTCTGGTAAACCCAGTGAATTTTGGGCTCAAATGATTTTACACAGTTCATGAACCCAACGCGATTCTCACTATTACCTAAAGAGCATTTATGTAAGGGGAGCTCTGGTTGTATCAGTTTCTTAAGCAGAGTTGAACTACATATGGTCCGTATAAGTATGAAACACAGTTCTTTTTTTCAGGGCATGCTCATGGTTCATGCTGTATTAGAGACTCTGGAAAGAAGAGCTTGCTTTTTGCTTTAAAACAGAGAGTGTTTCAGGGATGAGGACTCTGGTCTGATTTTCCCTTCAGACATTGAGTTAAACCCCAGGATCTGTGTCTTCCTACGAGCAAGAGTTCATTTCTGGTAAACCAAGAGATTTTTCGGCTCAAAAGATTTAACACAGTTCTTGATCCCAAAGCAATGATCACGATTAACTAAAGAGCATTTATGTAAGAGGAGCTGTGGTGTGTATCAGTTTGATAAGCAGAGTTGAACTACATATGATCTGTATGAGTAGGAAACACAGTTCTTTTTTAATAGGCATGCTCATGGTACTTGCTGTATTGGAGACGCTGGAAAGAAGAGCTTGCTTCTTGCATGAAAAAAAAGAGTGTGTTTCATGGATGAGAAGTCCGGTCTGAATTTGCCTTCAGAAATGGAGTTAAACCCGAGGATCTGTGTCTTCCTACAAGCAAGAGTTCATTTCTGGTAAACCAAGAGAATTTTTGGCTCCAATGATTTAACACCGTTCTAGAACCCAAAGCGATCACTATTAACTAAAGAGCATTTAGGTAAGATGAGCAGTGGTCTGTATCAGTTTCATAAGCAGAGTTGTTCTACATATGGTCCATATGAGTCAGACCCACAGTTCTTTTTTGAGGGCATGCTCATGGTTCTTACTGTATTGGAGACACTGAAAAGAAGAGCTTGCTTCTTGCATTTAAACAGAGTTTGTTTCATGGATGAGAACTCTTGTCTGAATTTCGCTTCTGAAACGGAGTTAAACCCCATGATCTGTGTCTTCCTACAAGCAAGAGTTCATTTCTGGTAAACCCAGTGAATTTTGGGCTCAAATGATTTTACACAGTTCATGAACCCAACGCGATTCTCACTATTACCTAAAGAGCATTTATGTAAGGGGAGCTCTGGTTGTATCAGTTTCTTAAGCAGAGTTGAACTACATATGGTCCGTATAAGTATAAACACAGTTCTTTTTTTCAGGGCATGCTCATGGTTCATGCTGTATTAGAGACTCTGGAAAGAAGAGCTTGCTTTTTCTTTAAAACAGAGTGTGTTTCAGGGATGAGAACTCTGGTGTGAATTTCCCTTCAGACACTGAGTTAAACCCCAGTATCTGTGTCTTCCTACAAGCAAGAGTTCATTTCTGGTAAACCAACAGAATTTTGGGCTCAAATGATTTTCCACAGTTCAAAAAACCAATGCGATTCTCCCTATTAACTAAAGAGCATTTATGTAAGAGGAGGTGTGGTTTGTTTCAGTTTCATAAGCAGAGTTCAACTACATATGATCCGTATGAGTAGGAAACACAGTTCTTTTTTCCAGGGTTTGCTCATTGTCCTTGCTGTATTGGAGACGCTGGAAAGAAGAGCTTGCTTCTTGTGTCAAAACAGAGTGTTTTACAGGGATGAGAACTCTGGTCTGAATTTGTCTTCAGAAACGGAGTTAAACCCCAGGATCTGTGTCTTCCTACAAGCAAGAGTTCATTTCTGGTAAACCAAGTGAATTTTCGGCTCAAATGATTTTACACAGTTCTAGAACCCAATGCGATTATCACTATTAACTAAAGAGCATTTATGTAAGAGGAGCAGTGGTCTGTATCAGTTTCATAAGCAGAGTTGTTCAACATATGGTCCATATGAGTCGGAAACACAGTTCTTTCTTGAGGGCATGCTCATGGTTCTTACTGTATTGGAGACCCTGAAAGGAAGAGCTTGCTTCTTGCATTTAAAAAGAGTTTGTTTCATGGATGAGAACTCTTGTCTGAATTTCCCTTCTAAACGGAGTTAAACCCCAGGATTTGTGTCTTCCTACAAGCAAGAGTTAATTTCTGGTAAACCCTGTGAATTTTGTGCTCAAATGATTTTATACAGTTCACGAACCAAACGCGATTCTCACTATTACCTAAAGAACATTTATGTAAGGGGAGCTCTTGTTTTATCAGTTTCATAAGAAGAGTTGAACCACATATGTTCCGTATAAGTATGAAGCACAGTTCTTTTTTCAGGGCATGCTCATGGTTCATGCTGTATTAGAGACTCTGGAAAGAAGAGCTTGCTTTTTCTTTAAAACAGACTGTGTTTCATGGATGAGAACTCTGGTCTGATTTTCCCTTCAGAAACTGAGTTAAACCCCAGTATCTGTGTCTTCCTACAAGCAAGAGTTCATTTCTAGTAAACCAAGTGAATTTTGCTCTCAAATGATTTTATAGAGATCAAAAACCCAATGTGATTCTCACTATTAACTAAAGATTATATTTTAAGAGTTGCTGTGGTTTGTATCAGCTTCATAAGCAGAGTTGTTCTACATATGGTCTGTATGAGTAGGAAACACAGTTCCTTTTTGAGGGCATGCTCATTGTTCTTACTGTATTGGAGACACTGGAAAGAACAGCTTGCTTCTTGCATTCAATCAGAGTTTGTTTCATGGATGAGAACTCTTGTCTGAATTTCCCTTCTGAATCGGAGTTTAAACCAGGATCTGCGTCTTCCTACATGCAAGAGTTCATTTCTGGTAAACCCAGTGAATTTTGGGCTCAAATGATTTTACACAGTTCATGAACCCAACGCGATTCTCACTATTACCTAAAGAGCATTTATGTAAGGGGAGCTCTGGTTGTATCAGTTTCTTAAGCAGAGTTGAACTACATATGGTCCGTATAAGTATGAAACACAGTTCTTTTTTTCAGGGCATGCTCATGGTTCATGCTGTATTAGAGACTCTGGAAAGAAGAGCTTGCTTTTTGCTTTAAAACAGAGAGTGTTTCAGGGATGAGGACTCTGGTCTGATTTTCCCTTCAGACATTGAGTTAAACCCCAGGATCTGTGTCTTCCTACGAGCAAGAGTTCATTTCTGGTAAACCAAGAGATTTTTCGGCTCAAAAGATTTAACACAGTTCTTGATCCCAAAGCAATGATCACGATTAACTAAAGAGCATTTATGTAAGAGGAGCTGTGGTGTGTATCAGTTTGATAAGCAGAGTTGAACTACATATGATCTGTATGAGTAGGAAACACAGTTCTTTTTTAATAGGCATGCTCATGGTACTTGCTGTATTGGAGACGCTGGAAAGAAGAGCTTGCTTCTTGCATGAAAAAAAAGAGTGTGTTTCATGGATGAGAAGTCCGGTCTGAATTTGCCTTCAGAAATGGAGTTAAACCCGAGGATCTGTGTCTTCCTACAAGCAAGAGTTCATTTCTGGTAAACCAAGAGAATTTTTGGCTCCAATGATTTAACACCGTTCTAGAACCCAAAGCGATCACTATTAACTAAAGAGCATTTAGGTAAGATGAGCAGTGGTCTGTATCAGTTTCATAAGCAGAGTTGTTCTACATATGGTCCATATGAGTCAGACCCACAGTTCTTTTTTGAGGGCATGCTCATGGTTCTTACTGTATTGGAGACACTGAAAAGAAGAGCTTGCTTCTTGCATTTAAACAGAGTTTGTTTCATGGATGAGAACTCTTGTCTGAATTTCGCTTCTGAAACGGAGTTAAACCCCATGATCTGTGTCTTCCTACAAGCAAGAGTTCATTTCTGGTAAACCCAGTGAATTTTGGGCTCAAATGATTTTACACAGTTCATGAACCCAACGCGATTCTCACTATTACCTAAAGAGCATTTATGTAAGGGGAGCTCTGGTTGTATCAGTTTCTTAAGCAGAGTTGAACTACATATGGTCCGTATAAGTATAAACACAGTTCTTTTTTTCAGGGCATGCTCATGGTTCATGCTGTATTAGAGACTCTGGAAAGAAGAGCTTGCTTTTTCTTTAAAACAGAGTGTGTTTCAGGGATGAGAACTCTGGTCTGAATTTCCCTTCAGACACTGAGTTAAACCCCAGTATCTGTGTCTTCCTACAAGCAAGAGTTCATTTCTGGTAAACCAACAGAATTTTGGGCTCAAATGATTTTCCACAGTTCAAAAAACCAATGCGATTCTCCCTATTAACTAAAGAGCATTTATGTAAGAGGAGGTGTGGTTTGTTTCAGTTTCATAAGCAGAGTTCAACTACATATGATCCGTATGAGTAGGAAACACAGTTCTTTTTTCCAGGGTTTGCTCATTGTCCTTGCTGAATTGGAGACGCTGGAAAGAAGAGCTTGCTTCTTGTGTCAAAACAGAGTGTTTTACAGGGATGAGAACTCTGGTCTGAATTTGTCTTCAGAAACGGAGTTAAACCCCAGGATCTGTGTCTTCCTACAAGCAAGAGTTCATTTCTGGTAAACCAAGTGAATTTTCGGCTCAAATGATTTTACACAGTTCTAGAACCCAATGCGATTATCACTATTAACTAAAGAGCATTTATGTAAGAGGAGCAGTGGTCTGTATCAGTTTCATAAGCAGAGTTGTTCAACATATGGTCCATATGAGTCGGAAACACAGTTCTTTCTTGAGGGCATGCTCATGGTTCTTACTGTATTGGAGACCCTGAAAGGAAGAGCTTGCTTCTTGCATTTAAAAAGAGTTTGTTTCATGGATGAGAACTCTTGTCTGAATTTCCCTTCTAAACGGAGTTAAACCCCAGGATTTGTGTCTTCCTACAAGCAAGAGTTAATTTCTGGTAAACCCTGTGAATTTTGTGCTCAAATGATTTTATACAGTTCACGAACCAAACGCGATTCTCACTATTACCTAAAGAACATTTATGTAAGGGGAGCTCTTGTTTTATCAGTTTCATAAGAAGAGTTGAACCACATATGTTCCGTATAAGTATGAAGCACAGTTCTTTTTTCAGGGCATGCTCATGGTTCATGCTGTATTAGAGACTCTGGAAAGAAGAGCTTGCTTTTTCTTTAAAACAGACTGTGTTTCATGGATGAGAACTCTGGTCTGATTTTTCCCTTCAGAAACTGAGTTAAACCCCAGTATCTGTGTCTTCCTACAAGCAAGAGTTCATTTCTAGTAAACCAAGTGAATTTTGCTCTCAAATGATTTTATAGAGATCAAAAACCCAATGTGATTCTCACTATTAACTAAAGATTATATTTTAAGAGTTGCTGTGGTTTGTATCAGCTTCATAAGCAGAGTTGTTCTACATATGGTCTGTATGAGTAGGAAACACAGTTCCTTTTTGAGGGCATGCTCATTGTTCTTACTGTATTGGAGACACTGGAAAGAACAGCTTGCTTCTTGCATTTAATCAGAGTTTGTTTCATGGATGAGAACTCTTGTCTGAATTTCCCTTCTGAATCGGAGTTTAAACCAGGATCTGCGTCTTCCTACATGCAAGAGTTCATTTCTGGTAAACCCAGTGAATTTTGGGCTCAAATGATTTTACACAGTTCATGAACCCAACGCGATTCTCACTATTACCTAAAGAGCATTTATGTAAGGGGAGCTCTGGTTGTATCAGTTTCTTAAGCAGAGTTGAACTACATATGGTCCGTATAAGTATGAAACACAGTTCTTTTTTTCAGGGCATGCTCATGGTTCATGCTGTATTAGAGACTCTGGAAAGAAGAGCTTGCTTTTTGCTTTAAAACAGAGAGTGTTTCAGGGATGAGGACTCTGGTCTGATTTTCCCTTCAGACATTGAGTTAAACCCCAGGATCTGTGTCTTCCTACGAGCAAGAGTTCATTTCTGGTAAACCAAGAGATTTTTCGGCTCAAAAGATTTAACACAGTTCTTGATCCCAAAGCAATGATCACGATTAACTAAAGAGCATTTATGTAAGAGGAGCTGTGGTGTGTATCAGTTTGATAAGCAGAGTTGAACTACATATGATCTGTATGAGTAGGAAACACAGTTCTTTTTTAATAGGCATGCTCATGGTACTTGCTGTATTGGAGACGCTGGAAAGAAGAGCTTGCTTCTTGCATGAAAAAAAAAGAGTGTGTTTCATGGATGAGAAGTCCGGTCTGAATTTGCCTTCAGAAATGGAGTTAAACCCGAGGATCTGTGTCTTCCTACAAGCAAGAGTTCATTTCTGGTAAACCAAGAGAATTTTTGGCTCCAATGATTTAACACCGTTCTAGAACCCAAAGCGATCACTATTAACTAAAGAGCATTTAGGTAAGATGAGCAGTGGTCTGTATCAGTTTCATAAGCAGAGTTGTTCTACATATGGTCCATATGAGTCAGACCCACAGTTCTTTTTTGAGGGCATGCTCATGGTTCTTACTGTATTGGAGACACTGAAAAGAAGAGCTTGCTTCTTGCATTTAAACAGAGTTTGTTTCATGGATGAGAACTCTTGTCTGAATTTCGCTTCTGAAACGGAGTTAAACCCCATGATCTGTGTCTTCCTACAAGCAAGAGTTCATTTCTGGTAAACCCAGTGAATTTTGGGCTCAAATGATTTTACACAGTTCATGAACCCAACGCGATTCTCACTATTACCTAAAGAGCATTTATGTAAGGGGAGCTCTGGTTGTATCAGTTTCTTAAGCAGAGTTGAACTACATATGGTCCGTATAAGTATAAACACAGTTCTTTTTTTCAGGGCATGCTCATGGTTCATGCTGTATTAGAGACTCTGGAAAGAAGAGCTTGCTTTTTCTTTAAAACAGAGTGTGTTTCAGGGATGAGAACTCTGGTCTGAATTTCCCTTCAGACACTGAGTTAAACCCCAGTATCTGTGTCTTCCTACAAGCAAGAGTTCATTTCTGGTAAACCAACAGAATTTTGGGCTCAAATGATTTTCCACAGTTCAAAAAACCAATGCGATTCTCCCTATTAACTAAAGAGCATTTATGTAAGAGGAGGTGTGGTTTGTTTCAGTTTCATAAGCAGAGTTCAACTACATATGATCCGTATGAGTAGGAAACACAGTTCTTTTTTCCAGGGTTTGCTCATTGTCCTTGCTGAATTGGAGACGCTGGAAAGAAGAGCTTGCTTCTTGTGTCAAAACAGAGTGTTTTACAGGGATGAGAACTCTGGTCTGAATTTGTCTTCAGAAACGGAGTTAAACCCCAGGATCTGTGTCTTCCTACAAGCAAGAGTTCATTTCTGGTAAACCAAGTGAATTTTCGGCTCAAATGATTTTACACAGTTCTAGAACCCAATGCGATTATCACTATTAACTAAAGAGCATTTATGTAAGAGGAGCAGTGGTCTGTATCAGTTTCATAAGCAGAGTTGTTCAACATATGGTCCATATGAGTCGGAAACACAGTTCTTTCTTGAGGGCATGCTCATGGTTCTTACTGTATTGGAGACCCTGAAAGGAAGAGCTTGCTTCTTGCATTTAAAAAGAGTTTGTTTCATGGATGAGAACTCTTGTCTGAATTTCCCTTCTAAACGGAGTTAAACCCCAGGATTTGTGTCTTCCTACAAGCAAGAGTTAATTTCTGGTAAACCCTGTGAATTTTGTGCTCAAATGATTTTATACAGTTCACGAACCAAACGCGATTCTCACTATTACCTAAAGAACATTTATGTAAGGGGAGCTCTTGTTTTATCAGTTTCATAAGAAGAGTTGAACCACATATGTTCCGTATAAGTATGAAGCACAGTTCTTTTTTCAGGGCATGCTCATGGTTCATGCTGTATTAGAGACTCTGGAAAGAAGAGCTTGCTTTTTCTTTAAAACAGACTGTGTTTCATGGATGAGAACTCTGGTCTGATTTTCCCTTCAGAAACTGAGTTAAACCCCAGTATCTGTGTCTTCCTACAAGCAAGAGTTCATTTCTAGTAAACCAAGTGAATTTTGCTCTCAAATGATTTTATAGAGATCAAAAACCCAATGTGATTCTCACTATTAACTAAAGATTATATTTTAAGAGTTGCTGTGGTTTGTATCAGCTTCATAAGCAGAGTTGTTCTACATATGGTCTGTATGAGTAGGAAACACAGTTCCTTTTTGAGGGCATGCTCATTGTTCTTACTGTATTGGAGACACTGGAAAGAACAGCTTGCTTCTTGCATTTAATCAGAGTTTGTTTCATGGATGAGAACTCTTGTCTGAATTTCCCTTCTGAATCGGAGTTTAAACCAGGATCTGCGTCTTCCTACATGCAAGAGTTCATTTCTGGTAAACCCAGTGAATTTTGGGCTCAAATGATTTTACACAGTTCATGAACCCAACGCGATTCTCACTATTACCTAAAGAGCATTTATGTAAGGGGAGCTCTGGTTGTATCAGTTTCTTAAGCAGAGTTGAACTACATATGGTCCGTATAAGTATGAAACACAGTTCTTTTTTTCAGGGCATGCTCATGGTTCATGCTGTATTAGAGACTCTGGAAAGAAGAGCTTGCTTTTTGCTTTAAAACAGAGAGTGTTTCAGGGATGAGGACTCTGGTCTGATTTTCCCTTCAGACATTGAGTTAAACCCCAGGATCTGTGTCTTCCTACGAGCAAGAGTTCATTTCTGGTAAACCAAGAGATTTTTCGGCTCAAAAGATTTAACACAGTTCTTGATCCCAAAGCAATGATCACGATTAACTAAAGAGCATTTATGTAAGAGGAGCTGTGGTGTGTATCAGTTTGATAAGCAGAGTTGAACTACATATGATCTGTATGAGTAGGAAACACAGTTCTTTTTTAATAGGCATGCTCATGGTACTTGCTGTATTGGAGACGCTGGAAAGAAGAGCTTGCTTCTTGCATGAAAAAAAAGAGTGTGTTTCATGGATGAGAAGTCCGGTCTGAATTTGCCTTCAGAAATGGAGTTAAACCCGAGGATCTGTGTCTTCCTACAAGCAAGAGTTCATTTCTGGTAAACCAAGAGAATTTTTGGCTCCAATGATTTAACACCGTTCTAGAACCCAAAGCGATCACTATTAACTAAAGAGCATTTAGGTAAGATGAGCAGTGGTCTGTATCAGTTTCATAAGCAGAGTTGTTCTACATATGGTCCATATGAGTCAGACCCACAGTTCTTTTTTGAGGGCATGCTCATGGTTCTTACTGTATTGGAGACACTGAAAAGAAGAGCTTGCTTCTTGCATTTAAACAGAGTTTGTTTCATGGATGAGAACTCTTGTCTGAATTTCGCTTCTGAAACGGAGTTAAACCCCATGATCTGTGTCTTCCTACAAGCAAGAGTTCATTTCTGGTAAACCCAGTGAATTTTGGGCTCAAATGATTTTACACAGTTCATGAACCCAACGCGATTCTCACTATTACCTAAAGAGCATTTATGTAAGGGGAGCTCTGGTTGTATCAGTTTCTTAAGCAGAGTTGAACTACATATGGTCCGTATAAGTATAAACACAGTTCTTTTTTTCAGGGCATGCTCATGGTTCATGCTGTATTAGAGACTCTGGAAAGAAGAGCTTGCTTTTTCTTTAAAACAGAGTGTGTTTCAGGGATGAGAACTCTGGTCTGAATTTCCCTTCAGACACTGAGTTAAACCCCAGTATCTGTGTCTTCCTACAAGCAAGAGTTCATTTCTGGTAAACCAACAGAATTTTGGGCTCAAATGATTTTCCACAGTTCAAAAAACCAATGCGATTCTCCCTATTAACTAAAGAGCATTTATGTAAGAGGAGGTGTGGTTTGTTTCAGTTTCATAAGCAGAGTTCAACTACATATGATCCGTATGAGTAGGAAACACAGTTCTTTTTTCCAGGGTTTGCTCATTGTCCTTGCTGTATTGGAGACGCTGGAAAGAAGAGCTTGCTTCTTGTGTCAAAACAGAGTGTTTTACAGGGATGAGAACTCTGGTCTGAATTTGTCTTCAGAAACGGAGTTAAACCCCAGGATCTGTGTCTTCCTACAAGCAAGAGTTCATTTCTGGTAAACCAAGTGAATTTTCGGCTCAAAGGATTTTACACAGTTCTAGAACCCAATGCGATTATCACTATTAACTAAAGAGCATTTATGTAAGAGGAGCAGTGGTCTGTATCAGTTTCATAAGCAGAGTTGTTCAACATATGGTCCATATGAGTCGGAAACACAGTTCTTTCTTGAGGGCATGCTCATGGTTCTTACTGTATTGGATACCCTGAAAGGAAGAGCTTGCTTCTTGCATTTAAAAAGAGTTTGTTTCATGGATGAGAACTCTTGTCTGAATTTCCCTTCTAAACGGAGTTAAACCCCAGGATTTGTGTCTTCCTACAAGCAAGAGTTAATTTCTGGTAAACCCTGTGAATTTTGTGCTCAAATGATTTTATACAGTTCACGAACCAAACGCGATTCTCACTATTACCTAAAGAACATTTATGTAAGGGGAGCTCTTGTTTTATCAGTTTCATAAGAAGAGTTGAACCACATATGTTCCGTATAAGTATGAAGCACAGTTCTTTTTTCAGGGCATGCTCATGGTTCATGCTGTATTAGAGACTCTGGAAAGAAGAGCTTGCTTTTTCTTTAAAACAGACTGTGTTTCATGGATGAGAACTCTGGTCTGATTTTCCCTTCAGAAACTGAGTTAAACCCCAGTATCTGTGTCTTCCTACAAGCAAGAGTTCATTTCTAGTAAACCAAGTGAATTTTGCTCTCAAATGATTTTATAGAGATCAAAAACCCAATGTGATTCTCACTATTAACTAAAGATTATATTTTAAGAGTTGCTGTGGTTTGTATCAGCTTCATAAGCAGAGTTGTTCTACATATGGTCTGTATGAGTAGGAAACACAGTTCCTTTTTGAGGGCATGCTCATTGTTCTTACTGTATTGGAGACACTGGAAAGAACAGCTTGCTTCTTGCATTTAATCAGAGTTTGATTCATGGATGAGAACTCTTGTCTGAATTTCCCTTCTGAATCGGAGTTTAAACCAGGATCTGCGTCTTCCTACATGCAAGAGTTCATTTCTGGTAAACCCAGTGAATTTTGGGCTCAAATGATTTTACACAGTTCATGAACCCAACGCGATTCTCACTATTACCTAAAGAGCATTTATGTAAGGGGAGCTCTGGTTGTATCAGTTTCTTAAGCAGAGTTGAACTACATATGGTCCGTATAAGTATGAAACACAGTTCTTTTTTTCAGGGCATGCTCATGGTTCATGCTGTATTAGAGACTCTGGAAAGAAGAGCTTGCTTTTTGCTTTAAAACAGAGAGTGTTTCAGGGATGAGGACTCTGGTCTGATTTTCCCTTCAGACATTGAGTTAAACCCCAGGATCTGTGTCTTCCTACGAGCAAGAGTTCATTTCTGGTAAACCAAGAGATTTTTCGGCTCAAAAGATTTAACACAGTTCTTGATCCCAAAGCAATGATCACGATTAACTAAAGAGCATTTATGTAAGAGGAGCTGTGGTGTGTATCAGTTTGATAAGCAGAGTTGAACTACATATGATCTGTATGAGTAGGAAACACAGTTCTTTTTTAATAGGCATGCTCATGGTACTTGCTGTATTGGAGACGCTGGAAAGAAGAGCTTGCTTCTTGCATGAAAAAAAAGAGTGTGTTTCATGGATGAGAAGTCCGGTCTGAATTTGCCTTCAGAAATGGAGTTAAACCCGAGGATCTGTGTCTTCCTACAAGCAAGAGTTCATTTCTGGTAAACCAAGAGAATTTTTGGCTCCAATGATTTAACACCGTTCTAGAACCCAAAGCGATCACTATTAACTAAAGAGCATTTAGGTAAGATGAGCAGTGGTCTGTATCAGTTTCATAAGCAGAGTTGTTCTACATATGGTCCATATGAGTCAGACCCACAGTTCTTTTTTGAGGGCATGCTCATGGTTCTTACTGTATTGGAGACACTGAAAAGAAGAGCTTGCTTCTTGCATTTAAACAGAGTTTGTTTCATGGATGAGAACTCTTGTCTGAATTTCGCTTCTGAAACGGAGTTAAACCCCATGATCTGTGTCTTCCTACAAGCAAGAGTTCATTTCTGGTAAACCCAGTGAATTTTGGGCTCAAATGATTTTACACAGTTCATGAACCCAACGCGATTCTCACTATTACCTAAAGAGCATTTATGTAAGGGGAGCTCTGGTTGTATCAGTTTCTTAAGCAGAGTTGAACTACATATGGTCCGTATAAGTATAAACACAGTTCTTTTTTTCAGGGCATGCTCATGGTTCATGCTGTATTAGAGACTCTGGAAAGAAGAGCTTGCTTTTTCTTTAAAACAGAGTGTGTTTCAGGGATGAGAACTCTGGTCTGAATTTCCCTTCAGACACTGAGTTAAACCCCAGTATCTGTGTCTTCCTACAAGCAAGAGTTCATTTCTGGTAAACCAACAGAATTTTGGGCTCAAATGATTTTCCACAGTTCAAAAAACCAATGCGATTCTCCCTATTAACTAAAGAGCATTTATGTAAGAGGAGGTGTGGTTTGTTTCAGTTTCATAAGCAGAGTTCAACTACATATGATCCGTATGAGTAGGAAACACAGTTCTTTTTTCCAGGGTTTGCTCATTGTCCTTGCTGTATTGGAGACGCTGGAAAGAAGAGCTTGCTTCTTGTGTCAAAACAGAGTGTTTTACAGGGATGAGAACTCTGGTCTGAATTTGTCTTCAGAAACGGAGTTAAACCCCAGGATCTGTGTCTTCCTACAAGCAAGAGTTCATTTCTGGTAAACCAAGTGAATTTTCGGCTCAAAGGATTTTACACAGTTCTAGAACCCAATGCGATTATCACTATTAACTAAAGAGCATTTATGTAAGAGGAGCAGTGGTCTGTATCAGTTTCATAAGCAGAGTTGTTCAACATATGGTCCATATGAGTCGGAAACACAGTTCTTTCTTGAGGGCATGCTCATGGTTCTTACTGTATTGGAGACCCTGAAAGGAAGAGCTTGCTTCTTGCATTTAAAAAGAGTTTGTTTCATGGATGAGAACTCTTGTCTGAATTTCCCTTCTAAACGGAGTTAAACCCCAGGATTTGTGTCTTCCTACAAGCAAGAGTTAATTTCTGGTAAACCCTGTGAATTTTGTGCTCAAATGATTTTATACAGTTCACGAACCAAACGCGATTCTCACTATTACCTAAAGAACATTTATGTAAGGGGAGCTCTTGTTTTATCAGTTTCATAAGAAGAGTTGAACCACATATGTTCCGTATAAGTATGAAGCACAGTTCTTTTTTCAGGGCATGCTCATGGTTCATGCTGTATTAGAGACTCTGGAAAGAAGAGCTTGCTTTTTCTTTAAAACAGACTGTGTTTCATGGATGAGAACTCTGGTCTGATTTTCCCTTCAGAAACTGAGTTAAACCCCAGTATCTGTGTCTTCCTACAAGCAAGAGTTCATTTCTAGTAAACCAAGTGAATTTTGCTCTCAAATGATTTTATAGAGATCAAAAACCCAATGTGATTCTCACTATTAACTAAAGATTATATTTTAAGAGTTGCTGTGGTTTGTATCAGCTTCATAAGCAGAGTTGTTCTACATATGGTCTGTATGAGTAGGAAACACAGTTCCTTTTTGAGGGCATGCTCATTGTTCTTACTGTATTGGAGACACTGGAAAGAACAGCTTGCTTCTTGCATTTAATCAGAGTTTGTTTCATGGATGAGAACTCTTGTCTGAATTTCCCTTCTGAATCGGAGTTTAAACCAGGATCTGCGTCTTCCTACATGCAAGAGTTCATTTCTGGTAAACCCAGTGAATTTTGGGCTCAAATGATTTTACACAGTTCATGAACCCAACGCGATTCTCACTATTACCTAAAGAGCATTTATGTAAGGGGAGCTCTGGTTGTATCAGTTTCTTAAGCAGAGTTGAACTACATATGGTCCGTATAAGTATGAAACACAGTTCTTTTTTTCAGGGCATGCTCATGGTTCATGCTGTATTAGAGACTCTGGAAAGAAGAGCTTGCTTTTTGCTTTAAAACAGAGAGTGTTTCAGGGATGAGGACTCTGGTCTGATTTTCCCTTCAGACATTGAGTTAAACCCCAGGATCTGTGTCTTCCTACGAGCAAGAGTTCATTTCTGGTAAACCAAGAGATTTTTCGGCTCAAAAGATTTAACACAGTTCTTGATCCCAAAGCAATGATCACGATTAACTAAAGAGCATTTATGTAAGAGGAGCTGTGGTGTGTATCAGTTTGATAAGCAGAGTTGAACTACATATGATCTGTATGAGTAGGAAACACAGTTCTTTTTTAATAGGCATGCTCATGGTACTTGCTGTATTGGAGACGCTGGAAAGAAGAGCTTGCTTCTTGCATGAAAAAAAAGAGTGTGTTTCATGGATGAGAAGTCCGGTCTGAATTTGCCTTCAGAAATGGAGTTAAACCCGAGGATCTGTGTCTTCCTACAAGCAAGAGTTCATTTCTGGTAAACCAAGAGAATTTTTGGCTCCAATGATTTAACACCGTTCTAGAACCCAAAGCGATCACTATTAACTAAAGAGCATTTAGGTAAGATGAGCAGTGGTCTGTATCAGTTTCATAAGCAGAGTTGTTCTACATATGGTCCATATGAGTCAGACCCACAGTTCTTTTTTGAGGGCATGCTCATGGTTCTTACTGTATTGGAGACACTGAAAAGAAGAGCTTGCTTCTTGCATTTAAACAGAGTTTGTTTCATGGATGAGAACTCTTGTCTGAATTTCGCTTCTGAAACGGAGTTAAACCCCATGATCTGTGTCTTCCTACAAGCAAGAGTTCATTTCTGGTAAACCCAGTGAATTTTGGGCTCAAATGATTTTACACAGTTCATGAACCCAACGCGATTCTCACTATTACCTAAAGAGCATTTATGTAAGGGGAGCTCTGGTTGTATCAGTTTCTTAAGCAGAGTTGAACTACATATGGTCCGTATAAGTATAAACACAGTTCTTTTTTTCAGGGCATGCTCATGGTTCATGCTGTATTAGAGACTCTGGAAAGAAGAGCTTGCTTTTTCTTTAAAACAGAGTGTGTTTCAGGGATGAGAACTCTGGTCTGAATTTCCCTTCAGACACTGAGTTAAACCCCAGTATCTGTGTCTTCCTACAAGCAAGAGTTCATTTCTGGTAAACCAACAGAATTTTGGGCTCAAATGATTTTCCACAGTTCAAAAAACCAATGCGATTCTCCCTATTAACTAAAGAGCATTTATGTAAGAGGAGGTGTGGTTTGTTTCAGTTTCATAAGCAGAGTTCAACTACATATGATCCGTATGAGTAGGAAACACAGTTCTTTTTTCCAGGGTTTGCTCATTGTCCTTGCTGTATTGGAGACGCTGGAAAGAAGAGCTTGCTTCTTGTGTCAAAACAGAGTGTTTTACAGGGATGAGAACTCTGGTCTGAATTTGTCTTCAGAAACGGAGTTAAACCCCAGGATCTGTGTCTTCCTACAAGCAAGAGTTCATTTCTGGTAAACCAAGTGAATTTTCGGCTCAAATGATTTTACACAGTTCTAGAACCCAATGCGATTATCACTATTAACTAAAGAGCATTTATGTAAGAGGAGCAGTGGTCTGTATCAGTTTCATAAGCAGAGTTGTTCAACATATGGTCCATATGAGTCGGAAACACAGTTCTTTCTTGAGGGCATGCTCATGGTTCTTACTGTATTGGAGACCCTGAAAGGAAGAGCTTGCTTCTTGCATTTAAAAAGAGTTTGTTTCATGGATGAGAACTCTTGTCTGAATTTCCCTTCTAAACGGAGTTAAACCCCAGGATTTGTGTCTTCCTACAAGCAAGAGTTAATTTCTGGTAAACCCTGTGAATTTTGTGCTCAAATGATTTTATACAGTTCACGAACCAAACGCGATTCTCACTATTACCTAAAGAACATTTATGTAAGGGGAGCTCTTGTTTTATCAGTTTCATAAGAAGAGTTGAACCACATATGTTCCGTATAAGTATGAAGCACAGTTCTTTTTTCAGGGCATGCTCATGGTTCATGCTGTATTAGAGACTCTGGAAAGAAGAGCTTGCTTTTTCTTTAAAACAGACTGTGTTTCATGGATGAGAACTCTGGTCTGATTTTCCCTTCAGAAACTGAGTTAAACCCCAGTATCTGTGTCTTCCTACAAGCAAGAGTTCATTTCTAGTAAACCAAGTGAATTTTGCTCTCAAATGATTTTATAGAGATCAAAAACCCAATGTGATTCTCACTATTAACTAAAGATTATATTTTAAGAGTTGCTGTGGTTTGTATCAGCTTCATAAGCAGAGTTGTTCTACATATGGTCTGTATGAGTAGGAAACACAGTTCCTTTTTGAGGGCATGCTCATTGTTCTTACTGTATTGGAGACACTGGAAAGAACAGCTTGCTTCTTGCATTTAATCAGAGTTTGTTTCATGGATGAGAACTCTTGTCTGAATTTCCCTTCTGAATCGGAGTTTAAACCAGGATCTGCGTCTTCCTACATGCAAGAGTTCATTTCTGGTAAACCCAGTGAATTTTGGGCTCAAATGATTTTACACAGTTCATGAACCCAACGCGATTCTCACTATTACCTAAAGAGCATTTATGTAAGGGGAGCTCTGGTTGTATCAGTTTCTTAAGCAGAGTTGAACTACATATGGTCCGTATAAGTATGAAACACAGTTCTTTTTTTCAGGGCATGCTCATGGTTCATGCTGTATTAGAGACTCTGGAAAGAAGAGCTTGCTTTTTGCTTTAAAACAGAGAGTGTTTCAGGGATGAGGACTCTGGTCTGATTTTCCCTTCAGACATTGAGTTAAACCCCAGGATCTGTGTCTTCCTACGAGCAAGAGTTCATTTCTGGTAAACCAAGAGATTTTTCGGCTCAAAAGATTTAACACAGTTCTTGATCCCAAAGCAATGATCACGATTAACTAAAGAGCATTTATGTAAGAGGAGCTGTGGTGTGTATCAGTTTGATAAGCAGAGTTGAACTACATATGATCTGTATGAGTAGGAAACACAGTTCTTTTTTAATAGGCATGCTCATGGTACTTGCTGTATTGGAGACGCTGGAAAGAAGAGCTTGCTTCTTGCATGAAAAAAAAGAGTGTGTTTCATGGATGAGAAGTCCGGTCTGAATTTGCCTTCAGAAATGGAGTTAAACCCGAGGATCTGTGTCTTCCTACAAGCAAGAGTTCATTTCTGGTAAACCAAGAGAATTTTTGGCTCCAATGATTTAACACCGTTCTAGAACCCAAAGCGATCACTATTAACTAAAGAGCATTTAGGTAAGATGAGCAGTGGTCTGTATCAGTTTCATAAGCAGAGTTGTTCTACATATGGTCCATATGAGTCAGACCCACAGTTCTTTTTTGAGGGCATGCTCATGGTTCTTACTGTATTGGAGACACTGAAAAGAAGAGCTTGCTTCTTGCATTTAAACAGAGTTTGTTTCATGGATGAGAACTCTTGTCTGAATTTCGCTTCTGAAACGGAGTTAAACCCCATGATCTGTGTCTTCCTACAAGCAAGAGTTCATTTCTGGTAAACCCAGTGAATTTTGGGCTCAAATGATTTTACACAGTTCATGAACCCAACGCGATTCTCACTATTACCTAAAGAGCATTTATGTAAGGGGAGCTCTGGTTGTATCAGTTTCTTAAGCAGAGTTGAACTACATATGGTCCGTATAAGTATAAACACAGTTCTTTTTTTCAGGGCATGCTCATGGTTCATGCTGTATTAGAGACTCTGGAAAGAAGAGCTTGCTTTTTCTTTAAAACAGAGTGTGTTTCAGGGATGAGAACTCTGGTCTGAATTTCCCTTCAGACACTGAGTTAAACCCCAGTATCTGTGTCTTCCTACAAGCAAGAGTTCATTTCTGGTAAACCAACAGAATTTTGGGCTCAAATGATTTTCCACAGTTCAAAAAACCAATGCGATTCTCCCTATTAACTAAAGAGCATTTATGTAAGAGGAGGTGTGGTTTGTTTCAGTTTCATAAGCAGAGTTCAACTACATATGATCCGTATGAGTGGGAAACACAGTTCTTTTTTCCAGGGTTTGCTCATTGTCCTTGCTGTATTGGAGACGCTGGAAAGAAGAGCTTGCTTCTTGTGTCAAAACAGAGTGTTTTACAGGGATGAGAACTCTGGTCTGAATTTGTCTTCAGAAACGGAGTTAAACCCCAGGATCTGTGTCTTCCTACAAGCAAGAGTTCATTTCTGGTAAACCAAGTGAATTTTCGGCTCAAATGATTTTACACAGTTCTAGAACCCAATGCGATTATCACTATTAACTAAAGAGCATTTATGTAAGAGGAGCAGTGGTCTGTATCAGTTTCATAAGCAGAGTTGTTCAACATATGGTCCATATGAGTCGGAAACACAGTTCTTTCTTGAGGGCATGCTCATGGTTCTTACTGTATTGGAGACCCTGAAAGGAAGAGCTTGCTTCTTGCATTTAAAAAGAGTTTGTTTCATGGATGAGAACTCTTGTCTGAATTTCCCTTCTAAACGGAGTTAAACCCCAGGATTTGTGTCTTCCTACAAGCAAGAGTTAATTTCTGGTAAACCCTGTGAATTTTGTGCTCAAATGATTTTATACAGTTCACGAACCAAACGCGATTCTCACTATTACCTAAAGAACATTTATGTAAGGGGAGCTCTTGTTTTATCAGTTTCATAAGAAGAGTTGAACCACATATGTTCCGTATAAGTATGAAGCACAGTTCTTTTTTCAGGGCATGCTCATGGTTCATGCTGTATTAGAGACTCTGGAAAGAAGAGCTTGCTTTTTCTTTAAAACAGACTGTGTTTCATGGATGAGAACTCTGGTCTGATTTTCCCTTCAGAAACTGAGTTAAACCCCAGTATCTGTGTCTTCCTACAAGCAAGAGTTCATTTCTAGTAAACCAACAGAATTTTGGGCTCAAATGATTTTCCACAGTTCAAAAAACCAATGCGATTCTCAGTATTAACTAAAGAGCATTTATTTAAGAGTTCCTGTGGTTTGTATCAGCTTCATAAGCAGACTTGTTCTACATATGGTCTGTATGAGTAGGAAACACTGTTCTTTTTTGAGGGCATGCTTATGGTTCTTGGGGTATTGGAAATGCTGGAAAGAAGCACGTGCTTCTTGCGTGAAAACAGAGTGTGTTTCAGGGATGAGAACACTGGTTTGAACTTCCGTTCAGAAACGGATTTAAACCACAGGATCTGTGTCTTCCTACAAGCAAGAGTTCATTTCTGGTAAACCAAGTGTTTTTCGGCTCAATTGATTTTTCACCGTTCTAGAACCCAACCAGATTATCACTATTAACTAAAGAGCATTTATGTAAGAGGAGCTGTGCTTTGCCTCAGTTTAATAAGCAAATTTGAACTTCATATGGTCCATATGAGTAGGAAACACAGTTCTTTTTTTCTGGGAAATCTCATGGTTCTTACTGTTTTTGAGACGCTGGAAAGAAGATCTTGCTTCAAGCGTGAAAACAGAGTGTGTTTCATGGATGAGAACACTGGTCTGAATTTACCATCAGAATCAGAGTTAAACCCCAGGATCTGTATCTACTTACAAGCAAGAGTTCTTTTCTAGTTAACCAAGTGAATTTTGGGCTCAAATGATTTTACACAGTTCTAGAACCCAACGCGATCATCACTATTAACTAAAGAGCATTTATGTAAGAGGAGCTGTGGTCTGTATCAGTTTCATAAGCAGAGAACTACTATATATGGTCCGTATGAGTAGGAAACACAGTTCTTTTTTTCTGGGCATGCTCATGGTCCTTGCTGTATTGGAGACGCTGGAAAGAAGAGCTTGCTTCTTGTGTTAAAACAGAGTGTGATTCAGGGATGAGAACTCTGGTTTGAATTTCCCTTCAGAGATGGAGTTAAACCCCAGGATCTGTGTCTTTCTACAAGCAAGAGTTCATTTCTGGTAAACCCAGTGAATATTGTGCTCAAATGATTTTTCGCAGTTCACGAACCCAACGCGATTCTCCCTATTAACTAAAGACCATTTATGTAAGAGGAGGTGTTGTTTGTATCAGTTTCATAAGCATTGTTGAACTACATATGATCCGTATTAGTAGGAAACACAGTTCTTTTTTCCAGGGCTTGCTCATTGTCCTTGCTGTATTGGAGAGGCTGGAAAGAAGAGCTTGCTTCTTGTGTCAAAACAGAGTGTTTTTCAGGGATTAGAACTCTGGTCTGTATTTGTCTTCAGAAACGGAGTTAAACCCCAGGATCTGTGTCTTCCTACATGCAAGAGTTCATTTCTGGTAAACCAAGTGAATTTTCGGCTCAAATGATTTTACACAGTTCTAGAACCCAATGCGATTATCACTATTAACTATAGAATATTTATGTAAGAGGAGCAGTGGTCTGTATCAGTTTCATAAGCAGAGTTGTTCAACATATGGTCCATATGAGTCAGAAACACAGTTCTTTCTTGAGGGCATGCTCATTGTTCTTACTGTATTGGAGACATTGAAAAGAAGAGCTTGCTTCTTGCATTTAAAAAGAGTTTGTTTCATGGATGAGAACTCTTGTCTGAATATCCCTTCTGAAATGGAGTTAAACCCCAGGATCTGTGTCTTCCTACAAGCAAGAGTTCATTTCTGGTAAACCCAGTGAATTTTGGGCTCCAATGATTTTACACAGTTCACGAACCCAACGCGATTCTCACTATTATCTAAAGAGCATTTATTTAAGGGGAGCTCTGGTTTGTATCAGTTTCATAAGCAGAGTTGAACTACATATGGTCCGTATAAGTAGGAAACACAGTTCTTTTTTTCTAGGCATGCTCATGGTTCTTGCTGTATTGGAGACGCTGGAAAGAGGGTTTGCTTCTTGTATTAAAACAGAGTGTGTTTCAGGGATGAGAACTCTGGTCTGAATTTTCCTTCAGAAATGGAGTTAAACCAAAGGATCTGTGTCTTCCTACAAGCAAGAGTTCATTTCTGGTAAACCAACAGAATTTTGGGCTCAAATGATTTTCCACAGTTCAAAAAACCAATGCGATTCTCCCTATTACCTAAAGAGCATTTATGTAAGAGGAGGTGTGGTTTGTTTCAGTTTCATAAGCAGAGTTCAACTACATATGATTGTATAAGTAGGAAACACAGTTCTTTTTTGAGGGCATGCTCATGGTTCTTACTGTATTGGAGACCCTGAAAAGAAGAGCTTGCTTCTTGCATTTAAAAAGAGTTTGTTTCATGGATGAGAACTCTTGTCTGAATTTCCCTTCTGAAACGGAGTTAAACCCCAGGATTTGTGTCTTCCTACAAGCAAGAGTTCATTTCTGGTAAACCCAGTGAATTTTGTGCTCAAATGATTTTATACAGTTCACGAACCCAATGCGATTCTCACTATTACCTAAAGAACATTTATGTAAGGGGAGCTCTGGTTTTATCAGATTCATAAGCAGAGTTGAACTACATATTTTCCGTATAAGTATGAAACACAGTTCTTTTTTGCAGGGCATGCTCATGGTTCATGCTGTATTAGAGACTCGGGAAAGAAGAGCTTGCTTTTTCTTTAAAACAGACTGTGTTTCATGGATGAGAACTCTAGTCTGATTTTCCTTCAGAAACTGAGTTAAACCCAAGTATCTGTGTCTTCCTACAAGCAAGAGTTCATTTCTAGTAAACCATGGGAATTTTGCTCTCAAATGATTTTATAGAGATCAAAAACCCAATGTGATTCTCACTATTAACTAAAGATTATATTTTAAGAGTTGCTGTGGTTTGTATCAGCTTCATAAGCAGAGTTGTTCTACATATGGTCTGTATGAGTAGGAAACACAGTTCCTTTTTGAGGGCATGCTCATTGTTCTTACTGTATTGGAGACACTGGAAAGAAGATCTTGCTTCAAGCGTGAAAACAGAGTGTGTTTCATGGATTACAACACTGGTCTGAATTTACCATCAGAATCAGAGTTAATCCCCAGGATCTGTATCTACCTACAAGCAAGAGTTCTTTTCTAGTTAACCAAGTGAATTTTGGGCTCAAATGATTTTACACAGTTCTAGAACCCAACGCGATCATCACTATTAACTAAAGAGCATTTATGTAAGAGGAGCTGTGGCCTGTATCAGTTTCATAAGCAGAGAACTACTATATATGGTCCGTATGAGTAGGAAACACAGTTCTTTTTTTCTGGGCATGCTCATGGTCCTTGCTGTATTGGAGAGGCTGGAAAGAAGAGCTTGCTTCTTGTGTCAAAACAGAGTGTTTTTCAGGGATTAGAACTCTGGTCTGAATTTGTCTTCAGAAACGGAGTTAAACCCCAGGATCTGTGTCTTCCTACAAGCAAGAGTTCATTTCTGGTAAACCAAGTGAATTTTCGGCTCAAATGATTTTACACAGTCCTAGAACCCAATGCGATTATCAATATTAACTAACGAGCATTTATGTAAGAGGAGCAGTGGTCTGTATCAGTTTCATAAGCAGAGTTGTTCAACATATGGTCCATATGAGTCGGAAACACAGTTCTTTCTTGAGGGCATGCTCATTGTTCTTACTGTATTGGAGACACTGAAAAGAAGAGCTTGCTTCTTGCATTTAAAAAGAGTTTGTTTCATGGATGAGAACTCTATTCTGAATATCCCTTCTGAAATGGAGTTAAACCCCAGGATCTGTGTCTTCCTACAAGCAAGAGTTCATTTCTGGTAAACCCAGTTAATTTTGGGCTCCAATGATTTTACACAGTTCACGAACCCAACGCGATTCTCACTATTATCTAAAGAGCATTTATGTAAGGGGAGCTCTGGTTTGTATCAGTTTCATAAGCAGAGTTGAACTACATATGGTCGGTATAACTATGAAACACAGTTCTTTTTTTCAGGGCATGCTCCTGGTTCATGCTCTATTAGAGACTCTGGAAAGAAGAGCTTGCTTTTTCTTTAAAACAGACTGTGTTTCAAGGATGAGAACTCTGGTCTGATTTTCCCTTCAGACACTGAGCTAAACCCCAGTATTTGTGTCTTCCTACAAGCAAGAGTTCATTTCTGGTAAACCAAGTGAATTTTGCTCTCAAATGATTTTACACAGTTCAAAAACCCAATGTGATTCTCACTATAACTAAAGATTATTTATTTAAGAGTTACTGTGGTTTGTATCAGCTTCATAAGCAGAGATGTTCTACATATGGTCTGTATGAGTAGGAAACACAGTTCTTTTTTGAGGGCATGCTCATGGTTCTTACTGTATTGGAGACACTGAAAAGAAGAGCTTGGTTCTTGCATTTAATCAGAGTTTGTTTCGTGGATGAGAACTCTTGTCTGAATTTCCCTTCTGAAACGGAGTTAAACACCAGGATCTGTGTCTTCCTACAAGCAAGATTTCATTTTTGGTAAACCCAGTGAATTTTGGGCTCAAATTATTTTACAGAGTTCACGGCCCAACGTGATTCTCACTATTACCTAAAGAACATTTATGTAAGGGGAGTTCTGGTTGTATCAGTTTCATAAGCAGGGTTGAACTACAAATGATCCGTATTAGTAGGAAACACAGTTCTTTTTTTCTAGGCATGCTCATGGTTCTTGCTGTATTGGAGACGCTGGAAAGAGGGATTGCTTCTTGTATTAAAACAGAGTGTGTTTCAGGGATGAGAACTCTGGTCTGAATTTTCCTTCAGAAATCGAGTTAAACCACAGGATCTGTGTCTTACTACAAGCAAGAGTCATTTCTGGTAAACCCAGTGAATATTGTGTTCAAATGATTTTTCGCAGTTCACGAACCCATCGCGATTCTCCCTATTAACTAAAGAGCATTTATGTAAAAGGAGGTGTGGTTTGTTTCAGTTTCATAAGCAGAGTTCAACTACATATGATCCGTATGAGTAGGAAACACAGTTCTTTTTTCCAGGGTTTGCTCATTGTCCTTGCTGTATTGGAGACGCTGGAAAGAAGAGCTTGCTTCTTGTGTCAAAACAGAGTGTTTTACAGGGATGAGAACTCTGGTCTGAATTTGTCTTCAGAAACGGAGTTAAACCCCAGGATCTGTGTCTTCCTACATGCAAGAGTTCATTTCTGGTAAACCAAGTGAATTTTCGGCTCAAATGATTTTACACAGTTCTAGAACCCAATGCGATTATCATTATTAACTAAAGAGCATTTATGTAAGAGGAGCAGTGGTCTGTATCAGTTTCATAAGCAGAGTTGTTCAACCTACGGTGCATATGAGAAGGAAACACAGTTCTTTTTTGAGGGCATGCTCATGGTTCTTACTGTATTGGAGACCCTGAAAAGAAGAGCTTGCTTCTTGCATTTAAAAAGAGTTTGTTTCATGGATGAGAACACTTGTCTGAATTATCCTTCTGAAACGGAGTTAAACCCCAGGGTCTGTGACTTCCTACAAGCAAGAGTTCATTTCTGGTAAACCCAGTGAATTTTGGACTCCAATGATTTTACACAGTTCACGAACCCAACGTGATTCTCACTATTACCTAAAGAACGTTTATGTAAGGGGAGCTCTGGTTGTATCAGTTTCATAAGCAGGGTTGAACAACATATGATCTGTATGAGTAGGAAACACAGTTCTTTTTTTCTAGGCATGCTCATGGTTCTTGCTGTATTGGAGACGCTGGAAAGAAGAGATTGCTTCCTGTGTTAAAACACAGTGTGTTTCAGGGATGAGAACTCTGGTCTGATTTTCCCTTCAGAAACAGAGTTAAACCCCAGTATCTGTGTCTTCCTACAAGCAAGAGTTCATTTCTGGTAAACCAAGTGAATTTTGCTCTCAATTGATTTTTTAGAGATCAAAAACCCAATGTGATTCTCAGTATTAACTAAAGATTGTATTTTAAGAGTTACTGTGGTTTGTATCAGCTTCATAAGCAGAGATGTTCTACATATGGTCTGTATGAGTAGGAAACACAGTTCTTTTTTGAGGGCATGCTCATGGTTCTTACTGTATTGGAGACACTGAAAAGAAGAGCTTGGTTCTTGCATTTAATCAGAGTTTGTTTCGTGGATGAGAACTCTTGTCTGAATTTCCCTTCTGAAACGGAGTTAAACACCAGGATCTGTGTCTTCCTACAAGCAAGATTTCATTTTTGGTAAACCCAGTGAATTTTGGGCTCAAATTATTTTACAGAGTTCACGGCCCAACGTGATTCTCACTATTACCTAAAGAACATTTATGTAAGGGGAGTTCTGGTTGTATCAGTTTCATAAGCAGGGTTGAACTACAAATGATCCGTATTAGTAGGAAACACAGTTCTTTTTTTCTAGGCATGCTCATGGTTCTTGCTGTATTGGAGACGCTGGAAAGAGGGATTGCTTCTTGTATTAAAACAGAGTGTGTTTCAGGGATGAGAACTCTGGTCTGAATTTTCCTTCAGAAATCGAGTTAAACCACAGGATCTGTGTCTTACTACAAGCAAGAGTCATTTCTGGTAAACCCAGTGAATATTGTGTTCAAATGATTTTTCGCAGTTCACGAACCCATCGCGATTCTCCCTATTAACTAAAGAGCATTTATGTAAAAGGAGGTGTGGTTTGTTTCAGTTTCATAAGCAGAGTTCAACTACATATGATCCGTATGAGTAGGAAACACAGTTCTTTTTTCCAGGGTTTGCTCATTGTCCTTGCTGTATTGGAGACGCTGGAAAGAAGAGCTTGCTTCTTGTGTCAAAACAGAGTGTTTTACAGGGATGAGAACTCTGGTCTGAATTTGTCTTCAGAAACGGAGTTAAACCCCAGGATCTGTGTCTTCCTACATGCAAGAGTTCATTTCTGGTAAACCAAGTGAATTTTCGGCTCAAATGATTTTACACAGTTCTAGAACCCAATGCGATTATCATTATTAACTAAAGAGCATTTATGTAAGAGGAGCAGTGGTCTGTATCAGTTTCATAAGCAGAGTTGTTCAACCTACGGTGCATATGAGAAGGAAACACAGTTCTTTTTTGAGGGCATGCTCATGGTTCTTACTGTATTGGAGACCCTGAAAAGAAGAGCTTGCTTCTTGCATTTAAAAAGAGTTTGTTTCATGGATGAGAACACTTGTCTGAATTATCCTTCTGAAACGGAGTTAAACCCCAGGGTCTGTGACTTCCTACAAGCAAGAGTTCATTTCTGGTAAACCCAGTGAATTTTGGACTCCAATGATTTTACACAGTTCACGAACCCAACGTGATTCTCACTATTACCTAAAGAACGTTTATGTAAGGGGAGCTCTGGTTGTATCAGTTTCATAAGCAGGGTTGAACAACATATGATCTGTATGAGTAGGAAACACAGTTCTTTTTTTCTAGGCATGCTCATGGTTCTTGCTGTATTGGAGACGCTGGAAAGAAGAGATTGCTTCCTGTGTTAAAACACAGTGTGTTTCAGGGATGAGAACTCTGGTCTGATTTTCCCTTCAGAAACAGAGTTAAACCCCAGTATCTGTGTCTTCCTACAAGCAAGAGTTCATTTCTGGTAAACCAAGTGAATTTTGCTCTCAATTGATTTTTTAGAGATCAAAAACCCAATGTGATTCTCAGTATTAACTAAAGATTGTATTTTAAGAGTTGCTGTGATTTGTATCAGCTTCATAAGCAGAGTTGTTCTACATATGATCTGTATGAGTAGGAAACACAGTTCTTTTTTGAGGGCATGGTCATTGTTCTTACTGTATTGGAGACACTGGAAAGAAGAGCTTGCTTCTTACGTTAAAACAGAGTGTTTTTCAGGGATGTGAACTCTGGTCTGATTTTTCCTTCAGACACTGAGTTAAACCCCAGGATCTGTGTCTTCCTACAAGCAAGAGTTCATTTCTGGTAAAACCAGAGAATTTTCGGCTCAAATGATTTAACACAGTTCTAGAACCCAAAGCGATTATCACTATTAACTAAAGAGAATTTATGTAAGAGGAGCAGTGGTCTGTATCAGTTTCATAAGCAGAGTTGTTCTACATATGGTCCGTATGAGTAGGAAACACAGTTCTTTTTTTCTGGGCATGCTCATGGTCCTTGCTTTATTGGAGACTCTGGAAAGAAGAGCTTGCTTCTTGCGTTAAAACAGAGTGTGTTTCAGGGATGAGAACTCTGGTTTGAATTTCCCTTCAGAAACGGAGTTAAACCCCAGGAACTGTGTCTTCCTACAAGCAAGAGTTCATTTCTGCTAAACCCAGTGAATATTGTGCTCAAATGATTTTTCGCAGTTCATGAACCCAACGCGATTCTCCCTATTAACTAAAGAGCATTTATGTAAGAGGAGGTGTGGTTTTTTCAGATTCATAAGCAGAGTTGAACTACATATGATCCGTATGAATAGGAAGCACAGTTCTTTTTTCAGGGCTTGCTCATTGTCCTTGCTGTATTGGAGACGCTGGAAAGAAGAGCTTGCTTCTTGCGTTAAAACAGAGTTTGTTTCATGGATGAGTACTCTGCTCTGAATTTCCCTTCTGAAACGGAGTTAAACCCCAGGATCTGTGTCTCCTACAAGCAAGAGTTCATTTCTGGTAAACCCAGTGAATTTTGGGCTCAAATGATTTTTCGCAGTCACGAACCCAACGCGCTTTTCACCATATCTAAAGAGCATTTATGTAAGAGGAGCTCTGGTTTGTATCAGTTTCATAAGCAGAGTAGAACTACATATCATCCATATGAGTAGGAAACACAGTTCTTTTTCCTGGGCTTGCTCATTGTCCTTGCTATAATGGAGACGCTGGAAAGAATAGCTTGCTTCTTGTGTTAAAACAGAGTGTCTTTCAGGGATGAGAACTCTGGTCTTAATTTCCCTTCAGAAACGGAGTTAAACCCCATGATCTGTGTCTTCCTACAAGCAAGAGTTTATTTCTGGTAAACCAAGAAAATTTTTGGTTCAAATGATTTAACACAGTTCTAGATCCCAAAGCGATTATCACTATTAACTAAAGAGCATTTATGTAAGAGGAGCTGTGGTGTGTATCAGTTTCATAAGCAGAGTTGTTCAACATATGGTCCATATGAGTCGGAAACACAGTTCTTTCTTGAGGGCATGCTCATTGTTCTTACTGTATTAGAGACCTTGAAAAGAAGAGCTTGCTTCTTGCATTTAAAAAGAGTTTGTTTCATGGATGAGAACTCTTGTCTGAATTTCCCTTCTGAAACGGAGTTAAACCCCAGGATTTGTGTCTTCCTACAAGCAAGAGTTCATTTCTGGTAAACCCAGTGAATTTTGGGCTCAAATGATTTTATACAGTTCACGAACCCAACGCGATTCTCACTATTACCTAAAGAACATTTATGTAAGGGGAGCTCTGGTTTTATCAGTTTCATAAGCAGAGTTTAACTACATATGTTCCGTATAAGTATGAAACACAGTTCTTTTTTGCAGGGCAGGCTCATGGTTCATGCTGTATTAGAGACTCTGGAAAGAAGAGCTTGCTTTTTCTTTAAAACAGAATGTGTTTCATGGATGAGAACTCTAGTCTGATTTTCCCTTCAGAAACTGAGTTAAAACCCAGTATCTGTGTCTTCCTACAAGCAAGAGTTCATTTCTAGTAAACCAAGTGAATTTTGCTCTCAAATGATTTTATAGAGATCAAAATACCAATGTGATTCTCACTATTAACTAAAGATTATATTTTAAGAGTTGCTGTGGTTTGTATCAGCTTCATAAGCAGAGTTGTTCTACATATGATCTGTATGAGTAGGAAACACAGTTCTTTTTTGAGGGCATGGTCATTGTTCTTACTGTATTGGAGACACTGGAAAGAAGAGCTTGCTTCTTACGTTAAAACAGAGTGTTTTTCAGGGATGTGAACTCTGGTCTGATTTTTACTTCAGACACTGAGTTAAACCCCAGGATCTGTGTCTTCCTACAAGCAAGAGTTCATTTCTGGTAAAACCAGTTAATATTGTGCTCAAATGATTTTTCTGAGTTCACGAACCCAACGCGATTCTCCCTATTAACTAAAGACCATTTATGTAAGAGGAGGTGTTGTTTGTATCAGTTTCATAAGCAGAGTTGAACTACATATGATCCGTATTAGTAGGAAACACAGTTCTTTGTTCCAGGGCTTGCTCATTGTCCTTGCTGTATTGGAGAGGCTGGAAAGAAGAGCTTGCTTCTTGTGTCAAAACAGAGTGTTTTTCAGGGATTAGAACTCTGGTCTGTATTTGTCTTCAGAAACGGAGTTAAACCCCAGGATCTGTGTCTTCCTACAAGCAAGAGTTCATTTCTGGTAAACCAAGTGAATTTTCGGCTCAAATGATTTTACACAGTTCTAGAACCCAATGCGATTATCACTATTAACTATAGAATATTTATGTAAGAGGAGCAGTGGTCTGTATCAGTTTCATAAGCAGAGTTGTTCAACATATGGTCCATATGAGTCAGAAACACAGTTCTTTCTTGAGGGCATGCTCATTGTTCTTACTGTATTGGAGACATTGAAAAGAAGAGCTTGCTTCTTGCATTTAAAAAGAGTTTGTTTCATGGATGAGAACTCTTGTCTGAATATCCCTTCTGAAAT
Source organism: Onychomys arenicola (assembly GCA_949786405.1). Classification (NCBI taxonomy): domain Eukaryota; kingdom Metazoa; phylum Chordata; class Mammalia; order Rodentia; family Cricetidae; genus Onychomys; species Onychomys arenicola. The sequence goes on along the minus strand of CATKUM010000061.1, from coordinate 788,884 downwards.
GGAGTTAAACCCCAGGATCTGTGTCTTCCTACAAGCAAGAGTTCATTTCTGGTAAACCAACAGAATTTTGGGCTCAAATGATTTTCCACAGTTCAAAAAACCAATGCGATTCTCCCTATTAACTAAAGAGCATTTATGTAAGAGGAGGTGTGGTTTGTTTCAGTTTCATAAGCAGAGTTCAACTACATATGATCCGTATGAGTAGGAAACACAGTTCTTTTTTGAGGGCATGCTCATGGTTCTTACTGTATTGGAGACCCTGAAAAGAAGAGCTTGCTTCTTGCATTTAAAAAGAGTTTGTTTCATGGATGAGAACTCTTGTCTGAATTTCCCTTCTGAAACGGAGTTAAACCCCAGGATTTGTGTCTTCCTACAAGCAAGAGTTCATTTCTGGTAAACCCAGTGAATTTTGTGCTCAAATGATTTTATACAGTTCACGAACCCAATGCGATTCTCACTATTACCTAAAGAACATTTATGTAAGAGGAGCTCTGGTTTTATCAGATTCATAGGCAGAGTTGAACTACATATTTTCCGTATAAGTATGAAACACAGTTCTTTTTTGCAGGGCATGCTCATGGTTCATGCTGTATTAGAGACTCGGGAAAGAAGAGCTTGCTTTTTCTTTAAAACAGACTGTGTTTCATGGATGAGAACTCTAGTCTGATTTTCCTTCAGAAACTGAGTTAAACCCAAGTATCTGTGTCTTCCTACAAGCAAGAGTTCATTTCTAGTAAACCAAGTGAATTTTGCTCTCAAATGATTTTATAGAGATCAAAAACCCAATGTGATTCTCACTATTAACTAAAGATTATATTTTAAGAGTTGCTGTGGTTTGTATCAGCTTCATAAGCAGAGTTGTTCTACATATGGTCTGTATGAGTAGGAAACACAGTTCCTTTTTGAGGGCATGCTCATTGTTCTTACTGTATTGGAGACACTGGAAAGAAGATCTTGCTTCAAGCGTGAAAACAGAGTGTGTTTCATGGATTACAACACTGGTCTGAATTTACCATCAGAATCAGAGTTAATCCCCAGGATCTGTATCTACCTACAAGCAAGAGTTCTTTTCTAGTTAACCAAGTGAATTTTGGGCTCAAATGATTTTACACAGTTCTAGAACCCAACGCGATCATCACTATTAACTAAAGAGCATTTATGTAAGAGGAGCTGTGGCCTGTATCAGTTTCATAAGCAGAGAACTACTATATATGGTCCGTATGAGTAGGAAACACAGTTCTTTTTTTCTGGGCATGCTCATGGTCCTTGCTGTATTGGAGACGCTGGAAAGAAGAGCTTGCTTCTTGTGTCAAAACAGAGTGTTTTTCAGGGATTAGAACTCTGGTCTGTATTTGTCTTCAGAAACGGAGTTAAACCCCAGGATCTGTGTCTTCCTACAAGCAAGAGTTCATTTCTGGTAAACCAAGTGAATTTTCGGCTCAAATGATTTTACACAGTCCTAGAACCCAATGCGATTATCAATATTAACTAACGAGCATTTATGTAAGAGGAGCAGTGGTCTGTATCAGTTTCATAAGCAGAGTTGTTCAACATATGGTCCATATGAGTCGGAAACACAGTTCTTTCTTGAGGGCATGCTCATTGTTCTTACTGTATTGGAGACACTGAAAAGAAGAGCTTGCTTCTTGCATTTAAAAAGAGTTTGTTTCATGGATGAGAACTCTATTCTGAATATCCCTTCTGAAATGGAGTTAAACCCCAGGATCTGTGTCTTCCTACAAGCAAGAGTTCATTTCTGGTAAACCCAGTTAATTTTGGGCTCCAATGATTTTACACAGTTCACGAACCCAACGCGATTCTCACTATTATCTAAAGAGCATTTATGTAAGGGGAGCTCTGGTTTGTATCAGTTTCATAAGCAGAGTTGAACTACATATGGTCGGTATAACTATGAAACACAGTTCTTTTTTTCAGGGCATGCTCCTGGTTCATGCTCTATTAGAGACTCTGGAAAGAAGAGCTTGCTTTTTCTTTAAAACAGACTGTGTTTCAAGGATGAGAACTCTGGTCTGATTTTCCCTTCAGACACTGAGCTAAACCCCAGTATCTGTGTCTTCCTACAAGCAAGAGTTCATTTCTGGTAAACCAAGTGAATTTTGCTCTCAAATGATTTTACACAGTTCAAAAACCCAATGTGATTCTCACTATAACTAAAGATTATTTATTTAAGAGTTACTGTGGTTTGTATCAGCTTCATAAGCAGAGATGTTCTACATATGGTCTGTATGAGTAGGAAACACAGTTCTTTTTTGAGGGCATGCTCATGGTTCTTACTGTATTGGAGACACTGAAAAGAAGAGCTTGGTTCTTGCATTTAATCAGAGTTTGTTTCGTGGATGAGAACTCTTGTCTGAATTTCCCTTCTGAAACGGAGTTAAACACCAGGATCTGTGTCTTCCTACAAGCAAGAGTTCATTTTTGGTAAACCCAGTGAATTTTGGGCTCAAATTATTTTACAGAGTTCACGGCCCAACGTGATTCTCACTATTACCTAAAGAACATTTATGTAAGGGGAGTTTTGGTTGTATCAGTTTCATAAGCAGGGTTGAACTACAAATGATCCGTATTAGTAGGAAACACAGTTCTTTTTTTCTAGGCATGCTCATGGTTCTTGCTGTATTGGAGACGCTGGAAAGAGGGATTGCTTCTTGTATAAAAACAGAGTGTGTTTCAGGGATGAGAACTCTGGTCTGAATTTTCCTTCAGAAATCGAGTTAAACCACAGGATCTGTGTCTTCCTACAAGCAAGAGTTCATTTCTGGTAAACCCAGTGAATTTTGGGCTCCAAAGGTTTTACACAGTTCAAAAACACAATGCGATTCTCACTATTAACTAAACAGCATTTATTTAAGACGTGCTGTGGTTTGTACCAGTTTCTTAAGCAGACTTATTCTACATATGGTCTGTATGAGTAGTAAACATAGTTCTTTTTTGAGATCATGCTCATGGTTCTTGCTGTATTGGAGACGCTGGAAAGAAGAGCTTGCTTCTTGTGTCAAAACAGAGTGTTTTTCAGGGATGAGAACGCTGGTCTGAATTTGTCTTTAGAAACGGAGTTAAACCCCAGGATCTGTGTCTTCATACAAGCAAGAGTTCATTTCTGGTAAACCAAGTGAATTTTCGGCTCAAATGATCTTACACAGTTTTAGAACCCAATGCGGTTATCACTATTAACTAACGAGCATTTATGTAAGAGGAGCAGTGGTCTGTATCAGTTTCATAAGCAGAGTTGAACTACATATGGTCCGTATGAGTAGGAAACAAAGTTCTTCTTTTCTGGGCATGCGCATGGTTCTTGCTGTATTTGAGACGCTGGAAAGATAGGTATGCTTCTTGCATTAAAATAGAGTGTGTTTCATGGATGAGAACACTGGTCTGAATTTCCCTTCAGAAACGGAGTTAAACCAGAAGATCTGTGTCTTCCTACAAGCAAGAGTTCATTTCTGTTAAACCAAGTGAATTTTCGGCTCAAATGATTTTACACAGTTCTAGAACCCAATGCGGTTATCACTATTAACTAACGAGCATTTATGTAAGACGAGCAGTAGTCTGTATCAGTTCCATAAGCAGAGTGGAACTACATATTTTCCGTATGAGTAGGAAACACAGTTCTTTTTTTCTGGGCATGCGCATGGTTCTTGCTGTATTGGAGACGCTGGAAAGAAGAGCTTGCTTCTTGCGTTAAAATACAGTGTGTTTCATGGATGAGAACACTGGTCTGAATTTCCCTTCAGAAACGGAGTTAAACCCCAGTGTCAATGTATTCCTACCATTAGAGTTCATTTCTGGTAAACCCAGTGAATATAGGGCTCAAATGATTTTTCCAAGTTCACGAACCCAACGCCATTCTCACTATTAACTAAAGAGCATTTATGTAAGAGGATCTGTTGTTTGTATCAGATTACTAAGCAGAGTTTTACTACATATGGTCCATATGAGTAGGAAACACAGTTCTTTTTTTCAGGCCATGCTCATGGTTCTTGCTGTATTTTAGACTCTGGAAAGAAGAGCTTGCTTCTTGCGTTAAAGCAGAGTGTGTTTCAGGGATGAGAACTATGGTCTGAATTTCCCTTCAGAAATGGAGTTAAACCCCAGGATCTGTGTCTTCCTACAAGCAAGAGTTCATTTCTGGTAAAGCAATTTAATTTTCGGCTCAAATGATTTTTCGCAGTTCTCCAACCCAAAACGATTCATACTATTAAGTAAAGAGCATTTATGTAAGAGGAGCTGTGGTTTGTATCAGTTTCATAAGCAGAGTTAAACTACATATGGGCCTTATGAGTAGGAAACACAGTTCTTTTTTTTGGGCATGCTCATGGTTCTTGATGTATTGGAGCCTCTGGAAAGAAGAGCTTGCTTCTTGCGTAAAAACAGAGTGTGTTTCATGGATGAGAACTCTGGTCTGAATTTCCCTTCAGAAACGGAGTTAAACCCCAGGATCAGTGTCTTCCTACAAGCAAGAGTTCATTTCTGGTAAACCCAGTGAATTTTGGGCTCAAATGATTTTTTGCAGTTCAGGAACCCAACGCGATTCTCACTATTATCTAAAGAGCATTTATTTAAGAGGAGGTGTGGTTTGTATCAGTTTCATAAGCAGAGTTGAACTACATATGGTCTGTATGAGTAGGAAACAAGTTCTTTTTTTCAGGCCATGCTCATGCTTCGTGCTATATTTTAGACCGTGGAAAGTAGAGCTTGCTTCTTCGTTTAAACAGAGTGTGTTTCAGGGATGAGAACTCTGGTCTGAATTTCCCTGTAGAAAAGGAGTTAAACCCCAGGATATGTGTCTTCCTACAATCAAGAGTTCATTTCTGGTAAACCCAGTGAATTTTGGGCTCAAATGATTTTTCGCAATTCAGGAACCCATCACTATTCCCACTATGAAATAAAGAGCAATTATGTAAGAGGAGGTGTGGTCTGTATCAGTTTCGAAAGCAGAATTGATCTAAATATGGTCCGTATGAATAGGTAACACAGTTCTTTTTTTCAGGCCATGCTCATGGTTCTTGCTGTATTTTAGACTCTGGAAAAAAGAGCTTGCTTATTCGTTAAAACAGAGTGTGTTTCGGGGATGAGAACTCTGGTATGAATTTCCCTGCAGAAACGGAGTTAAACCCCAGGATCTGTGTCTTCCTACAGGCAAGAGTTCATTTCTGGTAAACCCAGTGATTTGGGGGTTAAATGATTTTTCGCAGTTCAGGAACCCAACATGATTCTCACTATTAACTAAAGTGGATTTATGTAAGAGGAACTGTGGTTTGTATCATTTTCATAAGCAGAGTTGAACTACATATGGTCTGTATGAGTCGGAAACACAGTTCCTTTTTTTCTGGCCATGCTCATGGTTCTTACAATATTATAGACACTGGAAAGAAGAGGATGATTCTTGCCTTAAAACACTGTGTTTTTCAGGGATGAGAACTCTGGTCTGAATTTGCCTTCAGAATCGGAGTTAAACTCCAAGATCAGTGTCTTCCTACAAGCAAGAGTTCATTTCTGGTAAACACAGTGAATTTTGTGCTCAAATGATTTTTCGCAGATCACGAACCCAACATGATTCTCACTATTAACAAAAGAGCATTTATGTAAGAGGACCCGTGGTTTTTATCAGTTTCATAAGTAGAATTGAACTACATAAGTTCCTTATGAGTAGGAAACACAGTTCATTTTTTCATGGCATGCTCATGGTTCTTGCTGTAATTTAGACTCTGGAAAGAAGAACTTGCTTCTTCTGTTATAACAGAGTGTGTTTCAGGGATGAGAACTCTGGTCTGAATTTTCCTTCAGAAACGGAGTTAAACCCCAGGATCTGTGTCTTCCTAAAAGTAAGAGTTCAGTTCTGGTAAACCCAGTGAATTTTGGACTCAAATGATTTTTCGCAATTCAGGAACCCATCGCTATTCTCACTATGAAATAAAGAGCAATTATGTAAGAGGAGGTGTGGTCTGTATCAGTTTCGAAAGCAGAGTTGATCTAAATATGGTCCGTATGAATAGGAAACACACTTCCTTTTTTTCAGGCCATGCTCAAGGTTCTTGCTGTATTTTAGACTCTGGAAAAAAGAGCTTGCTTCTTCATTAAAACAGAGTGTGTTTCAGGGATGAGAACTCTGGTCTGAATTTCCCTTCATTAACGGAGTTGAACCCCAGGATCTGTGTCTTCCTACCAGCCAGAGTTCAGTCCTGGTAAACCCAGTGAATTTTGGGCTCAATGATATTTCACAGTTCAGGAACCCAACGCTATTCTCACTATTAACTAAAGAGCATTTATGTAAGTGGCGGTGTGGTCTGTATCAGTTTCATAAGCAGAGTTGAACTACATATGGTCTGTATGAATAGGAAACACAGTTCTTTTTTTCAGGCCATGTTCATGGTTCTTACTGTATATTAGACTCTGGAAAGAAGAGCTTGCTTCTTCATTTAAACAGAGTGTGTTTCAGGGATGAGAACTCTGGTCTGAATTTCCCTGCAGAAATGGTGTTAAACCCCAGGATCTGTGTCTTTCTACAAGCAAGAGTTCATTTCTGGTAAACCCAGTGATTTTTGGGCTCAAATGATTTTTCGCAGTTCATGAACCCAACATGTTTCTCACTATTAACTAAAGAGGATTTATGAAAGAGGAGCTTGTTTTGTATCAGTTTCATAAGCAGAGTTGAACTACATATGGTCTGTATGAGTCGGAAACACAGTACTTTTTTTCTGGGCATGCTCATCTTTCTTACTATATTGGAGACGCTGGAAAGAAGAGGATGATTATTGCCTTAAAACAGAGTGTTTTTCAGGGATGAGAACTCTGGTCTGAATTTGCCTTCAGAAACGGAGTTAAACACCAGGATCTGTGTCTTCCTGTAAGCAAGAGTTCATTTCTGGTAAACCCAGTAAATTTTGGGCTCAAATGATTTTTCGCATTTCACGAACCCAACATGATTCTCCCTATTAACTAAAGAGGATTTATGTAAGAGGATCTGTGGTTTGTATCAATTTCATAAGCAGAGTTGAACTACATATGGTCTGTATGAGTTGGAAACACAGTTCTTTTTTTCTAGGCATGCTCATTTTTCTTACTATATTGGAGACGCAGGAAAGAAGAGCTTACTTCTTGCGTTATAACAGAGTGTTTTTCAGGGATGAGAACTCTGGTCTGAATTTACATTCAGAAACCGAGTTAAACCCCAGGATCAGTGTCTTCCTGCAAGCAAGAGTTCAGTTCTGGTAAACCCAGTGAATTATGGGCTCAAATGATTTTTCACAGTTCAGGAACCCAACGCTACTCTCACAATTAACTAAAGAGAATTTATTTATTTAGAGGTGTGGTCTGTATCAGTTTCATAAGCATAATTGATAAACATATGGTACATATGACTAGGAAACACAGTTCTTTTTTTCAGGGCATGCTCATGGTTCTTGCTGTATTTTAGACTCTGGAAAGAAGAGCTTGCTTCTTGCGTTATAACAGAGTGTGTTTCAGGGATGAGAAATCTGGTCTGAATTTCCCTTCAGAAACGGAGTTAAGCCCCAGGATCTGTGTCTTCCTACAAGCAAGTTCATTTCTGTTAAACACAGTGAATTTTGGGTTCAAATGATTTTTTGCAGTTCACGCACCCAACATGATTCTCACTATTAACTAAAGAGCATTTATGTAAGAGGAGCCGTGGTTTGTATCAGTTTCATAAGCAGAGTTGAACTACATATGGTCCTTATGAGTAGGAAACACAGGTCTTTTTTTCAGGGCATGCTCATGGTTCTTGCTCTATTTTAGACTCTGGAAAGAAGAGCTTGCTTCTTGCGTTATAACAGAGTGTGTCTTAGGGATGAGAACTCTGGTATGAATTTCCCTTCAGAAACGGAGTTAAATACCAGGATCTGTGTCTCCCTACAAGCAAGAGTCCATTTCTGGTTAACCCAGTGAATTTTTGGCTGAAATGATTTTTTTCAGTTCACGAACCCAACACGATTCTCAGTATTAACTAAAGAGCATTAATGTAAGAGGAGCTGTGGTTTGTATCAGTTTCATAAGCAGAGTTGAACTACATATGGTCCATATGAGTAGGAAACACAGTTCTTTTTTTCTGGGCATGCTCATGTTTCTTACTATATGGAGACGCTGGAAAGAAGTGGATGATTCTTGCCTTAAAACAGAGTGTTTTTCAGGGTTGAGAAATCTGGTCTGAATTTGCCTTCATAAACGGAGTTAAACTCCATGATCTGTTTCTTTCTACAAGCAATAGTTCATTTCCAGTAAACCCAGTGTATTTTGGGCTCAAATGATTTTTCGTAGTTCAGGACCCCAAAGCTACTTTCTCCATTAACTAAAGAGCATTTATGTAAGAGGAACTGTTTTTTGTATCAGTTTCATAAGCAGAGTTGAACTACATATGGTCCGTCTGAATGGGAAACACAGTTCTTTTTTTCAGGGCTGGCTCATGGTTCTTGCTGTATTTTAGACTCTGGAAAGAAGAACTTTCTTCTTGTTTTAAAACAGAGTGTGTTTAATGGATGAGAACACAGGTCTGAATTTCCCTTCAGAAACGGAGTTAAACCCCAGGATCTGTGTTTTCCTACAAGCAAGTGTTCATTTCTGTTAAACAAAGTGAATTTTGGGCTCAAAAGATATTTCGAAGTTCAGCAACCCAAACCGATTCTCACTATTAACTAAAGAGCATTAATGTAAGCGGAGCTGAGGTTTGTATCATTTTCATAAGCAGAGTTGAACTACATATGGTCCGTATGAGTAGGAAACACAGTTCTTTTTTTCAGGGCATGCTCATGGTTCTTGCTGTATTTGTGACGCTGGAAAAAAGAGCTTGTTTCTTGCATTAAAACAGGGTGTATTTCATGGATGAGAACTCTGGTATGAATTTCCCTTAACAAACAGAGTTAAACACCATGATCATTGTCTTCCTACCAGCAAGTGTTCATTTCTGATAATCCAAGTGAATTTTGGCTCAAATGATTTTTGGTAGTTCAGGAACCCAACGCTACTTTCTCTATTATCTAAAGAGGATTTATGGAAGAGGAGCTGTGGTTTGTATCAGTTTCATGAGCAGAGTTGAACTACATATGGTCCGTCTGAGTAGGAAACACAGTTCTTTTTTTTCAGGGCATGCTCATGGTTCTTGCTGTATTTTAGACTCTGGAAAGAAGAGCTTGCTTTTTGTGGTAAAACGGGGTGTGTTTCATGGATGAGAACAGTGGTCTGAATTTCCCTTCAGAAACGGAGTTAAGCCCCAGGATCTGTGTCTTCCTACAAGCAAGTTCATTTCTTGTAAACACAGTGATTTTTGGGTTCAAATGATTTTTCGCACTTCAAGAACCCAACGTGATTCTCACTATTAACTAAAGAGCATTTATGTAAGAGGAGCCGTGGTTTGTATCAGTTTCATAAGGAGAGTTGAACTACATATGGTCCTTATGAGTAGGAAACACAGTTCTTTTTTTCAGGGCACGTTCATGGTTCTTGCTCTATTTTAGACTCTGAAAAGAAGAGCTTGCTTCTTGCGTTATAACAGAGTGTGTTTTAGGGATGAGAACTCTGGTCTGAATTTCCCTTCAGAAACGGAGTTAAACCCCAGGATCTGTGTCTTCCTACAAGCAAGAGTCCATTTCTGGTTAACCCAGTGAATTTTTGGCTCAAATGATTTTTTGCAGTTCACGAACCCAACGCGATTCTCAGTATTAACTAAAGAGCATTTATGTAAGAGGAGCTGTGGTTTGTATCAGTTTCATAAGCAGAGTTGAACTACATATGGTCCATATGAGTAGGAAACACAATTCTTTTTTTCTGGGCATACTCATGTTTCTTACTATATTGGAGACTCAGGAAAGAAGAGCTTGCTTCTTGCGTTATAACAGAGTGTTTTTCAGGGATGAGAACTCTGCTCTGAATTTACATTCAGAAACCGAGTTAAACCCCAAGATCAGTGTCTTCCTACAAGCAAGAGTTCAGTTCTGGTAAACCCAGTGAATTTTGGGCTCAAATGATTTTTCGCAGTTCAGGAACCCAACGCTATTCTCACAATTAACGAAAGAGCATTTATTTAAGTGGAGGTGTGGTCTGTATCAGTTTCATAAGCAGAGTTGAACAACATATGGTACGTATGAATGGGAAACACAGTTCTTTTTTTCAGGGCATGCTCAAGGTTCTTGCTGTATTTATAATCTGGAAAGAAGAGCTTGCTTCTTGCATTATAACAGAGTGTGTTTCAGGGATGAGAACTCTGCTCTGAATTTACATTCAGAAACGGAGTTAAGCCCCAGGATCTGTGTCTTCCTACAAGCAAGAGTTCATTTCCGGTTAACCCAGTGAATTTTGGGCTCAAATGATTTTTCGAAGTTCATGACCCCTACGCTATTCTCACTATTATCTAAAGAGATTTTATGTAAGAGGAGCTGTGGTCTGTATCATTTCATAATTAGAGGTGAACTACATAAGGTCCGTATGAGTAGGAAACACAATTCTTTTTTTCTGTGCATGCTCACGGTTTTTACTGTATAGGAGATGCTGGAAAGAAGAGGATGATTCTTGCCTTAAAACAGAGTGTTTTCCAGGGTTTAGAATTCTGGTCTGAATTTGCCTTCATAAATAGAGTTAAACCCCAGGATCTGAGTCTTACTACAAGCAAGAGTTCATTTCTGGTAAACCCAGTGTTTTTGGGGCTCAAATGATTTTTCATAGTTCACGAAACCAACATGATGCTCACTATTAATTAAAGAGCATTTATGTAAGAGGAGCTGTGGTTTTTATCAGTTTCATAAGAAGAGTTGAACTACATATGGTCTGTATGAGTAGGAAACACAGTTCATTTTTTTAGGGCATGCTCATGGTTCTGCTGTATTTTAGACTCTAGAAAGAAGAGCTTGCTTCTTGCGTTAAAACAGAGTGTGTTTCAGGGAAGAGATCTCTGGTCCTAATTTCCCTTCAGAAACGGAGTTAAACACCATGATCTTTGTCTTCCCACCAGCAAGAGTTCATTTCTGGTAAACAAAGTGAATTTTTTTCTCAAATGATTTTTCGCAGTTCACGAACCCTACGCTATTCTCACTGTTAACTAATGAAAATTTATGTAAGAGGAGTTGTGGACTGTATCATTTCATAATTAGAGTTGAACTACATATGGTCCGTATGAGTAGGAAACACAATTCTTTTTTTCTGGGCATGCTCACGGTTCTTGCTGTATTGGAAAGAAGAGGATGATTCTTGCCTTAAAACAGAGTGTTTTTCAGGGTTGAGAAATCTGGTCTGAATTTTCCATCATAAAGGGAGTTAAACCCCATGATCTGTTTCTTTCTACAAGCAATAGTTCAGTTCCGGTAAACCAAGAGAATTTTCCACTTAAAAGACTTTAGACAGTTCTAGAACACAATGCGATTATCACCTTTAATTAAAGAGCATTTGTATAAGAGGTTCTGTGGTCTGTATCATTTCATAAGCAGAGTTGAACTACATATGGTCCGTATGAGTAGGAAACACAATTCTTTTTTTCTGGGCATGCTCACGGTTCTTGCTGTATTGGAAAGAAGAGGATGATTCTTGCCTTAAAACAGAGTGTTTTTCAGGGTTGAGAAATCTGGTCTGAATTTTCCATCATAAAGGGAGTTAAACCCCATGATCTGTTTCTTTCTACAAGCAATAGTTCAGTTCCGGTAAACCAAGAGAATTTTCCACTTAAAAGACTTTAGACAGTTCTAGAACACAATGCGATTATCACCTTTAATTAAAGAGCATTTGTATAAGAGGTTCTGTGGTCTGTATCATTTCATAAGCAGAGTTGAACTACATATGGTCCGTATGAGTAGGAAACACAATTCTTTTTTTCTGGGCATGCTCACGGTTCTTGCTGTATTGGAAAGAAGAGGATGATTCTTGCCTTAAAACAGAGTGTTTTTCAGGGTTGAGAAATCTGGTCTGAATATTCCATCATAAAGGGAGTTAAACCCCATGATCTGTTTCTTTCTACAAGCAATAGTTCAGTTCCGGTAAACCAAGAGAATTTTCCACTCAAAAGACTTTAGACAGTTCTAGAACACAATGCGATTATCACCTTTAATTAAAGAGCATTTGTGTAAGAGGAGCTGTGGTCTGTATCATTTCATAAGCAGAGTTGAACTACATATGGTCCGTATGAGTAGGAAACACAGTTCTTCATTTCTGGAATGCTCATGGTTCTTACTGTAGTGGAGACACTGGAAAGAAGAGGATGATTCCTGCCTTAAAACAGAGTGTTTTTCAGGGTTGAGTATTCTGGTCTGAATTTGCCTTCATAAACGGAGTTAAACCACAGGATCTGTGTCTTACTACAAGCAAGAGTTCATTTCTGGTAAACCCAGTGATTTTGGGGCTCAAATGATTTTTCATAGTTCACGAACCCAACATGATTCTCACTATTAACTGAAGAGGATTTATGTAAGAGGTGCAGTGGTTTGTATCAGTTTCATAAGCAGAGTTGAACTACATATGGTCCTTATGAGTAGGAAACACAGTTCTTTTTTTCAGGGCATTCTCATGGTTCTTGCTCTATTTTAGGCTCTGGAAAGAAGAGCTTGCTTCTTGCGTTATAACATAGTGTGTCTTAGGGATGAGAACTCTGGTCTGAATTTCCCTTCAGAAACGGAGTTCAACCCCAGGATCTGTGTCTTCCTACAAGCAAGTGTTCATTTCTGGTAATCAAAATGATTTTGGGCTCAAATAATTTTTCACAGGTCAGCAACCCAAACCGATTCTCACTATTAACTAAAGAGCATTAATGTAAGAGGAGCTTTGGTTTGTATCAGTTTCATAAGCAGAGTTGGAATACATATGGTCCGTATGAGTAGGAAACATACTTCTTTTGTTCTGGGAATGCTCATGTTTCTTACTATATTGGAGACGCTGGAAAGAAGAGGATGCTTCTTGCCTTAAAACAGAGTGTTTTTCAGGGATGAGAACTCTGCTCTGAATTTCCCTGCAGAAACGGAGTAAAACCCCAGGATCTGTGTCTTCCTACAAGCAAGAATTCAGTTCTGGTAGACCCAGTAATTTTTTGGCCCAAATGGTTTTTCGCAGTTCAAGAACCCAACATGATTCTCACTATTAACTAAAGAGCATTTATGTAAGAGGAGCTGTGGTTTGTGTCAGTTTCATAAGCAGAGTTGAACTACATATGATCTGTCTGAGTAGGAAACAGTTCTTTTTTTCAGGGCATGCTCATGGTTCTTGCTGTATTTTAGACTCTAGAAAGAAGAGCTTGCTTCTTGGGTTAAAACAGAGTGTGTTTCAGGGATGAGAACTCTGGTCTGAATTTCCCTTCAGAAACGGAGTTAAACCCCAGGATCTGTGTCTTCCTACAAGCAAGTGTTCATTTCTGGTAAACCAAGAGAATTTTCCGCTCAAATGACTTTAGACAGTTCTAGAACCCTACGAGATTAACACTTTTAACTAAAGAGCATTTATGTAAGTGTAGCTGCGGTCTGTATCATTTCATAAAAAGTTGAACTACGTATGGTCCGTTTGAGTACGAAACACAGTTCTTTTTTTCTGGGCATGCTCATGGTTCTTTCTGTATTGGAGACGCTGGAAAGAAGAAGATGACTCTTGCCTTAAAACAGAGTGTTTTTCAGGGTTGAGAATTCTGGTCTGAATTTGCCTTCATAAACGGAGTTAAACCCCAGGATCTGTGTCTTACTACAAGCAAGAGTTCATTTCTGGTAAACCCAGAGATTTTGGGGCTCAAATGATTTTTCATAGTTCACGAAACCAACATGATTCTCACTATTAATTAAAGAGCATTTATGTAAGAGGAGCTGTGGTTTGTATCAGTTTCATAAGAAGAGTTGAACTACATATGGTCTGTCTGAGTAGGAAACACAGTTCATTTTTTCAGGGTATGCTCATGGTTCTTGCTGTATTTTAGACTCTAGAAAGAAGAGCTTGCTTCTTGCATTAAAACAGAGTGTGTTTCAGGGATGAGAACTCTGGTCTGAATTTACATTCAGAAACGGAGTTAAACCCCAGGAACTGTGTGTTCCTGCAAGCAAGAGATCCTTTCTGGTAAACTCATTGAATTTTGGGCTCAAATGTTTTTTCGCATTTCACGAACCAAAACGTGATTATCACTATTATCTAAATAGGATTTATGTAAGAGGAGCTGTGGTTTGTATCAGTTTCATAATAGGACCAGAACTACATATGGTCTGTATTAGTAGGAAACACAGTTCTTTTTTCTGGGCATGCTCATGGTTCTTACTGTATTGGAGAAGCTGGAAAGAAGAGATTGCTTCTTGCGTTAAAGCAGAGTGTGTTTCAGGGATGAGAACTCTGGTCTGAATTTCCCTTCAGCAACGGAGTTAAACCCCAGGATGGGTGTCTTCCTAAAATCAAGAGTTCATTTCTGGTAAACCCAGTGAATTTTGGGCTCAAAATATTTTTGGCAGTCACGAACCCAACTTAATTCTCACTATTATCTAAAGAGCATTTATGTAAGAGGAGCTGTGGTTTGTATCAGTTTCATGAGCAGAGTTGAACTAAATATGGTCCCTATGAGTAGGAAACACAGTTCTTTTTTTCACGGAATGCTCATGGTTCTTTCTGTATTTTGGACTCTGGAAAGAAGAGCTTGCTTCTTGCATGAAAACAGGGTGTGTTTCAGGGATGAGAACTCTGGACTGAATTTCCCTTCAGAAAGGGATTTAAACCCCATGATCTGTGTCTTCCTACAAGCAAGAGTTCATTTCTGGTAAACCAAGTGAATTTTCGATTCAAATGACTTTACACAGTTTTAGTACCCAACGCGATTATCACTATTAACTAAAGAGCATTTATGTAAGAGGAGCTGTTGTCTGTATCATTTCATAAGCAGAGTTGAACTACATTTGATCCTTATGAGTACAAACACAGTTCTTTTTTTCTGGGCATGCTCATGGTTCTTACTCTATTGGAGAAGCTGAAAAGAAGACCTTGCTTCTTGCGTTAAATCAGAGTGTGTTTCAGGGATTAGAACTCTGGTCTGAATTTCCCTTCAGAAATGGAATCAAACTCCATTATCTGTGTCTTCCTATAATCAAGAGTTCTTTTCTGGTAAACTCATTGAATTTTGGACTCAAATGATTTTTTGTAGTTCACGAAC
This sequence comes from Onychomys arenicola, assembly GCA_949786405.1. NCBI lineage: Eukaryota > Metazoa > Chordata > Mammalia > Rodentia > Cricetidae > Onychomys > Onychomys arenicola. Next base: position 773,763 of record CATKUM010000061.1, on the reverse strand, counting down.
CAAAACGGGATTCTCACGATTAACTAAAGAGGATTTATGTAGGAGGAGCAGTGGTTTGTATCAGTTTCATAACAGGAGTTGAACTACATATGGTGTGTATGAGTAGGAAACACAGAGCTTTTTTCTGGGCATGCTCATGGTTCTTACTGTATTGGAGAAGCTGGAAAGAAGAGGATGATTCTTGCCTTAAAACTTAGTGTTTTTCAGGGATGAGAACTCTGGTCTGGATTTCACTTCAGAAATGGAGTTAAACCCCAGGATCTGTGTCTTCCTCCAAGCAAGAGTTCATTTCTTGTTTACCTAGTGAATTTTGTGCTCAAATGATTTTTCCCAGATCCCGAACCCAACGCGATTCTCACTATTAACTAAAGAGCATTTATGTAAGCGGAGCTGTGGTTTGTATCAGTTTCATAAGCATAGTTGATCTACATATGGTCCAAAAGAGTAGGAAACACAGTTCTTTTTTTCATGGCATGCTCATGTTTCTTCCTGTATTTTAGATTCTGGAAAGAAGAGCTTGCTTCTTGCATTAAAGCAGAGTGTGTTTCAGCGATTACAACTCTGGTCTGAATTTCCCTTAAGAAACGGAGGTAAACCCCAGGATCTGTGTCTTCCTACATGCAAGAGTTCATTTCTGGTTAACCCAGTGAATTTTGGGCTCAAATGACTTTACACAGTTCTAGTACCCAACGCGATTATCACTATTAACTAAAGAGCATTTATGTAAGAGGAGCTGTTGTCTGTATCATTTCATAAGCAGAGATGAACTACTTTCGGTCTGTATGAGTACAAACACAGTTCTTTTTTTCTGGTCATGCTCATGGTTCGTACTGTATTGGAAACGCTGGATAGAAGAGGATGATTCTTGCCTTAAAACAGAGTGTTTTTCAGGGATGAGAATTCTGGTCTGTATTTCCCCTCAGAAAGGGAGTTAAACGCCAGGATCTGTGTCTTCCTACAAGCAGGAGTTCATTTCAGGTAAACCCAGTGAATTTTGGGCTCAAATGATTTTTCGCAGTTCACGAACCCAACGAGATTCTCACTATTAACTAAAGCACCTTTATGTAAGAGGAGCTGTTGTCTGTATCAGTTTCATAAGCAGAGTTGAACTACATATGGTCCGCATGATTACGAAACACAGTTCTTTTTTCAGGGCATGCTCATGGTTCATGCTGTATTTTAGACTCTGGAAAGAAGAGCTTGCTTCTTGCGTTAAAACAGTGTGTTTCAGGGATGAGAACTCTGGTCTGAATTTACCTTCAGAAACGGAGTTAAACCCCAGGATCTGTGTCTTCCTACAAGCAAGAGTTCCTTTCTGGGAAACTCATTGAATTTTAGCCTCAAATGATTTTTCGCATTTCACAAACCAAAACGCGATTCTCACTATTATCTAAAGAGGATTTATGTAAGAGGAGCTGTGGTTTGTATCAGTTTCATAATAGGAGCAGAACTACATATGGTCTGTATTAGTAGGAAACACAGTTCTTTTTTCAGGGCATGCTCATGGTTCTTACTGTATTGGAGAAGCTGGAAAGAAGAGCTTGCTTCTTGCGTTAAAGCAGAGTGTGTTTCAGAGATGAGAACTCTGTTCTGAATTTACCATCAGACACGGAGTTAAACCCCAGGAACTGTGTGTTCCTACAAGCAAGAGTTCCTTTCTGGTAAACTCATTGAATTTTGGGCTCAAATGTTTTTTCGCATTTCACGAACCAAAACGTGATTATCACTATTATCTAAATAGGATTTATGTAAGAGGAGCTGTGGTTTGTATGAGTTTAATAATAGGACCAGAGCTACATATGGTCTGTATTAGTAGGAAACACAGTTCTTTTTTCTGGGCATGCTCATGGTTCTTACTGTATTGGAGAAGCTGGAAAGAAGAGATTGCTTCTTGCGTTAAAGCAGAGTGTGTTTCAGGGATGAGAACTCTGGTCTGAATTTCCCTTCAGCAACGGAGTTAAATCCCAGGATGGGTGTCTTCCTAAAATCCAGAGTTCATTTCTGGTAAACCCAGTGAATTTTGGGCTCAAAATATTTTTGGCAGTCACGAACCCAACGCAATTCTCACTATTAACTAAAGAGCATTTATGTAAGAGGAGCTGTGGTTTGTATCAGTTTCATAACAGGAGTTGAACTACATATGGTGTGTATGAGTTTGAAACACAGTTCTTTTTTCTGGGCATGCTCATTGTTCTTACTGTATTGGAGAAGCTGGAAAGAAGAGGATGATTCTTGCCTTAAAACATAGTGTTTTTCAGGAATGAGAACTCTGGTCTGGATTTCACTTCAGAAATGGAGTTAAACCCCAGGATCTGTGTCTTCCTACAAGCAAGAGTTCATTTCTGGTTTACCTAGTGAATTTTGTGCTCAAATGATTTTTCCCAGTTCCCGAACCCAACGCGATTCTCACTATTAACTAAAGAGCATTTATGTAAGCAGAGCTGTGGTTTGTATCAGTTTCATAAGCAGAGTTGATCTACATATGGTCCAAATGAGTAGGAAACACAGTTCTTTTTTTCATGGCATGCTCATGTTTCTTCCTGTATTTTAGACTCTGGAAAGAAGAGCTTGCGTCGTGCATTAAAACAGGGTGTGTTTCATGGATGATAACACTGGTCTGAATTTCCCTTCAGAAACGGAGTTAAACCCCATGATCTGTGTCTTCCTACAAGCAAGAGTTCATATCGGTTAAACCAAGTGAATTTTCGGATCAAACGACTTTATACAGTTTTAGTACCCAACCCGATTATCACTATTAACTAAAAAGCTTTTATGTAAGAGGAGCTGTTGTCTGTATCATTTTCATAAGCAGTGTTGAACTACATTTGGTCCGTATGAGTACAAACACAGTTCTTTTTTCTGGGCATGCTAATGATTCTTACTGTATTGGAGAAACTGGAAAGAACAGGATGATTCTTGCCTTAAAACAGAGTGTTTTTCAGGGATGAGACATATGGTCTGAATTTCACTTCAGAAATGGAGTTAAACCCCAGGATCTGTGTCTTCCTATAAGCAAGAGTTCATTTCTGGTTTACCTAGTGAATTTTGTGCTCAAATTATTTTTCCCAGTTCCCGAACCCAACACGATACTCACTATTAACTAAAGAGCATTTATGTAAGCAGAGCTGTGGTTTGTATCAGTTACATAAGCAGAGTTGATCTACATATGGTCCAAAAGAGTAGGAAACACAGTTCTTTTGTTCATGGCATGCTCATGTTTCCTCCTGTATTTTATACTCTGGAAAGAAGAGCTTGCTTCTTGCATTAAAGCAGAGTGTGTTTCAGCGATGAGAACTCTGGTCTGAATGTCCCTTAAGAAACGGAGGTAAACCCCAGGATCTGTGTCTTCCTACACCCAAGAGATCATTTCTGGTTAACCCAGTGAATTTTGGGCTCAAATGACTTTACACAGTTCTAGTACCCAACGCGATTATCACTATTAACTAAAGAGCATTTATGTAAGAGGAGCTGTTGTCTGTATCATTTCATAAGCAGAGATGAACTACTTTCGGTCTGTATGAGTACAAACACAATTCTTTTTTTCTGGGCATGCTCATGGTTCGTACTGTATTGGAAACGCTGGAAAGAAGAGGATGATTCTTGCCTTAAAACAGAGTGTTTTTCAGGGATGAGAACTCTGGTCAGAATTTCCCTTCAGAAAGGGAGTTAAACCCCAGGATCTGTGTCTTCCTACAGGCAAGAGTTCACTTCTGGTAAACAAAGTGAATTTTCGGATCAAATGGTTTTTCCCAGTTCACGAACACAACGCCATTCTCACTATTAACTAAAGAGCATTAATGTAAGAGGAGCTGTGGTTTGTATCAGCTTCATAAGCAGAGTTGAATTATATAATTTCCGTATGAGTAGGAAACTCAGTTCTTTTTTCTGGGCATGCTCATTTTTCTTACTATATTGGAGTCGCTGGAAAGAAGAGGATGATTCTTGCCTTAAAACAGAGTGTTTTTCAGGGATGAGAACACTGTTATAAATTTGCATTCAGAAACGGAGTTAGACCCCTGGATCTGTGTCTTACTACAAGCAAGAGTTCATTTCTGGTTAACACAGTGAATTTTTGGCTCAAATGATTTTTTCGCAGTTCAGGAATCCAACGCTATTCTCAATATTAACTAAAGAGCATTTATGTAAGAGGAGGTGTGGTCTGTATCAGTTTCATAAGCAGAGTTGAACTATATATGGTCCGTATGAATAGGAAACACAGTTCTTTTTTTCAGGTCATGCTCATGGTTCTTGCTGTATTTTAGCCTCTGGCAAGAAGAGCTTGCTTCTTCGTTTAAACAGAGTGTGTTTCAGGGATGAGAACTCTGGTGTGAATTTCCCTGCAGAAATGGAGTTAAACCCCAGGATCTCTGTCTTCCTAAAGCAAGAGTTCATTTCTGGTAAACCCAGTGAATTTTGGGCTCAAAAGATTTTTCACAGTTCACGAACCCAACGCGATTCTCACTATTAACTAAAGCGCCTTCATGTAAGAGGAGCTGTTGTCTGTATCAGTTTCATAAGCAGATTGAACTACATATGGTCCGCATGATTAGGAAACACAGTTCTTTTTTCAGGGCATGCTCAATGTTCATGCTGTATTTTAGACTCTGGAAAGAAGAGCTTGCTTCTTGCGTTAAATCACTGTGTTTCAGGGATGAGAACTCTGGTCTGAATTTCCCTTAAGAAACGGAGGTAAAACCTAGGATCTGTGTCTTCCTACACCCAAGAGATCATTTCTGGTTAACCCAGTGAATTTTTGGCTCAAATGACTTTACACAGTTCTAGTACCCAACGCGATTATCACTATTAACTAAAGAGCATTTATGTAAGAGGAGCTGTTGTCTGTATCATTTCATAAGCAGAGATGAACTACTTTCGGTCTGTATGAGTACAAACACAGTTCCTTTTTTCTGGGCATGCTCATGGTTCGTACTGTATTGGACACGCTGGAAAGAAGAGGATGATTCTTGCCTTAAAACAGAGTGTTTTTCAGGGATGAGAATTCTGGTCTGAATTTCCCCTCAGAAAGGGAGTTAAACGCCAGGATCTGTGTCTTCCTACAAGCAGGAGTTCATTTCAGGTAAACCCAGTGAATTTTGGGCTCAAATGAATATTTGCAGTTCACGAACCCAACACGATTCTCACTATTATCTAAAGAGGATTTATGTAAGAGCAGCTGTGGTTTGTATCAGTTTCATAAGCAGAGTTGAACTAAATATGGTCCGTATGAGTACAAAACACGGTTCTTTTTTTCCCGGCATGCTCATGGTTCTTTCTGTATTTTAGACTCTGGAAAGAAGAGCTTGCTTCTTGCATTAAAACAGGGTGTGTTTCATGGATGATAACACTGGTCTGAATTTCACTTCAGAAACGGAGTTAAACCCCATGATCTGTGTCTTCCTACAAGCAAGAGTTCATTTCTGGTAAACCAATTGAATTTTCGGATCAAATGACTTTACACAGTTTTAGTACCCAACGCGATTATCTGTATTAACTAAAGAGCATTTATGTAAGAGGAGATGTTGTCTGTAACATTTCATAAGCAGAGTTGAACTACATTTGGTCCTTATGAGTACAAACACAGTTCATTTTTTCTGGGCATGCTCATGGTTCTTACTGTATTGGAGAAGCTGGAAAGAAGAGCTTGCTTCTTGCGTTAAATAAGAGTGTGTTTCAGGGATGATAACTCTGGTCTGAATTTCCCTTCAGAAATGGAGTCAAACCCCATTTTCCGTGTCTTCCTACAAGCAAGAGTTCTTATCTGGTAAACTCATTGAATTTTGGGCTCAAATGATTTTTTGTAGTTCACGAACCAAATGGGATTCTCACGATTAACTGAAGAGTATTTATGTAGGAGGAGCAGTGGTTAGTATCAGTTTCATAACAGGAGTTGAACTACATATGGTGTGTATGAGTAGGAAACACAGTTCTTTTTTCTGGGCATGCTCATGGTTCTTACTGTATTGGAGAAGCTGGAAAGAAGAGGATGATTCTTGCCTTAAAACAGAGTGTTTTTCAGGGATGAGAACTCTGGTCTGGATTTCACTTCAGAAATGGAGTTAAACACCAGGATCTGTGTCTTCTTTCAAGGAAGAGTTCATTTCTGGTATACCCAGTGAATTTTGGGCTCAAATGATTTTTCGCAGTTCACGAAATCTACGCTATTCTCACTATTAACTAAAGAGCATTTATGTAAGAGGAGGTGTGGTCTGTATCAGTTTCATAAGCAGAGTTGAACTACATATGGTCCGTAAGAAAAGGAAACACAGTTCTTTTTTGAGGCAATGCTCATGGTTCTTGATGTATTTTAGACTCTGGAAAGAAGAGCTTGCTTCTTCATTGAAACAGAGTGTGTTTCAGGTATAAGAACTCTGGTGTGAATTTCCCTGCAGAAATGGAGTTAAACCCCAGGATCTGTGTCTTTCTACAAGCAAGAGTTCATTTCAGGTAAACCCAGTGAATTTTGGGCTCAAATGATTTTTCGCAGTTCAAGAACCCAACGAGATTCTCACTATTAACTAAAGAGCATTTTTGTAAGAGGAGCTGTGGTTTGTATCAGTTTCATGAGGAGAGTTGAACTACATATGGTCCGTATGTGTAGGAAACACAGTTGTTTTTTTCAGGGCATACTCATGGTTCTTGCTGTATTTTAGATTCTGGAAAGAAGAGCTTGCTTCTTGCTTTAAAACAGAGTGTTTTTCAGGGATGAGAACTCTGGTCTGGATTTCACTTCAGAAATGGAGTTAAACCCCTGGATCTGTGTCTAACTACATGCAAGAGTTCATTTCTGGTAAACCCAGTGAATTTTGGGCTCAAAATATTTTTGGCATTCACGAACCCAACGCGATTCTGACTATTAACCAAAGAGCATTTATATAAGCCGAGCTGTGGTTTGTATCAGTTTCATAAGCAGAGTTGATCTACATATGGTCCAAAAGAGTAGGAAACACAGTTATTTTTTTCATGGCATGCTCATGTTTCTTCCTGAATTTTAGACTCTGGAAAGAAGAGCTTGCTTCTTTCGTTAAAGCAGAGTGTGTTTCACCGATGAGATCTCTGTTCTGAATATCCCTTAAGAAACGGACGTAAACCCCAGGATCTGTGTCTTCCTACAAGCAGGAGTTCATTTCAGGTAAACCCAGTGATTTTTGGACTCAAATGACTTTTAGCAGTTCACGAACCCAACGCAATTCTCACTATTAACTAAAGCGCCTTTATGAAAGAGGAGCTGTTGTCCGTATCAGTTTCATAAGCAGAGTTGAACTACATATGGTCCGCATGATTAGGAAACACAGTTCTTTTTTGAGGGCATGCTCCCGGTTCATGCTCTATTTTAGACTCTGGAAAGAAGAGCTTGCTTCTTGCGTTAAATCAGTGTGTTTCAGGGATGAGAACTCTGGTCTGAATTACCTTCAGAAATGGAGTTTAACCACAGGATCTGTGTCTTCCTACAAGCAAGAGTTCCTTTCTGGTAAACTCATTGAATTTAGGGCTCAAATGATTTTTCGCATTTCACGAACTAAAACGCGATTCTCACTATTATCTAAAGAGGATTTATGTAGGAGGAGCTGTGGTTTGTATCAGTTTCATAATAGGAGCAGAACTACATATGGTCTGTATTAGTAGGAAACGAACCTGGAAAGAGGAGCTTGCTTCTTGCCTTAAATCAGAGTGTGTTTCAGGGATGAGAACTCTGGTCTGAATTTACCTTCAGAAATGGAGTTAAACCCCAGGATCTTTGTCTTCCTACAAGCAAGAGTTCATTTCTGGTAAACCAAGTGAATTTTCGGATCAAATGATTTTACACAGTTTGAGTACACAACGCGATTATCACTATTAACTAAAGAGCATTTATGTAAGAGGAGATGTTGTCTGTATCATTTCATAAGAAGAGTTGAACTACATTAGGTCCGTATGAGTACAAACACAGTTCTTTTTTTTGGGCATGCTCATGGTTCTTACTGTATTGGAGAAGCTGGAAAGAAGAGCTTGCTTCTTGCGTTAAATCAGAGTCTGTTTCAGGGATGAGAACTCTGGTCTGAATTTCCCTTCAGAAATGGAGTGAAACCCCATTTTCTGTGTCTTCCTACAAGCAAGAGTTCTTTTCTGGTAAACTCATTGAATTTTGGGCTCAAATGATTTTTTGTAGTTCACAAACCAAATGGGATTCTCACGATTAACTAAAGAGGATTTATTTAGGAGGAGCAGTGGTTAGTATCAGTTTCATAACAGGAGTTGAACTACATATGGTGTGTATGAGTAGGAAACACAGTTCTTTTTTCTGGGCATGCTCATTGTTCTTAATATATTGGAGAAGCTGGAAAGAAGAGGATGATTCTTGCCTTAAAACAGAGTGTTTTTCAGGGATGAGAACTCTGGTCTGGATTTCACTTCAGAAATGGAGTTAAACCCCAGGATCTGTGTCTTCTTTCAAGGAGGAGTTCATTTCTGGTATACCCAGTGAATTTTGGGCTCAAGTGATTTTTCGCAGTTCACGAAATCTACGCGATTCTCACTATTAACTAAAGAGCCTTTATATAGAAGGAGCAGTGGTTTGTATCAGTTTCATAACAGGAGTTGCACTACATATGGTGTGTATGAGTAGGAAACACAGTTCTTTTTTCTGGGCATGCTCATGGTTCTTACTGTATTGGAGAAGCTGGAAAGAAGAGCTTGCTTCTTGCGTTAAATCAGAGTCTGTTTCAGGGATGAGAACTCTGGTCTGAATTTCCCTTCAGAAATGGAGTGAAACCCCATTTTCTGTGTCTTCCTACAAGCAAGAGTTCTTTTCTGGTAAACTCATTGTATTTTGGGCTCAAATGATTTTTTGTAGTTCACAAACCAAATGGGATTCTCACGATTAACTAAAGAGGATTTATGTAGGAGGAGCAGTGGTTAGTATCAGTTTCATAACAGGAGTTGAACTACATATGGTGTGTATGAGTAGGAAACACAGTTCTTTTTTCTGGGCATGCTCATGGTTCTTAATATATTGGAGAAGCTGGAAAGAAGAGGATGATTCTTGCCTTAAAACAGAGTGTTTTTCAGGGATAAGAACTCTGGTCTGGATTTCACTTCAGAAATGGAGTTAAACCCCAGGATCTGTGTCTTCTTTCAAGGAGGAGTTCATTTCTGGTATACCCAGTGAATTTTGGGCTCAAATGATTTTTCGCAGTTCACGAAATCTACGCGATTCTCACTATTAACTAAAGAGCCTTTATATAGAAGGAGCAGTGGTTTGTATCAGTTTCATAACAGGAGTTACACTACATATGGTGTGTATGAGTAGGAAACACAGTTCTTTTTTCTGGGCATGCTCATGGTTCTTAATGTATTGGAGAAGCTGGAAAGAACAGGATGATTCTTGCCTTAAAACAGAGTGTTTTTCAGGGATGAGAACTCTGGTCTGGATTTCACTTCAGAAATGGAGTTAAACCCCTGGATCTGTGTCTAACTACATGCAAGAGTTCATTTCTGGTAAACCCAGTGAATTTTGGGCTCAAAATATTTTTGGCATTCACGAACCCAACGCGATTCTCACTATTAACTAAAGAGCATTTATGTAAGAGGAGCTGTGGTTTGTATCAGTTTCATAAGCTGAGTTTAACTAAATATGGTCCGTATGAGTAGGATACACAGTTCTTTTTTTCACGGCATGGTCATGGTTCTTTCTGTATTTTAGACTCTGGAAAGCAGAGCTTGCTTCTTGCATTAAAACAGGGTGTGTTTCATGGATGATAATACTGGTCTGAATTTCCCTTCAGAAACAGAGTTAAACACCATGATCTGTGTCTTCCTACAAGCAAGAGTTCATTTCTGATAAACCAAGTGAATTTTCGGATCAAATGACTTTACACAGTTTTAGTACCCAACGCGATTATCACTATTAACTAAAGAGCATTTATGTAAGAGTAGCTGTTGTCTGTGTCATTTCATAAGCAGAGTTGAACTACATTTGGTCCGTATAAGTACAAACACAGTTCTTTTTTTCTGGGCATGCTCATGGTTCTTGCTGTATTGGAGAAGCTGGAAAGAAGTGTTTGCTTCTTGCGTTAAATCACAGTGTGTTTCAGGGATGAGAACTCTGGTCAGAATTTCCCTTCAAAAACGGAGTTATACCCCAGGATCTGTGTCTTCCTACAGGCAAGAGTTCACTTCTGGTAAACAAAGTGAATTTTCGGATCAAATGGTTTTTCCCAGTTCACGAACACAACGCCATTCTCAGTATTAACTAAAGAGCATTAATGTAAGAGGAGCTGTGGTTTGTATCAGTTTCATAAGCAGAGTTGAATTAGATATCTTCCGCATGACTAGGAAACTCAGTTCTTTTTTCTGGGCATGCTCATCTTTCTTACTATTTTGGAGTCGCTGGAAAGAAGAGGATGATTCTTGCCTTAAAACAGAGTGTTTTTCAGGGATGAGAACACTGTTATAAATTTGCATTCAGAAACGGAGTTAGACCCCTGGATCTGTGTCTTACTACAAGCAAGAGTTCATTTCTGGTAAACCCAGTGAATTTTGGGCTCAAATGATTTTTCGCAGTTCAGGAATCCAACGCTATTCTCACTATTAACTAAAGAGCATTTATGTAAGAGGAGGTGTGGTCTGTATCAGTTTCATAAGCAGAGTTGAACTACATATGGTCCGTATGAAAAGGAAACACAGTTCTTTTTTGAGGCAATGCTCACGGTTCTTGATGTATTTTAGACTCTGGAAAGAAGAGCTTGCTTCTTCGTTGAAACAGAGTGTGTTTCAGGTATAAGAACTCTGGTGTGAATTTCCCTGCAGAAATGGAGTTAAACCCCAGGATCTGTGTCTTCCTACAAGCAAGAGTTCATTTCAGGTAAACCCAGTGAATTTTGAGCTCAAATGATTTTTCGCAGTTCAAGAACCCCACGCTATTCTCACTATTAACCAAAGAAGATTTACGTAAGAGGAGCTATGGTTTGTATCAGTGTCATTATCAGAGTTGAACTACATATGGTCTGTATGAGTAGGAAACACAGTTATTTTTTTCAAGGCATGCTCATGGTTCTTGCTGTATTTTAGACTCTGGAAAGAAGAGCTTGCTTCTTGCGTTAAAACTGAGTGTGTTTCAGGGATGAGAACTCTGGTATGCATTTCCCTTCAGAAACGGAGTTAAACTCCAGGATCTGTATCTTCCTACAAGCAAGAGTTCATTTCTGCTTAACCCAGTGAATTTTGGCCTCAAATGATTTTTTGCAGTTCACGAACCCAACGAGATTCTCACTATTAACTAATAAGCATTTTTGTAAGAGGAGCTGTGGTTTGTATCAGTTTCATGAGGAGAGTTGAACTACATATGGTCCGTATGTGTAGGAAACACAGTTCTTTTTTTCAGTGCATACTCATGGTTCTTGCTGTATTTTAGATTCTGGAAAGAAGAGCTTGCTTTTTGCGTTAAAACAGAGTGTGTTTCAGGGATGTGAACGCTGGTCTGAATTTGCATTCAGAAACGGAGTTAAACCCCAGGATCTGTGTCTTCCTGCAAGCAAGAGTTCATTTCTGGTTAACCCAGTGAATTTTGGGCTCAAAAGTTATTTCCCAGTTCACGAATCCAACGCTATTCTCACTATTAACTAAAGAGCATTTATGTAAGAGTAGCTGTGGTCTGTAACATTTCATAAGCAGGGTTGAACTACATATGGTCTGTATGAGTAGGAAACACAGTTCTTTTTTTCTGGGCATGCACATGGTTCTTACTGTATTGGAGACCCTGGAAAGAAGAGGATGATTCTTGCATTGAAATAGAGTGTTTTTCAGGGATGAGAACTCTGGTCTGAATTTGTCTTCAGAAACGGAGTTAAACCCCAGGATCAGTGTCTTCCTGCAAGCAAGAGTTCATCTCTGCTAATTGCAGTGATTTTTGGGCTCAAATGATTTTTTCGCAGTTCATGAACCCAGCATGATTCTCACTATTAAATAAAGAGAATTTATGTAAGAGAAGTTGTGGTTTGTATCAGAATCATAAGCAGAGTTGAACTACACATGGTGCCTATGAGTAGGAAACACAGTTCTTTTTTTCAGGGCATGCTCATGGTTCTTGCTGTATTTTAGACACTGGAAAGAAGAGCTAGCTTCTTGCGTTAAAACTGAGTGTGTTTCAGGGATGAGATCTCTGGTCTGAATTTCCCTTCAGAAACGGAGATAAACCCAGGATCTGTATCTTCCTACAAGCAAAAGTTCATTTCTGGTTAACCCAGGGAATTTTGGGCTCAAATGATTTTTCGCAGTTCACGAACCCAACAAGATTCTCACTATTAACTACAGAGCATTTTTGTAAGAGGAGCTGAGGTTTGTATCAGTTTCATGAGGAGAGTTGAACTACATATGGTCCGTATGTTTAGGAAACACAGTTCTTTTTTTCAGGGCATACTCATGGTTCTTGCTGTATTTTAGATTCTGGAAAGAAGAGCTTGCTTCTTGCGTTAAAACAGAGTGTGTTTCAGGGATGAGAACGCTGGTCTGAATTTCCCTTCAGAAACGGCGTTAAACCCAAGGATCTGTGTCTTCCTAAAAGCAAGAGTTCATTTGTCATAAACCAAGTGAATTTTGAGCTCAAATGACTTTACACAGTTCTAGAACCCAACGTGAGTATCACTATTAACTAAAGAGCAGTTATGTAAGAGGAGCTGTGGTCTGTATCATTTCATAAGCAGAGTTGAACTACATATGGTCTGTATGAGTAGGAAACACAGTTCTTTTTTTCTGGGCATGCTCATGGTTCTTACTGTATTGGAGACGCTTGAAAGAATTGGATGATTCTTGCCTTAAAACAGAGTGTTTTTCAGGGATGAGAACTCTGGTCAGAATTTCCCTTCAGAAACGGAGTTAAACCCCAGGATCTGTGTCTTCCTACAAGCAAGAGTTCATTTCAGGTAAACCTATTGAATTTTGGTCTCAAATGATTTTTCGCAGTTCAAGAACCCCACGCTATTCTCACTATTAACCAAAGAAGATTTATGTAAGAGGAGCTATGGTTTGTATCAGTGTCATTATCAGAGTTGAACTACATATGGTCTGTATGTGTAGGAAACACAGTTTTCTTTTTCAAGTCATGCTCATGGTTCTTGCTGTATTTTAGACTCCGGAAAGAAGAGCTTGCTTCTTGCGTTAAAACTGAGTGTGTTTCAGGGATGAGAACTCTGGTCTGCATTTCCCTTCAGAAACGGATTTAAACTCCAGGATCTGTATCTTCCTACAAGCAAGAGTTCATTTCTGGTTAACCCAGTGAATTTTGGGCTCAAATGATTTTTGGCAGTTCACGAACCCAACGATATTCTCACTATTAACTAAAGAGCATTTTTGTAAGAGGAGCTGTGGTTTGTATCAGTTTCATGAGGAGAGTTGAACTACATATGGTCCGTATGAGTAGGAAACACAGTTCTTTTTTTCAGGGCATACTCATGGTTCTTGCTGTATTTTAGATTCTGGAAAGAGGAGCTTGTTTCTTGCGTTAAAACAGCGTGTGTTTCATGGATGAGAACGCTGGTCTGAATTTGCATTCAGAAACGGAGTTAAACCCCAGGATCTTTGTCTTCCTACAAGCAAGAGTTCATTTCTGGTTAACCCAGTGAATTTTGGGCTCAAATGATTTTTCACAGTTCTGGATTCCAACGCTATTCTCACTATTAACTAAAGAGCATTTATGTAAGAGGAGTTGTGGTCTGTATCAGTTTCATAAGCAGAGTTGAACTATATATGGTCCATATGAATAGGAAACACAGTTCTTTTTTTCAGGTCATGCTCATGGTTCTTGCTGTATTTTAGCCTCTGGCAAGAAGAGCTTGCTTTTTCGTTTAAACAGAGTGTGTTTCAGGGATGAGAACTCTGGTCTGAATTTCCCTGCAGAAATGGAGTTAAACTCCAGGATATGTATCTTCCTATAATCAAGAGTTCATTTCTGGTTAACCCTGTGAATTTTGGGCTCAAATGATTTTTCGTATTTCACGAACACAATGATATTCTCACTATTAACTAAAGAGCATTTTTGTAAGAGGAGCTATGGTTTTTATCAGTTTCATGAGGAGTGTTGAACTACATATTGTCCGTATGAGTAGGAAACACAGTTCTTTTTTTCAGGGCATGCTCATGTTTCTTACTATATTGGAGCCGCAGGAAAGAAGAGGATGATTCTTGCCTTAAAACAGAGTGTTTTTCATGATGAGAACACTGGTCTGAATTTGCATTCAGAAACGGAGTTAAACCCCAGGATCTGTGTCTTCCTACAAGCAAGAGTTCATTTCTGGTTAACCCAGTGAATTTTGGGCTCAAATGATTTTTCACAGTTCAGGAATCCAACGCTATTCTCACTATTAACTAAAGAGCATTTATGGAAGAGGAGGTGTGGTCTGTATCAGTTTCATAAGCAGAGTTGAACTACATATGGTCCGTAAGAAAAGGAAACACAGTTCTTTTTTGAGGCAATGCTCATGGTTCTTGATGTATTTTAGACTCTGGAAAGAAGAGCTTGCTTCTTCGTTGAAACAGAGTGTGTTTCAGGTATATGAACTCTGGTGTGAATTTCCCTGCAGAAATGGAGTTAAACCCCACGATCTGTGTCTTCCTACAAGCAAGAGTTCATTTCTGGTAAACCCAGTGAATTTTGGGCTCAAATGATTTCTCGCAGTTCAAGAACCCTACGCTATTCTCACTATTAACTAAAGAGCATTTTTGTAAGAGGAGCTGTGGTTTGTATCAGTTTCATGAGGAGAGTTGAACTATATATGGTCCGTATGAATAGGAAACACAGTTCTTTTTTTCAGGTCATGCTCATGGTTCTTGCTGTATTTTAGCCTCTGGCAGGAAGAGCTTGCTTCTTCGTTTAAACAGAGTGTGTTTCAGGGATGAGAACTCTGGTCTGAATTTCCCTGCAGAAATGGAGTTAAACCCCAGGATCTCTGTCTTCCTACAAGCAAGAGTTCATTTCTGGTAAACCCAGTGAATTTTGGGCTCAAATGATTTTTCGCAGTTCAAGAACCCTACGCTATTCTCACTATTAAGTAAAGAGGATTTATGTAAGAGGAGCTGTGGTTTGTATCAGTTTCATTATCAGAGTTGAACTACAAATGGCCTGTATGAGTGGGAAACACAGTTCTTTTTTTCAAGGCATGCTCATGGTTCTTGTTGTATTTTAGACTCTGGAAAGAAGAGCTTGCTTCTTGCGTTAAAACTGAGTGTGTTTCAGGGATGAGAACTCTGGTCTGCATTTCCCTTCAGAAACGGATTTAAACTCCAGGATCTGTATCTTCCTACAAGCAAGAGTTCATTTCTGGTTAACCCAGTGAATTTTGGGCTCAAATGATTTTTGGCAGTTCACGAACCCAACGAGATTCTCACTATTAACTAAAGAGCATTTTTGTAAGAGGAGCTGTGGTTTGTATCAGTTTCACGAGGAGAGTTGAACTACATATGGTCCGTATGAGTAGGAAACACAGTTCTTTTTTTCAGGGCATACTCATGGTTCTTGCTGTATTTTAGATTCTGGAAAGAGGAGCTTGTTTCTTGCGTTAAAACAGCGTGTGTTTCATGGATGAGAACGCTGGTCTGAATTTGCATTCAGAAACGGAGTTAAACCCCAGGATCTTTGTCTTCCTACAAGCAAGAGTTCATTTCTGGTTAACCCAGTGAATTTTGGGCTCAAATGATTTTTCACAGTTCTGGAATCCAACGCTATTCTCACTATTAACTAAAGAGCATTTTTGTAAGAGGAGCTATGGTTTTTATCAGTTTCATGAGGAGTGTTGAACTACATATTGTCCCTATGAGTAGGAAACACAGTTCTTTTTTTCAGGGCATGCTCATGGTTCTTGATGTATTTTAGCCTCTGGCAAGAAGAGCTTGCTTCTTCGTTGAAACAGAGTGTGTTTCAGGGATGAGAACTCTGGTCTGAATTTCTCTGCAGAAATGGAGTTAAACCCCAGGATCTCTGTCTTCCTACAAGCAAGAGTTCATTTCTGGTAAACCCAGTGAATTTTGGGCTCAAATGATTTTTAGCAGTTCAAGAAACCTACGCTATTCTCACTATTTACTAAATAGGATTTATGTAAGAGTAGCTGTGGTTTGTATCAGTTTCATTATCAGAGTTGAACTACATGTGGTCTATATGAGTAGGAAACACAGTTCTTTTTATCAAGGCATGCTCATGGTTCTTGCTGTATTTTAGACTCTGGAAAGAAGAGCTTGCTTCTTGCGTTAAAACTGAGTGTGTTTCAGGGTTTAGAACTCTGGTCAGAATTTCCCTTCAGAAATGGAGTTAAACCCGAGGATCTGTGTCTTCCTACAGGCACGAGTTCACTTCTGGTAAACAAAGTGAATTTTCGGATCAAATGGTTTTTCCCAGTTCACGAACACAACGCCATGCTCACTATTAACTAAAGAGCATTAATGTAAGAGGAGCTGTGGTTTGTATCAGTTTCATAAGCAGAGTTGAATTAGATATTTTCCGTATGAGTAGGAAACTCAGTTCATTTTTCTGGGCATGCTCATTTTTCTTACTATATTGGAGTCGCTGGAAAGAAGAGGATGATTCTTGCCTTAAAACAGAGTGTTTTTCAGGGATGAGAACCCGGTTATAAATTTGCATTCAGAAACGGAGTTAGACCCCTGGATCTCTGTTTTCCTACAAGCAAGAGTTCATTTCTGGTTAACCCAGTGAATTTTGTGCTCAAATGATTTTTCACAGTTCAGGAATCCAACGCTATTCTCACTATTAACTAAAGAGCATTTATGTAAGAGGAGGTGTGGTCTGTATCAGTTTCATAAGCAGAGTTGAACTACATATGGTCCGTATGAAAAGGAAACACAGTCCTTTTTTGAGGCAATGCTCATGGTTCTTGATGTATTTTAGACTCTGGAAAGAAGAGCTTGCTTCTTCGTTGAAACAGAGTGTGTTTCAGGTATATGAACTCTGGTGTGAATTTCCCTGCAGAAATGGAGTTAAACCCCAGGATCTGTGTCTTCCTACAAGCAAGAGTTCATTTCAGGTAAACCCAGTGAATTTTGGGCTCAAATGATTTTTCGCAGTTCAAGAACCCTACACTATTCTCACTATAAACCAAAGAAGATTTATGTAAGAGGAGCTATGGTTTGTATCAGTGTCATTATCAGAGTTGAACTACATATGGTTTGTATGAGTAGGAAACACAGTTTTTTTTTTCAAGGCATGCTCATGGTTCTTGCTGTATTTTAGACTCTGGAAAGAAGAGCTTGCTTCTTGCGTTAAAACTGAGTGTGTTTCAGGGATGAGAACTCTGGTCTGCATTTCCCTTCAGAAACGGAGTTAAACTCCAGGATCTGTATCTTCCTACAAGCAGGAGTTCATTTCTGGTTAACCCAGTGAATTTTGGGCTCAAATGATTTTTCGCAGTTCACGAACCCAATGAGATTCTCACTATTAACTAAAGAGCATTTTTGTAAGAGGAGCTGTGGTTTGTATCAGTTTCATGAGGAGAGTTGAACTACATATTGTCCGTATGTGTAGGAAACACAGTTCTTTTTTTCAGGGCATACTCATGGTTCTTGCTGTATTTTAGATTCTGGAAAGAAGAGCTTGCTTCTTGCGTTAAAACAGAGTGTGTTTCAGGGATGAGAACGCTGGTCTGAATTTCCCCTCAGAAACGGAGTTAAACCCAAGGATCTGTGTCTTCTTAAAAGGTAGAGTTCATTTGTCATAAACCAAGTGAATTTTGGGCTCAAATGACTTTACACAGTTCTAGAACCCAACGCGATTATCACTATGAACTAAAGAGCAGTTATGTAAGAGGAGCTGCGGTCTGTATCATTTCATAAGCAGAGTTGAACTACATATGGTCTGTATGAGTAGGAAACACAGTTCTTTTTTTCTGGGCATGCTCATGGTTGTTACTGTATTGGAGACGCTTGAAAGAATTGGATGATTCTTGCCTTAAAACAGAGTGTTTTTCAGGGATGAGAACTCCGGTCAGAATTTCCCTTCAGAAACGGAGTTAAACCCCAGGATCTGTGTCTTCCTACAGGCAAGAGTTCACTTCTGGTAAACAAAGTGAATTTTCGGATCAAATGGTTTTTCCCAGTTCACGAACACAACGCCATTCTAACTATTAACTAAAGAGCATTAATGTAAGAGGAGCTGTGGTTTGTATCAGTTTCATAAGCAGAGTTGAATTAGATATTTTCCGTATGAGTAGGAAACTCAGTTATTTTTTCTGGGCATGCTCATTTTTCTTACTATATTGGAGTCGCTGGAAAGAAGAGGATGATTCTTGCCTTAAAACAGAGTGTTTTTCAGGGATGAGAACTCTGGTCAGAATTTCCCTTCAGAAACGGAGTTAAACCCAAGGATCTGTGTCTTCCTACAAGCAAGCCTTCATTTCTTGTTAACCAAGTGAATTTTTGGCTCAAATGATTTTTCGCAGTCCACGAACCCAACGCGATTCTCACTATTAACTAAAGAGCATTTATGTAAGAGGTGCTGTGGTTTGTTTCAGTTTCATAAGCAGAGTTGAAATACATATGGTCCGTATGAGTAGGAAACACAGTTCTTTTTTTCAGGGCATGCTCATGGTTCTTGCTGTATTGGAGACTCTTGAAAGAAGAGCTTGCTTCTTGCATTAAAACAGGCTGTGTTTCATGGAAGCAAACTCTGGTCAGAATTTCCCTTCATGAACGGAGTTAAACCCCAGGATCTGTGTCTTCCTACCAGCAGAAGTTCATTTCTGGTAAACCAAGTGAATGTTCGGCTCAAATGACTTTACACAGTTCTAGAACCCAACGCGATTATCACTACTTACTAAAGAGCATTTATGTAAGAGGAGCTGTGGTCTGTATCATTTCATAAGCAGAGTTGAACTACATAAGGTCCGAATGAGTAGGAAACACAGTTCTTTTCTTCTGGGCATGCTCATGATTCTTACTGTATTGGAGAAGCTGGAAAGAAGAGGATGATTCTTGCTTTAAAACAGAGTGTTTTTCAGGGTTGAGAATTCTGGTCTGAATTTGCATTCAGAAACGGAGTTAAACCCCAGGATCTGTGTCTTCCTACAAGCAAGAGTTCATTTCTGGTTAACCCAGTGAATTTTGGGCTCAAATGATTTTCCACAGTTCCCCAACCCAAACTGATTCTCACTATTAACTAAAGAGTCTTTATATAAGAGGAGCTGTGGTTACTTTCAGTTTCATGAGCAGAGTTGAACTACATATTGTCTGTATGAGTAGGAGACACAGTTCTTTTTTTCTGGGCTAGCTCATGGTTCTTGCTATATTGGAGACGATGGAAAGATGAGCTTGCTTCTTGCATTAAAACAGAGTGTGTTTCATGGATGGGAACTCTGGTCTGATTTTCCCTTCAGAAATGCAGTTAAACCCATGTTCTGTGTCTTCCTACAAGCAATTGTTCATTTCTGGTAACCAAGTGAATTTTGGGCTCAAATGATTTTTCGCAGTTCAAGAACCCTACGCTATTCTCACTATTAACCAAAGAAGATTTATGTAAGAGGAGCTATGTTTTGTATCAGTGTCATTATCAGAGTTGATCTACATATGGTCTGTATGAGTAGGAAACACAGTTTTTTTTTTCATGGCATGCTTATTGTTCTTACTGTATTGGAGACCCTGGAAAGAAGAGGATGATTCATGCCTTAAAACAGAGTGTTTTTCAGGGATGAGAATTCTGGTCTGCATTTCCCTTCACTAACGGAGTTAAACCCCAGGATCTGTGTCTTCCTACAAGCAAGAGTTCATTTCTGGTAAACCATGTGAATTTTCGGCTCAAATGATTTTACACAGTTCTAGAACCCAACGTGATTCTCACTATTAACTAAAGAGGATTAATGTAAGAGGAGCTGTGGTTTGTATCAGTTTCATAAGCAGAGTTGAACTACATATGGTCCATATGAGTAGGAAACACACTTCTTTTTTTCAGGGCATGCTCATGGTTCTTGCTGTATTTTTGACTCAGGAAAGTAGAGCTTGCTTCTTGCCTTAAAACAGAGTGTGTTTCAGGGATGAGAACTCTGGTCTGAATTACCATTCAGAAACGGAGTTAAACCTCAGGATCTGTGTCTTCCTACAAGCAAGCCTTCATTTCTTGTTAACCCAGTGAATTTTTGGCTCAAATGATTTTTCGCAGTCCACGAACCCAACGCGATTCTCGCTATTAACTAAAGAGCATTTATGTAAGAGGTGCTGTGGTTTGTATCAGTTTCATAAGCAGAGTTGAACTACATATGGTGCGTATGAGTAGGAAACACAGTTCTTTTTTTGACGGCATGCACATTGTTCTTGCTGTATTGGAGACTATGGAAAGAAGAGCTTGCTTCTTGCATTAAAACAGGCTGTGTTTCATGGAAGCAAACTCTGGTCTGAATTTCCCTTCATGAACGGAGTTAAACCCCAGGATCTGTGTCTTCCTACCAGCAGGAGTTCATTTCTGGTAAACCAAGTGAAGGTTTGGCTCAAATGACTTTACACAGTTCTAGAACCCAACGCGATTATCACTATTAACTGAAGAGCATTTATGTAAGAGGAGCTGTGTTCTGTATCATTTCATAAGTAGAGTTGAACTACATATGGTTTGTATGTGTAGGTTACACATTTCTTTTTTCTGGGAATGCTCATATTTCTTACTGTATTGGAGACCCTGCATAGAAGAGGATGATTCTTGCCTTAAAACAGAGTTTTTTTCAGGGATGAGAACTCTGTTCTGCATTTCCCTTAAGAAACGGAGTTACACCACAGGATCTGTGTCTTCCTACAAGCAAGTATTCATTTCTGGTAAAGCAAGTGAGTTTTCTGCTCAAATGACTTTACACAGTTCTAGAACCATAGGCGATTATCACTATTAACTTAAGAGCATTTATGTAAGAGGAGCCGTGGTCTGTATCATTTCATAAGCAGAGTTTAACTACATATGGTTTGCATGTGTAGGAAACACATTTCTTTTTTCTGGGAATGCTCATATTTCTTACTGTATTGGAGACGCTGTATAGAAGAGGATGAGTCTTGCCTTAAAACAGAGTTTTTTTCAGGGATGAGAACTCTGGTCTGCATTTCCCTTAACAAACGGAGTTAAACCCCAGGATCTGTGTCTTCCTACAAGCAAGAGTTCATTTCTGGTAAAGCAAGTGAATTTTGGGCTCAAATGATTTTCCACAGTTCCCCAACCCAAACTGATTCTCACTATTAACTAAAGAGCCTTTATGTAAGAGGAGCTGTGGTTACTTTCAGTTTCATGAGCAGAGTTGAACTACATATTGTCTGTATGAGTAGGAGACACAGTTCTTTTTTTCTGGGCAAGCTCATGGTTCTTGCTATATTGGAGAGGATGGAAAGATGAGCTTGCTTCTTGCATTAAAACAGAGTGTGTTTCATGGATGGGAACTCTGGTCTGATTTTCCCTTCAGAAATGCAGTTAAACCCATGTTCTGTGTCTTCCTACAAGCAATTGTTCATTTCTGGTAACCAAGTGAATTTTCGGCTCAAATGATTTTACACAGTTCTAGAATCAACGCGATTCTCACTATTAACTAAAGAGCATTTATGTAAGAGGAGCTGTGGTCTGTATCATTTCATAAGCAGAGTTGAACTACATAAGGTCTGTATGAGTAGGAAACACAGTTTTATTTTTTTCATGGCATGCTTATTGTTCTTACTGTATTGGAGACCCTGGAAAGAAGAGGATGATTCATGCCTTAAAACAGAGTGTTTTTCAGGGATGAGAATTCTGGTCTGCATTTCCCTTCACTAACGGAGTTAAACCCCAGGATCTGTGTCTTCCTACAAGCAAGAGTTCATTTCTGGTAAACCATGTGAATTTTCGGCTCAAATGATTTTACACAGTTCTAGAACCCAACGAGATTCTCACTATTAACTAAAGAGGATTAATGTAAGAGGAGCTGTGGTTTGTATCAGTTTCATAAGCAGAGTTGAACTACATATGGTCTATATGAGTAGGAAACACACTTCTTTTTTTCAGGGCATGCTCATGGTTCTTGCTGTATTTTTGACTCAGGAAAGTAGAGCTTGCTTCTTGCCTTAAAACAGAGTGTGTTTCAGGGATGAGAACTCTGGTCTGAATTACCATTCAGAAACGGAGTTAAACCTCAGGATCTGTGTCTTCCTACAAGCAAGCCTTCATTTCTTGTTAACCCAGTGAATTTTTGGCTCAAATGATTTTTCGCAGTCCACGAACCCAACGCGATTCTCGCTATTAACTAAAGAGCATTTATGTAAGAGGTGCTGTGGTTTGTATCAGTTTCATAAGCAGAGTTGAACTACATATGGTGCGTATGAGTAGGAAACACAGTTCTTTTTTTGACGGCATGCACATTGTTCTTGCTGTATTGGAGACTATGGAAAGAAGAGCTTGCTTCTTGCATTAAAACAGGCTGTGTTTCATGGAAGCAAACTCTGGTCTGAATTTCCCTTCATGAACGGAGTTAAACCCCAGGATCTGTGTCTTCCTACCAGCAGGAGTTCATTTCTGGTAAACCAAGTGAAGGTTTGGCTCAAATGACTTTACACAGTTCTAGAACCCAACGCGATTATCACTATTAACTGAAGAGCATTTATGTAAGAGGAGCTGTGTTCTGTATCATTTCATAAGTAGAGTTGAACTACATATGGTTTGTATGCGTAGGTTACACATTTCTTTTTTCTGGGAATGCTCATATTTCTTACTGTATTGGAGACCCTGCATAGAAGAGGATGATTCTTGCCTTAAAACAGAGTTTTTTTCAGGGATGAGAACTCTGTTCTGCATTTCCCTTAAGAAACGGAGTTACACCACAGGATCTGTGTCTTCCTACAAGCAAGTATTCATTTCTGGTAAAGCAAGTGAGTTTTCGGCTCAAATGACTTTACACAGTTCTAGAACCATAGGCGATTATCACTATTAACTTAAGAGCATTTATGTAAGAGGAGCCGTGGTCTGTATCATTTCATAAGCAGAGTTTAACTACATATGGTTTGCATGTGTAGGAAACACATTTCTTTTTTCTGGGAATGCTCATATTTCTTACTGTATTGGAGACGCTGTATAGAAGAGGATGAGTCTTGCCTTAAAACAGAGTTTTTTTCAGGGATGAGAACTCTGGTCTGCATTTCCCTTAACAAACGGAGTTAAACCCCAGGATCTGTGTCTTCCTACAAGCAAGAGTTCATTTCTGGTAAAGCAAGTGAATTTTGGGCTCAAATGATTTTCCACAGTTCCCCAACCCAAACTGATTCTCACTATTAACTAAAGAGCCTTTATGTAAGAGGAGCTGTGGTTACTTTCAGTTTCATGAGCAGAGTTGAACTACATATGGTCTGTAAGAATAGGAGACACAGTTCTTTTTTTCAGGGCATGCTCTTGGTTCTTGCTGTATTTTTCTCTGGAAAGAAGAGCTTGCTACTTGCGTTAAAACAGAGTGTGTTTCAGGGATGAGAACTCTGGTCTGAATTTGCCTTCAGAAACGGAGTTAAACCCCAGGATCAGTGTCTTCCTACAAGCAAGAGATCATTTCTGGTAATCCCAGTGAATTTTGGGCTCAAATGATTTTTCGCAGTTCACGAACCCAACGTGATTCTCACTATTAACTAAAGAGCATTTATGTAAGAGGAGCTGTGGTTTGTATCAGTTTCATAATCAGAGTTGAACTACATATGGTTTATATGAGTAGGAAACACAGTTCTCTTTTTCTGGGCATGCTCATGTTTCTTACTATATTGGAGATGCTGGAAAGAAGAGGATGATTCTTGCCTTAAAACAGAGTTTTTTTTCAGGGATGAGAATTCTGGTCTGCATTTCCCTTCAGAAACGGAGTTATACCCCAGGATCTGTGTCTTCCTACAAGCAAGAGTTCATTTCTGGTAACCCAGTGAATTTTGGTCTCAAATTATTTTTCGCAGTTCACTAACCCAATGCGATTCTCACTATTAACTAAAGAGGATTTATGTAAGAGGAGCTGTGGTTTATATCAGTTTCATAAGCAGAGTTGAACTGCATATGGTCCATATGAGTAGGAAACACACTTCTTTTTTTCTGGGCATGCTCATGGTTCTTGCTGTATTTTTGAATCAGGAAAGTAAAGCTTGCTTCTTGCATTAAAACAGAGTGTGTTTCAGGGATGAGAACTCTGGTCTGAATTTGCCTTCAGAAACGGAGTTAATCCCCAGGATCAGTGTCTTCCTACAAGCAAGAGTTCATTTCTGGTAATCCCAGTGAATTTTGGCCTCAAATGATTTTTACAGTTCACGAACCCAATGAGATTCTCACTATTAACTAAAGAGCATTTATGTAAGAGGTGCTGTGGTTTGTATCAGTTTCATAAGCAGAATGGAACTACATATGGTCCGTATGAGTAGGAAACACAGTTCTTTTTTTCAGGGCATGCTCATGGTTCTTGCTGTATTGGAGACGCTGGAAAGAAGAGCTTGCTTCTTGCATTAAAACAGGCTTTGTTTCATGGAAGCAAACTCTGGTCTGAATTTCCCTCTACGAATGGAGTTAAACCCCAGCATCTGTGTCTTCCTACCAGCAAGAATTCTTTTCTGGTAAACCAAGTGAATGTTCGGCTCAAATGACTTTACACAGTTTTAAAACCCAAGGCGGTTATCACAGTGAACTTAAGAGCATTTATGTAAGAGGAGCCGTTTTCTCTATCATTTCATACGCAGAGTTTAACTACATATGGTTTGTATGCGTAGGAAACACATTTCCTTTTTGTGGGAATGCTCATATTTCTTACTGTATTGGAGACGCTGCATAGAAGAGGATGGTTCTTGCCTTAAAACAGAGTTTTTCTCAGGGATGAGAACCATGGTCTGCATTTCCCTTAAGAAACGGAGTTAAACCCCAGGATCTGTGTCTTCCTACAAGCAAGAGTTCATTTCTGGTAAAGCAAGTGAATTTTGGGCTCAAATGATTTTTCACAGTTCACCAACCCAAACTGATTATCACTATTAACTAAAGAGCACTTATGTAAGAGGAGCTGGGGTTACTTTCTGTTTCATGAGCACGTTGAACTACGTATGGTCAGTATGAGTGGGAAACACATTTCATTTTTCAAGGCATGCTCATGGTTCTTGCTTTTTTTAGACTCTGGAAAGAAGAGCTTGCTTGTTGCGTTAAAGCAGAGTGTGTTTCAGGGATGAGAACTCTGGTCTGAATTTGCCTTCAGAAATGGAGTAAAACCCCAGCATCAGTGTCTTCCTAAAAGCAAGAGTTCATTTCTGGTAAACCCAGTGAATTCTGGGCTGAAATAATTTTTCGCAGTTCACGAACCCAACGCTATTCTCACTATTAACTAAAGAGGATTTATGTAAGAGGAGCTGTGGTCTGTATAATTTCATAAGCAGAGTTGAACTAAATATGGTCCATATGAGTAGGAAACACAGTTCTTTTCTTCTGGGCATGCTCATGGTTCTTACTGTATTGGAGAAGCTGGAAAGAAGAGGATGATTCTTGCCTTAAAACAGAGTGTTTTTGAGGGTTGAGAATTCTGGTCTGAATTTGCCTTCAGAAACGGAGTTAATCCCCAGGATCTGTGTCTTCCTACAAGCAAGAGTTCATTTCTGGTAAACACAGTGAATTTTGGGTTCAAATGATTTTTCGCAGTTCACGAACCCAACATGATTCTCACTATTAACTAAAGAGCATTTATGTAAGAGGAGCTGTGGTTTGTAACAGTTTCATAAGCAGAGTTGAACTACATATGGTCTGTAGAGTAGGAAACACAGTTCTTTTTTTCAGGGCATGCTCTTGGTTCTTGCTGTATTTTTGACTCTGGAAAGAAGAGCTTGCTACTTGCGTTAAAACAGAGTGTGTTTCAGGGATGAGAACTCTGGTCTGAATTTGCCTTCAGAAACGGAGTTAAACCCCAGGATCAGTGTCTTCCTACAAGCAAGAGTTCATTTCTGGTAATCCCAGTGAATTTTGGGCTCAAATGATTTTTCGCAGTTCACGAACCCAACGTGATTCTCACTATTAACTAAAGAGCATTTATGTAAGAGGAGCTGTGGTTTGTATCAGTTTCATAAGCAGAGTTGAACTACATATGGTCTGTATGAGTAGGAAACACAGTTCTCTTTTTCTGGGCATGCTCATGTTTCTTACTATATTGGAGAAGCTGGAAAGAAGATGATGATTCTTACCTTAAAACAGAGTTTTTTTTAGGGATGAGAATTCTGGTCTGCATTTCCCTTCAGAAACTGAGTTAAAATCCAGTGTCTGTGTTCCTACAAACAAGAGTTCATTTCTGGTAACCCAGTGAATTTTGGTCTCAAATGATTTTTCGCAGTTCACGAACCCAACGCTATTCTCACTATTAACTAAAGAGGATTTATGTAAGCGGAGCTGTGGTTTGTATCAGTTTCATAAGCAGAGTTGAACTGCATATGGTCCATATGAGTAGGAAACACACTTCTTTTTTTCAGGGCATGCTCATGGTTCTTGCTGTATTTTTGAATCAGGAAAGTAGAGCTTTCTTCTTGCGTTAAAACAGAGTGTGTTTCAGGGATGAGAACTCTGGTCTGAATTACCCTTCAGAATGGAGTTAAACCCGAGGATCTGTGTCTTCCTTCAAGCAAGCCTTCATTTCTGGTTAACCCAGTGAATTTTGGCCTCAAATGATTTTTACAGTTCACGAACCCAATGCGATTCTCACTATTAACTAAAGAGCATTTATGTAAGAGGTGCTGTGGTTTGTATCAGTTTCATAAGCAGAGTTGAACTACATATGGTCCCTATGAGTAGGAAATACAGTTCTTTTTTTCAGGGCATGCTCATGGTTCTTGCTGTATTGGAGACGCTGGAAAGAAGAGCTTGCTTCTTGCATTAAAACAGGCTGTGTTTCATGGAAGCAAACTCTGGTCCGAATTTCCCTTCACGAACTGAGTTAAACCCCAGCATCTGTGTCTTCCTACCAGCAAGAGTTCTTTTCTGGTAAACCAAGTGAATGTTCGGCTCAAATGACTTTACACCGTTCTAGAACCCAAGGCGGTTATCACTATGAACTTAAGAGCATTTATGTAAGATGAGCTGTTTTCTCTATCATTTCATACGTAGAGTTTAAATACATATGGTTTGTATGCGTAGGAAACACATTTCTTTTTTCTGGGAATGCTCATATTTCTTACTGTATTGGAGACGCTGTATAGAAGAGGATGATTCTTGCCTTAAAACAGAGTTTTTCTCAGGGATGAGAACCATGGTCTGCATTTCCCTTAAGAAACGGAGTTAAACCCCAGGATCTGTGTCTTCCTACAAGCAAGAGTTCATTTCTGGTAAAGCAAGTGAATTTTGGGCTCAAATGATTTTTCACAGTTCACCAAACTAAACTGATTCTCACGATTAACTAAAGAGCACTTATGTAAGAGGAGCTGTGGTTACTTTCTGTTTTATGAGCAGAGTTGAACTATGTATGGTCAGTATGAGTAGGAAACACATTTCATTTTTCAAGGCATGCTCATGGTTCTTGCTTTTTTTAGACTCTGGAAAGAAGAGTTTGCTTGTTGCATTAAAGCACAGTGTGTTTCAGGGATGAGAACTCTGGTCTGAATTTCCCTTCAGAAACGGAGTTAAATCCCAGGATCTGTGTCTTCCTACAAGCGAGAGTTCATTTCTGGTAAACCATGTGAATTTTCGGCTCAAATGATTTTACACAGTTCTAGAACCCAGCGCGATTATCACTATTATCTAAAGAGCATTTATGAAAGAGGAGCTGTAGTCTGTATCATTTCATAAGCAGAGTTGAACTACTTATGGTCAGTATGAGTAGGAAACGCAATTCTTTTTTTCTGGGCGTGCTCATGTTTCTTACTGTATTGGAGACGCTGGAAAAAAGAGGATGATTCTTGCCTTAAAACAGAGCGTTTTTCAGTGATCAGAATTCTGGTCTGAATTTCCCTTCAGAAACGGAGTTAAACCCCAGTTTCTGTGTCTTCCTACAAGCGAGAGTTCATGTCCGGTAAACCCAGTGAATTTTGGGCTAAAATGATTTTTCGCTGTTCACGAACCCAATGCTATTCTCACTATTACCTAAAGAGCATTTATGTAAGAGGATGTGTGGTCTGTATCAGTTTCATAAGCAGAGTTGAACTACATATGGTCCGTCTGAGTAGCAAACACAGTTCTTTTTTTGAGGGCATGCTCATGGTTCTTGCTGTATTGGAGGCGCTAGAAAGAAGAGATTGCTTCATGCATTAAAACAGGGTGTGTTTCATGGATGAGAACTCTGGTCTGAATTTCCCTTCACAAACGGAGTTAAACTTCATGATCTGTGTCTTCCTACCAGCAAGAGTTCATTTCTGGTAAACCAAGTGAATTTTCGGCTCAAATGATTTTACACAGTTCTAGAACCCAAGTCGATTATCACTATTAACTAAAGAGCATTTATGTAAGAGGAGCTGTGGTCTGTATCATTTCATAAGCAGAGTTGAACTACGTATGATCCATATGAGTAGGAAACACAGTTCTTTTCTTCTGGGCGTGCTCATGGTTCTTACTGTATTGGAGAACCTGGAAAGAAGAGGATGATTCTTGCCTCAAAAGAGAGTGTTTTTCAGGGTTGAGAATTCTGGTCTGTATTTACCTTCAGAAAAGGAGTTAATCCCCAGGATCTGTATCTTCCTAAAAGCAAGAGTTTATTTCAGGTAAATCTAGTGAATTTTGGGCTGAAATGATTTTTCGCGGTTCACGAACCCAACGCGATTCTCACTATTAACTAAAGGGGATTTATGTAAGAGGAGCTGTGGTTTGAATCAGTTTCATAGGCAGAGTTTAACTACATATGGTTTGTATGAGTAGGAAACACAGTTCTTTTTTTCTGGGAATGCTCATATTTCTTACTGTATTGGAGATGATGGATAGAAGAGGATGATTCTTGCCTCAAGACTGAGTTTTCTCCAGGGATGAGAACTCTTTTCTGAATGTGCCTTCAGAAATGGAGTTAAACCCCAGGATCTGTGTCTTCCTACAAGCAAAAATTCATTTCTGGTAAACGCAGTGAATTTTGGGCTGAAATCATTTTTCGCAGTTCATGAACCCAACGCGATTCTCACTATTAACTAAAGAGCATTTATGTAAGAGGAGCTGTTGTATGTATCAGTTTCATATGCAGAGTTGAACTACGTATGGTCCGTATGTGTAGGAAACACATTACATTTTTTCAGGGCATGCTCATGGTTGTTGCTGTATTTTAGACTCTGGAAAGAAGAGCTTGCTTCTTGCGTTAAAGCAGAGTGTGTTTCAGGGATGAGAACTCTGGTCTGAATTTCTCTTCAAAAACGGAGTTAAACCCCAGGATCTGTGTCTTCCTACAAGCAAGAGTTCATTTCTGGTAAAGCAAGTGAATTTTGGGCTCAAATGATTTTTCACAGTTCACCAACCCACACAGATTCTCACTATTACCTAAAGAGCATTTATGTAAGAGGAACTTTGATTTCTTTCAGTTTCATGAGCAGAGTTGTACTACGTATTGCCCGTATGAGTAGGAGACACAGTTCTTTTGTTCTGGGCATGCTCATGGTTCTTACTGTATTGGAGATGGTGGAAAGATGCGCTTGCTTCTTGCATTAAAACAGGGTGTGTTTCATGGATGAGAACTCTGGTCTGAATATCCTTCACAAACGGAGTTAAACCCGATGATCTGTGTCTTCCTGCCAGCAAGAGTTCATTTCTGCTACACCAAGTCAATTTTCGGCTCAAATGACTTTACACAGTTCTAGAATCCAACGCGATTATCACTATTAACTAACGAGCAATTATGTAAGAGGAGCTGTTGTCTGTATCATTTCATAAGCAAATTTTAACTACATATGGTCCGTATGAGTAGGAAACACAATTCTTTTTTTCTGGGCGTGCTTATGTTTCTTACTGTATTGGAGACGCTGGAAAAAAGAGGATGATTCTTGCCTCAAAACAGAGTGTTTTACAGGGACGAGAACTCTGGTCTGAATTTGCCTTCATAAACGGAGTTAAACCCCAGGATCAGTGTCTTCCTACAAGCAAGAGTTCATTTCTGGTAAACACATTGAATTTGGGCTCAAATGATTTTTCGCAGTTCATGAACACAAACATGATTCTCACTCTTAACTAAAGAGCATATATGTAAGAGGAGCTGTGGTTTGTATCAGGTTCATAAGCAGAGTTGAACTACATATGGTCCGTATGAGTAGGAAAAACAGTTCTTTTTTTCAGGGCATGCTCATGGTTCTTGCTGTTTTGGAGACGCTGGAAAGATGAGCTTGCTTCATGCATTAAAACAGGGTGTGTTTCATGGATGAGAACTCTGGTCTGAATTTCCCTTCACAAACGGAGTTAAACTGCATGATCTGTGTCTTGCTACCAGCAAGAGTTCATTTCTTGTAAACCAAGTGAATTTTTCGGCTCAAATGACTTTACACAGTTCTAGAACCCAACGCGATTATCACTATTAACTAAAGAGCATTTATGTAAGAGGAGCTGTGGTCTGTATCATTTCATAAGCAGAGTTGAACTACGTATGATCCATATGAGTAGGAAACACAGTTCTTTTCTTCTGGGCGTGCTCATGGTTCTTACTGTATTGGAGAACCTGGAAAGAAGAGGATGATTCTTGCCTCAAAACAGTGTTTTTCAGGGTTGAGAATTCTGGTCTGAATTTACCTTCAGAAACGGAGTTAATCCCCAGGATCTGTGTCTTCCTAAAAGCAAGAGTTTATTTCAGTTAAATCTAGTGAATTTGGGCTGAAATGATTTTTCGCGGTTCACGATCCCAACGCGATTCTCACTATTAACTAAAGAAGATTTATGTAAGAGGAGCTGTGGTTTGAATCAGTTTCATAGCCACAGTTTAACTACATATGGTTTGTATGAGTAGGAAACACAGTTCTTTTTTTCTGGGAATGCTCATATTTCTTACTGTATTGGAGATGCTAGATAGAAGAGGATGATTCTAAGACAGAGTTTTCTCCAGGGATGAGAACTCTTTTCTGAATGTGCCTTCAGAAATGGAGTTAAACCCCAGGACTGTGTCTTCCTACAAGCAAAAATTCATTTCTGGTAAACGCAGTGAATTTTGGGCTGAAATCATATTTCGCAGTTCATGAACCCAACACGATTCTCACTATTAACTAAAGAGCATTTATGTAAGAGGAGCTGTGGTCTGTATCAGTTTCATACGCAGGGTTGAACTACGTATGGTTCGTATGTGTAGGAAACACATTACTTTTTTCAGGGCATGCTCATGGTTCTTGCTGTATTTTAGACTCTGGAAAGAAGAGCTTGCTTCTTGCGTTAAAGCAGAGTGTGTTTCAGGGATGAGAACTCTGGTCTGAATTTCCCTTCAAAAACGGAGTTAAACCCCAGGATCTGTGTCTTCCTACAAACAAGAGTTCATTTCTGGTAAAGTAAGTGAATTTTGGGCTCAAATGATTTTTCACAGTTCACCAACCCACACAGATTCTCACTATTACCTAAAGAGCATTTATGTAAGAGGAACTGTGATTTCTTTCAGTTTCATGAGCAGAGTTGTACTACATATTGCCCGTATGAGTAGGAGACACAGTTCTTTTGTTCTGGGCATGCTCATGGTTCTTACTGTATTGGAGACGGTGGAAAGATGCGCTTGCTTCTTGCATTAAAACAGAGTGTTTTTCAGGGAGGAGAACTCCCTTTAGAAATGCAGTTAAACCCCATGATCTTTGTCTTCCTACAAGCAAGAGTTCATTTCTGGTAACCAAGTGAATTTTCGGCTAAAATGATTTTACACAGTTCTAGAACCCAAGTCAATCATCACTATTAACTAAAGAGCATTTTTTGTAAGAGGAGCTGTGATCTCTATCAGTTTCATAAGCAGAGGTTGACTACATATGGTCCGTATGAGTAGGAATCACAGTTCTCTTTTTCAGGGCATGCTCATCGTACTTGCTGTATTGGAGACGCTGGAAAGAAGTTCTTGCTTCTTGCATTAAAACAGGGTGTGTTTCATGGATGAGAACTCTGGTCTGAATTTCCCTTCACAAACGGAGTTAAACTTCATGATCTGTGTCTTCCTACCAGCAAGAGTTCATTTCTGGTAAACCGAGAGAATTTTCGGCTCAAATGACTTTACACAGTTCTAGAACCCAACGCGATTATCACTATTAACTAAAGAGCATTTTTGTAAGAGGAGCTGTGGTCTGTATAATTTCATAAGCAGAGTTGAACTATGTATGGCCCATATGAGTAGGAAACACAGTTCTTTTCTTCTGGGCGTGCTCATGGTTCTTACTGTATTGGAGAACCTGGAAAGAAGAGGATGATTCTTGCCTCAAAAGAGAGTGTTTTTCAGGGTTGAGAATTCTGGTCTGAATTTACCTTCAGAAACGGAGTTAATCCCCAGGATCTGTGTCTTCCTAAAAGCAAGAGTTCATTTCAGGTAAATCTAGTGAATTTTGGGCTGAAATGATTTTACGCAGTTCACGAACCCAACGCGATTCTCACTATTAATTAAAGAGGATTTATGTAAGAGGAGCTGTGTTTTGAATGAGTTTCATAGGCAGAGTTTAACTACATATGGTTTGTATGAGTAGGAAACACAGTTCTTTTTTTCTGGGAATGCTCATATTTCTTACTGTATTGGAGATGCTGGATAGAAGAGGATCATTCTTGCCTTAAAACAGAGTTTTCTCCCGGGATGAGAACTCTTTTCTGAATGTGCCTTCAGAAATGGAGTTAAACCCCAGGATCTGTGTCTTACTACAAGCAAAAATTCATTTCTGGAAAACACAGTGAATTTTGGGCTGAAATGATTTTTCGCAGTTCATGAACCCAACGCGATTCTCACTATTAACTAAAGAGCATTTATGTAAGAGGAGCTGTTGTATGTATCAGTTTCATATGCAGAGTTGAACTACTTATGGTCTGTATGTGTAGGAAACACATTAATTTTTTTCAAGGCATGCTCAGGTTCTTGCTGTATATTAGAATCTGGAAAGAAGAGCTTGCTTCTTGCGTTAAAGCAGAGTGTGTTTCAGGGATGAGAACTCTGGTCTGAATTTCCCTTCAGAAATGGAGTTATACCCCAGGATCTGTGTCTTCCTACAAGCAAGAGTTCCTTTCTGGTAAACCCAGTGAATTTTGGGCTCAAATGATTTTTCACAGTTCACCAACGCAAACAGATTCTCACTATTAACTAAAGAGCATTTATGTAAGAGGAACTGTGATTTCTTTCAGTTTCATGAGCAGAGTTGAACTACATATGGTCCGTATGAGTAGGAAACACAGTTCTTTTTTTCAGGGCATGCTCATGGTTCTTGCTGAATTGGAGGCGCTATAAACAAGAGATTGCTTCTTGCATTAAAACATGGTGTGTTTCATGGATGAGAACTCTGGTCTGAATTTCCCTTCACAAACGGAGTTAAACTGCATGATGTGTGTCTTCCTACCAGCAAGAGTTCATTTCTGGTAAACCAAGTGAATTTTCGGCTCAAATGACTTTACACAGTTCTAGAACCCAACGCGATTATCACTATTAACTAAAGAGCATTTATGTAAGAGGAGCTATGGTCTGTATCATTTCATAAGCAGAGTTGAACTACGTATGGTCCATATGAGTAGGAAACACAGTTCTTTTCTTCTGGGCGTGCTCATGGTTCTTACTGTATTGGAGAAGCTGGAAAGAAGAGGATGATTCTTGCCACAAAACAGAGTGTTTTTCAGGGTTGAGAGTTCTGGTCTGAATTTGCCTTCAGAAACGGAGTTAATCCCCAGGATCTGTGTCTTCCTAAAAGCAAGAGATCATTTCAGCTAAATCTAGTGAATTTTGGGCTGAAATGATCTTTCGCAGTTCCTGAACCCAACGCCATTCTCACTATTAACTAAAGAGCCTTTATGTAAGAGGAGCTGTTGTATGTATCAGTTTCATACGCAGAGTTGAACTACGTATGGTCCCTATGTGTAGGAAACACATTACTTTTTTTCAGGGCATGCTCATGGTTCTTGCTGTATTTTTGAGTCTGGAAAGAAGAGCTTGCATCTTGCGTTAAAGCAGAGTGTCTTTCAGGGGTGAGAACTCTGGTCTGAATTTCCCTTCAGAAACGGAGTTAAACTGCATGATCTGTGTCTTCCTACCAGCAAGAGTTCATTTCTGGTAACCAAGTGAATTTTCGGCTCAAATGATTTTACACAGTTCTAGAACCCAAGTCGATCATCACTATTAACTAAACAGCATTTTTTGTAAGAGGAGCTGTGGTCTCTATCAGTTTCATAAGCAGAGGTTGACTACATATGGTCCGTATGACTAGGAAACACAGTTCTTTTCTTCTGGGCGTGCTCATGGTTCTTACTGTATTGGAGAAGCTGAAAAGAAGAGGATGATTCTTGCCACAAAACAGAGTGTTTTTCAGGGTTGAGAATTCTGGTCTGAATTTGCCTTCAGAAACGGAGTTAATCCCTAGGATCTGTGTCTTCCTAAAAGCAAGAGTTCATTTCAGGTAAATCTAGTGAATTTTGGGCTGAAATGATTTTTCGCGGTTCACGAACCCAACGCGATTCTCATTATTAACTAAAGAAGATTTATGTAAGAGGAGCTGTGGTTTGAATCAGTTTCATAGGCACAGTTTAACTACATATGGTTTGTATGAGTAGGAAACACAGTTCTTTTTTTCTGGGAATGCTCATATTTCTTACTGTATTGGAGATGCTAGATAGAAGAGGATGATTCTTGCCTCAAGACAGAGTTTTCTCCAGGGATGAGAACTCTTTTCTGAATGTGCCTTCAGAAATGGAGTTAAACCCCAGGATCTGTGTCTTCCTACAAGCAAAAATTCATTTCTGGTAAACGCAGTGAATTTTGCGCTGAAATCATTTTTCGCAGTTCATGAACCCAACGCGATTCTCACTATTAACTAAAGAGCATTTATGTAAGAGGAGCTGTTGTATGTATCAGTTTCATATGCAGAGTTGAACTACGTATGGTCCGTATGTGTAGGAAACACATTACTTTTTTTCAGGGCATGCTCATGGTTCTTGCTGTATTTTTGAGTCTGGAAAGAAGAGCTTGCTTCTTGCGTTAAAACAGAGTGTGTTTCAGGGATGAGAACTCTGGTCTGAATTTCCCTTCAAAAACGGAGTTAAACCCCAGTATCTGTTTCTTCCTACAAGCAAGAGTTCATTTCTGGTAAAGCAAGAGACTTTTGGGCTCAAATTATTTTTCACAGTTCACCAACCCACACAGATTCTCACTATTAACTAAAGAGCACTTATGTAAGAGGAACTGTGATTTCTTTCAGTTTCATGAGCAGAGTTGAACTACATATTGTCCGTATGAGTAGGAGACACAGTTCTTTTGTTGTGGGCATGCTCATGGTTCTTACTGTATTGGAGATGGTGGAAAGATGCGCTTGCTTCTTTCATTAAAACAGAGTGTGTTTCAGGGATGAGAACTCAGGTCTGAATTTCCCTTCAGATATGCAGTTAAACCCCATGTTCTGTGTCTTCCTACAAGCAAGTGTTCATTTCTGGTAACCAAGTGAATTTTCGGCTCAAATGATTTTACACAGTTCTAGAACCCAAGTCGATTATCACTATTAACTAAAGAGCATTTTTGTAAGAGGAGCTGTGGTCTGTATCATTTCATAAGCGGAGTTGAACTACGTATGGTCCATATGAGTAGGAAACACAGTTCTTTTCTTCTGGGCGTGCTCATGGTTCTTACTGTATTGGAGAAGCTGGAAAGAAGAGGATGATTCTTGCCACAAAACAGAGTGTTTTTCAGGGTTGAGAATTCTGGTCTGAATTTGCCTTCAGAAACGGAGTTAATCCCCAGGATCTGTGTCTTCCTAAAAGCAAGAGATCATTTCAGCTAAATCTAGTGAATTTTGGGCTGAAATGATCTTTCGCAGTTCATGAACCCAACGCCATTCTCACTATTAACTAAAGAGCCTTTATGTAAGAGGACCTGTTGTATGTATCAGTTTCATACGCAGAGTTGAACTACGTATGGTCCCTATGTGTAGGAAACACATTACTTTTTTTCAGGGCATGCTCATGGTTCTTGCTGTATTTTTGAGTCTGGAAAGAAGAGCTTGCATCTTGCGTTAAAGCAGAGTGTCTTTCAGGGGTGAGAACTCTGGTCTGAATTTCCCTTCAGAAACGGAGTTAAACTGCATGATCTGTGTCTTCCTACCAGCAAGAGTTCATTTCTGGTAACCAAGTGAATTTTCGGCTCAAATGATTTTACACAGTTCTAGAACCCAAGTCGATCATCACTATTAACTAAACAGCATTTTTTGTAAGAGGAGCTGTGGTCTCTATCAGTTTCATAAGCAGAGGTTGACTACATATGGTCCGTATGACTAGGAAACACAGTTCTTTTCTTCTGGGCGTGCTCATGGTTCTTACTGTATTGGAGAAGCTGAAAAGAAGAGGATGATTCTTGCCACAAAACAGAGTGTTTTTCAGGGTTGAGAATTCTGGTCTGAATTTGCCTTCAGAAACGGAGTTAATCCCTAGGATCTGTGTCTTCCTAAAAGCAAGAGTTCATTTCAGGTAAATCTAGTGAATTTTGGGCTGAAATGATTTTTCGCGGTTCACGAACCCAACGCGATTCTCATTATTAACTAAAGAAGATTTATGTAAGAGGAGCTGTGGTTTGAATCAGTTTCATAGGCACAGTTTAACTACATATGGTTTGTATGAGTAGGAAACACAGTTCTTTTTTTCTGGGAATGCTCATATTTCTTACTGTATTGGAGATGCTAGATAGAAGAGGATGATTCTTGCCTCAAGACAGAGTTTTCTCCAGGGATGAGAACTCTTTTCTGAATGTGCCTTCAGAAATGGAGTTAAACCCCAGGATCTGTGTCTTCCTACAAGCAAAAATTCATTTCTGGTAAACGCAGTGAATTTTGCGCTGAAATCATTTTTCGCAGTTCATGAACCCAACGCGATTCTCACTATTAACTAAAGAGCATTTATGTAAGAGGAGCTGTTGTATGTATCAGTTTCATATGCAGAGTTGAACTACGTATGGTCCGTATGTGTAGGAAACACATTACTTTTTTTCAGGGCATGCTCATGTTTCTTGCTGTATTTTTGAGTCTGGAAAGAAGAGCTTGCTTCTTGCGTTAAAACAGAGTGTGTTTCAGGGATGAGAACTCTGGTCTGAATTTCCCTTCAAAAACGGAGTTAAACCCCAGTATCTGTTTCTTCCTACAAGCAAGAGTTCATTTCTGGTAAAGCAAGAGAATTTTGGGCTCAAATTATTTTTCACAGTTCACCAACCCACACAGATTCTCACTATTAACTAAAGAGCACTTATGTAAGAGGAACTGTGATTTCTTTCAGTTTCATGAGCAGAGTTGAACTACATATTGTCCGTATGAGTAGGAGACACAGTTCTTTTGTTGTGGGCATGCTCATGGTTCTTACTGTATTGGAGATGGTGGAAAGATGCGCTTGCTTCTTTCATTAAAACAGAGTGTGTTTCAGGGATGAGAACTCAGGTCTGAATTTCCCTTCAGATATGCAGTTAAACCCCATGTTCTGTGTCTTCCTACAAGCAAGTGTTCATTTCTGGTAACCAAGTGAATTTTCGGCTCAAATGATTTTACACAGTTCTAGAACCCAAGTCGATTATCACTATTAACTAAAGAGCATTTTTGTAAGAGGAGCTGTGGTCTGTATCATTTCATAAGCGGAGTTGAACTACGTATGGTCCATATGAGTAGGAAACACAGTTCTTTTCTTCTGGGCGTGCTCATGGTTCTTACTGTATTGGAGAAGCTGGAAAGAAGAGGATGATTCTTGCCTCAAAACAGAGTGTTTTTCAGGGTTGAGAATTCTGGTCTGAATTTGCCTTCAGAAACGGAGTTAATCCCCAGGATCTGTGTCTTCCTAAAAGCAAGAGTTCATTTCAGGTAAATCTAGTGAATTTTGGGCTGAA
Organism: Onychomys arenicola; assembly: GCA_949786405.1. Taxonomy (NCBI): domain Eukaryota; kingdom Metazoa; phylum Chordata; class Mammalia; order Rodentia; family Cricetidae; genus Onychomys; species Onychomys arenicola. Next base: position 735,880 of record CATKUM010000061.1, on the reverse strand, counting down.
ATGATTTTTCGCGGTTCACGAACCCAACGCGATTCTCACTATTAACTAAAGAAGATTTATGTAAGAGGAGCTGTGGTTTGAATCAGTTTCATAGGCACAGTTTAACTACATATGGTTTGTATGAGTAGGAAACACAGTTCTTTTTTTCTGGGAATGCTCATATTTCTTACTGTATTGGAGATGATGGATAGAAGAGGATGATTCTTGCCTCAAGACTGAGTTTTCTCCAGGGATGAGAACTCTTTTCTGAATGTGCCTTCTGAAATGGAGTTAACCCCCAGGATCTGTGCCTTCCTACAAGCAAAAATTCATTTCTGGTAAACGCAGTGAATTTTGGGCTGAAATCATTTTTCGCAGTTCATGAACCCAACGCGATTCTCACTATTAACTAAAGAGCATTTATGTAAGAGGAGCTGTTGTATGTATCAGTTTCATACGCAGAGTTGAACTACGTATGGTCCCTATGTGTAGGAAACACATTACTTTTTTTCAGGGCATGCTCATGGTTCTTGCTGTATTTTTGAGTCTGGAAAGAAGAGCTTGCATCTTGCGTTAAAGCAGAGTGTCTTTCAGGGGTGAGAACTCTGGTCTGAATTTCCCTTCAGAAACGGAGTTAAACTGCATGATCTGTGTCTTCCTACCAGCAAGAGTTCATTTCTGGTAACCAAGTGAATTTTCGGCTCAAATGATTTTACACAGTTCTAGAACCCAAGTCGATCATCACTATTAACTAAACAGCATTTTTTGTAAGAGGAGCTGTGGTCTCTATCAGTTTCATAAGCAGAGGTTGACTACATATGGTCCGTATGACTAGGAAACACAGTTCTTTTCTTCTGGGCGTGCTCATGGTTCTTACTGTATTGGAGAAGCTGAAAAGAAGAGGATGATTCTTGCCACAAAACAGAGTGTTTTTCAGGGTTGAGAATTCTGGTCTGAATTTGCCTTCAGAAACGGAGTTAATCCCTAGGATCTGTGTCTTCCTAAAAGCAAGAGTTCATTTCAGGTAAATCTAGTGAATTTTGGGCTGAAATGATTTTTCGCGGTTCACGAACCCAACGCGATTCTCATTATTAACTAAAGAAGATTTATGTAAGAGGAGCTGTGGTTTGAATCAGTTTCATAGGCACAGTTTAACTACATATGGTTTGTATGAGTAGGAAACACAGTTCTTTTTTTCTGGGAATGCTCATATTTCTTACTGTATTGGAGATGCTAGATAGAAGAGGATGATTCTTGCCTCAAGACAGAGTTTTCTCCAGGGATGAGAACTCTTTTCTGAATGTGCCTTCAGAAATGGAGTTAAACCCCAGGATCTGTGTCTTCCTACAAGCAAAAATTCATTTCTGGTAAACGCAGTGAATTTTGCGCTGAAATCATTTTTCGCAGTTCATGAACCCAACGCGATTCTCACTATTAACTAAAGAGCATTTATGTAAGAGGAGCTGTTGTATGTATCAGTTTCATATGCAGAGTTGAACTACGTATGGTCCGTATGTGTAGGAAACACATTACTTTTTTTCAGGGCATGCTCATGGTTCTTGCTGTATTTTTGAGTCTGGAAAGAAGAGCTTGCTTCTTGCGTTAAAACAGAGTGTGTTTCAGGGATGAGAACTCTGGTCTGAATTTCCCTTCAAAAACGGAGTTAAACCCCAGTATCTGTTTCTTCCTACAAGCAAGAGTTCATTTCTGGTAAAGCAAGAGACTTTTGGGCTCAAATTATTTTTCACAGTTCACCAACCCACACAGATTCTCACTATTAACTAAAGAGCACTTATGTAAGAGGAACTGTGATTTCTTTCAGTTTCATGAGCAGAGTTGAACTACATATTGTCCGTATGAGTAGGAGACACAGTTCTTTTGTTGTGGGCATGCTCATGGTTCTTACTGTATTGGAGATGGTGGAAAGATGCGCTTGCTTCTTTCATTAAAACAGAGTGTGTTTCAGGGATGAGAACTCAGGTCTGAATTTCCCTTCAGATATGCAGTTAAACCCCATGTTCTGTGTCTTCCTACAAGCAAGTGTTCATTTCTGGTAACCAAGTGAATTTTCGGCTCAAATGATTTTACACAGTTCTAGAACCCAAGTCGATTATCACTATTAACTAAAGAGCATTTTTGTAAGAGGAGCTGTGGTCTGTATCATTTCATAAGCGGAGTTGAACTACGTATGGTCCATATGAGTAGGAAACACAGTTCTTTTCTTCTGGGCGTGCTCATGGTTCTTACTGTATTGGAGAAGCTGGAAAGAAGAGGATGATTCTTGCCACAAAACAGAGTGTTTTTCAGGGTTGAGAATTCTGGTCTGAATTTGCCTTCAGAAACGGAGTTAATCCCCAGGATCTGTGTCTTCCTAAAAGCAAGAGATCATTTCAGCTAAATCTAGTGAATTTTGGGCTGAAATGATCTTTCGCAGTTCATGAACCCAACGCCATTCTCACTATTAACTAAAGAGCCTTTATGTAAGAGGACCTGTTGTATGTATCAGTTTCATACGCAGAGTTGAACTACGTATGGTCCCTATGTGTAGGAAACACATTACTTTTTTTCAGGGCATGCTCATGGTTCTTGCTGTATTTTTGAGTCTGGAAAGAAGAGCTTGCATCTTGCGTTAAAGCAGAGTGTCTTTCAGGGGTGAGAACTCTGGTCTGAATTTCCCTTCAGAAACGGAGTTAAACTGCATGATCTGTGTCTTCCTACCAGCAAGAGTTCATTTCTGGTAACCAAGTGAATTTTCGGCTCAAATGATTTTACACAGTTCTAGAACCCAAGTCGATCATCACTATTAACTAAACAGCATTTTTTGTAAGAGGAGCTGTGGTCTCTATCAGTTTCATAAGCAGAGGTTGACTACATATGGTCCGTATGACTAGGAAACACAGTTCTTTTCTTCTGGGCGTGCTCATGGTTCTTACTGTATTGGAGAAGCTGAAAAGAAGAGGATGATTCTTGCCACAAAACAGAGTGTTTTTCAGGGTTGAGAATTCTGGTCTGAATTTGCCTTCAGAAACGGAGTTAATCCCTAGGATCTGTGTCTTCCTAAAAGCAAGAGTTCATTTCAGGTAAATCTAGTGAATTTTGGGCTGAAATGATTTTTCGCGGTTCACGAACCCAACGCGATTCTCATTATTAACTAAAGAAGATTTATGTAAGAGGAGCTGTGGTTTGAATCAGTTTCATAGGCACAGTTTAACTACATATGGTTTGTATGAGTAGGAAACACAGTTCTTTTTTTCTGGGAATGCTCATATTTCTTACTGTATTGGAGATGCTAGATAGAAGAGGATGATTCTTGCCTCAAGACAGAGTTTTCTCCAGGGATGAGAACTCTTTTCTGAATGTGCCTTCAGAAATGGAGTTAAACCCCAGGATCTGTGTCTTCCTACAAGCAAAAATTCATTTCTGGTAAACGCAGTGAATTTTGCGCTGAAATCATTTTTCGCAGTTCATGAACCCAACGCGATTCTCACTATTAACTAAAGAGCATTTATGTAAGAGGAGCTGTTGTATGTATCAGTTTCATACGCAGAGTTGAACTACGTATGGTCCGTATGTGTAGGAAACACATTACTTTTTTTCAGGGCATGCTCATGTTTCTTGCTGTATTTTTGAGTCTGGAAAGAAGAGCTTGCTTCTTGCGTTAAAACAGAGTGTGTTTCAGGGATGAGAACTCTGGTCTGAATTTCCCTTCAAAAACGGAGTTAAACCCCAGTATCTGTTTCTTCCTACAAGCAAGAGTTCATTTCTGGTAAAGCAAGAGAATTTTGGGCTCAAATTATTTTTCACAGTTCACCAACCCACACAGATTCTCACTATTAACTAAAGAGCACTTATGTAAGAGGAACTGTGATTTCTTTCAGTTTCATGAGCAGAGTTGAACTACATATTGTCCGTATGAGTAGGAGACACAGTTCTTTTGTTGTGGGCATGCTCATGGTTCTTACTGTATTGGAGATGGTGGAAAGATGCGCTTGCTTCTTTCATTAAAACAGAGTGTGTTTCAGGGATGAGAACTCAGGTCTGAATTTCCCTTCAGATATGCAGTTAAACCCCATGTTCTGTGTCTTCCTACAAGCAAGTGTTCATTTCTGGTAACCAAGTGAATTTTCGGCTCAAATGATTTTACACAGTTCTAGAACCCAAGTCGATTATCACTATTAACTAAAGAGCATTTTTGTAAGAGGAGCTGTGGTCTGTATCATTTCATAAGCGGAGTTGAACTACGTATGGTCCATATGAGTAGGAAACACAGTTCTTTTCTTCTGGGCGTGCTCATGGTTCTTACTGTATTGGAGAAGCTGGAAAGAAGAGGATGATTCTTGCCTCAAAACAGAGTGTTTTTCAGGGTTGAGAATTCTGGTCTGAATTTGCCTTCAGAAACGGAGTTAATCCCCAGGATCTGTGTCTTCCTAAAAGCAAGAGTTCATTTCAGGTAAATCTAGTGAATTTTGGGCTGAAATGATTTTTCGCGGTTCACGAACCCAACGCGATTCTCACTATTAACTAAAGAAGATTTATGTAAGAGGAGCTGTGGTTTGAATCAGTTTCATAGGCACAGTTTAACTACATATGGTTTGTATGAGTAGGAAACACAGTTCTTTTTTTCTGGGAATGCTCATATTTCTTACTGTATTGGAGATGATGGATAGAAGAGGATGATTCTTGCCTCAAGACTGAGTTTTCTCCAGGGATGAGAACTCTTTTCTGAATGTGCCTTCTGAAATGGAGTTAACCCCCAGGATCTGTGCCTTCCTACAAGCAAAAATTCATTTCTGGTAAACGCAGTGAATTTTGGGCTGAAATCATTTTTCGCAGTTCATGAACCCAACGCGATTCTCACTATTAACTAAAGAGCATTTATGTAAGAGGAGCTGTTGTATGTATCAGTTTCATATGCAGAGTTGAACTACGTATGGTCCGTATGTGTAGGAAACACATTACATTTTTTCAGGGCATGCTCATGGTTGTTGCTGTATTTTAGACTCTGGAAAGAAGAGCTTGCTTCTTGCGTTAAAGCAGAGTGTGTTTCAGGGATGAGAACTCTGGTCTGAATTTCCCTTCAAAAACGAAGTTAAACCCCAGGATCTGTGTCTTCCTACAAGCAAGAGTTCATTTCTGGTAAAGCAAGTGAATTTTGGGCTCAAATGATTTTTCACAGTTCACCAACCCACACAGATTCTCACTATTACCTAAAGAGCATTTATGTAAGAGGAACTTTGATTTCTTTCAGTTTCATGAGCAGAGTTGTACTACATATTGCCCGTATGAGTAGGAGACACAGTTCTTTGGTTCTGGGCATGCTCATGGTTCTTACTGTATTGGAGACGGTGGAAAGATGCGCTTGCTTTTTGCATTAAAACAGAGTGTTTTTCAGGGATGAGAACTCCCTTTAGAAATGCAGTTAAACCCCATGATCTTTGTCTTCCTACAAGCAAGAGTTCATTTCTGGTAACCAAGTGAATTTTCGGCTAAAATGATTTTACACAGTTCTAGAACCCAAGTCAATCATCACTATTAACTAAAGAGCATTTTTTGTAAGAGGAGCTGTGGTCTCTATCAGTTTCATAAGCAGAGGTTGACTACATATGGTCCGTATGAGTAGGAATCACTGTTCTCTTTTTCAGTGCATGCTCATCGTACTTGCTGTATTGGAGACGCTGGAAAGAAGTTCTTGCTTCTTGCATTAAAACAGGGTGTGTTTCATGGATGAGAACTCTGGTCTGAATATCCTTCACAAACGGAGTTAAACCCGATGATCTGTGTCTTCCTGCCAGCAAGAGTTCATTTCTGCTACACCAAGTCAATTTTCGGCTCAAATGACTTTACACAGTTCTAGAATCCAATGCGATTATCACTATTAACTAACGAGCAATTATGTAAGAGGAGCTGTTGTCTGTATCATTTCATAAGCAAATTTTAACTACATATGGTCCGTATGAGTAGGAAACACAATTCTTTTTTTCTGGGCGTGCTTATGTTTCTTACTGTATTGGAGACGCTGGAAAAAAGAGGATGATTCTTGCCTCAAAACAGAGTGTTTTACAGGGACGAGAACTCTGGTCTGAATTTGCCTTCATAAACGGAGTTAAACCCCAGGATCAGTGTCTTCCTACAAGCAAGAGTTCATTTCTGGTAAACACATTGAATTTGGGCTCAAATGATTTTTCGCAGTTCATGAACACAAACATGATTCTCACTCTTATCTAAAGAGCATATATGTAAGAGGAGCTGTGGTTTGTATCAGTTTCATAAGCAGAGTTGAACTACATATGGTCCGTATGAGTAGGAAAAACAGTTCTTTTTTTCAGGGCATGCTCATGGTTCTTGCTGTTTTGGAGACGCTGGAAAGATGAGCTTGCTTCATGCATTAAAACAGGGTGTGTTTCATGGATGAGAACTCTGGGCTGAATTTCCCTTCACAAACGGAGTTAAACTGCATGATCTGTGTCTTGCTACCAGCAAGAGTTCATTTCTTGTAAACCAAGTGAATTTTCGGCTCAAATGACTTTACACAGTTCTAGAACCCAACGCGATTATCACTATTAACTAATGAGCATTTATGTAAGAGGAGCTGTTGTCTGTATCATTTCATAAGCAGAGTTGAACTACGTATGATCCATATGAGTAGGAAACACAGTTCTTTTCTTCTGGGCGTGCTCATGGTTCTTACTGAATTGGAGAACCTGGAAAGAAGAGGATGATTCTTGCCTCAAAACAGTGTTTTTCAGGGTTGAGAATTCTGGTCTGAATTTACCTTCAGGAACGGAGTTAATCCCCAGGATCCGTGTCTTCCTAAAAGCTAGAGTTTATTTCAGGTAAATCTAGTGAATTTTGGGCTGAAATGATTTTTCGCAGTTCACGATCCCAACGCGATTCTCACTATTAACTAAAGAAGATTTATGTAAGAGGAGCTGTGGTTTGAATCAGTTTCATAGCCACAGTTTAACTACATATGGTTTGTATGAGTAGGAAACACAGTTCTTTTTTTCTGGGAATGCTCATATTTCTTACTGTATTGGAGATGCTAGATAGAAGAGGATGATTCTTGCCTTAAGACAGAGTTTTCTCCAGGGATGAGAACTCTTTTCTGAATGTGCCTTCAGAAATGGAGTTAAACCCCAGGACTGTGTCTTCCTACAAGCAAAAATTCATTTCTGGTAAACGCAGTGAATTTTGGGCTGAAATCATTTTTCGCAGTTCATGAACCCAACGCGATTCTCACTATTAACTAAAGAGCATTTATGTAAGAGGAGCTGTTGTATGTATCAGTTTCATACGCAGAGTTGAACTACGTATGGTCCGTATGTGTAGGAAACACATTACTTTTTTCAGGGCATGATCATGGTTCTTGCTGTATTTTAGACTCTGGAAAGAAGAGCTTGCTTCTTGCGTTAAAGCAGAGTGTGTTTCAGGGATGAGAACTCTGGTCTGAATTTCCCTTCAAAAACGGAGTTAAACCCCAGGATCTGTGTCTTCCTACAAACAAGAGTTCATTTCTGGTAAAGTAAGTGAATTTTGGGCTCAAATGATTTTTCACAGTTCACCAACCCACACAGATTCTCACTATTACCTAAAGAGCATTTATGTAAGAGGAACTGTGATTTCTTTCAGTTTCATGAGCAGAGTTGTACTACATATTGTCCGTATGAGTAGGAGACACAGTTCTTTTTTTCTGGGCATGCTCATGGTTCTTACTGTATTGGAGACGGTGGAAAGATGTGCTTGCTTCTTGCATTAAAACAGAGTGTGTTTCAGGGATGAGAACTCTGGTCTGAATTTCCCTTTAGAAATGCAGTTAAACCCCATGTTCTTTGTCTTCCTGCAAGCAAGAGTTCATTTCTGGTAACCAAGTGAATTTTCGGCTCAAATGATTTTACACAGTTCTAGAACCCAAGTCGATCATCACTATTAACTAAACAGCATTTTTTGTAAGAGGAGCTGTTGTCTCTATCAGTTTCATAAGCAGAGGTTGACTACTTATGGTCCGTATGAGTAGGAAACACATTTCTCTTTTTCAGGGCATGTTCATGGTTCTTGTTCTATTGGAGCGGCTATAAACAAGAGATTGCTTCTTGCATTAAAACAGGGTGTGTTTCATGGATGAGAACTCTGGTCTGAATATCCTTCACAAACGGAGTTAAACTGCATGATCTGTGTCTTCCTACCAGCAAGAGTTCATTTCTGGTAAACCAAGTGAATTTTCGGCTCAAATGACTTTACACAGTTCTAGAACCCAACGCGATTATCACTATTAAATAAAGAGCATTTATGTAAGAGGAGCTGTGGTCTGTATCATTTCATAAGCAGAGTTGAACTACGTATGGTCCATATGAGTAGGAAACACAGTTCTTTTCTTCTGGGCGTGCTCATGGTTCTTACTGTATTGGAGAAGCTGAAAAGAAGAGGATGATTCTTGCCACAAAACAGAGTGTTTTTCAGGGTTGAGAATTCTGGTCTGAATTTACCTTCAGAAACGGAGTTAATCCCCAGGATCTGTGTCTTCCTAAAGCAAGAGATCACTTCAGCTAAATCTAGTGAAGTTTGGGCTGAAATGATTTTTCACAGTTCATGAACCCAACGCGATTCTCACTATTAACTAAAGAGCATTTATGTAAGAGGAGCTGTGGTTTGTATCAGTTTCATACGCAGAGTTGACCTACATATGGTCTGTATGTGTGGGAAGCACATTAATTTTTTACAGGGCATCCTCATGGTTTTTGCTGTATTTTAGACTCTGGAAAGAAGAGCTTGCTTCTTGCATTAGAACAGGGTGTGTTTCATGGATGAGAACTCTGTTCTGAATTTCCTTCACAAACGGAGTTAAAACCCATGATCTGTGTCTACTGCCAGCAAGAGTTAATTTCTGCTACACCAAGTCAATTTTCGGCTCAAATGAAATTACACAGTTCTAGAATCCAACGCGATTCTCACTATTAACTAAAGAGCATTTATGTAAGAGGAGGTGTGGTCTGTATCAGTTTCTTAAGCAGAGTTGAACTACATATGGTCTGTCTGAGTAGGAAACACAATTCTTTTTTTCAGGGCATGCTCATGGTTCTTGCTGTATTGGAGACGCTAGAAAGAAGAGATTGCTTCTTGCATTAAAACAGGGTGTGTTTCACGGATGAGAACTCTGGTCTGAATTTCCCTTCACAAACGTAGTTAAACTTCATGATCTGTGTCTTCCTACCAGCAAGAGTTCATTTCTAGTAAACCAAGTGAATTTTCGGCTCAAATGACTTTACACAGTTCTAGAACCCAACGCGATTATCACTATTAACTAAAGAGCATTTTTGTAAGAGGAGCTGTGGTCTGTATCATTTCATAAGCAGAGTTGAACTACTTATGGTCCATATGAGTAGGAAACACAGTTCTTTTCTTCTGGGCATTCTCATGGTTCTTACTGTATTGGAGAAGCTGAAAAGAAGAGGATGATTCATGCCTCAAAACACAGTGTTTTTCAGAGTTGAGAACTCTGGTCTGTATTTGGCTTCAGAACGGAGTTAAACCCCAGTGTCTGTGTCTTCCTACAAGCAAGAGTTCATTTCTGGTAAACCAAGTGAAATTTCGGCTCAAATGATTTTACACAGTTCTAGAACCCAGCGCGATTATCACTATTAACTAATGAGCATTTATGTAAGAGGAGCTGTGGTCTGTATAACTTTCATAAGCAGAAGTGGAGTACATATAGTCTGTATGAGTAGGAAACTCACTTCATTTTTTCTTGGCATGCTCATGGTTCTTACCGTATTGGTTACCCTGGAAAAAAGAGGATGATTCATGCCTTAAAACAGAGCGTTTCTCAGGGATCAGAATTCTGGTCTGAATTTCCCTTCAGAAACGGAGTTAAACCCCAGGATCTGTGTCTTCCTACAAGCAAGAGTTCCTTTCTGGTAAACCCAGTGAATTTTGGGCTAAAATGATTTTTCGCTGTTCACGAACCCAATGCTATTCTCACTATTACCTAAAGAGCATTTATGTAAGAGGAGGTGTGGTCTGTATCAGTTTCTTAAGCAGAGTTGAACTACATATGGTCTGTCTGAGTAGGAAACACAATTCTTTTTTTCAGGGCATGCTCATGGTTCTAGCTGTATTGGAGGCGCTAGAAAGAAGAGATTGCTTCTTGCATTAAAACAGGCTGTGTTTCATGGATGAGAACTCTGGTCTGAATTTCCCTTCACAAACGGAGTTAAACTGCATGATCTGTGTCTTCCTACCAGCAAGAGTTCATTTCTGGTAAACCAAGTGAATTTTCGGCTCTAATGAGTTTACACAGTTCTAGAACCCAACGCGATTATCACTATTACCTAAAGAGCATTTATGTAAGAGGAGCTGTGGTCTGTATCATTTCATAAGCAGAGTTGAACTACATATGGTCCATATGAGTAGGAAACACAGTTATTTTCTTCTGGGCATGCTCATGGTTCTTACTGTATTGGAGAAGCTGAAAAGAAGGGGATTATTCTTGCCTCAAAACAGAGTGTTTTTCAGGGTTGAGAATTCTGGTCTGAATTTGCCTTCAGAAACGGAGTTAATCCCCAGGATCTGTGTCTTCCTAAAAGCAAGAGATCACTTCAGCTAAATCTAGTGAAGTTTGGGCTGAAATGATTTTTCACAGTTCATGAACCCAACGCGATTCTCATTATTAACTAAAGAGCATTTATGTAAGAGGAGCTGTTGTATTTATCAGTTTCATAAGCAGAGGTGGAGTACATATAGTCCGTATGATTAGGAAACACAGTTCTTTTTTTCTTGGCATGCTCATGGTTCTTACCGTATTGGAGACCCTGGAAAGCAGAGGATGATTCATGCCGTAAAACAGAGCGTTTTTCAGGGATAAGAATTATGGTCTGAATTTCCCTTCAGAAACGGAGTTAAACCCCAGGATCTGTGTCTTCCTACAAGCCAGACTACATTTCCGGTAAACCCAGTGAATTTTGGGCTAAAATGATTTTTCGCTGTTCACAAACCCAATGCTATTCTCACTATTACCTAAAGAGCATTTATGTAAGAGGATGTGTGGTCTGTATCAGTTTCATAAGCAGAGTTGAACTACATATGGTTTGTCTGAGTAGGAAACACAGTTCTTTTTTTCAGGGCATGCTCATGGTTCCTGCTGTATTGGAGGCGCTAGAAAGAAGAGATTGCTTCTTGCATTAAGACAGGGTGTGTTTCATGGATGAGAACTCTGTTCTGAATTTCCTTCACAAACGGAGTTAAAACCCATGATCTGTGTCTTACTGCCAGCAAGAGTTAATTTCTGCTACACCAAGTCAATTTTCGGCTCAAATGACTTTACACAGTTCTAGAATCCAACGCGATTATCACTATTAACTAAAGAGTATTTATGTAAGTGGAGCTATGGTCTGTATCATTTCATAAGCAGAGTTTAACTACATATGGTCTGTATGAGTAGGAAACGCAATTCTTTTTTTCTGGGCGTGCTCATGTTTCTTACTGTATTGGAGACGCTGGAAAGAAGAGGATGATTCTTGCCTCAAAACAGAGTGTTTTTCAGGGTTGAGAACTCTGGTCTGTATTTGGCTTCAGAAACGGAGTTAAACCCCAGTGTCTGTGTCTTCCTACAAGCAAGAGTTCATTTCTGGTAAACCAAGTGAAATTTCGGCTCAAATGATTTTACACAGTTCTAGAACCCAGCGCGATTATCACTATTAACTAAAGAGCATTTATGTAAGAGGAGCTGTGGTCTGTATCAGTTTCTTAAGCAGAGTTGAACTACATATGGTCTGTCTGAGTAGGAAACACAGTTCTTTTTTTCAGGGCATGCTCATGGTTCTTGCTGTATTGGAGGCGCTAGAAAGAAGAGATTGCTTCTTGCATTAAAACAGGGTGTGTTTCATGGATGAGAACTCTGGTCTGAATTTCCCTTCACAAACGGAGTTAAACTGCATGATCTGTGTCTTCCTACCAGCAAGAGTTCATTCCTGGTAAACCAAGTGAATTTTCGGCTCAAATGACTTTACACAGTTCTAGAACCCAACGCGATTATCACTATTAACTAAAGAGCATTTTTTTAAGAGGAGCTGTGGTCTGTATCATTTCATAAGCAGAGTTGAACTACTTATGGTCCATAAGTGTAGGAAACACAGTTCTTTTCTTCTGGGCATGCTCATGGTTCTTACTGTATTTGAGAAGCTGAAAAGAAGAGGATGATTCATGCCTCAAAACAGAGTGTTTTTCAGAGTTGAGAACTCTGGTCTGTATTTGGCTTCAGAAACAGAGTTAAACCCCAGTGTCTGTGTCTTCCTACAAGCAAGAGTTCATTTCTGGTAAACCAAGTGAAATTTCGGCTCAAATGATTTTACACAGTTCTAGAACCCAGCGCGATTATCACTATTAACTAAAGAGCATTTATGTAAGAGGAGCTGTGGTCTGTATCAGTTTCATAAGCAGAGGTGGAGTACATATAGTCTGTATGAGTAGGAAACTCAGTTCTTTTTATCTTGGCATGCTCATGGTTCTTACCGTATTGGTGACCCTGGAAAAAAGAGGATGATTCATGCCTCAAAACAGAGTGTTTTTCAGGGTTGAGAATTCTGGTCTGAATTTGCCTTCAGAAACGGAGTTAATCCCCAGGATCTATGTCTTCCTAAAAGCACGAGTTCATTTCAGGTAAATCTAGTGAATTTTGGGCTGAAATGATTTTTCGCAGTTCACGAACCCAACGCGATTCTCACTATTAACTAAAGAGGATTTATGTAAGAGGAGCTGTGGTTTGAATGAGTTTCATAGGCACAGTTTAACTACATATGGTTTGTATGAGTAGGAAACACAGTTCTTTTTTTCTGGGAATGCTCATATTTCTTACTGTATTGGAGATGCTGGATAGAAGAGGATGATTCTTGCCTTAAAACAGAGTTTTCTCCAGGGATGAGAACTCTTTTCTGAATGTGCCTTCAGAAATGGAGTTAAACCCCAGGATCTGTGTCTTCCTACAAGCAAAAATTCATTTCTGGTAAACACAGTGAATTTTGGGCTGAAATGATTTTTCGCAGTTCATGAACCCAACGCGGTTCTCACTATTAACTAAAGAGCATTTATGTAAGAGGAGCTGTTGTATGTATCAGTTTCATATGCAGAGTTGAACTACGTATGGTCTGTATGTGTAGGAAACACATTACTTTTTTTCAGGGCATGCTCATGGTTCTTGCTGTATTTTAGACTCTGGAAAGAAGAGCTTGCATCTTGCGTTGAAGCAGAGTGTCTTTCAGGGATGAGAACTCTGGTCTGAATTTCCCTTCAGAAACGGAGTTAAACCCCAGGATCTGTGTCTTCCTACAAGCAAGAGTTCATTTCCGGTAATCCCAGTGAATTTTGGGCTAAAATGTTTTTTTGCAGTTCACGAACCCAATGCTATTCTCACTATTACCTAAAGAGCATTTATGTAAGAGGATGTGTGGTCTGTATCAGTTTCATAAGCAGAGTTGAACTACATATGGTACGTATGAGTAGGAAACACAGTTCTTTTTTTCAGGGCATGCTCATGGTTCTTGCTGTATTGGAGGCGCTAAAAACAAGAGATTGCTTCTTGCATTAAAACTGGGTGTGTTTCATGGATGAGAACTCTGGTCTGAATTTTCCTTCACAAACGGAGTTAAACTGCATGATCTGTGTCTTCCTACCAGCAAGAGTTCATTTCTGGTAAACCAAGTGAATTTTCGGCTCAAATGAGTTTACACAGTTCTAGAACCCAACGCGATTATCACTATTAACTAAAGAGCATTTATGTAAGAGGAGCTGTGGTCTGTATCATTTCATAAGCAGAGTTGAACTACGTATGGTCCATATGAGTAGGAAACACAGTTCTTTTCTTCCGGGCGTGCTCATGGTTCTTACTGTATTGGAGAAGCTGAAAAGAAGAGGATGATTCTTGCCTCAAAACAGAGTGTTTTTCAGGGTTAAGAATTCTGGTCTGAATTTGCCTTCAGAAACGGAGTTAATCCCCTGGATCTGTGTCTTCCTAAAAGCAAGAGATCATTTCAGCTAAATCTAGTGAATTTTGGGCTGAAATGATTTTTCGCAGTTCATGAACCCAACGCGATTCTCACTATTAACTAAAGAGCCTTTATGTAAGAGGAGCTGTTGTATGTATCAGTTTCATACGCAGAGTTGAACTACGTTTGGTCCCTATGTGTAGGAAACACATTACATTTTTTCAGGGCATGCTCATGTTTCTTGCTGTATTTTTGAGTCTGGAAAGAAGAGCTTGCTTCTTGCATTAAAGTAGAGTGTGTTTCAGGGATTAGAACTCTGGTCTGAATTTCCCTTCAAAAACGGAGTTAAACCCCAGTATCTGTTTCTTCCTACAAGCAAGAGTTCATTTCTGGTAAAGCAAGAGAATTTGGGGCTCAAATTATTTTTCACAGTTCACCAACTCAAACAGATTCTCACTATTAACTAAAGAGCACTTATGTAAGAGGAACTGTGATTTCTTTCAGTTTCATGAGCAGAGTTGAACTACATATTGTCCGTATGAGTAATAGACACAGTTCTTTTGTTCTGGGCATGCTAATGGTTCTTACTGTATTGGAGACGGTGGAAAGATGAGCTTGCTTCTTTCATTAAAACAGAGTGTGTTTCAGGGATGAGAACTCAGGTCTGAATTTCCCTTCAGAAATGCAGTTAAACCCCATGTTCTGTGTCTTACTACAAGCAAGTGTTCATTTCTGGTAACCAAGTGAATTTTCGGGTCAAATGATTTTACACAGTTCTAGTACCCAAGTCGATTATAACTATTAACTAAAGAGCATTTTTGTAAGAGGAGCTGTGGTCTGTATCATTTCAAAAGCGGAGTTGAACTACGTATGGTCCATATGAGTAGGAAACACAGTTCTTTTCTTCTGGGCGTGCTCATGGTTCTTACTGTATTGGAGAAGCTGGAAAGAAGAGGATGATTCTTGCCTCAAAACAGAGTGTTTTTCAGGGTTGAGAATTCTTGTCTGATTTGCCTTCAGAAACGGAGTTAATCCCCAGGATCTGTGTCTTCCTAAAAGCAAGAGATCATTTCAGCTAAATCTAATGAATTTTGGGCTGAAATGATTTTTCGCAGTTCATGAACCCAACGCGATTCTCACTATTAACTAAAGAGCCTTTATGTAAGAGGAGCTGTTGTATGTATCAGTTTCATACGCAGAGTTGAACTACATATGGTCCCTATGTGTAGGAAACACATTACTTTTTTTCAGGGCATGCTCATGTTTCTTGCTGTATTTTTGAGTCTGGAAAGAAGAGCTTGCTTCTTGCGTTAAAGTAGTGTGTGTTTCAGGGATTAGAACTCTGGTCTGAATTTCCCTTCAAAAACGGAGTTAAACCCCAGTATCTGTTTCTTCCTACAAGCAAGAGTTCATTTCTGGTAAAGCAAGAGAATTTTGGGCTCAAATTATTTTTCACAGTTCACCAACTCAAACAGATTCTCACTATTAACTAAAGAGCACTTATGTTAGAGGAACTGTGATTTCTTTCAGTTTCATGAGCAGAGTTGAACTACATATTGTCCGTATGAGTAGTAGACACAGTTCTTTTGTTCTGGGCATGCTAATAGTTCTTACTGTATTGGAGACGGTGGAAAGATGAGCTTGCTTCTTTCATTAAAACAGAGTGTGTTTCAGGGATGAGAACTCAGGTCTGAATTTCCCTTCAGAAATGCAGTTAAACCCCATGTTCTGTGTCTTACTACAAGCAAGTGTTCATTTCTGGTAACCAAGTGAATTTTCGGGTCAAATGATTTTACACAGTTCTAGAAACCAAGTCGATTATAACTATTAACTAAAGAGCATTTTTGTAACAGGAGCTGTGGTCTGTATCATTTCATAAGCGGAGTTGAACTACGTATGGTCCATATGAGTAGGAAACACAGTTCTTTTCTTCTGGGCGTGCCCATGGTTCTTACTGTATTGGAGAAGCTGGAAAGAAGAGGATGATTCTTGCCTCAAAACAGAGTGTTTTTCAGGGTTGAGAATTCTGGTTTGAATTTGCCTTCAGAAACGGAGTTAATCCCCAGGATCTGTGTCTTCCTAAAAGCAAGAGTTCATTTCAGGTAAATCTACTGAATTTTGGGCTGAAATGATTTTTCACAGTTCACGAACCCTACGCGATTCTCACTATTAACTAAAGAAGATTTATGTAAGAGGAGCTGTGGTTTGAATCAGTTTCATAGGCACAGTTTAACTACATATAGTTTGTATGAGTAGGAAACACAGTTCTTTTTATCTGGGCATGCTCATGGTTCTTACTGTATTGGAGACGGTGGAAAGGTGCGGTTGCTTCTTGCATTAAAACAGAGTGTGTTTCAGGGATGAGAACTCTGGTCTGAATTTCCCTTTAGAAATGCTTTTAAACCCCATGTTCTTTGTCTTCCTACAAGCAAGAGTTCATTTCTGGTAACCAAGTGAATTTTCGGCTCAAATGATTTTACACAGTTCTAGAACCCAAGTCGATTATCACTATTAACTAAAGAGCATTTATGTAAGAGGAGCTGTGGTCTGTATCAGTTTCTTAAGCAGAGTTGAACTACATATGGTCTGTCTGAGTAGGAAACACAGTTCTTTTTTTCAGGGCATGCTCATGGTTCTTGCTGTATTGGAGGCGCTAGAAAGAAGAGATTGCTTCTTGCATTAAAACAGGGTGTGTTTCATGGATGAGAACTCTGGTCTGAATTTCCCTTCACAAATGGAGTTAAACTGCATGATCTGTGTCTTCCTACCAGCAAGAGTTCATTCCTGGTAAACCAAGTGAATTTTCGGCTCAAATGACTTTACACAGTTCTAGAACCCAACGCGATTATCACTATTAACTAAAGAGCATTTTTTTAAGAGGAGCTGTGGTCTGTATCATTTCATAAGCAGAGTTGAACTACTTATGGTCCATAAGTGTAGGAAACACAGTTCTTTTCTTCTGGGCATGCTCATGGTTCTTACTGTATTTGAGAAGCTGAAAAGAAGAGGATGATTCATGCCTCAAAACAGAGTGTTTTTCAGAGTTGAGAACTCTGGTCTGTATTTGGCTTCAGAAACAGAGTTAAACCCCAGTGTCTGTGTCTTCCTACAAGCAAGAGTTCATTTCTGGTAAACCAAGTGAAATTTCGGCTCAAATGATTTTACACAGTTCTAGAACCCAGCGCGATTATCACTATTAACTAAAGAGCATTTATGTAAGAGGAGCTGTGGTCTGTATCAGTTTCATAAGCAGAGGTGGAGTACATATAGTCTGTATGAGTAGGAAACTCAGTTCTTTTTATCTTGGCATGCTCATGGTTCTTACCGTATTGGTGACCCTGGAAAAAAGAGGATGATTCATGCCTCAAAACAGAGTGTTTTTCAGGGTTGAGAATTCTGGTCTGAATTTGCCTTCAGAAACGGAGTTAATCCCCAGGATCTATGTCTTCCTAAAAGCACGAGTTCATTTCAGGTAAATCTAGTGAATTTTGGGCTGAAATGATTTTTCGCAGTTCACGAACCCAACGCGATTCTCACTATTAACTAAAGAGGATTTATGTAAGAGGAGCTGTGGTTTGAATGAGTTTCATAGGCACAGTTTAACTACATATGGTTTGTATGAGTAGGAAACACAGTTCTTTTTTTCTGGGAATGCTCATATTTCTTACTGTATTGGAGATGCTGGATAGAAGAGGATGATTCTTGCCTTAAAACAGAGTTTTCTCCAGGGATGAGAACTCTTTTCTGAATGTGCCTTCAGAAATGGAGTTAAACCCCAGGATCTGTGTCTTCCTACAAGCAAAAATTCATTTCTGGTAAACACAGTGAATTTTGGGCTGAAATGATTTTTCGCAGTTCATGAACCCAACGCGGTTCTCACTATTAACTAAAGAGCATTTATGTAAGAGGAGCTGTTGTATGTATCAGTTTCATATGCAGAGTTGAACTACGTATGGTCTGTATGTGTAGGAAACACATTACTTTTTTTCAGGGCATGCTCATGGTTCTTGCTGTATTTTAGACTCTGGAAAGAAGAGCTTGCATCTTGCGTTGAAGCAGAGTGTCTTTCAGGGATGAGAACTCTGGTCTGAATTTCCCTTCAGAAACGGAGTTAAACCCCAGGATCTGTGTCTTCCTACAAGCAAGAGTTCATTTCCGGTAATCCCAGTGAATTTTGGGCTAAAATGTTTTTTTGCAGTTCACGAACCCAATGCTATTCTCACTATTACCTAAAGAGCATTTATGTAAGAGGATGTGTGGTCTGTATCAGTTTCATAAGCAGAGTTGAACTACATATGGTACGTATGAGTAGGAAACACAGTTCTTTTTTTCAGGGCATGCTCATGGTTCTTGCTGTATTGGAGGCGCTAAAAACAAGAGATTGCTTCTTGCATTAAAACTGGGTGTGTTTCATGGATGAGAACTCTGGTCTGAATTTTCCTTCACAAACGGAGTTAAACTGCATGATCTGTGTCTTCCTACCAGCAAGAGTTCATTTCTGGTAAACCAAGTGAATTTTCGGCTCAAATGAGTTTACACAGTTCTAGAACCCAACGCGATTATCACTATTAACTAAAGAGCATTTATGTAAGAGGAGCTGTGGTCTGTATCATTTCATAAGCAGAGTTGAACTACGTATGGTCCATATGAGTAGGAAACACAGTTCTATTCTTCCGGGCGTGCTCATGGTTCTTACTGTATTGGAGAAGCTGAAAAGAAGAGGATGATTCTTGCCTCAAAACAGAGTGTTTTTCAGGGTTAAGAATTCTGGTCTGAATTTGCCTTCAGAAACGGAGTTAATCCCCTGGATCTGTGTCTTCCTAAAAGCAAGAGATCATTTCAGCTAAATCTAGTGAATTTTGGGCTGAAATGATTTTTCGCAGTTCATGAACCCAACGCGATTCTCACTATTAACTAAAGAGCCTTTATGTAAGAGGAGCTGTTGTATGTATCAGTTTCATACGCAGAGTTGAACTACGTTTGGTCCCTATGTGTAGGAAACACATTACATTTTTTCAGGGCATGCTCATGTTTCTTGCTGTATTTTTGAGTCTGGAAAGAAGAGCTTGCTTCTTGCATTAAAGTAGAGTGTGTTTCAGGGATTAGAACTCTGGTCTGAATTTCCCTTCAGAAACGGAGTTAAACCCCAGTATCTGTTTCTTCCTACAAGCAAGAGTTCATTTCTGGTAAAGCAAGAGAATTTGGGGCTCAAATTATTTTTCACAGTTCACCAACTCAAACAGATTCTCACTATTAACTAAAGAGCACTTATGTAAGAGGAACTGTGATTTCTTTCAGTTTCATGAGCAGAGTTGAACTACATATTGTCCGTATGAGTAATAGACACAGTTCTTTTGTTCTGGGCATGCTAATGGTTCTTACTGTATTGGAGACGGTGGAAAGATGAGCTTGCTTCTTTCATTAAAACAGAGTGTGTTTCAGGGATGAGAACTCAGGTCTGAATTTCCCTTCAGAAATGCAGTTAAACCCCATGTTCTGTGTCTTACTACAAGCAAGTGTTCATTTCTGGTAACCAAGTGAATTTTCGGGTCAAATGATTTTACACAGTTCTAGTACCCAAGTCGATTATAACTATTAACTAAAGAGCATTTTTGTAAGAGGAGCTGTGGTCTGTATCATTTCAAAAGCGGAGTTGAACTACGTATGGTCCATATGAGTAGGAAACACAGTTCTTTTCTTCTGGGCGTGCTCATGGTTCTTACTGTATTGGAGAAGCTGGAAAGAAGAGGATGATTCTTGCCTCAAAACAGAGTGTTTTTCAGGGTTGAGAATTCTTGTCTGATTTGCCTTCAGAAACGGAGTTAATCCCCAGGATCTGTGTCTTCCTAAAAGCAAGAGATCATTTCAGCTAAATCTAATGAATTTTGGGCTGAAATGATTTTTCGCAGTTCATGAACCCAACGCGATTCTCACTATTAACTAAAGAGCCTTTATGTAAGAGGAGCTGTTGTATGTATCAGTTTCATACGCAGAGTTGAACTACATATGGTCCCTATGTGTAGGAAACACATTACTTTTTTTCAGGGCATGCTCATGTTTCTTGCTGTATTTTTGAGTCTGGAAAGAAGAGCTTGCTTCTTGCGTTAAAGTAGTGTGTGTTTCAGGGATTAGAACTCTGGTCTGAATTTCCCTTCAAAAACGGAGTTAAACCCCAGTATCTGTTTCTTCCTACAAGCAAGAGTTCATTTCTGGTAAAGCAAGAGAATTTTGGGCTCAAATTATTTTTCACAGTTCACCAACTCAAACAGATTCTCACTATTAACTAAAGAGCACTTATGTTAGAGGAACTGTGATTTCTTTCAGTTTCATGAGCAGAGTTGAACTACATATTGTCCGTATGAGTAGTAGACACAGTTCTTTTGTTCTGGGCATGCTAATAGTTCTTACTGTATTGGAGACGGTGGAAAGATGAGCTTGCTTCTTTCATTAAAACAGAGTGTGTTTCAGGGATGAGAACTCAGGTCTGAATTTCCCTTCAGAAATGCAGTTAAACCCCATGTTCTGTGTCTTACTACAAGCAAGTGTTCATTTCTGGTAACCAAGTGAATTTTCGGGTCAAATGATTTTACACAGTTCTAGAAACCAAGTCGATTATAACTATTAACTAAAGAGCATTTTTGTAACAGGAGCTGTGGTCTGTATCATTTCATAAGCGGAGTTGAACTACGTATGGTCCATATGAGTAGGAAACACAGTTCTTTTCTTCTGGGCGTGCCCATGGTTCTTACTGTATTGGAGAAGCTGGAAAGAAGAGGATGATTCTTGCCTCAAAACAGAGTGTTTTTCAGGGTTGAGAATTCTGGTTTGAATTTGCCTTCAGAAACGGAGTTAATCCCCAGGATCTGTGTCTTCCTAAAAGCAAGAGTTCATTTCAGGTAAATCTACTGAATTTTGGGCTGAAATGATTTTTCACAGTTCACGAACCCTACGCGATTCTCACTATTAACTAAAGAAGATTTATGTAAGAGGAGCTGTGGTTTGAATCAGTTTCATAGGCACAGTTTAACTACATATAGTTTGTATGAGTAGGAAACACAGTTCTTTTTATCTGGGCATGCTCATGGTTCTTACTGTATTGGAGACGGTGGAAAGGTGCGGTTGCTTCTTGCATTAAAACAGAGTGTGTTTCAGGGATGAGAACTCTGGTCTGAATTTCCCTTTAGAAATGCTTTTAAACCCCATGTTCTTTGTCTTCCTACAAGCAAGAGTTCATTTCTGGTAACCAAGTGAATTTTCGGCTCAAATGATTTTACACAGTTCTAGAACCCAAGTCGATTATCACTATTAACTAAAGAGCATTTTTGTAAGAGGAGCTGTGGTCTCTATCAGTTTCATAAGCAGAGGTGGACTACATATGGTCCTTATAAGTAGGAAACACAGTTCTCTTTTTCAGGGCATGCTCATCGTACTTGCTGTATTGGAGACGTTGGAAAGAAGTGCTTGCTTCTTGCATTAAAACAGGGTGTGTTTCATGGATGAGAACTCTGGTCTGAATATCCTTCACAAACGGAGTTAAACCCCATGATCTGTGTCTTCCTGCCAGCAAGAGTTCATTTCTGCTACACCAAGTCAATTTTCGGCTCAAATGACTTTACACAGTTCTAGAATCCAACGCGATTATCACTATTAACTAACGAGCATTTATGTAAGAGGAGCTGTTGTCTGTTTCATTTCATAAGCAAATTTTAACTACATATGGTCCGTATGAGTAGGAAACACAATTCTTTTTTTCTGGGCGTGCTTATGTTTCTTACTGTATTGGAGACGCTGGAAAAAAGAGGATGATTCTTGCCTCAAAACAGAGTGTTTTACAAGGACGAGAACTCTGGTCTGAATTTGCATTCATAAACGGAGTTAAACCCCAGGATCAGTGTCTTCCTACAAGCAAGAGTTCATTTCTGGTAAACCCAGTGAATTTTGGTCTCAAATGATTTTTCGAAGTTCACAAACACAAATATGATTCTCACTATTAGCTAAAGAGCATTTATGTAAGAGGAGCTGTGGTTTGTATCAGTTTCATAAGCAGAGTTGAACTACATATGGTCCGTATGAGTAGGAAACACAGTTCTTTTTTTCAGGGCATACTCATGGTTCTTCCTCTATTGGAGACGCTGGAAAGATGAGCTTGCTTCTTTCATTAAAACAGGGTGTGTTTCATGGATGAGAACTGTGGTCTGAATTTCCTTCACAAACGGAGTTAAACCCCATGATCTGTGTCGACCTTTCAGCAAGAGTTCATTTCTGCTAAACCAAGTCAATTTTCGGCTCAAATGACTTTACACAGTTCTAGAACCAAACGCGATTATCACTATTAACTAAAGAGCATTTATGTAAGAGGAGCTGTGCTTTGTATCAGTTTCATAAGCAGAGTTGATCTACATATGGTCCATATGACTAGGAAACACAGTTGTTTTTTTCAGGGCATGCTCATGGTTCTTGCTGTTTTGGAGATGCTGGAAAGATGAGTTTCCTTCTTGCATTAAAGCAGGGTGTGTTTCATGGATGAGAACTCTGGTCTGAATTTCCTTCACAAACGCAGTTAAACCCCATGAACTTTGTCTTCCTGCCAGCAAGAGTTCATTTCTGCTACACCAAGCCAATTTTCGGCTCAAAGGACTTTACACAGTTCTAGAATCCAACGCGATTATCACTATTAACTAAAGAGCATTTATGTAAGAGGAGCTGTGGTCTGTATCATTTCATAAGCAGAGTTGAACTACTTATGGTCCATATGAGTAGGAAACACAGTTCTTTTCTTTTGGGCATGCTCATGTTTCTTACTGCATTGGAGACGCTGGAAAGAAGAGGATGATTCTTGCCTCAAAACAGAGTGTTTTTCAGGGTTGAGAACTCTGGTCTGAATTTGGCTTCAGAAACGGAGTTAAACCCCAGGATCATCTCTTCCTACAAGCAAGAGTTCATTTCTGGTAAACCAAGTGAAATTTCGGCTCAAATGATTTTACACAGTTCTAGAACCCAGCGCGATTTTCACTATTAACTTAAGAGAATTTATGTAAGAGGAGCTGTGGTCTGTATCATTTTCATAAGCAGAGGTGGAGTACATATAGTCCGTATGAGTATGAAACTCAGTTGTTTTTTTCTTGTCATGCTCATGTTTATTACTATATTGGAGATGCTGGAAAGAAGAGGATGATTCTTGCCTTAAAACAGAGTGTTTTTCAGGGAAGAGAACTCTGGTCTTAATTTTCCTTCAGAAACGGAGTTAAACCCCAGGATCAGTGTCTTCATACCAGCAAGAGTTCATTTCTGGTAAACCCAGTGAATTTTGGGCAATAATGATTTTTCGCAGTTCACGAACCCAACGCGATTCTCACTATTAACTAAAGAGCATTTATATAATAGGAGCTGTGGTTTATATCAGTTTTATAAGCAGTGTTTAACTACATATGGTCCCTATGAGCTGGAAACACAGTTCTTTTTTCAGGGCATGCTCATTGTTTTTGCTGTATTTTTGACTCTGGAAAGAAGAGCTTGCTTCTTGCGTTAAAACAGAGTGTGTTTCAGGGAAGAGAACTCTGGTCTGAATTTCCCTTCAGAAATGGAGTTAAACCCCATGTTCTGTGTCTTCCTACAAGCAAGTGTTCATTTCTGGTAACCAAGTGAATTTTTGGCTCAAATGATTTTACACAGTTCTAGAACCCAAGTCGATTATCACTATTAACTAAAGAGCATTTATGTAAGAGTAGCTGTTGTCTGTATCATTTCATAAGCAAAGTTTAACTACATAAGGTCCGTATTAGTAGGAAACACAACTTTTTTTCTGGGCGTGTTCATGTTTCTTACTGTATTGGAGAAACTGGAAAGAAGAGGATGATTCTTGCCTTAAAGCATAGTTTTTTTGAGGGTTGAGAACTCTGGTCTGGATTTCCCTTCAGAAATGGAGTTAAACCCCAGGATCTGTATCTTCCTACAAGCAAGAGTTCATTTCTGGTAAAGCAAGTGAATTTTGGGCTCAAATGATTTTTCACAGTTCACCAACCCAAACAGATTCTCACTATTAACTAAAGAGCATTTATGTAAGAGGAACTGATTTCTTTCAGTTTCATGAGCAGAGTTGAACTACTTATTGTCCGTATGAGTAGGAAACACAGATCTTTTTTTCAGGGTATGCTCATTTTTCTTGCTGTATTATAGACTCTGGAAAGAAGAGCTTGCTTCTTCGTTAAAACAGAGTGTGTTTCAGGGATGAGAACACTGGTCTGAATTACCCTTCACAAACGGAGTTAAACCACAGGATCTGTGTCTTCCTACACTCAAGCCTTCATTTCTGGTTAACCCAGTGAATTTTGGGCTCAAATGATATTTCGCAGTTCACAAACCCAACGTGATTCTCACTATTAACTAAAGGGCATTTATGTAAGAGGAGCTGTGGTTTGTATCAGTTTCATAAGCGGAGTTGACCTACATATGGTCCGTATGAGTAGGAAACACAGTTCTTTTTTTCAGGGCTTTCTCATGGTTCTTGCTGAATTGGAGAAGCTGGAAAGAAGAGCTTGCTTCTTGCATTAAAACAGGCTGTGTATCATGGAAGCAAACTCTGATCTGAATTTCCCTTCACAAACGGAGTTAAACCCCAGGATCTGTGTCTTCCTACCAGCAAGAGTTCATTTATGGTAAACAAAGTGAATTTTCGGCTCAAATGACTTTACACAATTCTAGAACCCAACACGATTATCACTATTAACTAAAGAGCATTTATGTAAGAGGAGCTGTGGTCTGTATCATTTCATAAGCAGAGTTTAACTTCATATGGTTTGTATGCATAGGAAACACATTTCTTTTTTCTTGGAATGCTCATATTTCTTACTGTATTGGAGACGCTGCATATAAGAGGATGATTCTTGCCTTAAAACAGAGTTTTTTTCAGGGATGAGAACTCTGGTCTGCATTTCCCTTAAGAAACTGAGTTAAACCCCAGGATCTGTGACTTCCTACAAGCAAGAGTTCATTTCTTGTAAAGCAAGTGAATTTTGGGCTCAAATGATTTTTCACAGTTCACCAACCCAAACTGATTCTCAGTATTAACTAAAGAGCATTTATGTAAGATGAGCTGTGGTTACTTTCAGTTTCATGAGCAGAGTTGAACTATGTATGGTCTGTATGAGTAGGAAACACATTTCTTTTTTCTGGGAATGCTCATATTTCTTACTGTCTTGGAGACGCTGCATAGAAAGGATGATTCTTGCCTTAAAACAGAGTGTTTTTCATGGACGAGAACTCTGGTCTGAATTTGCCTTCAGAAACGGAGTTAAACCCCAGGATCAGTGTCTTCCTACAAGCAAGAGTTCATTTCTGGTAAACCCAGTGAATTTTCGGCTCAAATGATTTTTCACAGTTCACAAACACAACGCTATTCTCACTATTAACTAAAGAGGATTTATGTAAGAGGAGCTGTGGTTTTTATCAGTTTCATAAGCAGAGTTGAACTACATATGGTCTGTATGAGTAGGAAACACAGTTCTTTTTTTCTGGGCATGCTCATGTTTCTTACTATAATGGAGATGCTGGAATGAGGAGGATGATTCTTACCGTAAAACAGAGTGTTTTTCAGGGATGAGAACTCTGGTCTGAATTTGCCTTCAGAAACGGAGTTAAACCCCACGATCAGTGTCTTCCTACAAGCAAGAGTTCATTTCTGGTAAACCCAGTGAATTTTGGGCTCAAATAATTTTTCGCTGTTCACGAACACAAACATGATTCTCACTATTAACTAAAGAGCATTTATGTACGAGGAGCTGTGGTTTTGTATCAGTTTCATAAGCAGAGTTGAACTACATATGGTCCGTATGAGTAGGAAACACAGTTCTTTTTTTCAGGGTATGCTCATTTTTCTTGCTGTATTATAGACTCTGGAAAGAAGAGCTTGCTTCTTCGTTAAAACAGAGTGTGTTTCAGGGATGAGAACACTGGTCTGAATTACCCTTCAGAAACGGAGTTAAACCACAGGATCTGTGTCTTCCTACACTCAAGCCTTCATTTCTGGTTAACCCAGTGAATTTTGGGCTCAAATGATATTTCGCAGTTCACAAACCCAACGCGATTCTCACTATTAACTAAAGGGCATTTATGTAAGAGGAGCTGTGGTTTGTATCAGTTTCATAAGCAGAGTTGAACTACTTATGGTCCGTATGAGTAGGAAACACAGTTCTTTTTTTCAGGGCATGCTCATGGTTCTTGCTGTATTGGAGACGCTGGAAAGAAGAGCTTGCTTCTTGCATTAAAACAGGCTGTGTATCATGGAAGCAAACTCTGATCTGAATTTCCCTTCCTAAACGGAGTTAAACCCCAGGATCTGTGTCTTCCTACCAGCAAGAGTTCATTTATGGTAAACAAAGTGAATTTTCGGCTCAAATGACTTTACACAATTCTAGAACCCAACACGATTATCACTATTAACTAAAGAGCATTTATCTAAGAGGAGCTGTGGTCTGTATCATTTCATAAGCAGAGTTTAACTTCATATGGTTTGTATGCATAGGAAACACATTTCTTTTTTCTTGGAATGCTCATATTTCTTACTGTATTGGAGACGCTGCAAATAAGAGGATGATTCTTGCCTTAAAACAGAGTGTTTTTCAGTGACGAGAACTCTGGTCTGAATTTGCCTTCAGAAACGGAGTTAAACCCCATGATCAGTGTCTTCCTACAAGCAAGAATTCATTTCTGGTAAACCCAGTGAATTTTGGGCTCAAATGATTTTACGCAGTTCACAAACCCAAACATGATTAACACTATTAACTAAAGAGCATTTATGTAATAGGAGCTGTGGTTTGTATCAGTTTCATAAGCAGAGTTGAACTACATATGGTCTGTATGATCTGGAAACACAGTTATTTTTTTCAGGGCATGCTCATGGTTCTTGCTGTATTTTTGACGCTGCAAAGAAGAGCTTGCTTCTGGCGTTAAAGCAGAGTGTGTTTCAGGGATGAGAACTCTTGTCTGAATTTCCCTTCAGATACGGAGTTAAACCCCAGGATCTGTGTCTATCTACCAGCAAGCGTTCAAATCTGGTTAACCCAGTAAATTTTGGGCTCAAATGATTTTTCACAGTTTACTAACCCAACATGTTTCTCACTATTAACTAAAGAGCATTTATGTAAGAGGAGCTGTGGTTTGTATCAGTTTCATAAGCAGAGTTGAACTACATAGGGTCCCTATGAGTAGGAAACACAGTTCTTTTCTTCTGGGAGTTCTCATGGTTCTTAATGTATTGGAGAAGCTTGAAAGAAGAGAATGAGAATTCTGGTCTGAATTTGCCTTCAGAAACGGAGTTAATCCCCAGGATCTGTGTCTTCCTACAAGGAAGAGTTCATTTTAGGTAAATCCAGTGAATTTTTGGCTCAAATGTTTTTTTGCAGTTCACGAACCCAACGCGATTCTCACTATTAATTAAAGAGGATTTATGTACGAGGAGCTGTGGTCTGTATCAGTTTCATAAGCAGAGTTGAACTACATATGGTACGTATGAGTAGGAAACACAGTTCTTTTTTTCAGTTCATGCTCATGGTTCTTGCTGTATTTTTGAATCTGGAAAGAAGAGCTTGCTTCTTGCGTTAAAGGAGAGTGTGATTCAGGGATGAGAACTCTGGTCTGAATTTCCCTTCAGAAACGGAGTTAAACCCCAGGATCTGTGTCTTCCTACAAGCTAGCATTCATTTCTGGTTAACCCAGGGAATTTTGGGCTCAAATGATTTTTCGCACTTCACGAACCCAACGCTATTCTCACTATTAACTAAAGAGCATTTATGTAAGAGGAGCTGTGGTTTGTATCAGTTTCATAAGCAGAGTTGAACTACATATGGTCCCTATGAGTAGGAAACACAGTTCTTTTCTTCTGGGAGTTCTCATGGTTCTTAATGTATTGGAGAAGCTTGAAAGAAGAGAATGAGAATTCTGGTCTGAATTTGCCTTCAGAAACGGAGTTAATCCCCAGGATCTGTGTCTTCCTACAAGGAAGAGTTCATTTTAGGTAAATCCAGTGAATTTTTGGCTCAAATGTTTTTTTGCAGTTCACGAACCCAACGCGATTCTCACTATTAATTAAAGAGGATTTATGTACGAGGAGCTGTGGTCTGTATCAGTTTCATAAGCAGAGTTGAACTACATATGGTACGTATGAGTAGGAAACACAGTTCTTTTTTTCAGTTCATGCTCATGGTTCTTGCTGTATTTTTGAATCTGGAAAGAAGAGCTTGCTTCTTGCGTTAAAGGAGAGTGTGATTCAGGGATGAGAACTCTGGTCTGAATTTCCCTTCAGAAACGGAGTTAAACCCCAGGATCTGTGTCTTCCTACAAGCTAGCATTCATTTCTGGTTAACCCAGGGAATTTTGGGCTCAAATGATTTTTCGCACTTCACGAACCCAACGCTATTCTCACTATTAACTAAAGAGCATTTATGTAAGAGGTGCTGTGGTTTGTATCAGTTTCATAAGCAGAGTTGGACTACATATGGTCCATATGAGTAGGAAAAACAGTTCTTTTTTTTACAGGGCATGCTCATGGTTCTTGCTGTATTGGAGTCGCTGGAAAGAAGAGCTTGCTTTTTGCATTAAAACAGTGTGTGTTTCATGGATGAGAACTCTGGTCTGAATTTCCCTTCACAAACGGAGTTAAATTCCATGATCTGTGTCTTCCTACAAGCAATAGTTCATTTCTTTTAAACTAAGTGAATTTTCGGCTCAGATATCTTTAAACAGTTCTAGATCCCAAATCGATTATCACTATTAACTAAAGAGCATTTATGTAAGAGGAGCTGTGGTCTGTATCATTTCATAAGCAGAGTTGAACTACATATGGTCCATATGAGTAGGAAACACAGTTCTTTTCTTCTAGGCGTGCTCATGGTTCTTACTGTATTGGAGAAGCTGGAAAGAAGAGGATGATTCTTGCCTTAAAACAGAGAGTTTTTTCAGGGAAGAGAACTCTGGTCTGAATTTCCCTTCAGATTCAGAGTTAAACCCAATGATCTGTGTCTTCCTACATGCAAGCGTTCATTTCTGGTTAACACAGTGAATTTTTGGCTCAAATGATTTTTCGCAGTTCACGAACCCAATGCGATTCTCACTATTAACTAAAGAGCATTTATGTAAGAGGAGCTGTGGTCTGTATCAGTTTCATAAGCAGAGGTGGACTACATATGGTCCTTATGAGTAGGAAACACAGTTCTTTTTTCCTTGGCATGCTTATTGTTGTTACTGTATTGGAGACCCTGGAAAGAAGAGGATGATTCATGCCTTAAAACAGTGTGTTTTTCAGGGATGAGAATTCTGATGTGCATTTCACTTCAGAAACGGAGTTAAACACCAGGATCTGTGTCTTCCTACAAGGAACAGTTCATTTCTGGTAAACCCAGTGAATTTTGGGCTAAAATGATTTTTCGCTGTTCACGAACCCAACCTCTATTCTCACTATTACCTAAAGAGCATTTATGTAAGGGGAGGTGTGGTCTGTATCAGTTTCATAAGCAGAGTTGAACTACATATGGTCCGTCTGAGTAGGAAACACAGTTCTTTTTTTCAGGGCATGCTCATGGTTCTTGCTGTATTGGAGGAACTAGAAAGAAGAGATTGCTTCTTGCATTAAAACAGGGTGTGTTTCATGGATGAGAACTCTGGTCTGAATTTCCCTTCACAAACGGAGTTAAACTTCATGATCTGTGTCTTCCTACCAGCAAGAGTTCATTTCTGGTAAACCAAGTGAATTTTCGGCTCAAATGACTTTACACAGTTCTAGAACCCAACGCGATTATCACTATTAAGTAAAGAGCATTTTTTAAGAGGAGCTGTGGTCTGTATCATTTCATAAGCAGAGTTGAACTACGTATGGTCCATATGTGTAGGAAACACAGTTCTTTTTTTCTGGGCGTGCTCATGTTTCTTACTGTATTGGAGAAGCTGGAAAGAAAAGGATGATTCTTGCCTCAAAACAGAATGGTTTTCAGTGTTGAGAATTCTGGTCTGAATTTGCCTTCAGAAACGGAGTTAATCCCCAGGTTCTGTGTCTTCCTAAAAGCAAGAGATCATTTCAGGTAAATCTAGTGAATTTTGGGCTGAAATGATTTTTCGCAGTTCACGAACCCAACGCGATTCTCACTATCAACTAAAGAGGATTTATGTAAGAGGAGGTGTGGTTTGAATCAGTTTCATAAGCAGAGTTTAACTACATATGGTTTGTATGAGTAGGAAACACAGTTCTTTTTTTCTGGGAATGCTCATATTTCTTACTGTAATGGAGAAGCTGGATAAAAGAGTATGATTCTTGCCTTTGAAACAGAGTTTTCTGCAGGGATGAGAACTCTTTTCTGAATGTGCCTTCAGAAACAGAGTTAAACCCCAGGATGTGTGTCTTTGGGCTGAAATGATTTTTCGCAGTTCATGAACCCAACGCGATTCTCAGTGATAACTAAAGAGCATTTATGTAAGAGGAGCTGTTGTATGTATCAGTTTCATTCGCAGAGTTGAACTATGTAAGGTCCGTATGTGCAGGAAACACATTACTTTTTTTCAGGGCATGCTCATGGTTCTTGCTGTATTTTAGACTCTGGAAAGAAGAGCTTGCTTCTTGTGTTAAAGCAGAGTGTGTTTCAGGGATGAGAACTCTGGTCTGAATTTCCCTTCAGAAACGGAGTTAAACCCCAGGATCTGTGTCTTCCTACAAGCAAGAGTTCATTTCTGGTAAAGCAAGTGAATTTTGGGCTCAAATGATTTTTCACGGTTCACCAACACAAACAGATTCTCACTATTAACTAAAGAGCATTTATGTAAGAGGAACTGTCATTTCTTTCAGTTTCATGAGCAGAGTTGAACTACATATTGTCCGTATGAGTAGGAGACACAGTTCTTTTGTTCTGGGCATGCTCATGGTTCTTACTGTTTTGGAGACGGGGGAAAGATGAGCTTGCTTCTTGCATTAAAACAGAGTGTGTTTCATGGAGGAGAACTCTGGTCTGAATTTCCCTTCAGAAATGCAGTTAAACCCTATGTTCTTTGTCTTCCTACAAGCAAGTGTTCATTTCTGTTAACCAAGTGAATTTTCGGATCAAATGATTTTACACAGTTCTAGAACCCAACGAGATTATCACTATTAACTAAAGAGCATTTATGTAAGAGGAGCTGTGGTCTGTATCAGTTTCATAAGCAGAGGTAGACTACATATGGTCCGTATGAGTAGGAAACACAGTTCTCTTTTTCACGGCATGCTCATCATACTTGCTGTATTGGAGATGCTTGAAAGAGCATGCTTCTTGCATTAAAACAGAGTGTGTTTCATGGATGAGATCTCTGGTCGGAATTTCCCTTCAGAAACGGAGTTAAACCCCAGGATCTGTGTCTTCCTACTAGAAAGAGTTAATTTCTGGTAAACCCAGTCAATTTTGGTCTCAAATGATTTTTCGCAGTTCACGAACCCAACGCTATTCTCACTATTAACTAAAGAGGATTTATGTAAGAGGAGCTGTGGTTTGTATCAGTTTCATAAGCAGAGTTGAACTACATATGGTCCATATGAGTAGGAAACACTGTTCTTTTTTTCAGGGCATGCTCATGGTTCTTGCTGTATTTTTGACTCTGGAAATAGGAGCTTCCTTCTTGCATTAAAACAGAGTGTGTTTCATGGATGAGAACTCTGGTCTGAATTTCCTTCACAAACGGAGTTAAACCCCATGATCTGTGTCTTCCTGCCAGCCAGAGTTCATTTCTGCTACACCAGGTCAATTTTCGGCTCAAATGACTTTACACAGTTCTAGAATCCAATGCGATTATCACTATTAACTAAAGAGCATTTATGTAAGAGGAGCTGTGGTCTGTATCATTTCATAAGCAGAGTTGAACTACATATGGTCCGTATGAGTAGGAAACACAATTCTTTTTTTCTGGGCATGCTCATGTTTCTTACTGTATTGGAGATGCTGGAAAGAAGAGGATGATTCTTGCCTCAAAACAGAGTGTTTTTCACGTTTGAGAACTCTGCTCTGAATTTGGCTTCAGAAACGGAGTTAAACCCCAGGATCATCTCTTCCTACAAGCAAGAGTTCATTTCTGGTAAACCAAGTGAAATTTCGGCTCAAATGATTTTACACAGTTCTAGAACCCAGCACTATTTTCACTATTAACTTAAGAGCATTTATGTAAGAGGAGCTGTGTTCTGTATCAGTTTCATAAGCAGAGGTGGAGTACATATAGTCCGTATGAGTAGGAAACTCAGTTTTTTTTTCTTGGCATGCTTATGGTTTTTACCGTATTGGAGACCCTGGAAAGAAGAGGATGATTCATGCCTTAAAACAGAGCGTTTTTCAGGGATGAGAATTCTGGTCTGAATTTCCCTTCAGAAATGGAGTTAAACCCCAGGATCTGTGTCTTCCTACAAGCAAGAGTTCATTTCTGGTAAACCCAGTGAATTTTGGGCAATAATGATTTTTTACAGTTCACGAACCCAACACTATTCTTACTATTATCTAAAGAGGATTTATGTAAGAGGAGGTGTGGTCTGTATCAGTTTCATAAGCAGAGTTGAACTACATATTGTCTGTATGAATAGGAAACACATTTCTTTTTTTCAGTCCATGCTCATTGTAATTGCTGTATTATAGACGCTGGAAAGAAGAGCTTGCTTCTTCGTTAAAACAGAGTGTGTTTAAGGGATGAGAAATCTGGTCTGGATTTCCTTCAGAAACGGAGTTAAACCCCAGGATCTGTGTCTCTCTACAAGCAAGAGTTCATTTCTGGTAAATCCAGTTAATTTTGGGCTCAAATGATTTTTCCCAGTTCACGAACCCAAACATGATTCTCACTATTACCTAAAGAGCATTTATGTAAGAGGAGCTGTGGTTTGTATCAGTTTCATAAGCAGAGTTGAACTACATATGGTCTGTATGAGTAGGAAACACAGTTCTTTTTTTCATGGCATGCTCATGGTTCTTGCTGTATTTTTGATTCTGGAAAGAAGAGCTTGCTTCTTGCGTTAAAACAGAGTGTGTTTCAGGGGTGAGAACTATGGTCTGAATTACCCTTCAGAAATTGAGTTAAACCCCAGGATCTGTGTCTTCCTACAGACAAGCGTTCATTTCTGGTTAACCCAGTGAATTTTGGGCTCAAAAGATTTTTCGCAGTTCTCGAACCCAACAGGATTCTCACTATTAAATAAAGAGCATTTATGTAAGAGGAGCTGTTGTTTTTTATCAGTTTCATAAGCAGAGTTGAACTACATATGGTCCGTCTGAGTAGGAAACACAGTTCTTTTTTTCAGGGCATGCTCATGGTTCTTGCTGTGTTGGAGACACTAGAAAGAAGAGCTTTCTTCTTGCATTAAAACAGGGTGTGTTTCATGGATGAGAACTCTCGTCTGACTTTCACTTCACAAACGGAGTTAAACTGCATGATCTGTGTCTTCCTACCAGCAAGAATTCATTTCTGGTAAACCAAGTGAATTTTCGGCTCAAATGACGTTACCCAGTTCTAGAACCCAACGCGATTTTCACTATTAACTAATGAGCGTTTATGTAAGAGGAGCTGTGGTCTGTATCATTTCATAGGCAGAGTTGAACTACATATGGTCCAATGAGTAGTAAACACAGTTCTTTTCTTCTGGGCGTGCTCATGGTTCTTATTGTGTTGGAGAAGCTGGAAAGAAGGGGATGATTCTTGCCTCAAAACAGAGTGTTTTTCAGGGTTGAGAATTCTGGTCTGAATTTGCCTTCAGAAACGGAGTTAATCCCCAGGATCTGTTTCTTCCTAAAAGCAAGAGTTCATTTCAGGTAAATCTAGTGAATTTTGGGCTGAAATGATTATTTGCAGTTCACAAACCCAACACGATTCTCACTATTATCTAAATAGGATTTATGTAAGAGGAGCTGTGGTTTGAATCAGTTTCATAACCAGAGTTGAACTACATATGGACTGTATGAGTAGGAAACAAAGTTCTTTTTTTCTGGGCATGCTCATGTTTCTTACTATATTGGAGATGCTGGAAAGAAGAGGATGATTCTTGCCTTAAAACAGAGTGTTTTTCAGGGAAGAGAACTCTGGTCTGAATTTGCTTTCAGAAACGGAGTTAAACCCCAGGATCAGTGTCTTCCTACAAGCAAGAGTTCATTTCTGGTAAACCCAGTGAATTTTGGGCTCAAACGATTTTTCGCAGTTCACGAACCCAAACATGATTCTCACTATTACCTAAAGAGCATTTATGTAATAGGAGCTGTGATTTGTATCAGTTTCATAAGCAGAGTTGAACTACATATGGTCCGTATGAATAGGAAACACAGTTCTTATTTTCTGGACATTCTCATGTTCCTTGCTGTATTGCAGACGCTGTTAAGAAGATCATGCTATTTGCATTAAAACAGACTTTGTTTCATGGATGAGAACACTCTTCAGAATTTCCCTTCAGAAATGGAGTTAAACACCATGCTGTGTGTCATCCTACAAGCAAGAGGTAATTTCTGGGAAACCCAGTTATTTTTCGGCTCAAATGAATTTACACAGTTCACGAAACCATCACGATTTTTACTATTAACTAAAAGGCATCTATGTAAGAGATGATGTGGTGTGTATCAGTTTCATAAGATGTAGTTGGATAATTCCACCAATAATAAGAAGAGTTGAAATAGATATCGTCCATATGAGTAGGAGACACAGTTCTTTTTTTCTGGGCATGTTCATGTTCCTTGCTGTATTGCAAAGCTGGAAATAAGTGCATGTTTCTTGCGTTAGAACCGAGTGTGTTTCATGGATGAGAACACAGGTCTGAATTTCCCTTCAGAAAGTGAGTTAAACCAAAGGGTCTGTGTATTCCTACAAGCAAGTGTTCATTTCCTGTAAACCCAGTTATTTTACGACTCAAATGATTTTACACAGTTTACGAAACCAATACGAATTTCACTATTAAATAAAGAGCGTCTATGTAAGAGATAATGTGGTTTGCATCAGTTTCATAAGCAGAGTTTAACTAGATATGTTCCGTATGAGTAGGAAACACAGTTCTTTTTTTTCTGGGCATGCTCATGTTCCTTGCTGTATTGCAGACGCTGGAAATGAGAGCATGCTATTTGCGTCAAAAAAGAGGGTGGTTCATGAATGAGAACACTCTTCTCAATTTCCCTTCAGAAATGGAGTTAAACTCCATGCTCTGTGTCGTCCTACAAGCAAGAGATCATTTCCGGTAAAACCAGTTATTTTTAGGCTCAAATGAATTTACACAGTTCACGAAACCAACACGATTTTCACTCTTAACTAAAGAGGATCTATGTAAGAGATGATGTGGTTTGCATCAGTTTCATAAGCAGAGTTGAACTAGATATGTTCCGTATGAGTATGAGACACAGGTCTTTTTTCCTTGGCATGCTCATGTTCCTTACTGTATTGCAAAGCTGGAAAGAAGAGCATGCTTCTTGAGTTAGAACAGAGTGTGTTTCATGGATGAGAACACTGGTCTGAAATTCTCTTCAGAAATGGAGTTAAACCAAATGCTCTGTGTCTTCCTACAAGCAAGAGTACATTTTTGGTAAGAGCTGTGAATTTTCGTCCAAATGAATTTACACATTTCACGAAACCAACACGATTTTCACTATTAACTTTAGAGCGTGTATGTAAGTGATGCTGTGGTTTATATCAGTTTCATAAGCAGAGTTCAACTAGATATGGTGTGTATGAGTCGGAAACACAGTTGTTTTTTTCTGGCCATGCTCATGTTTCTTGCTGTTTTGCAGATGTTGGAATGAAGAGGATGCTTCTTGCGTTAAAACAGACTGTGTTTCATGGAGGAGAACACTCTGCTGAATTTCCATTTAGAATCAGAGTAAAACTCCATGCTCTGTGTCGTCCTACAAGCAAGAGTTCATTTCTGGTAAACACAGTGAATTTTCGGTACCAAATGAATTTACACAGTTCACGAAACCAACACAATTTTCTCTATTAACTGAAGAGCATCAATGTAAGAGATGATGTGGTTTGTATCAGTTTCATAAGCAGAGTTGAAATAGATATGGTCCAGATGAGTAGGAGACACAGTTCTTTTTTTCTTGGCATGCTCATGTTCCTTGCTATATTGGAGATGCTGGAAAGAAGAGCATGCTTCTTCCGTTAAAACGTAGTGTGTTTCATGGATGAGAACACTGGTCTGAATTTCCCTTAAGACACTGAGTTTAACCAAAGGATCTGTGTCTTCCTACAAGCAAGAGATCATTTCCGGTAAACCCTGATATTTTTCGGCTCAAATGAATTTACACAGTTCAAGAAACCAAAATGATTTTCACTATTAACTAAAGAGCATCTATGTAAGAGATGATGTGGTTTGTATCAGTTTCATAAGCAGAGTTGAAATAGATATGGTCCATATGAGTAGGAGACACAGTTCTTTTTTTCTGGCCATGCTCATGTTTCTTGCTTTACTGCAGATGCTGGAAAGAAGAGCATGCTATTTGCGTTAAAACAGACTGTGTTTCATGGATGAGAACACTCTTCTGAATTTCCCTTCAGAAATGGAGTTAAACTCCATGCTCTGTGTCGTCCTACAAGCAAGAGTTCATTTCCGGTAAACACCGTTTTTTTCGGCTCAAATGAATTTACAAAGTTCACAAAACCAACACGATTTACACTATTAACTAAAGAGCATCTATGTAACAGATGATGTGGTTTGTATCAGTTTCATAAGCAGAGTTGAACTAGATATGGTCCGTATGAGTCGGAAACACAGTTCTTTTTTTCTGGGCATGCTCATGTTTCTTGCTGTATTGCAGATGCTGGAAAGAAGAGCATGCTATTTGCGTTAAAGCAGACTGTGTTTCATGGATGAGAACACTCTTCTGAATTTCCCTTCAGAAATGGAGTTAAACTCCATGCTCTGTGTCGTCCTACAAGCAAGAGTTCATTTCCGGTAAACCCAGTTATTTTTTGCTCAAATGAATTTACACAGTTCCCGAAACCAATACTATTTTCACTATTAACTAAAGAGCGTCTATGTAAGACATGATGTGGTTTGCATCCGTTTCATAAGCAGAGTTGAACTAGATATGTTCCCTATGAGTCGGAAACACAGTTCTTTTTTTCTGGGCATGCTCATGTTTCTTGCTGTATTGCAGAAGCTGGAATGAAGAGGATGTTTCTTGCGTTAAAACAGACTGTGTTTCATGGAGGAGAACACTCTTCTGAATTTCCATTTAGAATCGGAGTTAAACTCCATGCTCTGTATCGTCCTACAAGCAAGAGTACATTTCTGGTAAAAGCAGTGAATTTTCAGCCAAATGAATTTACATAGTTCACGAAACCAACACAATTTTCACTATTAACTAAAGAGGATCTATGTAAGAGATGATGTGGTTTGCATCAGTTTCATAAGCAGAGTTGAACTAGATATGTTCCGTATGAGTATTTGACACAGTTCTTTTTTTCTGGGCATGCTCATGTTCCTTGCTGTATTGCAAAGCTGGAAAGAAGAGCATGCTTCTTGAGTTAGAACAGAGTGTGTTTCATGGATGAGAACACAGGTCTGAATTTCCCTTCAGAAAGTGAGTTAAACTCCATGATCTGTGTCGTCCTACAAGCAAGAGTTCATTTCATGTAAACCCAGTTATTTTTCGGCTCAAATGATTTTACACAGTTCACGAAACCAATACGATTTTCACTATTAAATAAAGAGCGTCTATGTAAGAGATCATGTGGTTTGCATCAGTTTCAATAGCAGAGTTGAACTAGATATGTTCCGTATGAGTAGGAAACACAGTTCTTTTTTTCTGGGCATGCTCATGTTCCTTGCTCTATTGCAGATGCTGGAAAGAAGAGCATGCTTCTTGCGATAAAACAGACTGTGTTTCATGCATGAGAACACTCTTCTGAATTTCCCTTCAGAAATGGAGTTAAACTCCATGCTCTGTGTCGTCCTACAAGCAAGAGTTCATTTCCGGTAAACCCAGTTATTTTTTGCTCAAATGAATTTACACAGTTCACGAAACCAATACTATTTTCACTATTAACTAAAGAGCGTCTATGTAAGAGATGATGTGGTTTGCATCCGTTTCATAAGCAGAGTTGAACTAGATATGTTCCATATGAGTCGGAAACACAGTTCTTTTTTTCTGGGCATGCTCATGTTTCTTGCTGTATTGCAGAAGCTGGAATGAAGAGGATGTTTCTTGCGTTAAAACAGACTGTGTTTCATGGAGGAGAACACTCTTCTGAATTTCCATTTAGAATCGGAGTTAAACTCCATGCTCTGTATCGTCCTACAAGCAAGAGTACATTTCTGATAAAAGCAGTGAATTTTCAGCCAAATGAATTTACATAGTTCACGAAACCAACACAATTTTCACTATTAACTTAAGAGGATCTATGTAAGAGATGATGTGGTTTGCATCAGTTTCATAAGCAGAGTTGAACTAGATATGTTCCGTATGAGTATTTGACACAGTTCTTTTTTTCTGGGCATGCTCATGTTCCTTGCTGTATTGCAAAGCTGGAAAGAAGAGCATGCTTCTTGAGTTAGAACAGAGTGTGTTTCATGGATGAGAACACAGGTCTGAATTTCCCTTCAGAAAGTGAGTTAAACAAAAGGCTCTGTGTCTTCCTACAAGCAAGAGTTCATTTCATGTAAACCCAGTTATTTTTCGGCTCAAATGATTTTACACAGTTCACGAAACCAATACGATTTTCACTATTAAATAAAGAGCGTCTATGTAAGAGATCATGTGGTTTGCATCAGTTTCAATAGCAGAGTTGAACTAGATATGTTCCGTATGAGTAGGAAACACAGTTATTTTTTTTCTGGGCATGCTCATATTCCTTGCTCTATTGCAGACGCTGGAAATGAGAGCATGCTATTTGCGTTAAAACAGAGTGTGTTTCATGGATGAGAACACTGGTCTGAATTTCTCTTCAGAAATGGAGTTAAACCAAATGCTCTGTGTCTTCCTACAAGCAAGGGTACATTTTTGGTAAGAGCTGTGAATTTTCGGCCAAATGAATTTACACATTTCACGAAACCAACACGATTTTCACTATTAACTTAAGAGCATGTATGTAAGCGATGCTGTGGTTTATATCAGTTTCATAAGCAGAGTTCAACTAGATATGGTGTGTATGAGTCGGAAACACAGTTGTTTTTTTCTGGCCATGCTCATGTTTCTTGCTGTTTTGCAGATGTTGGAATGAAGAGGATGCTTCTTGCGTTAAAACAGACTGTGTTTCATGGAGGAGAACACTCTGCTGAATTTCCATTTAGAATCGGAGTAAAACTCCATGCTCTGTGTCATCCTACATGCAAGAGTTCATTTCTGGTAAACGCAGTGAATTTTTGGTACCAAATGAATTTACACAGTTCACGAAACCAACACAATTTTCTCTATTAACTGAAGAGCATCAATGTAAGAGATGCTGTGGTTTGTATCAGTTTCATAAGCAGAGTTGAAATAGATATGGTCCATATGAGTAGGAGACACAGTTCTTTTTTTCTGGGCATGCTCATGTTCCTTTCTGTATTGCAAAGCTGGAAAGAAGAGCATGCTTCTTGCGATAGAACAGAGTGTGTTTCATGGATGAGAACACAGGTCTGAATTTCCCTTCAGAAAGTGAGTTAAACCAAAGGTTCTGTGTCTTTCTATAAGCAAGAGTTCATTTCCTGTAAACCCAGATATTTTTTGGCTCAAATGAATTTACACAGTTCAAGGAAATCAACACGATTTTCAACATTAACTAAAGAGCATCTATGTAAGAGATGATGTGGTTTGTATCAGTTTCATAAGCAGTGTTGAACTAGATATGTTCCGTATGAGTAGGAAACCCAGTTCTTTTTTTCTGGACATTCTCATGTTTCTTGCTGTATAGCTGACCCTGGAAAGAAGAGCATGCTTCTTCCTTTAAAACGGAGTGTGTTTCATGGATGAGAACACTCTTCTGAATTTCCCTTTAGAATCAGAGTTAAACGCCATGCTCTGTGTCTTCCTACAAGCAAGAGTTCATTTCTGGTAAAAGCAGTGAATTTTCAGCCCAATGTATTTACACAGTTCACGAAACCAACACGATTTTCACTATTAACTAAAGAGCGTCTAGGTATGAGATGCTGTCGTTTGTATCAGTTTCATAAGCAGAGTTGAAATAGATATGGTCCATATGAGTAGGAGACACAGGTCTTTTTTTCTGGGCATGCTCATGTTCCTTGCTGTATTGCAAAGCTGGAAAGAAGAGCATGCTTCTTGCGTTAGAACAGAGTGTGTTTCATGGATGAGAACACAGGTCTGAATTTCCCTTCAGAAAGTGAGTTAAACCAAAGGTCTGTGTCTTCCTACAAGCAAGAGTTCATTTCCTGTAAACCCAGTTATTTTTCGGCTCAAATGATTTTACATAGTTCACGAAACCAATACGATTTTCACTATTAACTAAAGACCATCTATGTAAGAGATGATGTGGTTTGTATCAGTTTCATGAGCAGAGTTGAACGAGATTCGGTCCCTATGATTAGGAAACACAGTTCTTGTTTTCTGGACATGCTTATGTTCCTTGCTGTATTGCAGATGCGTGAAAGACGTGCATGCTTCTTGCGTTAAAACAGACTGTGTTTCATGGATGAGAACACTTTTCTGAATTTCCCTTTAGAATCGGAGTTAAACTCCATGCTTTGTGTCTTCCTACAAGCAAGAGTTCATTTCCGGTAAACCCCGTTATTTTTTGCTGAAATGAATTTACACAGTTCAAGGAAACCAATACGATTTTCAATATTA
Source organism: Onychomys arenicola (assembly GCA_949786405.1). NCBI lineage: Eukaryota > Metazoa > Chordata > Mammalia > Rodentia > Cricetidae > Onychomys > Onychomys arenicola. The sequence goes on along the minus strand of CATKUM010000061.1, from coordinate 695,184 downwards.
ACTAAAGAGCATCTATGTAAGAGATGATGTGGTTTGTATCAGTTTCATAAGCAGTGTTGAGGTAGATATGGTCCGTATGAGTAGGAAACCCAGTTCTTTTTTTCTGGACATTCTCATGTTCCTTGCTGTATAGCAGACGCTGGAAAGAATAGTATGCTTCTTCATTTTAAACGGAGTGTGTTTCGAGGATGAGAACACTCTTCTGAATCCCTTCAGAAATGGAGTTAAACTCCATGCTCTGTGTCATCCTACAAGCAAGAGTTCATTTCCGGTAAACCCCGGTATTTTTCGGCTCAGATGAATTTACACAGTTCACGAAACCAACATGATTTACACGATTAACTAAAGAACATCTATTTAACAGATGATGGGGTTTGTATCAGTTTCATAAGCAGAGTTGAACTAGATATGGTCCCTATGAGTAGGAAACACAGTTCTTTTTTTCTGGGAATGCTCATGTTCCTTGCTCTATTGCAGATGCTGGAAAGAAGAGCATGCTTCTTCCGTTAAAACGGAGTGTCTTTCATGGATGAGAACACTGGTCTGAATTTCCCTTCAGAAACTGAGTTTAGCCAAATGCTCTGTGTCTTCCTACAAGCAAGAGTTCATTTCCGGTAAACCCCGTTACTTTTCGGCTCAAATGAATTTACACAGTTCACGAAACCAATACTATTTTCAGTATTAACTAAAAAGCATCTATGTTAGAGATGATGTGGTTTATATCAGTTTCATAAGTAGAGTTGAACTAGAAAAGTTCGCTATGAGTAGGAAACACAGTTCTTTTATTCTGGCCAAGCTCATGTTTCTTGCTTTATTGCAGATGCTGGAAAGAAGACCATGCATCTTGCATTAAAACAGACTGCGTTTCATGGAGGAGAACACTATGCTGAATTTCCATTTAGAATCGGAGTTAAACTCCATGATCTGTGTCGTCCTACAAGCAAGAGTTCATTTCTGGTAAACGCAGTGAATTTTCAGCCAAATGAATTTACACAGTTCACGAAACCAACACAATTTTAACTATTAACTAAAGAGCATCTATGTAAGAGATGATGTGGTTTGTATCTGTTTCTTAAGCAGAGTTGAACGAGATATGGGCCCTATGAGTAGCAAATACAGTTCTTTTTTTCTGGACATTCTCATGTTCCTTGCTGTATTGCAGACACTGAAAGAAGAGCATGCTATTTGTGTTAAAACAGACTTTGTTTCATGGATGAGAACACTCTTCTGAATTTCCCTTCAGAAATGGAGTTAATCTCCATGCTCTGTGTCATCCTACAAGCAAGAGGTAATTTCCGGGAAACCCAGTTATTTTTCAGCTCAAATGAATTTACACAGTTCACAAAACCAATACGATTTTCACTATTAAATAAAGAGCATCTATGTAAGAGATGATGTGGTTTGTATCAGTTTCATAAGCAGTGTTGAACTAGATATGGTCCGTATGAGTAGGAAACACAGTTGTTTTTTTCTGGACATGCTCATGTTCCTTGCTGTATTGCAAACGCTGGAAAGAAGAGCATGCTATTTGCGTTAAAATGGAGTGTGTTTCATGGATGAGAACACTGGTCTGAATTTCCCTTCAGAAATGGAGTTAAACCAAATGATGTGTGTCTTCCCACAAGCAAGAGTTCATTTTTGGTAAAAGCAGGGAATTTTAGGCTCAAATGAATTTACACAGTTCACAAACCCAACGCGTTTATCTCTATTAACTAAAGAGCGTCTATGTAAGAGATGCTGTGGTTTGTATCAGTTTCATAAGCAGAGTGGAACTAGATACGGTCCGTTTGAGTAAAAAACACAGTTCTTTTTTTCTGGCCATGCTCATGTTTCTTGCTGTATTGCAGATGCTGTAAAAAAGAGCATGCTTCTTGCATTAAAACAAACTGTGTTTCATGGATCAGAACACTCTTATGAATTTCCCTTCAGAAATTTAGTTAAACCAAATGCTCTGTGACTTCCTACAAGCAAGAGTTCATTTCTGGTAAACCCAGTTGTTTTTCGGCTCAAATGAATTTACACAGTTCACGAAACCAACTCGTTTTTCACTATTAACTAAAGAGCATCTGTGTAAGAGATGATGTGGTTTCTATGAGTTTCATAAGCAGAGTTGAACGAGATATGGTCCGTATGAGTAGGAAACACAGTTCTTTTTTTGGGGACATGCTCATGTTCCTTGCTGTATTGCAGATGTTGGAAGGAAGTACATGCTATTTGCGTTAAAACAGAGTGTGTTTCATGGATGAGAACACTGGTCTGAATTTCCCTTCAGAAGTGGAGTTAAACCAAATGCTCTGTGTCTTCCAACAAGCAAGAGTTCATTTTTGGTATAAGCAGTGAATTTTCGGCTCAAATGAATTTACACAGTTCACAAACCCAACGCGTTTATCACTATTAACTAAAGAGCGTCTATGTAAGAGATGCTGTGGTTTTTATCAGTTTCATAAGCAGAGTTGAACTAGATATGGTCTGTATGAGTAGGAAACACAGTTTTTTTTTCTGGACATGCTCATGTTTCTTGCTGTATTGCAGACTTTGGAAAGAAGAGCGTGCTATTTGCGTTAAAACAGAGTGTGTTTCATGGATGAGAACACTGGTCTGAATTTCCCTTCAGAAATGGAGTTAAACCAAATGCTCTGTGTCTTCCTACAAGCAAGAGTTCATTTTTGGTAAAAGCAGTGAATTTTCCGCTTGAATGAATTTACACAGTTCACAAACCCAACGCGTTTATCACTATTAACTAAAGAGCCTCTATGTAAGAGATGCTGTGGTTTGTATCAGTTTCATAAGCAGAGTTGAACTAGATATGGTCTGTTTGTGTCAGAAACACAGTTCTTTTGTTCTGGCCATGCTCATGTTTCTTGCTGTATTGCAGATGCTGGAAAAAAGAGCATGCTTCTTGAATTAAAACAAACTGTGTTTCATGGATGAGAACACTCTTCTGAATTTCGCTTCAGTAATTTAGTTAAACCAAATGCTCTGTGTCTTCATACAAGAAACAGTTCATTTCTGGTAGAGGCAGTGAATTTTCGGCTCATATGAATTTACACAGTTCACAAACACAACACGTTTTTCACTATTAACTAAAGAACATCTATGTAAGTGATGCTGTGGTTTGTATCAGTTTCATAAACAGAATTGAACTAGATATGGTCAGTATGAGTAGGAAACACAGTTCTTTTTTTCTGGCCATGCTCATGTTTCTTGCTGTATTGCAGATGCTTGAAAGAAGAGCATGCTTCTTGCTTTGAAACAGACTGTGTTTCATGGATGAGATCACTCTTCTGCATTTCCATTTAGAATCGGAGTTAAACTCCATGCTCTTGGTAGTCCTACAAGCAAAAGTTCATTTCTGGTAAACCCAGTTGTTTTTCGGCTCAAATGTATTTACACAGTTCACGAAAACAATACGATTTTCACTATTAACTAAAGAGCATCTATGTAAGAGATTATGTGGTTTCTATGAGTTTCATAAGCAGAGTTGAACGAGATATGGTCCGTATGAGTAGGAAACACAGTTCTTTTTTTTGGGGACATGCTCATGTTCCTTGCTGTATTGCAGATGTTGGAAGGAAGAGCATGCTATTTGCTTTAAAACAGAGTGTGTTTCATGGATGAGAACACTGGTCTAAATTTCCCTTCAGAAGTGGAGTTAAACCAAATGCTCTGTGTCTTCCAACAAGCAAGAGTTCATTTTTGGTATAAGCAGTGAATTTTCGGCTCAAATGAATTTACACAGTTCACAAACCCAACGCGTTTATCACTATTAACTAAAGAGCGTCTATGTAAGAGATGCTGTGGTTTTTATCAGTTTCATAAGCAGAGTTGAACTAGATATGGTCCGTTTGTGTCAGAAACACCGTTCTTTTTTTCTGGCCATGCTCATGTTTCTTGCTGTATTGCAGATGCTGCAAAAAAGAGCATGCTTCTTGAGTTAAAACAAACTGTGTTTCATGGATGAAAACACTCTTCTGACTTTCCCTTCTGAAATTTAGTTAAACCAAATGCTCTGTATCTTCGTTCAAGCAAGAGTTCTTTTCTGGTAAACACAGTGAATTTTCAGTGCCAAATGAATTTACACAGTTCACCAAACCAACACAATTTTCTCTATTAACTAAAGAGCCTCTATGTAAGAGATGCTGTGGTTTGTATCAGTTTCATAAGCAGAGTTGAATGAGATATGGTCCCTATGAGTAGGAAACACAGTTCTCTTTTTCTGGCCATGCTCATGTTTCTTGCTGTATTGCAGATGCTGGAAAGAAGAGCATGCTTCTTGCATTAAAACAGACTTTGTTTCTTTGAGGAGAACACTCTTCTGAATTTCCCTTTAGAATCGGAGTTTAACGCCATGCTCTGTGTCTTACTACAGGCAAGAGTTCATTTCTGGTAAAAGCAGTGAATTTTCAGCCAAATGAATTTAAACAGTTCACGAAATCAACAGAATTTTCACTATTAACTAAAGAGCGTCTAGGTAAGAGATGCTGTGGTTTGTATCAGTTTCATAAGCAGAGTTGAAGTAGATATGGTCCATATGAGTAGGAGACACAGTTCTTTTTTTCTGGTCATGCTCATGTTCCTTTCTGTATTGCAAAGCTTGAAAGAAGAGCATGCTTCTTGCGTTAGAACAGAGTGTGTTTCATGGATGAGAACACAGGTCTGAATTTCCCTTCAGAAATTGAGTTAAACCAAAGGTTTTGTGTCTTCCTATAAGCAAGAGTTCATTTCCTGTAAACCCAGATATTTTTTGGCTCAAATGAATTTACACAGTTCAAGGAAACCAACACGATTTTCAATATTAACTAAAGAGCATCTATGTAAGAGATGATGTTGTTTGTATCAGTTTCATAAGCAGTGTTGAACTAGATATGGTCCGTATGAGTAGGAAAACCAGTTCTTTTTTTCTGGACATTCTCATGTTTCTTGCTGTATAGCAGACCCTGGGAAGAAGAGCATGCTTCTTCCTTTAAAACGGAGTGTGTTTCATGGATGAGAACACAGGTCTGAATTTCCCTTCAGAAAGTGAGTTAAACCAAAGGTCTGTGTCTTCCTACAAGCAAGAGTTCATTTCCTGTAAACCCAGTTATTTTTCGGCTCAAATGATTTTACATAGTTCACGAAACCAATACAATTTTCACTATTAACTAAAGACCATCTATGTAAGAGATGATGTGGTTTGTATCAGTTTCATGAGCAGAGTTGAACGAGATTCGGTCCCTATGATTAGGAAACACAGTTCTTGTTTTCTGGACAGGCTCATGTTCCCTGCTGTATTGCAGATGCTGGAAAGACGTGCATGCTTCTTGCGTTAAAACAGACTGTGTTTCATGGATGAGAACACTTTTCAGAATTTCCCTTTAGAATCAGAGTTAAACTCCATGCTATGTGTCTTCCTACAAGCAAGAGTTCATTTCCGGTAAACCCCGTTATTTTTTGCTGAAATGAATTTACACAGTTCAAGGAAACCAATACGATTTTCAATATTAACTAAAGAGCATCTATGTAAGAGATGATGTGGTTTGTATCAGTTTCATAAGCAGAGTTGAACTAGATATGGTCCCTATGAGTAGGAAACACAGTTCTTTTTTTCTGGACATTCTCATGTTCCTTGCTGTATAGCAGACGCTGGAAAGAATAGTATGCTTCTTCATTTTAAACGGAGTGTGTTTCGTGGATGAGAACACTCTTCTGAATTCCCTTCAGAAATGGAGTTAAACTCCATGCTCTGTGTCATCCTACAAGCAAGAGTTCATTTCCGGTAAACCCAGTTACTTTTCGGCTCAAATGAATTTACACAGTTCACGAAACCAATACTATTTTCAGTATTAACTAAAAAGCATCTATGTAAGAGATGATGTGGTTTATATCAGTTTCATAAGTAGAGTTGAACTAGAAAAGTTCGCTATGAGTAGGAAACACAGTTCTTTTATTCTGGCCAAGCTCATGTTTCTTGCTTTATTGCAGATGCTGGAAAGAAGACCATGCATCTTGCATTAAAACAGACTGCGTTTCATGGAGGAGAACACTATACTGAATTTCCATTTAGAATCGGAGTTAAACTCCATGCTCTGTGTCGTCCTACAAGCAAGAGTTCATTTCTGGTAAACGCAGTGAATTTTCAGCCAAATGAATTTACACAGTTCACGAAACCAACACAATTTTAACTATTAACTAAAGAGCATCTATGTAAGAGATGATGTGGTTTGTATCTGTTTCATAAGCAGAGTTGAACGAGATATGGGCCCTATGAGTAGGAAATACAGTTCTTTTTTTCTGGACATTCTCATGTTCCTTGCTGTATTGCAGACACTGGAAAGAAGAGCATGATATTTGTGTTAAAACAGACTTTGTTTCATGGATGAGAACACTCTTCTGAATTTCCCTTCAGAAATGGAGTTAATCTCCATGCTCTGTGTCATCCTACAAGCAAGAGGTAATTTCCGGGAAACCCAGTTATTTTTCAGCTCAAATGAATTTACACAGTTCACGAAACCAATACGATTTTCACTATTAAATAAAGAGCATCTATGTAAGAGATGATGTGGTTTGTATCAGTTTCATAAGCAGTGTTGAACTAGATATGGTCCGTAAGAGTAGGACACACAGTTCCTTTTTTCTGGACATTCTCATGTTCCTTGCTGTATTGAAGACACTGGAAAGAAGAGCATGCTATTTCATTAACACAGATTGTGTTTCTTTGAGGAGAACACTCTTCTGAATTTCCCTTCAGAAATGGAGTTAAACGCCATGCTCTGTGTCATCCTACAAGCAAGAGTACATTTCTGGTAAACCCAGATATTTTTCGGCGCAAATAATTTTACACAGTTCAGGAAACCAATACGATTTTCACTATTAACTAAAGAGCGTCTAGGTAAGAGATGCTGGGGTTTATATCAGTTTCATAAGCAGAGTTGAACTAGATATGGTCCCTATGAGTAGGAAACACAGTTCTCTTTTTCTGGCCATGCTCATGTTTCTTGTTATATTGCAGATGCTGGTAAGAATAGCATGCTTCTTGCATTAAAACAGACTGTGTTTCTTGGAGGAGAACTCTCTTATGAATTTCCATTTAGAATCGGAGTTTAACGCCATGCTCTGTGTCTTCCTACAAGCAAGAGTTCATTTCGGGTAAAAGCAGTGAAATTTCAGCCAAATGAACTTACACAGTTCACGAAACCAACACGATTTTCACTATTAACTAAAGAGCGTCTAGGTAAGAGATGCTGTGGTTTATATCAGTTTCATAAGCAGGGTTGAACTAGATATGGTCCGTATGAGTAGGAAACACAGTTGTTTTTTTCTGGACATGCTCATGTTCCTTGCTGTATTGCAAACGCTGGAAAGAAGAGCATGCTATTTGCGTTAAAACGGAGTGTGTTTCATGGATGAGAACACTGGTCTGAATTTCCCTTCAGAAATGGAATTAAACCAAATGATGTGTGTCTTCCCACAAGCAAGAGTTCATTTTTGGTAAAAGCAGTGATTTTTCGGCTCAAATGAATTTACACAGTTCACAAACCCAACGCGTTTATCTCTATTAACTAAAGAGCGTCTATGTAAGAGATGCTGTGGTTTGTATCAGTTTCATAAGCAGAGTGGAACTAGATATGGTCCGTTTGAGTAAAAAACACAGTTCTTTTTTTCTGGCCATGCTCATGTTTCTTGCTGTATTGCAGATGCTGGAAAAAAGAGCATGCTTCTTGCATTAAAACAAACTGTGTTTCATGGATCAGAACACTCTCATGAATTTCCCTTCAGAAATTTAGTTAAACCAAATGCTCTGTGACTTCCTACAAGCAAGAGTTCATTTCTGTAAACGCAGTGAATTTTCGGCTCATATGAATTTACACAGTTCTCAAACCCAACACGTTTTTCACTATTAACTAAAGAGCATCTATGTAAGTGATGCTGTGGTTTGTATCAGTTTCATAAACAGAATTGAACTAGATATGGTCCGTATGTGTAGGAAACACAGTTCTTTTTTTCTGGCCATGCTCATGTTTCTTGCTGTATTGCAGATGCTAGAAAGAAGAGCATGCTTCTTGCATTGAAACAGACTGTGTTTCATGGATGAAATCACTCTTCTGAATTTCCATTTATAATCGGAGTTAAACTCCATGCTCTATGTCGTCCTACAAGCAAGAGTTCATTTCTGGTAAACCCAGTTGTTTTTCGGCTCAAATGAATTTACACAGTTCACGAAACCAACTCGTTTTTCACTATTAACTAAAGAGCATCTGTGTAAGAGATGATGTGGTTTCTATGAGTTTCATAAGCAGAGTTGAACGAGATATGGTCCGTATGAGTAGGAAACACAGTTCTTTTTTTGGGGACATGCTCATGTTCCTTGCTGTATTGCAGATGTTGGAAGGAAGTGCATGCTATTTGCGTTAAAACAGAGTGTGTTTCATGGATGAGAACACTGGTCTGAATATCCCTTCAGAAGTGGAGTTAAACCAAATGCTCTGTGTCTTCCAACAAGCAAGAGTTCATTTTTGGTATAAGCAGTGAATTTTCGGCTCAAATGAATTTACACAGTTCACAAACCCAACGCGTTTATCACTATTAACTAAAGAGCGTCTATGTAAGAGATGCTGTGGTTTTTATCAGTTTCATAAGCAGAGTTGAACTAGATATGGTCTGTATGAGTAGGAAACACAGTTTTTTTTTCTGGACATGCTCATGTTCCTTGCTGTATTGCAGACTTTGGAAAGAAGAGCGTGCTATTTGCGTTAAAACAGAGTGTGTTTCATGGATGAGAACACTGGTCTGAATTTCCCTTCAGAAATGGAGTTAAACCAAATGCTCTGTGTCTTCCTACAAGCAAGAGTTCATTTTTGGTAAAAGCAGTGAATTTTCCGCTCGAATGAATTTACACAGTTCACAAACCCAACGCGTTTATCACTATTAACTAAAGAGCCTCTATGTAAGAGATGCTGTGGTTTGTATCAGTTTCATAAGCAGAGTTGAACTAGATATGGTCTGTGTGTGTCAGAAACACAGTTCTTTTTTTCTAGCCATGCTCATGTTTCTTGCTGTATTGCAGATGCTGGAAAAAAGAGCATGCTTCTTGAGTTAAAACAAACTGTGTTTCATGGATGAGAATACTCTTCTGAATTTCGCTTCAGTAATATAGTTAAACCAAATGCTCTGTGTCTTCATACAAGAAACAGTTCATTTCTGGTAGAGGCAGTGAATTTTCGGCTCATATGAATTTACACAGTTCACAAACCCAACACGTTTTTCACTATTAACTAAAGAGCATCTATGTAAGTGATGCTGTGGTTTGTATCAGTTTCATAAACAGAATTGAACTAGATATGGTCAGTATGAGTAGGAAACACAGTTCTTTTTTTTCTGGCCATGCTCATGTTTCTTGCTGTATTGCAGATGCTTGAAAGAAGAGCATGCTTCTTGCGTTGAAACAGACTGTGTTTCATGGATGAGATCACTCTTCTGCATTTCCATGTAGAATCGGAGTTAAACTCCATGCTGTTGGTAGTCCTACAAGCAAGAGTTCATTTCTGGTAAACCCAGTTGTTTTTCGGCTCATATGTATTTACACAGTTCACGAAAACAATACGATTTTCACTATTAACTAAAGAGCATCTATGTAAGAGATGATGTGGTTTCTATGAGTTTCATAAGCAGAGTTGAACGAGATATGGTCCGTATGAGTAGGAAACACAGTTCTTTTTTTGGGGACATGCTCATGTTCCTTGCTGTATTGCAGATGTTGTAAGGAAGTGCATGCTATTTGCGTTAAAACAGAGTGTGTTTCATGGATGAGAACACTGGTCTGAATTTCCCTTCAGAAATGGAGTTAAACCAAATGCTCTGTGTCTTCCTACAAGCAAGAGTTCATTTTTGGTAAAAGCAGTGAATTTTCCGCTCGAATGAATTTACACAGTTCACAAACCCAACGCGTTTATCTCTATTAACTAAAGAGCGTCAATGTAAGAGATGCTGTGGTTTTATCAGTTTCATAAGCAGAGTTGAACTAGATATGGTCCGTTTGTGTCAGAAACACAGTTCTTTTTTTCTGGCCATGCTCATGTTTCTTGCTATATTGCAGATGCTGGAAAAAAGAGCATGCTTCTTGAGTTAAAACAAACTGTGTTTCATGGATGAGAACACTCTTCTGACTTTCCCTTCTGAAATTTAGTTAAACCAAATGCTCTGTGTCTTCGTTCAAGCAAGAGTTCATTTCTGGTAAAGGCAGTGAATTTTCAGCTCATATGAATATACACAGTTCACAAACCCTACACGTTTATCTCTATTAAGTAAAGAGCGTCTATGTAAGAGATGCTGTGGTTTGTATTAGTTTCATAAGCAGAGTTAAACTAGGTATGGTCGGATTGAGTCAGAAACACAGTTCTTTTTTCTAGTCATGCTCATGTTTCAAGCTGTATTGCAGAAGCTGGAAAAAAGAGCATGCTTCTTGATTTAAAACAGACTGTGTTTCATGGATGAGAACACTCTTCTGAATTTCCCTTCAGAAATGGAGTTAAACTCCATGCTCTGTGTCGTCCTACAAGCAAGAGTTCATTTCCGGTAAACACCGTTTTTTTCGGCTCAAATGAATTTACACAGTTCACAAAACCAACACGATTTACACTATTAACTAAAGAGCTTCTATGTAAGAGATGATGTGGTTTGCATCAGTTTCATAAGCAGAGTTGAACTAGATATGTTCCGTATGAGTCGGAAACTCAGTTCTTTTTTTCTGGGCATGCTCATGTTTCTTGCTGTATTGCAGAAGCTGGAATGAAGAGGATGTTTCTTGCGTTAAAACAGACTGTGTTTCATGGAGGAGAACACTCTTCTGAATTTCCATTTAGAATCGGAGTTAAACTCCATGCTCTGTATCGTCCTACAAGCAAGAGTACATTTCTGGTAAAAGCAGTGAATTTTCAGCCAAATGAATTTACATAGTTCACGAAACCAACACGATTTTCACTCTTAACTAAAGAGGATCTATGTAAGAGATGATGTGGTTTGCATCAGTTTCATAAGCAGAGTTGAACTAGATATGTTCCGTATGAGTATGAGACACAGTTCTTTTTTTCTGGGCATGCTCATGTTCCTTGCTGTATTGCAAAGCTGGAAAGAAGAGCATGCTTCTTGAGTTAGAACAGAGTGTGTTTCATGGATGAGAACACAGGTCTGAATTTCCCTTCAGAAAGTGAGTTAAACAAAAGGCTCTGTGTCTTCCTACAAGCAAGAGTTCATTTCATGTAAACCCAGTAATTTTTCGGCTCAAATAATTTTACACAGTTCACGAAACCAATACGATTTTCACTATTAAATAAAGAGCGTCTATGTAAGAGATGATGTGGTTTGCATCAGTTTCAATAGCAGAGTTGAACTAGATATGTTCCGTATGAGTAGGAAACACAGTTATTTTTTTCTGGGCATGCTCATATTCCTTGCTGTATTGCAGTCGCTGGAAATGAGAGCATGCTATTTGCTTTAAAACAGAGTGTGTTTCATGGATGAGAACACTGGTCTGAAATTCTCTTCAGAAATGGAGTTAAACCAAATGCTCTGTGTCTTCCTACAAGCAAGAGTACATTTTTGGTAAGAGCTGTGAATTTTCGGCCAAATGAATTTACACATTTCACGAAACCAACATGATTTTCACTATTAACTTAAGAGCGTGTATGTAAGCGATGCTGTGGTTTATATCAGTTTCATAAGCAGAGTTCAACTAGATATGGTGTGTATGAGTCGGAAACACAGTTGTTTTTTTCTGGCCATGCTCATGTTTCTTGCTGTTTTGCAGATGTTGGAATGAAGAGGATGCTTCTTGCGTTAAAACAGACTGTGTTTCATGGAGGAGAACACTCTGCTGAATTTCCATTTAGAATCGGAGTAAAACTCCATGCCTTGGGTCATCCTACAAGCAAGAGTTCATTTCTGGTAAACGCAGTGAATTTTCGGTACCAAATGAATTTACACAGTTCACGAAACCAACACAATTTTCTCTATTAACTGAAGAGCATCAATGTAAGAGATGATGTGGTTTGCATCAGTTTCATAAGCAGAGTTGAAATAGATATGGTCCAGATGAGTAGGAGACACAGTTCTTTTTTTCTTGGCATGCTCATGTTCCTTGCTCTATTGGAGATGCTGGAAAGAAGAGCATGCTTCTTCCATTAAAACGGAGTGTGTTTCATGGATGAGAACACTGGTCTGAATTTCCCTTCAGAAACTGAGTTTAACCAAAGGATCTGTGTCTTCCTACAAGCAAGAGATCATTTCTGGTAAACCCTGTTATTTTTCAGCTCAAATGAATTTACACAGTTCACGAAACCAAAATGATTTTCACTATTAACTTAAGAGTATCTATGTAAGAGATGATGTGGTTTGTATCAGTTTGATGAGCATATTTGAACAAGTTATGGGCCCTAGGAGTAGGAAACACAGTTCTTTTTTTCTGGCCATGCTCATGTTTCTTGCTTTACTGCAGATGCTGGAAAGAAGAGCATGCTATTTGCGTTAAAACAGACTGTGTTTCATGGATGAGAACACTCTTCTGAATTTCCCTTCAGAAATGGAGTTAAACTCCATGCTCTGTGTCGTCCTACAAGCAAGAGTTCTTTTCTGGTAAACACAGTGAATTTTCGGTGCCAAATGAATTTACACAGTTCACGAAACCAACACAATTTTCTCTATTAACTAAAGAGCATCTACGTAAGAGATGCTGTGGTTTGTATCAGTTTCATAAGCAGAGTTGAATGAGATATGGTCCCTATGAGTAGGAAACACAGTTCTCTTTTTCTGGCCATGCTCATGTTTCTTGCTGTATTGCAGATGCTGGAAAGAAGAGCATGCTTCTTGCATTAAAACAGACTTTGTTTCTTTGAGGAGAACACTCTTCTGAATTTCCCTTCAGAAATGGAGTTAAACTCCATGCTCTGTGTCGTCCTACAAGCAAGAGTTCATTTCCGGTAAACCCCGTTTTTTTCGGCTCAAATGAATTTACACAGTTCACAAAACCAACACGATTTACACTATTAACTAAAGAGCACCTATGTAACAGATGATGTGGTTTGTATCAGTTTCATAAGCAGAGTTGAACTAGATATGGTCCGTATGAGTAGGAAACACAGTTCTTTGTTTCTGGGCATGCTCATGTTCCTTGCTCTATTGCAGATGCTGGAAAGAAGAGCACGCTTCTTCCGTTAAAACGGAGTGTGTTTCATGGATGAGAACACTGGTCTGAACTTCCGTTCAGAAACTGAGTTTAACCATAGGATCTGTGTCGTCCTACAAGCAAGAGATCATTTCCGGGAAACCCAGTTATTTCGGCTCAAATGAATTTACACAGTTCACGAACCCAATACTATTTTCACTATTAACTAAAGAGTGTCTATGTAAGAGATGATGTGGTTTGCATCAGTTTCATAAACAGAGTTGAACTAGATATGTTCCTTATGAGTCAGAAACACAGTTCTTTTTTTCTGGGCATGTCATGTTTCTTGCCGTATTGCAGAAGCTGGAATGAAGAGGATGCTTCTTGCGTTAAAACAGACTGTGTTTCATGGAGGAGAACACTCTTCTGAATTTCCATTTAGAATCGGAGTTAAACTCCATGCTCTGTGTCGTCCTACAAGCAAGAGTTCATTTCTGGTAAACGCAGTGATTTTTCGGCTCAAATGAATTTACACAGTTCAGGAAACCAACATGATTTTCACTATTAACTAAAGACCGTGTATGTAAGCGATGCTGTGGTATATATCAGTTTCATAAGCAGAGTTGAACTAGATATGGTCCGTATGAGTGGGAAACGCAATTCTTTTTTTCTGGCCAACCTCATGTTTCTTGCTTTATTGCAGATGCTGGAAAGAAGAGCATGCATCTTGTGTTAAAACAGACTGCGTTTCATGGAGAACACTCTGCTGAATTTCCATTTAGAATCGTAGTTAAACTCCATGCTCTGTTTCGTCCTACAAGCAAGAGTTCTTTTCTGGTAAACACAGTGAATTTTCGGTGCCAAATGAATTTACACAGTTCACGAAACCAACACAATTTTCTCTATTAACTAAAGAGCATCTACGTAAGAGATGCTGTGGTTTGTATCAGTTTCATAAGCAGAGTTGAATGAGATATGGTCCCTATGAGTAGGAAACACAGTTCTCTTTTTCTGGCCATGCTCATGTTTCTTGCTGTATTGCAGATGCTGGAAAGAAGAGCATGCTTCTTGCATTAAAACAGACGTTGTTTCTTTGAGGAGAACACTCTTCTGAATTTCCCTTTAGAATCGGAGTTTAACGCCATGCTCTGTGTCTTACTACAGGCAAGAGTTCATTTCTGGTAAAAGCAGTGAATTTTCAGCCAAATGAATTTAAACAGTTCTCGAAATCAACAGAATTTTCACTATTAACTAAAGAGCGTCTAGGTAAGAGATGCTGTGGTTTGTATCAGTTTCATAAGCAGAGTTGAAATAGATATGGTCCATATGAGTAGGAGACACAGTTCTTTTTTTCGGGGCATGCTCATGTTCCATTCTGTATTGCAAAGCTGGAAAGAAGATCATGCTTCTTGCGTTAGAACAGAGTGTGTTTCATGGATGAGAACACAGGTCTGAATTTCCCTTCAGAAAGTGAGTTAAACCATAGGTTCTGTGTCTTCCTATAAGCAAGAGTTCATTTCCTGTAAACCCAGATATTTTTTGGCTCAAATGAATTTACACAGTTCAAGGAAACCAACACGATTTTCAATATTAACTAAAGAGCATCTATGTAAGAGATGATGTGGTTTGTATCAGTTTCATAAGCAGTGTTGAACTAGATATGGTCCGTATGAGTAGGAAACCCAGTTCTTTTTTTCTGGACATTCTCATGTTTCTTGCTGTATAGCAGACCCTGGAAAGAAGAGCATGCTTCTTCCTTTAAAACGGAGTGTGTTTCATGGATGAGAACACAGGTCTGAATTTCCCTTCAGAAAGTGAGTTAAACCAAAGGTCTGTGTCTTCCTACAAGCAAGAGTTCATTTCCTGTAAACCCAGTTATTTTTCGGCTCAAATGATTTTACATAGTTCACGAACCCAATATGATTTTCACTATTAACTAAAGACCATCTATGTAAGAGATGATGTGGTTTGTATCAGTCTCATGAGCAGAGTTGAACGAGATTCGGTCCCTATGATTAGGAAACACAGTTCTTGTTTTCTGGACATGCTCATGTTCCTTGCTGTATTGCAGATGCGGGAAAGACGTGCATGCTTCTTGCGTTAAAACAGACTGTGTTTCATGGATGAGAACACTTTTCTGAATTTCCCTTTAGAATCGGAGTTAAACTCCATGCTATGTGTCTTCCTACAAGCAAGAGTTCATTTCCGGTAAACCCCGTTATTTTTTGCTCAAATGAATTTACACAGTTCAAGGAAACCAATACGATTTTCAATATTAACTAAAGAGCATCTATGTAAGAGATGATGTGGTTTGTATCAGTTTCATAAGCAGTGTTGAAGTAGATATGGTCCGTATGAGTAGGAAACCCAGTTCTTTTTTTCTGGACATTCTCATGTTCCTTGCTGTATAGCAGACTCTGGAAAGAATAGTATGCTTCTTCATTTTAAACGGAGTGTGTTTCGTGGATGAGAACACTCTTCTGAATTCCCTTCAGAAATGGAGTTAAACGCCATGCTCTGTGTCATCCTACAAGCAAGAGTACATTTCAGGTAAACCCAGATATTTTTCGGCGCAAATGATTTTACACAGTTCAGGAAACCAACACGATTTTCACTATTAACTAAAGAGCGTCTATGTAAGAGATGCTGGGGTTTATATCAGTTTCATAAGCAGAGTTGAACTAGATATGGTCCCTATGAGTAGGAAACACAGTTCTCTTTTTCTGGCCATGCTCATGTTTCTTGCTGTATTGCAGATGCTGGAAAAAAGAGCATGCTTCTTGCATTAAAACAAACTGTGTTTCTTGGAGGAGAACACTCTTATGAATTTCCCTTCAGAAATATAGTTAAACCAAATGCTCTGTGACTTCCTACAAGCAAGAGTTCATTTCTGTAAACGCAGTGAATTTTCGGCTCATATGAATTTACACAGTTCACAAACCCAACACCTTTTTCACTATTAACTAAAGAGCATCTATGTAAGTGATGCTGTGGTTTGTATCAGTTTCATAAACAGAATTGAACTAGATATGATCCGTATGAGTAGGAAACACAGTTCTTTTTTTCTGGCCATGCTCATGTTTCTTGTTGTATTGCAGTTGCTAGAAAGAAGAGCATGCTTCTTGCATTGAAACAGACTGTGTTTCATGGATGAAATCACTCTTCTGAATTTCAATTTATAATCGGAGTTAAACTCCATGCTCTATGTCGTCCTACAAGCAAGAGTTCATTTCTGGTAAACCCAGTTGTTTTTCAGCTCAAATGAATTTACACAGTTCACGAAACCAATACGATTTTAACTATTAACTGAAGAGCATCAATGTAAGAGATGATGTGGTTTGCATCAGTTTCATAAGCAGAGTTGAAATAGATATGGTCCAGATGAGTAGGAGACACAGTTCTTTTTTTCTTGGCATGCTCATGTTCCTTGCTCTATTGGAGATGCTGGAAAGAAGAGCATGCTTCTTCCATTAAAACGGAGTGTGTTTCATGGATGAGAACACTGGTCTGAATTTCCCTACAGAAACTGAGTTTAACCAAAGGATCTGTGTCTTCCTACAAGCAAGAGATCATTTCTGGTAAACCCTGTTATTTTTCAGCTCAAATGAATTTACACAGTTCACGAAACCAAAATGATTTTCACTATTAACTTAAGAGTATCTATGTAAGAGATGATGTGGTTTGTATCAGTTTCATAAGCAGAGTTGAAATAGATATGGTCCATATGAGTAGGAGACACAGTTCTTTTTTTCTGGACATGCTCATGTTCCTTGCTGTATTGCAAAGCTGGAAAGAAGAGCATGCTTCTTGAGTTAGAACAGAGTGTGTTTCATGGATGAGAACACAGGTCTGAATTTCCCTTCAGAAAGTGAGTTAAACCAAAGGTTCTGTGTCTTCCTATAAGCAAGAGTTCATTTCCTGTAAACCCAGTTATTTTTCGTCTCAAATGATTTTACATAGTTCACGAAACCAATACGATTTTCACTATTAACTAAAGAGCATTTATGTAAGAGATGATGTGGTTTGTATCAGTTTGATGAGCATAGTTGAACAAGTTATGGGCCCTAGGAGTAGGAAACACAGTTCTTTTTTTCTGGCCATGCTCATGTTTCTTGCTTTACTGCAGATGCTGGAAAGAAGAGCATGCTATTTGCGTTAAAACAGACTGTGTTTCATGGATGAGAACACTCTTCTGAATTTCCCTTCAGAAATGGAGTTAAACTCCATGCTCTGTGTCGTCCTACAAGCAAGAGTTCATTTCCGGTAAACCCCGTTTTTTTCGGCTCAAATGAATTTACACAGTTCACAAAACCAACACGATTTACACTATTAACTAAAGAGCACCTATGTAACAGATGATGTGGTTTGTATCAGTTTCATAAGCAGAGTTGAACTAGATATGGTCCGTATGAGTAGGAAACACAGTTCTTTTTTTCTGGGCATGCTCATGTTCCTTGCTCTATTGCAGATGCTGGAAAGAAGAGCACGCTTCTTCCGTTAAAACGGAGTGTGTTTCATGGATGAGAACACTGGTCTGAACTTCCCTTCAGAAACTGAGTTTAACCATAGGATCTGTGTCGTCCTACAAGCAAGAGATCATTTCCGGGAAACCCAGTTATTTCGGCTCAAATGAATTTACACAGTTCACGAACCCAATACTATTTTCACTATTAACTAAAGAGCGTCTATGTAAGAGATGATGTGGTTTGCATCAGTTTCATAAACAGAGTTGAACTAGATATGTTCCTTATGAGTCTGAAACACAGTTCTTTTTTTCTGGGCATGTCATGTTTCTTGCTGTATTGCAGAAGCTGGAATGAAGAGGATGCTTCTTGCGTTAAAACAGACTGTGTTTCATCGAGGAGAACACTCTTCTGAATTTCCATTTAGAATCGGAGTTAAACTCCATGCTCTGTGTCGTCCTACAAGCAAGAGTTCATTTCTGGTAAACGCAGTGATTTTTCGGCTCAAATGAATTTACACAGTTCATGAAACCAATACTATTTTCACTATTAACTAAAGAGCGTCTATGTAAGAGATGATGTGGTTTGCATCAGTTTCATAAGAGAAGTTGAACTAGATATGTTCCGTATGAGTAGGAAACACAGTTCTTTTTTTCTGGGCATGCTCATGTTCCTTGCTGTATTGCAGACGCTGGAAATGAGAGCATGCTATTTGCGTTAAAACAGAGTTTGTTTCATGGATGAGAACACTGGTCTGAAATTCCGTTCAGAAATGGAGTTAAACCAAATGCTCTGTGTCTTCCTACAAGCAAGCGTACATTTTTTGTAAGAGCTGTGAATTTTCGGCCAAATGAATTTACACAGTTCAGGAAACCAACATGATTTTCACTGTTAACTAAAGACCGTGTATGTAAGCGATGCTGTGGTATATATCAGTTTCATAAGCAGAGTTGAACAAGATATGGTCCGTATGAGTAGGAAACGCAGTTCTTTTTTTCTGGCCAACCTCATGTTTCTTGCTTTATTGCAGATGCTGGAAAGAAGAGCATGCATCTTGTGTTAAAACAGACTGCGTTTCATGGAGAACACTCTGCTGAATTTCCATTTAGAATCGTAGTTAAACTCCATGCTCTGTTTCGTCCTACAAGCAAGAGTTCTTTTCTGGTAAACACAGTGAATTTTCGGTGCCAAATGAATTTACACAGTTCACGAAACCAACATAATTTTCTCTATTAACTAAAGAGCATCTACGTAAGAGATGCTGTGGTTTGTATCAGTTTCATAAGCAGAGTTGAATGAGATATGGTCCCTATGAGTAGAAAACACAGTTCTCTTTTTCTAGTCATGCTCATGTTTCTTGCTGTATTGCAGATGCTGGAAAGAAGAGCATGCTTCTTGCATTAAAACAGACTTTGTTTCTTTGAGGAGAACACTCTTCTGAATTTCCCTTCAGAAATGGAGTTAAACTCCATGCTCTGTGTCGTCCTACAAGCAAGAGTTCATTTCCGGTAAACCCCGTTTTTTTCGGCTCAAATGAATTTACACAGTTCACAAAACCAACACGATTTACACTATTAACTAAAGAGCACCTATGTAACAGATGATGTGGTTTGTATCAGTTTCATAAGCAGAGTTGAACTAGATATGGTCCGTATGAGTAGGAAACACTGTTCTTTTTTTCTGGGCATGCTCATGTTCCTTGCTCTATTGCAGATGCTGGAAAGAAGAGCACCCTTCTTCCGTTAAAACGGAGTGTGTTTCATGGATGAGAACACTGGTCTGAACTTCCCTTCAGAAACTGAGTTTAACCATAGGATCTGTGTCGTCCTACAAGCAAGAGATCATTTCCGGGAAACCCAGTTATTTCGGCTCAAATGAATTTACACAGTTCACGAACCCAATACTATTTTCACTATTAACTAAAGAGCGTCTATGTAAGAGATGATGTGGGTTGCATCAGTTTCATAAACAGAGTTGAACTAGATATGTTCCTTATGAGTCAGAAACACAGTTCTTTTTTTCTTGGCATCTCATGTTTCTTGCCGTATTGCAGAAGCTGGAATGAAGAGGATGCTTCTTGCGTTAAAACAGACTGTGTTTCATCGAGGAGAACACTCTTCTGAATTTCCATTTAGAATCGGAGTTAAACTCCATGCTCTGTGTCGTCCTACAAGCAAGAGTTCATTTCTGGTAAACGCAGTGATTTTTCGGCTCAAATGAATTTACACAGTTCATGAAAACAATACTATTTTCACTATTAACTAAAGAGCGTCTATGTAAGAGATGATGTGGTTTGCATCAGTTTCATAAGAGAAGTTGAACTAGATATGTTCCGTATGAGTAGGAAACACAGTTCTTTTTTTCTGGGCATGCTCATGTTCCTTGCTGTATTGCAGACGCTGGAAATGAGAGCATGCTATTTGCGTTAAAACAGAGTTTGTTTCATGGATGAGAACACTGGTCTGAAATTCCATTCAGAAATGGAATTAAACCAAATGTTCTGTGTCTTCCTACAAGCAAGCGTACATTTTTGGTAAGAGCTGTGAATTTTCGGCCAAATGAATTTACACAGTTCAGGAAACCAACATGATTTTCACTATTAACTAAAGACCGTGTATGTAAGCGATGCTGTGGTATATATCAGTTTCATAAGCAGAGTTGAACTAGATATGGTCCGTATGAGTAGGAAACGCAGTTCTTTTTTTCTGGCCAACCTCATGTTTCTTGCTTTATTGCAGATGCTGGAAAGAAGAGCATGCATCTTGTATTAAAACAGACTGCGTTTCATGGAGAACACTCTGCTGAATTTCCATTTAGAATCGTAGTTAAACTCCATGCTCTGTTTCGTCCTACAAGCAAGAGTTCTTTTCTGGTAAACACAGTGAATTTTCGGTGCCAAATGAATTTACACAGTTCACGAAACCAACACAATTTTCTCTATTAACTAAAGAGCATCTACGTAAGAGATGCTGTGGTTTGTATCAGTTTCATAAGCAGAGTTGAATGAGATATGGTCCCTATGAGTAGGAAACACAGTTCTCTTTTTCTGGCCATGCTCATGTTTCTTGCTGTATTGCAGATGCTGGAAAGAAGAGCATGCTTCTTGCATTAAAACAGACTTTGTTTCTTTGAGGAGAACACTCTTCTGAATTTCCCTTTAGAATCGGAGTTTAACGCCATGCTCTGTGTCTTACTACAGGCAAGAGTTCATTTCTGGTAAAAGCAGTGAATTTTCAGCCAAATGAATTTAAACAGTTCTCGAAATCAACAGAATTTTCACTATTAACTAAAGAGCGTCTAGGTAAGAGATGCTGTGGTTTGTATCAGTTTCATAAGCAGAGTTGAAATAGATATGGTCCATATGAGTAGGAGACACAGTTCTTTTTTTCGGGGCATGCTCATGTTCCTTTCTGTATTGCAAAGCTGGAAAGAAGATCATGCTTCTTGCGTTAGAACAGAGTGTGTTTCATGGATGAGAACACAGGTCTGAATTTCCCTTCAGAAAGTGAGTTAAACCATAGGTTCTGTGTCTTCCTATAAGCAAGAGTTCATTTCCTGTAAACCCAGATATTTTTTGGCTCAAATGAATTTACACAGTTCAAGGAAACCAACACGATTTTCAATATTAACTAAAGAGCATCTATGTAAGAGATGATGTGGTTTGTATCAGTTTCATAAGCAGTGTTGAACTAGATATGGTCCGTATGAGTAGGAAACCCAGTTCTTTTTTTGGGGACATGCTCATGTTCCTTGCTGTATTGCAGATGTTGGAAGGAAGTGCATGCTATTTGCGTTAAAACAGAGTGTGTTTCATGGATGAGAACACTGGTCTGAATTTCCCTTCAGAAGTGGAGTTAAACCAAATGCTCTGTGTCTTCCAACAAGCAAGAGTTCATTTTTGGTATAAGCAGTGAATTTTCGGCTCAAATGAATTTACACAGTTCACAAACCCAACGCGTTTATCACTATTAACTAAAGAGCGTCTATGTAAGAGATGCTGTGGTTTTTATCAGTTTCATAAGCAGAGTTGAACTAGATATGGTCTGTATGAGTAGGAAACACAGTTTTTTTTTCTGGACATGCTCATTTTCCTTGCTGTATTGCAGACTTTGGAAAGAAGAGCGTGCTATTTGCGTTAAAACAGAGTGTGTTTCATGGATGAGAACACTGGTCTGAATTTCCCTTCAGAAATGGAGTTAAACCAAATGCTCTGTGTCTTCCTACAAGCAAGAGTTCATTTTTGGTAAAAGCAGTGAATTTTCCGCTCGAATGAATTTACACAGTTCACAAACCCAAGGCGTTTATCTCTATTAACTAAAGAGCGTCAATGTAAGAGATGCTGTGGTTTGTATCAGTTTCATAAGCAGAGTTGAACTAGATATGGTCCGTTTGTGTCAGAAACACAGTTCTTTTTTTCTGGCCATGCTCATGTTTCTTGCTGTATTGCAGATGCTGGAAAAAAGAGCATGCTTCTTGAGTTAAAACAAACTGTGTTTCATGGATGAGAACACTCTTCTGACATTCCCTTCTGAAATTTAGTTAAACCAAATGCTCTGTGTCTTAGTTCAAGCAAGAGTTCATTTCTGGTAAAGGCAGTGAATTTTCGGCTCATATGAATTTACACAGTTCACAAACCCTACACGTTTTTCTCTATTAAGTAAAGAGCGTCTATGTAAGAGATGCTGTGGTTTGTATCAGTTTCATAAGCAACTAGGTATGGTCGGATTGAGTCAGAAACACAGTTCTTTTTTCTAGCCATGCTCATGTTTCATGCTGTATTGCAGAAGCTGGAAAAAAGAGCATGCTTCTTGCATTAAAACAGACTGTGTTTCATGGATGAGAACACTCTTCTGAATTTCCCTTCAGAAATGGAGTTAAACTCCATGCTCTGTGTCGTCCTACAAGCAAGAGTTCTTTTCTGGTAAACACCGTTTTTTTCGGCCCAAATGAATTTACACAGTTCACAAAACCAACACGATTTACACTATTAACTAAAGAGCGTCTATGTAAGAGATGATGTGGTTTGCATCAGTTTCATAAGCAGAGTTGAACTAGATATGTTCCGTATGAGTCAGAAACACAGTTCTTTTTTTCTGGGCATGCTCATGTTTCTTGCTGTATTGCAGAAGCTGGAATGAAGAGGATGTTTCTTGCATTAAAACAGACTGTGTTTCATGGAGGAGAACACTCTTCTGAATTTCCATTTAGAATCGGAGTTAAACTCCATGCTCTGTATCGTCCTACAAGCAAGAGTACATTTCTGGTAAAAGCAGTGAATTTTCAG
The DNA here is from genome assembly GCA_949786405.1 of Onychomys arenicola. Classification (NCBI taxonomy): domain Eukaryota; kingdom Metazoa; phylum Chordata; class Mammalia; order Rodentia; family Cricetidae; genus Onychomys; species Onychomys arenicola. The sequence continues at coordinate 672,302 of CATKUM010000061.1, read as the reverse complement.
CCAAATGAATTTACATAGTTCACGAAACCAACACGAATTTTACTATTAACTAAAGAGGATCTATGTAAGAGATGATGTGGTTTGCATCAGTTTCAATAGCAGAGTTGAACTAGATATGTTCCATATGAGTAGGAAACACAGTTATTTTTTTTCTGGGCATGCTCATATTCCTTGCTGTATTGCAGACGCTGGAAATGAGAGCATGCTATTTGCGTTAAAACAGAGTGTGTTTCATGGATGAGAACACTGGTCTGAAATTCTCTTCAGAAATGGAGTTAAACCAAATGCTCTGTGTCTTCCTACAAGCAAGAGTACATTTTTGGTAAGAGCTGTGAATTTTCGGCCAAATGAATTTACACATTTCACGAAACCCACACGATTTTCACTATTAACTTAAGAGCGTGTATGTAAGCGATGCTGTGGTTTATATCAGTTTCATAAGCAGAGTTCAACTAGATATGGTGTGTATGAGTCGGAAACACAGTTGTTTTTTTCTGGCCATGCTCATGTTTCTTGCTGTTTTGCAGATGTTGGAATGAAGAGGATGCTTCTTGCGTTAAAACAGACTGTGTTTCATGGAGGAGAACACTCTGCTGAATTTCCATTTAGAATCGGAGTAAAACTCCATGCCTTGGGTCATCCTACAAGCAAGAGTTCATTTCTGGTAAACGCAGTGAATTTTCGGTACCAAATGAATTTACACAGTTCACGAAACCAACACAATTTTCTCTATTAACTGAAGAGCATCAATGTAAGAGATGATGTGGTTTGCATCAGTTTCATAAGCAGAGTTGAAATAGATATGGTCCAGATGAGTAGGAGACACAGTTCTTTTTTTCTTGGCATGCTCATGTTCCTTGCTCTATTGGAGATGCTGGAAAGAAGAGCATGCTTCTTCCATTAAAACGGAGTGTGTTTCATGGATGAGAACACTGGTCTGAATTTCCCTACAGAAACTGAGTTTAACCAAAGGATCTGTGTCTTCCTACAAGCAAGAGATCATTTCTGGTAAACCCTGTTATTTTTCAGCTCAAATGAATTTACACAGTTCACGAAACCAAAATGATTTTCACTATTAACTTAAGAGTATCTATGTAAGAGATGATGTGGTTTGTATCAGTTTCATAAGCAGAGTTGAAATAGATATGGTCCATATGAGTAGGAGACACAGTTCTTTTTTTCTGGACATGCTCATGTTCCTTGCTGTATTGCAAAGCTGGAAAGAAGAGCATGCTTCTTGAGTTAGAACAGAGTGTGTTTCATGGATGAGAACACAGGTCTGAATTTCCCTTCAGAAAGTGAGTTAAACCAAAGGTTCTGTGTCTTCCTATAAGCAAGAGTTCATTTCCTGTAAACCCAGTTATTTTTCGTCTCAAATGATTTTACATAGTTCACGAAACCAATACGATTTTCACTATTAACTAAAGAGCATTTATGTAAGAGATGATGTGGTTTGTATCAGTTTGATGAGCATAGTTGAACAAGTTATGGGCCCTAGGAGTAGGAAACACAGTTCTTTTTTTCTGGCCATGCTCATGTTTCTTGCTTTACTGCAGATGCTGGAAAGAAGAGCATGCTATTTGCGTTAAAACAGACTGTGTTTCATGGATGAGAACACTCTTCTGAATTTCCCTTCAGAAATGGAGTTAAACTCCATGCTCTGTGTCGTCCTACAAGCAAGAGTTCATTTCCGGTAAACCCCGTTTTTTTCGGCTCAAATGAATTTACACAGTTCACAAAACCAACACGATTTACACTATTAACTAAAGAGCACCTATGTAACAGATGATGTGGTTTGTATCAGTTTCATAAGCAGAGTTGAACTAGATATGGTCCGTATGAGTAGGAAACACAGTTCTTTTTTTCTGGGCATGCTCATGTTCCTTGCTCTATTGCAGATGCTGGAAAGAAGAGCACGCTTCTTCCGTTAATACGGAGTGTGTTTCATGGATGAGAACACTGGTCTGAACTTCCCTTCAGAAACTGAGTTTAACCATAGGATCTGTGTCGTCCTACAAGCAAGAGATCATTTCCGGGAAACCCAGTTATTTCGGCTCAAATGAATTTACACAGTTCACGAACCCAATACTATTTTCACTATTAACTAAAGAGCGTCTATGTAAGAGATGATGTGGTTTGCATCAGTTTCATAAACAGAGTTGAACTAGATATGTTCCTTATGAGTCTGAAACACAGTTCTTTTTTTCTGGGCATGTCATGTTTCTTGCCGTATTGCAGAAGCTGGAATGAAGAGGATGCTTCTTGCGTTAAAACAGACTGTGTTTCATCGAGGAGAACACTCTTCTGAATTTCCATTTAGAATCGGAGTTAAACTCCATGCTCTGTGTCGTCCTACAAGCAAGAGTTCATTTCTGGTAAACGCAGTGATTTTTCGGCTCAAATGAATTTACACAGTTCATGAAACCAATACTATTTTCACTATTAACTAAAGAGCGTCTATGTAAGAGATGATGTGGTTTGCATCAGTTTCATAAGCAGAGTTGAACTAGATATGTTCCGTATGAGTAGGAAACACAGTTCTTTTTTTCTGGGCATGCTCATGTTCCTTGCTGTATTGCAGACGCTGGAAATGAGAGCATGCTATTTGCGTTAAAACAGAGTTTGTTTCATGGATGAGAACACTGGTCTGAAATTCCGTTCAGAAATGGAGTTAAACCAAATGCTCTGTGTCTTCCTACAAGCAAGCGTACATTTTTTGTAAGAGCTGTGAATTTTCGGCCAAATGAATTTACACAGTTCAGGAAACCAACATGATTTTCACTGTTAACTAAAGACCGTGTATGTAAGCGATGCTGTGGTATATATCAGTTTCATAAGCAGAGTTGAACTAGATATGGTCCGTATGAGTAGGAAACGCAGTTCTTTTTTTCTGGCCAACCTCATGTTTCTTGCTTTATTGCAGATGCTGGAAAGAAGAGCATGCATCTTGTGTTAAAACAGACTGCGTTTCATGGAGAACACTCTGCTGAATTTCCATTTAGAATCGTAGTTAAACTCCATGCTCTGTTTCGTCCTACAAGCAAGAGTTCTTTTCTGGTAAACACAGTGAATTTTCGGTGCCAAATGAATTTACACAGTTCACGAAACCAACATAATTTTCTCTATTAACTAAAGAGCATCTACGTAAGAGATGCTGTGGTTTGTATCAGTTTCATAAGCAGAGTTGAATGAGATATGGTCCCTATGAGTAGAAAACACAGTTCTCTTTTTCTAGTCATGCTCATGTTTCTTGCTGTATTGCAGATGCTGGAAAGAAGAGCATGCTTCTTGCATTAAAACAGACTTTGTTTCTTTGAGGAGAACACTCTTCTGAATTTCCCTTCAGAAATGGAGTTAAACTCCATGCTCTGTGTCGTCCTACAAGCAAGAGTTCATTTCCGGTAAACCCCGTTTTTTTCGGCTCAAATGAATTTACACAGTTCACAAAACCAACACGATTTACACTATTAACTAAAGAGCACCTATGTAACAGATGATGTGGTTTGTATCAGTTTCATAAGCAGAGTTGAACTAGATATGGTCCGTATGAGTAGGAAACACTGTTCTTTTTTTCTGGGCATGCTCATGTTCCTTGCTCTATTGCAGATGCTGGAAAGAAGAGCACCCTTCTTCCGTTAAAACGGAGTGTGTTTCATGGATGAGAACACTGGTCTGAACTTCCCTTCAGAAACTGAGTTTAACCATAGGATCTGTGTCGTCCTACAAGCAAGAGATCATTTCCGGGAAACCCAGTTATTTCGGCTCAAATGAATTTACACAGTTCACGAACCCAATACTATTTTCACTATTAACTAAAGAGCGTCTATGTAAGAGATGATGTGGTTTGCATCAGTTTCATAAACAGAGTTGAACTAGATATGTTCCTTATGAGTCAGAAACACAGTTCTTTTTTTCTTGGCATCTCATGTTTCTTGCCGTATTGCAGAAGCTGGAATGAAGAGGATGCTTCTTGCGTTAAAACAGACTGTGTTTCATCGAGGAGAACACTCTTCTGAATTTCCATTTAGAATCGGAGTTAAACTCCATGCTCTGTGTCGTCCTACAAGCAAGAGTTCATTTCTGGTAAACGCAGTGATTTTTCGGCTCAAATGAATTTACACAGTTCATGAAAACAATACTATTTTCACTATTAACTAAAGAGCGTCTATGTAAGAGATGATGTGGTTTGCATCAGTTTCATAAGAGAAGTTGAACTAGATATGTTCCGTATGAGTAGGAAACACAGTTCTTTTTTTCTGGGCATGCTCATGTTCCTTGCTGTATTGCAGACGCTGGAAATGAGAGCATGCTATTTGCGTTAAAACAGAGTTTGTTTCATGGATGAGAACACTGGTCTGAAATTCCATTCAGAAATGGAATTAAACCAAATGTTCTGTGTCTTCCTACAAGCAAGCGTACATTTTTGGTAAGAGCTGTGAATTTTCGGCCAAATGAATTTACACAGTTCAGGAAACCAACATGATTTTCACTATTAACTAAAGACCGTGTATGTAAGCGATGCTGTGGTATATATCAGTTTCATAAGCAGAGTTGAACTAGATATGGTCCGTATGAGTAGGAAACGCAGTTCTTTTTTTCTGGCCAATCTCATGTTTCTTGCTTTATTGCAGATGCTGGAAAGAAGAGCATGCATCTTGTATTAAAACAGACTGCGTTTCATGGAGAACACTCTGCTGAATTTCCATTTAGAATCGTAGTTAAACTCCATGCTCTGTTTCGTCCTACAAGCAAGAGTTCTTTTCTGGTAAACACAGTGAATTTTCGGTGCCAAATGAATTTACACAGTTCACGAAACCAACACAATTTTCTCTATTAACTAAAGAGCATCTACGTAAGAGATGCTGTGGTTTGTATCAGTTTCATAAGCAGAGTTGAATGAGATATGGTCCCTATGAGTAGGAAACACAGTTCTCTTTTTCTGGCCATGCTCATGTTTCTTGCTGTATTGCAGATGCTGGAAAGAAGAGCATGCTTCTTGCATTAAAACAGACTTTGTTTCTTTGAGGAGAACACTCTTCTGAATTTCCCTTTAGAATCGGAGTTTAACGCCATGCTCTGTGTCTTACTACAGGCAAGAGTTCATTTCTGGTAAAAGCAGTGAATTTTCAGCCAAATGAATTTAAACAGTTCTCGAAATCAACAGAATTTTCACTATTAACTAAAGAGCGTCTAGGTAAGAGATGCTGTGGTTTGTATCAGTTTCATAAGCAGAGTTGAAATAGATATGGTCCATATGAGTAGGAGACACAGTTCTTTTTTTCGGGGCATGCTCATGTTCCTTTCTGTATTGCAAAGCTGGAAAGAAGATCATGCTTCTTGCGTTAGAACAGAGTGTGTTTCATGGATGAGAACACAGGTCTGAATTTCCCTTCAGAAAGTGAGTTAAACCATAGGTTCTGTGTCTTCCTATAAGCAAGAGTTCATTTCCTGTAAACCCAGATATTTTTTGGCTCAAATGAATTTACACAGTTCAAGGAAACCAACACGATTTTCAATATTAACTAAAGAGCATCTATGTAAGAGATGATGTGGTTTGTATCAGTTTCATAAGCAGTGTTGAACTAGATATGGTCCGTATGAGTAGGAAACCCAGTTCTTTTTTTGGGGACATGCTCATGTTCCTTGCTGTATTGCAGATGTTGGAAGGAAGTGCATGCTATTTGCGTTAAAACAGAGTGTGTTTCATGGATGAGAACACTGGTCTGAATTTCCCTTCAGAAGTGGAGTTAAACCAAATGCTCTGTGTCTTCCAACAAGCAAGAGTTCATTTTTGGTATAAGCAGTGAATTTTCGGCTCAAATGAATTTACACAGTTCACAAACCCAACGCGTTTATCACTATTAACTAAAGAGCGTCTATGTAAGAGATGCTGTGGTTTTTATCAGTTTCATAAGCAGAGTTGAACTAGATATGGTCTGTATGAGTAGGAAACACAGTTTTTTTTTCTGGACATGCTCATTTTCCTTGCTGTATTGCAGACTTTGGAAAGAAGAGCGTGCTATTTGCGTTAAAACAGAGTGTGTTTCATGGATGAGAACACTGGTCTGAATTTCCCTTCAGAAATGGAGTTAAACCAAATGCTCTGTGTCTTCCTACAAGCAAGAGTTCATTTTTGGTAAAAGCAGTGAATTTTCCGCTCGAATGAATTTACACAGTTCACAAACCCAAGGCGTTTATCTCTATTAACTAAAGAGCGTCAATGTAAGAGATGCTGTGGTTTGTATCAGTTTCATAAGCAGAGTTGAACTAGATATGGTCCGTTTGTGTCAGAAACACAGTTCTTTTTTTCTGGCCATGCTCATGTTTCTTGCTGTATTGCAGATGCTGGAAAAAAGAGCATGCTTCTTGAGTTAAAACAAACTGTGTTTCATGGATGAGAACACTCTTCTGACATTCCCTTCTGAAATTTAGTTAAACCAAATGCTCTGTGTCTTAGTTCAAGCAAGAGTTCATTTCTGGTAAAGGCAGTGAATTTTCGGCTCATATGAATTTACACAGTTCACAAACCCTACACGTTTTTCTCTATTAAGTAAAGAGCGTCTATGTAAGAGATGCTGTGGTTTGTATCAGTTTCATAAGCAACTAGGTATGGTCGGATTGAGTCAGAAACACAGTTCTTTTTTCTAGCCATGCTCATGTTTCATGCTGTATTGCAGAAGCTGGAAAAAAGAGCATGCTTCTTGCATTAAAACAGACTGTGTTTCATGGATGAGAACACTCTTCTGAATTTCCCTTCAGAAATGGAGTTAAACTCCATGCTCTGTGTCGTCCTACAAGCAAGAGTTCTTTTCTGGTAAACACCGTTTTTTTCGGCCCAAATGAATTTACACAGTTCACAAAACCAACACGATTTACACTATTAACTAAAGAGCGTCTATGTAAGAGATGATGTGGTTTGCATCAGTTTCATAAGCAGAGTTGAACTAGATATGTTCCGTATGAGTCAGAAACACAGTTCTTTTTTTCTGGGCATGCTCATGTTTCTTGCTGTATTGCAGAAGCTGGAATGAAGAGGATGTTTCTTGCATTAAAACAGACTGTGTTTCATGGAGGAGAACACTCTTCTGAATTTCCATTTAGAATCGGAGTTAAACTCCATGCTCTGTATCGTCCTACAAGCAAGAGTACATTTCTGGTAAAAGCAGTGAATTTTCAGCCAAATGAATTTACATAGTTCACGAAACCAACACGAATTTTACTATTAACTAAAGAGGATCTATGTAAGAGATGATGTGGTTTGCATCAGTTTCAATAGCAGAGTTGAACTAGATATGTTCCATATGAGTAGGAAACACAGTTATTTTTTTTCTGGGCATGCTCATATTCCTTGCTGTATTGCAGACGCTGGAAATGAGAGCATGCTATTTGCGTTAAAACAGAGTGTGTTTCATGGATGAGAACACTGGTCTGAAATTCTCTTCAGAAATGGAGTTAAACCAAATGCTCTGTGTCTTCCTACAAGCAAGAGTACATTTTTGGTAAGAGCTGTGAATTTTCGGCCAAATGAATTTACACATTTCACGAAACCCACACGATTTTCACTATTAACTTAAGAGCGTGTATGTAAGCGATGCTGTGGTTTATATCAGTTTCATAAGCAGAGTTCAACTAGATATGGTGTGTATGAGTCGGAAACACAGTTGTTTTTTTCTGGCCATGCTCATGTTTCTTGCTGTTTTGCAGATGTTGGAATGAAGAGGATGCTTCTTGCGTTAAAACAGACTGTGTTTCATGGAGGAGAACACTCTGCTGAATTTCCATTTAGAATCGGAGTAAAACTCCATGCCTTGGGTCATCCTACAAGCAAGAGTTCATTTCTGGTAAACGCAGTGAATTTTCGGTACCAAATGAATTTACACAGTTCACGAAACCAACACAATTTTCTCTATTAACTGAAGAGCATCAATGTAAGAGATGATGTGGTTTGCATCAGTTTCATAAGCAGAGTTGAAATAGATATGGTCCAGATGAGTAGGAGACACAGTTCTTTTTTTCTTGGCATGCTCATGTTCCTTGCTCTATTGGAGATGCTGGAAAGAAGAGCATGCTTCTTCCATTAAAACGGAGTGTGTTTCATGGATGAGAACACTGGTCTGAATTTCCCTACAGAAACTGAGTTTAACCAAAGGATCTGTGTCTTCCTACAAGCAAGAGATCATTTCTGGTAAACCCTGTTATTTTTCAGCTCAAATGAATTTACACAGTTCACGAAACCAAAATGATTTTCACTATTAACTTAAGAGTATCTATGTAAGAGATGATGTGGTTTGTATCAGTTTCATAAGCAGAGTTGAAATAGATATGGTCCATATGAGTAGGAGACACAGTTCTTTTTTTCTGGACATGCTCATGTTCCTTGCTGTATTGCAAAGCTGGAAAGAAGAGCATGCTTCTTGAGTTAGAACAGAGTGTGTTTCATGGATGAGAACACAGGTCTGAATTTCCCTTCAGAAAGTGAGTTAAACCAAAGGTTCTGTGTCTTCCTATAAGCAAGAGTTCATTTCCTGTAAACCCAGTTATTTTTCGTCTCAAATGATTTTACATAGTTCACGAAACCAATACGATTTTCACTATTAACTAAAGAGCATTTATGTAAGAGATGATGTGGTTTGTATCAGTTTGATGAGCATAGTTGAACAAGTTATGGGCCCTAGGAGTAGGAAACACAGTTCTTTTTTTCTGGCCATGCTCATGTTTCTTGCTTTACTGCAGATGCTGGAAAGAAGAGCATGCTATTTGCGTTAAAACAGACTGTGTTTCATGGATGAGAACACTCTTCTGAATTTCCCTTCAGAAATGGAGTTAAACTCCATGCTCTGTGTCGTCCTACAAGCAAGAGTTCATTTCCGGTAAACCCCGTTTTTTTCGGCTCAAATGAATTTACACAGTTCACAAAACCAACACGATTTACACTATTAACTAAAGAGCACCTATGTAACAGATGATGTGGTTTGTATCAGTTTCATAAGCAGAGTTGAACTAGATATGGTCCGTATGAGTAGGAAACACAGTTCTTTTTTTCTGGGCATGCTCATGTTCCTTGCTCTATTGCAGATGCTGGAAAGAAGAGCACGCTTCTTCCGTTAATACGGAGTGTGTTTCATGGATGAGAACACTGGTCTGAACTTCCCTTCAGAAACTGAGTTTAACCATAGGATCTGTGTCGTCCTACAAGCAAGAGATCATTTCCGGGAAACCCAGTTATTTCGGCTCAAATGAATTTACACAGTTCACGAACCCAATACTATTTTCACTATTAACTAAAGAGCGTCTATGTAAGAGATGATGTGGTTTGCATCAGTTTCATAAACAGAGTTGAACTAGATATGTTCCTTATGAGTCTGAAACACAGTTCTTTTTTTCTGGGCATGTCATGTTTCTTGCCGTATTGCAGAAGCTGGAATGAAGAGGATGCTTCTTGCGTTAAAACAGACTGTGTTTCATCGAGGAGAACACTCTTCTGAATTTCCATTTAGAATCGGAGTTAAACTCCATGCTCTGTGTCGTCCTACAAGCAAGAGTTCATTTCTGGTAAACGCAGTGATTTTTCGGCTCAAATGAATTTACACAGTTCATGAAACCAATACTATTTTCACTATTAACTAAAGAGCGTCTATGTAAGAGATGATGTGGTTTGCATCAGTTTCATAAGCAGAGTTGAACTAGATATGTTCCGTATGAGTAGGAAACACAGTTCTTTTTTTCTGGGCATGCTCATGTTCCTTGCTGTATTGCAGACGCTGGAAATGAGAGCATGCTATTTGCGTTAAAACAGAGTTTGTTTCATGGATGAGAACACTGGTCTGAAATTCCGTTCAGAAATGGAGTTAAACCAAATGCTCTGTGTCTTCCTACAAGCAAGCGTACATTTTTTGTAAGAGCTGTGAATTTTCGGCCAAATGAATTTACACAGTTCAGGAAACCAACATGATTTTCACTGTTAACTAAAGACCGTGTATGTAAGCGATGCTGTGGTATATATCAGTTTCATAAGCAGAGTTGAACTAGATATGGTCCGTATGAGTAGGAAACGCAGTTCTTTTTTTCTGGCCAACCTCATGTTTCTTGCTTTATTGCAGATGCTGGAAAGAAGAGCATGCATCTTGTGTTAAAACAGACTGCGTTTCATGGAGAACACTCTGCTGAATTTCCATTTAGAATCGTAGTTAAACTCCATGCTCTGTTTCGTCCTACAAGCAAGAGTTCTTTTCTGGTAAACACAGTGAATTTTCGGTGCCAAATGAATTTACACAGTTCACGAAACCAACATAATTTTCTCTATTAACTAAAGAGCATCTACGTAAGAGATGCTGTGGTTTGTATCAGTTTCATAAGCAGAGTTGAATGAGATATGGTCCCTATGAGTAGAAAACACAGTTCTCTTTTTCTAGTCATGCTCATGTTTCTTGCTGTATTGCAGATGCTGGAAAGAAGAGCATGCTTCTTGCATTAAAACAGACTTTGTTTCTTTGAGGAGAACACTCTTCTGAATTTCCCTTCAGAAATGGAGTTAAACTCCATGCTCTGTGTCGTCCTACAAGCAAGAGTTCATTTCCGGTAAACCCCGTTTTTTTCGGCTCAAATGAATTTACACAGTTCACAAAACCAACACGATTTACACTATTAACTAAAGAGCACCTATGTAACAGATGATGTGGTTTGTATCAGTTTCATAAGCAGAGTTGAACTAGATATGGTCCGTATGAGTAGGAAACACTGTTCTTTTTTTCTGGGCATGCTCATGTTCCTTGCTCTATTGCAGATGCTGGAAAGAAGAGCACCCTTCTTCCGTTAAAACGGAGTGTGTTTCATGGATGAGAACACTGGTCTGAACTTCCCTTCAGAAACTGAGTTTAACCATAGGATCTGTGTCGTCCTACAAGCAAGAGATCATTTCCGGGAAACCCAGTTATTTCGGCTCAAATGAATTTACACAGTTCACGAACCCAATACTATTTTCACTATTAACTAAAGAGCGTCTATGTAAGAGATGATGTGGTTTGCATCAGTTTCATAAACAGAGTTGAACTAGATATGTTCCTTATGAGTCAGAAACACAGTTCTTTTTTTCTTGGCATCTCATGTTTCTTGCCGTATTGCAGAAGCTGGAATGAAGAGGATGCTTCTTGCGTTAAAACAGACTGTGTTTCATCGAGGAGAACACTCTTCTGAATTTCCATTTAGAATCGGAGTTAAACTCCATGCTCTGTGTCGTCCTACAAGCAAGAGTTCATTTCTGGTAAACGCAGTGATTTTTCGGCTCAAATGAATTTACACAGTTCATGAAAACAATACTATTTTCACTATTAACTAAAGAGCGTCTATGTAAGAGATGATGTGGTTTGCATCAGTTTCATAAGAGAAGTTGAACTAGATATGTTCCGTATGAGTAGGAAACACAGTTCTTTTTTTCTGGGCATGCTCATGTTCCTTGCTGTATTGCAGACGCTGGAAATGAGAGCATGCTATTTGCGTTAAAACAGAGTTTGTTTCATGGATGAGAACACTGGTCTGAAATTCCATTCAGAAATGGAATTAAACCAAATGTTCTGTGTCTTCCTACAAGCAAGCGTACATTTTTGGTAAGAGCTGTGAATTTTCGGCCAAATGAATTTACACAGTTCAGGAAACCAACATGATTTTCACTATTAACTAAAGACCGTGTATGTAAGCGATGCTGTGGTATATATCAGTTTCATAAGCAGAGTTGAACTAGATATGGTCCGTATGAGTAGGAAACGCAGTTCTTTTTTTCTGGCCAATCTCATGTTTCTTGCTTTATTGCAGATGCTGGAAAGAAGAGCATGCATCTTGTATTAAAACAGACTGCGTTTCATGGAGAACACTCTGCTGAATTTCCATTTAGAATCGTAGTTAAACTCCATGCTCTGTTTCGTCCTACAAGCAAGAGTTCTTTTCTGGTAAACACAGTGAATTTTCGGTGCCAAATGAATTTACACAGTTCACGAAACCAACACAATTTTCTCTATTAACTAAAGAGCATCTACGTAAGAGATGCTGTGGTTTGTATCAGTTTCATAAGCAGAGTTGAATGAGATATGGTCCCTATGAGTAGGAAACACAGTTCTCTTTTTCTGGCCATGCTCATGTTTCTTGCTGTATTGCAGATGCTGGAAAGAAGAGCATGCTTCTTGCATTAAAACAGACTTTGTTTCTTTGAGGAGAACACTCTTCTGAATTTCCCTTTAGAATCGGAGTTTAACGCCATGCTCTGTGTCTTACTACAGGCAAGAGTTCATTTCTGGTAAAAGCAGTGAATTTTCAGCCAAATGAATTTAAACAGTTCTCGAAATCAACAGAATTTTCACTATTAACTAAAGAGCGTCTAGGTAAGAGATGCTGTGGTTTGTATCAGTTTCATAAGCAGAGTTGAAATAGATATGGTCCATATGAGTAGGAGACACAGTTCTTTTTTTCGGGGCATGCTCATGTTCCTTTCTGTATTGCAAAGCTGGAAAGAAGATCATGCTTCTTGCGTTAGAACAGAGTGTGTTTCATGGATGAGAACACAGGTCTGAATTTCCCTTCAGAAAGTGAGTTAAACCATAGGTTCTGTGTCTTCCTATAAGCAAGAGTTCATTTCCTGTAAACCCAGATATTTTTTGGCTCAAATGAATTTACACAGTTCAAGGAAACCAACACGATTTTCAATATTAACTAAAGAGCATCTATGTAAGAGATGATGTGGTTTGTATCAGTTTCATAAGCAGTGTTGAACTAGATATGGTCCGTATGAGTAGGAAACCCAGTTCTTTTTTTCTGGACATTCTCATGTTTCTTGCTGTATAGCAGACCCTGGAAAGAAGAGCATGCTTCTTCCTTTAAAACGGAGTGTGTTTCATGGATGAGAACACAGGTCTGAATTTCCCTTCAGAAAGTGAGTTAAACCAAAGGTCTGTGTCTTCCTACAAGCAAGAGTTCATTTCCTGTAAACCCAGTTATTTTTCGGCTCAAATGATTTTACATAGTTCACGAACCCAACATGATTTTCACTATTAACTAAAGACCATCTATGTAAGAGATGATGTGGTTTGTATCAGTTTCATGAGCAGAGTTGAACGAGATTCGGTCCCTATGATTAGGAAACACAGTTCTTGTTTTCTGGACATGCTCATGTTCCTTGCTGTATTGCAGATGCGGGAAAGACGTGCATGCTTCTTGCGTTAAAACAGACTGTGTTTCATGGATGAGAACACTTTTCTGAATTTCCCTTTAGAATCGGAGTTAAACTCCATGCTATGTGTCTTCCTACAAGCAAGAGTTCATTTCCGGTAAACCCCGTTATTTTTTGCTCAAATTAATTTACACAGTTCAAGGAAACCAATACGATTTTCAATATTAACTAAAGAGCATCTATGTAAGAGATGATGTGGTTTGTATCAGTTTCATAAGCAGTGTTGAAGTAGATATGGTCCGTATGAGTAGGAAACCCAGTTCTTTTTTTCTGGACATTCTCATGTTCCTTGCTGTATAGCAGACGCTGGAAAGAATAGTATGCTTCTTCATTTTAAACGGAGTGTGTTTCGTGGATGAGAACACTCTTCTGAATTCCCTTCAGAAATGGAGTTAAACTCCATGCTCTGTGTCATCCTACAAGCAAGAGTTCATTTCCGGTAAACCCCGGTATTTTTCGGCTCAGATGAATTTACACAGTTCACGAAACCAACATGATTTACACGATTAACTAAAGAACATCTATTTAACAGATGATGGGGTTTGTATCAGTTTCATAAGCAGAGTTGAACTAGATATGGTCCGTATGAGTAGGAAACACAGTTCTTTTTTTTCTGGGAATGCTCATGTTCCTTGCTCTATTGCAGATGTTGGAAAGAAAAGCATGCTTCTTCCGTTAAAACTGAGTGTGTTTCATGGATGAGAACACTGGTCTGAATTTCCCTTCAGAAACTGAGTTTAGCCAAATGCTCTCTGTCTTCCTACAAGCAAGAGTTCATTTCCGGTAAACCCAGTTACTTTTCGGCTCAAATGAATTTACACAGTTCACGAAACCAATACTATTTTCAGTATTAACTAAAAAGCATCTATGTAAGAGATGATGTGGTTTATATCAGTTTCATAAGTAGAGTTGAACTAGAAAAATTCGCTACGAGTAGGAAACACAGTTCTTTTATTCTGGCCAAGCTCATGTTTCTTGCTTTATTGCAGATGCTGGAAAGAAGACCATGCATCTTGCATTAAAACAGACTGCGTTTCATGGAGGAGAACACTATGCTGAATTTCCATTTAGAATCGGAGTTAAACTCCATGCTCTGTGTCGTCCTACAAGCAAGAGTTCATTTCTGGTAAACGCAGTGAATTTTCAGCCAAATGAATTTACACAGTTCACGAAACCAACACAATTTTAACTATTAACTAAAGAGCATCTATGTAAGAGATGATGTGGTTTGTATCTATTTAATAAGCAGAGTTGAACGAGATATGGGCCCTATGAGTAGCAAATACAGTTCTTTTTTTCTGGACATTCTCATGTTCCTTGCTGTATTGCAGACACTGGAAAGAAGAGCATGCTATTTGTGTTAAAACAGACTTTGTTTCATGGATGAGAACACTCTTCTGAATTTCCCTTCAGAAATGGAGTTAATCTCCATGCTCTGTGTCATCCTACAAGCAAGAGGTAATTTCCGGGAAACCCAGTTATTTTTCAGCTCAAATGAATTTACACAGTTCACGAAACCAATACGATTTTCACTATTAAATAAAGAGCATCTATGTAAGAGATGATGTGGTTTGTATCAGTTTCATAAGCAGTGTTGAACTAGATATGGTCCGTAAGAGTAGGACACACAGTTCCTTTTTTCTGGACATTCTCATGTTCCTTGCTGTATTGAAGACGATGGAAAGAAGAGCATGCTATTTCATTAACACAGATTGTGTTTCTTTGAGGAGAACACTCTTCTGAATTTCCCTTCAGAAATGGAGTTAAACGCCATGCTCTGTGTCATCCTATAAGCAAGAGTACATTTCTGGTAAACCCAGATATTTTTCGGCGCAAATGATTTTACACAGTTCAGGAAACCAACACGATTTTCACTATTAACTAAAGAGCGTCTATGTAAGAGATGCTGGGGTTTATATCAGTTTCATAAGCAGAGTTGAACTAGATATGGTCCCTATGAGTAGGAAACACAGTTCTCTTTTTCTGGCCATGCTCATGTTTCTTGTTATATTGCAGATGCTGGTAAGAATAGCATGCTTCTTGCATTAAAACAGACTGTGTTTCTTGGAGGAGAACTCTCTTATGAATTTCCATTTAGAATCGGAGTTTAACGCCTTGCTCTGTGTCTTCCTACAAGCAAGAGTTCATTTCTTGTAAAAGCAGTGAATTTTCGGCTCAAATGAATTTACACAGTTCACAAACCCAACGCGTTTATCTCTATTAACTAAAGAGTGTCTATGTAAGAGATGCTGTGGTTTGTATCAGTTTCATAAGCAGAGTGGAACTAGAAATGGTCCGTTTTAGTAAAAAACACAGTTCTTTTTTTCTGGCCATGCTCATGTTTCTTGCTGTATTGCAGATGCTGGAAAAAAGAGCATGCTTCTTGCATTAAAACAGACTGTGTTTCATGGATGAGATCACTCTTCTGAATTTCCATTTAGAATCGGAGTTAAACTCCATTCTCTAGGTAGTCCAACAAGCAAGAGTTCATTTCTGGTAAACCCAGTTGTTTTTCAGCTCAAATGAATTTACACAGTTCACGAAACCAACTCGTTTTTCACTATTAACTAAAGAGCATCTATGTAAGAGATGATGTGGTTTTTATCAGTTTCATAAGCAGAGTTGAACTAGATATGGTCTGTATTAGTAGGAAACACAGTTTTTTTTTTTCTGGACATGCTCATGTTCCTTGCTGTATTGCAGACTTTGGAAAGAAGAACGTGCTATTTGCGTTAAAACAGAGTGTGTTTCATGGATGAGAACACTGGTCTGAATTTCCCTTCAGAAATGGAGTTAAACCAAATGCTCTGTGTCTTCCTACAAGCAAGAGTTCATTTTTGGTAAAAGCAGTGAATTTTCCGCTCAAATGAATTTACACAGTTCACAAACCCAACGCGTTTATCTCTATTAACTAAAGAGCGTCAATGTAAGAGATGCTCTGGTTTTATCAGTTTCATAAGCAGAGTTGAACTAGATATGGTCCGTTTGTGTCAGAAACACAGTTCTTTTTTTCTGGCCATGCTCATGTTTCTTGCTGTATTGCAGATGCTGGAAAAAAGAGCATGCTTCTTGAGTTAAAACAAACTGTGTTTCATGGATGAGAACACTCTTCTGACTTTCCCTTCTGAAATTTAGTTAAACCAAATGCTCTGTGTCTTCGTTCAAGCAAGAGTTCATTTCTGGTAAAGGCAGTGAATTTTCGGCTCATATGAATTTACACAGTTCACAAACCCTACACGTTTTTCTCTATTAAGTAAAGAGCATCTATGTAAGAGATGCTGTGGTTTGTATCAGTTTCATAAGCAGAGTTAAACTAGGTATGGTCCGATTGAGTCAGAAACACAGTTCTTTTTTCTAGCCATGCTCATGTTTCATGCTGTATTGCAGAAGCTGGAAAAAAGAGCATGCTTCTTGCGTTGAAACAGACTGTGTTTCATGGATGAGAACACATTTCTGAATTTCCCTATAGAATCGGAGTTAAACTCCATGCTCTGTGTCATCCTACAAGCAAGAGATCATTTCCCGTAAACCCAGTAATTTTTCGGTCACATGAATTCACACAGTTCACGAAACCAATACAATTTTCACTATTAACTAAAGAGCATCTATGTAAGAGATGCTGTGGTTTGTATCAGTTTCATAAGCAGAGTTAAACTAGGTATGGTCCGATTGAGTCAGAAACAGTTCATTTTTTCTAGCCATGCTCATGTTTCTTGCGGTGTTGGAGAAGCTGGAAAAAAGAGCATGCTTCTTGAGTTAAAACAGACTGTATTTCATGGATGAGAACACTTTTCTGAATTTCCCTATAGAATCGGAGTTAAACTCTATGCTCTGTGTCTTCCTACAAGCAAGAGTTCATTTCTGATAAACCCAGTTGTTTTTCGGCTCAAATGAATTTGCACAGTTCACGAAACCAATACGATTTTCACTATTAACTAAAGAGCATCTATGTAAGAGATGATGTGGTTTCTATCAGTTTCATAAGCAGAATTGAACTGGATATGGTCCGTATGAGTAGGAAACACAGTTCTTTTTTTCTGGCCATGCTCATGTTTCTTGCTGCATTGCAGAAGCTTGAAAGAAGAGCATGCTTCTTGCGTTAAAACAGACTGTGTTTCATGGATGAAATCACTCTTCTGAATTTCCATTTAGAATCGGAGTTAAACTCCATGCTCTATATCGTCCTACAAGCAAGAGTTCATTTCTGATAAACCCACTTGTTTTTCGGCTCAAATGAATTCACACAGTTCACGAAACCAATACGATTTTCACTATTAACTAAAGAGCATCTATGTTAGAGACCATGTGGTTTGTATTAGTTTCATAAGCAGAGTTGAACTAGATATTGTCCGTATGAGTAGGAAACACAGTAATTTTTTTCTGGACATGCTCTTGTTCCTTGGTGTATTGCAGACGCTGGAAAGAAGAGCATGCTATTTGCGTTAAAAAAAGAGTGTGTTTCATGGATGAGAACACTGGTCTGAATTTCCCTTCAGAAATGGAGTTAAACCAAATGCTCTGTGTCTTCCTACATGCAAGAGTTCATTTTTGGTAAAAGCAGTGAATTTTCTGCTCAAATGAATTTACACAGTTCACAAACCCATCGCTTTTATCTCTATTAACTAAAGAGCGTCTATGTAAGAGATGCTGTGGTTTGTATCAGTTTCATAAGCAGAGTTGAACTAGATATGGTCCTTTTGAGTCAGAAACAAAGTTCTATTTTCTGGCCATGCTCGTGTTTCTTGCTGTATTGCAGATGCTGGAAAAAAGAGCATGCTTCTTGCATTAAAACAAACTGTGTGTCATGGATGAGAACACTCTTCTGAATTTCCCTTCATAAACTAAGTTTAACCAAAGGATCTGTGTCTTCCTACAAGCAGGAGTTCATTTCCGGTAAATCCAGTTATTTTTCGGCTCCAATGAATTTACACAGTTCATGAAACAAATACGATTTTAACTATTAACTAAAGAGCATCTATGTAAGTGATGATGTGGTTTTTATCAGTTTCATAAGCAGTGTTGAACTTGTTATCGTCTGAATGAGTAGGAAACACAGTTCCTTTTCCCTGGACATTCTCATGTTCCTTGCTGTATTGCAGATGCTGGAAAGAAGAGCATCCTATTTGCGTTAAAACAGAGTGTGTTTCATGGATGAGAACACTATTCTGAATTTCACTTCAGAAATGGAGTTAAAATCCATGCTCTGTGTCTTCCTATAAGCAAGAGTTCATTTCCGGGAATCCCAGTTATTTTTCGGCTCAAATGAATTCACAGTTCACCAAACCAACACGATTTACACTATTTACTAAAGAACATCTATCTAAGAGATGATGTGGTTTGTAGCAGTTTCATAAGCAGAGTTGAACTAGATATGGTCCCTATGAGTAGGAGAGGCAGTTCTTTTTTTCTGGGAATGCTCATGTTAATTGCTGTATTGCAAAGCTGGAAAGAAGAGCATGCATCTTGCGTTAAAACAGATTCTGTTTCATGGATGAGAACACTGGTCTGAATTTCCCTTCAGAAATGGAGTTAAACCAAATGCTCTGTGTCTTCCTACAACCAAGAGTTCATTTCTGGTAAAGGCAGTGAATTTTCGGCTCATATGATTTTACACTGTTTACAAACCAAACATGTTTTTCACTATTAACTAAAGAGCATCTATGTAAATCATGCTGTGGTTTGTATCAGTTTCATAAGCAGAATTGAACTAGATATGGTCCGCATGTGTAGGAAACAGTTCTTTTTTTCTGGCCATGCTTATGTTTCTTGCTGTATTGCAGATGCTTGAAAGAAGAGCATGCTTCTTGCGTTAAAACAGACTGTGTGTCATGGATGAGATCACTCATCTGAAATTCCATTTAGAATCGGAGTTAAACTCCATGCTCTGTGTCTTCCTACAAGCAAGAGTTCATTTCTGGTAAAGGCAGTGAATTTTCGGCTCATATGAATTTACACAGTTCACAAACTCTACACGTATTTCACTATTAACTAAAGAGCGTCTATGTAAGAGATGCTGTGGTTTGTATCAGTTTCATGAGCAGAGTTAAACTAGGTATGGTCCGATTGAGTCAGAAACACAGTTCATTTTTTCTAGCCATGCTCATGTTTCTTGCGGTATTGGAGAAGCTGGAAAAAGGAGCATGCTTCTTGAGTTAAAACAGAATGTGTTTCATGGATGAGAACACTCTTCTGAATTTCCCTATAGAATTGGAGTTAAACTCTATGCTCTGTGTCTTCCTACAAGCAAAAGTTCATTTCCCGTAAAAGCAGTTATTTTTCGGCTCAAATGAATTTACACAGTTGACGAAACCATTACGATTTTCACAATTAACTAAAGAGCATCTATGTAAGAGATGATGTGGTTTGTATCAGTTTCATAAGCAGAGTTGAATAGATATGGTCCGTATGAGTAGGAAACACAGTTCTTTTTTTCTGCACATGCTCATGTTCAATGCTCTATTGCAGACGCTGGAAAGAAGAGCATGCTATTTTGTTAAAACAGAGTGTGTTTCATGGATGAGAACACTGGTCTGCATTTCCCTTCACAAATGGAGTTAAACAAAATGCTCTGTGTCTTCCTACAAGCAAGAGTTCATTTTTGGTAAAAGCAGTGAATTTTCGGCTCAAATGAATTTGCACAGTTCAAAAACCCAATGAGTTTATCACTATTAACTAAAGAGCGTCTGTGTAAGAGATCCTGTGGTTTGTATCAGTTTCATAAGCAGAGTTGAACTAGATATGGTCCGTATGAGTAGGAAACACAGTTAATTTTTTCTGGACATGCTCTTGTTCCTTGCTGTATTACAGACGCTGGAAAGAAGGACATGCTATTTGCGTTAAAACAGAGTGTGTTTCATGGATGAGATCACTGGTCTGAATTTCCCTTCAGAAATGGAGTTAAACCAAATGCTCTGTGTCTTCCTTCAAGCAAGAGTTCATTTCTGGTAAAGGCAGTGAATTTTCGGCACATATGAATTTACACAGTTCACAAACCCTACACGTATTTCACTATTAACTAAAGAGCGTCTATGTAAGAGATGCTGTGGTTTGTATCAGTTTCATGAGCAGAGTTAAACTAGGTATGGTCCGATTGAGTCAGAAACACAGTTCATTTTTTCTAGCCATGCTCATGTTTCTTGTGGTATTGGAGAAGCTGGAAAAAGGAGCATGCTTCTTGAGTTAAAACAGACTGTGTTTCATGGATGAGAACACTTTTCTGAATTTTCCTATAGAATCGGAGTTAAATTCCATGCTCTATGTCGTCCTGCAAGCAAGAGTTCATTTCTGGTAAACCCAGTTGTTTTTCGACTCAAATGATTTTACACAGTTCACGAAACCAATACAATTTTCACTATTAACTAAAGGGCATCTATGTAAGAGATGATGTGGTTTGTATCAGTTTCATAAGCAGAGTTGAATAGATATGGTCTGTATGATTAGGAAACACAGTTCTTTTTTTCTGGACATACTCATGCTCCTTGCTCTATTGCAGACGCTGGAAAGAAGAGCATGCTATTTGCGTTAAAACACAGTGTGTTTCATGGATGAGAACACTGGTCTGAATTTCCGTTCAGAAATGGAGTTAAACCAAATGCTCTGTGTCTTCCTACAAGCAAGAGTTCATTTTTGGTAAAAGCAGTGAATTTTCGGCTCAAATGAATTTACACAATTCACAAACCCAACGCGTTTATCTCTATTAACTAAAGAGCATCTATGTAAGAGATGCTGTGGTTTGTATTAGTTTCATAAGCAGAGTTCAACTAGATATGGTCCGTTTTAGTCAGAAACACAGTTCTTTTTTTCTGGCCATGCTCATGTTTCTTGCTGTATTGCAGATGCTGGAAAAAAGAGCATGCTTTTTGCGTTAAAACAAACTGTGTTTCATGGTTGAGAACACTCTTCTGAATTTCTCTTCAGTAATTTAGTTAAACCAAATGCTCTGTGTCTTCCTATATGCAAGAGTTCATTTCTGGTAAAGGCATTGAATTTTCAGTGCCAAATGAATTTACACAGTTCACAAAACCAACTCGTTTTTCACTATACACTAAGGAGCATCTAGGTAAGAAATGATGTGGTTTGTATCAGTTTCATAAGCAGAGATGAACTAGATATGGTCCATATGAGTAGGAAACACAGTTCTTTTTCCTGGCCATGCTCATGTTTTTTGCGGTATTGGAGAAGCTGGAAAAAGGAGCATGCTTCTTGAGTTAAAAAAGACTGTGTTTCATGGATGAGAACACTTTTCTGAATTTCCCTGTAGAATCGGAGTTAAACTCTATGCTCTGTGTCTTCCTACAAGCAAGAGTTCATTTCCCGTAAACCCAGTTATTTTTCGGCTCAAATGAATTTACACAGTTCACGAAACCATTACGATTTTCACTATTAACTAAAGAGTATCTATGTAAGAGATGATGTGGTTTGTATCAGTTTCATAAGCAGAGTTGAATAGAAATGGTCCGTATGAAACACAGTTCTTTTTTTCTGCACATGCTCATGTTCCTTGCTCTATTGCAGACGCTGGAAAGAAGAGCATGCTATTTCATTAAAACAGAGTGTGTTTCATGGATGAGAACACTGGTCTGCATTTCCCTTCACAAATGGAGTTAAACCAAATGCTCTGTGTCTTCCTACAAGCAAGAGTTCATTTTTGGTAAAAGCAGTGAATTTGCGGCTTAAATGAATTTACACAGTTCAAAAACCCAATGAGTTTATCACTATTAACTAAAGAGCGACTGTGTTTCAAGGATGAGATTACTCTTCTGAATTTCCATTTAGAATCGGAGTTAAACTCCATGCTCTATGTCGTCCTACAAGCAAGAGTTCATTTCTGGTAAACCCAGTTGTTTTTTGGCTCAAATGAATTTAGAAAGTTCACGACACCAATACGATATTCATTATTAACTAAAGAGCATCTATGTAAGAGATGCTGTGGTTTGTATCAGTTTCATAAACACAGTTGAACTAGATATGGTCCATATGAGTAGGAAACACAGTTAATTTTTTCTGGACATGCTCTTGTTCATTGCCTTATTGCAGACGCTGGAAAGAAGAGCATGCTATTTGCGTTAAAACAGAGTGTGTTTCATGGATGAGAACACTGGTCTGCATTTCTCTTCAGAAATGGAGTTAAACGAAATGCTCTGTGTCTTCCTACAAGCAAGAGTTCATTTTTGGTAAAAGCAGTGAATTTGCGGCTCAAATGAATTTACACAGTTCACAAACCCAACGCGTTTATCACTATTAACCAAAGAGCTTCTGTGTAAGAGATGCTGTGGTTTGTATCAGTTTCATAAGCCGGTTGAACTAGGTATGGTCCGTTTGAATCAGACACACAGTTCTTTTATTCTGGCAATGCTCATGTTTCTTGCTGCATTGCAGATGATGGAAAAAAGAACATGCTTCTTCCATTAAAACAAACTGCGTTTCATGGATGAGAAGACTCTTCTGAATTTCCCTTCAGAAAAGGAGTTAAACCAAATGCTCTGTGTCTTCCTACAAGCAAGAGTTCATATCTGGTAAAGGCGTTGAATTTTTGGTGCCAAATGAATTTACACAGTTCACCAAACCAACTCGTTTTTTACTATTAACTAAAGAGCATCTATGTAAGAAATGATGTGGTTTGTATCAGTTTCATAAGCAGAGTTGAACTACATATTGTGCGTATGAGTAGGAAACACAGTTCTTTTTTCTGGCCATGCTCATGTTTCTTGCTGTATTGCAAATGATGAAAGAAGAGCATGCTTCTTGCGTTAAAACAGACTGATTTTCAAGGATTAGATCACTCTTCTGAATTTCCATTTAGAATCGGAGTTAAACTCCATGCTCCATGTCGTCCTACAAGCAAGAGTTCATTTCAGGTAATCCCAGTTGTTTTTCGGCTCAAATGCATTTACACAGTTCACGAAACCAATACGATATTCATTATTAACTAAAGCGCATCTATGTAACAGATGCTGTGGTTTGTATCAGTTTCATAAGCAGAGTTGAACTAGATATGGTCCGTATGAGTAGGAAACACAGTTAATTTTTTCTGGACATGCTCTTGTTCCTTGCTGTATTGCATACGCTGGAAAGAAGGGCATGCTATTTGCGTTAAAACAGAGTGTGTTTCATGGATGAGATCACTGGTCTGAATTTCCCTTCAGAAATGGAGTTAAACCAAATGCTCTGTGTCTTCCTTCAAGCAAGAGTTCATTTCTGGTAAAGGCAGTGAATTTTCGGCACATATGAATTTACACAGTTCACAAACCCTACACGTATTTCACTATTAACTAAAGAGCATCTATGTAAGAGATGATGTGGTTTGCATCAGTTTCATAAGCAGAGTTGAATAGATATGGTCCGTAAGAGTAGGAAACACAGTTATTTTTTTCTGGACATGCTCATGTTCCTTGCTCTATTGCATACGCTGGAAAGAAGAGCATGCTATTTGCGTTAAAACAGAGTGTGTTTCATGGATGAGAACACTGGTCTGCATTTCGCTTCACAAATGGAGTTAAACCAAATGCTCTGTGTCTTCCTACAAGCAAGAGTTCATTTTTGGTAAAAGCAGTGAATTTGCGGCTCAAATGAATTTACACAGTTCACAAACCCAACGTGTTTATCACTATTAACCAAAGAGCGTCTGTGTAAGAGATGCTGTGGTTTGTATCAGTTTCATAAGCAGAGTTGAACTAGGGATGGTCCGTTTGAATCAGACACACAGTTCTTTTTTTCTGGCAATGCTCATGTTTCTTGCTGCATTGCAGATGATGGAAAAAAGAGCATGCTTCTTGCGTTAAAACAAACTGTGTTTCATGGATGAGAACACTCTTCTGAATTTCCCTTCAGAAATGGAGTTAAACCAAATGCTCTGTGTCTTCCTACAACCAAGAGTTCATTTCTGGTAAAGGCAGTGAATTTTCGGCTCATATGATTTTACACTGTTTACAAACCAAACACGTTTTTCACTATTAACTAAACAGCATCTATGTAATTCATGCTGTGGTTTGTATCAGTTTCATAAGCAGAGTTGAACTAGATATGGTCCGAATTAGTAGGATACACAGTTCTTTTTTTCTGGCCATGCTCATGTTTCTTGCTGTATTGCAGATTCTTGAAAGAAGAGCATGCTTCGTGCATTAAAACAGACTGTGTTTCAAGGATGATATCACTCTTCTGAATTTCCATTTAGAATCGGAGTTAAACTGCAGGCTCTATATCGTGCTACAAGCAAGAGTTCATTTCTGGTAAACCCAGTTATTTTTCGGCTCAAATAAATTTACACAGTTCACGAAACCAATACGATATTCATTATTAACTAAAGAGCATCTATGTAAGAGATGCTGTGGTTTGTATCAGTTTCATAAACACAGTTGAACTAGATATGGTCCGTATGAGTAGGAAACACAGTTAATTTTCTCTGGACATGCTCTTGTTCCTTGCTGTTTTGCAGACGCTGGAAAGAGGAGCATGCTATTTGCGTTAAAACAGAGTGTGTTTCATGGATGAGAACACTGATCTGCATTTCTCTTCAGAAATGGAGTTAAACGAAATGCTCTGTGTCTTCCTACAAGCAAGAGTTCATTTTTGGTAAAAGCAGTGAATTTGCGGCTCAAATGAATTTACACAGTTCACAAACCCAACGCGTTTATCACTATTAACCAAAGAGCTTCTGTGTAAGAGATGCTGTGGTTTGTATCAGTTTCATAAGCCGAGTTGAACTAGGTATGGTCCGTTTGAATCAGACACACAGTTCTTTTATTCTGGCAATGCTCATGTTTCTTGCTGCATTGCAGAGGATGGAAAAAAGAACATGCTTCTTGCGTTAAAACAAACTGTGTTTCATGGATGAGAAGACCCTTCTGAATTTCCCTTCAGAAATGGAGTTAAACAAAATGCTCTGTGTCTTCCTACAAGCAAGAGTTCATTTCTGGTAAAGGCGTTGAATTTTTGGTGCCAAATGAATTTACACAGTTCACCAAACCAACTCGTTTTTTACTATTAACTAAAGAGCATCTATGTAAGAAATGATGTGGTTTGTATCAGTTTCATAAGCAGAGTTGAACTACATATTGTGCGTATGAGTAGGAAACACAGTTCTTTTTTCTGGCCATGCTCATGTTTCTTGCTGTATTGCAAATGATGAAAGAAGAGCATGCTTCTTGCGTTAAAACAGACTGATTTTCAAGGATTAGATCACTCTTCTGAATTTCCATTTAGAATCGGAGTTAAACTCCATGCTCCATGTCGTCCTACAAGCAAGAGTTCATTTCAGGTAATCCCAGTTGTTTTTCGGCTCAAATGCATTTACACAGTTCACGAAACCAATACGATATTCATTATTAACTAAAGCGCATCTATGTAACAGATGCTGTGGTTTGTATCAGTTTCATAAGCAGAGTTGAACTAGATATGGTCCGTATGAGTAGGAAACACAGTTAATTTTTTCTGGACATGCTCTTGTTCCTTGCTGTATTGCAGACGCTGGAAAGAAGGGCATGCTATTTGCGTTAAAACAGAGTGTGTTTCATGGATGAGATCACTGGTCTGAATTTCCCTTCAGAAATGGAGTTAAACCAAATGCTCTGTGTCTTCCTTCAAGCAAGAGTTCATTTCTGGTAAAGGCAGTGAATTTTCGGCACATATGAATTTACACAGTTCACAAACCCTACACGTATTTCACTATTAACTAAAGAGCATCTATGTAAGAGATGATGTGGTTTGCATCAGTTTCATAAGCAGAGTTGAATAGATATGGTCCGTAAGAGTAGGAAACACAGTTATTTTTTTCTGGACATGCTCATGTTCCTTGCTCTATTGCATACGCTGGAAAGAAGAGCATGCTATTTGCGTTAAAACAGAGTGTGTTTCATGGATGAGAACACTGGTCTGCATTTCGCTTCACAAATGGAGTTAAACCAAATGCTCTGTGTCTTCCTACAAGCAAGAGTTCATTTTTGGTAAAAGCAGTGAATTTGCGGCTCAAATGAATTTACACAGTTCACAAACCCAACGTGTTTATCACTATTAACCAAAGAGCGTCTGTGTAAGAGATGCTGTGGTTTGTATCAGTTTCATAAGCAGAGTTGAACTAGGGATGGTCCGTTTGAATCAGACACACAGTTCTTTTTTTCTGGCAATGCTCATGTTTCTTGCTGCATTGCAGATGATGGAAAAAAGAGCATGCTTCTTGCGTTAAAACAAACTGTGTTTCATGGATGAGAACACTCTTCTGAATTTCCCTTCAGAAATGGAGTTAAACCAAATGCTCTGTGTCTTCCTACAACCAAGAGTTCATTTCTGGTAAAGGCAGTGAATTTTCGGCTCATATGATTTTACACTGTTTACAAACCAAACACGTTTTTCACTATTAACTAAACAGCATCTATGTAATTCATGCTGTGGTTTGTATCAGTTTCATAAGCAGAGTTGAACTAGATATGGTCCGAATTAGTAGGATACACAGTTCTTTTTTTCTGGCCATGCTCATGTTTCTTGCTGTATTGCAGATTCTTGAAAGAAGAGCATGCTTCGTGCATTAAAACAGACTGTGTTTCAAGGATGATATCACTCTTCTGAATTTCCATTTAGAATCGGAGTTAAACTGCAGGCTCTATATCGTGCTACAAGCAAGAGTTCATTTCTGGTAAACCCAGTTATTTTTCGGCTCAAATAAATTTACACAGTTCACGAAACCAATACGATATTCATTATTAACTAAAGAGCATCTATGTAAGAGATGCTGTGGTTTGTATCAGTTTCATAAACACAGTTGAACTAGATATGGTCCGTATGAGTAGGAAACACAGTTAATTTTCTCTGGACATGCTCTTGTTCCTTGCTGTTTTGCAGACGCTGGAAAGAGGAGCATGCTATTTGCGTTAAAACAGAGTGTGTTTCATGGATGAGAACACTGATCTGCATTTCTCTTCAGAAATGGAGTTAAACGAAATGCTCTGTGTCTTCCTACAAGCAAGAGTTCATTTTTGGTAAAAGCAGTGAATTTGCGGCTCAAATGAATTTACACAGTTCACAAACCCAACGCGTTTATCACTATTAACCAAAGAGCTTCTGTGTAAGAGATGCTGTGGTTTGTATCAGTTTCATAAGCCGAGTTGAACTAGGTATGGTCCGTTTGAATCAGACACACAGTTCTTTTATTCTGGCAATGCTCATGTTTCTTGCTGCATTGCAGAGGATGGAAAAAAGAACATGCTTCTTGCGTTAAAACAAACTGTGTTTCATGGATGAGAAGACCCTTCTGAATTTCCCTTCAGAAATGGAGTTAAACAAAATGCTCTGTGTCTTCCTACAAGCAAGAGTTCATTTCTGGTAAAGGCGTTGAATTTTTGGTGCCAAATGAATTTACACAGTTCACCAAACCAACTCGTTTTTCACTATTAACTAAAGAGCATCTATGTAAGAAATAATGTGGTTTGTATCAGTTTCATAAGCAGAGTTGAACTAGATATAGTCCGTATGAGTAGGAAACACAGTTCTTTTTTCTGGCCATGCTCATGTTTCTTGCTGTATTGCAAATGAAGAAAGAAGAGCATGCTTCTTGCGTTAAAACAGACTGATTTTCAAGGATGAGATCTCTCTTCTGAATTTCCATTTAGAATCGGAGTTAAACTCTATGCTCTGTGTCTTCCTACAAGCAAGAGTTCATTTCCCGTAAACCCAGTTATTTTTCTGCTCAAACGAATATACACAATTCACGAAACCAATACGATTTTCACTATTAACTAATGAGCATCTATGGAACAGATGATGTGGTTTGTATCAGTTTCATAAGCACAGTTGAACTAGATATGGTCCGTATGAGTAGGAAACCCAGTTAATTTTTTCTGGACATGCTCATGTTCCTTGCTGTTTTGCAGACGCTGGAAAGAAGAGCATACTATTTGCGTTAAAACAGAGTGTGTTTCATGAATGAGAACACTGGTCTGAATTTCCCTTCAGAAATGGAGTTAAACCAAATGCTCTGTGTCTTCCTACAAGCAAGAGTTCATTTCTGGTAAACGCATTGAATTTTCGATGCCAAATGAATTTACACAGTTCACAAAACCAACTCTTTTTTCACTATTAACTAAAGAGCATCTATGTAAGAGGTGATGTGGTTTTTATCAGTTTCATAAGCAGAGTTGAAATAGATATGGTCCAAATGAGCAGGAAACTGTTCTTTTTTTCTGGCCATGCGCATGTTTCTTGCTCTATTGCAGATTCTTGAAAGAAGAGCATGCTTCTTGCGTTAAAACAGACTGTGTTTCAAGGATGGGATCACTCTTCTGAATTTCTATTTAGAATCGGAGTTAAACTCCATGCTCCATGTCGTCCTACAAGCAAGAGTTCATTTCTGGTAATCCCAGTTGTTTTTCGGCTCAAATGAATAAACACAGTTCACGAAACCAATATGATATTCATTATTAACTAAAGAGCTTCTATGTAACAGATGCTGTGGTTTGTATCAGTTTCTTAAACACAGTTGAACTAGATATGGTCAGTATGAGTAGGAAACACAGTTAATTTTTTCTGGACATGCTCTTGTTCCTTGCTGTATTGCAGACGCTGGAAAGAAGGGCATGCTATTTGCGTTAAAACAGAGTGTGTTTCATGGATGAGATCACTGGTCTGAATTTCCCTTCAGAAATGGAGTTAAACCAAATGCTCTGTGTCTTCCTTCAAGCAAGAGTTCATTTCTGGTAAAGGCAGTGAATTTTCGGCTCATATGAATTTACACAGTTCACAAACTCTACACGTATTTCACTATTAACTAAAGAGCGTCTATGTAAGAGATGCTGTGGTTCGTATCAGTTTCATAAGCACAGTTAAACTGGGTATGGTCCGATTGAGTCAGAAACACAGTTCATTTTTTCTAGCCATGCTCATGTTTCTTGTGGTATTGGGGAAGCTGGAAAAAGGAGCATGCTTCTTGAATTAAAACAGACTGTGTTTCATGGATGAGAACACTTTTCTGAATTTCCATATAGAATCGGAGTTAAACTCTATGCTCTGTGTCTTCCTACAAGCAAGAGTTCATTTTCCGTCAACCCAGTTATTTTGTTGCTCAAACGAATTTACACAATTCACGAAACCAATATGATTTTCACTATTAACTAAAGAGCATCTATGTAACAGATGCTGTGGTTTGTATCAGTTTCATAAGCACAGTTGAACTAGATATGGTCCGTATGAGTAGGAAACAAAGTTCTTTTTTTCTGGCCATGCTCATGTTTCTTGCTGTATTGCAGATGCTTGAAAGAAGAGCATGCTTCTTGCGTTAAAACAGACAGTGTTTCATGAATGAGAGCACTCTTCTGAATTTCCATTTAGAATCGGAGGTAAACTCCATGCTTTATGTCGTCTTACAAGCAAGAATTCATTTCCCGTAAACCCATATTGTTCGGCTCAAATGAATTTACACAGTTCACGAAACCAATACGATTTTCACTATTAACTAAAGAGCATCTATGTAAGAGATGATGTGGTTTGTATCAGTTTCATAAGCAGAGTTGAACTAGATATGGTCCGTATGAGTAGGATACACAGTTCTTTTTTTCTGGGCATGCTCACGTTCCTTGCTGTATTGCATACGCTGGAAAGAAGAGCATGCTTTTTGCGTTAAAACAGACTGTGTTTCATTGATGAGAACACTTTTCTGAATTTCCCTTTAGAAATGAGTTAAACTCCATGCTCTGTGTCTTCCTACATGGAAGAGTTCATTTCCGGTAAACCCAGTTATATTTCGGCTCAAATGAATATACACAGGTCACGAACACAACACGTTTTTCACTATTAACTTAAGAGCTTCTACATAACTGATGCTGTGGTTTGTATAAGTTTCTTAAGCAGAGTTGAACGAGATATGGTCCGAATGAGTAGTAAACACAGTTCTTTTTTTCTGGGCATGCTCATGTTCCTTGCTGTATTGCAGACGCTGGAAAGAAGAGCATGCTGTTAGCCTTTAAACAGAGTGTGGTTCATGGATGAGAACACTGGTGTGAATTTCCATTCAGAAACAGAAGTAAACCAAAGGCTCTGTCTCTTCCTAAAAGCAAGAGTTCATTTCTAGTAATGGCAGTGAAATTTCGGCTCAAATGAATTTACAGAGTTCACAAACACAACACGTTTTTCACTATTAACTAGAGAGCATCTATGTAAGAGATGCTGTGGTTTGTATCAGTTTCATAAGCAGAGTTGAACTAGAAATGGTCCGTATGGGTAGGAAACACAGTTCTTTTATTCTGGCCATGCTCATGTTTCTTCCTGTATTGCAGATCCTGGAAAGAAGAGCATGCTAATTGCGTTAAAACAGACTGTGTTTCATGGATGAGAACACTTTTCTAAATTTCCCTTTAGATATGAGTTAAACTCCATGCTCTGTGTCTTTCTACATGGAAGAGTTCATTTCCGGTAAACCCAGTTATATTTCGGCTCAAATGAATATACACAGGTCACGAACACAACACGTTTTTCACTATTAACTAAAGAGCTTCTACATATTTGATGCTGTGGTTTGTATAAGTTCCTTAAGCAGAGTTGAACGAGATATGGTCCGTATGAGTAGGAAACACAGTTCTTTTTTTCTGGCCATGCTCATGTTTCTTGCTGTATTACAGATGCTGGAAAGAAGAACATGCTTCTTGCCTTAAAATGGACTGTGTTTCATGGATGACAACACTCTTCTGAATTTCCATTTAGAATCAGAGTTAAACTCCATGCTCTGTGTCGTCCTATAAGCAAGAGTTCATTTCTGGTAAACACATTGATTTTTCGGCCCCAAATGAATTTACACAGTTCACGAAACCAACACGATTTTCACTATTAACTAAAGAGCATCTATGTAAGAGTTGCTGTGGTTTGTATCAGTTTCATAAGCAGAGTTGAACGAGATATGGTCAGTATGAGTAGTAAACACAGTTATATTTTTCTGGGCATGCTCATGTTCCTTGCTGTATTGCAGACGCTGGAAAGAGGAGCATGCTTTTTGCGTTAAAATAGACTGTGTTTCATTGATAAGAACACTTTTTTGAATTTCCCTTTAGAAATGAGTTAAACTCCATGCTCTGTGTCTTTCCAAAAGCAAGAGTTCATTTCCGGAAAACCCAGTTATTTTTCGGCTCAAATGAATTTACACAGGTCACGAACCCAACACGTTTTTCACTATTAACTAAGGAGCGTCTATGTAAAAGATGATATGGGTTGTATCAGTTTCATAAGCAGAGCTTAACTAAATATGGTCTGTATGAGTAGGAAACACAGTTCTTTTTTTGTGGGCATGCTCACGTTCCTTGCTGTATTCCAGACGCTGGAAAGAAGAGCATGCTTCTTGCGTTAAAACAAACTGTGTTTCATGGAAGAGAACACTCTTCTAAATTTCTCTTCAGTAATTTAGTTAAACCAAATGCTCTGTGTCTTCCTACAAGCAAGAGTTCATTTCTGGTAAAGGCATTGATTTTCGACGCCAAATGAATTTACACAGTTCACAAACCCAACACGTTTTTCACTATTAACTAGAGAGCATCTATGTAAGAGATGCTGTGGTTTGTATCAGTTTCGTAAGCAGAGTTGAACTAGAAATGGTCCGTATGAGTAGGAAACACAGTTCTTTTTTTCTGGGCATGCTCATGTTCCTTGCTGTATTGCATACGCTGGAAAGAAGAGCATGCTTTTTGCGTTAAAACAGACTGTGTTTCATTGATGAGAACACTTTTCTAAATTTCCCTTTAGAAATGAGTTAAACTCCATGCTCTGTGTCTTCCTACATGGAAGAGTTCATTTCCGGTAAACCCAGTTATATTTCGGCTCAAATGAATATACACAGGTCACGAACACAACACGTTTTTCACTATTAACTAAAGAGCTTCTACATATTTGATGCTGTGGTTTGTATAAGTTTCTTAAGCAGAGTTGAACGAGATATGGTCCTTATGAGTAGTAAACACAGTTCTTTTTTTCTGGGCATGCTCATGTTCCTTGCTGTATTGCAGACGCTGGAAAGAAGAGCATGCTGTTAGCCTTTAAACAGAGTGTGGTTCATGGATGAGAACACTGGTGTGAATTTCCATTCAGAAACAGAAGTAAACCAAAGGCTCTGTCTCTTCCTAAAAGCAAGAGTTCATTTCTAGTAATGGCAGTGAAATTTCGGCTCAAATGAATTTACAGAGTTCACAAACACAACACGTTTTTCACTATTAACTAGAGAGCATCTATGTAAGAGATGCTGTGGTTTGTATCAGTTTCATAAGCAGAGTTGAACTAGAAATGGTCCGTATGGGTAGGAAACACAGTTCTTTTATTCTGGCCATGCTCATGTTTCTTCCTGTATTGCAGATCCTGGAAAGAAGAGCATGCTAATTGCGTTAAAACAGACTGTGTTTCATGGATGAGAACACTTTTCTCAATTTCCCTTTGAATCGGAGTTATACTCCATGCTCTGTGTCTTCCTACAAGCAACAGTTCATTTCCCGTAAACCCAGTTATTTTTCGGCTCAAATGAATTTCCACAGTTCACGAAACCAATACGATTTTCACTATTAACTAACGAGCAACTATATGAGAGATGATGTGGTTTGTATCAGTTTCATAAGCAGAGTTTAACTAGATATGGTCAGTATGAGTAGGAAACACAGTTCTTTTTTTCTGGCCATGCTCATGTTTCTTGCTGTATTGCTGATGCTGGAATGAAAAGGATGCTTCTTGCATTAAAACAGACTGTGTTTCATGGATGAGAACACTCTTCTGAATTTCCCTTCGGGAATGGAGTTCAACCAAATGCTCTGTGTTTTCCTACAAGCAAGAGTTAATTTCTGGTAAAGGGAGAGTAATTTCGGCTCAAATGAATTTACACAGTTCACAAACCCAACATGTTTTTCACTATTAACTAAAGAGCATCTATGTAAGAGATGCTGTGGTTTCTATCAGATTCATAAGCACAGTTGAACTAGATATGGTCCGTATGAGTAGGAAACACAGTTCTTTTTTTCTGGCCATGCTCATGTTTCTTGCTGTATTACAGATGCTGGAAAGAAGAGCATGCCTCTTGCCTTAAAATGGACTGTGTTTCATGGATGAGAACACTCTTCTGAATTTCCATTTAGAATCAGAGTTAAACTCCATGCTCTGTGTCGTCCTATAAGCAAGAGTTCATTTCTGGTAAACGCATTGATTTTTCGGCCCCAAATGAATTTACACAGTTCACGAAACCAACACGATTTTCACTATTAACTAAAGAGCATCTATGTAAGAGTTGCTGTGGTTTGTATCAGTTTCATAAGCAGAGTTGAACGAGATATGGTCAGTATGAGTAGTAAACACAGTTATTTTTTTCTGGGCATGCTCATGTTCCTTGCTGTATTGCAGACGCTGGAAAGAGGAGCATGCTTTTTGCGTTAAAATAGACTGTGTTTCATTGATAAGAACACTTTTCTAAATTTCCCTTTAGAAATGAGTTAAACTCCATGCTCTGTGTCTTCCTACATGGAAGAGTTCATTTCCGGTAAACCCAGTTATATTTCGGCTCAAATGAATATACACAGGTCACGAACACAACACGTTTTTCACTATTAACTAAAGAGCTTCTACATATTTGATGCTGTGGTTTGTATAAGTTTCTTAAGCAGAGTTGAAGGAGATATGGTCCGTATGAGTAGTAAACACAGTTCTTTTTTTCTGGGCATGCTCATGTTCCTTGCTGTATTGCAGACGCTGGAAAGAAGAGCATGCTGTTAGCCTTTAAACAGAGTGTGGTTCATGGATGAGAACACTGGTGTGAATTTCCATTCAGAAACAGAAGTAAACCAAAGGCTCTGTCTCTTCCTAAAAGCAAGAGTTCATTTCTAGTAATGGCAGTGAAATTTCGGCTCAAATGAATTTACAGAGTTCACAAACACAACACGTTTTTCACTATTAACTAGAGAGCATCTATGTAAGAGATGCTGTGGTTTGTATCAGTTTCATAAGCAGAGTTGAACTAGAAATGGTCCGTATGGGTGGGAAACACAGTTCTTTTATTCTGGCCATGCTCATGTTTCTTCCTGTATTGCAGATCCTGGAAAGAAGAGCATGCTAATTGCGTTAAAACAGACTGTGTTTCATGGATGAGAACACTTTTCTCAATTTCCCTTTGAATCGGAGTTATACTCCATGCTCTGTGTCTTCCTACAAGCAACAGTTCATTTCCGGTAAACCCAGTTATTTTTCGGCTCAAATGAATTTCCACAGTTCACGAAACCAATACGATTTTCACTATTAACTAACGAGCAACTATATGAGAGATGATGTGGTTTGTATCAGTTTCATAAGCAGAGTTTAACTAGATATGGTCAGTATGAGTAGGAAACACAGTTCTTTTTTTCTGGCCATGCTCATGTTTCTTGCTGTATTGCTGATGCTGGAACGAAAAGGATGCTTCTTGCATTAAAACAGACTGTGTTTCATGGATGAGAACACTCTTCTGAATTTCCCTTCGGGAATGGAGTTCAACTAAATGCTCTGTGTTTTCCTACAAGCAAGAGTTAATTTCTGGTAAAGGGAGAGTAATTTCGGCTCAAATGAATTTACACAGTTCACAAACCCAACATGTTTTTCACTATTAACTAAAGAGCATCTATGTAAGAGATGCTGTGGTTTCTATCAGATTCATAAGCACAGTTGAACTAGATATGGTCCGTATGAGTAGGAAACACAGTTCTTTTTTTCTGGCCATGCTCATGTTTCTTGCTGTATTACAGATGCTGGAAAGAAGAGCATGCCTCTTGCCTTAAAATGGACTGTGTTTCATGGATGAGAACACTCTTCTGAATTTCCATTTAGAATCAGAGTTAAACTCCATGCTCTGTGTCGTCCTATAAGCAAGAGTTCATTTCTGGTAAACGCATTGATTTTTCGGCCCCAAATGAATTTACACAGTTCACGAAACCAACACGATTTTCACTATTAACTAAAGAGCATCTATGTAAGAGTTGCTGTGGTTTGTATCAGTTTCATAAACAGAGTTGAACGAGATATGGTCAGTATGAGTAGTAAACACAGTTATTTTTTTCTGGGCATGCTCATGTTCCTTGCTGTATTGCAGACGCTGGAAAGAGGAGCATGCTTTTTGCGTTAAAATAGACTGTGTTTCATTGATAAGAACACTTTTTTGAATTTCCCTTTAGAAATGAGTTAAACTCCATGCTCTGTGTCTTTCCAAAAGCAAGAGTTCATTTCCGGTAAACCCAGTTATTTTTCGGCTCAAATGAATTTACACAGGTCACGAACCCAACACGTTTTTCACTATTAACTAAAGAGCGTCTATGTAAAAGATGATATGGGTTGTATCAGTTTCATAAGCAGAGCTTAACTAAATATGGTCTGTATGAGTAGGAAACACAGTTCTTTTTTTGTGGGCATGCTCACGTTCCTTGCTGTATTCCAGACGCTGGAAAGAAGAGCATGCTTCTTGCGTTAAAACAAACTGTGTTTCATGGATGAGAACACTCTTCTGAATTTCTCTTCAGTAATTTAGTTAAACCAAATGCTCTGTGTCTTCCTACAAGCAAGAGTTCATTTCTGGTAAAGGCATTGATTTTCGACGCCAAATGAATTTACACAGTTCACAAACCCAACACGTTTTTCACTATTAACTAGAGAGCATCTATGTAAGAGATGCTGTGGTTTGTATCAGTTTCATAAGCAGAGTTGAACTAGAAATGGTCCGTATGAGTAGGAAACACAGTTCTTTTTTTCTGGGCATGCTCATGTTCCTTGCTGTATTGCATACGCTGGAAAGAAGAGCATGCTTTTTGCGTTAAAACAGACTGTGTTTCATTGATGAGAACACTTTTCTAAATTTCCCTTTAGAAATGAGTTAAACTCCATGCTCTGTGTCTTCCTACATGGAAGAGTTCATTTCCGGTAAACCCAGTTATATTTCGGCTCAAATGAATATACACAGGTCACGAACACAACACGTTTTTCACTATTAACTAAAGAGCTTCTACATATTTGATGCTGTGGTTTGTATAAGTTTCTTAAGCAGAGTTGAAGGAGATATGGTCCGTATGAGTAGTAAACACAGTTCTTTTTTTCTGGGCATGCTCATGTTCCTTGCTGTATTGCAGACGCTGGAAAGAAGAGCATGCTGTTAGCCTTTAAACAGAGTGTGGTTCATGGATGAGAACACTGGTGTGAATTTCCATTCAGAAACAGAAGTAAACCAAAGGCTCTGTCTCTTCCTAAAAGCAAGAGTTCATTTCTAGTAATGGCAGTGAAATTTCGGCTCAAATGAATTTACAGAGTTCACAAACACAACACGTTTTTCACTATTAACTAGAGAGCATCTATGTAAGAGATGCTGTGGTTTGTATCAGTTTCATAAGCAGAGTTGAACTAGAAATGGTCCGTATGGGTGGGAAACACAGTTCTTTTATTCTGGCCATGCTCATGTTTCTTCCTGTATTGCAGATCCTGGAAAGAAGAGCATGCTAATTGCGTTAAAACAGACTGTGTTTCATGGATGAGAACACTTTTCTCAATTTCCCTTTGAATCGGAGTTATACTCCATGCTCTGTGTCTTCCTACAAGCAACAGTTCATTTCCGGTAAACCCAGTTATTTTTCGGCTCAAATGAATTTCCACAGTTCACGAAACCAATACGATTTTCACTATTAACTAACGAGCAACTATATGAGAGATGATGTGGTTTGTATCAGTTTCATAAGCAGAGTTTAACTAGATATGGTCAGTATGAGTAGGAAACACAGTTCTTTTTTTCTGGCCATGCTCATGTTTCTTGCTGTATTGCTGATGCTGGAACGAAAAGGATGCTTCTTGCATTAAAACAGACTGTGTTTCATGGATGAGAACACTCTTCTGAATTTCCCTTCGGGAATGGAGTTCAACCAAATGCTCTGTGTTTTCCTACAAGCAAGAGTTAATTTCTGGTAAAGGGAGAGTAATTTCGGCTCAAATGAATTTACACAGTTCACAAACCCAACATGTTTTTCACTATTAACTAAAGAGCATCTATGTAAGAGATGCTGTGGTTTCTATCAGATTCATAAGCACAGTTGAACTAGATATGGTCCGTATGAGTAGGAAACACAGTTCTTTTTTTCTGGCCATGCTCATGTTTCTTGCTGTATTACAGATGCTGGAAAGAAGAGCATGCCTCTTGCCTTAAAATGGACTGTGTTTCATGGATGAGAACACTCTTCTGAATTTCCATTTAGAATCAGAGTTAAACTCCATGCTCTGTGTCGTCCTATAAGCAAGAGTTCATTTCTGGTAAACGCATTGATTTTTCGGCCCCAAATGAATTTACACAGTTCACGAAACCAACACGATTTTCACTATTAACTAAAGAGCATCTATGTAAGAGTTGCTGTGGTTTGTATCAGTTTCATAAACAGAGTTGAACGAGATATGGTCAGTATGAGTAGTAAACACAGTTATTTTTTTCTGGGCATGCTCATGTTCCTTGCTGTATTGCAGACGCTGGAAAGAAGAGCATGCTTTTTGCGTTAAAACAGACTGTGTTTCATTGATGAGAACACTTTTCTAAATTTCCCTTTAGAAATGAGTTAAACTCCATGCTCTGTGTCTTTCCAAAAGCAAGAGTTCATTTCCGGTAAACCCAGTTATTTTTCGGCTCAAATGAATTTACACAGGTCACGAACCCAACACGTTTTTCACTATTAACTAAAGAGCGTCTATGTAAAAGATGATATGGGTTGTATCAGTTTCATAAGCAGAGCTTAACTAAATATGGTCTGTATGAGTAGGAAACACAGTTCTTTTTTTGTGGGCATGCTCACGTTCCTTGCTGTATTCCAGACGCTGGAAAGAAGAGCATGCTTCTTGCGTTAAAACAAACTGTGTTTCATGGATGAGAACACTCTTCTGAATTTCTCTTCAGTAATTTAGTTAAACCAAATGCTCTGTGTCTTCCTACAAGCAAGAGTTCATTTCTGGTAAAGGCATTGATTTTCGACGCCAAATGAATTTACACAGTTCACAAACCCAACACGTTTTTCACTATTAACTAGAGAGCATCTATGTAAGAGATGCTGTGGTTTGTATCAGTTTCATAAGCAGAGTTGAACTAGAAATGGTCCGTATGAGTAGGAAACACAGTTCTTTTTTTCTGGGCATGCTCATGTTCCTTGCTGTATTGCATACGCTGGAAAGAAGAGCATGCTTTTTGCGTTAAAACAGACTGTGTTTCATTGATGAGAACACTTTTCTAAATTTCCCTTTAGAAATGAGTTAAACTCCATGCTCTGTGTCTTTCTACATGGAAGAGTTCATTTCCGGTAAACCCAGTTATATTTCGGCTCAAATGAATATACACAGGTCACGAACACAACACGTTTTTCACTATTAACTAAAGAGCTTCTACATATTTCATGCTGTGGTTTGTATAAGTTCCTTAAGCAGAGTTGAACGAGATATGGTCAGTATGAGTAGTAAACACAGTTATTTTTTTCTGGGCATGCTCATGTTCCTTGCTGTATTGCAGACGCTGGAAAGAGGAGCATGCTTTTTGCGTTAAAATAGACTGTGTTTCATTGATAAGAACACCTTTTTGAATTTCCCTTTATAAATGAGTTAAACTCCATGCTCTGTGTCTTTCCAAAAGCAAGAGTTCATTTCCGGTAACCCCAGTTATTTTTCGGCACAAATGAATTTACACAGGTCACGAACCCAACATGTTTTTCAATATTAACTAAAGAGCGTCTATGTAAAAGATGATATGGGTTGTATCAGTTTCATAAGCAGAGTTTGACTAAATATGGTCTGTATGAGTAGGAAACACAGTTCTTTTTTTTGTGGGCATGCTCACGTTCCTTGCTGTATTCCAGACGCTGGAAAGAAGAGCATGCTCATGCAATAAAACAGAGTGTGTTTCATGGATGAGAACACTGGTCTGAATTTCCCTTCAGAAACTGAGTTAAACCAACGGCTCTGTGTCTTCCTCCAAGCAAGAGTTCATTTCTGGTAAACGCAGTGAATTTTCGGCTCAAATGAATTTACACAGTTCACAACCCAACACGTTTTTCACTATTAACTAGAGTGAATCTATGTAAGAGATGCTGTGGTTTGTATCAGTTTCATAAACAGAGTTGAACTAGATATGGTCCGTATGAGTAGGAAACACAGTTCTTTTTTTCTGGCCATTCTCATGTTTCTTCCTGTATTGCAGATGCTGGAAAGAAGAGCATGCTTCTTGCGTTAAAACAGAATGTGTTTCATGGATGAGAACACTCTTCTGAATTTCCATTTAGAATCAGAGTTAAACTCCATGCTCTGTGTCGTCCTATATGCAAGAGTTCATTTCTGGTAAACGCATTGAATTTTCGGCGCCAAATGAATTTACACAGTTCACGAAACCAACTCGTTTTTCACTATTAACTAAAGAACATCTATGTAAGAGGTGATGTGGTTTGTATCAGTTTCATAAGCAGAGTTGAACTAGGTATGGTCCGAATGAGTAGGAAATACAGTTCTTTTTTCTGGCCATGCTCATGTTTCTTGCTGTATTGCAGATTCTTGAAAAACGAGCATGCTTCTTGCGTTAAAACAGACTGTGTTTCAAGGATGAGATCACTCTTCTGAATTTCCATTTAGTATCGGAGTTAAACTCCATGCTCCATTTCGTCCTACAAGCAACAGTTCATTTCTGGTAAACCGAGTTGTTTTTCGGCTCAAATGAATTTACACAGTTCACGAAACCAATACGATATTCATTATTAACTAAAGAGCATCTATTTAACAGATGCTGTGGTTTGTGTCAGTTTCATAAACACAGTTGAACTAGATATGGTCTGTATGAGTAGGAAACACAGTTAATTTTTTCTGGACATGCTCTTGTTCCTTGCTGTATTGCAGACGCTGGAAAGAAGAGCATGCTATTTGCGTTAAAACAGAGTGTGTTTCATGGATGAGAACACTGGTCTGTATTTCCCTTCAGCAATGGAGTTAAACCAAATACTCTGTGTCTTCCTACAAGCAAGAGTTCATTTCTGGTAAAGACAGTGATTTTTCGGCTCATATGAATTTACACAGTTCACAAACTCTACACGTATTTCACTATTAACTAAAGAGCGTCTATGTAAGAGATGCTGTGGTTTGTATCAGTTTCATAAGCAGAGTTAAACTAGGTATGGTCCGATTGAGTCAGAAACACAGTTCATTTTTTCTAGCCATGCTCATGTTTCTTGTGGTATTGGAGAAGCTGGAAAAAGGAGCATGCTTCTTGAGTTAAAACAGACTGTGTTTCATGGATGACAACACTTTTCTGAATTTCCCTATAGAATCGGAGTTAAACTCTATGCTCTGTGTTTTCCTACAAGCAAGAGTTCATTTCCCGTAAACCCAGTTATTTTTGTGCTCAAACGAATTTACAAAATTCACGAAACCAATACGATTTTCATATTAACTAAAGAGCATCTATGTAAGAGATGATGTGGTTTGTATCAGTTTCATAAGCTCAGTTGAACTAGATATGGTCTTTATGAGTAGGAAACACAGTTCTTTTTTTCTGGGCATGCTCATGTTCCTTGCTGTATTGAAGACGCTGGACAGAGGAGCATGCTTTTTGCGTTAAAATAGACTGTGTTTCATTGATAAGAACACTTTTTTGAATTTCCCTTTAGAAATGAGTTAAACTCCATGCTCTGTGTCTTTCCAAAAGCAAGAGTTCATTTCCGGTAAACCCAGTTATTTTTCGGCTCAAGTGAATTTACACAGGTCATGAACCCAACACGTTTTTCACTATTAACTAGAGAGCATCTATGTAAGAGATGCTGTGGTTTGTATCAGTTTCATAAGCAGAGTTGAACTAGAAATGGTCTGTATGAGTAGGAAACACAGTTCTTTTTTCTGTGCATGCTCATGTTCCTTGTTGTATTGCATACGCTGGAAAGAAGAGCATGCTTTTTGCATTAAAACAGACTGTGTTTCATTGATGAGAACACTTTTCTGAATTTCCCTTTTGAAATGAGTTAAACTCCATGCTCTGTGTCTTCCTATATGGTAGAGTTCATTTCCGGTAAACCCAGTTATATTTCGGCTCAAATGAATATACACAGGTCACGAACACAACACGTTTTTCACTATTAACTAAAGAACTTCTACATAATTGATGCTGTGGTTTGTATAAGTTTCATAAGCAGAGTTGAACGAGATATGGTCCGTATGAGTAGTAAACACAGTTCTTTTTTTCTGGGCATGCTCATGTTCCTTGCTGTATTGCAGACGCTGGAAAGAAGAGCATGCTGTTAGCCTTTAAACAGAGTGTGGTTCATGGATGAGAACACTGGTGTGAATTTCCATTCAGAAACAGAAGTAAACCAAAGGCTCTGTCTCTTCCTAAAAGCAAGAGTTCATTTCTAGTAATGGCAGTGAAATTTCGGCTCAAATGAATTTACAGAGTTCACAAACACAACACGTTTTTCACTATTAACTAGAGAGCATCTATGTAAGAGATGCTGTGGTTTGTATCAGTTTCATAAGCAGAGTTGAACTAGAAATGGTCCGTATGGGTGGGAAACACAGTTCTTTTATTCTGGCCATGCTCATGTTTCTTCCTGTATTGCAGATCCTGGAAAGAAGAGCATGCTAATTGCGTTAAAACAGACTGTGTTTCATGGATGAGAACACTTTTCTCAATTTCCCTTTGAATCGGAGTTATACTCCATGCTCTGTGTCTTCCTACAAGCAACAGTTCATTTCCCGTAAACCCAGTTATTTTTCGGCTCAAATGAATTTCCACAGTTCACGAAACCAATACGATTTTCACTATTAACTAACGAGCAACTATATGAGAGATGATGTGGTTTGTATCAGTTTCATAAGCAGAGTTTAACTAGATATGGTCCGTATGAGTAGGAAACACAGTTCTTTTTTTCTGGCCATGCTCATGTTTCTTGCAGTATTGCAGATGCTGGAACGAAAAGGATGCTTCTTGCGTTAAAACAGACTGTGTTTCATGGATGAGAACCCTCTTCTGAATTTCCCTTCGGGAATGGAGTTCAACCAAATACTCTGTGTTTTTCTACAAGCAAGAGTTAATTTCTGGTAAAGGGAGAGTAATTTCG
This sequence comes from Onychomys arenicola, assembly GCA_949786405.1. Taxonomy (NCBI): domain Eukaryota; kingdom Metazoa; phylum Chordata; class Mammalia; order Rodentia; family Cricetidae; genus Onychomys; species Onychomys arenicola. The sequence goes on along the minus strand of CATKUM010000061.1, from coordinate 630,023 downwards.
GCTCAAATGAATTTACACAGTTCACAAACCCCACACGTTTTTCACTATTAACTAAAGAGCATCTATGTAAGAGATGCTGTGGTTTCTATCAGATTCATAAGCACAGTTGAACTAGATATGGTCCGTATGAGTAGGAAACACAGTTCTTTTTTTCTGTCCATGCTCATGTTTCTTGCTGTATTACAGATGCTGGAAAGAAGAGCATGCTTCTTGCCTTAAAATGGACTGTGTTTCATGGATGAGAACACTCTTCTGAATTTCCATTTAGAATCAGAGTTAAACTCCATGCTCTGTGTCGTCCTATAAGCAAGAGTTCATTTCTGGTAAACGCATTGATTTTTCGGCCCCAAATGAATTTACACAGTTCACGACACCAACTCGTTTTTCACTATTAACTAAAGAGCATCTATGTAAGAGGTGATGTGGTTTGTATCAGTTTCATAAGCAGAGTTGAACTAGATATGGTCTGAATGAGTAGGAAATACAGTTCTTTTTTCTGGCCATGCTCATGTTTCTTGCTGTATTGCAGATTCTTGAAAAACGAGCATGCTTCTTGTGTTTCAAGGATGAGATCACTCTTCTGAATTTCCATTTAGTATCAGAGTTAAACTCCATGCTCCATGTCGTCCTACAAGCAACAGTTCATTTCTGGTAAACCCAGTTGTTTTTCGGCTCAAATGAATTTACACAGTTCACGAAACCAATACGATATTCATTATTAACTAAAGAGCATCTATTTAACAGATGCTGTGGTTTGTATCAGTTTCATAAACACAGTTGAACTAGATATGGTCTGTATGAGTAGGGAACACAGTTAATTTTTTCAGGACATGCTCTTGTTCCTTGCTGTATTGCAGACGCTGGAAAGAAGAGCATGCTATTTGCGTTAAAACAGAGTGTGTTTCATGGATGAGAACACTGGTCTGTATTTCCCTTCAGCAATGGAGTTAAACCAAATGCTCTGTGTCTTCCTACAAGCAAGAGTTCATTTCTGGTAAAGACAGTGAATTTTCGGCTCATATGAATTTACACAGTTCACAAACTCTACACGTATTTCACTATTAACTAAAGAGCGTCTATGTAAGAGATGCTGTTTTTGTATCAGTTTCATAAGCAGAGTTAAACTAGGTATGGTCCGATTGAGTCAGAAACACAGTTCATTTTTTCTAGTCACGCTCATGTTTCTTGTGGTATTGGAGAAGCTGGAAAAAGGAGCATGCTTCTTGAGTTAAAACAGACTGTGTTTCATGGATGAGAACACTTTTCTGAATTTCCCTATAGAATCGGAGTTAAACTCTATGCTCTGTGTTTTCCTACAAGCAAGAGTTCATTTCCCCTAAACCCAGTTATATTTCTGCTCAAACGAATTTACACAGTTCACGAAATCAATACGATTTTCATATTAACTAAAGAGCATCTATGTAACAGATGCTGTGGTTTGTATCAGTTTCATAAGCTCAGTTGAACTAGATATGGTCCGTATGAGTAGGAAACCCAATTAATTTTTTCTGGACATGCTCATGTTCCTTGCTGTATTGCAGATGCTGGAATGAAGAGCATACTATTTATGTTAAAACAGAGTGTGTTTCATGAATGAGAACACTGGTCTGAATTTCCCTTCAGAAATGGAGTTAAACCAAATGCTCTGTGTCTTCCTACAAGAAAGAGTTCATTTTTGGTAAAACCAGTGAATTTTCGGTTCAAATGAATTTACACAATTCACAAATCCAACACGTTTATCACTATTAACTAAAGAGCATCTATGTAAGAGATGCTGTGGTTTGTATCAGTTTCATAACCAGAGTTGAACTAGATATGGTCCGTTTGAGTCAGAAACACAGTTCATTTTTTCTGGCCATGCTCATGTTTCTTGCTGTATTGCAGATGCTTGAAAAAAGAGCATGCTTCTTGCGTTAAAAAAAACTGTGTTTCATGGATGAGAACACTCTTCTGAATTTCTCTTCAGTAATTTAGTTAAACCAAATGCTCTGTGTCTTCCTACAAGCAAGAGTTCATTTCTGGTAAAGGCATTGATTTTCGACGCCAAATGAATTTACACAGTTCACGAAACCAACTCGTTTTTCACTATTAACTAAAGAGCATCTATGTAAGAGGTGATGTGGTTTGTATCAGTTTCATAAGCAGAGTTGAACTAGATATGGTCCATATGAGTAGGAAACCCAGTTAATTTTTTCTGGACATGCTCATGTTCCTTGCTGTATTTCAGACGCTGGAAAGAAGAGCATACTATTTGCGATAAAACAGAGTGTGTTTCATGAATGAGAACACTTTTCTGAATTTCCCTTCACAAATAGAGTTAAACCAAATGTTCTGTGTCTTCCTAAAAGCAAGAGTTCATTTCTGGTAAAGGCAGTGAATTTTCGGCGCCAAATGAATTTACACAGTTCACAAATCCAACTCGTTTTTCACTATTAACTAAAGAGCGTCTATGTAAGAGATGCTGTGGTTTATATCAGTTTCATAAGCAGAGTTAAACTAGGTATGGTCCGATTAAGTCAGAAACACAGTTCATTTTTTCTAGCCATGCTCATGTTTCTTGCGGTATTGGAGAAGCTGGAAAAAGGAGCATGCTTCTTGAGATAAATCAGACTGTGTTTCATGGATGAGAACAATTTTGTGAATTTCCTTATAGAATCAGAGTTAAACTGTATGCTCTGTGTCTTCCTACATGGAAGAGTTAATTTCCCTTAAACCCAGTTATTTTTCGGCTCAAATGAATTTACACAGTTCACGAAACCAATACGATTTTCACCATTAACTAAAGAGCATCTATGTAAGAGATGATGTGGTTTGTATCAGTTTCATAAGCAGAGTTGAATAGATATGGTCCGTATGAGTAGGAAACACAGTTATTTTTTTCTGGACATGCTCATGTTCCTTGCTCTATTGTAGACGCTGGAAAGAAGAGCATGCTATTTGCGTTAAAACAGAGTGTGTTTCACGGATGAGAACACTGTTCTAAATTTCACTTCTGAAATGGACTTAAACCAAATGCTCTGTGTCTTCCTACAAGCAAGAGTTCATTTTTGGTAAAAGCAGTGTATTTTCGGCTCAAATGAATTTACACAGTTCACAAACCACACTCGTTTATCTCTATTAACTAAAGAGCGTATATGTAAGAGATGCTGTGGTTTGTATCAGTTTCATAAGCAGAGTTGAACTAGATATGGTCCGTTTGAGTCAGAAACACAGTTCTTTTTTTCTGGCCATGCTCATGTTTTTTGCTGTGTTGCAGATGCTGGAAAAAAGTGCATGCTTCTTGCGTTAAAACAAACTGTGTTTCATGGATGAGAACACACTTCTGAATTTCCCTTCAGAATTTTAGTTAAACCAAATGCTCTGTGTCTTCCTACAAGCAAGAGTTCATTTCTGGTAAAGGGAGCATCTATGTAAGAAATGATATGATTTGTATCAGTTTCACAAGCAGAGTTGAACTAGATATGGTGCATATGAGTAGGAAACACAGTTCTTTTTTTCTGGGCATGCTCATGTTCCTTGCTGTATTGCAAATGTTGGAAAGAAGAGCATGATTCTTGCATTAAAACAGACTGTGTTTCATGGATGAGAACACTCTTCTGAATTTCCATTTAGAATCGGAGTTAAACTCCATGCTCTATGTCATCCTACAAGCAAGAGTTCATTTATGGTAATCCCAGTTGTTTTTTGCCTCAAATGAATTTACACAGTTCACAAAACCAACCCAAGTTACACTATTAACTAAAGAGCATCTATGTAAGAGATGATGTGGTTTGTATCAGTTTCATAAGCAGAGTTGAACTAGTTATGGTCCGTAGAGTAGGAAACAAAGTTCTCTTTTTTCTGGACATGCTCATGTTCCTTGCTGTATTGCAGACGCTGGAAAGAAGAGCATGCTATTAGACTTAAAACAGAGTGTGTTTCATGGATGAGAACACTGGTCTGAATTTCCATTCAGAAACCTAGTTAAACCAAAGGCTCTGTGTCTTCCTTAAAGCAAGAGTTCATTTCTGGTAAACGCAGTAAATTTTCCGCTCAAATGAATTTACACAGTTCATGAAACCAATACGATTTTCACTATTAACTAAAGAGGTCTATGTAAGAGATGAAGTGGTTTATATCAGTTTCATAAGCACAGTTGAACTAGATATGGTCCGTATGAATAGGAAACACAGTTCATTTTTTCTGGGCATGCTTATGTTTCTTGCTCTATTGCAGACACTGGAAAGAAGAGCATGCTTTTGCGTTAAAACAGACTGTGTTTCATGGATGAGAACACTCTTCTGAATTTCCATTTAGAATCAGAGTTATACTCCATGCTCTGTCCCTTCCTACAAGCAAGAGTCCGTTTCTGGTAAACGCATTGAATTTTCGGCGCCAAATGAATTTACACAGTTCACGAAACCAACACGATTTTCACCATTAACTAAGGAGCATCTATGTAAGAGTTGCTGTGGTTTTTATCAGTTTCATAAGCAGAGTTGAACTAGATATGGTCCGTAAGAGTAGGAAACACAGTTCTTTTTTTCTGGGCATGCTCACATTCCTCGCTGTATTTCAGACGCTGGAAAGAAGAGCATCCTTCTTGCATTAAAACAGAGTGTGTTTTATGGATGAGAACACTGCTCTGAAGTTCCATTCAGAAACGGAGTTAAACCAAATGCTCTGTGTCTTCCTACAACCAAGAGTACATTTTTGGTAAAAGCAGTGAATTTTCGGCCAAATGAATTTACACAGTTCACGAAACCAACACGAATTTCACTATTAACTAAAGAGCATCTATGTAAGAGATGATGTGGTTTGTATCAGTTTCATAAGCAGAGTTGAACTAAATATGGTCTTTATGAGTAGGAAACACAGTTCTTTTTTTCTGGGCATGCCCACTTTCCTTGCTGTATTCCAGACGCTGGAAAGAGGTGCAAGCTTTTTGCGTTAAAATAGACTGTGTTTCATTGATAAGAACACTTTTTTGAATTTCCCTTTAGAAATGAGTTAAACTCCATGCTCTGTGTCTTTCCAAAAGCAAGAGTTCATTTCCAGTAAACCCAGTTATTTTTCGGGTCAAACGAATTTACACAGGTCACGAACCCAACACGTTTTTCACTATTAACTAAAGAGCGTCTATGTAAAAGATGATATGGGATGTATCAGTTTCATAAGCAGAGTTTAACTAAATATGGTCTGTATGAGTTGGAAACACAGTTCTTTTTTTCTGGGCATGCTCACGTTCCTTGCTGTATTCCAGACGCTGGAGAGAAGAGCATGCTCGTGCGATAAAACAGACTGTGTTTCATGGATGAGAACACTCTTTAGAATTTCCCTTCAGAAACTGTGTTAAACCAAAGGTTCCTTGTCTTCCTCCAAGCAAGAGTTCATTTCTGGTAAACGCAGTGAATTTTCGGATCAAATGAATTTACACAGTTCACAAACCCATCACGTTTTTCACTATTAACTAGAGAGCATCTATGAAAGAGATGCTGTGGTTTGTATCAGTTTCATAAGCAGAGTTGAACTTGATATGGTCCCTATGAGTAGGAAACACAGTTCTTTTTTTCTGGGCATGCTCATGTTCCTTGCTGTATTGCATACGCTGGAAAGAAGAGCATGCTTTTTGCGTTAAAACAGACTGTGTTTCATTGATGAGAACACTTTTCTGAATTTCCCTTTAGAAATGAGTTAAACTCCATGCTCTGTGTCTTCCTACATGCAAGATTTCATTTCCGGTAAACCCAGTTATATTTCGGCTCAAATGAATATACACAGGTCACAAACACAACACGTTTTTCACTATTAACTAAAGAGCTTATACATAATTGACGCTGTGGTTTGTATCACTTTCATAAGCAGAGTTGAACGAGATATGGTCCGTATGAGTAGTAAACACAGTTCTTTTTTTCTGGGCATGCTCATGTTCCTTGCTGTATTGCAGACGCTGGAAAGAAGAGCATGCTGTTAGCCTTTAAACAGAGTGTGGTTCATGGATGAGAACACTGGTGTGGATTTCCATTCAGAAACAGAAGCAAACCAAAGGCTCTGTCTCTTCCTACAATCAAGAGTTCATTTCTAGTAATGGCAGTGAAATTTCGGCTCAAATGAATTTACAGAGTTCACAAACACAACACGTTTTTCACTATTGACTAGAGAGCATCTATGTAAGAGATGCTGTGGTTTGTATCAGTTTCATAAGCAGAGTTGAACTAGAAATGGTCCTTATGAGTAGGAAACACAGTTCTTTTATTCTAGCCATGCTCATTTTTCTTGCTGTATTACAGATGCTGGAACGAAAAGGATGATTCTTTTTTAGCGCATGCTCATGTTCCTTGCTGTATTGAAGACGCTGGAAGGAAGAGCATACTTGTTGTGTTAAAACAGAGTGTGTTTCATGGATGAGAACACTGGTCTGAAATTCCCTTCAGAAACAGAAGTAAACCAAGGGCTCTGTGTCTTCCTACAATCAAGAGTTCATTTCTGGTAAAGGCTGTGAAATTTCGGCTCAAAGGAATTTACACAGTTCACAAACCCAACACGTTTTTCTCTATTAACTAGAGAGCATCTGTGTAAGAGATGCTGTGGTTTGTATCACTTTCATAAGCAGAGTTGAACTAGATATGATCCGTATGAGTAGGAAACACAGTTCTTTTTTTCTGGGCATGCTCATGTTCCTTGCTGTATTGCAGATGCTGGAAAGAAGGGCATGCTTCTTTCGTTAAAACCGACTGTGTTTCATGGATGAGAACACTCTTCTGAATTTCCATTTAGAATCAGAGTTAAACTCCATGCTCTGTGTCGTCCTATAAGCAAGAGTTCATTTCTGGTAAACGCATTGAATTTTCGGCGCCAAATGAATTTAAACAGTTCACGAAACCAACACGATTTTCACTATTAACTAAAGAGCATCTATGTAGAGTTGCTGTGGTTTGTATCAGTCTCATAAGCAGAGTTGAACGAGATATGGTCCGTATGAATAGGAAACACAGTTCTTTTTTTCTGGGCATGCTCACGTTCCCTGCTGTATTCCAGATGCTGGAAAGAAGAGCATGCTCATGCGATAAAACAGATTGTGTTTCATGGATGAGAACACTGGTCTGAATTTCCCTTCAGAAACGGAGTTAAACCAAAGGCTCTGTGTCTTCCTCCAAGCAAGTGTTCATTTCTGGAAAACGCAGTGAATTTTCGGCTCAAATGAATTTACACAGTTCACAAACCCAACACGTTTTTCACTATTAACTAAAGAGCATCTATGTATAAGATGATGTGGTTTGTATCAGTTTCATAAGCAGAGTTGAACTAGATATGGTCCCTATGAATAGGAAACACAGTTCTTTTTTTTAGCGCATGCTCATGTTCCTTGCTGTATTGAAGACGCTGGAAAGAAGAGCATACTTCTTGTGTTAAAACAGAGTGTGTTTCATGGATGAGAACACTGGTCTGAATTTCGCTTCAGAAACAGAAGTAATCCAAAGGCTCTGTGTCTTCCTACAATCAAGAGTTGATTTCTGGTAAAGGCAGTGAAATTTCGGCTCAAATGAATTTACACAGTTCACTAACCCAACGCGTTTATCTCTATTAAATAAAGAGCATCTATGTAAGACATGCTGTGATTTGTATCAGTCTCATAAGCAGAGTTGAATGAGATATGGTCAGTATGAGTAGTAAACACAGTTATTTTTTTCTGGGCATGCTCATGTGGTTTGCTGTATTGCAGACGCTGTAAAGAAGAGCATGCTTTTTGCGTTAAAACAGACTGTGTTACATTGATGAGAACACTTTTCTGAATTTCCCTTTACAATCGGAATTAAACGCCATGCTCTGTGTCTTCCTACAAGTAAGAGTTCATTTCCGGTAAACCCAGTTATTTTTCGGCTCAAATGAATTTACAGAGTTCACGAAACCAATACGATTTTCACTATTAACTATCGAGAATCTATGTAACAGATGATGTGGTTTGTATCAGTTTCATAAGCAGAGTTGAACTAGATATGGTCCGTAAGAATAGGAAACACAGTTCTTTTTTTTTTTGCGCATGCTCATGTTCCTTGCTGTATTGCAGACGCTGTAAAGAAGAGCATACTTCTTGCATTAAAATAGAGTGTGTTTCATGGATGAGAACACTGGTCTGAATTTCCCTTCAGAAACAGAAGTAAACCAAAGGCTCTGTGTCTTCCTACAAGCAAGAGTTCATTTCTAGTAATGGCAGTGAAATTTGGGCTCAAATGAATTTACAGAGTTCACAAGCACAACACGTTTTTCTCTATTAACTAGAGAGCATCTGTGTAAGCGATGCTGTGGTTTGTATCACTTTCATAAGCAGAGTTGAACTAGATATGATCCGTATGAGTAGGAAACACAGTTCTTTTTTTCTGGGCATGCTCATGTTCCTTGCTATATTGCAGATGCTGGAAAGAAGGGCATGCTTCTTTCGTTAAAACCGACTGTGTTTCATGGATGAGAACACTCTTCTGAATTTCCATTTAGAATCAGAGTTAAACTCCATGCTCTGTGTCGTCCTATAAGCAAGAGTTCATTTCTGGTAAACGCATTGAATTTTCGGCGCCAAATGAATTTACACAGTTCACGAAACAATCACGATTTTCACTATTAACTAAAGAGCATCTATGTAGAGTTGCTGTGGTTTGTATCAGTCTCATAAGCAGAGTTGAACGATATATGGTCCGTATGAGTAGGAAACACAGTTCTTTTTTCTGGGCATGCTCACGTTCCCTGCTGTATTCCAGATGCTGGAAAGAAGAGCATGCTCATGCAATAAAACAGAGTGTGTTTCATGGATGAGAACACTGGTCTGAATTTCCCTTCAGAAACGGAGTTAAACCAAAGGCTCTGTGTCTTCCTCCAAGCAAGTGTTCATTTCTGGTAAACGCAGTGAATTTTCGGCTCCAATGAATTTACACAGTTCACAAACCCAACACGTTTTTCACTATTAACTAAAGAGCATCTCTGTATAAGATGATGTGGTTTGTATCAGTTTCATAAGCAGAGTTGAACTAGATATGGTCCGTATGAATAGGAAACACAGTTCTTTTTTTTAGCGCATGCTCATGTTCCTTGCTGTATTGAAGACGCTGGAAAGAAGAGCATACTTCTTGTGTTAAAACAGAGTGTGTTTCATGGATGAGAACACTGGTCTGAATTTCGCTTCAGAAACAGAAGTAATCCAAAGGCTCTGTGTCTTCCTACAATCAAGAGTTGATTTCTGGTAAAGGCAGTGAAATTTCAGCTCAAATGAATTTACACAGTTCACTAACCCAACGCGTTTATCTCTATTAAATAAAGAGCATCTATGTAAGACATGCTGTGATTTGTATCAGTCTCATAAGCAGAGTTGAACGAGATATGGTCAGTATGAGTAGTAAACACAGTTATTTTTTTCTGGGCATGCTCATGTTCCTTGCTGTATTGCAGACGCTGTAAAGAAGAGCATGCTTTTTGCGTTAAAACAGACTGTGTTACATTGATGAGAACACTTTTCTGAATTTCCCTTTACAATCGGAATTAAACGCCATGCTCTGTGTCTTCCTACAAGCAAGAGTTCATTTCCGGTAAACCCAGTTATTTTTCGGCTCAAATGAATTTACAGAGTTCACGAAACCAATACGATTTTCACTATTAACTAACGAGAATCTATGTAAGAGATGATGTGGTTTGTATCAGTTTCATAAGCAGAGTTGAACTAGATATGGTCCGTAAGAATAGGAAACACAGTTCTTTTTTTTTTTTTTTGGCATGCTCATGTTTCTTGCTGTATTGCAGACGCTGGAAAGAAGAGCATACTTCTTGCATTAAAATAGAGTTTGTTTCATGGATGAGAACACTGGTCTGAATTTCCCTTCAGAAACAGAAGTAAACCAAAGGCTCTGTGTCTTCCTACAAGCAAGAGTTCATTTCTAGTAATGGCAGTGAAATTTGGGCTCAAATGAATTTACAGAGTTCACAAGCACAACACGTTTTTCACTATTAACTAGAGAGCATCTATGTAAGAGATGCTGTGGTTTGTATCAGTTTCATAAGCAGTGTTGAACTAGATATGGTCCTTATGAGAATGAAACACAGTTCTTTTTTTCTGGCCATGCTCATGTTTCTTGCTGTATTGCAGATGCAGGAAAGAAGAGCATGCTTCTTGCGTTAAAACAGAATGTGTTTCATGGATGAGAACACTCTTCTGAATTTCCATTTAGAATCAGAGTTAAACTCCATGCTCTGTGTCGCCTATAAGCAAGAGTTCATTTCTGGTAAACGCATTGAATTTTCAGCGCCAAATGAATTTACACAGTTCACGAAACCAACACGATTTTCACTATTAACTAAAGAGCATCCATGTACGAGTTGCTGTGGTTTGTATCAGTTTCATAAGCAGAGTTGAATGAGATATAGTCCGTATGAGTAGTAAACACAGTTCTTTTTTTCTGGGCATGCTCATGTTCCTTGCTGTATTGCAGACGCTGGAAAGAAGAGCATGCTTCTTGCGTTAAAACAGAGTGTGTTTCATGGATGAGAACTCTGGTCTGAATTTCCCTTCAGAAATGGAGTTAAACCAAAATCTCTGTGTCTTCCTACAACAAGAGTTCATTTTTGGTAAAAGCAGTGAATTTTCGGCTCAAATGATTTTACACAATTCACAAACCCAACGCGTTTATCTCTCCTAAATAAAGAGCATTTTTGTAAGACATGCTGTGATTTGTATCAGTCTCATAAGCAGAGTTGAACGAGATATGGTCCATATGAGTAGTAAACACAGTTATTTTTTTCTGGGCATGCTCATGTTCCTTGCTGTATTGCAGATGCTGTAAAGAAGAGCATGCTTTTTGCGTTAAAACAGATTGTGTTACATTGATGAGAACACTTTTCTGAATTTCCCTTTACAATCGGAATTAAACGCCATGCTCTGTGTCTTCCTACAAGCAAGAGTTCATTTCCGGTAAACCCAGTTATTTTTCGGCTCAAATGAATTTACACAGTTCACGAAACCAATACGATTTTCACTATTAACTAAAGAGCATCTATGTATAAGATGCTGTGGTTTGTATCAGTTTCATAAGCAGAGTTGAACTAGGTATGGTATGTATGAATAGGAAACACAGTTCTTTTTATTTGCGCATGCTCATGTTCCTTGCTGTATAGAAGACGCTGGAAAGAAGAGCATACTTGTTGTGTTAAAACAGAGTGTGTTTCATGGATGAGAACACTGGTCTGAAATTCCCTTCAGAAACAGAAGTAAACCAAGGGCTCTGTGTCTTCCTACAATCAAGAGTTCATTTCTGGTAAAGGCAGTGAAATTTCGGCTCAAAGGAATTTACACAGTTCACAAACCCAACACGTTTTTCTCTATTAACTAGAGAGCATCTGTGTAAGAGATGCTGTGGTTTGTATCACTTTCATAAGCAGAGTTGAACTAGATATGATCCGTATGAGTAGGAAACACAGTTCTTTTTATGGGCATGCTCATGTTCCTTGCTTTATTGTAGATGCTGGAAAGAAGAGCATGCTTCTTTCGTTAAAACCGACTGTGTTTCATGGATGAGAACACTCTTCTGAATTTCCATTTAGTATCAGAGTTAAACTCCATGCTCTGTGTCGTCCTATAAGCAAGAGTTCATTTCTGGTAAACGCATTGAATTTTCGGCGACAAATGAATTTACACAGTTAACGAAACCAACACGATTTTCACTATTAACTAAAGAGCATCTATGTAAGAGTTGCTGTGGTTTGTATCAGTCTCATAAGCAGAGTTGAACGAGATATGGTCCGTATGAGTAGGAAACACAGTCCTTTTTTCTGGGCATGCTCACGTTCCCTGCTGTATTCCAGAAGCTGGAAAGAAGAGCATGCTCATGCGATAAAACAGAGTGTGTTTCATGGATGAGAACACTGGTCTGAATTTCCCTTCAGAAACGGAGTTAATCCAAAGGCTCTGTGTCTTCCTCCAAGCAAGTGTTCATTTCTGGTAAACGCAGTGAATTTTCGGCTCAAATGAATTTACACAGTTCACAAACACAACACGTTTTTCACTATTAACTAAAGAGCATCTATGTATAAGATGATGTGGTTTGTATCAGTTTCATAAGCAGAGTTGAACTAGATATGGTCCGTATGAATAGGAAACACAGTTCTTTTTTTTAGCGCATGCTCATGTTCCTTGCTGTATTGAAGACGCTGGAAAGAGGAGCATACTTGTTGTGTTAAAACAGAGTGTGTTTCATGGATGAGAACACTGGTCTGAAATTCCCTTCAGAAACAGAAGTAAACCAAGGGCTCTGTGTCTTCCTACAATCAAGAGTTGATTTCTGGTAAAGGCAGTGAAATTTCAGCTCAAATGAATTTACACAGTTCACTAACCCAACGCGTTTATCTCTATTAAATAAAGAGCATCTATGTAAGACATGCTGTGATTTGTATCAGTCTCATAAGCAGAGTTGAACTAGATATGGTCAGTATGAGTAGTAAACACAGTTATTTTTTTCTGGGCATGCTCATGTTCCTTGCTGTATTGCAGACGCTGTAAAGAAGAGCATGCTTTTTGCTTTAAAACAGACTGTGTTACATTGATGAGAACACTTTTCTGAATTTCCCTTTACAATCGGAATTAAACGCCATGCTCTGTGTCTTCCTACAACCAAGAGTTCATTTCCAGTAAACCCAGTTATTTTTCGGCTCAAATGAATTTACAGAGTTCACGAAACCAATACGATTTTCACTATTAACTAACGAGAATATATGTAACAGATGATGTGGTTTGTATCAGTTTCATAAGCAGAGTTGAACTAGATATGGTCCGTAAGAATAGGAAACACAGTTCTTTTTTTTAGCGCATGCTCATGTTCCTTGCTGTATTGAAGACGCTGGAAAGAGGAGCATACTTGTTGTGTTAAAACAGAGTGTGTTTCATGGATGAGAACACTGGTCTGAAATTCCCTTCAGAAACAGAAGTAAACCAAGGGCTCTGTGTCTTCCTACAATCAAGAGTTCATTTCTGGTAAAGGCAGTGAAATTTCGGCTCAAAGGAATTTACACAGTTCACAAACCCAACACGTTTTTCTCTATTAACTAGAGAGCATTTGTGTAAGAGATGCTGTTGTTTGTATCACTTTCATAAGCAGAGTTGAACTAGATATGATCCGTATGAGTAGGAAACACAGTTCTTTTTTTCTGGGCATGCTCATGTTCCTTGCTGTATTGCAGATGCTGGAAAGAAGAGCATGCTTCTTTCGTTAAAACCGACTGTGTTTCATGGATGAGAACACTCTTCTGAATTTCCCTTTACAACCGGAATTAAACGCCATGCTCTGTGTCTTCCTACAAGCAAGAGTTCATTTCCGGTAAACCCAGTTATTTTTCGGCTCAAATGAATTTACACAGTTCACGAAACCAATACGATTTTCACTATTAACTAAAGAGCATCTATGTATAAGATGCTGTGGTTTGTATCAGTTTCATAAGCAGAGTTGAACTAGATATGGTATGTATTAATAGGAAACACAGTTCTTTTTATTTGCGCATGCTCATGTTCCTTGCTGTATTGAAGACGCTGGAAAGAAGAGCATACTTGTTGTGTTAAAACAGAGTGTGTTTCATGGATGAGAACACTGGTCTGAAATTCCCTTCAGAAACAGAAGTAAACCAAGGGCTCTGTGTCTTCCTACAATCAAGAGTTCATTTCTGGTAAAGGCAGTGAAATTTCGGCACAAAGGAATTTACACAGGTCACGAACCCAACACGTTTTTCACTATTAACTAAAGAGCATCTATGTATAAGATGCTGTGGTTTGTATCAGTTTCATAAGCAGAGTTGAACTAGGTATGGTCTGTATGAATAGGAAACACAGTTCTTTTTATTTGCGCATGCAATTGTTCCTTGCTGTATTGAAGACGCTCTAAAGAAGAGCATGCTTCTTTCGTTAAAACCGACTGTGTTTCATGGATGAGAACACTCTTCTGAATTTCCATTTGGAATCAGAGTTAAACTCCATGCTCTGTGTCGTCCTATAAGCAAGAGTTCATTTCTGGTAAACGCATTGAATTTTCGGCGCCAAATGAATTTACACATCTCACAAAACCAACACGATTTTCACTATTAACTAAAGAGCATCTATGTAAGAGTTCCTGTGGTTTGTATCAGTCTCATAAGCAGAGTTGAACGAGATATGGTCCGTATGAGTTGTAAACACAGTTATTTTTTTCTGGGCATGGTCATGTTCCTTGCTGTATTGCAGACGCTGTAAAGAAGAGCATGCTTTTTGCGTTAAAACAGACTGTGTTTCATTGATGAGAACACTTTTTTGAATTTCCCTTTAGAAATGAGTTAAACTCCATGCTCTGTGTCTTTCTATAACCAAGAGTTCATTTCCGGTAAACCCAGTTATTTTTCGGCTCAAATGAATTTACACAGGTCACGAACCCAACACGTTTTTCACTATTAACTAAAGAGCATCTATGTGAAAGCTGATATGGGTTGTATCAGTGTCATAAGCAGAGTTGAACTAAATGTTGTCTGTATGACTAGGAAACACAGTTCTTTTTTTCTGGACATACTCATGTTCCTTCCTCTATTGCAGATGCTGGAAAGAAGAGCATGCTATGAGCCTTAAAACAGAGTGTGTTTCATGGACGAGAACACTGGTCTGAAATTCCTTTCAGAAACAGAAGTAATCCAAAGGCTCTTTGTCTTCCTACAAGCAAGAGTTCATTTCTAGTAATGGCAGTGAAATTTGGGCTCAAATGAATTTACAGAGTTCACAACCAAACACGTTTTTCACTATTAACTAGAGAGAATCTATGTAAGAGATGCTGTGGTTTCTATCAGTTTCATAAGCAGAGTTGAACTAGATATGGTCCCTATGAGTAGGAAACACAGTTCTTTTTTTCTGGCCATTCTCATGTTTCTTGCTGTATTACAGATGCTGGAATCAAGAGCATGCTTCTTGCGTTAAAACAGAATGTGTTTCATGGATGAGAACACTCTTCTGAATTTCAATTTAGAATCAGAGTTAAACACCATGCTCTGTGTCGTCCTATATGCAAGAGTTCATTTCTGGTAAACGCATTGAATTTTCGGCGCCAAATGAATTTACACAGTTCACGAAACCAACACGATTTTCACTATTAACTAAAGAGCATCTATGTATAAGATGCTGTGGTTTGTATCAGTTTCATAAGCAGAGTTGAACTAGGTATGGTCTGTATGAATAGGAAACACAGTTCTTTTTATTTGCGCATGCAATTGTTCCTTGCTGTATTGAAGACGCTCTAAAGAAGAGCATACTTGTTGTGTTAAAACTGAGTGTGTTTCATGGATGAGAACTCTGGTCTGAATTTCCCCCCAGAATTGGAGTTAAACCAAAAGCTCTGTGTCTTCCTACCACAAGAGTTTATTTTTGGTAAAAGCAATGAATTTTCGGCTCGAATGAATTTACACCATTCACAAACCCAACGCGTTTATCTCTATTAAATAAAGAGCATCTATGTAAGACATGCTGTGATTTGTATCAGTCTCATAACCAGAGTTGAACGAGATATGGACCGTATGAGTATTAAACACAGTTATTTTTTTCTGGGCATGCTCATGTTCTTTGCTGTATTGCAGACGCTGTAAAGAAGAGCATGCTTTTTGCGTTAAAAAAGATTGTGTTACATTGATGAGAACACTTTTCTGAATTTCCCTTTACAATCGGAATTAAACGCTATGCTCTGTGTCTTCCTACAAGCAAGAGTTCATTTCCGGTAAACCCAGTTATTTTTCAGCTCAAATGAATTTACACAGTTCACGAAACTGATACGATTTTCACTATTAACTAATGAGCATCTATGTAAGAGATGATGTGGTTTGTATCAGTTTCATAAGCAGAGTTGAACTAGATATGGTCCGTATGAGTAGGACATACAGTTCTTTTTTTCTGGCCATGCTCATGTTTTTTGCTGTATTGCAGATGCTGGAATGAAAAGGATGCTTCTTGCATTAAAACAGACTGTGTTTCATGGATGAGAACACTCTTCTGAATTTCCCTTCGGGAATGGAGTTCAACCAAATGATCTTTGTTTTCCAACAAGCAAGAGTTCATTTCTGGTAAAGGGAGTGTAATTTCGGCTCAAATGAATTTACACAGTACACAAACCCAACATGTTTTTCACTATTAACTAAAGAGCATCTATGTAAGAGATGCTGTGGTTTCTATCAGATTCATAAGCACAGTTGAACTAGATATGATCCGTATGAGTAGGAAACACAGTTCTTTTTTTCTGGGCATGCTCATGTTCCTTGCTGTATTGCAGATGCTGGAAAGAAGAGCATGCTTCTTGCGTTAAAACCGACTGTGTTTCATGGATGAGAACACTCTTCTGAATTTCCATTTAGAATCAGAGTTAAACTCCCTGCTCTGTGTCGTCCTATAAGCAAGAGTTCATTTCTGGTAAACGCATTGAATTTTCGGCGCCAAATGAATTTACACAGTTCACAAAACCAACACGATTTTCACTATTAACTAAAGAGCATCTATGTAAGAGTTGCTGTGGTTTGTATCAGTCTCATAAGCAGAGTTGAACGAGATATGGTCCTTACGAGTAGGAAACACAGTTCTTTTTTTCTGGGCATGCTCACGTTCCCTGCTGTATTCCAGATGCTGGAAAGAAGAGCATGCTCATGCGATAAAACAGAGTGTGTTTCATGGATGAGAACACTGGTCTGAATTTCCCTTCAGAAACGGAGTTAAACCAAAGGCTCTGTGTCTTCCTCCAAGCAAGTGTTCATTTCTGGTAAACGCAGTGAATTTTCGGCTCAAATGAATTTACACAGTTCACAAACCCAACAAGTTTTTCACTATTATCTAAAGAGCATCTATGTAAGAGATGCTGTGGTTTCTATCAGATTCATAAGCACAGTTGAACTAGATATGATCTGTATGAGTAGGAAACACAGTTCTTTTTTTCTGGGCATTCTCATGTTCCTTGCTGTATTGCAGATGCTGGAAAGAAGAGCATGCTTCTTTCGTTAAAACCGACTGTGTTTCATGGATGAGAACACTCTTCTGAATTTCCATTTAGAATCAGAGTTAAACTCCATGCTCTGTGTCGTCCTATAAGCAAGAGTTCATTTCTGGTAAACGCATTGAATTTTCGGTGCCAAATGAATTTACACAGTTCACGAAACCAACACGATTTTCACTATTAACTAAAGAGCATCTATGTAAGAGTTGCTGTGGTTTGTATCAGTCTCATAAGCAGAGTTGAACGAGATATGGTCCGTATGAGTAGGAAACTCAGTTCTTTTTTTCTGGGCATGCTCACGTTCCCTGCTGTATTCCAGATGCTGGAAAGAAGAGCATGCTCATGCGATAAAACAGAGTGTGTTTCATGGATGAGAACACTGGTCTGAATTTCCATTCAGAAACGGAGTTAAACCAAAGGCTCTGTGTCTTCCTCCAAGCAAGTGTTCATTTCTGGTAAACGCAGTGAATTTTCGGCTCAAATGAATTTACACAGTTCACAAACCCAACACGTTTTTCACTATTAACTAAAGAGCATCTATGTATAAGATGATGTGGTTTGTATCAGTTTCATAAGCAGAGTTGAACTAGATATGGTCCGTATGAATAAGAAACACAGTTCTTTTTTTTTAGCGCATGCTCATGTTCCTTGCTGTATTGAAGACGCTGGAAAGAAGAGCATACTTCTTGTGTTAAAACAGAGTGTGTATCATGGATGAGAACACTGGTCTGAATTTCGCTTCAGAAACAGAAGTAATCCAAAGGCTCTGTGTCTTCCTACAATCAAGAGTTGATTTCTTGTAAAGGCAGTGAAATTTCGGCTCAAATGAATTTACACAGTTCACTAACCCAACGTGTTTATCTCTATTAAATAAAGAGCATCTATGTAAGACATGCTGTGATTTGTATCAGTCTCATAAGTAGAGTTGAAAGAGATATTGTCAGTATGAGTAGTAAACACAGTTATTTTTTTCTGGGCATGCTCATGTGGTTTGCTGTATTGCAGACGCTGTAAAGAAGAGCATGATTTTTGCGTTAAAAAAGATTGTGTTACATTGATGAGAACACTTTTCTGAATTTCCCTTTACAATCGGAATTAAACGCAATGCTCTGAGTCTGCCTACAAGCAAGAGTTCATTTCCGGTAA
The DNA here is from genome assembly GCA_949786405.1 of Onychomys arenicola. NCBI lineage: Eukaryota > Metazoa > Chordata > Mammalia > Rodentia > Cricetidae > Onychomys > Onychomys arenicola. The sequence goes on along the minus strand of CATKUM010000061.1, from coordinate 611,889 downwards.
ACCCAGTTATTTTTCGGCTCAAATGAATTTACACAGTTCACGAAACCAATACGATTTTTACTATTAACTAAAGAGCATCTATGTATAAGATGCTGTGGTTTGTATCAGTTTCATAAGCAGAGTTGAACTAGATATGGTCTGTATGAATAGGAAACACAGTTCTTTTTATTTGTGCATGCAATTGTTCCTTGCTGTATTGAAGACGCTCTAAAGAAGAGCATACTTGTTGTGTTAAAACTGAGTGTGTTTCATGGATGAGAACTCTGGTCTGAATTTCCCTTCAGAAATGGAGTTAAACCAAAAGCTCTGTGTCTTCCTACAACAAGAGTTCATTTTTGGTAAAAGCAGTGAATTTTCGGCTCAAATGAATTTACACCATTCACAAACCCAACGCGTTTATCTCTATTAAATAAAGAGCATCTATGTAAGACATGCTGTGATTTGTATCAGTCTCATAACCAGAGTTGAACGAGATATGGACCGTATGAGTATGAAACACAGTTATTTTTTTCTGGGCATGCTCATGTTCTTTGCTGTATTGCAGACGCTGTAAAGAAGAGCATGCTTTTTGCGTTAAAAAAGATTGTGTTACATTGATGAGAACACTTTTCTGAATTTCCCTTTACAATCGGAATTAAACGCTATGCTCTGTGTCTTCCTACAAGCAAGAGTTCATTTCCGGTAAACCCAGTTATTTTTCAGCTCAAATGAATTTACACAGTTCACGAAACTGATACGATTTTCACTATTAACTAACGAGCATCTATGTAAGAGATGATGTGGTTTGTATCAGTTTCATAAGCAGAGTTGAACTAGATATGGTCCGTATGAGTAGGACACACAGTTCTTTTTTTTCTGGCCATTCTCATGTTTTTTGCTGTATTGCAGATGCTGGAATGAAAAGGATGCTTCTTGCATTAAAACAGACTGTGTTTCATGGATGAGAACACTCTTCTGAATTTCCCTTCGGGAATGGAGTTCAACCAAATGATCTTTGTTTTCCAACAAGCAAGAGTTCATTTCTGGTAAAGGGAGTGTAATTTCGGCTCAAATGAATTTACACAGTACACAAACCCAACATGTTTTTCACTATTAACTAAAGAGCATCTATGTAAGAGATGCTGTGGTTTCTATCAGATTCATAAGCACAGTTGAACTAGATATGGTCCGTATGAGTAGGAAACACAGTTCTTTTTTTCTGGCCATGCTCATGTTTCTTGCTGTATTACAGATGCTGGAAAGAAGAGCATGCCTCTTGCCTTAAAATGGACTGTGTTTCATGGATGAGAACACTCTTCTGAATTTCCATTTAGAATCAGAGTTAAACTCCATGCTCTGTGTCGTCCTATAAGCAAGAGTTCATTTCTGGTAAACGCATTGAATTTTCGGCGCCAAATGAATTTACACAGTTCACGAAACCAACACGATTTTCACTATTAACTAAAGAGCATCTATGTAAGAGTTGCTGTGGTTTGTATCAGTCTCATAAGCAGAGTTGAACGAGATATGGTCCGTACGAGTAGGAAACACAGTTCTTTTTTTCTGGGCATGCTCACGTTCCCTGCTGTATTCCAGATGCTGGAAAGAAGAGCATGCTCATGCGATCAAACAGAGTGTGTTTCATGGATGAGAACACTGGTCTGAATTTCCCTTCAGAAACGGAGTTAAACCAAAGGCTCTGTGTCTTCCTCCAAGCAAGTGTTCATTTCTGGTAAACGCAGTGAATTTTCGGCTCAAATGAATTTACACAGTTCACAAACCCAACACGTTTTTCACTATTATCTAAAGAGCATCTGTGTAAGAGATGCTGTGGTTTCTATCAGATTCATAAGCACAGTTGAACTAGATATGATCTGTATGAGTAGGAAACACAGTTCTTTTTTTCTGGGCATGCTCATGTTCCTTGCTGTATTGCAGATGCTGGAAAGAAGAGCATGCTTCTTTCGTTAAAACCGACTGTGTTTCATGGATGAGAACACTCTTCTGAATTTCCATTTAGAATCAGAGTTAAACTCCATGCTCTGTGTCGTCCTATAAGCAAGAGTTCATTTCTGGTAAACGCATTGAATTTTCGGCGCCAAATGCATTTACACAGTTCACGAAACCAACACGATTTTCACTATTAACTAAAGAGCATCTATGTAAGAGTTGCTGTGGTTTGTATCAGTCTCATAAGCAGAGTTGAACGAGATATGGTCCGTATGAGTAGGAAACTCAGTTCTTTTTTTCTGGGCATGCTCACGTTCCCTGCTGTATTCCAGATGCTGGAAAGAAGAGCATGCTCATGCGATAAAACAGAGTGTGTTTCATGGATGAGAACACTGGTCTGAATTTCCATTCAGAAACGGAGTTAAACCAAAGGCTCTGTGTCTTCCTCCAAGAAAGTGTTCATTTCTGGTAAACGCAGTGAATTTTCGGCTCAAATGAATTTACACAGTTCACAAACCCAACACGTTTTTCACTATTAACTAAAGAGCATCTATGTATAAGATGATGTGGTTTGTATCAGTTTCATAAGCAGAGTTGAACTAGATATGGTCCGTATGAATAAGAAACACAGTTCTTTTTTTTAGCGCATGCTCATGTTCCTTGCTGTATTGAAGACGCTGGAAAGAAGAGCATACTTCTTGTGTTAAAACAGAGTGTGTTTCATGGATGAGAACACTGGTCTGAATTTCGCTTCAGAAACAGAAGTAATCCAAAGGCTCTGTGTCTTCCTACAATCAAGAGTTGATTTCTGGTAAAGGCAGTGAAATTTCGGCTCAAATGAATTTACACAGTTCACTAACCCAACGTGTTTATCTCTATTAAATAAAGAGCATCTATGTAAGACATGCTGTGATTTGTATCAGTCTCATAAGTAGAGTTGAAAGAGATATTGTCAGTATGAGTAGTAAACACAGTTATTTTTTTCTGGGCATGCTCATGTGGTTTGCTGTATTGCAGACGCTGTAAAGAAGAGCATGCTTTTCGCGTTAAAAAAGATTGTGTTACATTGATGAGAACACTTTTCTGAATTTCCCTTTACAATCGGAATTAAACGCAATGCTCTGAGTCTTCCTACAAGCAAGAGTTCATTTCCAGTAAACCCAGTTATTTTTTGGCTCAAATGAATTTACACAGTTCACGAAACCAATACGATTTTCACTATTAACTAAAGAGCATCTATGTATAAGATGCTGTGGTTTGTATCAGTTTCATAAGCAGAGTTGAACTAGATATGGTCTGTATGAATAGGAAACACAGTTCTTTTTATTTGTGCATGCAATTGTTCCTTGCTGTATTGAAGACGCTCTAAAGAAGAGCATACTTGTTGTGTTAAAACTGAGTGTGTTTCATGGATGAGAACTCTGGTCTGAATTTCCCTTCAGAAATGGAGTTAAACCAAAAGCTCTGTGTCTTCCTACAACAAGAGTTCATTTTTGGTAAAAGCAGTGAATTTTCGGCTCAAATGAATTTACACCATTCACAAACCCAACGCGTTTATCTCTATTAAATAAAGAGCATCTATGTAAGACATGCTGTGATTTGTATCAGTCTCATAACCAGAGTTGAACGAGATATGGACCGTATGAGTATTAAACACAGTTATTTTTTTCTGGGCATGCTCATGTTGTTTGCTGTATTGCAGACGCTGTAAAGAAGAGCATGCTTTTTGCGTTAAAAAAGATTGTGTTACATTGATGAGAACACTTTTCTTAATTTCCCTTTACAATCGGAATTAAACGCTATGCTCTGTGTCTTCCTACAAGCAAGAGTTCATTTTCGGTAAACCCAGTTATTTTTCAGCTCAAATGAATTTACACAGTTCACGAAACTGATACGATTTTCACTATTAACTAACGAGCATCTATGTAAGAGATGATGTGGTTTGTATCAGTTTCATAAGCAGAGTTGAACTAGATATGGTCCGTATGAGTAGGACACACAGTTCTTTTTTTCTGGCCATGCTCATGTTTTTTGCTGTATTGCAGATGCTGGAATGAAAAGGATGCTTCTTGCATTAAAACAGACTGTGTTTCATGGATGAGAACACTCTTCTGAATTTCCCTTCGGGAATGGAGTTCAACCAAATGATCTTTGTTTTCCAACAAGCAAGAGTTCATTTCTGGTAAAGGGAGTGTAATTTCGGCTCAAATGAATTTACACAGTACACAAACCCAACATGTTTTTCACTATTAACTAAAGAGCATCTATGTAAGAGATGCTGTGGTTTCTATCAGATTCATAAGCACAGTTGAACTAGATATGATCCGTATGAGTAGGAAACACAGTTCTTTTTTTCTGGGCATGGTCATGTTCCTTGCTGTATTGCAGATGCTGGAAAGAAGAGCATGCTTCTTTCGTTAAAACCGACTGTGTTTCATGGATGAGAACACTCTTCTGAATTTCCATTTAGAATCAGAGTTAAACTCCATGCTCTGTGTCGTCCTATAAGCAAGAGTTCATTTCTGGTAAACGCATTGAATTTTCGGCGCCAAATGAATTTACAGAGTTCACGAAACCAACACGATTTTCACTATTAACTAAAGAGCATCTATGTAAGAGTGGCTGTGGTTTGTATCAGTCTCATAAGCAGAGTTGAACGAGATATGGTCCGTACGAGTAGGAAACACAGTTCTTTTTTTCTGGGCATGCACACGTTCCCTGCTGTATTCCAGATGCTGGAAAGAAGAGCATGCTCATGCGATCAAACAGAGTGTGTTTCATGGATGAGAACACTGGTCTGAATTTCCCTTCAGAAACGGAGTTAAACCAAAGGCTCTGTGTCTTCCTCCAAGCAAGTGTTCATTTCTGGTAAACACAGTGAATTTTCGGCTCAAATGAATTTACACAGTTCACAAACCCAACACGTTTTTCACTATTATCTAAAGAGCATCTATGTAAGAGATGCTGTGGTTTCTATCAGATTCATAAGCACAGTTGAACTAGATATGATCTGTATGAGTAGGAAACACAGTTCTTTTTTTCTGGGCATGCTCATGTTCCTTGCTGTATTGCAGATGCTGGAAAGAAGAGCATGCTTCTTTCGTTAAAACCGACTGTGTTTCATGGATGAGAACACTCTTCTGAATTTCCATTTAGAATCAGAGTTAAACTCCATGCTCTGTGTCGTCCTATAAGCAAGAGTTCATTTCTGGTAAACGCATTGAATTTTCGGCGCCAAATGAATTTACACAGTTCACGAAACCAACACGATTTTCACTATTAACTAAAGAGCATCTATGTAAGAGTTGCTGTGGTTTGTATCAGTCTCATAAGCAGAGTTGAACGAGATATGGTCCGTATGAGTAGGAAACTCAGTTCTTTTTTTCTGGGCATGCTCACGTTCCCTGCTGTATTCCAGATGCTGGAAAGAAGAGCATGCTCATGCGATAAAACAGAGTGTGTTTCATGGATGAGAACACTGGTCTGAATTTCCATTCAGAAACGGAGTTAAACCAAAGGCTCTGTGTCTTCCTCCAAGAAAGTGTTCATTTCTGGTAAACACAGTGAATTTTTGGCTCAAATGAATTTACACAGTTCACAAACCCAACACGTTTTTCACTATTAACTAAAGAGCATCTATGTATAAGATGATGTGGTTTGTATCAGTTTCATAAGCAGAGTTGAACTAGATATGGTCCGTATGAATAAGAAACACAGTTCTTTTTTTTTAGCGCATGCTCATGGTTCTTGCTGTATTGAAGACGCTGGAAAGAAGAGCATACTTCTTGTGTTAAAACAGAGTGTGTTTCATGGATGAGAACACTGGTCTGAATTTCGCTTCAGAAACAGAAGTAATCCAAAGGCTCTGTGTCTTCCTACAATCAAGAGTTGATTTCTGGTAAAGGCAGTGAAATTTCGGCTCAAATGAATTTACACAGTTCACTAACCCAACGTGTTTATCTCTATTAAATAAAGAGCATCTATGTAAGACATGCTGTGATTTGTATCAGTCTCATAAGTAGAGTTGAAAGAGATATTGTCAGTATGAGTAGTAAACACAGTTATTTTTTTCTGGGCATGCTCATGTGGTTTGCTGTATTGCAGACGCTGTAAAGAAGAGCATGCTTTTCGCGTTAAAAAAGATTGTGTTACATTGATGAGAACACTTTTCTGAATTTCCCTTTACAATCGGAATTAAACGCAATGCTCTGAGTCTTCCTACAAGCAAGAGTTCATTTCCAGTAAACCCAGTTATTTTTTGGCTCAAATGAATTTACACAGTTCACGAAACCAATACGATTTTCACTATTAACTAAAGAGCATCTATGTATAAGATGCTGTGGTTTGTATCAGTTTCATAAGCAGAGTTGAACTAGGTATGGTCTGTATGAATAGGAAACACAGTTCTTTTTATTTGCGCATGCAATTGTTCCTTGCTGTATTGAAGACGCTCTAAAGAAGAGCATACTTGTTGTGTTAAAACTGAGTGTGTTTCATGGATGAGAACTCTGGTCTGAATTTCCCTTCAGAAATGGAGTTAAACCAAAAGCTCTGTGTCTTCCTACAACAAGAGTTCGTTTTTGGTAAATGCAGTGAATTTTCGGCTCAAATGAATTTACACCATTCACAAACCCAACGCGTTTATCTCTATTAAATAAAGAGCATCTATGTAAGACATGCTGTGATTTGTATCAGTCTCATAACCAGAGTTGAACGAGATATGGTCCGTACGAGTAGGAAACACAGTTCTTTTTTTCTGGGCATGCTCACGTTCCCTGCTGTATTCCAGATGCTGGAAAGAAGAGCATGCTCATGCGATCAAACAGAGTGTGTTTCATGGATGAGAACACTGGTCTGAATTTCCCTTCAGAAACGGAGTTAAACCAAAGGCTCTGTGTCTTCCTCCAAGCAAGTGTTCATTTCTGGTAAACGCAGTGAATTTTCGGCTCAAATGAATTTACACAGTTCACAAACCCAACACGTTTTTCACTATTATCTAAAGAGCATCTATGTAAGAGATGCTGTGGTTTCTATCAGATTCATAAGCACAGTTGAACTAGATATGATCTGTATGAGTAGGAAACACAGTTCTTTTTTTCTGGGCATGCTCATGTTCCTTGCTGTATTGCAGATGCTGGAAAGAAGAGCATGCTTCTTTCGTTAAAACCGACTGTGTTTCATGGATGAGAACACTCTTCTGAATTTCCATTTAGAATCAGAGTTAAACTCCATGCTCTGTGTCGTCCTATAAGCAAGAGTTCATTTCTGGTAAACGCATTGAATTTTCGGCGCCAAATGAATTTACACAGTTCACGAAACCAACACGATTTTCACTATTAACTAAAGAGCATCTATGTAAGAGTTGCTGTGGTTTGTATCAGTCTCATAAGCAGAGTTGAACGAGATATGGTCCGTATGAGTAGGAAACTCAGTTCTTTTTTTCTGGGCATGCTCACGTTCCCTGCTGTATTCCAGATGCTGGAAAGAAGAGCATGCTCATGCGATAAAACAGAGTGTGTTTCATGGATGAGAACACTGGTCTGAATTTCCATTCAGAAACGGAGTTAAACCAAAGGCTCTGTGTCTTCCTCCAAGCAAGTGTTCATTTCTGGTAAACGCAGTGAATTTTTGGCTCAAATGAATTTACACAGTTCACAAACCCAACACGTTTTTCACTATTAACTAAAGAGCATCTATGTATAAGATGATGTGGTTTGTATCAGTTTCATAAGCAGAGTTGAACTAGATATGGTCCGTATGAATAAGAAACACAGTTTTTTTTTTTTAGCGCATGCTCATGTTCCTTGCTGTATTGAAGACGCTGGAAAGAAGAGCATACTTCTTGTGTTAAAACAGAGTGTGTTTCATGGATGAGAACACTGGTCTGAATTTCGCTTCAGAAACAGAAGTAATCCAAAGGCTCTGTGTCTTCCTACAATCAAGAGTTGATTTCTGGTAAAGGCAGTGAAATTTCGGCTCAAATGAATTTACACAGTTCACTAACCCAACGTGTTTATCTCTATTAAATAAAGAGCATCTATGTAAGACATGCTGTGATTTGTATCAGTCTCATAAGTAGAGTTGAAAGAGATATTGTCAGTATGAGTAGTAAACACAGTTATTTTTTTCTGGGCATGCTCATGTGGTTTGCTGTATTGCAGACGCTGTAAAGAAGAGCATGCTTTTCGCGTTAAAAAAGATTGTGTTACATTGATGAGAACACTTTTCTGAATTTCCCTTTACAATCGGAATTAAACGCAATGCTCTGAGTCTTCCTACAAGCAAGAGTTCATTTCCAGTAAACCCAGTTATTTTTTGGCTCAAATGAATTTACACAGTTCACGAAACCAATACGATTTTCACTATTAACTAAAGAGCATCTATGTATAAGATGCTGTGGTTTGTATCAGTTTCATAAGCAGAGTTGAACTAGGTATGGTCTGTATGAATAGGAAACACAGTTCTTTTTATTTGCGCATGCAATTGTTCCTTGCTGTATTGAAGACGCTCTAAAGAAGAGCATACTTGTTGTGTTAAAACTGAGTGTGTTTCATGGATGAGAACTCTGGTCTGAATTTCCCTTCAGAAATGGAGTTAAACCAAAAGCTCTGTGTCTTCCTACAACAAGAGTTCATTTTTGGTAAAAGCAGTGAATTTTCGGCTCAAATGAATTTACACCATTCACAAACCCAACGCGTTTATCTCTATTAAATAAAGAGCATCTATGTAAGACATGCTGTGATTTGTATCAGTCTCATAACCAGAGTTGAACGAGATATGGACCGTATGAGTATTAAACACAGTTATTTTTTTCTGGGCATGCTCATGTTGTTTGCTGTATTGCAGACGCTGTAAAGAAGAGCATGCTTTTTGCGTTAAAAAAGATTGTGTTACATTGATGAGAACACTTTTCTGAATTTCCCTTTACAATCGGAATTAAACGCTATGCTCTGTGTCTTCCTACAAGCAAGAGTTCATTTCCGGTAAACCCAGTTATTTTTCAGCTCAAATGAATTTACACAGTTCACGAAACTGATACGATTTTCACTATTAACTAACGAGCATCTATGTAAGAGATGATGTGGTTTGTATCAGTTTCATAAGCAGAGTTGAACTAGATATGGTCCGTATGAGTAGGACACACAGTTCTTTTTTTCTGGCCATGCTCATGTTTTTTGCTGTATTGCAGATGCTGGAATGAAAAGGATGCTTCTTGCATTAAAACAGACTGTGTTTCATGGATGAGAACACTCTTCTGAATTTCCCTTCGGGAATGGAGTTCAACCAAATGATCTTTGTTTTCCAACAAGCAAGAGTTCATTTCTGGTAAAGGGAGTGTAATTTCGGCTCAAATGAATTTACACAGTACACAAACCCAACATGTTTTTCACTATTAACTAAAGAGCATCTATGTAAGAGATGCTGTGGTTTCTATCAGATTCATAAGCACAGTTGAACTAGATATGATCCGTATGAGTAGGAAACACAGTTCTTTTTTTCTGGGCATGCTCATGTTCCTTGCTGTATTGCAGATGCTGGAAAGAAGAGCATGCTTCTTTCGTTAAAACCGACTGTGTTTCATGGATGAGAACACTCTTCTGAATTTCCATTTAGAATCAGAGTTAAACTCCATGCTCTGTGTCGTCCTATAAGCAAGAGTTCATTTCTGGTAAACGCATTGAATTTTCGGCGCCAAATGAATTTACACAGTTCACGAAACCAACACGATTTTCACTATTAACTAAAGAGCATCTATGTAAGAGTTGCTGTGGTTTGTATCAGTCTCATAAGCAGAGTTGAACGAGATATGGTCCGTACGAGTAGGAAACACAGTTCTTTTTTTCTGGGCATGCTCACGTTCCCTGCTGTATTCCAGATGCTGGAAAGAAGAGCATGCTCATGCGATCAAACAGAGTGTGTTTCATGGATGAGAACACTGGTCTGAATTTCCCTTCAGAAACGGAGTTAAACCAAAGGCTCTGTGTCTTCCTCCAAGCAAGTGTTCATTTCTGGTAAACGCAGTGAATTTTCGGCTCAAATGAATTTACACAGTTCACAAACCCAACACGTTTTTCACTATTATCTAAAGAGCATCTGTGTAAGAGATGCTGTGGTTTCTATCAGATTCATAAGCACAGTTGAACTAGATATGATCTGTATGAGTAGGAAACACAGTTCTTTTTTTCTGGGCATGCTCATGTTCCTTGCTGTATTGCAGATGCTGGAAAGAAGAGCATGCTTCTTTCGTTAAAACCGACTGTGTTTCATGGATGAGAACACTCTTCTGAATTTCCATTTAGAATCAGAGTTAAACTCCATGCTCTGTGTCGTCCTATAAGCAAGAGTTCATTTCTGGTAAACGCATTGAATTTTCGGCACCAAATGAATTTACACAGTTCACGAAACCAACACGATTTTCACTATTAACTAAAGAGCATCTATGTAAGAGTTGCTGTGGTTTGTATCAGTCTCATAAGCAGAGTTGAACGAGATATGGTCCGTATGAGTAGGAAACTCAGTTCTTTTTTTCTGGGCATGCTCACGTTCCCTGCTGTATTCCAGATGCTGGAAAGAAGAGCATGCTCATGCGATAAAACAGAGTGTGTTTCATGGATGAGAACACTGGTCTGAATTTCCACTCAGAAACGGAGTTAAACCAAAGGCTCTGTGTCTTCCTCCAAGCAAGTGTTCATTTCTGGTAAACGCAGTGAATTTTCGGCTCAAATGAATTTACACAGTTCACAAACCCAACACGTTTTTCACTATTAACTAAAGAGCATCTATGTATAAGATGATGTGGTTTGTATCAGTTTCATAAGCAGAGTTGAACTAGATATGGTCCGTATGAATAAGAAACACAGTTCTTTTTTTTAGCGCATGCTCATGGTTCTTGCTGTATTGAAGACGCTGGAAAGAAGAGCATACTTCTTGTGTTAAAACAGAGTGTGTTTCATGGATGAGAACACTGGTCTGAATTTCGCTTCAGAAACAGAAGTAATCCAAAGGCTCTGTGTCTTCCTACAATCAAGAGTTGATTTCTGGTAAAGGCAGTGAAATTTCGGCTCAAATGAATTTACACAGTTCACTAACCCAACGTGTTTATCTCTATTAAATAAAGAGCATCTATGTAAGACATGCTGTGATTTGTATCAGTCTCATAAGTAGAGTTGAAAGAGATATTGTCAGTATGAGTAGTAAACACAGTTATTTTTTTCTGGGCATGCTCATGTGGTTTGCTGTATTGCAGACGCTGTAAAGAAGAGCATGCTTTTCGCGTTAAAAAAGATTGTGTTACATTGATGAGAACACTTTTCTGAATTTCCCTTTACAATCGGAATTAAACGCAATGCTCTGAGTCTTCCTACAAGCAAGAGTTCATTTCCAGTAAACCCAGTTATTTTTTGGCTCAAATGAATTTACACAGTTCACGAAACCAATACGATTTTCACTATTAACTAAAGAGCATCTATGTATAAGATGCTGTGGTTTGTATCAGTTTCATAAGCAGAGTTGAACTAGGTATGGTCTGTATGAATAGGAAACACAGTTCTTTTTATTTGCGCATGCAATTGTTCCTTGCTGTATTGAAGACGCTCTAAAGAAGAGCATACTTGTTGTGTTAAAACTGAGTGTGTTTCATGGATGAGAACTCTGGTCTGAATTTCCCTTCAGAAATGGAGTTAAACCAAAAGCTCTGTGTCTTCCTACAACAAGAGTTCATTTTTGGTAAAAGCAGTGAATTTTCGGCTCAAATGAATTTACACCATTCACAAACCCAACGCGTTTATCTCTATTAAATAAAGAGCATCTATGTAAGACATGCTGTGATTTGTATCAGTCTCATAACAAGAGTTGAACGAGATATGGTCCGTACGAGTAGGAAACACAGTTCTTTTTTTCTGGGCATGCTCACGTTCCCTGCTGTATTCCAGATGCTGGAAAGAAGAGCATGCTCATGCGATCAAACAGAGTGTGTTTCATGGATGAGAACACTGGTCTGAATTTCCCTTCAGAAACGGAGTTAAACCAAAGGCTCTGTGTCTTCCTCCAAGCAAGTGTTCATTTCTGGTAAACGCAGTGAATTTTCGGCTCAAATGAATTTACACAGTTCACAAACCCAACACGTTTTTCACTATTATCTAAAGAGCATCTATGTAAGAGATGCTGTGGTTTCTATCAGATTCATAAGCACAGTTGAACTAGATATGATCTGTATGAGTAGGAAACACAGTTCTTTTTTTCTGGGCATGCTCATGTTCCTTGCTGTATTGCAGATGCTGGAAAGAAGAGCATGCTTCTTTCGTTAAAACCGACTGTGTTTCATGGATGAGAACACTCTTCTGAATTTCCATTTAGAATCAGAGTTAAACTCCATGCTCTGTGTCGTCCTATAAGCAAGAGTTCATTTCTGGTAAACGCATTGAATTTTCGGCGCCAAATGAATTTACACAGTTCACGAAACCAACACGATTTTCACTATTAACTAAAGAGCATCTATGTAAGAGTTGCTGTGGTTTGTATCAGTCTCATAAGCAGAGTTGAACGAGATATGGTCCGTATGAGTAGGAAACTCAGTTCTTTTTTTCTGGGCATGCTCACGTTCCCTGCTGTATTCCAGATGCTGGAAAGAAGAGCATGCTCATGCGATAAAACAAAGTGTGTTTCATGGATGAGAACAATGGTCTGAATTTCCATTCAGAAACGGAGTTAAACCAAAGGCTCTGTGTCTTCCTCCAAGCAAGTGTTCATTTCTGGTAAACGCAGTGAATTTTCGGCTCAAATGAATTTACACAGTTCACAAACCCAACACGTTTTTCACTATTAACTAAAGAGCATCTATGTATAAGATGATGTGGTTTGTATCAGTTTCATAAGCAGAGTTGAACTAGATATGGTCCGTATGAATAAGAAACACAGTTTTTTTTTTTTTTAGCGCATGCTCATGTTCCTTGCTGTATTGAAGACGCTGGAAAGAAGAGCATACTTCTTGTGTTAAAACAGAGTGTGTTTCATGGATGAGAACACTGGTCTGAATTTCGCTTCAGAAACAGAAGTAATCCAAAGGCTCTGTGTCTTCCTACAATCAAGAGTTGATTTCTGGTAAAGGCAGTGAAATTTCGGCTCAAATGAATTTACACAGTTCACTAACCCAACGTGTTTATCTCTATTAAATAAAGAGCATCTATGTAAGACATGCTGTGATTTGTATCAGTCTCATAAGTAGAGTTGAAAGAGATATTGTCAGTATGAGTAGTAAACACAGTTATTTTTTTCTGGGCATGCTCATGTGGTTTGCTGTATTGCAGACGCTGTAAAGAAGAGCATGCTTTTCGCGTTAAAAAAGATTGTGTTACATTGATGAGAACACTTTTCTGAATTTCCCTTTACAATCAGAATTAAACGCAATGCTCTGAGTCTTCCTACAAGCAAGAGTTCATTTCCAGTAAACCCAGTTATTTTTTGGCTCAAATGAATTTACACAGTTCACGAAACCAATACGATTTTCACTATTAACTAAAGAGCATCTATGTATAAGATGCTGTGGTTTGTATCAGTTTCATAAGCAGAGTTGAACTAGGTATGGTCTGTATGAATAGGAAACACAGTTCTTTTTATTTGCGCATGCAATTGTTCCTTGCTGTATTGAAGACGCTCTAAAGAAGAGCATACTTGTTGTGTTAAAACTGAGTGTGTTTCATGGATGAGAACTCTGGTCTGAATTTCCCTTCAGAAATGGAGTTAAACCAAAAGCTCTGTGTCTTCCTACAACAAGAGTTCATTTTTGGTAAAAGCAGTGAATTTTCGGCTCAAATGAATTTACACCATTCACAAACCCAACGCGTTTATCTCTATTAAATAAAGAGCATCTATGTAAGACATGCTGTGATTTGTATCAGTCTCATAACCAGAGTTGAACGAGATATGGTCCGTACGAGTAGGAAACACAGTTCTTTTTTTCTGGGCATGCTCACGTTCCCTGCTGTATTCCAGATGCTGGAAAGAAGAGCATGCTCATGCGATCAAACAGAGTGTGTTTCATGGATGAGAACACTGGTCTGAATTTCCCTTCAGAAACGGAGTTAAACCAAAGGCTCTGTGTCTTCCTCCAAGCAAGTGTTCATTTCTGGTAAACGCAGTGAATTTTCGGCTCAAATGAATTTACACAGTTCACAAACCCAACACGTTTTTCACTATTATCTAAAGAGCATCTATGTAAGAGATGCTGTGGTTTCTATCAGATTCATAAGCACAGTTGAACTAGATATGATCCGTATGAGTAGGAAACACAGTTCTTTTTTTCTGGGCATGCTCATGTTCCTTGCTGTATTGCAGATGCTGGAAAGAAGAGCATGCTTCTTTCGTTAAAACCGACTGTGTTTCATGGATGAGAACACTCTTCTGAATTTCCATTTAGAATCAGAGTTAAACTCCATGCTCTGTGTCGTCCTATAAGCAAGAGTTCATTTCTGGTAAACGCATTGAATTTTCGGCGCCAAATGAATTTACACAGTTCACGAAACCAACACGATTTTCACTATTAACTAAAGAGCATCTATGTAAGAGTTGCTGTGGTTTGTATCAGTCTCATAAGCAGAGTTGAACGAGATATGGTCCGTATGAGTAGGAAACTCAGTTCTTTTTTTCTGGGCATGCTCACGTTCCCTGCTGTATTCAAGATGCTGGAAAGAAGAGCATGCTCATGCGATAAAACAGAGTGTGTTTCATGGATGAGAACACTGGTCTGAATTTCCATTCAGAAACGGAGTTAAACCAAAGGCTCTGTGTCTTCCTCCAAGAAAGTGTTCATTTCTGGTAAACGCAGTGAATTTTCGGCTCAAATGAATTTACACAGTTCACAAACCCAACACGTTTTTCACTATTAACTAAAGAGCATCTATGTATAAGATGATGTGGTTTGTATCAGTTTCATAAGCAGAGTTGAACTAGATATGGTCCGTATGAATAAGAAACACAGTTCTTTTTTTTAGCGCATGCTCATGTTCCTTGCTGTATTGAAGACGCTGGAAAGAAGAGCATACTTCTTGTGTTAAAACAGAGTGTGTTTCATGGATGAGAACACTGGTCTGAATTTCGCTTCAGAAACAGAAGTAATCCAAAGGCTCTGTGTCTTCCTACAATCAAGAGTTGATTTCTGGTAAAGGCAGTGAAATTTCGGCTCAAATGAATTTACACAGTTCACTAACCCAACGTGTTTATCTCTATTAAATAAAGAGCATCTATGTAAGACATGCTGTGATTTGTATCAGTCTCATAAGTAGAGTTGAAAGAGATATTGTCAGTATGAGTAGTAAACACAGTTATTTTTTTCTGGGCATGCTCATGTGGTTTGCTGTATTGCAGACGCTGTAAAGAAGAGCATGCTTTTCGCGTTAAAAAAGATTGTGTTACATTGATGAGAACACTTTTCTGAATTTCCCTTTACAATCGGAATTAAACGCAATGCTCTGAGTCTTCCCACAAGCAAGAGTTCATTTCCAGTAAACCCAGTTATTTTTTGGCTCAAATGAATTTACACAGTTCACGAAACCAATACGATTTTCACTATTAACTAAAGAGCATCTATGTATAAGATGCTGTGGTTTGTATCAGTTTCATAAGCAGAGTTGAACTAGGTATGGTCTGTATGAATAGGAAACACAGTTCTTTTTATTTGCGCATGCAATTGTTCCTTGCTGTATTGAAGACGCTCTAAAGAAGAGCATACTTGTTGTGTTAAAACTGAGTGTGTTTCATGGATGAGAACTCTGGTCTGAATTTCCCTTCAGAAATGGAGTTAAACCAAAAGCTCTGTGTCTTCCTACAACAAGAGTTCATTTTTGGTAAAAGCAGTGAATTTTCGGCTCAAATGAATTTACACCATTCACAAACCCAACGCGTTTATCTCTATTAAATAAAGAGCATCTATGTAAGACATGCTGTGATTTGTATCAGTCTCATAACCAGACTTGAACGAGATATGGTCCGTACGAGTAGGAAACACAGTTCTTTTTTTCTGGGCATGCTCACGTTCCCTGCTGTATTCCAGATGCTGGAAAGAAGAGCATGCTCATGCGATCAAACAGAGTGTGTTTCATGGATGAGAACACTGGTCTGAATTTCCCTTCAGAAACGGAGTTAAACCAAAGGCTCTGTGTCTTCCTCCAAGCAAGTGTTCATTTCTGGTAAACGCAGTGAATTTTCGGCTCAAATGAATTTACACAGTTCACAAACCCAACACGTTTTTCACTATTATCTAAAGAGCATCTATGTAAGAGATGCTGTGGTTTCTATCAGATTCATAAGCACAGTTGAACTAGATATGATCCGTATGAGTAGGAAACACAGTTCTTTTTTTCTGGGCATGCTCATGTTCCTTGCTGTATTGCAGATGCTGGAAAGAAGAGCATGCTTCTTTCGTTAAAACCGACTGTGTTTCATGGATGAGAACACTCTTCTGAATTTCCATTTAGAATCAGAGTTAAACTCCATGCTCTGTGTCGTCCTATAAGCAAGAGTTCATTTCTGGTAAACGCATTGAATTTTCGGCGCCAAATGAATTTACACAGTTCACGAAACCAACACGATTTTCACTATTAACTAAAGAGCATCTATGTAAGAGTTGCTGTGGTTTGTATCAGTCTCATAAGCAGAGTTGAACGAGATATGGTCCGTATGAGTAGGAAACTCAGTTCTTTTTTTCTGGGCATGCTCACGTTCCCTGCTGTATTCCAGATGCTGGAAAGAAGAGCATGCTCATGCGATAAAACAGAGTGTGTTTCATGGATGAGAACACTGGTCTGAATTTCCATTCAGAAACGGAGTTAAACCAAAGGCTCTGTGTCTTCCTCCAAGAAAGTGTTCATTTCTGGTAAACGCAGTGAATTTTCGGCTCAAATGAATTTACACAGTTCACAAACCCAACACGTTTTTCACTATTAACTAAAGAGCATCTATGTATAAGATGATGTGGTTTGTATCAGTTTCATAAGCAGAGTTGAACTAGATATGGTCCGTATGAATAAGAAACACAGTTCTTTTTTTTAGCGCATGCTCATGTTCCTTGCTGTATTGAAGACGCTGGAAAGAAGAGCATACTTCTTGTGTTAAAACAGAGTGTGTTTCATGGATGAGAACACTGGTCTGAATTTCGCTTCAGAAACAGAAGTAATCCAAAGGCTCTGTGTCTTCCTACAATCAAGAGTTGATTTCTGGTAAAGGCAGTGAAATTTCGGCTCAAATGAATTTACACAGTTCACTAACCCAACGTGTTTATCTCTATTAAATAAAGAGCATCTATGTAAGACATGCTGTGATTTGTATCAGTCTCATAAGTAGAGTTGAAAGAGATATTGTCAGTATGAGTAGTAAACACAGTTATTTTTTTCTGGGCATGCTCATGTGGTTTGCTGTATTGCAGACGCTGTAAAGAAGAGCATGCTTTTCGCGTTAAAAAAGATTGTGTTACATTGATGAGAACAATTTTCTGAATTTCCCTTTACAATCGGAATTAAACGCAATGCTCTGAGTCTTCCTACAAGCAAGAGTTCATTTCCAGTAAACCCAGTTATTTTTTGGCTCAAATGAATTTACACAGTTCACGAAACCAATACGATTTTCACTATTAACTAAAGAGCATCTATGTATAAGATGCTGTGGTTTGTATCAGTTTCATAAGCAGAGTTGAACTAGGTATGGTCTGTATGAATAGGAAACACAGTTCTTTTTATTTGCGCATGCAATTGTTCCTTGCTGTATTGAAGACGCTCTAAAGAAGAGCATACTTGTTGTGTTAAAACTGAGTGTGTTTCATGGATGAGAACTCTGGTCTGAATTTCCCTTCAGAAATGGAGTTAAACCAAAAGCTCTGTGTCTTCCTACAACAAGAGTTCATTTTTGGTAAAAGCAGTGAATTTTCGGCTCAAATGAATTTACACCATTCACAAACCCAACGCGTTTATCTCTATTAAATAAAGAGCATCTATGTAAGACATGCTGTGATTTGTATCAGTCTCATAACCAGAGTTGAACGAGATATGGACCGTATGAGTATTAAACACAGTTATTTTTTTCTGGGCATGCTCATGTTGTTTGCTGTATTGCAGACGCTGTAAAGAAGAGCATGCTTTTTGCGTTAAAAAAGATTGTGTTACATTGATGAGAACACTTTTCTGAATTTCCCTTTACAATCGGAATTAAACGCTATGCTCTGTGTCTTCCTACAAGCAAGAGTTCATTTCCGGTAAACCCAGTTATTTTTCAGCTCAAATGAATTTACACAGTTCACGAAACTGATACGATTTTCACTATTAACTAATGAGCATCTATGTAAGAGATGATGTGGTTTGCATCAGTTTCATAAGCAGAGTTGAACTAGATATGGTCCGTATGAGTAGGACACACAGTTCTTTTTTTCTGGACATGCTCATGTTTTTTGCTGTATTGCAGATGCTGGAATGAAAAGGATGCTTCTTGCATTAAAACAGACTGTGTTTCATGGATGAGAACACTCTTCTGAATTTCCCTTCGGGAATGGAGTTCAACCAAATGATCTTTGTTTTCCAACAAGCAAGAGTTCATTTCTGGTAAAGGGAGTGTAATTTCGGCTCAAATGAATTAACACAGTACACAAACCCAACATGTTTTTCACTATTAACTAAAGAGCATCTATGTAAGAGATGCTGTGGTTTCTATCAGATTCATAAGCACAGTTGAACTAGATATGATCCGTATGAGTAGGAAACACAGTTCTTTTTTTCTGGGCATGCTCATGTTCCTTGCTGTATTGCAGATGCTGGAAAGAAGAGCATGCTTCTTTCGTTAAAACCGACTGTGTTTCATGGATGAGAACACTCTTCTGAATTTCCATTTAGAATCAGAGTTAAACTCCATGCTCTGTGTCGTCCTATAAGCAAGAGTTCATTTCTGGTAAACGCATTGAATTTTCGGCGCCAAATGAATTTACACAGTTCACAAAACCAACACGATTTTCACTATTAACTAAAGAGCATCTATGTAAGAGTTGCTGTGGTTTGTATCAGTCTCATAAGCAGAGTTGAACGAGATATGGTCCGTACGAGTAGGAAACACAGTTCTTTTTTTCTGGGCATGCTCACGTTCCCTGCTGTATTCCAGATGCTGGAAAAAAGAGCATGCTCATGCGATCAAACAGAGTGTGTTTCATGGATGAGAACACTGGTCTGAATTTCCCTTCAGAAACGGAGTTAAACCAAAGGCTCTGTGTCTTCCTCCAAGCAAGTGTTCATTTCTGGTAAACGCAGTGAATTTTCGGCTCAAATGAATTTACACAGTACACAAACCCAACACGTTTTTCACTATTATCTAAAGAGCATCTATGTAAGAGATGCTGTGGTTTCTATCAGATTCATAAGCACAGTTGAACTAGATATGATCTGTATGAGTAGGAAACACAGTTCTTTTTTTCTGGGCATGCTCATGTTCCTTGCTGTATTGCAGATGCTGGAAAGAAGAGCATGCTTCTTTCGTTAAAACCGACTGTGTTTCATGGATGAGAACACTCTTCTGAATTTCCATTTAGAATCAGAGTTAAACTCCATGCTCTGTGTCGTCCTATAAGCAAGAGTTCATTTCTGGTAAACGCATTGAATTTTCGGCGCCAAATGAATTTACACAGTTCACGAAACCAACACGATTTTCACTATTAACTAAAGAGCATCTATGTAAGAGTTGCTGTGGTTTGTATCAGTCTCATAAGCAGAGTTGAACGAGATATGGTCCGTATGAGTAGGAAACTCAGTTCTTTTTTTCTGGGCATGCTTACGTTCCCTGCTGTATTCCAGCGGCTGGAAAGAAGAGCATGCTCATGCGATAAAACAGAGTGTGTTTCATGGATGAGAACACTGGTCTGAATTTCCATTCAGAAACGGAGTTAAACCAAAGGCTCTGTGTCTTCCTCCAAGCAAGTGTTCATTTCTGGTAAACGCAGTGAATTTTCGGCTCAAATGAATTTACACAGTTCACAAACCCAACACGTATTTCACTATTAACTAAAGAGCACCTATGTATAAGATGATGTGGTTTGTATCAGTTTCATAAGCAGAGTTGAACTAGATATGGTCCGTATGAATAAGAAACACAGTTCTTTTTTTTTAGCGCATGCTCATGTTCCTTGCTGTATTGAAGACGCTGGAAAGAAGAGCATACTTCTTGTGTTAAAACAGAGTGTGTTTCATAGATGAGAACACTGGTCTGAATTTCGCTTCAGAAACAGAAGTAATCCAAAGGCTCTGTGTCTTCCTACAATCAAGAGTTGATTTCTGGTAAAGGCAGTGAAATTTCGGCTCAAATGAATTTACACAGTTCACTAACCCAACGTGTTTATCTCTATTAAATAAAGAGCATCTATGTGAGACATGCTGTGATTTGTATCAGTCTCATAAGTAGAGTTGAAAGAGATATTGTCAGTATGAGTAGTAAACACAGTTATTTTTTTCTGGGCATGCTCATGTGGTTTGCTGTATTGCAGACGCTGTAAAGAAGAGCATGCTTTTCGCGTTAAAAAAGATTGTGTTACATTGATGAGAACACTTTTCTGAATTTCCCTTTACAATCGGAATTAAACGCAATGCTCTGAGTCTTCCTACAAGCAAGAGTTCATTTCCGGTAAACCCAGTTATTCTTCGGCTCAAATGAATTTACACAGTTCACGAAACCAATACGATTATCACTATTAACTAAAGAGCATCTATGTATAAGATGCTGTGGTTTGTATCAGTTTCATAAGCAGAGTTGAACTAGATATGGTCTGTATGAATAGGAAACACAGTTCTTTTTATTTGCGCATGCAATTGTTCCTTGCTGTATTGAAGACGCTCTAAAGAAGAGCATACTTGTTGTGTTAAAACTGAGTGTGTTTCATGGATGAGAACTCTGGTCTGAATTTCCCTTCAGAAATGGAGTTAAACCAAAAGCTCTGTGTCTTCCTACAACAAGAGTTCATTTTTGGTAAAAGCAGTGAATTTTCGGCTCAAATGAATTTACACCATTCACAAACCCAACGCGTTTATCTCTATTAAATAAAGAGCATCTATGTAAGACATGCTGTGATTTGTATCAGTCTCATAACCAGAGTTGAACGAGATATGGACCGTATGAGTATTAAACACAGTTATTTTTTTCTGGGCATGCTCATGTTGTTTGCTGTATTGCAGACGCTGTAAAGAAGAGCATGCTTTTTGCGTTAAAAAAGATTGTGTTACATTGATGAGAACACTTTTCTGAATTTCCCTTTACAATCGGAATTAAACGCTATGCTCTGTGTCTTCCTACAAGCAAGAGTTCATTTCCGGGAAACCCAGTTATTTTTCAGCTCAAATGAATTTACACAGTTCACGAAACTGATACGATTTTCACTATTAACTAACGAGCATCTATGTAAGAGATGATGTGGTTTGTATCAGTTTCATAAGCAGAGTTGAACTAGATATGGTCCGTATGAGTAGGACACACAGTTCTTTTTTTCTGGCCATGCTCATGTTTTTTGCTGTATTGCAGATGCTGGAATGAAAAGGATGCTTCTTGCATTAAAACAGACTGTGTTTCATGGATGAGAACACTCTTCTGAATTTCCCTTCGGGAATGGAGTTCAACCAAATGATCTTTGTTTTCCAACAAGCAAGAGTTCATTTCTGGTAAAGGGAGTGTAATTTCGGCTCAAATGAATTTACACAGTACACAAACCCAACACGTTTTTCACTATTAACTAAAGAGCATCTATGTAAGAGATGCTGTGGTTTCTATCAGATTCATAAGCACAGTTGAACTAGATATGATCCGTATGAGTAGGAAACACAGTTCTTTTTTTCTGGGCATGCTCATGTTCCTCGCTGTATTGCAGATGCTGGAAAGAAGAGCATGCTTCTTTCGTTAAAACCGACTGTGTTTCATGGATGAGAACACTCTACTGAATTTCCATTTAGAATCAGAGTTAAACTCCATGCTCTGTGTCATCCTATAAGCAAGAGTTCATTTCTGGTAAACGCATTGAATTTTCGGCGCCAAATGAATTTACACAGTTCATGAAACCAACACGATTTTCACTATTAACTAAAGAGCATCTATGTAAGAGTTGCTGTGGTTTGTATCAGTCTCATAAGCAGAGTTGAACGAGATATGGTCCGTATGAGTAGGAAACTCAGTTCTTTTTTTCTGGGCATGCTCACGTTCCCTGCTGTATTCCAGATGCTGGAAAGAAAAGCATGCTCATGCGATAAAACAGAGTGTGTTTCATGGATGAGAACACTGGTCTGAATTTCCATTCAGAAACGGAGTTAAACCAAAGGCTCTGTGTCTTCCTCCAAGCAAGTGTTCATTTCTGGTAAACGCAGTGAATTTTCGGCTCAAATGAATTTACACAGTTCACAAACCCAACACGTTTTTCACTATTAACTAAAGAGCATCTATGTATAAGATGATGTGGTTTGTATCAGTTTCATAAGCAGAGTTGAACTAGATATGGTCTGTATGAATAGGAAACACAGTTCTTTTTATTTGCGCATGCAATTGTTCCTTGCTGTATTGAAGACGCTCTAAAGAAGAGCATACTTGTTGTGTTAAAACTGAGTGTGTTTCATGGATGAGAACTCTGGTCTGAATTTCCCTTCAGAAATGGAGTTAAACCAAAAGCTCTGTGTCTTCCTACAACAAGAGTTCATTTTTGGTAAAAGCAGTGAATTTTCGGCTCAAATGAATTTACACCATTCACAAACCCAACGCGTTTATCTCTATTAAATAAAGAGCATCTATGTAAGACATGCTGTGATTTGTATCAGTCTCATAACCAGAGTTGAACGAGATATGGACCGTATGAGTATTAAACACAGTTATTTTTTTCTGGGCATGCTCATGTTGTTTGCTGTATTGCAGACGCTGTAAAGAAGAGCATGCTTTTTGCGTTAAAAAAGATTGTGTTACATTGATGAGAACACTTTTCTGAATTTCCCTTTACAATTGGAATTAAACGCTATGCTCTGTGTCTTCCTACAAGCAAGAGTTCATTTCCGGGAAACCCAGTTATTTTTCAGCTCAAATGAATTTACACAGTTCACGAAACTGATACGATTTTCACTATTAACTAACGAGCATCTATGTAAGAGATGATGTGGTTTGTATCAGTTTCATAAGCAGAGTTGAACTAGATATGGTCCGTATGAGTAGGACACACAGTTCTTTTTTTCTGGCCATGCTCATGTTTTTTGCTGTATTGCAGATGCTGGAATGAAAAGGATGCTTCTTGCATTAAAACAGACTGTGTTTCATGGATGAGAACACTCTTCTGAATTTCCCTTCGGGAATGGAGTTCAACCAAATGATCTTTGTTTTCCAACAAGCAAGAGTTCATTTCTGGTAAAGGGAGTGTAATTTCGGCTCAAATGAATTTACACAGTACACAAACCCAACACGTTTTTCACTATTAACTAAAGAGCATCTATGTAAGAGATGCTGTGGTTTCTATCAGATTCATAAGCACAGTTGAACTAGATATGATCCGTATGAGTAGGAAACACAGTTCTTTTTTTCTGGGCATGCTCATGTTCCTCGCTGTATTGCAGATGCTGGAAAGAAGAGCATGCTTCTTTCGTTAAAACCGACTGTGTTTCATGGATGAGAACACTCTTCTGAATTTCCATTTAGAATCAGAGTTAAACTCCATGCTCTGTGTCATCCTATAAGCAAGAGTTCATTTCTGGTAAACGCATTGAATTTTCGGCGCCAAATGAATTTACACAGTTCATGAAACCAACACGATTTTCACTATTAACTAAAGAGCATCTATGTAAGAGTTGCTGTGGTTTGTATCAGTCTCATAAGCAGAGTTGAACGAGATATGGTCCGTATGAGTAGGAAACTCAGTTCTTTTTTTCTGGGCATGCTCACGTTCCCTGCTGTATTCCAGATGCTGGAAAGAAGAGCATGCTCATGCGATAAAACAGAGTGTGTTTCATGGATGAGAACACTGGTCTGAATTTCCATTCAGAAACGGAGTTAAACCAAAGGCTCTGTGTCTTCCTCCAAGCAAGTGTTCATTTCTGGTAAACGCAGTGAATTTTCGGCTCAAATGAATTTACACAGTTCACAAACCCAACACGTTTTTCACTATTAACGAAAGAGCATCTATGTATAAGATGATGTGGTTTGTATCAGTTTCATAAGCAGAGTTGAACTAGATATGGTCTGTATGAATAGGAAACACAGTTCTTTTTATTTGCGCATGCAATTGTTCCTTGCTGTATTGAAGATGCTCTAAAGAAGAGCATACTTGTTGTGTTAAAACTGAGTGTGTTTCATGGATGAGAACTCTGGTCTGAATTTCCCTTCAGAAATGGAGTTAAACCAAAAGCTCTGTGTCTTCCTACAACAAGAGTTCATTTTTGGTAAAAGCAGTGAATTTTCGGCTCAAATGAATTTACACCATTCACAAACCCAACGCGTTTATCTCTATTAAATAAAGAGCATCTATGTAAGACATGCTGTGATTTGTATCAGTCTCATAACCAGAGTTGAACGAGATATGGACCGTATGAGTATTAAACACAGTTATTTTTTTCTGGGCATGCTCATGTTGTTTGCTGTATTGCAGACGCTGTAAAGAAGAGCATGCTTTTTGCGTTAAAAAAGATTGTGTTACATTGATGAGAACACTTTTCTGAATTTCCCTTTACAATCGGAATTAAACGCTATGCTCTGTGTCTTCCTACAAGCAAGAGTTCATTTCCGGGAAACCCAGTTATTTTTCAGCTCAAATGAATTTACACAGTTCACGAAACTGATACGATTTTCACTATTAACTAACGAGCATCTATGTAAGAGATGATGTGGTTTGTATCAGTTTCATAAGCAGAGTTGAACTAGATATGGTCCGTATGAGTAGGACACACAGTTCTTTTTTTCTGGCCATGCTCATGTTTTTTGCTGTATTGCAGATGCTGGAATGAAAAGGATGCTTCTTGCATTAAAACAGACTGTGTTTCATGGATGAGAACACTCTTCTGAATTTCCCTTCGGGAATGGAGTTCAACCAAATGATCTTTGTTTTCCAACAAGCAAGAGTTCATTTCTGGTAAAGGGAGTGTAATTTCGGCTCAAATGAATTTACACAGTACACAAACCCAACACGTTTTTCACTATTAACTAAAGAGCATCTATGTAAGAGATGCTGTGGTTTCTATCAGATTCATAAGCACAGTTGAACTAGATATGATCCGTATGAGTAGGAAACACAGTTCTTTTTTTCTGGGCATGCTCATGTTCCTCGCTGTATTGCAGATGCTGGAAAGAAGAGCATGCTTCTTTCGTTAAAACCGACTGTGTTTCATGGATGAGAACACTCTTCTGAATTTCCATTTAGAATCAGAGTTAAACTCCATGCTCTGTGTCATCCTATAAGCAAGAGTTCATTTCTGGTAAACGCATTGAATTTTCGGCGCCAAATGAATTTACACAGTTCATGAAACCAACACGATTTTCACTATTAACTAAAGAGCATCTATGTAAGAGTTGCTGTGGTTTGTATCAGTCTCATAAGCAGAGTTGAACGAGATATGGTCCGTATGAGTAGGAAACTCAGTTCTTTTTTTCTGGGCATGCTCACGTTCCCTGCTGTATTCCAGATGCTGGAAAGAAGAGCATGCTCATGCGATAAAACAGAGTGTGTTTCATGGATGAGAACACTGGTCTGAATTTCCATTCAGAAACGGAGTTAAACCAAAGGCTCTGTGTCTTCCTCCAAGCAAGTGTTCATTTCTGGTAAACGCAGTGAATTTTCGGCTCAAATGAATTTACACAGTTTACAAACCCAACACGTTTTTCACTATTAACTAAAGAGCATCTATGTATAAGATGATGTGGTTTGTATCAGTTTCATAAGCAGAGTTGAACTAGATATGGTCCGTATGAATAAGAAACACAGTTCTTTTTTTTAGCGCATGCTCATGTTCCTTGCTGTATTGAAGACGCTGGAAAGAAGAGCATACTTGTTGTGTTAAAACTGAGTGTGTTTCATGGATGAGAACTCTGGTCTGAATTTCCCTTCAGAAATGGAGTTAAACCAAAAGCTCTGTGTCTTCCTACAACAAGAGTTCATTTTTGGTAAAAGCAGTGAATTTTCGGCTCAAATGAATTTACACCATTCACAAACCAAACGCGTTTATCTCTATTAACTAAAGAGCATCTATGTAAGACATGCTGTGATTTGTATCAGTCTCATAACCAGAGTTGAACGAGATATGGACCATATGAGTATTAAACACAGTTATTTTTTTCTGGGCATGCTCATGTTGTTTGCTGTATTGCAGACGCTGTAAAGAAGAGCATGCTTTTTGCGTTAAAAAAGATTGTGTTACATTGATGAGAACACTTTTCTGAATTTCCCTTTACAATCGGAATTAAACGCTATGCTCTGTGTCTTCCTACAAGCAAGAGTTCATTTCCGGTAAACCCAGTTATTTTTCAGCTCAAATGAATTTACACAGTTCACGAAACTGATACGATTTTCACTATTAACTAACGAGCATCTATGTAAGAGATGATGTGGTTTGTATCAGTTTCATAAGCAGAGTTGAACTAGATATGGTCCGTATGAGTAGGACACACAGTTCTTTTTTTCTGGCCATGCTCATGTTTTTTGCTGTATTGCAGATGCTGGAATGAAAAGGATGCTTCTTGCATTAAAACAGACTGTGTTTCATGGATGAGAACACTCTTCTGAATTTCCCTTCGGGAATGGAGTTCAACCAAATGATCTTTGTTTTCCAACAAGCAAGAGTTCATTTCTGGTAAAGGGAGTGTAATTTCTGCTCAAATGAATTTACACAGTACACAAACCCAACACGTTTTTCACTATTAACTAAAGAGCATCTATGTTAGAGATGCTGTGGTTTCTATCAGATTCATAAGCACAGTTGAACTAGATATGATCCGTATGAGTAGGAAACACAGTTCTTTTTTTCTGGGCATGCTCATGTTCCTTGCTGTATTGCAGATGCTGGAAAGAAGAGCATGCTTCTTTCGTTAAAACCGACTGTGTTTCATGGATGAGAACACTCTACTGAATTTCCATTTAGAATCAGAGTTAAACTCCATGCTCTGTGTCATCCTATAAGCAAGAGTTCATTTCTGGTAAACGCATTGAATTTTCGGCGCCAAATGAATTTACACAGTTCATGAAACCAACACGATATTCACTATTAACTAAAGAACATCTATGTAAGAGTTGCTGTGGTTTGTATCAGTCTCATAAGCAGAGTTGAACGAGATATGGTCCGTATGAGTAGGAAACTCAGTTCTTTTTTTCTGGACATGCTCACGTTCCCTGCTGTATTCCAGATGCTGGAAAGAAGAGCATGCTCATGAGATAAAACAGAGTGTGTTTCATGGATGAGAACACTGGTCTGAATTTCCATTCAGAAACGGAGTTAAACCAAAGGCTCTGTGTCTTCCTCCAAGCAAGTGTTCATTTCTGGTAAACGCAGTGAATTTTCGGCTCAAATGAATTTACACAGTTCACAAACCCAACACGTTTTTCACTATTAACGAAAGAGCATCTATGTATAAGATGATGTGGTTTGTATCAGTTTCATAAGCAGAGTTGAACTAGATATGGTCCATATGAATAAGAAACACAGTTCTTTTTTTTTAGCGCATGCTCATGTTCCTTGCTGTATTGAAGACGCTTGAAAGAAGAGCATACTTCTTGTGTTAAAACAGAGTGTGTTTCATGGATGAGAACACTGGTCTGAATTTCGCTTCAGAAACAGAAGTAATCCAAAGGCTCTGTGTCTTCCTACAATCAAGAGTTGATTTCTGGTAAAGGCAGTGAAATTTCGGCTCAAATGAATTTACACAGTTCACTAACCCAACGTGTTTATCTCTATTAAATAAAGAGCATCTATGTAAGACATGCTGTGATTTGTATCAGTCTCATAAGTAGAGTTGAAAGAGATATTGTCAGTATGAGTAGTAAACACAGTTATTTTTTTCTGGGCATGCTCATGTGGTTTGCTGTATTGCAGACGCTGTAAAGAAGAGCATGCTTTTCGCGTTAAAAAAGATTGTGTTACATTGATGAGAACACTTTTCTGAATTTCCCTTTACAATCGGAATTAAACGCAATGCTCTGAGTCTTCTTACAAGCAAGAGTTCATTTCCGGTAAACCCAGGTTTTTTTCGGCTCAAATGAATTTACACAGTTCACGAAACCAATACGATTTTCACTATTAACTAAAGAGCATCTATGTACAAGATGCTGTGGTTTGTATCAGTTTCATAAGCAGAGTTGAACTAGATATGGTCTGTATGAATAGGAAACACAGTTCTTTTTATTTGCGCATGCAATTGTTCCTTGCTGTATTGAAGACGCTCTAAAGAAGAGCATACTTGTTGTGTTAAAACTGAGTGTGTTTCATGGATGAGAACTCTGGTCTGAATTTCCCTTCAGAAATGGAGTTAAACCAAAAGCTCTGTGTCTTCCTACAACAAGAGTTCATTTTTGGTAAAAGCAGTGAATTTTCGGCTCAAATGAATTTACACCATTCACAAACCCAACGCGTTTATCTCTATTAAATAAAGAGCATCTATGTAAGACATGCTGTGATTTGTATCAGTCTCATAACCAGAGTTGAACGAGATATGGACTGTATGAGTATTAAACACAGTTATTTTTTTCTGGGCATGCTCATGTTGTTTGCTGTATTGCAGACGCTGTAAAGAAGAGAATGCTTTTTGCGTTAAAAAAGATTGTGTTACATTGATGAGAACACTTTTCTGAATTTCCCTTTACAATCGGAATTAAACGCTATGCTCTGTGTCTTCCTACAAGCAAGAGTTCATTTCCGGTAAACCCAGTTATTTTTCGGCTCAAATGAATTTACACAGTTCACGAAACTAATACGATTTTCACTATTAACTAACGAGCATCTATGTAAGAGATGATGTGGTTTGTATCAGTTTCATAAGCAGAGTTGAACTAGATATGGTCCGTATGAGTAGGACACACAGTTCTTTTTTTCTGGCCATGCTCATGTTTTTTGCTGTATTGCAGATGCTGGAATGAAAAGGATGCTTCTTGCATTAAAACAGACTGTGTTTCATGGATGAGAACACTCCTCTGAATTTCCCTTCGGGAATGGAGTTCAACCAAATGATCTTTGTTTTCCAACAAGCAAGAGTTCATTTCTGGTAAGGGAGTGTATTTTCGGCTCAAATTAATTTACACAGTTCACAAACCCAACACGTTTTTCACTATTAAGTAAAGAGCATCTATGTAAGAGATGCTGTGATTTCTATCAGATTCATAAGCACAGTTGAACTAGATATGCTCCATATGAGTAGGAAACACAGTTCTTTTTTTCTGGGCATGCTCATGTTCCTTGCTGTATTGTAGACGCTGTAAAGAAGAGCATGCTTTTTGCGTTAAAAC
The DNA here is from genome assembly GCA_949786405.1 of Onychomys arenicola. NCBI lineage: Eukaryota > Metazoa > Chordata > Mammalia > Rodentia > Cricetidae > Onychomys > Onychomys arenicola. The sequence continues at coordinate 582,506 of CATKUM010000061.1, read as the reverse complement.
AGACTGTGTTACATTGAGAGAACACTTTTCTGAATTTCCCTTTACAATCGGAATTAAACGCCATGATCTGTGTCTTCCTACAAGCAAGAGTTCCTTTCCGGTAAACCCAGTATTTTTCGGCTCAAATCAATTTACAGAGTTCACGAAACCAATACGATTTTCACTATTAACTAACGAGAATCTATGTAACAGATGATGTGGTTTGTATCAGATTCATAAGCAGAGTTGAACTAGATATGGTCCGTAAGAATAGGAAACACAGTTCTTTTTTTTTTTTTTTTTTTTTTTTTGCGCATGCTCATGTTCCTTGCTGTATTGCAGACGCTGGAAAGAAGAGCATACTTTTTGCATTAAAATAGAGTGTGTTTCATGGATGAGAACACTGGTCAGAATTTCCCTTCAGAAACAGAAGTAAACCAAATGCACTGTGTCTTCCTACAAGCAACAGTTCATTTCTGGTAATGGCAGTGAAATTTCGGCTCAAATGAATTTACACAGTTCACAAACCCAAAATATTTTTCACTATTAACTAGAGAGCATCTGTGTAAGAGATGCTGTGGTTTGTATCAGTTTCATAAGCAGAGTTGAACTAGATATGGTCCGTATGAATAGGAAACACAGTTCTTTTATTCTGGCCATGCTCATGTTTCTTCCTGTATTGCAGATCCTGGAAAGAAGAGCATGCTAATTGCGTTAAAACAGACTGTGTTTCATGGATGACAACACTTTTCTGAATTTCCCTTTAAATTCGGAGTTAAACTCCATGCGCTGTGTCTTCCTACAAGCAACAGTTCATTTCCTGTAAACCCAGTTATTTTTCAGCTCAAATGAATTTACACAGTTCATGAAACTAATACGATTTTCACTATTAACTAAAGAGCATCTAAGTAAGAGATGATGTGGTTTGTGTCAGTTTCATAGGCAGAGTTGAACTAGATATGGTCCATATGAGTAGCAGACACAGTTCTTTATTTCTGGGCATGCTCATATTCCTTGTTGTATTGCAAAGTTGGAAAGAAGAGCATGCATCTTGCGTTAAAACAGAGAGTGTTTCATGGATGAGAACACAGGTCTGAATTTCCCTTCATAAATGGAGTTAAACCAAATGCTCTGTGTCTTCGGACAAGACAGAGTTCATTTCCGGTAATCCCAGTTATTTTTCGGCTCAAATGATTTGACACAGTTCACAAAACCTATACGATTTACACTATTTACTTAAGAGCATCTATGTAAGAGATGATGTGGTTTGTATCAGTTTCATAAGCAGTGTTGTACTAGATATGGTCTGTATGAGTAGGAAACACAGTTCTTTTTTGCTGGACATTCTAATGTTCCTTGCTGTATTGCAGACTCTGGAACGAAGAGCATGCTATTTCCGTTAAAACAGACTGTGTTTCATGAATGAGAACACTCTTCTCAATTTCCCTTCAGAAATGGAGTTAAACTCCATGCGCTGTGTCGTCCTACAAGCAAGAGTTCATTTCCGGTGAACCCAGTTATTTTTCGGATAAATTAATTTACACAGTTCACGAAACCAACAAGATTTACACTATTAACTAATGAGCATCTATGTAACAGATGATGTGGTTTGAATCAGTTTCATAAGCAGAATTGAACTTGATATGGTCCTTATGAGTAGGAAACACAGTTCTTTTTTTCTGGGCATGCTCATGTTAATTGCTGTATTGCAGACGCTGAAAAGAAGAGCAAGCTTCTTCCGTTAAAACAGAGGGTCTGAATTTCCCTTCAGAGACTGAGTTTAACCAAAGGATTTGTGTCTTCCTACAAGTAAGAGTTCATTTCCAGTAAACCCAGTTATTTTTTGGCTCAAATGAATTTACACAGTTCACGAAACCAATACGATTTTCACTATTAACTAAAGAGCATCTATGTAAGAGATGATGTGGTTTGTATCAGTTTCATAAGCAGAGTTGAACTAGATATGGTACATATGAGTAGGAAACACAGTTCTTTTATTCTGGACATTCTCATATTCCTTACTGTATTGCAGACGCTGGAAAGAAGAGCATGCTATTTTCGGTAAAAGGGAGTGTGTTTCATGGATGAGAACACTCTTCTGAATTTCCCTTCATAAATGGAATTAAACTCCATGCTCTGTATCATCCTACAAGCAAGAGTTCATTTCCGAGAAACCCAGTTATTTTTCGGCTCAAATGAATTTACACAGTTCACGAAACCAATACGATTTTCACTATTAAATAAAGAGCATCTATGTAAGAGATGATGTGTTTTGTATCAGTTTCATAAGCAGAGTTGAACTAGATATGGTCCATATGAGTAAGAAACACAGTTCTTTTTGTCTGTGCATGCTCATGTTCGTTGCTGTATTGCAGACGCTGAAAAGAAGAGCATGCTTCTTCCATTAAAATGGAGTGTGTTTCATGGATGAGAACACTGGTCGAATTTCCCTTTAGAAATTGAGTTTAACCAAAGGATCTGTGTCTTCCTACAAGCAATATTTCTTTTTCAGTAAACCCAGTTATTTTTCAGCTAAAATGAATTTACACGGTTCATGAAACCAATACAATTTTCACTATTAACTAAAGAGCATCTATGTTAGAGATGATGTGGTTTGTATCAGTTTCATAAGCAGAGTTGAACTAGACATGGTCCGTATGAGTAGGAAACACAGTTCTTTTTTCTGGGCATGCTCATGTTCTTGCTCGATTACAGACACTGAAAAGAAGAGCATGCTTCTTCCGTTAGAACGGAGTGTGTTTCATGGATGAGAACACTGGTCTGAATTTCCCTTCAGAAATTGAGTTTAATCAAAGATCTGTGTCCCCCTACAAGCAAGAGTTCATTTCCGGTAAACCCAGTTATTTTTCGGCTCAAATGAATTTACACAGTTCACGAAACCAATACGATTTTCACTATTAACTAAAGAGCATCTATGTAAGAGATGATCTGGTCTGTTTCAGTTTCATAAGCAGAGTTGAAATAGATATGGTCCGTATGAGTAGGAAACACAGTTCTTTAATTCTGGACATTCTCATGTTCCTTGCTGTATTGCAGATGCTGGAAAGAAGAGCATGCTATTTGCATTAAAAGGGAGTGTGTTTCATGGATGAGAACACTCTTCTGAATTTCTGCTCAGAAATGGAGTTAAACTTCATGCTCTGTGTCGTCCTAACAGCAAGAGTTCATTTCAGTAAACCCAGTGATTTTGTGGTTCAAATGAGTTTACACAGGTCACGAAACCAATACGATTTTCACTATTAACTAAAAAGAATCTAAGTAAGAGATGATGTGGTTTGTATCAGTTTCATAGGCAGGGTTGAACTAGATATGGTCCATATGAGTAGCAGACACAGTTCTTTTTTTCTGGGCATGCTCATGTTCCTTGCTGTATTGCAAAGCTGGAAAGAAGAGAATGCATCTTGGGTAAAAACAGAGCGTGTTTCATGGATGAGAACACAGGTCTGAATTTCCCTTCAGAAATGGAGTTAAACCAAATGCTCTGTGTCTTCTGACAAGACAGAGTTCATTTCCGGTAAACCCAGTTATTTTTCGGCTCAAATGATTTGACACAGTTCACGAAACCTATACGATTTACACTATTTACTTAAGAGCATCTATGTAAGAGATGATGTGGTTTGTATCAGTTTCATAAGCAGTGTTGTACTAGATATGGTCCGTATGAGTAGGAAACACAGTTCTTTTTTTCTGGACTATCTCATGTTCCTTGCTGTATTGCAGACGCTGGAACGAAGAGCATGCTATTTCCGTTAAAACAGACTGTGTTTCATGAATGAGAACACTCTTCTGAATTTCCCTTCAGAAATGGAGTTAAACTCCATGCGCTGTGTCTTCCTACAAGCAAGAGTTCATTTCCGGTGAACCAAGGTATTTTTCAGATAAATTAATTTACACAGTTCACAAAACAAACAAGATTTACACTATTAACTAATGAGCATCTATGTAACAGATGATGTGGTTTGAATCAGTTTCATAAGCAGAATTGAACTTGATATGGTCCTTATGAGTAGGAAACACAGTTCTTTTTTCTGGGCATGCTCATATTCCTTGATGTATTGCAGACGCTGAAAAGAAGAGCAAGCTTCTTCCGTTAAAACAGAGGGTCTTTCATGGATGAGAACACTGGTCTGAATTTCCCTTCAGAGACTGAGTTTAACCAAACGATTTGTGTCTTCCTACAAGTAAGAGTTCATTTCCGGTAAACCCAGTTATTTTTTGACTCAAATGAATTTACACAGTTCAGGAAACCAATACGATTTTCACTATTAACTAAAGAGCATCTATGTAACAGATGATGTGGTTTGTATCAGTTTCATAAGCAGAGTTGAACTAGATATGGTCCGTATGAGTAGGAAACACAGTTCTTTTATTCTGGACATTCTCATGTTCTTTACTGTATTGCAGACGCTGGAAAGAAGAGCATGCTATTTTCGGTAAAAGGGAGTGTGTTTCATGGATGAGAACACTCTTCTGAATTTCCCTATAGAATCGGAGTTAAACTCCATGCTCTGTGTCTTCCTTCAAGCAAGAGTTCATTTCCCGAAATCCCAGTTATTTTTCGGCTCAAATGAATTTACACAGTTCACGAAACCAATACAATTTTCACTATTAAATAAAGAGCATCTATGTAAGAGATGATGTGTTTTGTATCAGTTTCATAAGCAGAGTTGAACTAGATATGGTCCGTATGAGTGGGAAACACAGTTCTTTTTGTCTGTGCATGCTCATGTTTGTTGCTGTATTGCAGACGATGAAAAGAAGAGCATGCGCTCCTTTAAAATGGAGTGTGTTTCATGGATGAGAACACTGGTCTGAATTTCCCTTCAGAAACTGAATTTAACCAAAGATCTGTGTCTCCCTACAAGCAAGAGTTCATTTCCGGTAAACCCAGTTATTTTTCGGCTCAAATGAATTTACACAGTTCACGAAACCAATACGATTTTCACTATTAACTAAAGAGCATCTATGTAAGAGATGATGTGGTTTGTATCAGTTTCATAAGCAGAGTTGAACTAGATATGGTCCGTATAAGTAGGAAACACAGTTCTTTTATTCTGGCCATGCACATGTTCCTTGCTGTATTGCAGACGCTGGAAACAAGAGCATGCTATTTGCGTTAAAAGGGAGTGTGTTTCATGGATGAGAATACTCTTCTGAATTTCCGCTCATAAATGGAGTTAAACTTCATGCTCTGTGTCGTCCTACAAACAAGAGTTCATGTCTGGTAAACCAAGTTATTTTTTGGTTCAAATGAATTTACACAGTTCACGAAACCAATACGATTTTCACTATTAACTAAAGAGCATCTAAGTAAGAGATGATGTGGTTTATATCAGTTTCATAGGCAGAGTTGAACTATATATGGTCCATATGAGTAGCAGACACAGTTCTTTTTTTCTAGGCATGCTCATGTACCTTGCTGTATTGCAAAGCTGGAAAGAAGAGCATGCATCTTGCGTTAAAACAGAGGGTCTTTCATGGATGAGAACACTGGTCTGAATTTCCCTTCATAGACTGAGTTTAACCAAAGTATTTGTGTCTTCCTACAAGTAAGAGTTCATTTCCGGTAAACCCAGTTATTTTTTGGCTCAAATGAATTTACACAGTTCACGAAACCAATACGATTTTCACTATTAACTAAAGAGCATCTATGTAAGAGATGATGTGGTTTGTATCAGTTTCATAAGCAGAGTTGAACTAGATATGGTCCATATGAGTAGGAAACACAGTTCTTTTATTCTGGACATTCTCATGTTCCTTACTGTATTGCAAACGCTGGAAAGAAGAGCATGCTATTTGCGTTAAAAGGGAGTGTGTTTCATGGATGAGAACACTCTTCTGAATTTCCCTTCATAAATGGAATTAAACTCCATGCTCTGTATCATCCTACAAGCAAGAGTTCATTTCCGAGAAACCCAGTTATTTTTCGGCTCAAATGAATTTACACAGTTCACGAAACCAATACGATTTTCACTATTAACTAAAGAGCATCTATGTAAGAGATGATGTGGTTTGTATCAGTTTCATAAACAGAGTTGAACTAGATATGGTCCATGTGAGTAGGAAACACAGTTCTTTTTTTCTGGCCATTCTCATGTTTCTTGCAGTATTGAAGATGATGTAAAGAAGAGCTTGCTTCTTGCGTTAAAACAGACTGTGTAATATGGATGAGAACACTCTTCTGAATTTCCCTATAGAATCAGAGTTAAACTCCATGCTCTGTGTCTTCCTTCAAGCAAGAGTTCATTTCCCGAAAACCCAGTTATTTTTGGCTCAAATGAATTTACACAGTTCATGAAACCAATACAATTTTCACTATTAATTAAAAAGCATCTATGTAAGAGATGATGTGTTTTGTATCAGTTTCATAAGCAGAGTTGAACTAGATATGGTCCGTATGAGTGGGAAACACAGTTCTTTTTGTCTGTGCATGCTCATGTTCCTTGCTGTATTGCAGACACTGAAAAGAAGAGCATGCGCTCCGTTAAAATGGAGTGTGTTTCATGGATGAGAACACTTGTCTGAATTTCCCTTCAGACACTGAGTTTAACCAAAGGATCTGTGTCTTCCTACAATCAAGGGTTCATTTCCGTTAAACCCAGTTATTTTTCGGCTAAAATGAATTTACACAGTTCACGAAACCAATACGATTTTCACTATTACCTAAAGAGCATCTATGTAAGAGATGATGTGGTTTGTAACAGTTTCATAGGCAGAGTTGAACTAGATATGGTGCCTATGGGTAGGAGACACAGTTCTTATTTTCTGGGCATGCTCATGTTGCTTGCTGTATTGCAAAGCTGGAAAGAAGAGCATGCATCTTGCGTTAAAACAGAGAGTGTTTCATGGATGAGAACACTCTTCTGAATTTCCCTTCAGAAATGGAGTTAAACTCCATGCTCTGTGTCGTCCTAAAAGCAAGAGTTCATTTCCGATGAACCCAGTTATTTTTCGGCTAAAATGAATTTACACAGTTCACGAAACCAACAAGATTTACACTATTAACTAAAGAGCATCTATGTAACAGATGGTGTGGTTGGAATCAGTTTCATAAGCAGAATTGAACTTGATAAGGTCCGTATGAGTAGGAAACACAGTTCTTTTTTTCTGGGCAGGCTCATGTTCCTTGCTGTATTGCAGACGCTGGAAAGAAGAGCATGCTTCTTCCGTTAAAACAAAGTGTCTTTCATGGATGAGAACACTGGTCTGAATTTCCCTTCAGAAACTGAGTTTAACCAAAGTATTTGTGTCTTCCTACAAGCAAGCGTTCATTTCTGGTAAAGGCAGTGAATTTTCGGCTCAAATGAATTTACACAGTTCACAAACACAACACGTTTTTCACTATTAACTAAAGAACACCTATATAAGGGATGCTGTGGTTTGTATTAGTTGCATAAGCAGAGTTGAACTAGATATTGGCTGTATGAGTAGGAAACACAGTTCTTTTTTTCTGGCCATGCTCATGTTTCTTGGTGAATTGCAGATGCTGGAAAGAAGAGCATGCTTCTTGTATTAAAACAGACTTTGTTTCATTGATGAGAACACTTTTCTGAATTTCTGTTCAGAAATGGAATTAAACTCCATGCTCCGTGTCAACTTACAAGCTAGAGTGCATTTCCGGGAAACCCAGTTATTTTTCGCCTCAAAAGTTTTTTTACAGTTCATGAAAGCAACACGATTTACACTATTAACTAAGGTGCATCTATGTAACATATAATGTGTTGTGTATCAGTTTCATAAGCAGAGTTGACCTAGATATGGTCCGTATGAGTAGGAAACACAGTTCTTTTTTTCTGTGCATGTTCATGTTCCTTGCTGTATTACAGACTCTGAAAAGAAGAGCATGCTTCTTCCGTTAAATCGTAGTGTGTTTCATGGATGAGAACACTGGTCTGAATTTCCCTTCAGAAACTGAGTTCAACCAAAGGCTCTGTGTCTTCCTACAAGCAAGAGTTCATTTCCGGTAAACCCTGTTATTTTTTGGCTAAAATGAATTTACACAGTTCACGAAACCAATACGATTTTCACTATTACCTAAAGAGCATCTATGTAAGAGATGATGTGTTTTGTATCAGTTTCATAAGCAGACTAAAACTAGATATGGTCCGTATGAGTAGGAAACACAGCTCTTTTTTTCTGGGCATGCTCATGTTTCTTGATGTATTGCAGATGCTGGAAAGAAGAGCATGCTTCTTGCATTAAAACAGACTGTGTTTCATTAATGAGAACACTTTTCTGAATTTCCTTTTGGAATCGGAGTTTAACGCCATGCTCTGTGTCTTCCTACAAGCAAGAGTTCATTTCCCGTAAACCCAGTTATTTTACGGTCAAATGAATTTACACAGTTCACAAAACCAATACGATTTTCACTATTAACTAAAGAGCATCTATGTAAGAGATGATGTGGTTTGTATCAGTTTCATAAGCAGAGTGAAACTAGATATGGTCCGCATGAGTAGGAATCGCAGTTCTTTTTCTCTGGGCATGCTCATGTTCCTTGCTGTATTCCAGACGCTGGAAAGAAGATCATGCTATTTGCGTTAAAACGGAGTGTGTTTCATGGATGAGGACACTGGTCTGAATTTCCCTTCAGAAACTGAGTTTAACCAACGGATCTGTGTCTTCCTACAAGCAAGAGTTCATTTCCGGTAAACCCAGTTATTTTTCAGATAAAATGAATTTACACAATTCACGAAACCAATACGATTTTCACTATTACCTATAAAGCATCTATGTAAGTGATTATGTGGTTTGTATCTGTTTCATAAGCAGAGTTGAACTAGATATGGTCCGTTTGAGTAGGAAACACAGTTCTTTTTTTCTGTGCATACTCTTGTTCCTTGCTCTATTGCAGACACTGGAAAGAAGAGCATGCTTCTTCCGTTAAAAAGAAGTGTGTTTCATGGATGAGAACACTGGTTTGAATTTCCCTTCAGAAACTGAGTTTAACCAACGGATCTGTGTCTCCCTACAAGCAAGAGTTCATTTCCACTAAACCCAGTTATTTTACGGTCAAATGAATTTACACAGTTCACGAAACCAATACGATTTTCACTATTAACTAAAGAGCATCTATGTAAGAGATTATGTGGTTTGTATCTGTTTCATAAGCAGAGTTGAACTAGATATGGTCCGTTTGAACAGGAAACACAGTTCTTTTTTTCTGGGCATGCTCTTGTTCCTTGCTGTAATGCAGACGCTGGAAAGAAGAGCATGCTTCTTCCGTTCAAATGGAGTTTGTTTCATGGATGAGAACACTGGTCTATATTTCCCTTCAGAAACTGAGTTTAACCAAAGGATCTGTGTCGCCCTACATGCAAGAGTTCATTTCCAGTAAACCCAGTTATTTTTCGGTCAAATGAATTTACACATTTCACAAACCCAACAAGTTTATCACTATTAACTAAAGAGCATCTGTGTAAGAGATGATGTGGTTTGTATCAGTTTCATAAGCAGAGTGGAACTAGATATGGTCCGTATGAATAGGAATCGCAGTTCTTTTTTTCTGGACATTCTCATGTTCCTTGCAGTATTGCAGACGCTGGAAAGAAGAGCATGCTATTTGCTTTAAAAGGGAGTGTGTTTCATGGATGAGAACACTCTTCTGAATTTCCGTTCATAAATGGAGTTAAACTCCATGCTCTGTGTCGTCCTAGAAGCAAGAGTTCATTTCCGGTAAACCCAGTTATTATTTGTTCAAATATATTTACACAGTTCACGAAACCTATACGATTTTTACTATTAACTAAAGAGAATCTAAGTAAGAGATGATGTGGTTTGTATCAGTTTCATAGGCAGAGTTGAACTAGATATGGTCCGTATGGGTAGGAGACAAAGTTCTTTTGTTCTGGGCATGCTAATGATGCTTGCTGTATTGCAAAGCTGGAAAGAAGAGCATGCATGTTGCGTTAAAACAGAGAGTGTTTCATGGATGAGAACACAGGTCTGAATTATCCTTCAGAAATCGGGTTAAACCAAATGCTCTGTGTTTTCGGACAAGACCGAGTTCATTTCCGGTAAACCCAGTTAATTTTTCGGCTCAAATGATTTTACACAGTTCACGAAACCAATACGATTTTCACTATTAACTTAAGAGCATCTATGTAAGAGATGATGTGGTTTGTATCAGTTTGATAAGCAGTGTTGAACTAGATATGGTCCATATGAGTAGGAAACACAGTTCTTTTTTTCTGGACTTTCTCATGTTCCTTGCTGTATTGCAGACACTGGAAAGAAGAGCATGCTATTTCCGTTAAAACAGACTATGTTTCATGGATGAGAACACTCTTCTGAATTTCCCTTCAGAAACTGAGTTAAACCAAAGGCTCTGTGTCTTCCTACAAGCAAGAGTTCATTTCCCGAAAACCCAGTTATTTTTCAGCTAAAATGAATTTACACAGTTCACGAAACCAATACGATTTTCACTATTACCTAATGAGCATCTATGTAAGAGATGTTGTGTTTTTTGTCAGTTTCATAAGCAGACTTGAACTACATATGGTCCGTATGAGTAGGAAACTCAGTTCATTTTTTCTGGCCATGCTCATGTTTCTTGCTGTATTGCAGACACTGGAAAGAAGAGCATGCTATTTCCGTTAAAAGAGACTGTGTTTCATTGATGAGAACACTTTTCTGAATTTCCTTTTAGAATCGGATTTTAACGCCATGCTCTGTGTCTTCCTACAAACAACTGTTCATTTCCAGTAAACCCAGTTATTTTTCGGCTCAAATGATTTTACACAATTCACGAAACCAATACGATTTTCATTATTACCTTAAGAGCATCAATGTAAGAGATGATGTGGTTTTTATCAGTTTCATAAGCAGTGTGGAACTAGATATGGTCCTTATGAGTAGGAAACACAGTTCCTTTTTTCTGGACATTCTCATGTTCCTTGCTGTATTGCAGACACTTGAAAGAAGAGCATGCTATTTCCGTTAAAAGAGACTGTGTTTCATGGATGAGAACACTCTTCTGAATTTCCCTTCAGAAATGGAGTTAAACTCCATGCTCTGTGTCGTCCTACAAGCAAGAGTTCATTTCCGTTGAACCCAGTTATTTTTCTGCTAAAATGAATTTACACAGTTCACGAAACCAACACGATTTACACTATTAACTAAAGAGCATCTATGTAACCGATAATGTGTTTTGTATCAGTTTCATAAGCAGAGTTGACCTAGATATGGTCCGTATGAGTAGGAAACACAGTTCTTTTTTTCTGTGCATGCTCATGTTCCTTGCTGTATTACAGACCCTGAAAAGAAGTGCATGCTTCTTCCGTTAAAATGTAGTGTGTTTCATGGATGAGGACACTGGTCTGAATTTCCCTTCTGAAACTGAGTTTAACCAAAGGCTCTGTGTCTTCCTACAAGCAAGAGTTCATTTCCGGTAAACCCAGTTATTTTTCGGATAAAATGAATTTACACAGTTCATGAAACCAATATGATTTTCACTATTACCTAAAGAGCATCTATGTAAGAGATGATGTGGTTTGTGTCAGTTTCATAAGCAGAGTTGAACTAGATATGGTCCGTATGAGTAGGAAACACAGTTCTTTTTTTCTGGGCATGCTCTTGTTCCTTGCTGTATTGCAAAGCTGGAAAGAAGAGCATGCATCTTGCGTTAACACAGAGAGTGTTTCATGGATGAGAACACAGGCCTGAATTTCCCTTCAGAAATGGAGTTAAACCAAATGCTCTGTGTTTTCGGACAAGACCGAGTTCATTTCCGGTAAACACAGTTAATTTTTCGGCTCAAATGATTTTACACAGTTCACAAAACCAATACGATTTTCACTATTAACTTAAGAGCATCTATGTAAGAGATGATGTGGTTTGTATCAGTTTGATAAGCAGTGTTGAACTAGATATGGTCCATATGAGTAGGAAACACAGTTCTTTTTTTCTGGACTTTCTCATGTTCCTTGCTGTATTGCAGACACTGGAAAGAAGAGCATGCTATTTCCGTTAAAACAGACTATGTTTCATGGATGAGAACACTCTTCTGAATTTCCCTTCAGAAACTGAGTTTAACCAAAGGCTCTGTGTCTTCCTACAAGCAAGAGTTCATTTCCGGTAAACCCAGTTATTTTTCTGCTAAAATGAATTTACACAGTTCACGAAACCAATACGATTTTCACTATTACCTAAAGAGCATCTCTGTAAGAGATGATGTGTTTTGTATCAGTTTCATAAGCAGACTTGAATTAGATATGGTCCGTGTGAGTAGGAAACTCAGTTCATTTTTTCTGGCCATGCTCATGTTTCTTGCTCTATTGCAGACACTGGAAAGAAGAGCATGCTATTTCCGTTAAAAGAGACTGTGTTTCATTGATGAGAACACTTTTCTGAATTTCCTTTTAGAATCGGATTTTAATGCCATGCTCTGTGTCTTCCTACAAACAACTGTTCATTTCCGGTAAACCCAGTTATTTTTCGGCTCAAATGATTTTACACAGTTCACGAAACCAATACGATTTTCATTATTACCTTAAGAGCATCAATGTAAGAGATGATGTAGTTTTTATCAGTTTCATAAGCAGTGTGGAACTAGATATGGTCCTTATGAGTAGGAAACACAGTTCTTTTTTTCTGGACATTCTCATGTTCCTTGCTGTATTGCAGACACTGGAAAGAAGAGCATGCTATTTCCGTTAAAAGAGACTGTGTTTCATGGATGAGCACACTCTTCTCAATTTCCCTTCAGAAATGGAGTTAAACTCCATGCTCTGTGTCGTCCTACATGCAAGAGTTCATTTCCGTTGAACCCAGTTATTTTTCTGCTAAAATGAATTTACACAGTTCATGAAACCAACACGATTTACACTATTAACTAAAGAGCATCTATGTAACCGATCATGTGTTTTGTATCAGTTTCATAAGCAGAGTTGACCTAGATATGGTCCGTATGAGTAGGAAACACAGTTCTTTTTTTCTGTGCATGCTCATGTTCCTTGCTGTATTACAGACTCTGAAAAGAAGTGCATGCTTCTTCCGTTAAAATGCAGTGTGTTTCATGGATGAGGACACTGGTCTGAATTTCCCTTCAGAAACTGAGTTTAACCAAAGGCTCTGTGTCTTCCTACAAGCAAGAGTTCATTTCCGGTAAACCCACTTATTTTTCGGATAAAATGAATTTACACAGTTCACGAAACCAATACGATTTTCACTATTACCTAAAGAGCATCTATGTAAGAGATGATGTGGTTTGTGTCAGTTTCATAAGCAGAGTTGAACTAGATATGGTCCGTATGAGTAGGAAACACAGTTCTTTTTTTCTGGGCATGCTCTTGTTCCTTGCTGTATTGCAAAGCTGGAAAGAAGAGCATGCATCTTGCGTTAACACAGAGAGTGTTTCATGGATGAGAACACAGGCCTGAATTTCCCTTCAGAAATGGAGTTAAACCAAATGCTCTGTGTCTTCCGACAAGACAGGGTTCATTTCCGGTAAACCCAGTTATTTTTCGGCTCAATTGAATTTACACAGTTCACGAAACCAATACGGTTTTCACTATTAACTAACGAGGATCTATGAAAGATATGCTGTGGTTTGTATCATTTTCATAAGCAGAGTTGAACGAGATATGGTCTGTATGAGTAGGAAACACAGTTCTCTTTTTCTGGCCATGCTCATGTTTCTTGCTGTATTGCAGACGCTGGAAAGAAGAGCATGCTATTTTCGTTAAAAGGGAGTGTGTTTCATGGATGAGAACACTCTTCTTAATTTCCATTCAGAAATGTAATTAAACTCCATGCTCTGTGTCATCCTACAAGCAAGAGTTCATTTCCGGGAAACCCAGATATTTTTCGGCTCAATGAATTTTAACAGTTCATGAAAGCAACACGATTTACACTATTAACTAAAGAGCATCTATGTAACAGATAATGTGTTTTGTATCAGTTTCATAAGCAGAGTTGACCTAGATATGGTCCGTATGAGTAGGAAACACAGTTCTTTTTTTCTGTGCATGCTCATGTTCCTTGCTGTATTGCAGACTCTGAAAAGAAGAGCATGCTTCTTCCGTTGAAAGGTAGTGTGTTTCATGGATGAGAACACTGGTCTGAATTTCCCTTCAGAAACTGAGTTTAACCAAAGGCTCTGTGTCTTCCTACAAGCAAGAGTTCATTTCCGGTAAACCCAGTTATTTTTCGGCTAAAATGAATTAAACCGTTCACGAAACCAATAAGATTTTCACTATTACCTAAAGAGCATCTATGTAAGAGATGATGTCGTTTGTATCAGTTTCTTAAGCAGAGTTGAACTAGATATGGTCCGTATGAATAGGAATTGCAGTTCTTTTTTTCTGGACATTCTCATGTTCCTTGCAGTATTGCAGACGCTAGAAAGAAGAGCATGCTATTTGCTTTAAAAGGGAGTGTGTTTCATGGATGAGAACACTCTTCTGAATTTCCGTTCAGAAATGGAGTTAAACTCCATGCTCTGTGTCGTCCTAGAAGCAAGAGTTCATTTCCGGTAAACCCAGGTATTATTTGTTCAAATATATTTACACAGTTCACGAGACCTATACGATTTTCACTATTAACTAAAGAGCATCTAAGTAAGAGATGATGTGGTTTGTATCAGTTTCATAGGCAGAATTGAACTAGATATGGTCCGTATGGGTAGGAGACACAGTTCTTTTGTTCTGGGCATGGTCATGATGCTTGCTGTATTGCAAAGCTAGAAAGAAGAGCATGCATGTTGCGTTAAAACAGAGAGTGTTTCATGGATGAGAACACAGGTCTGAATTTTCCTTCAGAAATCGGGTTAAACCAAATGCTCTGTGTTTTCGGACAAGACCGAGTTCATTTCCGGTAAACACAGTTAATTTTTCGGCTCAAATGATTTTACACAGTTCACGAAACCAATACGATTTTCACTATTAACTTAAGAGCATCTATGTAAGAGATGATGTGGTTTGTATCAGTTTGATAAGCAGTGTTGAACTAGATATGGTCCATATGAGTAGGAAACACAGTTCTTTTTTTCTGGACTTTCTCATGTTCCTTGCTGTATTGCAGACACTGGAAAGAAGAGCATGCTATTTCCGTTAAAACAGACTATGTTTCATGGATGAGAACACTCTTCTGAATTTCCCTTCAGAAACTGAGTTTAACCAAAGGCTCTGTGTCTTCCTACAAGCAAGAGTTCATTTCCGGTAAACCCAGTTATTTTTCAGCTAAAATGAATTTACACAGTTCACGAAACCAATACGATTTTCACTATTACCTAAAGAGCATCTATGTAAGAGATGATGTGTTTTGTATCAGTTTCATAAGCAGACTTGAATTAGATATGGTCCGTATGAGTAGGAAACTCAGTTCATTTTTTCTGGCCATGCTCATGTTTCTTGCTCTATTGCAGACACTGGAAAGAAGAGCATGCTATTTCCGTTAAAAGAGACTGTGTTTCATTGATGAGAACACTTTTCTGAATTTCCTTTTAGAATCGGATTTTAACGCCATGTTCTCTGTCTTCCTACAAACAACTGCCCATTTCAGGTAAACCCAGTTATTTTTCAGCTAAAATGAATTTACACAGTTCACGAAACCAATACGATTTTCATTATTACCTTAAGAGCATCAATGTAAGAGATGATGTGGTTTTTATCAGTTTCATAAGCAGTGTGGAACTAGATATGGTCCTTATGAGTAGGAAACACAGTTCTTTTTTTCTGGACATTCTCATGTTCCTTGCTGTATTGCAGACACTGGAAAGAAGAGCATGCTATTTCTGTTAAAAGAGACTGTGTTTCATGGATGAGAACACTCTTCTGAATTTCCCTTCAGAAATGGAGTTAAACTCCATGCTCTGTGTCGTCCTACAAGCAAGAGTTCATTTACGTTGAACCCAGTTATTTTTCTGCTAAAATGAATTTACACAGTTCACGAAACCAACACGATTTACACTATTAACTAAAGAATATCTATGTAACCGATAATGTGTTTTGTATCAGTTTCATGAGCAGAGTTGAACTAGATATGGTCCGTATGAGTGGGAAACACAGTTCTTTTTGTCTGTGCATGCTCATGTTCCTTGCTGTATTGCAGACACTGAAAAGAAGAGCATGTGCTCCGTTAAAATGGAGTGTGTTTCATGGATGAGAACACTGGTCTGAATTTCCCTTCAGACACTGAGTTTAACCAAAGGATCTGTGTCTTCCTACAATCAAGGGTTCATTTCCGTTAAACCCAGTTATTTTTCGGCTAAAATGAATTTACACAGTTCACGAAACCAATACGATTTTCACTATTACCTAAAGAGCATCTATGTAAGAGATCATGTGGTTTGTAACAGTTTCATAGGCAGAGTTGAACTAGATATGGTGCCTATGGGTAGGAGACACAGTTCTTATTTTCTGGGCATGCTCATGTTGCTTGCTGTATTGCAAAGCTGGAAAGAAGAGCATGCATCTTGCGTTAAAACAGAGCGTGTTTCATGGATGAGAACACTCTTCTGAATTTCCCTTCAGAAATGGAGTTAAACTCCATGCTCTGTGTCGTCCTAAAAGCAAGAGTTCATTTCCGGAAAACCCAGTTATTTTTCGGCTAAAATGAATTTACACAGTTCACGAAACCAACAAGATTTACACTATTAACTAAAGAGCATCTATGTAACAGATGATGTGGTTGGAATCAGTTTCATAAGCAGAATTGAACTTGATAAGGTCCGTATGAGTAGGAAACACAGTTCTTTTTTTCTGGGCAGGCTCATGTTCCTTGCTGTATTGCAGACGCTGGAAAGAAGAGCATGCTTCTTCCGTTAAAACAAAGTGTCTTTCATGGATGAGAACACTGGTCTGAATTTCCCTTCAGAAACTGAGTTTAACCAAAGTATTTGTGTCTTCCTACAAGCAAGCTTTCATTTCTGGTAAAGGCAGTGAATTTTCGGCTCAAATGAATTTACACAGTTCACAAACACAACACGTTTTTCACTATTAACTAAAGAACACCTATATAAGGGATGCTGTGGTTTGTATTAGTTGCATAAGCAGAGTTGAACTAGATATGGTCCGTATGAGTAGGAAACACAGTTCTTTTTTTCTGGGCATGCTCTTGATCCATGCTGTATTGCAAAGCTGGAAAGAAGAGCATGCATCTTTCGTTAACAAAGAGAGTGTTTCATGGATGAGAACACAGGCCTGAATTTCCCTTCAAAATGGAGTTAAACCAAATGCTCTGTGTCTTCCGACAAGACAGAGTTCATTTCTGGTAAACCCAGTTATTTTTCGGCTCAATTGAATTTACACAGTTCACGAAACCAATTCGGTTTTCACTATTAACTAACGAGGATCTATGAAAGATATGCTGTGGTTTGTATCATTTTCATAAGCAGAGTTGAACGAGATATGGTCTGTATGAGTAGGAAACACAGTTCTCTTTTTCTGGCCATGCTCATGTTTCTTGCTGTATTGCAGACGCTGGAAAGAAGAGCATGCTATTTTCGTTAAAAGGGAGTGTGTTTCATGGATGAGAACACTCTTCTTAATTTCCATTCAGAAATGTAATTAAACTCCATGCTCTGTGTCATCCTACAAGCAAGAGTTCATTTCCGGGAAACCCAGATATTTTTCGGCTCAATGAATTTTAACAGTTCATGAAAGCAACACGATTTACACTATTAACTAAAGAGCATCTATGTAACAGATAATGTGTTTTGTATCAGTTTCATAAGCAGAGTTGACCTAGATATGGTCCGTATGAGTAGGAAACACAGTTCTTTTTTTCTGTGCATGCTCATGTTCCTTGCTGTATTGCAGACTCTGAAAAGAAGAGCATGCTTCTTCCGTTGAAAGGTAGTGTGTTTCATGGATGAGAACACTGGTCTGAATTTCCCTTCAGAAACTGAGTTTAACCAAAGGCTCTGTGTCTTCCTACAAGCAAGAGTTCATTTCCGGTAAACCCAGTTATTTTTCGGCTAAAATGAATTAAACCGTTCACGAAACCAATAAGATTTTCACTATTACCTAAAGAGCATCTATGTAAGAGATGATGTCGTTTGTATCAGTTTCTTAAGCAGAGTTGAACTAGATATGGTCCGTATGAATAGGAATTGCAGTTCTTTTTTTCTGGACATTCTCATGTTCCTTGCAGTATTGCAGACGCTAGAAAGAAGAGCATGCTATTTGCTTTAAAAGGGAGTGTGTTTCATGGATGAGAACACTCTTCTGAATTTCCGTTCAGAAATGGAGTTAAACTCCATGCTCTGTGTCGTCCTAGAAGCAAGAGTTCATTTCCGGTAAACCCAGGTATTATTTGTTCAAATATATTTACACAGTTCACGAGACCTATACGATTTTCACTATTAACTAAAGAGCATCTAAGTAAGAGATGATGTGGTTTGTATCAGTTTCATAGGCAGAATTGAACTAGATATGGTCCGTATGGGTAGGAGACACAGTTCTTTTGTTCTGGGCATGGTCATGATGCTTGCTGTATTGCAAAGCTAGAAAGAAGAGCATGCATGTTGCGTTAAAACAGAGAGTGTTTCATGGATGAGAACACAGGTCTGAATTTTCCTTCAGAAATCGGGTTAAACCAAATGCTCTGTGTTTTCGGACAAGACCGAGTTCATTTCCGGTAAACACAGTTAATTTTTCGGCTCAAATGATTTTACACAGTTCACGAAACCAATACGATTTTCACTATTAACTTAAGAGCATCTATGTAAGAGATGATGTGGTTTGTATCAGTTTGATAAGCAGTGTTGAACTAGATATGGTCCATATGAGTAGGAAACACAGTTCTTTTTTTCTGGACTTTCTCATGTTCCTTGCTGTATTGCAGACACTGGAAAGAAGAGCATGCTATTTCCGTTAAAACAGACTATGTTTCATGGATGAGAACACTCTTCTGAATTTCCCTTCAGAAACTGAGTTTAACCAAAGGCTCTGTGTCTTCCTACAAGCAAGAGTTCATTTCCGGTAAACCCAGTTATTTTTCAGCTAAAATGAATTTACACAGTTCACGAAACCAATACGATTTTCACTATTACCTAAAGAGCATCTATGTAAGAGATGATGTGTTTTGTATCAGTTTCATAAGCAGACTTGAATTAGATATGGTCCGTATGAGTAGGAAACTCAGTTCATTTTTTCTGGCCATGCTCATGTTTCTTGCTCTATTGCAGACACTGGAAAGAAGAGCATGCTATTTCCGTTAAAAGAGACTGTGTTTCATTGATGAGAACACTTTTCTGAATTTCCTTTTAGAATCGGATTTTAACGCCATGTTCTCTGTCTTCCTACAAACAACTGCCCATTTCAGGTAAACCCAGTTATTTTTCAGCTAAAATGAATTTACACAGTTCACGAAACCAATACGATTTTCATTATTACCTTAAGAGCATCAATGTAAGAGATGATGTGGTTTTTATCAGTTTCATAAGCAGTGTGGAACTAGATATGGTCCTTATGAGTAGGAAACACAGTTCTTTTTTTCTGGACATTCTCATGTTCCTTGCTGTATTGCAGACACTGGAAAGAAGAGCATGCTATTTCTGTTAAAAGAGACTGTGTTTCATGGATGAGAACACTCTTCTGAATTTCCCTTCAGAAATGGAGTTAAACTCCATGCTCTGTGTCGTCCTACAAGCAAGAGTTCATTTACGTTGAACCCAGTTATTTTTCTGCTAAAATGAATTTACACAGTTCACGAAACCAACACGATTTACACTATTAACTAAAGAATATCTATGTAACCGATAATGTGTTTTGTATCAGTTTCATGAGCAGAGTTGAACTAGATATGGTCCGTATGAGTGGGAAACACAGTTCTTTTTGTCTGTGCATGCTCATGTTCCTTGCTGTATTGCAGACACTGAAAAGAAGAGCATGTGCTCCGTTAAAATGGAGTGTGTTTCATGGATGAGAACACTGGTCTGAATTTCCCTTCAGACACTGAGTTTAACCAAAGGATCTGTGTCTTCCTACAATCAAGGGTTCATTTCCGTTAAACCCAGTTATTTTTCGGCTAAAATGAATTTACACAGTTCACGAAACCAATACGATTTTCACTATTACCTAAAGAGCATCTATGTAAGAGATCATGTGGTTTGTAACAGTTTCATAGGCAGAGTTGAACTAGATATGGTGCCTATGGGTAGGAGACACAGTTCTTATTTTCTGGGCATGCTCATGTTGCTTGCTGTATTGCAAAGCTGGAAAGAAGAGCATGCATCTTGCGTTAAAACAGAGCGTGTTTCATGGATGAGAACACTCTTCTGAATTTCCCTTCAGAAATGGAGTTAAACTCCATGCTCTGTGTCGTCCTAAAAGCAAGAGTTCATTTCCGGAAAACCCAGTTATTTTTCGGCTAAAATGAATTTACACAGTTCACGAAACCAACAAGATTTACACTATTAACTAAAGAGCATCTATGTAACAGATGATGTGGTTGGAATCAGTTTCATAAGCAGAATTGAACTTGATAAGGTCCGTATGAGTAGGAAACACAGTTCTTTTTTTCTGGGCAGGCTCATGTTCCTTGCTGTATTGCAGACGCTGGAAAGAAGAGCATGCTTCTTCCGTTAAAACAAAGTGTCTTTCATGGATGAGAACACTGGTCTGAATTTCCCTTCAGAAACTGAGTTTAACCAAAGTATTTGTGTCTTCCTACAAGCAAGCTTTCATTTCTGGTAAAGGCAGTGAATTTTCGGCTCAAATGAATTTACACAGTTCACAAACACAACACGTTTTTCACTATTAACTAAAGAACACCTATATAAGGGATGCTGTGGTTTGTATTAGTTGCATAAGCAGAGTTGAACTAGATATGGTCCGTATGAGTAGGAAACACAGTTCTTTTTTTCTGGGCATGCTCTTGATCCATGCTGTATTGCAAAGCTGGAAAGAAGAGCATGCATCTTTCGTTAACAAAGAGAGTGTTTCATGGATGAGAACACAGGCCTGAATTTCCCTTCAAAATGGAGTTAAACCAAATGCTCTGTGTCTTCCGACAAGACAGAGTTCATTTCTGGTAAACCCAGTTATTTTTCGGCTCAATTGAATTTACACAGTTCACGAAACCAATTCGGTTTTCACTATTAACTAAAGAGGATCTATGAAAGATATGCTGTGGTTTGTATCATTTTCATAAGCAGAGTTGAACGAGATATGGTCTGTATGAGTAGGAAACACAGTTCTCTTTTTCTGGCCATGCTCATGTTTCTTGCTGTATTGCAGACGCTGGAAAGAAGAGCATTCTATTTTCGTTAAAAGGGAGTGTGTTTCATGGATGAGAACACTCTTCTTAATTTCCATTCAGAAATGTAATTAAACTCCATGCTCTGTGTCATCCTACAAGCAAGAGTTCATTTCCGGGAAACCCAGATATTTTTCGGCTCAATGAATTTTAACAGTTCATGAAAGCAACACGATTTACACTATTAACTAAAGAGCATCTATGTAACAGATAATGTGTTTTGTATCAGTTTCATAAGCAGAGTTGACCTAGATATGGTCCGTATGAGTAGGAAACACAGTTCTTTTTTTCTGTGCATGCTCATGTTCCTTGCTGTATTGCAGACTCTGAAAAGAAGAGCATGCTTCTTCCGTTAAAAGGTAGTGTGTTTCATGGATGAGAACACTGGTCTGAATTTCCCTTCAGAAACTGAGTTTAACCAAAGGCTCTGTGTCTTCCTACAAGCAAGAGTTTATTTCCGGTAAACCCAGTTATTTTTCGGCTAAAATGAATTAAACAGTTCACGAAACCAATAAGATTTTCACTATTACCTAAAGAGCATCTATGTAAGAGATTATGTGTTTTGTATCATTTTCATAAGCAGACTTGAACTAGATATTGTCCGTATGAGTAGGAAACACAGTTCTTTTTTTCTGGCCGTGCTCATGTTTCTTGCTGTATTCCAGATGCTGAAAAGAAGAGCATGCTTCTTGCATTAAAACAGACTGTGTTTCATTGATGAAAACACTGGTCTGAATTTCCCTTCAGAAACTGAGTTTAACCAAAGGATCTGTGTCTTCCTACAAGCAAGAGTTCATTTCCGGTAAACCCAGTTATTTTTCGGCTCAAATGAATTTACACAGTTCACGAAACCAATACGATTTTCACTATTGACTAAAGAGCATCTCTGTAAGAGATGATGTGGTTTGTATCAGTATCATCAGCAGAGTGGAACTAGATATGGTCCGTATGAATAGGAAACAAGGTTCTTTTCCTCTGGGCATGCTCATGTTCCTTGCTGTATTGCAGACGCTGGAAAGAAGATCATGCTATTTGCGTTAAAAGGGAGTGTGTTTCATGGATGAGAACACTGGTCTTAATTTCCCTTCAGAAACTGAGTTTAACCAACGGATCTGTTTCTCCCTACAAGCAAGAGTTCATTTCCAGTAAACCCAATTATTTTTCGGTCAAATGAATTTACACAGTTAATGAAACCAATACGATTTTCACTATTAACTAAAGAGCATCTATGTAAGAGATGATGTGGTTTGTATCAGTTTCATAAGCAGAGTTGAACTAGATATGGTACGTATGAGTAGGAATCACAGTTCTTTTTTTCTGGACATTCTCATGTTCCTTGCTGTATTGCAGACGCTGGAAAGAAGAGCATGCTATTTGCGTTAAAAGGGAGTGTGTTTCATGGATGAGAACACTCTTCTGAATTTCCTTTCGGAAATGGAATTAAACTCCATGCTCTGTGTCGTCCTAAAAGCAAGAGTTCATTTCCTGTAAACCCAGGTAATTTTCGGCTCAAATGAATTTCCACAGTTCATGAAAGCAACACAATTTACACTATTAACTAAAGAGCATCTATGTAACAGATAATGTGTTTTGTACCAGTTTCATAAGGAGATTTGAACTAGATATGGTCCCTATGAGTAGGAAACACAGTTCTTTTTTTCTGTGCATGCTCATATTCCTTGCTGTATTACAGACTCTGAAAAGAAGAGCATGCTTCTTCCGTTAAACGTAGTGTGTTTCATGGATGAGAACACTGGTCTGAATTTCCCTTCAGAAACTGACTTTAAACAAAGGATCTGTGTCTCCCTACAAGCAAGAGTTCATTTCCAGTAAACGCAGTTATTTTTCGGACAAATGAATTTACACAGTTCACGAAACCAATACTATTTTCACTATTAACTAAAGAGCATATATGTAAGAGATAATGTGGTTTGTATCAGTTTCATAAGCAGAGTTGAACTAGATATGGTCCGTATGAGTAGGAAACCCAGTTCTTTTTTTCTGGACATTCTCATGTTCCTTGCTGTATTGCAGACACTGGAAAGAAGAGCATGCTATTTGCGTTAAAAGGGAGTGTGTTTCATGAATGAGAACACTCTTCTGAATTTCCGTTCAGAAATGGAATTAAACTCCATGCTCTGTGTCATCCTACAAGCAAGAGTTCATTTCCGGGAAACCCAGTTATTTTTCGGCTCAAATGAATTTACACAGTTCACGAAACCAATACGATTTTCACTATTGACTAAAGAGCATCTCTGTAAGAGATGATGTGGTTTGTATCAGTTTCATAAGCAGAGTGGAACTACATATGGTCCGTATGAGTAGGAAACACAGTTCGTTTCCTCTAGGCATGCTCATGTTCCTTGCTGTATTGCAGACGCTGGAAAGAAGAGCATGCTATTTGCGCTAAAACAGAGAGTGTTTCATGGATGAGAACACAGGTCTGAATTTCCCTTCAGAAATGGAGTTAAACCAAATGCTCTGTGTCTTCCGACAAGACAGAGTTCATTTCCGGTAAACCCAGTTATTTTTCGGCTCAAATGATTTTACAAAGTTCACGAAACCAATACGATTTTCACTATTAACTAAAGAGCATCTATGTAAGAGATGATGTGGTTTGTATCAGTTTCATAAGCAGTGTTGAACTAGATATGGTCCATATGAGTAGGAAACATAGTTCTTTTTTTCTGGACATTCTCATGTTCCTTGATATATTGCAGACGCTGGAAAGAAGAGCTTGCTATTTCCGTTAAAACAGACTGTGTTTCATGGATGAGAACACTCTTCTGAATTCCCCGTCAGAAATGGAGTTAAACTCCATGCTCTGTGTCGTCCTACAAGCAAGAGTTCATTTCTGGTGACCCAGTTATTTTTCGGCTAAAATGAATTTACACAGTTCACGAAACCAACAAGATTTACACTATTAACTAAAGAGCATCTATGTAACAGATGATGTGATTTGAATGAGTTTCATAAGCAGAATTGAACTTGATGTGGTCCGTATGATTAGGAAACACAGTTCTTTTTTTCTGGGCATGCTCATGTTCCTTGATGTATTGCAGACGCTGAAAAGAAGAGCATGCTTCTTCCGTTAAAACAGAGTGTCTTTCATGGATGAGAACACTGGTCTGAATTTCCCTTCAGAAACTGAGTTTAACCACAGGATTTGTGTCTTCCTACAAGCAAGAGTTCATATCCTGTAAACCAAGTTTTTTTCGGCTAAAATGAATTTACACAGTTCAGGAAACCAATAAGATTTTCACTATTAACTAATGAGCATCTATGTAAGAGATGATGTGGTTTGTATCAGTTTCATAAGCAGAGTTAAACTGGATATGGTCCGTATGTGTAGGAAACACAGTTCTTTTATTCTGGACATTCTCATGTTCCTTGCTGTATTGTAGACGCTGGATAGAAGAGCATGCTATTTCCGTTAAAACAGACTGTGTTTCATGGATGAGAACACTCTTCTGAATTTTCCTTCAGAAATGGAGCTAAATTCTATGCTCTGTGTCGTCCTACAAGCAAGAGTTCATTTCAGGTGAACCCAGTTATTTTTCGGCTCAAATGAATTTACACAGTTCACGAAACCAATACAATTTTCACTACTAACTAAAGAGCATCTAAGTAAGAAATGATGTTGTTTTTTTCAGTTTCATAAGCAGTGTTGAACTAGATATGGTCCATATGAGTAGGAGACACAATTCTTTTTTTCAGGGCATGCTCATGTTCCTTGCTGTATTGCAAAGCTGGAAAGAAGAGCATGCATCTTGCCTTAAAACAGAGAGTGTTTCATGGATGAGAACACAGGTCTGAATTTCCCTTCAGAAATGGAGTTAAACCAAATGCTATGTGTCTTCCGACAAGACAGAGTTCATTTCCGGTAAACCCAGGTATTTTTCGGCTCAAATGATTTTACAAAGTTCACGAAACCAATACGATTTTCACTATTAACTTAAGAGCATCTATGTAAGAGATGATGTGGTTTGTATCAGTTTCATAAGCTGTGTTGAACTAGATATGGTCCGTATGAGTAGGAAAAACAGTTGTTTTTTCTGGACATTCTCATGTTCCTTGCTGTATTGCAGATGCTGGAAAGAAGAGCATGCTATTTCCGTTAAAAAAGACTGTGTTTCATGTATGAGAACACTCTTCTGAATTTCCCTTCAGAAATGGAGTTAAATTCCATGCTCTGTGTCGTCCTACAAGGAAGAGTTCATTTACGTTGAACCCAGTTATTTTTTGGCTAAAATGAAATTACACAGTTCACGACAACAAAAAGATTTACACTATTAACTAAAGAGCATCTATGTAACAGATGATATGGTTGGAATCAGATTCATAAGCATAATTGAACTTGATAAGGTCCATATGAGTAGGAAACAGAGTTCTTTTTTTCTGGGCATGCTGATGTTCCTTGATGTATTGCAGACGCTGGAAAGAAGAGCATGCTATTTCCGTTAAAACAGACTGTGTTTCATGGATGAGAACACAGGTCTGTATATCCCTTCAGAAATAGAGTTAAACCAAATGCTCTGTGTCTTCCGACAAGACAGAGTTCATTTCCGGTAAACCCAGTTATTTTTCGGCCTAAATGAATTTACACAGTTCACGAAACAAATACGATTTTCACTATTAACTAAGGAACATCTATGTAAGAGATGCTGTGGTTTGTATCAGTTTCATAAGCAGAGTTGAACGAGATATGGTCCGTATGAGTAGGAAACACAGTTCTCTTTTTCTGGCCATGCTCATGTTTCTTGCTGTATTGCAGAAGCTGGAAAGAAGAGCATGCTATGTTCATTAAAAGGGAGTGTGTTTCATGGATGAGAACACTCTTCTGAATTTCCATTCAGAAATGGAATTAAACTCCATGCTCTCTGTCATCCTACAAGCAAGAGTTCATTTCCGGGAAACCCAGGTATTTTTCGGTCAAATGAATTTACACAGTTCACGAAACCAATACGATTTTCACTATTGACTAAAGTGCATCTCTGTAAGAGATGATGTGGTTTGTATCAGTTTCATAAGCAGAGTGGAACTAGATATGGTCCGTATGAGTAGGAAACACAGTTCTTTTCCACTGGGCATGCTCATGTTCCTTGCTGTATTGCAGACGCTGGAAAGAAGATCATGCTATTTGCGTTAAAACGGAGTGTGTTTCATGGATGAGAACACTGGTCTGAATTTCCCTTCAGAAACTGAGTTTAACCAACGGATCTGTGTCTCCCTACAAGCAAGAGTTCATTTCCAGTAAACCCAGTTATTTTACGGTCAAATGAATTTACACAGTTCACGAAACCAATACGATTTTCACTATTAACTAAAGATCATCTATGTAAGAGATGATGTGGTTTGTATCAGTTTCATAAGCAGAGTGGAACTAGATATGGTCCATATGAGTAGGAGACACAGTTCTTTTTTGTGGACATTTTCATGTTCCTTGCTGTATTGCAGACGCTGGAAAGAAGAGCATGTTATTTGCGTTAAAAGTGAGTGTGTTTCATGGATGAGAACACTCTTCTTAATTTCCATTCAGAAATGGAATTAAACTCCATGCTCTGTGTCATCCTACATGCTAGAGTTCATTTCCAGGAAACCCAGTTATTTTTTGGCTCAAATGAATTTTCACAGTTCGTGAAAGCAACACGATTTACACTATTAACTAAAGAGCATCTATGTAACAGATAATGTGTTTTGTATCAGTTTCATAAGCAGAGTTGACCTAGATATGGTCCGTATGAGTAGGAAACACAGTTCTTTATTTCTGTGCATGCTCATGTTCCTTGCTGTATTACAGCCTCTGAAAAGAAGAGCATGCTTCTTCCGTAAAAACGTAGTGTGTTTCATGGATGAGAACACTGGTCTTAATTTCCCTTCAGAAACTGAGTTAACCAAAGGCTCTGTGTCTTCCTACAAGCAAGAGTTCATTTCCGGTAAACCCAGTTATTTTTCGGCTAAAAGGAATTTTCACAGTTCACGAATCCAATACAATTTTCACTATTACCCAAGACCATCTATGTAAGAGATGATGTGTTTTGTATCAGTTTCATAAGCAGACTTGAACTAGATATGGTCTGTATGAGTAGGAAACACAGTTCTTTTTTTCTGGGCATGCTCATGTTCCTTGCTGTATTGCAGACGCTGGAAAGAAGCGCATGCTTCTTCCGTTAAAATGGAGTGTGTTTCATGGATGAGAACACTGGTCTGAATTCCCCTTCAGAAACTGAGTTTAACCAAAGGATCTGTGTCTCCCTACAAGCAAGAGTTCATTTCCGCTAAAACCCAGTTTTTTTTCGGTCAAATGAATTTAAACAGTTCTCGAATCCAATACGATTTTCACTATTAACTAAAGAGCATCTATGTAAGAGATGATGTGGTTTGTATCAGTTTCATAAGCAGTGTTGAACTAGATATGGTCCATATGAGTAGGAGACACAGTTCTTTTTTTCTGGGCATGCTCATGTTCCTTGCTGTATTGCAAAGCTGGAAAGAAGAGCATGCATCTTGCGTTAAAACAGAGAGTGTTTCATGGATGAGAACACAGGTCTGAATTTCCCTTCAGAAATGGAGTTAAACCAAATGCTATGTGTCTTCCGACAAGACAGAGTTCATTTCCGGTAAACCCAGGTATTTTTCGGCTCAAATGATATTACACAGTTCACGAAACCAATACGATTTTCACTATTAACTTAAGAGCATCTATGTAAGAGATGATGTGGTTTGTATCAGTTTCATAAGCTGTGCTGAACTAGATATGATCCGTATGAGTAGGAAAAACAGTTGTTTTTTCTGGACATTCTCATGTTCTTTGCTGTATTGCAGATGCTGGAAAGAAGAGCATGCTATTTCCGTTAAAACAGACTGTGTTTCATGGATGAGAACACCCTTATGAATTTCCCTTCAGAAATGGAGTTAAACTCCATGCTCTGTGTCGTCCTATAAGCAAGAGTTCATTTCCGGTGAACCCAGTTATTTTTCGGCTAAAATGAATTTACACAGTTCACGAAACCAACAAGTTTTACACTATTAACTAAAGAGCATCTATGTAACAGATGATGTGGTTGGAATCAGTTTCATAAGCAGAATTGAACTTGATAAGGTCCGTATGAGTAGGAAACACAGTTCTTTTTTTCTGGGCATGCTCATGTTCCTTGATGTATTGCAGACGCTAAAAAGAAGAGCATGCTTCTTTCGTTAAAACAGAGTGTCTTTCATGGATGAGAACCCTGCTCTAAATTTCCCTTCAGAAACTGAGTTTAACCAAAGGATTTGTGTCTGCCTACAAGCAAGAGTTCATTTCCGGTAAACCCAGTTATTTTTCGGCTCAAATGAATTTACACAGTTCAGGAAACCAATACGATTTTCACTATTAACTAACGAGCATCTATGTAAGAGATGATGTGGTTTGTATCAATTTCATAAGCAGAGTTGAACTAGATATGGTCCGTATGAGTAGGAAACCCAGTTCTTTTATTCTGGACAATTTCATGTTCCTTACTGTATTGCAGACGCTGGAAAGAAGAGCATGCTATTTGCGTTAAAACATCCTCTGTTTCATTAATGAGAACACTCTTCTGAATTTTCCTTCAGAAAAGTTAAACTCCACGCTCTGTGTCTTCCTACAAGCAAGAGTTCATTTCCGGTAAACCCAGATATTTTTTGTTTCAAATGAATGTACACAGTTCACGAAACCAATACGATTTTCACTATTAACTAAGAGCCTCTAAGTAAGAGATGAAGTGGTTTGTATCAGTTTCATAGGCAGAGTTGAACTAGATATGGTCCGTATGAGTAGGAGACACAGTTCTTTTTTTCTGGACATGGTCAGGTTCCTTGCTGTATTGCAGATGCTGGAAAGAAGTGCATGCTATTTTCGTTAAAACAGAGTGTGTTTCGTGGATGAGAACACTGGTCTGAATTTCCCTTCAGAAACTGAGTATAACCAAAGGATCTGTGTCTTCCAACAAGCAAGATTTCATTTCCAGTAAATCCAGTTATTATATGGCTCAAATGAATTTACACAGTTCACGAAAGCAATACGATTTTCACTATTTAATAAAGAGCATCTATGTAAGTGATGCTGTGGTTTGTATCAGTTTCATATGGAGAATTGAACTAGATATGATCCTTATGAGTAGGAAGCACAATTCTTTTTTTTCTGGACATTCTCATGTTCCTTGCTTTATAGCAGACGCTGGAAAAAAGAGCATGCTTCTTGTGTTAAAACAGACTGTGTTTCATGGATGAGATCACTCTTATGAATTTCCATTTAGAATCAGAGTTAAACTCCATGCTCTATGTCGTCCTACAAGCAAGAGTTCATTTCTGGTAAACCCAGTTGTTTTTCGGCTCAAATGAATTTACACAGTTCACGAAACCAATACGATTTTCACTATTAACTAAAGCGCATCTATGTAAGAGATGATGTGGTTTTTATCAGTTTAATAAGCAGAGTTGAACTAGATATGGTCCGTATGAGTAGGAAACACAGTTATTTTATTCTGGACATGGTCAGGTTCCTTGCTGTATTGCAGACGCTGGAAAGAAGAGCATGCTATTTTCGTTAAAACAGAGTGTGTTTCATGGATGAGAACACTGGTCTGAATTTCCCTTCAGTAACTGAGTTAAACCAAAGGATCTGTGTCTTCCTACAAGCAAGAGATCATTTCCTGTAAACCCAGTTATTTTTCGGCTCAAATGAATTTACACAGTTCATGAAACCAATACGAATTTCACTATTAACTAAAGAGCATCTATATAAGAGATCCTGTGATTTGTATCAGATTCATAAGCAGAGTTGAACTAGATATGGTCGGTTTGAGTCAGAAAAACAGTTCTTTTTTTTTTTTGGCCATGCTCATGTTTCTTGCTGTATTGCAGACGGTGAAAAGTAGAGCATGCTTCATCCCTTAAATCGGAGTGTGTTTCACAGATGAGAACAATGGTCTGAATTTCCCTTCAGAAACTGAGTTTAACCAAATGATCTGTGTCTTCCTACAAGCAAGAGTTAATTTCCGGTAAACCCAGTTATTTTTTGGCTCAAATGAATATACACAGTTCATGAAACCAATACGATTTTCACTATTAACTAAAGAGTATCAATGTAAGAAATGATGTAGTTTGTATCAGGTTCATAAACAGTATTGAACTAGATATGGACCATATGAGTAGGAAAAACAGTTCTTTTTTTCTGGACATTCTCATGTTCCTTGCTGTATAGAAGACGCTGGAAAGAAGAGCCTGCTTCTTCCGTTAAAACGGAGTTTCTTTCACGGATGAAAACAATCTTCTGAATTTCCCTTCAGAAATGGAGTTAAAATCCATGCTCTGTGACGTCCTACAAGCAAGAGTTCATTTCCGGTAAACCCAGTTATTATTCGGCTCAAATGTATTTACACAGTTCATGAAACCAACACTATTTACACTATTAACTAAAGAGCAACTACGTAAGAGATGATGGGGTTTGTATCAGTTTCATAAGCAGAGTGGAACTAGATATGATCCGTATGAGTAGGAAACACAGTTCTCTTTTTCTGGCCATGCTCATGTTTCTTGCTGTATTGCAGATGCTGGAAAGAAGAGCATGCTTCTTGCATTAAAACAGACTGTGTTTCTTTGATCAGAACAGTATTCTGAAATTCCCTTTAGAATCGGAGTTTAACACCATGCTCTGTCTTCCTACAAGCAAGAGTTAATTTCCGGTAAACCCAGTTATTTTTCGCCTCAAATGAATTTATACAGTTCACGAAACCAACACGATTTTCACTATTAGCTAAAGAGCATCTATGTAAGAGATGATGTGGTTTGTAGCAGTTTCATAAGAACAGTTGTACTAGATATGGTCCATATGAGTAGGAGAGACAGTTCTTTTTTTCTGGGCATGCTCATGTTAATTGCTCTATTGCAAAGCTGGAAAGAAGAGCATGCATCTTGCGTTAAAAAAAGAGTGTGTTTCATGGATGAGATCACTCTTATGAATTTCCATTTAGAATATGAGTTAAACTCCATGCTCTATGTCGTCCTACAAGCAAGAGTTCATTTCTGGTAAACCCAGTTGTTTTTCGCCTCAAATGAATTTACACAGTTCACGAAACCAATACGATTTTCACTATTAACTAAAGAGCATCTATGTAAGAGATGATGTGGTTTGTATCAGATTCATAAGCAGTGTTGAACTTGATATGGTCCGTATGAGTAGGAAACACATTTATTTTATTCTGGACATGCTCATGTTCCTTGCTGTATTGCAGACGCTGGAAAGAAGAGCATGCTATTTTCGTCAAAACAGAGTGTTTTTCATGGATGAGAACACTGGTCTGAATTTCCCTTCACAAATGGAGTTAAACCAAATGCTCTGTGTCTTCCTACAAGCAAGAGTTCATATTTGGTAAAAGCTGTGAATTTTCGGCTCAAATGAATTTACACAGTTCACAAACCCAACGTGTTTATCTCTATTAACTAAAGAGCGTCTATGTAAGAGATGCTGTGGTTTGTATCAGTTGCATAAGCAGAGTTGAACTAGATATGTTCCGTTTGAGTCAGAATCACAGTTCTTTTTTTCTGGCCACTCTCATGTTTCTTGCTGTATTAGAGATGCTGGAAAAAAGAGCATGCAACTTGCGTTAAAACAAACTGTGTTTCATGGATGAGAACACTGGTTTGAATTTCCCTTCACAAATGGAGTTAAACCAAATGCTCTTTTTTTTCCTACAAGCAAGAGTTCATTTCCGGTAAACCCAGTAATTTTTGGCTCAAATGAATTTACACAGTTCACGAAACCAACACGATTTACACTATTAACTAAAGAGCATCTATGTAAGAGATGATGGGGTTTGTATCAGTTTCATAAGCAGAGTGGAACTAGATATGGTCCGTATGAGTAGGAAACACAGTTCTTTTTTTCTGGACATGCTCAAGTTCCTTGCTCTATTGCAGACGCTGGAAAGAAGAACATGCTGCTTCTGATAAAACGGAGTGGGTTTCATGGATGAGAACACTGGTCTGAATTTCCCTTCAGAAACTAAGTTAAACCAAAGGATCTGTGTCTTCCTACAAGCAAGAGTTCATTTCCTGTAAACCCAGTTATTTTTCGGTTCAAATGAATTTACACAGTTCATGAAACCAATATGAATTTCACTATTAACTAAAGAGCATCTATGTAAGAGATGATGTGGTTCGTATCAGGTTCATAAACAGTATTGAACCAGATATGGTCCATATGAGTAGGAAACACAGTTCTTTTTTTCTGGACATTCTCATGTTCCTTTTTGTATAGCAGACGCTGGAAAGAAGAGCCTGCTTCTTCCATTAAAACGGAGTGTCTTTCATGGATGAGAACACTCTTCTGAATTTCCCTTCAGAAATGGAGTTAAAATCCATGCTCTGTGACGTCCTACAAGCAAGAGTTCATTTCCGGTAAATCCAGTTATTTTTTGGCTCAAATGAATTTACACAGTTCATGAAAGCAACACTATTTACACTATTAACTAAAGAGCAACTATGTAAGAGATGATGGGGATTGTATCAGTTTCATAAGCAGAGTGGAACTAGATATGATCCATATGAGTAGGAAACACAGTTCTCTTTTTCTGGCCATGCTCATGTTTCCTGGTGTATTGCAGATGCTGGAAAGAAGAGCATGCTTCTTGCATTAAAACAGACTGTGTTTCTTTGATGAGAACAGTCTTCTGAAATTCCCTTTAGAATCGGAGTTTAACACCATGCTCTGTGTCTTCCTACAAGCAAGAGTTCATTTCCGGTAAACCCAGTTATTTTTCGGATAAAATGAATTTACACAGTTCATGAAACCAATATGATTTTCACTATTACCTAAAGAGCATCTATGTAAGAGATGATGTGGTTTGTATCAGTTGCATAAGCAGAGTTGATCTAGATATGGTCCGTTTGAGTCAGAAACACAGTTCTTTTTTTTCTGGCCATGCTCATGTTTCTTGCTGTATTAGAGATGCTGGAAAAAAGAGCATGCTACTTGCGTTAAAACAAACTGTGTTTCATGGATGAGAACACTCTTCTGAATTTCCCTTCAGAAATTTAGTTAAACCAAATGCTCTTTTTTTTCCTACAAGCAAGAGTTCATTTCCGGTAAACCCACTTATTTTTCGGCTCAAATGAAATTACACAGTTCACGAAACCAACACGATTTACACTATTAACTAAAGAGCATCTATGTAAGAGATGATGTGGTTTGTATCAGATTCATAAGCAGTGTTGAACTAGATATCGTCCGTATTAGTAGGAAACACAGTTCTTTTATTCTGGACATTCTCATGTTCCTTGCTGTATAGCAGACGCTGGAAAAAAGAACATGCTTCTTGCGTTAAAACAGACTGTGTTTCATGGATGAGAACACTTTTCTGAATTTCCCTTCAGAAATGGAGGTAAACTCCATGCTCTGTGACGTCCTACAAGCAAGAGTTCATTTCCGGTAAACCCAGTTATTTTTTGGCTCAAATGATTTACACAGTTCATGAAACCAACACTATTTACACTATTAACTAAAGAGCATCTATGTAACAGATGATGTGGTTTGTATCAGTTTCATAAGGAGAGTTGAACTAGATATGGTCCGTATGAGTAGGAAACACAGTTCCTTTTTTCTGGGCATGCTCATGTTCCTTGCTGTATTGCAGACAGTGAAAAGTAGAGCATGCTTCATCCGTTAAATCGGAATGTGTTTCACGGAGGAGAACACTGGTCTGAATTTCCCTTCAGAAACTGAGTTTAATCAAATGATCTGTGTCTTCCTACAAGCAGGAGTTCATTTCCAGTAAATCCAGTTATTTTTTGGCTCAAATGAATTTACACAGTTCACGAAACCAACACGATTTTCACTATTAACTAAAGAGCATCTATGTAAGAGATGATGTGGTTTGTAGCAGTTTCATAAGCAGAGTTGAACTAGATATGGTCCATATGAGTAGGAAACACAGTTCTTTATTTCTGGGCATGCTCATGTTAATTGCTGTATTGCAAAGATGGAAAGAAGAGCATGCATCTTGCGTTAAAACAGAGTGTGTTTCATGGATGAGAACACAGGTCTGAATTTTCCTTCAGAAAGTGAGTTAAACCAAAGGCTCTGTGTCTTCCTACAAGCAAGAGTTCATTTCCTGTAAACCCAGTTATTTTTCGCTCAAATGAATTTACACAGTTCACGAAACCATTACGATTTTCACTATTAACTAAAGAGCATCTATGTAAGAGATGTTGTGGTTTGTATCAGATTCATAAGCAGGGTTGAACTAGATATGGTCCATATGAGTAGGAAACACAGTTCTTTTTTTCTGGACATTCTCCTGTTCCTTTTTGTATAGCAGACCCTGGAAAGAAGAGCCTGCTTCTTCCGTTAAAACGGAGTGTCTTTCATGGATGAGAACACTCTTCTGAATTTCCATTCAGAAATGGAGTTAAAATCCATGCTCTGTGACGTCCTACAAGCAAGAGTTCATTTCCAGTAAATCCAGTTATTTTTTGGCTCAAATGAATTTACACAGTTCACGAAACCAATACGATTTTCACTATTAACTAAAGAGCATCTGTGTAAGAGATGAGGTGGTGTGTATCAATTTCATAAGCAGAGTGGAACTAGATATGGTCCGTATGAGTAGGAAACACAGTTCTTTTTTTCTGGACATGCTCAAGTTCCTTGCTCTTTTGCATACGCTGGAAAGAAGAGCATGCTTCTTTGAATAAAACAGAGTGTGTTTCATGGATGAGAACACTGGTCTGAATTTCCCTTCAGAAACTGAGTTAAACCAAAGGATCTGTGTCTTCCTACAAGCAAGAGTTCATTTCCTGTAAACCCAGTTATTTTTTGGCTCAAATGAATTTACACAGTTCATGAAACCAATACGATTTTCACTATTAAGTAAAGATCACCTGTGTAAGAGAGGATGTGGTGTGTATCAATTTCATAAGCACAGTTGAACTAGATATGGTCCGTATGAGTAGGAAACACAGTTATTTTTTTCTGGCCATGCTCATGTTTCTTGCTGTATTGCAGATGCTGGAAAGAAGAGCATGCTTCTTGCATTAAAACAGACTGTGTTTCTTTGATGAGAACAGTCTTCTCAATTTCCCTTTAGAATCAGAGTTTAACGCCATGCTCTGTGCCTTCCTACAAGCAAGAGTTCATTTCCTTTAAACACAGTTATTTTTCAGCTGAAATGAATTTACACAGTTCACGAAACCAACACGATTTTCACTATTAACTAAAGAGCATCTATGTAAGAGATGATGTGGTTTGTAGCAGTTTCATAAGCAGAGTTGAACTAGATATGGTCCATATGAGTAGGAGAGACAGTTCTTTTTTTCTGGGCATGCTCATGTTAATTGCTGTATTGCAAAGATGGAAAGAAGAGCATGCATCTTGCGTTAAAACAGAGTGTGTTTCATGGATGAGAACACAGGTCTGAATTTTCCTTCAGAAAGTGAGTTAAACCAAAGGCTGTGTGTCTTCCTACAAGCAAGAGTTCATTTCCTGTAAACCCAGTTATTTTTCGGCTCAAATGAATTTACACAGTTCACGAAACCAATACGATTTTCACTATTAACTAAAGAGCATCTATGTAAGAGATGTTGTGGTTGGATCAGATTCATAAGCAGTGTTGAACTAGATATGGTCCGTATGGGTAGGAAACACAGTTCTTTTTTTCTAGACATTATCATGTTCCTTGCTGTATAGCCGACGCTGGAAAGAAGAGCCTGCTTCTTCCGTTAAAACAGAGTGTCTTTCATGGATGAGAACACTCTTCTGAATTTCCCTTCAGAAATGGAGTTAAACTCCATGCTCTGTGAAGTCCTACAAGCAAGAGTTCATTTCCGGTAAACCCAGTTATTTTTCGGCTCAAATGAATTTACACAGTTCATGAAACCAACACTATTTACAATATTAACTAAAGAGCAATTATGTAATAGATGATGGGGTTTGTATCAGTTTCATAAGCAGAGTGGAACCTGATATGATCCGTATGAGTAGGAAACACAGTTCTCTTTTTCTGGCCATGCTCATGTTTCTTGCTGTATTGCATATGCTGGAAAGAAGAGCATGCTTCTTGCATTAAAACAGACTGTGTTTCTTTGGTGAGAACAGCCTACTGAATTTCCCTTTAGAATCGGAGTTTAACACCATGCTCCGTGTCTTCCTACAAGCAAGAGTTCATTTACGGTAAACCCAGTTATTTTTCGCCTCAAATGAATTTATACAGTTCAGGAAACCAACACGATTTTCACTATTAACTAAAGAGCATCTATGTAAGAGATGATGTGGTTCGTATCAGGTTCATAAACAGTATTGAACAAGATATGGTCCATATGAGTAGGAAACACAGTTTTTTTTTTCTGGACACTCTCATGTTCCTTTTTGTATAGCAGACGCTGGAAAGAAGAGCATGCTTCTTGCATTAAAACAGACTCTGTTTCTTTGATGTGAACAGTCTTCTGAATTTCCCCTTAGATTCGGAGTTTAACGCCATGCTCTGTGTCTTCCTACAAGCAAGAGTTCATTTCCGGTAAACCCAGTTATTTTTCGCCTCAAATGAATTTACACAGTTCAAGAGACCAACACGATTTACACTATTAACTAAAGAGCATCTATGTAACAGATGATGTGGTTTGTATCAGTTTCATAAGCAGAGTTGAACTAGATATGGTCCGTATGAGTAGGAAACACAGTTCTTTTTTTCTGGGCATGCTCATGTTCCTTGCTGTATTGCAGATGGTGAAAAGTAGAGCATGCCTCATCCGTTAAATCGGAGTGTGTTTCACGGATGAGAACACTGGTCTGAATTTCCCTTCAGAAACTGAGTTTAATCAAATGATCTGTGTCTTCCTACAAGCAGGAGTTCATTTCCAGTAAATCCAGTTATTTTTTGGCTCAAATGAATTTACACAGTTCACGAAACCAATACGATTTTCACTATTAACTAAAGAGCATCTGTGTAAGAGATGAGGTGGTGTGTATCAATTTCATAAGCAGAGTGGAACTAGATATGGTCCGTATGAGTAGGAAACACAGTTCTTTTTTTCTGGACATGCTCAAGTTCCTTGCTCTTTTGCATACGCTGGAAAGAAGAGCATGCTTCTTTGAATAAAACAGAGTGTGTTTCATGGATGAGAACACTGGTCTGAATTTCCCTTCAGAAACTGAGTTAAACCAAAGGATCTGTGTCTTCCTACAAGCAAGAGTTCATTTCCTGTAAACCCAGTTATTTTTTGGCTCAAATGAATTTACACAGTTCATGAAACCAATACGATTTTCACTATTAAGTAAAGATCACCTGTGTAAGAGAGGATGTGGTGTGTATCAATTTCATAAGCACAGTTGAACTAGATATGGTCCGTATGAGTAGGAAACACAGTTATTTTTTTCTGGCCATGCTCATGTTTCTTGCTGTATTGCAGATGCTGGAAAGAAGAGCATGCTTCTTGCATTAAAACAGAC
This sequence comes from Onychomys arenicola, assembly GCA_949786405.1. Lineage (NCBI taxonomy): Eukaryota > Metazoa > Chordata > Mammalia > Rodentia > Cricetidae > Onychomys > Onychomys arenicola. The sequence goes on along the minus strand of CATKUM010000061.1, from coordinate 544,843 downwards.
TGTGTTTCTTTGATGAGAACAGTCTTCTCAATTTCCCTTTAGAATCAGAGTTTAACGCCATGCTCTGTGTCTTCCTACAAGCAAGAGTTCATTTCCTTTAAACACAGTTATTTTTCAGCTGAAATGAATTAACACAGTTCACGAAACCAACACGATTTTCACTATTAACTAAAGAGCATCTATGTAAGAGATGATGTGGTTTGTAGCAGTTTCATAAGCAGAGTTGAACTAGATATGGTCCATATGAGTAGGAGAGACAGTTCTTTTTTTCTGGGCATGCTCATGTTAATTGCTGTATTGCAAAGATGGAAAGAAGAGCATGCATCTTGCGTTAAAACAGAGTGTGTTTCATGGATGAGAACACAGGTCTGTATTTTCCTTCAGAAAGTGAGTTAAACCAAAGGCTGTGTGTCTTCCTACAAGCAAGAGTTCATTTCCTGTAAACCCAGTTATTTTTCGGCTCAAATGAATTTACACAGTTCACGAAACCAATACGATTTTCACTATTAACTAAAGAGCATCTATGTAAGAGATGTTGTGGTTGGATCAGATTCATAAGCAGTGTTGAACTAGATATGGTCCGTATGGGTAGGAAACACAGTTCTTTTTTTCTGGACATTATCATGTTCCTTGCTGTATAGCCGACGCTGGAAAGAAGAGCCTGCTTCTTCCGTTAAAACAGAGTGTCTTTCATGGATGAGAACACTCTTCTGAATTTCCCTTCAGAAATGGAGTTAAACTCCATGCTCTGTGAAGTCCTACAAGCAAGAGTTCATTTCCGGTAAACCCAGTTATTTTTCGGCTCAAATGAATTTACACAGTTCATGAAACCAACACTATTTACAATATTAACTAAAGAGCAATTATGTAATAGATGATGGGGTTTGTATCAGTTTCATAAGCAGAGTGGAACCTGATATGATCCGTATGAGTAGGAAACACAGTTCTCTTTTTCTGGCCATGCTCATGTTTCTTGCTGTATTGCATATGCTGGAAAGAAGAGCATGCTTCTTGCATTAAAACAGACTGTGTTTCTTTGGTGAGAACAGCCTACTGAATTTCCCTTTAGAATCGGAGTTTAACGCCATGCTCCGTGTCTTCCTACAAGCAAGAGTTCATTTACGGTAAACCCAGTTATTTTTCGCCTCAAATGAATTTATACAGTTCAGGAAACCAACACGATATTCACTATTAACTAAAGAGCATCTATGTAAGAGATGATGTGGTTCGTATCAGGTTCATAAACAGTATTGAACAAGATATGGTCCATATGAGTAGGAAACACAGTTTTTTTTTTCTGGACACTCTCATGTTCCTTTTTGTATAGCAGACGCTGGAAAGAAGAGCATGCTTCTTGCATTAAAACAGACTCTGTTTCTTTGATGTGAACAGTCTTCTGAATTTCCCCTTAGATTCGGAGTTTAACGCCATGCTCTGTGTCTTCCTACAAGCAAGAGTTCATTTCCGGTAAACCCAGTTATTTTTCGCCTCAAATGAATTTACACAGTTCAAGAGACCAACACGATTTACACTATTAACTAAAGAGCATCTATGTAACAGATGATGTGGTTTGTATCAGTTTCATAAGCAGAGTTGAACTAGATATGGTCCGTATGAGTAGGAAACACAGTTCTTTTTTTCTGGGCATGCTCATGTTCCTTGCTGTATTGCAGATGGTGAAAAGTAGAGCATGCCTCATCCGTTAAATCGGAGTGTGTTTCACGGATGAGAACACTGGTCTGAATTTCCCTTCAGAAACTGAGTTTAATCAAATGATCTGTGTCTTCCTACAAGCAGGAGTTCATTTCCAGTAAATCCAGTTATTTTTTGGCTCAAATGAATTTACACAGTTCACGAAACCAATACGATTTTCACTATTAACTAAAGAGCATCTGTGTAAGAGATGAGGTGGTGTGTATCAATTTCATAAGCAGAGTGGAACTAGATATGGTCCGTATGAGTAGGAAACACAGTTCTTTTTTTCTGGACATGCTCAAGTTCCTTGCTCTTTTGCATACGCTGGAAAGAAGAGCATGCTTCTTTGAATAAAACGGAGTGTGTTTCTTGGATGAGAACACTGGTCTGAATTTCCCTTCAGAAACTGAATTAAACCAAAGGATCTGTGTCTTCCTACAAGCAAGAGTTCATTTCCTGTAAACCCAGATATTTTTCGGCTCAAATGAATTTACACAGTTCATGAAACCAATACGATTTTCACTATTAAGTAAAGATCACCTGTGTAAGAGAGGATGTGGTGTGTATCAATTTCATAAGCACAGTTGAACTAGATATGGTCCGTATGAGTAGGAAACACAGTTATTTTTTTCTGGCCATGCTCATGTTTCTTGCTGTATTGCAGATGCTGGAAAGAAGAGCATGCTTCTTGCATTAAAACAGACTGTGTTTCTTTGATGAGAACAGTGTTCTCAATTTCCCTTTAGAATCAGAGTTTAACGCCATGCTCTGTGTCTTCCTACAAGCAAGAGTTCATTTCCTTTAAACACAGTTATTTTTCAGCTCAAATGAATTTACACAGTTCACGAAACCAACACGATTTTCACTATTAACTAAAGAGCATCTATGTAAGAGATGATGTGGTTTGTAGCAGTTTCATAAGCAGAGTTGAACTAGATATGGTCCATATGAGTAGGAGAGACAGTTCTTTTTTTCTGGGCATGCTCATGTTAATTGCTGTATTGCAAAGATGGAAAGAAGAGCATGCATCTTGCGTTAAAACAGAGTGTGCTTCATGGATGAGAACACAGGTCTGAATTTTCCTTCAGAAAGTGAGTTAAACCAAAGGCTGTGTGTCTTCCTACAAGCAAGAGTTCATTTCCTGTAAACCCAGTTATTTTTCGGCTCAAATGAATTTACACAGTTCACGAAACCAATACGATTTTCACTCTTAACTAAAGAGCATCTATTTAAGAGATGTTGTGGTTGGATCAGATTCATAAGCAGTGTTGAACTAGATATGGTCCGTATGGGTAGGAAACACAGTTCTTTTTTTCTGGACATTATCATGTTCCTTGCTGTATAGCCGACGCTGGAAAGAAGAGCCTGCTTCTTCCGTTAAAACGGAGTGTCTTTCATGGATGAGAACACTCTTCTGAATTTCCCTTCAGAAATGGAGTTAAACTCCATGCTCTGTGAAGTCCTACAAGCAAGAGTTCATTTCCGGTAAACCCAGTTATTTTTCGGCTCAAATGAATTTACACAGTTCATGAAACCAACACTATTTACAATATTAACTAAAGAGCAATTATGTAATAGATGATGGGGTTTGTATCAGTTTCATAAGCAGAGTGGAACCTGATATGATCCGTATGAGTAGGAAACACAGTTCTCTTTTTCTGGCCATGCTCATGTTTCTTGCTGTATTGCATATGCTGGAAAGAAGAGCATGCATCTTGCGTTAAAACAGACTGTGTTTCATGGATGAGATCACTCTTATGAATTTCAATTTAGAATCAGAGTTAAACTCCATGCTCTATGTCTTCCTACAAGCAAGAGTTCATTTCTGGTAAACCCAGTTGTTTTTCGGCTCAAATGAATTTACGCAGTTCACGAAACCAACACGATTTTCACTATTAACTAAAGAGCATCTATTTAAGAGATGATGGGGTTTGTATCAGTTTCATAAGCAGAGTGTAACTAGATATGTTCCGTATGAGTAGGAAACACAGTTCCTTTTTTCTGGGCATGCTCATGTTCCTTGCTATATTGCAGACGCTGGAAAGAAGAGCATGTTTCTTCCAATAAAATGGAGTGTGTTTCATGGATGAGAACACTGGTCTGAATTTCCCTTCAGAAACTGAGTAAACCAAAGGATCTGTGTCTTCCTACAAGCAAGAGTTCATTTCGTGTAAACCCTGGTATTTTTCGGCTCAAATGAATTTACAGAGTTCAGGAAACCAATACGATTTTCACTATTAACTAAAGAGCATCTATGAAAGAGATGATGTGGTTTGTGTCAGTTTCATAACCAGTATTGAACTAGATATGGTCCGTATGAGTAGGAAAACAAAGTTCTTTTTTTTTTTTTGGACATTCTCATGTTCCTTACTGTATAGCAGACGCTGGAAAGAAGAGCATGCTTCTTCCGTTAAATCGGAGTGTGTTTCATGGATGAGAACAATGGTCTGAATTTCCCTTCAGAAACTGAGTTTATCCAAAGGATGTGTGTCTTCCTACAAGCAAGAGTTCATTACCAGTAAATCCAGTTATTTTTTGGCTCAAATGAATTTACACAGTTCACGAAACCAAAACGTTTTTCACTATTAACTAAAGAGCCTCTGTGTAAGAGATGTTGTGGTTGGATCAGATTCATAAGCAGTGTTGAACTAGATATGGTCCGTATGGGTAGGAAACACAGTTCTTTTTTTCTGGACATTATCATGTTCCTTGCTGTATAGCCGACGCTGGAAAGAAGAGCCTGCTTCTTCCGTTAAAACAGAGTGTCTTTCATGGATGAGAACACTCTTCTGAATTTCCCTTCAGAAATGGAGTTAAACTCCATGCTCTGTGAAGTCCTACAAGCAAGAGTTCATTTCCGGTAAACCCAGTTATTTTTCGGCTCAAATGAATTTACACAGTTCATGAAACCAACACTATTTACAATATTAACTAAAGAGCAATTATGTAATAGATGATGGGGTTTGTATCAGTTTCATAAGCAGAGTGGAACCTGATATGATCCGTATGAGTAGGAAACACAGTTCTCTTTTTCTGGCCATGCTCATGTTTCTTGCTGTATTGCATATGCTGGAAAGAAGAGCATGCTTCTTGCATTAAAACAGACTGTGTTTCTTTGGTGAGAACAGCCTACTGAATTTCCCTTTAGAATCGGAGTTTAACGCCATGCTCCGTGTCTTCCTACAAGCAAGAGTTCATTTACGGTAAACCCAGTTATTTTTCGCCTCAAATGAATTTATACAGTTCAGGAAACCAACACGATATTCACTATTAACTAAAGAGCATCTATGTAAGAGATGATGTGGTTCGTATCAGGTTCATAAACAGTATTGAACAAGATATGGTCCATATGAGTAGGAAACACAGTTTTTTTTTTCTGGACACTCTCATGTTCCTTTTTGTATAGCAGACGCTGGAAAGAAGAGCATGCTTCTTGCATTAAAACAGACTCTGTTTCTTTGATGTGAACAGTCTTCTGAATTTCCCCTTAGATTCGGAGTTTAACGCCATGCTCTGTGTCTTCCTACAAGCAAGAGTTCATTTCCGGTAAACCCAGTTATTTTTCGCCTCAAATGAATTTACACAGTTCAAGAGACCAACACGATTTACACTATTAACTAAAGAGCATCTATGTAACAGATGATGTGGTTTGTATCAGTTTCATAAGCAGAGTTGAACTAGATATGGTCCGTATGAGTAGGAAACACAGTTCTTTTTTTCTGGGCATGCTCATGTTCCTTGCTGTATTGCAGATGGTGAAAAGTAGAGCATGCCTCATCCGTTAAATCGGAGTGTGTTTCACGGATGAGAACACTGGTCTGAATTTCCCTTCAGAAACTGAGTTTAATCAAATGATCTGTGTCTTCCTACAAGCAGGAGTTCATTTCCAGTAAATCCAGTTATTTTTTGGCTCAAATGAATTTACACAGTTCACGAAACCAATACGATTTTCACTATTAACTAAAGAGCATCTGTGTAAGAGATGAGGTGGTGTGTATCAATTTCATAAGCAGAGTGGAACTAGATATGGTCCGTATGAGTAGGAAACACAGTTCTTTTTTTCTGGACATGCTCAAGTTCCTTGCTCTTTTGCATACGCTGGAAAGAAGAGCATGCTTCTTTGAATAAAACGGAGTGTGTTTCTTGGATGAGAACACTGGTCTGAATTTCCCTTCAGAAACTGAATTAAACCAAAGGATCTGTGTCTTCCTACAAGCAAGAGTTCATTTCCTGTAAACCCAGATATTTTTCGGCTCAAATGAATTTACACAGTTCATGAAACCAATACGATTTTCACTATTAAGTAAAGATCACCTGTGTAAGAGAGGATGTGGTGTGTATCAATTTCATAAGCACAGTTGAACTAGATATGGTCCGTATGAGTAGGAAACACAGTTATTTTTTTCTGGCCATGCTCATGTTTCTTGCTGTATTGCAGATGCTGGAAAGAAGAGCATGCTTCTTGCATTAAAACAGACTGTGTTTCTTTGATGAGAACAGTGTTCTCAATTTCCCTTTAGAATCAGAGTTTAACGCCATGCTCTGTGTCTTCCTACAAGCAAGAGTTCATTTCCTTTAAACACAGTTATTTTTCAGCTCAAATGAATTTACACAGTTCACGAAACCAACACGATTTTCACTATTAACTAAAGAGCATCTATGTAAGAGATGATGTGGTTTGTAGCAGTTTCATAAGCAGAGTTGAACTAGATATGGTCCATATGAGTAGGAGAGACAGTTCTTTTTTTCTGGGCATGCTCATGTTAATTGCTGTATTGCAAAGATGGAAAGAAGAGCATGCATCTTGCGTTAAAACAGAGTGTGCTTCATGGATGAGAACACAGGTCTGAATTTTCCTTCAGAAAGTGAGTTAAACCAAAGGCTGTGTGTCTTCCTACAAGCAAGAGTTCATTTCCTGTAAACCCAGTTATTTTTCGGCTCAAATGAATTTACACAGTTCACGAAACCAATACGATTTTCACTCTTAACTAAAGAGCATCTATTTAAGAGATGTTGTGGTTGGATCAGATTCATAAGCAGTGTTGAACTAGATATGGTCCGTATGGGTAGGAAACACAGTTCTTTTTTTCTGGACATTATCATGTTCCTTGCTGTATAGCCGACGCTGGAAAGAAGAGCCTGCTTCTTCCGTTAAAACGGAGTGTCTTTCATGGATGAGAACACTCTTCTGAATTTCCCTTCAGAAATGGAGTTAAACTCCATGCTCTGTGAAGTCCTACAAGCAAGAGTTCATTTCCGGTAAACCCAGTTATTTTTCGGCTCAAATGAATTTACACAGTTCATGAAACCAACACTATTTACAATATTAACTAAAGAGCAATTATGTAATAGATGATGGGGTTTGTATCAGTTTCATAAGCAGAGTGGAACCTGATATGATCCGTATGAGTAGGAAACACAGTTCTCTTTTTCTGGCCATGCTCATGTTTCTTGCTGTATTGCATATGCTGGAAAGAAGAGCATGCATCTTGCGTTAAAACAGACTGTGTTTCATGGATGAGATCACTCTTATGAATTTCAATTTAGAATCAGAGTTAAACTCCATGCTCTATGTCTTCCTACAAGCAAGAGTTCATTTCTGGTAAACCCAGTTGTTTTTCGGCTCAAATGAATTTACGCAGTTCACGAAACCAACACGATTTTCACTATTAACTAAAGAGCATCTATTTAAGAGATGATGGGGTTTGTATCAGTTTCATAAGCAGAGTGTAACTAGATATGTTCCGTATGAGTAGGAAACACAGTTCCTTTTTTCTGGGCATGCTCATGTTCCTTGCTATATTGCAGACGCTGGAAAGAAGAGCATGTTTCTTCCAATAAAATGGAGTGTGTTTCATGGATGAGAACACTGGTCTGAATTTCCCTTCAGAAACTGAGTAAACCAAAGGATCTGTGTCTTCCTACAAGCAAGAGTTCATTTCGTGTAAACCCTGGTATTTTTCGGCTCAAATGAATTTACAGAGTTCAGGAAACCAATACGATTTTCACTATTAACTAAAGAGCATCTATGAAAGAGATGATGTGGTTTGTGTCAGTTTCATAACCAGTATTGAACTAGATATGGTCCGTATGAGTAGGAAAACAAAGTTCTTTTTTTTTTTTTGGACATTCTCATGTTCCTTACTGTATAGCAGACGCTGGAAAGAAGAGCATGCTTCTTCCGTTAAATCGGAGTGTGTTTCATGGATGAGAACAATGGTCTGAATTTCCCTTCAGAAACTGAGTTTATCCAAAGGATGTGTGTCTTCCTACAAGCAAGAGTTCATTACCAGTAAATCCAGTTATTTTTTGGCTCAAATGAATTTACACAGTTCACGAAACCAAAACGTTTTTCACTATTAACTAAAGAGCCTCTGTGTAAGAGATGTTGTGGTTGGATCAGATTCATAAGCAGTGTTGAACTAGATATGGTCCGTATGGGTAGGAAACACAGTTCTTTTTTTCTGGACATTATCATGTTCCTTGCTGTATAGCCGACGCTGGAAAGAAGAGCCTGCTTCTTCCGTTAAAACAGAGTGTCTTTCATGGATGAGAACACTCTTCTGAATTTCCCTTCAGAAATGGAGTTAAACTCCATGCTCTGTGAAGTCCTACAAGCAAGAGTTCATTTCCGGTAAACCCAGTTATTTTTCGGCTCAAATGAATTTACACAGTTCATGAAACCAACACTATTTACAATATTAACTAAAGAGCAATTATGTAATAGATGATGGGGTTTGTATCAGTTTCATAAGCAGAGTGGAACCTGATATGATCCGTATGAGTAGGAAACACAGTTCTCTTTTTCTGGCCATGCTCATGTTTCTTGCTGTATTGCATATGCTGGAAAGAAGAGCATGCTTCTTGCATTAAAACAGACTGTGTTTCTTTGGTGAGAACAGCCTACTGAATTTCCCTTTAGAATCGGAGTTTAACGCCATGCTCCGTGTCTTCCTACAAGCAAGAGTTCATTTACGGTAAACCCAGTTATTTTTCGCCTCAAATGAATTTATACAGTTCAGGAAACCAACACGATATTCACTATTAACTAAAGAGCATCTATGTAAGAGATGATGTGGTTCGTATCAGGTTCATAAACAGTATTGAACAAGATATGGTCCATATGAGTAGGAAACACAGTTTTTTTTTTCTGGACACTCTCATGTTCCTTTTTGTATAGCAGACGCTGGAAAGAAGAGCATGCTTCTTGCATTAAAACAGACTCTGTTTCTTTGATGTGAACAGTCTTCTGAATTTCCCCTTAGATTCGGAGTTTAACGCCATGCTCTGTGTCTTCCTACAAGCAAGAGTTCATTTCCGGTAAACCCAGTTATTTTTCGCCTCAAATGAATTTACACAGTTCAAGAGACCAACACGATTTACACTATTAACTAAAGAGCATCTATGTAACAGATGATGTGGTTTGTATCAGTTTCATAAGCAGAGTTGAACTAGATATGGTCCGTATGAGTAGGAAACACAGTTCTTTTTTTCTGGGCATGCTCATGTTCCTTGCTGTATTGCAGATGGTGAAAAGTAGAGCATGCCTCATCCGTTAAATCGGAGTGTGTTTCACGGATGAGAACACTGGTCTGAATTTCCCTTCAGAAACTGAGTTTAATCAAATGATCTGTGTCTTCCTACAAGCAGGAGTTCATTTCCAGTAAATCCAGTTATTTTTTGGCTCAAATGAATTTACACAGTTCACGAAACCAATACGATTTTCACTATTAACTAAAGAGCATCTGTGTAAGAGATGAGGTGGTGTGTATCAATTTCATAAGCAGAGTGGAACTAGATATGGTCCGTATGAGTAGGAAACACAGTTCTTTTTTTCTGGACATGCTCAAGTTCCTTGCTCTTTTGCATACGCTGGAAAGAAGAGCATGCTTCTTTGAATAAAACGGAGTGTGTTTCTTGGATGAGAACACTGGTCTGAATTTCCCTTCAGAAACTGAATTAAACCAAAGGATCTGTGTCTTCCTACAAGCAAGAGTTCATTTCCTGTAAACCCAGATATTTTTCGGCTCAAATGAATTTACACAGTTCATGAAACCAATACGATTTTCACTATTAAGTAAAGATCACCTGTGTAAGAGAGGATGTGGTGTGTATCAATTTCATAAGCACAGTTGAACTAGATATGGTCCGTATGAGTAGGAAACACAGTTATTTTTTTCTGGCCATGCTCATGTTTCTTGCTGTATTGCAGATGCTGGAAAGAAGAGCATGCTTCTTGCATTAAAACAGACTGTGTTTCTTTGATGAGAACAGTGTTCTCAATTTCCCTTTAGAATCAGAGTTTAACGCCATGCTCTGTGTCTTCCTACAAGCAAGAGTTCATTTCCTTTAAACACAGTTATTTTTCAGCTCAAATGAATTTACACAGTTCACGAAACCAACACGATTTTCACTATTAACTAAAGAGCATCTATGTAAGAGATGATGTGGTTTGTAGCAGTTTCATAAGCAGAGTTGAACTAGATATGGTCCATATGAGTAGGAGAGACAGTTCTTTTTTTCTGGGCATGCTCATGTTAATTGCTGTATTGCAAAGATGGAAAGAAGAGCATGCATCTTGCGTTAAAACAGAGTGTGCTTCATGGATGAGAACACAGGTCTGAATTTTCCTTCAGAAAGTGAGTTAAACCAAAGGCTGTGTGTCTTCCTACAAGCAAGAGTTCATTTCCTGTAAACCCAGTTATTTTTCGGCTCAAATGAATTTACACAGTTCACGAAACCAATACGATTTTCACTCTTAACTAAAGAGCATCTATTTAAGAGATGTTGTGGTTGGATCAGATTCATAAGCAGTGTTGAACTAGATATGGTCCGTATGGGTAGGAAACACAGTTCTTTTTTTCTGGACATTATCATGTTCCTTGCTGTATAGCCGACGCTGGAAAGAAGAGCCTGCTTCTTCCGTTAAAACGGAGTGTCTTTCATGGATGAGAACACTCTTCTGAATTTCCCTTCAGAAATGGAGTTAAACTCCATGCTCTGTGAAGTCCTACAAGCAAGAGTTCATTTCCGGTAAACCCAGTTATTTTTCGGCTCAAATGAATTTACACAGTTCATGAAACCAACACTATTTACAATATTAACTAAAGAGCAATTATGTAATAGATGATGGGGTTTGTATCAGTTTCATAAGCAGAGTGGAACCTGATATGATCCGTATGAGTAGGAAACACAGTTCTCTTTTTCTGGCCATGCTCATGTTTCTTGCTGTATTGCATATGCTGGAAAGAAGAGCATGCATCTTGCGTTAAAACAGACTGTGTTTCATGGATGAGATCACTCTTATGAATTTCAATTTAGAATCAGAGTTAAACTCCATGCTCTATGTCTTCCTACAAGCAAGAGTTCATTTCTGGTAAACCCAGTTGTTTTTCGGCTCAAATGAATTTACGCAGTTCACGAAACCAACACGATTTTCACTATTAACTAAAGAGCATCTATTTAAGAGATGATGGGGTTTGTATCAGTTTCATAAGCAGAGTGTAACTAGATATGTTCCGTATGAGTAGGAAACACAGTTCCTTTTTTCTGGGCATGCTCATGTTCCTTGCTATATTGCAGACGCTGGAAAGAAGAGCATGTTTCTTCCAATAAAATGGAGTGTGTTTCATGGATGAGAACACTGGTCTGAATTTCCCTTCAGAAACTGAGTAAACCAAAGGATCTGTGTCTTCCTACAAGCAAGAGTTCATTTCGTGTAAACCCTGGTATTTTTCGGCTCAAATGAATTTACAGAGTTCAGGAAACCAATACGATTTTCACTATTAACTAAAGAGCATCTATGAAAGAGATGATGTGGTTTGTGTCAGTTTCATAACCAGTATTGAACTAGATATGGTCCGTATGAGTAGGAAAACAAAGTTCTTTTTTTTTTTTTGGACATTCTCATGTTCCTTACTGTATAGCAGACGCTGGAAAGAAGAGCATGCTTCTTCCGTTAAATCGGAGTGTGTTTCATGGATGAGAACAATGGTCTGAATTTCCCTTCAGAAACTGAGTTTATCCAAAGGATGTGTGTCTTCCTACAAGCAAGAGTTCATTACCAGTAAATCCAGTTATTTTTTGGCTCAAATGAATTTACACAGTTCACGAAACCAAAACGTTTTTCACTATTAACTAAAGAGCCTCTGTGTAAGAGATGCTGTGGTTTGTATCAATTTCATAAGCACAGTTGAACTAGATATGGTCCGTATGAGTAGGAAACACAGTTCTTTTTTTCTGGCCATGCTCATGTTTCTTGCTGGATTGCAGATGCTGGAAAGAAGAGCATGCATCTTGCGTAAAAACAGACTGTGTTTCATGGATGAGAACAGTCTTCTGAAATTCCCTTTTGAATCGGAGTTTAACACCATGCTCTGTGTCTTCCTACAAGCAAGAGTTAATTTCTGGTAAACCCAGTTATTTTTCGCCTAAATGAATTTATACAGTTCACGAAACCAACACGATTTTCACTATTAACTAAAGAGCATCTATGTAAGAGATGATGTGGTTTGTAGCAGTTTCATAAGAAGAGTTGTACTAGATATGGTCCATATGAGTAGGAGAGACAGTTCTTTTTTTCTGGGCATGCTCATGTTAATTGCTGTATTGCAAAGCTGGAAAGAAGAGCATGCATCTTGCATTAAAACAGACTGTGTATCATGGATGAGATCACTCTTATGTATTTCCATTTAGAATGAGAGTTAAACTCCATGCTCTATGTCGTCCTACAAGCAAGAGTTCATTTCTGGTAAACCCAGTTGTTTTTCGGCTCAAATGAATTTACACAGTTCACGAAACCAATACGATTTTCACTATTAACTAAAGAGCATCTATGTAAGAGATGATGTGGTTTGTGTCAGTTTAATAAGCAGAGTTGAACTAGATATGGTCCGTATGAGTAGGAAATACAGTTTTTTTATTCTGGACATGCTCATGTTCCTTGCTGTATTGCAGACGCTGGAAAGAAGAGCATGCTATTTTAGTTAAAACAGAGTGTGTTTCATGGATGAGAACACTGGTCTGAATTTCCCTTCACAAATGGAGTTAATCCAAATGCTCTGTGTCTTCCTACAAGCAAGAGTTCATTTTTGGTAAAAGCTGTGAATTTTCGGCTCAAATGAATTTACACAATTCACGAAACCAATACGATTTTCACTATTTACTAAAGAGCATCTATGTAAGAGATGATGTGGTTTGTATCAGATTCATACGCAGTGTTGAACTAGATATGGTCCGTATGAGTAGGAAACACAGTTAATTTTTCTGGCCATGCTCATGTTTCTTGCTTTATTGCAGATGCTGGAAAGAAGAGCATGCTTCTTGCATTAAAACAGACTGTGTTTCTTTGATGAGAACAGTCTTCTCAATTTCCCTTTAGAATCAGAGTTTAACGCCATGCTCTGTGTCTTCCTACAAGCAAGAGTTCATTTCCTGTAAACCCAGTTATTTTTCAGCTCAAATGAATTTACACAGTTCACGAAACCAACACGATTTTCACTATTAAATAAAGAGCATCTATGTAAGAGATGATGTGGTTTGTAGCAGTTTCATAAGCAGAGTTGAACTAGATATGGTCCATATGAGTAGGAGAGACAGTACTTTTTTTCTTGGCATGCTCATGTTAATTGCTGTATTGCAAAGATGGAAAGAAGAGCATGCATCTTGCGTTAAACAGAGTGTGTTTCATGGATGAGAACACAGGTCTGAATTTTCCTTCAGAAAGTGAGTTAAACCAAAGGCTCTGTGTCTTCCTACAAGCAAGAGTTCATTTCCTGTAAACCCAGTTATTTTTCGCTCAAATGAATTTACACAGTTCACGAAACCATTACGATTTTCACTATTAACTAAAGAGCATCTATGTAAGAGATGTTGTGGTTTGTATCAGATTCATAAGCAGTGTTGAACTAGATATGGTCCGTATGAGTAGGAAACACAGCTCTTTTTTTCTGGACATTCTCATGTTCCTTGCTGTATAGCAGACGCTGGAAAAAAGAGCATGCTTCTTGCGTTAAAACAGACTGTGTTTCATGGATGAGAACACTTTTCTGAATTTCCCTTCAGAAATGGAGTTAAAGTCCATGCTCTGTGACGTCCTACAAGCAAGAGTTCATTTCCGGTAAACCCAGTTATTTTTCGTCTCAAATGAATTTACACTGTTCATGAAACCAACACTATTTACACTATTAACTAAAGAGCAATTATGTAATAGATGATGGGGTTTGTATCAGTTTCATAAGCAGAGGGGAACTAGATATGATCCGTATGAATAGGAAACACAGTTCTCTTTTTCTGGCCATGCTCATGTTTCTTGCTGTATTGCAGATGCTGGAAAGTAGAGCATGCTTCTTACATTAAAACAGACTCTGTTTCTTTGATGTGAACAGTCTTCTGAATTTCCCCTTAGAATCGGAGTTTAACGCCATGCTCTGTGTCTTCCTACAAGCAAGAGTTCATTTCCGGTAAACCCAGTTATTTTTCGCCTCAAATAAATTTACACAGTTCAAGAGACCAACACGATTTACACTATTAACTAAAGAGCATCTATGTAACAGATGATGTGGTTTGTATCAGTTTCATAAGCAGAGTTGAACTAGATATGGTCCGTATGAGTAGGAAACACAGTTCTTTTTTTCTGGGCATGCTCAAGTTCCATGCTCTTTTGCATACGCTGAAAAGAAGAGCATGCTTCTTCGAATAAAACGGAGTGTGTTTCATGGATGAGAACACTGGTCTGAATTTCCCTTCAGAAACTGAGTTAAACCAAAGGATCTGTGTCTTCCTACAAGCAAGAGTTCATTTCCTGTAAACCCAGTTATTTTTTGGCTCAAATGAATTTACACAGTTCATGAAACCAATACGATTTTCACTATTAACTAAAGAGCATCTATGTAAGAGATGATGTGGTTCGTATCAGGTTCATAAACAGTACTGAACTAGATATGGTCCATATGAGTACGAAACACAGTTCTTTTTTCTGGACATTATCATGTTCCTTGCTGTATAGCAGACGCTGGAAAGAAGAGCCTGCTTCTTCAGTTAAAACAGAGTGTCTTTCATGGATGAGAACACTCTTCTGAATTTCCCTTCAGTAATGGAGTTAAATTCCATGCTCTGTGACGTCCTACAAGCAAGAGTTCATTTCCGGTAAACCCAGTTATTTTTCGGCTCAAATGAATTTACACAGTTCATGAAACCAACACTATTTACAATATTAACTAAAGAGCAATTATGTAATAGATGATGGGTTTTGTATCAGTTTCATAAGCAGAGTGGAACCTGATATGATCCGTATGAGTAGGAAACACAGTTCTCTTTTTCTGGCCATGCTCATGTTTCTTGCTGTATTGCATATGCTGGAAAGAAGAGCATGCTTCTTGCATTAAAACAGACTGTGTTTCTTTGATGAGAACAGCCTTCTGAATTTCCCTTTAGAATCGGAGTTTAACGCCATGCTCCGTGTCTTCCTACAAGCAAGAGTTAATTTCCGGTAAACCCAGTTATTTTTCGCCTCAAATGAATTTACACAGTTCACGAAACCAACACGATTTTCACTATTAACTAAAGAGCATCTATGTAAGAGATGATGTGGTTTGTATCAGTTTCATCAGCAGTGTTGAACTATATATGGTCCGTATGAGTAGGAAACACAGTTCTTTTTTTCTGGACATTCTCATGTTCTTTGTTGTATAGCAGACGCTGGAAAAAAGAGCATGCTTCTTGCGTTAAAACAGACTGTGTTTCATGGATGAGATCACTGTTCTGAATTTCCATTTAGAATCAGAGTTAAACTCCATGCTCTATGTTGTCCTATACGAAAGAGTTCATTTCTGGTAAAACCAGTTGTTTTTCGGCTCAAATGTATATTCACAGTTCACGAAACCAATACGAATTTCACTATTAACTAAAGAGCATCTATATAAGAGATGCTGTGATTTGTATCAGATTCATACGTAGAGTTGAACTAGATATGGTCCGTTTGAGTCAGAAACACAGTTCTTTTTTCTGGCCATGCTCATGTTTCTTGCTGTATTGCAGACGGTGAAAAGTAGAGCATGCTTCATCCGTTTAATCGGAGTGTGTTTCACGGATGAGAACACTGGTCTGAATTTGCCTTCAGAAACTGAGTTTAACCGAATGATCTCTGTCTTCCTACAAGCAAGAGTTCATTTCCAGTAAATCCAGTTATTTTTCGGCTCAAATGAATTTACACAGTTCACGAAACCAATACGATTTTCACTATTAACTAAAGAGCATCTGTGTAAGAGATAATGTGGTGTGTATCAATTTCATAAGCACAGTTGAACTAGATATGGTCCGTTTGAGTCAGAAACACAGTTCTTTTTTTCTGGCCATTCTCATGTTTCTTGCTGTATTGCAGATGCTGGAAAAAAGAGCATGCTTCTTGCGTTAAAACAGACTGTGTTTCATGGATGAGAACACTCTTCTGAATTTCCATTTAGAATCAGAGTTAAACTCCATGCTCTATGTCGTCCTACAAGCAAGAGTTCATTTCCGGTAAACCCAGTTGTTTTTCGGCTCAAATGAATTTACACAGTTCACTAAACCAATACGATATTCACTATTAACTAAAGAGCATGTATGAAAGAGATGATGTTTTTTGTATCAGTTTCATAAGCAGAGTTGAACTATATATGGCACATATGAGTAGGAAACACAGTTATTTTTTTCTGGATATGCTCTTGTTCCTTGCTGTATTACAGACGATGTAAAGAATAGCATGCTATTTGCTTTAAAATTGAGAGTGTTTCATGGATGAGAACACTGGTCTGAATTTCCCTTCACAAATGGAGTTAAGCCAAATGCTCTGTGTCTTCCTACAAGCAAGAGTTCATTTTTGGTAAAGGAGTCAATTTTTGGCTCAAATGAATTTACACAGTTCACAAACCCAACGCGTTTATCTCTCTTAACTAAAGAGCTTCTATGTACGAGATACTGTGGTTTGTATCAGTTTCATAAGCAGAGTTGTACTAGTTATGGTCTGATTGAGTCAGAAACACAGTTCTTTTTTTCTAGCCATCTTCATGTTTCTTGCTGTATTGCAGACGTTAGAAAGAAGAGCATGCTATTTGCGTTAAAACGGATTGTGTTTGATGGATGAGGACACTGGTCTGAATTTCCCTTCACAAATGGAGTTAAACCAAATGGTCTGTGTCTTCCTATAAGCAAGAGTTCATTTTTGGTAAAAGCAGGGAATTTTCTGCTCAAATGAATTTACACAGTTCACAAACCCAACGCGTTTTCACTATTAACTAAAGAGCGTCTATGTAAGAGATGCGGTGGTTTGTATCAGTTTCATAAGCAGAATTGAACTAGATATGTTCCGTTTGAGTAGGAAACACAGTTCTTTTTTTCTGGCCATGCTCATGTTTCTTGCTGTATTGCAGATGCTGGAAAGAAGAGCATGCTTCTTGCGTTAAAACAGAGTTTGTTTCATGGATGAGAACACAGGTCTGAATTTCCCTTCAGAAATGGAGTTAAACCAAATGTTCTGTGTCTTCCAAAAAGCAAGAATTCATTTCTTCTAAACACAGTGAATTTTCGGCTCAAATGAATTTACACAGTTCACAAACCCAACAGGTTTATCACTATTAACTAAAGAGCATCTATGTAAGACATGATGTGGTTTGTATCAGTTTCATAAGCAGAGTTGAACTAGATATTTTTCGTATGAGTAGGAGATACAGTTCTTTTTTTTGGGCATGCTCATGTTCCTTGCTGTATTGCAGAAGTTGGAAAGAAGAGCATGCTTCTTGCGTTAAAACAGAGTGTGTTTCATGGATGAGAACACTGGTCTGAATTTCCCTTCAGAAAGGGAGTTAAACCAAATGCTCTGTGTCTTCTAACAAGCAAGAGTTCATTTCTTGTAAACGCAGTGAATTTTCGGCTCAAATGAATTTACCGAGTTCAAAAACCCAACAGGTTTTTCATTATTAACTAAAGAGCATCAATGTAAGAGATGCTGTGGTTTGTATCAGTTTCATAAGCAGAGTGAACTAGGTATGGTACCTATGAGTAGGAAACACAGATCTTTTTTTCTGGACATCCTCATGTATCTTGCTGTATTGCAGATGCTGGAAAGAAGAGCATGATTCTTGCATTAAAACAGACTGTGTTTCATTGATGAGAACACTTTTCTGAATTTTCCTTTAGTATTGGAGTTAAACGCCATGCTCTCTGTCTTCCTACAAGCAAGAGTTCATTGCCGGTAAACCCAATTATTTTTGGGCTCAAATGAATTTACACAGTTCACGAAACCAACACGATTTTCACTATTAACTAAAGAGCATCTATGTAAGAGATGATGTCGTTTGTATCAGTTTCATAAGCAGAGTTGAACTAGATATGGTCCATATAAGTAGGAGAGACAGTTCTTTTTTTCTGGGCATGCTCATGTTCCTTGCTGTATTGCAGAAGCTGGAAAGAAGAGCATGCTTCTTGCGTTAAAACAGAGTGTTTCATGGATGAAAACACAGGTCTGAATTTCCCCTCAGAAATGGAGTTAAACCAAATGCTCTGTGTCTTCCAACAAGCAAGAATTCATTTCTTGTAAACACAGTGAATTTTTTGGCTCAAATGAATTTACACAGTTCACAAACCCAACAGGTTTTTCACTATTAACTAAACAGCATCAATGTAAGAGATGCAGTGGTTTGTATCAGTTTCATAAGCAGAGTGAACTAGATAAGGTTCCTACGAGTAGGAAACACAGTTCTTTTTTTCTGGCCATGCTCATGTTTCTTTCTGTATTGCAGATGCTGGAAAGAAGAGCATGCTTCCTGCGTTAAAACAGACTGTGTTTCATGGATGAGAACACTTTACTGAATTTCCCTATAGAATCTGAGTTAAACTCCATGGTCTGTGTCCTCCTACATGCAAGAGTTCATTTCTGGTAAACCCAGTTATTTTTGGGCTCAAATGAATTTACACAGTTCACGAAACCAACACAATTTTCACTATGACCTAAAGAGCATCTATGTAATTGATCCTGTGGTTTGTATCAGTTTCATTAGCAGAGTTGAACAAGATATGGTCCGTATGATTAGGAAACACAGTTCTTTTTTTCTGGGCATGCTCATGTTCCTTGCTGTATTGCAGAAGCTGGAAAGAAGAGCATGCTTCTTGCGTTAAAACAGAGTGTGTTTCATGGATGAAAACACAGGTCTGAATTTCCCCTCAGACATGGAGTTAAAAAAAATGCTCTGTGTCTTCCTACAAGCAAGAGTTCATTTCTGGAAAAGGCAGGGAATTTTCGGCTCAAATGAATTTACACAGTTCACAAACCCAACAAGTTTATCACTATTAACTAAAGAGCATCTATGTCAGACATGCTGTGGTTTGTATCAGTTTCATAAGCAGAGTTGACCTAGATATGGTCTGTTTGAGTCAGAAACACAGTTCTTTTTTTCTGGCCATGCTCATTTTTCTTGCTGTATTGCAGATGCTGGAAAGAAGAGAATGCTTCTTGAGTTAAAACAGACTGTGTTTCATGGATGAGAACAGTTTTCTGAATTTCCCTATAGAATCTGAGTTAAACTCCATGGTCTGTGTCTTCCTACATGCAAGAGTTCATTTCCGGTAAACCCAGTCATTTTTGGGCTCAAATGAATTTACACAGTTCACGAAACCAACACAATTGTCACTATGAACTAAAGAGCATCTATGTAATTGATCCTGTGGTTTGTATCAGTTTCATTAGCAGAGTTGAACTAGATATGGTCCGTATGATTAGGAGACACAGTTCTTTTTTTCTCGGCATGCTCATGTTCCTTGCAGTATTGCAGAAGCTTTAAAGAAGAGCATGCTTCTTGCGTTAAAACAGAGTGTGTTTCATGGATGAGAACACGGGTCTGAATTTCCCTTCAGAAAGGGAGTTAAACCAAATGCTCGGTGTCTTCCAACAAGCAAGAATTCATTTCTTGTAAACACAGGGAATTTTCGGCTCAAATGAATTTACACAGTTCACAAACCCAACAGGTTTTTCACTATTAACTAAAGAGCATCAATGTAAGAGATGCTGTGGTTTATATCAGTTTCATAAGCAGAGTGAACTAGATATGGTACCTATGAGTAGGAAACACAGTTCTTTTTTTCTGGCCATCTTCATGTTTCTTGCTGTATTGCAGATGCTGGAAAGAAGAGCATGATTCTTGCATTAAAACAGACTGTGTTTCATGGATGAGAACACTTTTCTGAATTTCCCTATAGAATCTGAGTTAAACTCCATGGTCTGTGTCCTCCTACATGCAAGAGTTGATTTCCGGTAAACCCAGTTATTTTTCGGCTCAAATGAGTTTACACAGTTCATGAAACCAATATGATTTTCACTATGAAGTAAAGAGCATCTGTGTAAGAGATGATGTGTCTTGTATAAGTGTCATATATAGAGTTGAACTAGATATGGTTCGTTTGAGACAGAAAAGCAGTTCTTTTTTAATGGCCATGCTCATGTTTCTTGCTGTATTGCAGATGGTGGACAAAAGAGCATGCTTCTTGCATTCAAACAGACTGTGTTTCATGGAAGAGAACACAGGTCTGAATTTACATTCAGAAATGGAGTTAAACAAAATGCTCTGTGTCTTCCTACAAACAAGAGCTCTTTTCTGGTAATTCAGGTAATTTTCGGCTCATATGAATTTACAAAGTTCCAAAACCCAACACGTTTTTCACTATTAACTAAAGAGCATCTATGTAAGAGATGCTGTGTTTTCTATCAGATTCAGAAACAGAGTTGAATGAAATATGGTCCCTATGAGTTTGAAACACAGTTCTTTTTTTGTGGCCATGCTCATGTTTCTTGCTGTATTGCGCATGCTGGAAAGAAGAGCATGCTTCTTGCATTAAAACAGACTGTGTTTCATTGATGAGAACACTTTTCTGAATTTCCCTTTAGAATCGGAGTTAAACGCCATGCTCTCTGTCTTCCTACAAGCAAGAGTTCATTGCCGGTAAACCCAATTATTTTTGGGCTCAAATGAATATACACAGTTCACGAAACCAACACGATTTTCACTATTAACTAAAGAGCATCTATGTAAGAGATGATCTGGTTTGTATCAGATTCATAAGCAGAGTTGAACTAGATATTGTTCGTATGAGTAGGAGATACAGTTCTTTTATTCTGGGCATGCTCATGTTCCTTGCTGTATTGCAGAAGCTGGAAAGAAGAGCATGCTTCTTGCGTTAAAACAGAGTGTGTTTCATGGATGAAAACACAGGTCTGAATTTCCCCTCAGACATGGAGTTAAAAAAAATGCTGTGTCTTCCTACAAGCAAGAGTTCATTTCTGGTAAAGGCAGGGAATTTTCGGCTCAAATGAATTTACACAGTTCCCAAACCCAACACGTTTTTCACTATTAACTAAAGAGCATCTATGTAAGAGATGCTGTGTTTTGTATCAGATTCAGAAGCAGAGTTGAATGAAATATGGTATCTATGAGTTTGAAACACAGTTCTTTTTTTCTGGCCATGCTCATGTTTCTTGCTGTATTGCGGATGCTGGAAAGAACAGCATGCTTCTTGCATTAAAACAGACTTTGTTTCATTGATGAGAACACTTTTCTGAATTTCCCTTTAGAATCAGAGTTAAACGCCATGCTCTCTGTCTTCCTACAAGCAAGAATTCATTGCCGGTAAACCCAGTTATTTTTGGGCTCAAATGAATTTACACAGTTCACGAAACCAAAACAATTATCACTATGAACTAAAGAGCATCTATGTAATTGATCCTGTGGTTTGTATCAGTTTCGTTAGCATAGTTGAACTAGATATGGTCCGAATGTTTAGGAGACACTGTTCTTTTTTTCTGGTCATGCTCATGTTCCTTGCTGTATTGCAGATGCTGGAAAGAAGAGCATGATTCTTGCATTAAAACAGACTGTGTTTCATGGACGAGAACACTTTTCTGAATTTCCCTATAGAATCTGAGTTAAACTCCATGGTCTGTGTCCTCCTACATGCAAGAATTCATTTCCGGTAAACCCAGTTATTTTTCGGCTCAAATGAGTTTACACAGTTCATGAAACCAATATGATTTTCACTATGAAGTAAAGAGCATCTGTGTAAAAGACGATGTGTCTTGTATAAGTGTCATATATAGAGTTGAACTAGATATGGTTCGTTTGAGACAGAAAAGCAGTTCTTTTTTAATGGCCATGCTCATGTTTCTTGCTGTATTGCAGATGCTGGAAAAAAGAGCATGCTTCTTGCGTTAAAACAGACTGTGTTTCATGGATGAGAACACAGGTCTGAATTTACATTCAGAAATGGAGTTAAACCAAATGCTCTGTGTCTTCCTACAAGCAAGAGTTCATTGCCGGTAAACCCAATTATTTTTGGGCTCAAATGAATTTCCAGAGATCACGAAACCAACACAATTTTCACTATTAACTAAAGAGCATCTATGTAAGAGATGATCTGGTTTGTATCAGTTTCATAAGTAGAGTTGACCTAGATATGGTCCGTTTGAGTCAGAAACACAGTTCTTTTTTTCTGGCCATGCTCATGTTTCTTAAAGTATTGCAGATGCTGGAAAGAAGAGCATGCTTCCTGCGTTAAAACAGACTGTGTTTCATGGATGAGAACACTTTTCTGAATTTCCCTATAGAATCTGAGTTAAACTCCATGGTCTGTGTCCTCCTACATGCAAGAGTTCATTTCCGGTAAACCAAGTTATTTTTCAGCTCAAATGAATTTACACAGTTCACAAACACCAACAAGCTTTTCACTATGAACTAAAGAGCATCTATGTAATTGATCCTGTGGTTTGTATCAGTTTTATTAGCAGAGTTGAACTAGATATGGTCCTTATGATTAGGAGACACAGTTCTTTTTTTCTGGGCATGCTAATGTTCCTTGCTGTATTGCAGAAGCTGGAAAGAAGAGCATGCTTCCTCCAGTAAAACGGAGTGTGTTTCATGGATGAGAACACTGGTCTGAATTTCCCTTCAGAAAGGGAGTTAAACCAATTGCTCTGTGTCTTCCAACAAGCAAGAGTTCATTTCTGGAATAGGCAGGAATTTTCGGCTCAAATGAATTTACACATTTCACAAACCCAACAAGTTTATCACTATTAACTAAAGAGCATCAATGTAAGAGATGCTGTGGTTTGTATCAGTTTCATAAGCAGAGTGAACTAGATATGGTACCTATGAGTAGGAAACACAGTTCTTTTTTTCTAGCCATCCTCATTTTTCTTGCTGTATTGCAGATGCTGGAAAGAAGAGCATGATTCTTGCATTAAAACAGACTGTGTTTCATGGACGAGAACACTTTTCTGAATTTCCCTATAGAATCTGAGTTAAACTCCATGGTCTGTGTCCTCCTACATGCAAGAATTCATTTCCGGTAAACCCAGTTATTTTTGGGCTCAAATGAATTTACACAGTTCACGAAACCAACACAATTTTCACTATGACCTAAAGAGCATCTATGTAATTGATCCTGTGGTTTGTATCAGTTTCATTAGCAGAGTTGAACAAGATATGGTCCGTATGATTAGGAAACACAGTTCTTTTTTTCTGGGCATGCTCATGTTCCTTGCTGTATTGCAGAAGCTGGAAAGAAGAGCATGCTTCTTGCGTTAAAACAGAGTGTGTTTCATGGATGAAAACACAGGTCTGAATTTCCCCTCAGACATGGAGTTAAAAAAAATGCTGTGTCTTCCTACAAGCAAGAGTTCATTTCTGGTAAAGGCAGGGAATTTTCGGCTCAAATGAATTTACACAGTTCCCAAACCCAACACGTTTTTCACTATTAACTAAAGAGCATCTATGTAAGAGATGCTGTGTTTTGTATCAGATTCAGAAGCAGAGTTGAATGAAATATGGTATCTATGAGTTTGAAACACAGTTCTTTTTTTCTGGCCATGCTCATGTTTCTTGCTGTATTGCGGATGCTGGAAAGAACAGCATGCTTCTTGCATTAAAACAGACTTTGTTTCATTGATGAGAACACTTTTCTGAATTTCCCTTTAGAATCAGAGTTAAACGCCATGCTCTCTGTCTTCCTACAAGCAAGAATTCATTGCCGGTAAACCCAGTTATTTTTGGGCTCAAATGAATTTACACAGTTCACGAAACCAAAACAATTATCACTATGAACTAAAGAGCATCTATGTAATTGATCCTGTGGTTTGTATCAGTTTCGTTAGCATAGTTGAACTAGATATGGTCCGAATGTTTAGGAGACACTGTTCTTTTTTTCTGGTCATGCTCATGTTCCTTGCTGTATTGCAGATGCTGGAAAGAAGAGCATGATTCTTGCATTAAAACAGACTGTGTTTCATGGACGAGAACACTTTTCTGAATTTCCCTATAGAATCTGAGTTAAACTCCATGGTCTGTGTCCTCCTACATGCAAGAATTCATTTCCGGTAAACCCAGTTATTTTTCGGCTCAAATGAGTTTACACAGTTCATGAAACCAATATGATTTTCACTATGAAGTAAAGAGCATCTGTGTAAAAGACGATGTGTCTTGTATAAGTGTCATATATAGAGTTGAACTAGATATGGTTCGTTTGAGACAGAAAAGCAGTTCTTTTTTAATGGCCATGCTCATGTTTCTTGCTGTATTGCAGATGCTGGAAAAAAGAGCATGCTTCTTGCGTTAAAACAGACTGTGTTTCATGGATGAGAACACAGGTCTGAATTTACATTCAGAAATGGAGTTAAACCAAATGCTCTGTGTCTTCCTACAAGCAAGAGTTCATTGCCGGTAAACCCAATTATTTTTGGGCTCAAATGAATTTCCAGAGATCACGAAACCAACACAATTTTCACTATTAACTAAAGAGCATCTATGTAAGAGATGATCTGGTTTGTATCAGTTTCATAAGTAGAGTTGACCTAGATATGGTCCGTTTGAGTCAGAAACACAGTTCTTTTTTTCTGGCCATGCTCATGTTTCTTAAAGTATTGCAGATGCTGGAAAGAAGAGCATGCTTCCTGCGTTAAAACAGACTGTGTTTCATGGATGAGAACACTTTTCTGAATTTCCCTATAGAATCTGAGTTAAACTCCATGGTCTGTGTCCTCCTACATGCAAGAGTTCATTTCCGGTAAACCAAGTTATTTTTCAGCTCAAATGAATTTACACAGTTCACAAACACCAACAAGCTTTTCACTATGAACTAAAGAGCATCTATGTAATTGATCCTGTGGTTTGTATCAGTTTTATTAGCAGAGTTGAACTAGATATGGTCCTTATGATTAGGAGACACAGTTCTTTTTTTCTGGGCATGCTAATGTTCCTTGCTGTATTGCAGAAGCTGGAAAGAAGAGCATGCTTCCTCCAGTAAAACGGAGTGTGTTTCATGGATGAGAACACTGGTCTGAATTTCCCTTCAGAAAGGGAGTTAAACCAATTGCTCTGTGTCTTCCAACAAGCAAGAGTTCATTTCTGGAATAGGCAGGAATTTTCGGCTCAAATGAATTTACACATTTCACAAACCCAACAAGTTTATCACTATTAACTAAAGAGCATCAATGTAAGAGATGCTGTGGTTTGTATCAGTTTCATAAGCAGAGTGAACTAGATATGGTACCTATGAGTAGGAAACACAGTTCTTTTTTTCTAGCCATCCTCATTTTTCTTGCTGTATTGCAGATGCTGGAAAGAAGAGCATGATTCTTGCATTAAAACAGACTGTGTTTCATGGACGAGAACACTTTTCTGAATTTCCCTATAGAATCTGAGTTAAACTCCATGGTCTGTGTCCTCCTACATGCAAGAATTCATTTCCGGTAAACCCAGTTATTTTTGGGCTCAAATGAATTTACACAGTTCACGAAACCAACACAATTTTCACTATGACCTAAAGAGCATCTATGTAATTGATCCTGTGGTTTGTATCAGTTTCATTAGCAGAGTTGAACAAGATATGGTCCGTATGATTAGGAAACACAGTTCTTTTTTTCTGGGCATGCTCATGTTCCTTGCTGTATTGCAGAAGCTGGAAAGAAGAGCATGCTTCTTGCGTTAAAACAGAGTGTGTTTCATGGATGAAAACACAGGTCTGAATTTCCCCTCAGACATGGAGTTAAAAAAAATGCTCTGTGTCTTCCTACAAGCAAGAGTTCATTTCTGGAAAAGGCAGGGAATTTTCGGCTCAAATGAATTTACACAGTTCACAAACCCAACAAGTTTATCACTATTAACTAAAGAGCATCTATGTCAGACATGCTGTGGTTTGTATCAGTTTCATAAGCAGAGTTGACCTAGATATGGTCTGTTTGAGTCAGAAACACAGTTCTTTTTTTCTGGCCATGCTCATTTTTCTTGCTGTATTGCAGATGCTGGAAAGAAGAGAATGCTTCTTGAGTTAAAACAGACTGTGTTTCATGGATGAGAACAGTTTTCTGAATTTCCCTATAGAATCTGAGTTAAACTCCATGGTCTGTGTCTTCCTACATGCAAGAGTTCATTTCCGGTAAACCCAGTCATTTTTGGGCTCAAATGAATTTACACAGTTCACGAAACCAACACAATTGTCACTATGAACTAAAGAGCATCTATGTAATTGATCCTGTGGTTTGTATCAGTTTCATTAGCAGAGTTGAACTAGATATGGTCCGTATGATTAGGAGACACAGTTCTTTTTTTCTCGGCATGCTCATGTTCCTTGCAGTATTGCAGAAGCTTTAAAGAAGAGCATGCTTCTTGCGTTAAAACAGAGTGTGTTTCATGGATGAGAACACGGGTCTGAATTTCCCTTCAGAAAGGGAGTTAAACCAAATGCTCGGTGTCTTCCAACAAGCAAGAATTCATTTCTTGTAAACACAGGGAATTTTCGGCTCAAATGAATTTACACAGTTCACAAACCCAACAGGTTTTTCACTATTAACTAAAGAGCATCAATGTAAGAGATGCTGTGGTTTATATCAGTTTCATAAGCAGAGTGAACTAGATATGGTACCTATGAGTAGGAAACACAGTTCTTTTTTTCTGGCCATCTTCATGTTTCTTGCTGTATTGCAGATGCTGGAAAGAAGAGCATGATTCTTGCATTAAAACAGACTGTGTTTCATGGATGAGAACACTTTTCTGAATTTCCCTATAGAATCTGAGTTAAACTCCATGGTCTGTGTCCTCCTACATGCAAGAGTTGATTTCCGGTAAACCCAGTTATTTTTCGGCTCAAATGAGTTTACACAGTTCATGAAACCAATATGATTTTCACTATGAAGTAAAGAGCATCTGTGTAAGAGATGATGTGTCTTGTATAAGTGTCATATATAGAGTTGAACTAGATATGGTTCGTTTGAGACAGAAAAGCAGTTCTTTTTTAATGGCCATGCTCATGTTTCTTGCTGTATTGCAGATGGTGGACAAAAGAGCATGCTTCTTGCATTCAAACAGACTGTGTTTCATGGAAGAGAACACAGGTCTGAATTTACATTCAGAAATGGAGTTAAACAAAATGCTCTGTGTCTTCCTACAAACAAGAGCTCTTTTCTGGTAATTCAGGTAATTTTCGGCTCATATGAATTTACAAAGTTCCAAAACCCAACACGTTTTTCACTATTAACTAAAGAGCATCTATGTAAGAGATGCTGTGTTTTCTATCAGATTCAGAAACAGAGTTGAATGAAATATGGTCCCTATGAGTTTGAAACACAGTTCTTTTTTTGTGGCCATGCTCATGTTTCTTGCTGTATTGCGCATGCTGGAAAGAAGAGCATGCTTCTTGCATTAAAACAGACTGTGTTTCATTGATGAGAACACTTTTCTGAATTTCCCTTTAGAATCGGAGTTAAACGCCATGCTCTCTGTCTTCCTACAAGCAAGAGTTCATTGCCGGTAAACCCAATTATTTTTGGGCTCAAATGAATATACACAGTTCACGAAACCAACACGATTTTCACTATTAACTAAAGAGCATCTATGTAAGAGATGATCTGGTTTGTATCAGATTCATAAGCAGAGTTGAACTAGATATTGTTCGTATGAGTAGGAGATACAGTTCTTTTATTCTGGGCATGCTCATGTTCCTTGCTGTATTGCAGAAGCTGGAAAGAAGAGCATGCTTCTTGCGTTAAAACAGAGTGTGTTTCATGGATGAAAACACAGGTCTGAATTTCCCCTCAGACATGGAGTTAAAAAAAATGCTGTGTCTTCCTACAAGCAAGAGTTCATTTCTGGTAAAGGCAGGGAATTTTCGGCTCAAATGAATTTACACAGTTCCCAAACCCAACACGTTTTTCACTATTAACTAAAGAGCATCTATGTAAGAGATGCTGTGTTTTGTATCAGATTCAGAAGCAGAGTTGAATGAAATATGGTATCTATGAGTTTGAAACACAGTTCTTTTTTTCTGGCCATGCTCATGTTTCTTGCTGTATTGCGGATGCTGGAAAGAACAGCATGCTTCTTGCATTAAAACAGACTTTGTTTCATTGATGAGAACACTTTTCTGAATTTCCCTTTAGAATCAGAGTTAAACGCCATGCTCTCTGTCTTCCTACAAGCAAGAATTCATTGCCGGTAAACCCAGTTATTTTTGGGCTCAAATGAATTTACACAGTTCACGAAACCAAAACAATTATCACTATGAACTAAAGAGCATCTATGTAATTGATCCTGTGGTTTGTATCAGTTTCGTTAGCATAGTTGAACTAGATATGGTCCGAATGTTTAGGAGACACTGTTCTTTTTTTCTGGTCATGCTCATGTTCCTTGCTGTATTGCAGATGCTGGAAAGAAGAGCATGATTCTTGCATTAAAACAGACTGTGTTTCATGGACGAGAACACTTTTCTGAATTTCCCTATAGAATCTGAGTTAAACTCCATGGTCTGTGTCCTCCTACATGCAAGAATTCATTTCCGGTAAACCCAGTTATTTTTCGGCTCAAATGAGTTTACACAGTTCATGAAACCAATATGATTTTCACTATGAAGTAAAGAGCATCTGTGTAAAAGACGATGTGTCTTGTATAAGTGTCATATATAGAGTTGAACTAGATATGGTTCGTTTGAGACAGAAAAGCAGTTCTTTTTTAATGGCCATGCTCATGTTTCTTGCTGTATTGCAGATGCTGGAAAAAAGAGCATGCTTCTTGCGTTAAAACAGACTGTGTTTCATGGATGAGAACACAGGTCTGAATTTACATTCAGAAATGGAGTTAAACCAAATGCTCTGTGTCTTCCTACAAGCAAGAGTTCATTGCCGGTAAACCCAATTATTTTTGGGCTCAAATGAATTTCCAGAGATCACGAAACCAACACAATTTTCACTATTAACTAAAGAGCATCTATGTAAGAGATGATCTGGTTTGTATCAGTTTCATAAGTAGAGTTGACCTAGATATGGTCCGTTTGAGTCAGAAACACAGTTCTTTTTTTCTGGCCATGCTCATGTTTCTTAAAGTATTGCAGATGCTGGAAAGAAGAGCATGCTTCCTGCGTTAAAACAGACTGTGTTTCATGGATGAGAACACTTTTCTGAATTTCCCTATAGAATCTGAGTTAAACTCCATGGTCTGTGTCCTCCTACATGCAAGAGTTCATTTCCGGTAAACCAAGTTATTTTTCAGCTCAAATGAATTTACACAGTTCACAAACACCAACAAGCTTTTCACTATGAACTAAAGAGCATCTATGTAATTGATCCTGTGGTTTGTATCAGTTTTATTAGCAGAGTTGAACTAGATATGGTCCTTATGATTAGGAGACACAGTTCTTTTTTTCTGGGCATGCTAATGTTCCTTGCTGTATTGCAGAAGCTGGAAAGAAGAGCATGCTTCCTCCAGTAAAACGGAGTGTGTTTCATGGATGAGAACACTGGTCTGAATTTCCCTTCAGAAAGGGAGTTAAACCAATTGCTCTGTGTCTTCCAACAAGCAAGAGTTCATTTCTGGAATAGGCAGGAATTTTCGGCTCAAATGAATTTACACATTTCACAAACCCAACAAGTTTATCACTATTAACTAAAGAGCATCAATGTAAGAGATGCTGTGGTTTGTATCAGTTTCATAAGCAGAGTGAACTAGATATGGTACCTATGAGTAGGAAACACAGTTCTTTTTTTCTAGCCATCCTCATTTTTCTTGCTGTATTGCAGATGCTGGAAAGAAGAGCATGATTCTTGCATTAAAACAGACTGTGTTTCATGGACGAGAACACTTTTCTGAATTTCCCTATAGAATCTGAGTTAAACTCCATGGTCTGTGTCCTCCTACATGCAAGAATTCATTTCCGGTAAACCCAGTTATTTTTGGGCTCAAATGAATTTACACAGTTCACGAAACCAACACAATTTTCACTATGACCTAAAGAGCATCTATGTAATTGATCCTGTGGTTTGTATCAGTTTCATTAGCAGAGTTGAACAAGATATGGTCCGTATGATTAGGAAACACAGTTCTTTTTTTCTGGGCATGCTCATGTTCCTTGCTGTATTGCAGAAGCTGGAAAGAAGAGCATGCTTCTTGCGTTAAAACAGAGTGTGTTTCATGGATGAAAACACAGGTCTGAATTTCCCCTCAGACATGGAGTTAAAAAAAATGCTCTGTGTCTTCCTACAAGCAAGAGTTCATTTCTGGAAAAGGCAGGGAATTTTCGGCTCAAATGAATTTACACAGTTCACAAACCCAACAAGTTTATCACTATTAACTAAAGAGCATCTATGTCAGACATGCTGTGGTTTGTATCAGTTTCATAAGCAGAGTTGACCTAGATATGGTCTGTTTGAGTCAGAAACACAGTTCTTTTTTTCTGGCCATGCTCATTTTTCTTGCTGTATTGCAGATGCTGGAAAGAAGAGAATGCTTCTTGAGTTAAAACAGACTGTGTTTCATGGATGAGAACAGTTTTCTGAATTTCCCTATAGAATCTGAGTTAAACTCCATGGTCTGTGTCTTCCTACATGCAAGAGTTCATTTCCGGTAAACCCAGTCATTTTTGGGCTCAAATGAATTTACACAGTTCACGAAACCAACACAATTGTCACTATGAACTAAAGAGCATCTATGTAATTGATCCTGTGGTTTGTATCAGTTTCATTAGCAGAGTTGAACTAGATATGGTCCGTATGATTAGGAGACACAGTTCTTTTTTTCTCGGCATGCTCATGTTCCTTGCAGTATTGCAGAAGCTTTAAAGAAGAGCATGCTTCTTGCGTTAAAACAGAGTGTGTTTCATGGATGAGAACACGGGTCTGAATTTCCCTTCAGAAAGGGAGTTAAACCAAATGCTCGGTGTCTTCCAACAAGCAAGAATTCATTTCTTGTAAACACAGGGAATTTTCGGCTCAAATGAATTTACACAGTTCACAAACCCAACAGGTTTTTCACTATTAACTAAAGAGCATCAATGTAAGAGATGCTGTGGTTTATATCAGTTTCATAAGCAGAGTGAACTAGATATGGTACCTATGAGTAGGAAACACAGTTCTTTTTTTCTGGCCATCTTCATGTTTCTTGCTGTATTGCAGATGCTGGAAAGAAGAGCATGATTCTTGCATTAAAACAGACTGTGTTTCATGGATGAGAACACTTTTCTGAATTTCCCTATAGAATCTGAGTTAAACTCCATGGTCTGTGTCCTCCTACATGCAAGAGTTGATTTCCGGTAAACCCAGTTATTTTTCGGCTCAAATGAGTTTACACAGTTCATGAAACCAATATGATTTTCACTATGAAGTAAAGAGCATCTGTGTAAGAGATGATGTGTCTTGTATAAGTGTCATATATAGAGTTGAACTAGATATGGTTCGTTTGAGACAGAAAAGCAGTTCTTTTTTAATGGCCATGCTCATGTTTCTTGCTGTATTGCAGATGGTGGACAAAAGAGCATGCTTCTTGCATTCAAACAGACTGTGTTTCATGGAAGAGAACACAGGTCTGAATTTACATTCAGAAATGGAGTTAAACAAAATGCTCTGTGTCTTCCTACAAACAAGAGCTCTTTTCTGGTAATTCAGGTAATTTTCGGCTCATATGAATTTACAAAGTTCCAAAACCCAACACGTTTTTCACTATTAACTAAAGAGCATCTATGTAAGAGATGCTGTGTTTTCTATCAGATTCAGAAACAGAGTTGAATGAAATATGGTCCCTATGAGTTTGAAACACAGTTCTTTTTTTGTGGCCATGCTCATGTTTCTTGCTGTATTGCGCATGCTGGAAAGAAGAGCATGCTTCTTGCATTAAAACAGACTGTGTTTCATTGATGAGAACACTTTTCTGAATTTCCCTTTAGAATCGGAGTTAAACGCCATGCTCTCTGTCTTCCTACAAGCAAGAGTTCATTGCCGGTAAACCCAATTATTTTTGGGCTCAAATGAATATACACAGTTCACGAAACCAACACGATTTTCACTATTAACTAAAGAGCATCTATGTAAGAGATGATCTGGTTTGTATCAGATTCATAAGCAGAGTTGAACTAGATATTGTTCATATGAGTAGGAGATACAGTTCTTTTATTCTGGGCATGCTCATGTTCCTTGCTGTATTGCAGAAGCTGGAAAGAAGAGCATGCTTCTTGCGTTAAAACAGAGTGTGTTTCATGGATGAAAACACAGGTCTGAATTTCCCCTCAGACATGGAGTTAAAAAAAATGCTGTGTCTTCCTACAAGCAAGAGTTCATTTCTGGTAAAGGCAGGGAATTTTCGGCTCAAATGAATTTACACAGTTCCCAAACCCAACACGTTTTTCACTATTAACTAAAGAGCATCTATGTAAGAGATGCTGTGTTTTGTATCAGATTCAGAAGCAGAGTTGAATGAAATATGGTATCTATGAGTTTGAAACACAGTTCTTTTTTTCTGGCCATGCTCATGTTTCTTGCTGTATTGCGGATGCTGGAAAGAACAGCATGCTTCTTGCATTAAAACAGACTTTGTTTCATTGATGAGAACACTTTTCTGAATTTCCCTTTAGAATCAGAGTTAAACGCCATGCTCTCTGTCTTCCTACAAGCAAGAATTCATTGCCGGTAAACCCAGTTATTTTTGGGCTCAAATGAATTTACACAGTTCACGAAACCAAAACAATTATCACTATGAACTAAAGAGCATCTATGTAATTGATCCTGTGGTTTGTATCAGTTTCGTTAGCATAGTTGAACTAGATATGGTCCGAATGTTTAGGAGACACTGTTCTTTTTTTCTGGTCATGCTCATGTTCCTTGCTGTATTGCAGATGCTGGAAAGAAGAGCATGATTCTTGCATTAAAACAGACTGTGTTTCATGGACGAGAACACTTTTCTGAATTTCCCTATAGAATCTGAGTTAAACTCCATGGTCTGTGTCCTCCTACATGCAAGAATTCATTTCCGGTAAACCCAGTTATTTTTCGGCTCAAATGAGTTTACACAGTTCATGAAACCAATATGATTTTCACTATGAAGTAAAGAGCATCTGTGTAAAAGACGATGTGTCTTGTATAAGTGTCATATATAGAGTTGAACTAGATATGGTTCGTTTGAGACAGAAAAGCAGTTCTTTTTTAATGGCCATGCTCATGTTTCTTGCTGTATTGCAGATGCTGGAAAAAAGAGCATGCTTCTTGCGTTAAAACAGACTGTGTTTCATGGATGAGAACACAGGTCTGAATTTACATTCAGAAATGGAGTTAAACCAAATGCTCTGTGTCTTCCTACAAGCAAGAGTTCATTGCCGGTAAACCCAATTATTTTTGGGCTCAAATGAATTTCCAGAGATCACGAAACCAACACAATTTTCACTATTAACTAAAGAGCATCTATGTAAGAGATGATCTGGTTTGTATCAGTTTCATAAGTAGAGTTGACCTAGATATGGTCCGTTTGAGTCAGAAACACAGTTCTTTTTTTCTGGCCATGCTCATGTTTCTTAAAGTATTGCAGATGCTGGAAAGAAGAGCATGCTTCCTGCGTTAAAACAGACTGTGTTTCATGGATGAGAACACTTTTCTGAATTTCCCTATAGAATCTGAGTTAAACTCCATGGTCTGTGTCCTCCTACATGCAAGAGTTCATTTCCGGTAAACCAAGTTATTTTTCAGCTCAAATGAATTTACACAGTTCACAAACACCAACAAGCTTTTCACTATGAACTAAAGAGCATCTATGTAATTGATCCTGTGGTTTGTATCAGTTTTATTAGCAGAGTTGAACTAGATATGGTCCTTATGATTAGGAGACACAGTTCTTTTTTTCTGGGCATGCTAATGTTCCTTGCTGTATTGCAGAAGCTGGAAAGAAGAGCATGCTTCCTCCAGTAAAACGGAGTGTGTTTCATGGATGAGAACACTGGTCTGAATTTCCCTTCAGAAAGGGAGTTAAACCAATTGCTCTGTGTCTTCCAACAAGCAAGAGTTCATTTCTGGAATAGGCAGGAATTTTCGGCTCAAATGAATTTACACATTTCACAAACCCAACAAGTTTATCACTATTAACTAAAGAGCATCAATGTAAGAGATGCTGTGGTTTGTATCAGTTTCATAAGCAGAGTGAACTAGATATGGTACCTATGAGTAGGAAACACAGTTCTTTTTTTCTAGCCATCCTCATTTTTCTTGCTGTATTGCAGATGCTGGAAAGAAGAGCATGATTCTTGCATTAAAACAGACTGTGTTTCATGGACGAGAACACTTTTCTGAATTTCCCTATAGAATCTGAGTTAAACTCCATGGTCTGTGTCCTCCTACATGCAAGAATTCATTTCCGGTAAACCCAGTTATTTTTCGGCTCAAATGAGTTTACACAGTTCATGAAACCAATATGATTTTCACTATGAAGTAAAGAGCATCTGTGTAAGAGACGATGTGTCTTGTATAAGTGTCATATATAGAGTTG
Source organism: Onychomys arenicola (assembly GCA_949786405.1). Taxonomy (NCBI): domain Eukaryota; kingdom Metazoa; phylum Chordata; class Mammalia; order Rodentia; family Cricetidae; genus Onychomys; species Onychomys arenicola. The sequence continues at coordinate 510,347 of CATKUM010000061.1, read as the reverse complement.
AACTAGATATGGTTCGTTTGAGACAGAAAAGCAGTTCTTTTTTAATGGCCATGCTTATGTTTCTTGCTGTATTGCAGATGCTGGAAAAAAGAGCATGCTTCTTGCGTTAAAACAGACTGTGTTTCATGGATGAGAACACAGGTCTGAATTTACATTCAGAAATGGAGTTAAACCAAATGCTCTGTGTCTTCCTACAAGCAAGAGTTCATTGCCGGTAAACCCAATTATTTTTGGGCTCAAATGAATTTCCAGAGATCACGAAACCAACACGATTTTCACTATTAACTAAAGAGCATCTATGTAAGAGATGATCTGGTTTGTATCAGTTTCATAAGTAGAGTTCACCTAGATATGGTCCGTTTGAGTCAGAAACACAGTTCTTTTTTTCTGGCCATGCTCATGTTTCTTAAAGTATTGCAGATGCTGGAAAGAAGAGCATGCTTCTTGTGTTAAAACAGACTGTGTTTCATGGATGAGAACACTTTTCTGTATTTCCCTATAGAATCTGAGTTAAACTCCATGGTCTGTGTCTTCCTACATGCAAGAGTTCATTTCCGGTAAACCCAGTTATTTTTGGGCTCAAATGAATTTACAGAGTTCACGAAACCAACACAATTTTCACTATGAACTAAAGAGCATCTATGTAATTGATGCTGTGGTTTGTATCAGATTCGTTAGCAGAGTTGAACTAGATATGGTCCTTATGATTAGGAGACACAGTTCTTTTTTTCTGGGCATGCTCATGTTCCTTGCTGTATTCCAGAAGCTGGAAAGAAGAGCATGCTTCTTGCGTTAAATAGAGTTTGTTTCATGGATGATAACACTGGTCTGAATTTCCCTACAGAAATGGAGTTAAACCAAATGCTCTGTGTCTTCCAACAAGCAAGAATTCATTTCTTGTAAACATAGTGAATTTTCGGCTCAAATGAATTTACACAGTTCACAAACCCAACAGGTTTTTACTATTAACTAAAGAGCATCAATGTAAGAGATGCTGTGGTTTGAATCAGTTTCATAAGCAGAGTGAACTAGATTAGGTACCTATGAGTAGGAAACACAGTTCTTTTTTTCTGGCCATGCTCGTGTTTCTTTCTGTATTGCAGATGCTGGAAAGAAGAGCATGCTTCCTGTGTTAAAACAGACTGTGTTTCATGGCTGAGAACAGTTTTCTGAATTTCCCGATAGAATCTGAGTTAAACTCCATGGTCTGTGTCCTCCTACATGCAAGAGTTCATTTCCGGTAAACCCAGTTATTTCTCGGCTCAAATGAATTTACACTGTTCACAAACCCCAACAAGCTTTTCACTATGAACTAAAGAGCATCTATGTAATTGATCCTGTGGTTTGTATCAGTTTCATTAGCAGAGTTGAACTAAATATGGTCCGTATGATTAGGAGACACAGTTCTTTTTTTCTGGGAATGCTAATGTTCCTTGCTGTATTGCAGAAGCTGGAAAGAAGAGCATGCTTCCTCCAGTAAAACGGAGTGTGTTTCATGGATGAGAACACTGGTCTGAATTTCCCTTCAGAAATGGAGTTAAACCAAATGCTCTATGTCTTCCAACAAGCAAGAGTTCATTTCTGGTAATTCAGGTAATTTTCGGCTCATATGAATTTACACAGTTCACGAAACCAACACGATTTTCACTTTTAACTAAAGAGCATCTATGTAAGAGATGATCTGGTTTGTATCAGTTTCATTACCAGAGTTGAACTAGATATGGTCCGTATGATTAGGAGACACAGTTCTTTTTTTCTGGGCATGCTCATGTTCCTTGCTGTATTGCAGAAGCTGGAAAGAAGAGCATGCTTCCTGCGATAAAACAGAGTGTGTTTCAGGGATGAGAACACTGTTCTGAATTTCCCTTCAGAAATGGAGTTAAACCAAATCCTCTGTGTCTTCTAACAATAAAGAAATCATTTCTTGTAAACACAGAGAATATTCAGCTCAAATGAATTTACACAGTTCACAAACCCAACAGGTTTTTCACTATTAACTAAAGAGCATCAATGTAAGAGATGCTGTGGTTTGTATCAGTTTCATAAGCAGAGTGAACTAGATATGGTACCTAGGAGTAGGAAACACAGTTCTTTTTTTCAGGCCATGCTCATGTTTCTTGCTGTATTGCAGATGCTGGAAAGAAGAGCATGCTTCTTGTGTTAAAACAGACTGTGTTTCATGGATGAGAACACAGGTCCGAATTTACATTCAGAAATGGAGTTTAAAAAAATGCTCTGTGCCTTCCTACAAGCAAGAGTTCATTTCTGGTAATTCAGGTAATTTTCGGCTCATATTAATTTACACAGTTCCCAAACCCAACACGTTTTTCACTATTAACTAAAGAGCATCTATGTAAGAGAGGCTGTGTTTTCTATCAGATTCAGAAGCAGAGTTGAATGAAATATGGTCCCTATGAGTTTGAAACACAGTTCTTTTTTTGTGGCCATGCTCATGTTTCTTGCTGTATTTCGGATGCTGGATAGAAAAGCACGCTTCTTGCATTAAAACAGACTGTGTTTCATTGATGAGAACACTTTTCAGAATTTCCCTTTAGAATCGGAATTAAACGCCATGCTCTCTGTCTTCCTACAAGCAAGAGTTCATTGCCGGTAAACGCAATTATTTTTGGGCTCAAATGAATTTACACAGTTCACGAAACCAACACGATTTTCACTATTAACTAAAGAGCATCTATGTAAGAGATGATCTAGTTTGTATCAGTTTCATAAGCAGAGTTGAACTAGATATTGTTCGTATGAGTAGGAGATACAGTTCTTTTATTCTGGGCATGCTCATGTTCCTTGCTGTATTGCAGAAGCTGAAAAGAAGAGCATGCTTCTTGCGTTAAAACAGAGTGTGTTTCATGGATGAAAACACAGGTCTGAATTTCCCCTCAGACATGGAGTTAAACCAAATGCTCTGTGTCTTCCTACAAGCAAGAGTTCATTTCTGGTAAAGGCAGGGAATTTTCGGCTCAAATGAATTTACACAGTTCACAAACCCAACACGTTTTTCACTATTAACTAAAGAGCATCTATGTAAGACATGCTGTGGTTTGCATCAGTTTCATAAGCATAGTTGACCTAGATATGGTCTGTTTGAGTCAGAAACACAGTTCTTTTTTTCTGGCCATGCTCATTTTTCTTGCTGTATTGCAGATGCTGGAAAGAAGAGAATGCTTCTTGAGTTAAAACAGACTGTGTTTCATGGATGAGAACAGTTTTCTGAATTTCCCTATAGAATCTGAGTTAAACTCCATGGTCTGTGTCTTCCTACATGCAAGAGTTCATTTCCGGTAAACCCAGTCATTTTTGGGCTCAAATGAATTTACACAGTTCACGAAACCAACACAATTGTCACTATGAACTAAAGAGCATCTATGTAATTTATCCTGTGGTTTGTATCAGTTTCATTAGCAGAGTTGAACTGGATATGGTCCGTATGATTAGGAGACACAGTTCTTTTTTTCTCGGCATGCTCATGTTCCTTGCAGTATTGCAGAAGCTTTAAAGAAGAGCATGCTTCTTGCGTTAAAACAGAGTGTGTTTCATGGATGAGAACACGGGTCTGAATTTCCCTTCAGAAAGGGAGTTAAACCAAATGCTCTGTGTCTTCCAACAAGCAAGAATTCATTTCTTGTAAACACAGTGAATTTTCGGCTCAAATGAATTTACACAGTTCACAAACCCAACAGGTTTTTACTATTAACTAAAGAGCATCATTGTAAGAGATGCTGTGGTTTGTATCAGTTTCATAAGCAGAGTGAACTAGATAAGGTACCTATGAGTAGGAAATACAGTTCTTTTTTTCTGGCCATGCTCATGTTTCTTTCTGTATTGCAGATGCTGGAAAGAAGAGCATGCTTCTTGCATTAAAACAGACTGTGTTTCATGGATGAGAACACTTTTCTGAATTTCCCTATAGAATCTGAGTTAAACTCCATTGTCTGTGTCTTCCTACATGCAAGAGTTCATTTCTGGTAAACCCAGTTATTTTTGGGCTCCAATGAATTTACACAGTTAACGAAACCTACACAATTTTCAATATTAACTATAGAGAATCTACGTGAGAGATGATCTGGTTTGTACCAGTTTCATAAGCAGATTTGAACTAGATATTGTTCGAATGAGTAGGAGATTCAGTTCTTTTTATCTGGGTATGCTCTTGTTCCTTGCTGTATTGCAGATGCTGGAAAAAAGAGCATGCTTCTTGCGTTAAAACAGACTGTGTTTCATGGATGAGAACACAGGTCTGAATTTACATTCAGAAATGGAGTTAAACCAAATGCTCTGTGTCTTCCTACAAGCAAGAGTTCATTTCTGGTAAATGCAGGTAATTTTCGGCTCATATGAATTTACACAGTTCCCAAACCCAACACGTTTTTCACTATTAACTAAAGAGCACATATGTAAGAGACGCTGTGTTTTGTATCAGATTCAGAAGCAGAGTTGAATGAAATATGGTCCCTATGAGTTTGAAACACAGTTCTTTTTTTTTGGCCATGCTCATGTTTCTTGCTGTATTGCAGATGCTGGAAAGAAGAGCACGCTTCTTGCATTAAAACAGACTGTGTTTCATTGATGAGAACACTTTTCTGAATTTCCCTATAGAATCTGAGTTAAACGACATGCTCTCTGTCTTCCTACAAGCAAGAGTTCCTTGCCGGTAAACCCAATTATTTTTGGGCTCAAATGAATTTACACAGTTCATGAAACCAACACGATTTTCACTATGAACTAAACAGCATCTATGTAATTGATCCTGTGGTTTGTATCAGTTTCATTAGCAGAGTTGAACTAGATATAGTCTGTATGATTAGGAGACACAGTTCTTTTTTTCTGGGCATGCTAATGTTCCTTGCTGTATTGCAGAAGCTGGAAAGAAGAGCATGCTTCTTGCGTTATAACAGAGTTTGTTTCATGGATGAGAACACTGGTCTGAATTTCCCTTCAGAAAGGGAGTTATACCAAATGCTCTGTGTCTTCCTACAAGCAAGAGTTCATTTCTGGTAAAGGCAGGAATTTTCGGCTCATATGAATTTACACATTTCACAAACCCAACAAGTTTATCACTATTAACAAAAGAGCATCAATGTAAGAGATGCTGTGGTTTATATCAGTTTCATAAGCAGAGTGAACTAGATATGGTACCTATGAGTAGGAAACACAGTTCTTTTTTTCTGGCCATCCTCATGTTTCTTGCTGTATTGCAGATGTTGGAAAGAAGAGCATAATTCTTGCATTAAAACAGACTGTGTTTCATGGATGAGAACACTTTTCTGAATTTACCTATAGAATCTGAGTTAAACTCCATGGTCTGTGTCCTCCTACATGCAAGAGTTCATTTCTGGTAAACCCAGTTACTTTTCGGCTCAAATGAGTTTACACAGTTCATGAAACCAATATGATTTTCACTATGAAGTAAAGAGCATCTGTGTAAGAGATGATGTGTCTTGTATAAGGGTCATAAATAGAGTTGAACTAGATATGGTCCGTTTGAGTCAGAAAAGCAGTTCTTTTTTTCTGGCTATGCTCATGTTTCTTGCTGTATTGCAGATGCTGGAAAAAAGAGCATGCTTCTTGCGTTAAAACAGACTGTGTTTCATGGATGAGTACACAGGTCTGAATTTACATTCAGAAATGGAGTTAAACCAAATGCTCTGTGTCTTCCTACAAGCAAGAGTTCATTTCTGGTAAAGGAAGGGAATTTTTGGCTCATATGAATTTACACAGTTCCCAAACCCAACACGTTTTTCACTATTAACTAAAGAGCATCTGTGTAAGTGATGCTGTGTTTTGTATCAGATTCAGAAGCAGAGTTGAATGAAATATGGTATCTATGAGTTTGAAACACAGTTCTTTTTTTCTGGCCATGTTCATGTTTCTTGCTGTATTGCGGATGCTGGAAAGAACAGCATGCTTCTTGCATTAAAACAGACTTTGTTTCATTGATGAGAATACTTTTCTGAATTTCCCTTTAGAATCAGAGTTAAACGCACTGCTCTCTGTCTTCCTACAAGCAAGAGTTCATTGCCGGTAAACCCAGTTATTTTTGGGCTCAAATGAATTTCAGAGTTCACGAAACCAACACGATTTTCACTATTAACTAAAGAGCATCTATGTAAGAGATGATCTGGTTTGTATCAGTTTCATAAGCAGAGTTGACCTAGATATGGTCCGTTTGATTCAGAAACGCAGTTCTTTTTTTCTGGCCATGCTCATGTTTCTTGCAGTATTGCAGATGCTGGAAAGAAGAGCATGCTTCTTGAGTTAAAACAGACTGTGTTTCATGGATGAGAACACTTTTCTGAATTTCCCTATAGAATCTGAGTTAAACTCCATGGTCTGTGTCTTCCTACATGCAAGAGTTCATTTCCGGTTAACCCAGTTATTTTTGGGCTCAAATGAATTTACACAGTTCACGAAACCAACACAATTTTCACTATGAACTAAAGAGCATCTATGTAATTGATCCTGTGGTTTGTATCAGTTTCGTTAGCAGAGTTGAACTAGATATGATCCGTATGATTAGGAGACACAGTTCTTTTTTTCTGGGCATGCTCATGTTCCTTGCTGTATTGCAGAAGCTGGAAAGAAGAGCATGCTTCTTGCGTTAAAACAGAGTGTGTTTCATGGATGAGAACACTGGTCTGAATTTCCCTTCAGAAATGGCGTTAAACCAAATGCTCTGTGTCTTCCAACAAGCAAGAATTCATTTCTTGTAAACACAGTGAATTTTCGGCTCAAATGAATTTACACAGTTCACAAACCCAACAGGTTTTTCACTATTAACTAAAGAGCATCAATGTAAGAGATGCTGTGGTTTGTATCAGTTTCATAAGCAGAGTGAACTAGATAAGGTACCTAAGAGTAGGAAACACAGTTCTTTTTTTCTGGCCATGCTCATGTTTCTTTCTGTATTGCAGATGCTGGAAAGAAGTGCATGCTTCCTGCATTAAAACAGACTGTGTTTCATGGATGAGAACACTTTTCTGAATTTCCCTATAGAATCTGAGTTAAACTCCATGGTCTGTGTCCTCCTACATGCAAGAGTTCATTTCCGGTAAACCCAGTTATTTTTCGGCTCAAATGAATTTACACAGTTCACAAACCCCAACAAGTTTTTCACTATGAACTAAAGAGCATCTATGTAATTGATCCTGTGGTTTATATCAGTTTTATTAGCCGAGTTGAACTAGATATGGTCCGTATGATTAGGAGACACAGTTCTTTTTTTCTGGGCATGCTAATGTTCCTTGCTGTATTGAAGAAGCTGGAAAGAAGAGCATGCTTCTTGCGTTATAACAGAGTTTGTTTCATGGATGAGAACACTGGTCTGAATTTCCCTTCAGAAATGGAGTTAAACCAAATGCACTGTGTCTTCCTACAAGCAAGAGTTCATTTCTGGTAAAGGCAGGAATTTTGGGCTCAAATGAATTTACACATTTCACAAACCCAACCAGTTTATCACTATTAACTAAAGAGCATCTAATTAAGAGATGATGTGGTTTGTATCAGTTTCATAAGCAGAGTAGAACTATGTATGTTTCATGTGAGTAGGAAATAAAGTCCTTGTTTTCTGGCCATGCTCATGTTTCTTGCTGTATTGCAGATGCTGGAAAGTAGAGCATGCTTCTTGCATTAAAACAGACTGTGTTTCATTCATGAGAACACTTTTCTGAATTTCCCTTTAGAATCAGAGTTAAACGCCATGCTCTGTGTCTTCCTGCAAGAAAGAGTTCATTTCCGGAAAACGCAGTTATTTTTCGGCTAAAATGAATTTACACAGTTCACGAACCCTCTAGTTGTTAGACTGTTAACTAAAGAGCAACAATGTAAGAGATGATGTAGTTTGTATCAATTTCATAAGCAGAGTTGAACTAGATATATTCCCTATGAGTAGGAAACACAGTTCTTTTTTTCTGGGCATGCTCATGTTCCTTCCTGTATTGCAGACTCTGGAAAGAAGAGCATGCTTCTTCCGTTAAAACGGAGTTTATTTCATGGATGAGAACACTGGTCTGAATTTCCCTTGAGAAACTGAGTTTATAGAAAGGGTCTGTGTCTTCCTACAAGCAAGAGATCATTTTTGGTAAAAGCAGCGAATTTTCGGCTCAAATGAATTTACACAGTTCAGAAACCGAACAAGTTTATCACTATTAACTAAAGAGCGTCTATGTAAGAGAGGCTGAGGTCTGTATCAGTTTCATAAGCAGAGTTGAACTAGATATGGTCCATTTGAGTCAGAAACACTGTTCTTTTTTTCTGGCCATGCTCATGATTCTTGCGGTATTGCAGATGCCGGAAAAAAGAGTATGCTTCTTGCATTAAAACAGAGTGTGTTTCATGGATGAGAACACTGGTCTGAATTTCCCTTCAGAAATGGTGTTAAACCAAATGCTCTGTGTCTTCCTACAAGTAAGAGTTCATTTCCGATAAACCCAGAGATTTTTCGGCTCACATGAATTTACACAGTTCACAAAACCAACACGATTTTCACTATTAACTAAAGAGCATCTATGTAAGAGAATCTGTGGTTTCTATCAGTATCAGAAGCAGAGTGGAACTAGATATGGTCCCTATGAGTAGGAAACACAGTTCTTTTTTTCTGGCCATGCTCATGTTTCTTGTTGTATTGCAGATGCTGGAAAAAAGAGAATGCTGCTTGTGTTAAAACAGACTTTGTTTCATTGATGAGAACACTTTTCTAAATTTCCCTTTAGAATCGGAGTTAAACGCCATGCTCTCTGTCTTCCTACAAGCAAGAGTTCATTGCCGGTAAACCTAGTTATTTTTGGGCTCTAATGAATTTACAGAGTTCACGAAACCAACACGATTTTCACTATTAACTAAAGAGCATCTATGTAAGAGATGATCTGGTTTGTATCAGTTTCATAAGCAGAGTTGAACTAGATATTGTTCGTATGAGTAGGAGATACAGTTCTTTTATTCTGGGCATGCTCACGTTCCTTGCTGTATTGCAGAAGCTGGAAAGAAGAGCATGCTTCTTGCGTTAAAACAGAGTGTGTTTCATGGATGAAAACACAGGTCTGAATTTCCCCTCAGAAATGGAGTTAAACCAAATGCTCTGTGTCTTCCTATAAGCAAGAGTTCATTTCTGGTAAAGGCAGGGAATTTTCGGCTCAAATGAATTTACACAGTTCACAAACCCAACAAGTTTGTCACTATTAACTAAAGAGCGTCTATGTAAGAGATGCTGTGGTTTGTATCAGTTTCATAAGCAGAGTTGACCTAGATATGGTCCGTTTGAGTCAGAAACGCAGTTCTTTTTTTCTGGCCATGCTCATGTTTCTTGCAGTATTGCAGATGCTGGAAAGAAGAGCATGCTTCTTGAGTTAAAACGGACTGTGTTTCATGGATGAGAACACTTTTCTGAATTTCCCTATAGAATCTGAGTTAAACTCCATGGTCTGTGTCTTCCTACATGCAAGAGTTCATTTCCGGTTAACCCAGTTATTTTTGGGCTCAAATGAATTTACACAGTTCACGAAACCAACACAATTTTCACTATGAACTAAAGAGCATCTATGTAATTGATCCTGTGGTTTGTATCAGTTCCGTTAGCAGAGTTGAACTAGATATGGTCCGTATGATTAGGAGACACAGTTCTTTTTTTCTGGGCATGCTCATGTTCCTTGCTGTATTGCAGAGGTGGAAAGAAGAGCATGCTTCTTGCGTTAAAACAGAGTGTGTTTCATGGATGAGAACACTGGTCTGAATTTCCCTTCAGAAATGGCGTTAAACCAAATGCTCTGTGTCTTCCAACAAGCAAGAATTCATTTCTTGTAAACACAGTGAATTTTCGGCTCAAATGAATTTACACAGTTCACAAACCAAACAGGTTTTTCACTATTAACTAAAGAGCATCAATGTAAGAGATGCTGTGGTTTGTATCAGTTTCATAAGCAGAGTGAACTAGATAAGGTACCTAAGAGTAGGAAACACAGTTCTTTTTTTCTGGCCATGCTCATGTTTCTTTCTGTATTGCAGATGCTGGAAAGAAGAGCATGCTTCCTGCGTTAAAACAGACTGTGTTTCATATATGAGAACACTTTTCTGAATTTCCCTATAGAATCTGAGTTAAACTCCATGGGCTGTGTCCTCCTACATGCAAGAGTTCATTTCCGGTAAACCCCGTTATTTTTTGGCTCAAATGAATTTACACAGTTCACAAACCCCAACAAGTTTTTCACTATGAACTAAAGATCATCTATGTAATTGATCCTGTGGTTTGTAGTAGTTTCATTAGCAGAGTTGAACTAGATATGGTCCGTATGATTAGGAGACACAGTTCTTTTTTTCTGGACATGCTAATGTTCCTTGCTGTATTGCAGAAGCTGGAAAGAAGAGCATGCTTCTTGTGTTATAACAGAGTGTGTTTCATGGATGAGAACACTGCTCTGAATTTCCCTTTAATATCAGAGTTAAACGCCATGCTCTGTTTCTTCCTACAAGAAAGAGTTCATTTCCGGTAAACCCAGTTATTTTTCGGCTAAAATGAATTTACAAAGTTCACGATCCCTATAGTATTTAGACTATTAACTAAAGAGCATCTATGTAAGAAATGATGTGGTTTGTATCAGTTTCATAAGCAGAGTTGAACTAGATATGTTCCGTAGGAGTAGGAAACACACTTCTTTTTTTCTGGGCATGCTCATGTTCCTTACTGTATTGCAGACGCTGGAAAGAAGAGCATGCTTCTTCCGTTAAAAAGGAGTGTGTTTCATGGATGAGAACACTGGTTTGAATTTCCCTTCAGAAACTGAGTTTAAGCAAAGGCTCTGTGTCTTCCTACAAGCAAGAGTTCTTTATTGGTAAAAGCAGTGAATTTTCGGCTCCAATGAATTTACACAGTTCACAAACCCAACAAGTTTATCACTATAAACTAAAGAGCGTCTATGTAATAGATGCTGTGGTTTGTTTCAGTTTCATAAGCAGAGTTGAACTAGATATGGTCCGTTTGAGTCAGAAACACCGTTCTTTTTTTCTGGCCATGCTCATGTTTATTGCAGTATTGCAGATGCTGGAAAGAAGGGCATGCTTCTTGCCTTAAAACAGCCTGTGTTTCATGGATGAGAACACTCTTCTGAATTTCCCTTCAGAAATGGAGTTAAACCAAATGCTCCGTGTCTTCCTACAAGCAAGAGTTCATTTCTCTTAAACCAGGGAATTTTTGGCTCAAATGAATTTACACAGTTCACAAACCCAACACGTTTTCAATAATAATTAAAGAGCATCTATGTAAGTGATGCTGTGTTTTGTATCAGTATCATAAGCAGAGTGGAACTAGATATGGTCCGTATGAGTAGGAAACACAGTTCTTTTTTTTGGATATGCTCATTATCATTGCTGTATTGCAGACGCTGGAAAGAAGAGCATGCTTCTTGAGTTAAAACAGACTGTGTTTCATGGATGAGAACACTATTCTGAATTTCCCTATAGAATCTGAGTTAAACTCCATGGTCTGTGTCTTTCTACATGCAAGAGTTCATTTCCGTTAAACCCAGAGATTTTTCGGCTCACATGAATTTACACAGTTCACGAAACTAACACGATTTTCACTATTAACTAAAGAGCGTCTATATAAGAGATGATCAGGTTTGTATCAGTTTCATAAGCAGAGTTGAACTAGATATTGTTTGTATGAGTAGGAGACACAGTTCTTTTTTTCTGGGCATGCTCATGTTCCTTGCTGTTTTGCAGAAGATGGAACGAAGAGCATGCTTCTTGCTTTAATACAGAGTGTGTTTCATGGATGAGAATACTGGCCTGAATTTCCCTTCAGAAATGGAGTTAAACCAAATGCTCTGTGTCTCCCTACAAGCAAGAGTTCATTTCTGGTAAACGCAGAGAATTTTCAGCTCATATGAATTTACACAGTTCACAAACCCAACAGGTTTATCACTATTAACTAAAGAGCGTCTATGTAAGAGATGCTGTGGTTTGCATCAGTTTCATAAGCAGAGTTGAACTAGATATGGTCGGTTTGAGTCAGAACCACAGTTCTTTTTTTCTGGCCGTGCTCATGTTTCTTGCTGTATTGCAGATGCTGGAAAGAAGAGCATTCTTCTTGCATTAAAACAGAGTGTGTTTCATGGATGAGAACACAGGTCTGAATTTCCCTTCAGAAATGGAGTTAAACCAAATGCTCTGTGTCTTCCTACAAGAAAGAGTTCATTTCCGGTAAACCCAGTTATTTTTCGGCTAAAATGAATTTACACAGTTCACGAACCCTATAGTATTTAGACTTTTAACTAAAGAGCATCTATGTAAGAAATGATGTGGTTTGTATCAGTTTCATAAGCAGAGTTGAACTAGATATGGTCCGTTTGAGTCAGAAACACCGTTCTTTTTTTCTGGCCATGCTCATGTTTCTTGCTGTATTGCAGATGCTGGAAAGAAGAGCATGCTTCTTGCGTTAAAACAGAGTGTGTTTCATGGATGAGAACACAGGTCTGAATTTACATTCAGAAATGGAGTTAAACCAAAAGCTCTGTGCCTTCCTACAAGCAAGAGTTCATTTCTGGTAAACACAGTGAATTTTCGGCTCAGATGAATTTACACAGTTCACAAACCCAACAGGTTTATCACTATTAACTAAAGAGCATCTATGTAAGAGATGCTGTGGTTTGTATCAGTTTCATAAGCAGAGTTGAACTAGATATGGTCCGTTTGAGTCAGAACCTCAGTTCTTTTATTCTGGCCATGCTCATGTTTCTTGCTGTATTGCAGATGCTCGAAAGAAGAGCATGCTTCTTGCGTTAAAATAGACTGTGTTTCATGGATGAGAACACTTTTCTGAATTTCCCTTTAGAATAGGAGTTTAACGCCATGCCCTCTATCTTCCTACAAGCAAGAGTTCATTGCCAGTAATTCCAGTTATTTTTGGGCTCAAATGAATTTACACAGTTCACGAAACCAACACGATTTTCACTATTAACTAAAGAGCATCTCTGTAAGGGATGCTGTGGTTTGTATCAGTTTCATAAGCATAGTAGAACTAGATATGGTCCGTATGAGTAGGAAACAAAGTCCTTTTTTTCTGGCCATGCTCATGTTTCTTGCTGTATTGCAGATGCTGGAAAGAAGAGCATTCTTCTTGCATTAAAACAGACTGTGTTTCATTTATTAGAACACTTTTCTGAATTTCCCTTTAATATCAGAGTTAAACGCCATGCTCTGTTTCTTCCTACAAGAAAGAGTTCATTTCGGGTAAACCCAGTTATTTTTCGGCTAAAATGAATTTACAAAGTTCACGAACCCTATAGTATTTAGACTATTAACTAAAGAGCATCTATGTAAGAAATGATGTGGTTTGTATCAGTTTCATAAGCAGAGTTGAACTAGATATGGTCCGTAGGAGTAGGAAACACACTTCTTTTTTTCTGGGCATGCTCATGTTCCTTGCTGTATTGCAGACGCTGGAAAGAAGAGCATGCTTCTTCCGTTAAAAAGGAGTGTGTTTCATGGATGAGAACACTGGTTTGAATTTCCCTTCAGAAACTGAGTTTAAGCAAAGGCTCTGTGTCTTCCTACAAGCAAGAGTTCTTTATTGGTAAAAGCAGTGAATTTTCGGCTCCAATGAATTTACACAGTTCACAAACCCAACAAGTTTATCACTATAAACTAAAGAGCGTCTATGTAATAGATGCTGTGGTTTGTATCAGTTTCATAAGCAGAGTGGAACTAGATATGGTCCGTTTGAGTCAGAAACACCGTTCTTTTTTTCTGGCCATGCTCATGTTTCTTGCTGAATTGCAGATGCTGGAACGAAGGGCATGCTTCTTGCGTTAAAACAGCCTGTGTTTCATGGATGAGAACACTCTTCTGAATTTCCCTTCATAAATGGAGTTAAACCAAATGCTCTGTGTCTTCCTACAAGCAAGAGTTCATTTCTGGTAAACAAGGGAATTTTTGGCTCAAGTGAATTTACACAGTTTACAAACCCAACACGTTTTCAATAATAATTAAAGAGCATCTATGTAAGTGATGCTGTGTTTTGTATCAGTGTCATAAGCAGAGTGGAACTAGATATGGTCCATATGAGTAGGAAACACAGTTCTTTTTTTTTGGATATGCTCATTATCCTTGCTGTATTGCAGACGCTGGAAAGAAGAGCATGCTTCTTGAGTTAAAACAGACTGTGTTTCATGGATGAGAACACTTTTCTGAATTTCCCTATGGAATCTGAGTTAAACTCCATGGTCTGTGTCTTTCTACATGTAAGAGTTCATTTCCGGTAAACCCAGAGATTTTTCGGCTCACATGAATTTACACAGTTCAGGAAACCAACACGATTTTCACTATTAACTAAAGAGCGTCTATATAAGAGATGATCAGGTTTAAATCAGTTTCATAAGCAGAGTTGAACTAGATATTGTTTGTATGAGTAGGAGATACAGTTCTTTTTTTTCTGGGCATGCTCATGTTCCTTGCTGTATTGCAGATGATGGAACGAAGAGCATGCTTCTTGCGTTAATACAGAGTGTGTTTCATGGATGAGAACACTGGTCTGAATTTCCCTTGAGAAACTGAGTTTATCGAAAGGGTCTGTGTCTTCCTACCCTACAAGCAAGAGTTCATTTCTTGTAAAGGCAGTGAATTTTCGGCTCCAATGAATTTACCCAGTTCAATAACCCAACATGTTTTTCACTATTAACTAAAGAGCATCAATGTAAGAGATGCTGTGGTTTGTATGAGATTCATGAGCAGAGTGAACTAGATATGGTACCTATGAGTAGGAAACACAGATCTTCTTTTCTAGCCATACTCATATTTCTTGCTGTATTGCAGATGCTGGAAAGAACAGCATGCTTCTTGCATTAAAACAGACTGTGTTTCATTTATGAGAACACTTTTCTGAATTTCCCTATAGAATCTGAGTTAAACTCCATGGTCTGTGTCCTCCTACATGCAAGAGTTCATTTCCGGTAAACCATTTATTTTTCGGCTCAAATGAGTTTACACCTTTCATGAAACCAATATGATTTTCACTATGAAGTAAAGAGCATCTGTGTAAGAGATGATGTGTCTTGTATAAGTGTCATAAATAGAGTTGAACTAGATATGGTCCGTTTGAGTCAGAAAAGCAGTTCTTTTTTTCTGGCTATGCTCATGTTTCTTGCTGTATTGCAGATGCTGGAAAAAAGAGCATGCTTCTTGCGTTAAAACAGACTGTGTTTCATGGATGAGAACACAGGTCTGAATTTACATTCAGAAATGGAGTTAAATCAAATGCTCTGTGTCTTCCTACAAGCAAGAGTTCATTTCTGGTAAAGGCAGGTATTTTTCGGCTCATATGAATTTACACAGTTCCCAAACCCAACACGTTTTTCACTATTAACTAAAGAGCATCTATGTAAGAGATGCTGTGTTTTGTATCAGATTCAGAAGCAGAGTTGAATGAAATATGGTCCCTATGAGTTTGAAACAAAGTTCTTTTTTTCTGGCCATGCTCATGTTTCTTGCAGTATTGCAGATGCTGGAAAGAAGAGCATGCTTCTTGAGTTAAAACAGACTGTGTTTCATGGATAGGAACACTTTTCTGAATTTCCCTATAGAATCTGAGTTAAACTCCATGGTCTGTGTCTTCCTACATGCAAGAGTTCATTTCCGGTAAACCCAGTTATTTTTGGGCTCAAATGAATTCACACAGTTCATGAAACCAACACAATTTTCACTATGAACTAAAGAGCATCTATGTAATTGATCCTGTGGTTTGTATCAGTTTCATTAGCAGAGTTGAAATAGATATGGTCCGTATGATTAGGAGACACAGTTCTTTTATTCTGGGCATGCTCATGTTCCTTGCTGTATTGCAGAAGCTGGAAAAAAGAGCATGCTTCTTGCTATAAAACAGAGTGTGTTTCATGGATGAGAACACTGTTCTGCATTACCCTTCAGAAATGGAGTTAAACAAAATGCTCTGTGTCTTCTAACAAGAAAGAATTCATTTCTTGTAAACACAGAGAATTTTCAGCTCAAATGAATTTACACAGTTCACAAACCCAACAAGTTTATCACTATTAACTAAAGAGCATCAATGTAAGAGATGCTGTGGTTTGTATCAGTTTAATAAGCAGAGTGAACTAGATATGGTATCTATGAGTATGAAACACAGTTCTTTTTTTCTAGCCATCCTCATGTTTCTTGCTGTATTGCAGATGCTGGAAAGAAGAGCATGATTCTTGCATTAAAACAGACTGTGTTTCATGGATGAGAACACTTTTCTGAATTTCCCTATAGAATCTGAGTAAAACTCCATGGTCTGTGTCCTCCTACATGCAAGAGTTCATTTCCGGTAAACCCAGTTATTTTTCGGCTCAAATGAGTTTACGCACTTCATGAAACCAATATGATTTTCACTATGAAGTAAAGAACATCTGTGTAAGAGATGATGTGTCTTGTATAAGTGTCATAAATAGAGTTGAACTAGATATGGTCCGTTTGAGTCAGAAAAGCAGTTCTCTTTTTCTGGCCATGCTCATGTTTCTTGCTGTATTGCAGATGCTGGAAAAAAGAGCATGCTTCTTGCGTTAAAACAGACTGTGTTTCATGGATGAGAACACAGGTCTGAATTTACATTCAGAAATGGAGTTAAACAAAATGCTCTGTGTCTTCCTACATGCAAGAGTT
The DNA here is from genome assembly GCA_949786405.1 of Onychomys arenicola. Taxonomy (NCBI): domain Eukaryota; kingdom Metazoa; phylum Chordata; class Mammalia; order Rodentia; family Cricetidae; genus Onychomys; species Onychomys arenicola. Next base: position 493,691 of record CATKUM010000061.1, on the reverse strand, counting down.
CATCTCTGGTAAAGGCAGGTAATTTTCGGCTCATATGAATTTACACAGTTCCCAAACCCAACACGTTTTTCACTATTAACTATAGAGCAACTATGTAAGAGACGCTGTGTTTTCTATCAGATTCAGAAGCAGAGTTGAATGAAATATGGTCCCTATGAGTTTGAAACACAGTTCTTTTTTTGTGGCCATGCTCATGTTTCTTGCTGTATTGCGGATGCTGGAAAGAAGAGCACGCTTCTTGCATTAAAACAGACTGTGTTTCATGGATGAGAACACTTTTCTGAATTTCCCTATAGAATCTGAGTTAAACTCCATTGTCTGTGTCTTCCTACATGCAAGAGTTCATTTCTGGTAAACCCAGTTATTTTTGGGCTCCAATGAATTTACACAGTTAAGGAAACCTACACAATTTTCACTATTAACTAAAGAGCATCTATGTAAGAGATGATCTGGTTTGTATCAGTTTCATAAGCAGATTTGAACTAGATATTGTTCAAATGAGTAGGAGATTCAGTTCTTTTTATCTGGGCATGCTCTTGTTCCTTGCTGTATTGCAGAAGCTGGAAAGAAGAGCATGCTTCTCCCGTTAAAACGGAGTGTGTTTCATGGATGAGAACACAGGTCTGAATTTCCCTTCAGAAATGGAGTTAAACCAAATGCTCTGTGTCTTCCAACAAGCAAGAATTCATTTCTTGTAAACACAGTGAATTTTCGGCTCCAAAGAATTTACACAGTTCACAAACCCAACAGGTTTTTCACTATTAACTAAAGAGCATCAATGTAAGAGATGCTGTGGTTTGTATCAGTTTCATAAGCAGAGTGTACTAGATATGGTACCTATGAGTAGGAAACACAGTTCTTTTTTTCTGGCCATGCCCATTTTTCTTGCTGTATTGCAGATGCTGGAAAGAAGAGTATGCTTCTTGCGTTAAAACAGACTGTGTTTCATGGATGAGAACACTTTTCTGAATTTCCCTATAGAATCTGAGTTAAACTCCATGGTCTGTGTCCTCCTACATGCAAGAGTTCATTTCCGGTAAACCCAGTTATTTTTCGGCTCAAATGAGTTTACACAGTTCATGAAACCAATATGATTTTCACTATGAAGTAAAGAGCATCTGTGTAAGAGATGATGTGTCTTGTATAAGTGTCATAAATAGAGTTCAATTAGATATGGTCCGTTTGAGTCAGAAAAGCAGTTCTTTTTTTCTGGCTATGCTCATGTTTCTTGCTGTATTGCAGATGCTGGATAAAAGAGCATGCTGCTTGCATTAAAACAGACTGTGTTTCATGGATTAGAACACAGGTCTGAATTTACATTCAGAAATGGAGTTAAACCAAATGCTTTGTGTCTTCCTACAAGCAAGAGTTCATTTCTTGTAAAGGCAGGTAATTTTCGGCTCATATAAATTTACACAGTTCCCAAACCCAACACGTTTTTCACTATTAACTAAGGGCATCTATGTAAGAGATGCTGTGTTTTGTATCAGATTCAGAAGCAGAGTTGAACGAAATATGGTCCCTATGAGTTTGAAACAAAGTTCTTTTTTTCTGGCCATGCTCATGTTTCTTGCAGTATTGCAGATGCTGGAAAGAAAAGCATGCTTCTTGAGTTATAACAGACTGTGTTTCATGGATGAGAACACTTTTCTGAATTTCCCTATAGAATCTGAGTTAAACTCCATGGTCTGTGTCTTCCTACATGCAAGAGTTCATTTCCGGTAGACCAAGTTATTTTTGGGCTCAAATGAATTTACACAGTTCACGAAACCAACACAATTTTCACTATGAACTAAAGAGCATCTATGTAATTGATCCTGTGGTTTGTATCAGTTTCATTAGCAGAGTTGAAATAGATATGGTCCGTATGATTAGGAGACACAGTTTTTTTTTCTGGGTATTTTCATGTTCCTTGCTGTATTGCAGAAGCTGGAAAGAAGAGCATGCTTCCTGCGATAAAACAGAGTGTTTTTCATGGATGAGAACACTGTTCTGCATTTCCCTTCAGAAATGGAGTTAAACCAAATGCTCTGTGTCTTCTAACAAGAAAGAATTCCCTTCTTGTAAACACAGAGATTTTCAGCTCAAATGAATTTACACAGTTCAGAAACCCAACAAGTTTATCACCATTAACTAAAAAGCATCAATGTAAGACATGCTGTGGTTTGTATCAGTTTCATAAGCAGAGTGAACTAGATATGGTACCTATGAGTATGAAACACAGTTCTTTTTTTCTAGCCATCCTCATGATACTTGCTGTATTGCAGATGCTGGAAAGAAGATCATGATTCTTGCATTAAAACAGACTGTGTTTCATGGATGAGAACACTTTTCTGAATTTCCCTATTGAATCTGAGTTAAACTCCATGGTCTGTGTCCTCCTACATGCAAGAGTTCATTTCCGGTAAACCCAGTTATTTTTCGGCTCTAATGAGTTTACACAGTTCATGAAACCAATATGATTTTCACTATGAAGTAAAGAGCATCTGTGTAAGAGATGATGTGTCTTGTATAAGTGTCATAAATAGAGTTGAACTAGATATGGTCCGTTTGAGTCAGAAAAGCAGTTCTTTATTTCTGGCCATGCTCATGTTTCTTGCTGTATTGCAGATGCTGGAAAAAAGAGCATGCTTCTTGTGTTAAAACAGACTGTGTTTCATGGATGAGAACACAGGTCTGAATTTACATTCAGAAATGGAGTTAAACAAAATGCTCTGTGTCTTCCTACATGCCAGAGTTCATCTCTGGTAAAGGCAGGAATTTTTCGGCTCATATGAATTTACACAGTTCCCAAACCCAACACGTTTTTCACTATTAACTAAAGAGCATCTATGTAAGAGACACTGTGATTTCTATCAGATTCAGAAGCAGAGTTGAATGAAATATGGTCCCTATGAGTTTGAAACACAGTTCTTTTTTTGTGGCAATGCTCATGTTTCTTGCTGTATTGCGGATGCTGGAAAGAAGAGCATGCTTCTTGCATTAAAACAGACTGTGTTTCATGGATGAGAACACTTTTCTGAATTTCCCTATAGAATCTGAGTTAAACTCCATGGTCTGTGTCCTCCTACATGCAAGAGATCATTTCCGGTAAACCCAGTTATTTTTCGGCTCAAATGAGTTTACACAGTTCATGAAACCAATATGATTTTCACTGTGAAGTAAAGAGCATCTGTGTAAGAGATGATGTGACTTGTATAAGTGTCATAAATAGAGTTGAACTAGATATGGTCCGTTTGAGTCAGAAAAGCAGTTCTTTTTTTCTGGCTATGCTCATGTTTCTTGCTGTATTGCAGATGCTGGAAAAAAGAGCATGCTTCTTGAGTTAAAACAGATTTTGTTTCATGGATGAGAACACTTTTCTGAATTTCCCTATAGAATCTGAGTTAAACTCCATGGTCTGTGTCCTCCTACATGCAAGAGTTCATTTCCGGGATACCCAGTTATTTTTCGGCTCAAATGAATTTACACAGTTCACAAACCCAACAAGTTTTTCACTATGAACTAAAGATCATCTATGTAACTGATCCTGTGGTTTGTATCAGTTTCATAAGCAGAGTTGAACTAGATATTGTTGGTATGAGTAGGAGACACAGTTCTTTTTTTCTGGGCATGCTCTTGTTCCTTGCAATATTGCAGAAGATTGAAATAAGAGCATGCATCTCCCGTTAAAACGGAGTGTGTTTCATGGATGAGAACACTGGTCCGAATTTCGCTTCAGAAATGGAGTTAAACCAAACGCTCTGTGTCTTCCAACAAGCAAGAATTCATTTCTTGTAAACACAGTGAATTTTCGGCTCAAATGAATTTACACAGTTCACAAAACCAACAGGTTTTTACTATTAACTAAAGAGCATCAATGTAAGAGATGCTGTGGTTTGTATCAGTTTCATAAGCAGAGTGAACTAGATAAGGTACCTATGAGAAGGAAACACAGTTCTTTTTTTCTGGCCATGCTCATGTTTCTTTCAGTATTGCAGATGCTGGAAAGAAGAACATGCTTCTTGCATTAAAACAGACTGTGTTTCATGGATGAGAACACTTTTCTGAATTTCCCTATAGAATCTGAGTTAAACTCCATTGTCTGTGTCTTCCTACATGCAAGAGTTCATTTCTGGTAAACCCAGTTATTTTTGGGCTCCAATGAATTTACACAGTTAAGGAAACCTACACAATTTTCACTATTAACTAAAGAGCATCTATGTAAGAGATGATCTGGTTTGTATCAGTTTCATAAGGAGATTTGAACTAGATATTGTTCAAATGAGTAGGAGATTCAGTTCTTTTTATCTGGGCATGCTCTTCTTCCTTGCTGTATTGCAGAAGCTGGAAAGAAGAGCATGCTTCTCCCGTTAAAACGGAGTGTGTTTCATGGATGAGAACACAGGTCTGAATTTCCCTTCAGAAATGGAGTTAAACCAAATGCTCTGTGTCTTCCAACAAGCAAGAATTCATTTCTTGTAAACACAGTGAATTTTCGGCTCAAAAGAATTTACACAGTTCACAAACCCAACAGGTTTTTCACTATTAACTAAAGAGCATCAATGTAAGAGATGCTGTGGTTTGTATCAGTTTCATAAGCAGAGTGTACTAGATATGGTACCTATGAGTAGGAAACACAGTTCTTTTTTTCTGGCCATGCCCATTTTTCTTGCTGTATTGCAGATGCTGGAAAGAAGAGTATGCTTCTTGCGTTAAAACAGACTGTGTTTCATGGATGAGAACACTTTTCTGAATTTCCCTATAGAATCTGAGTTAAACTCCATGGTCTGTGTCCTCCTACATGCAAGAGTTCATTTCCGGTAAACCCAGTTATTTTTCGGCTCAAATGAGTTTACACAGTTCATGAAACCAATATGATTTTCACTATGAAGTAAAGAGCATCTGTGTAAGAGATGATGTGTCTTGTATAAGTGTCATAAATAGAGTTGAACTAGATATGGTCCGTTTGAGTCAGAAAAGCAGTTCTTTTTTTCTGGCTATGCTCATGTTTCTTGCTGTATTGCAGATGCTGGATAAAAGAGCATGCTGCTTGCGTTAAAACAGACTGTGTTTCATGGATGAGAACACAGGTCTGAATTTACATTCAGAAATGGAGTTAAACCAAATGCTTTGTGTCTTCCTACAAGCAAGAGTTCATTTCTGGTAAAGGCAGGTAATTTTCGGCTCATATGAATTTACACAGTTCCCAAACCCAACACGTTTTTCACTATTAACTAAAGAGCATCTATGTAAGAGATGCTGTGTTTTGTATCAGATTCAGAAGCAGAGTTGAATGAAATATGGTCCCTATGAGTTTGAAACAAAGTTCTTTTTTTCTGGCCATGCTCATGTTTCTTGCAGTATTGCAGATGCTGGAAAGAAAAGCATGCTTCTTGAGTTAAAACAGACTGTGTTTCATGGATGAAAACACTTTTCTGAATTTCCCTATAGAATCTGAGTTAAACTCCATGGTCTGTGTCTTCCTACATGCAAGAGTTCATTTCCGGTAGACCCAGTTATTTTTGGGCTCAAATGAATTTACACAGTTCACGAAACCAACACAATTTTCACTATGAACTAAAGAGCATCTATGTAATTGATCCTGTGGTTTGTATCAGTTTCATTAGCAGAGTTGAAATAGATATGGTCCGTATGATTAGGAGACACAGTTCTTTTTTTCTGGGCATGCTCATGTTCCTTGCTGTATTGCAGAAGCTGGAAAGAAGAGCATGCTTCCTGCGATAAAACAGAGTGTGTTTCATGGATGAGAACACTGTTCTGCATATCCCTTCAGAAATGGAGTTAAACCAAATGCTCTGTGTCTTCTAACAAGAAAGAATTCACTTCTGGTAAACACAGAGATTTTCAGCTCAAATGAATTTACACAGTTCACAAACCCAACAAGTTTATCACTATTAACTAAAGAGCATCAATGTAAGACATGCTGTGGTTTGTATCAGTTTCATAAGCAGAGTGAACTAGATATGGTACCTATGAGTATGAAACACAGTTCTTTTTTCCTAGCCATCCTCATGATTCTTGCTGTATTGCAGATGCTGGAAAGAAGAGCATGATTCTTGCATTAAAACAGACTGTGTTTCATGGATGAGAACACTTTTCTGAATTTCCCTATTGAATCTGAGTTAAACTCCATGGTCTGTGTCCTCCTACATGCAAGAGTTCATTTCCGGTAAACCCAGTTATTTTTCGGCTCTAATGAGTTTACACAGTTCATGAAACCAATATGATTTTCACTATGAAGTAAAGAGCATCTGTGTAAGAGATGATGTGTCTTGTATAAGTGTCATAAATAGAGTTGAACTAGATATGGTCCGTTTGAGTCAGAAAAGCAGTTCTTTTTTTCTGGCCATGCTCATGTTTCTTGCTGTATTGCAGATGCTGGAAAAAAGAGCATGCTTCTTGCGTTAAAACAGACTGTGTTTCATGGATGAGAACACAGGTCTGAATTTACATTCAGAAATGGAGTTAAACAAAATACTCTGTGTCTTCCTACAAGCAAGAGTTCATCTCTGGTAAAGGCAGGTAATTTTCGGCTCATATGAATTTACACAGTTCCCAAACCCAACACGTTTTTCACTATTAAGTAAGAGCATCTATGTAAGAGACACTGTGATTTCAATCAGATTCAGAAGCAGAGTTGAATGAAATATGGTCCCTATGAGTTTGAAACACAGTTCTTTTTTTGTGGCAATGCTCATGTTTCTTGCTGTATTGCGGATGCTGGAAAGAAGAGCATGCTTCTTGCATTAAAACAGACTGTGTTTCATGGATGAGAACACTTTTCTGAATTTCCCTATAGAATCTGAGTTAAACTCCATGGTCTGTGTCCTCCTACATGCAAGAGATCATTTCCGGTAAACCCAGTTATTTTTCGGCTCAAATGAGTTTACACAGTTCATGAAACCAATATGATTTTCACTGTGAAGTAAAGAGCATCTGTGTAAGAGATGATGTGACTTGTATAAGTGTCATAAATAGAGTTGAACTAGATATGGTCCGTTTGAGTCAGAAAAGCAGTTCTTTTTTTCTGGCTATGCTCATGTTTCTTGCTGTATTGCAGATGCTGGAAAAAAGAGCATGCTTCTTGAGTTAAAACAGATTTTGTTTCATGGATGAGAACACTTTTCTGAATTTCCCTATAGAATCTGAGTTAAACTCCATGGTCTGTGTCCTCCTACATGCAAGAGTTCATTTCCGGGATACCCAGTTATTTTTCGGCTCAAATGAATTTACACAGTTCACAAACCCAAGTTTTTCACTATGAACTAAAGATAATCTATGTAACTGATCCTGTGGTTTGTATCAGTTTCATAAGCAGAGTTGAACTAGATATTGTTGGTATGAGTAGGAGACACAGTTCTTTTTTTCTGGGCATGCTCTTGTTCCTTGCAATATTGCAGAAGATTGAAATAAGAGCATGCTTCTCCCGTTAAAACGGAGTGTGTTTCATGGATGAGAACACTGGTCTGAATTTCGCTTCAGAAATGGAGTTAAACCAAACGCTCTGTGTCTTCCAACAAGCAAGAATTCATTTCTTGTAAACACAGTGAATTTTCGGCTCAAATGAATTTACACAGTTCACAAAACCAACAGGTTTTTACTATTAACTAAAGAGCATCAATGTAAGAGATGCTGTGGTTTGTATCAGTTTCATAAGCAGAGTGAACTAGATAAGGTACCTATGAGAAGGAAACACAGTTCTTTTTTTCTGGCCATGCTCATGTTTCTTTCAGTATTGCAGATGCTGGAAAGAAGAACATGCTTCTTGCATTAAAACAGACTGTGTTTCATGGATGAGAACACTTTTCTGAATTTCCCTATAGAATCTGAGTTAAACTCCATTGTCTGTGTCTTCCTACATGCAAGAGTTCATTTCTGGTAAACCCAGTTATTTTTGGTCTCCAATGAATTTACACAGTTAAGGAAACCTACACAATTTTCACTATTAACTAAAGAGCATCTATGTAAGAGATGATCTGGTTTGTATCAGTTTCATAAGCAGATTTGAACTAGATATTGTTCAAATGAGTAGGAGATTCAGTTCTGTTTATCTGGGCATGCTCTTCTTCCTTGCTGTATTGCAGAAGCTGGAAAGAAGAGCATGCTTCTCCCGTTAAAACGGAGTGTGTTTCATGGATGAGAACACAGGTCTGAATTTCCCTTCAGAAATGGAGTTAAACCAAAGGCTCTGTGTCTTCCAACAAGCAAGAATTCATTTCTTGTAAACACAGTGAATTTTCGGCTCCAAAGAATTTACACAGTTCACAAACCCAACAGGTTTTTCACTATTAACTAAAGAGCATCAATGTAAGAGATGCTGTGGTTTGTATCAGTTTCATAAGCAGAGTGTACTAGATATGGTACCTATGAGTAGGAAACACAGTTCTTTTTTTCTGGCCATGCCAATTTTTCTTGCTGTATTGCAGATGCTGGAAAGAAGAGTATGCTTCTTGCGTTAAAACAGACTGTGTTTCATGGATGAGAACACTTTTCTGAATTTCCCTATAGAATCTGAGTTAAACTCCATGGTCTGTGTCCTCCTACATGCAAGAGTTCATTTCCGGTAAACCCAGTTATTTTTCGGCTCAAATGAGTTTACACAGTTCATGAAACCAATATGATTTTCACTATGAAGTAAAGAGCATCTGTGTAAGAGATGATGTGTCTTGTATAAGTGTCATAAATAGAGTTGAACTAGATATGGTCCGTTTGAGTCAGAAAAGCAGTTCTTTTTTTCTGGCTATGCTCATGTTTCTTGCTGTATTGCAGATGCTGGATAAAAGAGCATGCTGCTTGCGTTAAAACAGACTGTGTTTCATGGATGAGAACACAGGTCTGAATTTACATTCAGAAATGGAGTTAAACCAAATGCTTTGTGTCTTCCTACAAGCAAGAGTTCATTTCTGGTAAAGGCAGGTAATTTTCGGCTCATATGAATTTACACAGTTCCCAAACCCAACACGTTTTTCACTATTAACTAAAGAGCATCTATGTAAGAGATGCTGTGTTTTGTATCAGATTCAGAAGCAGAGTTGAATGAAATATGGTCCCTATGAGTTTGAAACCAAGTTCTTTTTTTCTGGCCATGCTCATGTTTCCTGCAGTATTGCAGATGCTGGAAAGAAAAGCATGCTTCTTGAGTTAAAACAGACTGTGTTTCATGGATGAAAACACTTTTCTCAATTTCCCTATAGAATCTGAGTTAAACTCCATGGTCTGTGTCTTCCTACATGCAAGAGTTCATTTCCGGTAGACCCAGTTATTTTTGGGCTCAAATGAATTTACACAGTTCACGAAACCAACACAATTTTCACTATAAACTAAAGAGCATCTATGTAATTGATCCTGTGGTTTGTATCAGTTTCATTAGCAGAGTTGAAATAGATATGGTCCGTATGATTAGGAGACACAGTTCTTTTTTTCTGGGCATGCTCATGTTCCTTGCTGTATTGCAGAAGCTGGAAAGAAGAGCATGCTTCCTGCGATAAAACAGAGTGTGTTTCATGGATGAGAACACTGTTCTGCATATCCCTTCAGAAATGGAGTTAAACCAAATGCTCTGTGTCTTCTAACAAGAAAGAATTCACTTCTGGTAAACACAGAGATTTTCAGCTCAAATGAATTTACACAGTTCACAAACCCAACAAGTTTATCACTATTAACTAAAGAGCATCAATGTAAGACATGCTGTGGTTTGTATCAGTTTCATAAGCAGAGTGAACTAGATATGGTACCTATGAGTATGAAACACAGTTCTTTTTTCCTAGCCATCCTCATGATTCTTGCTGTATTGCAGATGCTGGAAAGAAGAGCATGATTCTTGCATTAAAACAGACTGTGTTTCATGGATGAGAACACTTTTCTGAATTTCCCTATTGAATCTGAGTTAAACTCCATGGTCTGTGTCCTCCTACATGCAAGAGTTCATTTCCGGTAAACCCAGTTATTTTTCGGCTCTAATGAGTTTACACAGTTCATGAAACCAATATGATTTTCACTATGAAGTAAAGAGCATCTGTGTAAGAGATGATGTGTCTTGTATAAGTGTCATAAATAGAGTTGAACTAGATATGGTCCGTTTGAGTCAGAAAAGCAGTTCTTTTTTTCTGGCCATGCTCATGTTTCTTGCTGTATTGCAGATGCTGGATAAAAGAGCATGCTGCTTGCGTTAAAACAGACTGTGTTTCATGGATGAGAACACAGGTCTGAATTTACATTCAGAAATGGAGTTAAACCAAATGCTTTGTGTCTTCCTACAAGCAAGAGTTCATTTCTGGTAAAGGCAGGTAATTTTCGGCTCATATGAATTTACACAGTTCCCAAACCCAACACGTTTTTCACTATTAACTAAAGAGCATCTATGTAAGAGATGCTGTGTTTTGTATCAGATTCAGAAGCAGAGTTGAATGAAATATGGTCCCTATGAGTTTGAAACAAAGTTCTTTTTTTCTGGCCATGCTCATGTTTCTTGCAGTATTGCAGATGCTGGAAAGAAAAGCATGCTTCGTGAGTTAAAACAGACTGTGTTTCATGGATGAAAACACTTTTCTGAATTTCCCTATAGAATCTGAGTTAAACTCCATGGTCTGTGTCTTCCTACATGCAAGAGTTCATTTCCGGTAGACCCAGTTATATTTGGGCTCAAATGAATTTACACAGTTCACAAAACCAACACAATTTTCACTATAAAGTAAAGAGCATCTATGTAATTGATCCTGTGGTTTGTATCAGTTTCATTAGCAGAGTTGAATAGATATGGTCCGTATGATTAGGAGACACAGTTCTTTTTTTCTGGGCATGCTCATGTTCCTTGCTGTATTGCAGAAGCTGGAAAGAAGAGCATGCTTCCTGCGATAAAACAGAGTGTGTTTCATGGATGAGAACACTGTTCTGCATATCCCTTCAGAAATGGAGTTAAACCAAATGCTCTGTGTCTTCTAACAAGAAAGAATTCACTTCTTGTAAACACAGAGATTTTCAGCTCAAATGAATTTACACAGTTCACAAACCCAACAAGTTTATCACTATTAACTAAAGAGCATCAATGTAAGACATGCTGTGGTTTGTATCAGTTTCATAAGCAGAGTGAACTAGATATGGTACCTATGAGTATAAAACACAGTTCTTTTTTCCTAGCCATCCTCATGATTCTTGCTGTATTGCAGATGCTGGAAAGAAGAGGATGATTCTTGCATTAAAACAGACTGTGTTTCATGGATGAGAACACTTTTCTGAATTTCCCTATTGAATCTGAGTTAAACTCCATGGTCTGTGTCCTCCTACATGCAAGAGTTCATTTCCGGTAAACCCAGTTATTTTTCGGCTCTAATGAGTTTACACAGTTCATGAAACCAATATGATTTTCACTATGAAGTAAAGAGCATCTGTGTAAGAGATGATGTGTCTTGTATAAGTGTCATAAATAGAGTTGAACTAGATATGGTCCGTTTGAGTCAGAAAAGCAGTTCTTTTTTTCTGGCCATGCTCATGTTTCTTGCTGTATTGCAGATGCTGGAAAAAAGAGCATGCTTCTTGCGTTAAAACAGACTGTGTTTCATGGATGAGAACACAGGTCTGAATTTACATTCAGAAATGGAGTTAAACAAAATACTCTGTGTCTTCCTACAAGCAAGAGTTCATCTCTGGTAAAGGCAGGTAATTTTCGGCTCATAGGAATTTACACAGTTCCCAAACCCAACACGTTTTTCACTATTAACTAAAGAGTATCTATGTAAGAGACGCTGTGTTTTCTATCAGATTCAGAATCAGAGTTGAATGAAATATGGTCCCTATGAGTTTGAAACACAGTTCTTTTTTTGTGGCCATGCTCATGTTTCTTGCTGTATTGCGGATGCTGGAAAGAAGAGCACGCTTCTTGCATTAAAACAGACTGTGTTTCATTGATGAGAACACTTTTCTGAATTTCCCTATAGAATCTGAGTTAAACTCCATGGTCTGTGTCCTCCTACATGCAAGAGATCATTTCCGGTAAACCCAGTTATTTTTCGGCTCAAATGAGTTTACACAGTTCATGAAACCAATATGATTTTCACTGTGAAGTAAAGAGCATCTGTGTAAGAGATGATGTGACTTGTATAAGTGTCATAAATAGAGTTTAACTAGATATGGTCCGTTTGAGTCAGAAAAGCAGTTCTTTTTTTCTGGCTATGCTCATGTTTCTTGCTGTATTGCAGATGCTGGATAAAAGAGCATGCTGCTTGCGTTAAAACAGACTGTGTTTCATGGATGAGAACACAGGTCTGAATTTACATTCAGAAATGGAGTTAAACCAAATGCTTTGTGTCTTCCTACAAGCAAGAGTTCATTTCTGGTAAAGGCAGGTAATTTTCGGCTCATATGAATTTACACAGTTCCCAAACCCAACACGTTTTTACTATTAACTAAAGAGCATCTATGTAAGAGATGCTGTGTTTTGTATCATATTCAGAAGCAGAGTTGAACGAAATATGGTCCCTATGAGTTTGAAACAAAGTTCTTTTTTTCTGGCCATGCTCATGTTTCTTGCAGTATTGCAGATGCTAGAAAGAAAAGCATGCTTCTTGAGTTAAAACAGACTGTGTTTCATGGATGAAAACACTTTTCTGAATTTCCCTATAGAATCTGAGTTAAACTCCATGGTCTGTGTCTTCCTACATGCAAGAGTTCATTTCCGGTAGACCCAGTTATTTTTGGGCTCAAATGAATTTACACAGTTCACGAAACCAACACAATTTTCACTATGAACTAAAGAGCATCTATGTAATTGATCCTGTGGTTTGTATCAGTTTCATTAGCAGAGTTGAAATAGATATGGTCCGTATGATTAGGAGACACAGTTCTTTTTTCCTGGCATGCTCATGTTCCTTGCAGTATTGCAGAAGCTTTAAAGAAGAGCATGCTTCTTGCGTTAAAACAGAGTGTGTTTCATGGATGAGAACACGGGTCTGAATTTCCCTTCAGAAAGGGAGTTAAACCAAATGCTCTGTGTCTTCCAACAAGAAAGAATTCACTTCTTGTAAACACAGAGATTTTCAGCTCAAATGAATTTACACAGTTCACAAACGCAACAAGTTTATCACTATTAACTAAAGAGCATCAATGTAAGACATGCTGTGGTTTGTATCAGTTTCATAAGCAGAGTGAACTAGATATGGTACCTAAGAGTATGAAACACAGTTCTTTTTTTCTAGCCATCTTCATGATTCTTGCTGTATTGCAGATGCTGGAAAGAAGAGCATGATTCTTGCATTAAAACAGACTGTGTTTCATGGATGAGAACACTTTTCTGAATTTCCCTATTGAATCTGAGTTAAACTCCATGGTCTGTGTCCTCCTACATGCAAGAGTTCATTTCCGGTAAACCCAGTTATTTTTCGGCTCTAATGAGTTTACACAGTTCATGAAACCAATATGATTTTCACTATGAAGTAAAGAGCATCTGTGTAAGAGATGATGTGTCTTGTATAAGTGTCATAAATAGAGTTGAACTAGATATGGTCCGTTTGAGTCAGAAAAGCAGTTCTTTTTTTCTATCCATGCTCATGTTTCTTGCTGTATTGCAGATGCTGGAAAGAAGAGCATGCTTCTTGCATTAAAACAGACTGTGTTTCATGGATGAGAACACTTTTCTGAATTTCCCTATAGAATCTGAGTTAAACTCCATTGTCTGTGTCTTCCTACATGCAAGAGTTCATTTCTGGTAAACCCACTTATTTTTGGGCTCCAATGAATTTACACAGTTAAGGAAACCTACACAATTTTCACTATTAACTAAAGAGCATCTATGTAAGAGATGATCTGGTTTGTATCAGTTTCATAAGCAGATTTGAACTAGATATTGTTCGAATGAGTAGGAGATTCATTTCTTTTTATCTGGGCATGCTCTTGTTCCTTGCTGTATTGCAGAAGCTGGAAAGAAGAGCATGCTTCTCCCGTTAAAACGGAGTATGTTTCATGGATGAGAACACAGGTCTGAATTTCCCTTCAGAAATGAGTTAAACCAAATGCTCTGTGTCTTCCAACAAGCAAGAATTCATTTCTTGTAAACACAGTGAATTTTGGGCTCAAAAGAATTTACACAGTTCACAAACCCAACAGGTTTTTCACTATAAACTAAAGAGCATCAATGTAAGAGATGCTGTGGTTCGTATCAGTTTCATAAGCAGAGTGTACTAGATATGGTACCTATGAGTAGGAAACACAGTTCTTTTTTTCTGGCCATGCCCATTTTTCTTGCTGTATTGCAGATGCTAGAAAGAAGAGTATGCTTCTTGCGTTAAAACAGACTGTGTTTCATGGATGAGAACACTTTTCTGAATTTCCCTATAGAATCTGAGTTAAACTCCATGGTCTGTGTCCTCCTACATGCAAGAGTTCATTTCCGGTAAACCCAGGTATTTTTCGGCTCAAATGAGTTTACACAGTTCATGAAACCAATATGATTTTCACTATGAAGTAAAAAGCATCTGTGTAAGAGATGATGTGACTTGTATAAGTGTCTTAAATAGAGTTGAACTAGATATGGTCCGTTTGAGTCAGAAAAGCAGTTCTTTTTTTCTGGGCATGCTCATGTTTCTTGCAGTATTGCAGATGCTGGAAAGAAGAGCATGCTTCTTGAGTTAAAACAGACTGAGTTTCATGGATGAGAACACTTTTCTGAATTTCCCTATAGAATCTGAGTTAAACTCCATGGTCTGTGTCTTCCTACATGCAAGAGTTCATTTCCGGTAAACCCAGTTATTTTTGGGCTCAAATGAATTTACACAGTTCACGAAACCAACACAATATTCACTATGAACTAAAGAGCATCTATGTAAGAGATGATCTGGTTTGTATCAGTTTCATAAGCAGAGTTGAACTAGATATTGTTCGTATGAGTAGGAGATACAGTTCTTTTTTTCTGGGCATGCTCATGTTCCTTGATGTATTGCAGAGGCTGGAAAGAAGAGCATGCTTCTTGCGTTAAAACAGAGTGTGTTTCATGGATGAAAACACAGGTCTGAATTTCGCCTCAGACATGGAGTTAAACCAAATGCTCTGTGTCTTCCTACAAGCAAGAGTTCATTTCTGGTAAAGGCAGGGAATTTTCGGCTCAAATGAATTTACACAGTTCACAAACCCAACAAGTTTATCACTATTAACTAAAGAGCATCAATGTAAGAGATGCTGTGTTTTGTATCAGTTTCATAAGCAGATGAACTAGATATGGTACCTATGAGTATGAAACACAGTTCTTTTTTTCTAGCCATCCTCATGATTCTTGCTGTATTGCAGATGCTGGAAAGAAGAGCATGCTTCTTGAGTTAAAACAGACTGTGTTTCATGGATGAGAACACTTTTCTGAATTTCCCTATAGAATCTGAGTTAAACTCCATGGTCTGTGTCCTCCTACATGCAAGAGTTCATTTCCGGTAAACCCAGGTATTTTTCGGCTCAAATGAGTTTACACCGTTCATGAAACCAATATGATTTTCACTATGAAGTAAAGAAGATCTGTGTAAGAGATGATGTGTCTTGTATAAGTGTCATAAATAGAGTTGAACTAGATATGGTCCGTTTGAGTCAGAAAAGCAGTTCTTTTTTTCTGGCCATGCTCATGTTTCTTGCTGTATTGCAGATGCTGGATAAAAGAGCATGCTGCTTGCGTTAAAACAGACTGTGTTTCATGGATGAGAACACAGGTCTGAATTTACATTCAGAAATGGAGTTAAACCAAATGCTTTGTGTCTTCCTACAAGCAAGAGTTCATTTCTGGTAAAGGCAGGTAATTTTCGGCTCATATGAATTTACACAGTTCCCAAACCCAACACGTTTTTACTATTAACTAAAGAGCATCTATGTAAGAGATGCTGTGTTTTGTATCATATTCAGAAGCAGAGTTGAACGAAATATGGTCCCTATGAGTTTGAAACAAAGTTCTTTTTTTCTGGCCATGCTCATGTTTCTTGCAGTATTGCAGATGCTAGAAAGAAAAGCATGCTTCTTGAGTTAAAACAGACTGTGTTTCATGGATGAAAACACTTTTCTGAATTTCCCTATAGAATCTGAGTTAAACTCCATGGTCTGTGTCTTCCTACATGCAAGAGTTCATTTCCGGTAGACCCAGTTATTTTTGGGCTCAAATGAATTTACACAGTTCACGAAACCAACACAATTTTCACTATGAACTAAAGAGCATCTATGTAATTGATCCTGTGGTTTGTATCAGTTTCATTAGCAGAGTTGAAATAGATATGGTCCGTATGATTAGGAGACACAGTTCTTTTTTTCTCGGCATGCTCATGTTCCTTGCAGTATAGCAGAAGCTTTAAAGAAGAGCATGCTTCTTGCGTTAAATCAGAGTGCGTTTCATGGATGAGAACACGGGTCTGAATTTCCCTTCAGAAAGGGAGTTAAACCAAATGCTCTGTGTCTTCCAACAAGAAAGAATTCACTTCTTGTAAACACAGAGATTTTCAGCTCAAATGAATTTACACAGTTCACAAACCCAACAAGTTTATCACTATTAACTAAAGAGCATCAATGTAAGACATGCTGTGGTTTGTATCAGTTTCATAAGCAGAGTGAACTAGATATGGTACCTAAGAGTATGAAACACAGTTCTTTTTTTCTAGCCATCTTCATGATTCTTGCTGTATTGCAGATGCTGGAAAGAAGAGCATGATTCTTGCATTAAAACAGACTGTGTTTCATGGATGAGAACACTTTTCTGAATTTCCCTATTGAATCTGAGTTAAACTCCATGGTCTGTGTCCTCCTACATGCAAGAGTTCATTTCCGGTAAACCCAGTTATTTTTTGGCTCTAATGAGTTTACACAGTTCATGAAACCAAAATGATTTTCACTATGAAGTAAAGAGCATCTGTGTAAGAGATGATGTGTCTTGTATAAGTGTCATAAATAGAGTTGAACTAGATATGGTCCGTTTGAGTCAGAAAAGCAGTTCTTTTTTTCTATCCATGCTCATGTTTCTTGCTGTATTGCAGATGCTGGAAAGAAGAGCATGCTTCTTGCATTAAAACAGACTGTGTTTCATGGATGAGAACACTTTTCTGAATTTCCCTATAGAATCTGAGTTAAACTCCATTGTCTGTGTCTTCCTACATGCAAGAGTTCATTTCTGGTAAACCCTCTTATTTTTGGGCTCCAATGAATTTACACAGTTAAGGAAACCTACACAATTTTCACTATTAACTAAAGAGCATCTATGTAAGAGATGATCTGGTTTGTATCAGTTTCATAAGCAGATTTGAACTAGATATTGTTCGAATGAGTAGGAGATTCATTTCTTTTTATCTGGGCATGCTCTTGTTCCTTGCTGTATTGCAGAAGCTGGAAAGAAGAGCATGCTTCTCCCGTTAAAACGGAGTATGTTTCATGGATGAGAACACAGGTCTGAATTTCCCTTCAGAAATGAGTTAAACCAAATGCTCTGTGTCTTCCAACAAGCAAGAATTCATTTCTTGTAAACACAGTGAATTTTGGGCTCAAAAGAATTTACACAGTTCACAAACCCAACAGGTTTTTCACTATAAACTAAAGAGCATCAATGTAAGAGATGCTGTGGTTCGTATCAGTTTCATAAGCAGAGTGTACTAGATATGGTACCTATGAGTAGGAAACACAGTTCTTTTTTTCTGGCCATGCCCATTTTTCTTGCTGTATTGCAGATGCTAGAAAGAAGAGTATGCTTCTTGCGTTAAAACAGACTGTGTTTCATGGATGAGAACACTTTTCTGAATTTCCCTATAGAATCTGAGTTAAACTCCATGGTCTGTGTCCTCCTACATGCAAGAGTTCATTTCCGGTAAACCCAGGTATTTTTCGGCTCAAATGAGTTTACACAGTTCATGAAACCAATATGATTTTCACTATGAAGTAAAGAGCATCTGTGTAAGAGATGATGTGACTTGTATAAGTGTCTTAAATAGAGTTGAACTAGATATGGTCCGTTTGAGTCAGAAAAGCAGTTCTTTTTTTCTGGGCATGCTCATGTTTCTTGCAGTATTGCAGATGCTGGAAAGAAGAGCATGCTTCTTGAGTTAAAACAGACTGTGTTTCATGGATGAGAACACTTTTCTGAATTTCCCTATAGAATCTGAGTTAAACTCCATGGTCTGTGTCTTCCTACATGCAAGAGTTCATTTCCGGTAAACCCAGTTATTTTTGGGCTCAAATGAATTTACACAGTTCACGAAACCAACACAATATTCACTATGAACTAAAGAGCATCTATGTAAGAGATGATCTGGTTTGTATCAGTTTCATAAGCAGAGTTGAACTAGATATTGTTCGTATGAGTAGGAGATACAGTTCTTTTTTTCTGGGCATGCTCATGTTCCTTGATGTATTGCAGAAGCTGGAAAGAAGAGCATGCTTCTTGCGTTAAAACAGAGTGTGTTTCATGGATGAAAACACAGGTCTGAATTTCGCCTCAGACATGGAGTTAAACCAAATGCTCTGTGTCTTCCTACAAGCAAGAGTTCATTTCTGGTAAAGGCAGGGAATTTTCGGCTCAAATGAATTTACACAGTTCACAAACCCAACAAGTTTATCACTATTAACTAAAGAGCATCAATGTAAGAGATGCTGTGTTTTGTATCAGTTTCATAAGCAGATGAACTAGATATGGTACCTATGAGTATGAAACACAGTTCTTTTTTTCTAGCCATCCTCATGATTCTTGCTGTATTGCAGATGCTGGAAAGAAGAGCATGCTTCTTGAGTTAAAACAGACTGTGTTTCATGGATGAGAACACTTTTCTGAATTTCCCTATAGAATCTGAGTTAAACTCCATGGTCTGTGTCCTCCTACATGCAAGAGTTCATTTCCGGTAAACCCAGGTATTTTTCGGCTCAAATGAGTTTACACCGTTCATGAAACCAATATGATTTTCACTATGAAGTAAAGAAGATCTGTGTAAGAGATGATGTGTCTTGTATAAGTGTCATAAATAGAGTTGAACTAGATATGGTCCGTTTGAGTCAGAAAAGCAGTTCTTTTTTTCTGGCCATGCTCATGTTTCTTGCTGTATTGCAGATGCTGGAAAAAAGAGCATGCTTCTTGCGTTAAAACAGACTGTGTTTCATGGATGAGAACACAGGTCTGAATTTACATTCAGAAATGGAGTTAAACAAAATGCTCTGTGCCTTCCTACATGCAAGAGTTCATCTCTGGTAAAGGCAGGTAATTTTCGGCTCATATGAATTTACACAGTTCCCAAACCCAACACGTTTTTCACTATTAACTAAAGAGCATCTATGTAAGAGATGCTGTGTTTTCTATCAGATTCAGAAGCAGAGTTGAATGAAATATGGTCCCTTTGAGTTTGAAACACAGTTCTTTTTTTGTGGCCATGCTCATGTTTCTTGCTGTATTGCGGATGCTAGAAAGAAGAGCACGCTTCTTGCATTAAAACAGACTGTGTTTCATTGATGAGAACACTTTTCTGAATTTCCCTATAGAATCTGAGTTAAACTCCATGGTCTGTGTCCTCCTACATGCAAGAGATCATTTCCGGTAAACCCAGTTATTTTTCGGCTCAAATGAGTTTACACAGTTCATGAAACCAATATGATTTTCACTGTGAAGTAAAGAGCATCTGTGTAAGAGATGATGTGACTTGTATAAGTGTCATAAATAGAGTTTAACTAGATATGGTCCGTTTGAGTCAGAAAAGCAGTTCTTTTTTTCTGGCTATGCTCATGTTTCTTGCTGTATTGCAGATGCTGGATAAAAGAGCATGCTGCTTGCGTTAAAACAGACTGTGTTTCATGGATGAGAACACAGGTCTGAATTTACATTCAGAAATGGAGTTAAACCAAATGCTTTGTGTCTTCCTACAAGCAAGAGTTCATTTCTGGTAAAGGCAGGTAATTTTCGGCTCATATGAATTTACACAGTTCCCAAACCCAACACGTTTTTACTATTAACTAAAGAGCATCTATGTAAGAGATGCTGTGTTTTGTATCATATTCAGAAGCAGAGTTGAACGAAATATGGTCCCTATGAGTTTGAAACAAAGTTCTTTTTTTCTGGCCATGCTCATGTTTCTTGCAGTATTGCAGATGCTAGAAAGAAAAGCATGCTTCTTGAGTTAAAACAGACTGTGTTTCATGGATGAAAACACTTTTCTGAATTTCCCTATAGAATCTGAGTTAAACTCCATGGTCTGTGTCTTCCTACATGCAAGAGTTCATTTCCGGTAGACCCAGTTATTTTTGGGCTCAAATGAATTTACACAGTTCACGAAACCAACACAATTTTCACTATGAACTAAAGAGCATCTATGTAATTGATCCTGTGGTTTGTATCAGTTTCATTAGCAGAGTTGAAATAGATATGGTCCATATGATTAGGAGACACAGTTCTTTTTTTCTCGGCATGCTCATGTTCCTTG
The DNA here is from genome assembly GCA_949786405.1 of Onychomys arenicola. Lineage (NCBI taxonomy): Eukaryota > Metazoa > Chordata > Mammalia > Rodentia > Cricetidae > Onychomys > Onychomys arenicola. The sequence continues at coordinate 473,289 of CATKUM010000061.1, read as the reverse complement.
CAGTATTGCAGAAGCTTTAAAGAAGAGCATGCTTCTTGCGTTAAAACAGAGTGTGTTTCATGGATGAGAACACGGGTCTGAATTTCCCTTCAGAAAGGGAGTTAAACCAAATGCTCTGTGTCTTCCAACAAGAAAGAATTCACTTCTTGTAAACACAGAGATTTTCAGCTCAAATGAATTTACACAGTTCACAAACCCAACAAGTTTATCACTATTAACTAAAGAGCATCAATGTAAGACATGCTGTGGTTTGTATCAGTTTCATAAGCAGAGTGTACTAGATATGGTACCTAAGAGTATGAAACACAGTTCTTTTTTTCTAGCCATCTTCATGATTCTTGCTGTATTGCAGATGCTGGAAAGAAGAGCATGATTCTTGCATTAAAACAGACTGTGTTTCATGGATGAGAACACTTTTCTGAATTTCCCTATTGAATCTGAGTTAAACTCCATGGTCTGTGTCCTCCTACATGCAAGAGTTCATTTCCGGTAAACCCAGTTATTTTTCGGCTCTAATGAGTTTACACAGTTCATGAAACCAATATGATTTTCACTATGAAGTAAAGAGCATCTGTGTAAGAGATGATGTGTCTTGTATAAGTGTCATAAATAGAGTTGAACTAGATATGGTCCGTTTGAGTCAGAAAAGCAGTTCTTTTTTTCTATCCATGCTCATGTTTCTTGCTGTATTGCAGATGCTGGAAAGAAGAGCATGCTTCTTGCATTAAAACAGACTGTGTTTCATGGATGAGAACACTTTTCTGAATTTCCCTATAGAATCTGAGTTAAACTCCATTGTCTGTGTCTTCCTACATGCAAGAGTTCATTTCTGGTAAACCCACTTATTTTTGGGCTCCAATGAATTTACACAGTTAAGGAAACCTACACAATTTTCACTATTAACTAAAGAGCATCTATGTAAGAGATGATCTGGTTTGTATCAGTTTCATAAGCAGATTTGAACTAGATATTGTTCGAATGAGTAGGAGATTCATTTCTTTTTATCTGGGCATGCTCTTGTTCCTTGCTGTATTGCAGAAGCTGGAAAGAAGAGCATGCTTCTCCCGTTAAAACGGAGTATGTTTCATGGATGAGAACACAGGTCTGAATTTCCCTTCAGAAATGAGTTAAACCAAATGCTCTGTGTCTTCCAACAAGCAAGAATTCATTTCTTGTAAACACAGTGAATTTTGGGCTCAAAAGAATTTACACAGTTCACAAACCCAACAGGTTTTTCACTATAAACTAAAGAGCATCAATGTAAGAGATGCTGTGGTTCGTATCAGTTTCATAAGCAGAGTGTACTAGATATGGTACCTATGAGTAGGAAACACAGTTCTTTTTTTCTGGCCATGCCCATTTTTCTTGCTGTATTGCAGATGCTAGAAAGAAGAGTATGCTTCTTGCGTTAAAACAGACTGTGTTTCATGGATGAGAACACTTTTCTGAATTTCCCTATAGAATCTGAGTTAAACTCCATGGTCTGTGTCCTCCTACATGCAAGAGTTCATTTCCGGTAAACCCAGGTATTTTTCGGCTCAAATGAGTTTACACAGTTCATGAAACCAATATGATTTTCACTATGAAGTAAAGAGCATCTGTGTAAGAGATGATGTGACTTGTATAAGTGTCTTAAATAGAGTTGAACTAGATATGGTCCGTTTGAGTCAGAAAAGCAGTTCTTTTTTTCTGGGCATGCTCATGTTTCTTGCAGTATTGCAGATGCTGGAAAGAAGAGCATGCTTCTTGAGTTAAAACAGACTGTGTTTCATGGATGAGAACACTTTTCTGAATTTCCCTATAGAATCTGAGTTAAACTCCATGGTCTGTGTCTTCCTACATGCAAGAGTTCATTTCCGGTAAACCCAGTTATTTTTGGGCTCAAATGAATTTACACAGTTCACGAAACCAACACAATATTCACTGTGAACTAAAGAGCATCTATGTAAGAGATGATCTGGTTTGTATCAGTTTCATAAGCAGAGTTGAACTAGATATTGTTCGTATGAGTAGGAGATACAGTTCTTTTTTACTGGGCATGCTCATGTTCCTTGATGTATTGCAGAAGCTGGAAAGAAGAGCATGCTTCTTGCGTTAAAACAGAGTGTGTTTCATGGATGAAAACACAGGTCTGAATTTCGCCTCAGACATGGAGTTAAACCAAATGCTCTGTGTCTTCCTACAAGCAAGAGTTCATTTCTGGTAAAGGCAGGGAATTTTCGGCTCAAATGAATTTACACAGTTCACAAACCCAACAAGTTTATCACTATTAACTAAAGAGTATCAATGTAAGAGATGCTGTGTTTTGTATCAGTTTCATAAGCAGATGAACTAGATATGGTACCTATGAGTATGAAACACAGTTCTTTTTTTCTAGCCATCCTCATGATTCTTGCTGTATTGCAGATGCTGGAAAGAAGAGCATGCTTCTTGAGTTAAAACAGACTGTGTTTCATGGATGAGAACACTTTTCTGAATTTCCCTATAGAATCTGAGTTAAACTCCATGGTCTGTGTCCTCCTACATGCAAGAGTTCATTTCCGGTAAACCCAGGTATTTTTCGGCTCAAATGAGTTTACACCGTTCATGAAACCAATATGATTTTCACTATGAAGTAAAGAAGATCTGTGTAAGAGATGATGTGTCTTGTATAAGTGTCATAAATAGAGTTGAACTAGATATGGTCCGTTTGAGTCAGAAAAGCAGTTCTTTTTTTCTGGCCATGCTCATGTTTCTTGCTGTATTGCAGATGCTGGAAAAAAGAGCATGCTTCTTGCGTTAAAACAGACTGTGTTTCATGGATGAGAACACAGGTCTGAATTTACATTCAGAAATGGAGTTAAACAAAATGCTCTGTGCCTTCCTACATGCAAGAGTTCATCTCTGGTAAAGGCAGGTAATTTTCGGCTCATATGAATTTACACAGTTCCCAAACCCAACACGTTTTTCACTATTAACTAAAGAGCATCTATGTAAGAGATGCTGTGTTTTCTATCAGATTCAGAAGCAGAGTTGAATGAAATATGGTCCCTTTGAGTTTGAAACACAGTTCTTTTTTTGTGGCCATGCTCATGTTTCTTGCTGTATTGCGGATGCTAGAAAGAAGAGCACGCTTCTTGCATTAAAACAGACTGTGTTTCATTGATGAGAACACTTTTCTGAATTTCCCTATAGAATCTGAGTTAAACTCCATGGTCTGTGTCCTCCTACATGCAAGAGATCATTTCCGGTAAACCCAGTTATTTTTCGGCTCAAATGAGTTTACACAGTTCATGAAACCAATATGATTTTCACTGTGAAGTAAAGAGCATCTGTGTAAGAGATGATGTGACTTGTATAAGTGTCATAAATAGAGTTTAACTAGATATGGTCCGTTTGAGTCAGAAAAGCAGTTCTTTTTTTCTGGGCATGCTCATGTTTCTTGCTGTATTGCAGATGCTGGAAAAAATAGCATGCTTCTTGAGTTAAAACAGATTGTGTTTCATGGATGAGAACACTTTTCTGAATTTCCCTATAGAATCTGAGTTAAACTCCATGGTCAGTGTCCTCCTACATGCAAGAGTTCATTTCCGGGATACCCAGTTATTTTTCGGCTCAAATGAATTTACACAGTTCACAAACCCAACAAGTTTTTCACTATCAACTAAAGAGCATCTATGTAATGGATCCTGTGGTTTGTATCAGTTTCATAAGCAGAGTTGAACTAGATATTGTTGGTATGATTAGGAGACACAGTTCTTTTTTTCTGGGCATGCTCTTGTTCCTTGCAGTATTGCAGAAGCTTGAAACAAGAGCATGCTTCTCCCTTTAAAACGGAGTGTGTTTCATGGAATGAGAACACTGGTCTGAATTTCCCCTCAGAAATGGAGTTAAACCAAACGCTCTGTGTCTTCCAACAAGCAAGAATTCATTTCTTGTAAACACAGTGAATTTTCGGCTCAAATGAATTTACACAGTTCACAAACCCAACAGGTTTTTACTATTAACTAAAGAGCATCAATGTAAGAGATGCTGTGGTTTGTATCAGTTTCATAAGCAGAGTGAACTAGATAAGGTACCTATGAGTAGGAAACACAGTTCTTTTTTTCTGGCCATGCCCATTTTTCTTGCTGTATTGCAGATGCTGGAAAGAAGAGTATGCTTCTTGCATTAAAACGGACTGTGTTTCATGGCTGCAACACTTTTCTGAATTTCCCTATAGAATCTGAGTTAAACTCCATGGTCTGTGTCCTCCTACATGCAACAGTTCATTTCTGGTTAAGGCAGGAATTTTCGGCTCAAATGAATTTACACATTTCACAAACCCAACAAGTTTATCACTATTAACTAAAGAGCATCTATGTAAGAGATGATGTGGTTTGTATCAGTTTCATAAGTAGAGTTGAACTAGATATTTTTCGTATGAGTAGGAGATACAGTTCTTTTTTTTCGAATGCTCATGTTCCTTGTTGTATTGCAGAAGCAGGAAAGAAGAGCATGCTTCTTCCATTAAAACGGAGTGTGTTTCATGGATGAGAACACTGGTCTGAATTTCCATTCAGAAATGGAGTTAAACGCCATGCTCTGTGTCTTCGTATAAGCAAGAGTTCATTTCTGGTAAAGGCAGGGATTTTTCGGCTCAAATGAATTTACACAGTTCACAAACTCAACACGTTTTTCACTATTAACTAAAGAGCATCTATGTAAGGGATGCTGTGGTTTGTATCAGTTTCATAAGCATAGTAGAACTAGATATGGTCTGTGTGAGTAGGCAACACAGTTTTTTTTTTCTGACCATGCTCATGTTTCTTGCTGTATTGCAGATGCTGGAAAGAAGAGCATGCTTCTTGCATTAAAACAGACTGTGTTTCATTGATGAGAACCCTCTTCTGAATTTCCCTTCAGAAATGAAGTTAAACCAAATGCATTTTGTCTTCCTACAAGCAATAGTTCATTTCTGGTAAACCAGGGAATTTTCGGCTCACATTAATTTACACAGTTCAGGAAACCAACACGATTTCACTATTAACTAAAGAGCATCTATGTAAGAGATGATCTGGTTTATATCAGTTTCATAAGCAGAGTTGAACTAGATATTGTTCGTATGACTAGGAGATACAGTCTTTTTTTCTGGGCATGCACATATTTCTTGCTGTATTGCAGAAGCTGGGACGAAGAGCATGCTTCTTGCGTTAAAACAGACTGTGTTTCATGGATGAGAACACTGGTCTGAATTTCCCTTCAGAAATGGTGTTAAACCAAATGCTCTGTGTCTTCCTACAAGCAAGAGTTCATTTCTGGTAAACGCAGTGAATTTTCGGCTCAAATGAATTTACACAGTTCACAAACCCAACAGGTTTATCACTATTAACCAAAGAGCATCTATGTAAGAGATGATCTGGTTTGTATCAGTTTCATAAGCAGAGTGGAACTAAATATAGTCCCTATGAGTAGGAAACACAGTTTTTTTTTTTCTGGCCATGCTCATTTTCCTTGCTGTATTGCAGAAGCTGGAATGAAGAGCATGCTTCTTGCGTTAATACAGAGTGTGTTTCATGGATGAGAAAAATGCTCTGAATTTCCCTTCGGAAATGGAGTTAAACGCCATGCTCTGTGTCTTCCTATAAGCAAGAGTCCATTTCTGGTAAAGGCAGGGATTTTTCGGCCTAAATGAATTTACACAGTTCACAAACCCAACACGATTTTCACTATTAACTAAAGAGCATCTATGTAAGGGATGCTGTGGTTTGTATCAGTTTCATAAGCATAGTAGAACTAGATATGGTCCGTATGAGTAGGAAACAAAGTCCTTTTTTTCGGGCCATGCTCATGTTTCTTTCTGTATTGCAGATGCTGGAAAGAAGAGCATGCTTCTTGCATTAAAACAGACTGTGTTTCATTTATGAGAACACTTTTCTGAATTTCCCTATAGAATCTGAGTTAAACTCCATGGTCTGTGTCCTCCTACATGCAAGAGTTCATTTCCGGTAAACCCAGTTATTTTTCGGCTCAAATGAGTTTACACAGTACATGAAACCAATATGATTTTCACTGTGAAGTAAAGAGCATCTGTGTAAGAGATGATGTGACTTGTATAAGTGTCATAAATAGAGTTTAACTAGATATGGTCCGTTTGAGTCAGAAAAGCAGTTCTTTTTTTCTGGCTATGCTCATGTTTCTTGCTGTATTGCAGATGCTGGATAAAAGAGCATGCTGCTTGCGTTAAAACAGACTGTGTTTCATGGATGAGAACACAGGTCTGAATTTACATTCAGAAATGGAGTTAAACAAAATACTCTGTGTCTTCCTACAAGCAAGAGTTCATCTCTGGTAAAGGCAGGTAATTTTCGGCTCATAGGAATTTACACAGTTCCCAAACCCAACACGTTTTTCACTATTAACTAAAGAGTATCTATGTAAGAGACGCTGTGTTTTCTATCAGATTCAGAATCAGAGTTGAATGAAATATGGTCCCTATGAGTTTGAAACACAGTTCTTTTTTTGTGGCCATGCTCATGTTTCTTGCTGTATTGCGGATGCTGGAAAGAAGAGCATGCTTCTTGCATTAAAACAGACTGTGTGTCATTGATGAGAACACTTTTCTGAATTTCCCTATAGAATCTGAGTTAAACTCCATGGTCTGTGTCCTCCTACATGCAAGAGATCATTTCCGGTAAACCCAGTTATTTTTCGGCTCAAATGAGTTTACACAGTTCATGAAACCAATATGATTTTCACTGTGAAGTAAAGAGCATCTGTGTAAGAGATGATGTGACTTGTATAAGTGTCATAAATAGAGTTTAACTAGATATGGTCCGTTTGAGTCAGAAAAGCAGTTCTTTTTTTCTGGCTATGCTCATGTTTCTTGCTGTATTGCAGATGCTGGATAAAAGAGCATGCTGCTTGCGTTAAAACAGACTGTGTTTCATGGATGAGAACACAGGTCTGAATTTACATTCAGAAATGGAGTTAAACCAAATGCTTTGTGTCTTCCTACAAGCAAGAGTTCATTTCTGGTAAAGGCAGGTAATTTTCGGCTCATATGAATTTACACAGTTCCCAAACCCAACACGTTTTTACTATTAACTAAAGAGCATCTATGTAAGAGATGCTGTGTTTTGTATCATATTCAGAAGCAGAGTTGAACGAAATATGGTCCCTATGAGTTTGAAACAAAGTTCTTTTTTTCTGGCCATGCTCATGTTTCTTGCAGTATTGCAGATGCTAGAAAGAAAAGCATGCTTCTTGAGTTAAAACAGACTGTGTTTCATGGATGAAAACACTTTTCTGAATTTCCCTATAGAATCTGAGTTAAACTCCATGGTCTGTGTCTTCCTACATGCAAGAGTTCATTTCCGGTAGACCCAGTTATTTTTGGGCTCAAATGAATTTACACAGTTCACGAAACCAACACAATTTTCACTATGAACTAAAGAGCATCTATGTAATTGATCCTGTGGTTTGTATCAGTTTCATTAGCAGAGTGAAATAGATATGATCCGTATGATTAGGAGACACAGTTCTTTTTTTCTCGGCATGCTCATGTTCCTTGCAGTATTGCAGAAGCTTTAAAGAAGAGCATGCTTCTTGCGTTAAAACAGAGTGTGTTTCATGGATGAGAACACGGGTCTGAATTTCCCTTCAGAAAGGGAGTTAAACCAAATGCTCTGTGTCTTCCAACAAGAAAGAATTCACTTCTTGTAAACACAGAGATTTTCAGCTCAAATGAATTTACACAGTTCACAAACCCAACAAGTTTATCACTATTAACTAAAGAGCATCAATGTAAGACATGCTGTGGTTTGTATCAGTTTCATAAGCAGAGTGAACTAGATATGGTACCTAAGAGTATGAAACACAGTTCTTTTTTTCTAGCCATCTTCATGATTCTTGCTGTATTGCAGATGCTGGAAAGAAGAGCATGATTCTTGCATTAAAACAGACTGTGTTTCATGGATGAGAACACTTTTCTGAATTTCCCTATTGAATCTGAGTTAAACTCCATGGTCTGTGTCCTCCTACATGCAAGAGTTCATTTCCGGTAAACCCAGTTATTTTTCGGCTCTAATGAGTTTACACAGTTCATGAAACCAATATGATTTTCACTATGAAGTAAAGAGCATCTGTGTAAGAGATGATGTGTCTTGTATAAGTGTCATAAATAGAGTTGAACTAGATATGGTCCGTTTGAGTCAGAAAAGCAGTTCTTTTTTTCTATCCATGCTCATGTTTCTTGCTGTATTGCAGATGCTGGAAAGAAGAGCATGCTTCTTGCATTAAAACAGACTGTGTTTCATGGATGAGAACACTTTTCTGAATTTCCCTATAGAATCTGAGTTAAACTCCATTGTCTGTGTCTTCCTACATGCAAGAGTTCATTTCTGGTAAACCCACTTATTTTTGGGCTCCAATGAATTTACACAGTTAAGGAAACCTACACAATTTTCACTATTAACTAAAGAGCATCTATGTAAGAGATGATCTGGTTTGTATCAGTTTCATAAGCAGATTTGAACTAGATATTGTTCGAATGAGTAGGAGATTCATTTCTTTTTATCTGGGCATGCTCTTGTTCCTTGCTGTATTGCAGAAGCTGGAAAGAAGAGCATGCTTCTCCCGTTAAAACGGAGTATGTTTCATGGATGAGAACACAGGTCTGAATTTCCCTTCAGAAATGAGTTAAACCAAATGCTCTGTGTCTTCCAACAAGCAAGAATTCATTTCTTGTAAACACAGTGAATTTTGGGCTCAAAAGAATTTACACAGTTCACAAACCCAACAGGTTTTTCACTATAAACTAAAGAGCATCAATGTAAGAGATGCTGTGGTTCGTATCAGTTTCATAAGCAGAGTGTACTAGATATGGTACCTATGAGTAGGAAACACAGTTCTTTTTTTCTGGCCATGCCCATTTTTCTTGCTGTATTGCAGATGCTAGAAAGAAGAGTATGCTTCTTGCGTTAAAACAGACTGTGTTTCATGGATGAGAACACTTTTCTGAATTTCCCTATAGAATCTGAGTTAAACTCCATGGTCTGTGTCCTCCTACATGCAAGAGTTCATTTCCGGTAAACCCAGGTATTTTTCGGCTCAAATGAGTTTACACAGTTCATGAAACCAATATGATTTTCACTATGAAGTAAAGAGCATCTGTGTAAGAGATGATGTGACTTGTATAAGTGTCTTAAATAGAGTTGAACTAGATATGGTCCGTTTGAGTCAGAAAAGCAGTTCTTTTTTTCTGGGCATGCTCATGTTTCTTGCAGTATTGCAGATGCTGGAAAGAAGAGCATGCTTCTTGAGTTAAAACAGACTGTGTTTCATGGATGAGAACACTTTTCTGAATTTCCCTATAGAATCTGAGTTAAACTCCATGGTCTGTGTCTTCCTACATGCAAGAGTTCATTTCCGGTAAACCCAGTTATTTTTGGGCTCAAATGAATTTACACAGTTCACGAAACCAACACAATATTCACTATGAACTAAAGAGCATCTATGTAAGAGATGATCTGGTTTGTATCAGTTTCATAAGCAGAGTTGAACTAGATATTGTTCGTATGAGTAGGAGATACAGTTCTTTTTTTCTGGGCATGCTCATGTTCCTTGATGTATTGCAGAAGCTGGAAAGAAGAGCATGCTTCTTGCGTTAAAACAGAGTGTGTTTCATGGATGAAAACACAGGTCTGAATTTCGCCTCAGACATGGAGTTAAACCAAATGCTCTGTGTCTTCCTACAAGCAAGAGTTCATTTCTGGTAAAGGCAGGGAATTTTCGGCTCAAATGAATTTACACAGTTCACAAACCCAACAAGTTTATCACTATTAACTAAAGAGCATCAATGTAAGAGATGCTGTGTTTTGTATCAGTTTCATAAGCAGATGAACTAGATATGGTACCTATGAGTATGAAACACAGTTCTTTTTTTCTAGCCATCCTCATGATTCTTGCTGTATTGCAGATGCTGGAAAGAAGAGCATGCTTCTTGAGTTAAAACAGACTGTGTTTCATGGATGAGAACACTTTTCTGAATTTCCCTATAGAATCTGAGTTAAACTCCATGGTCTGTGTCCTCCTACATGCAAGAGTTCATTTCCGGTAAACCCAGGTATTTTTCGGCTCAAATGAGTTTACACCGTTCATGAAACCAATATGATTTTCACTATGAAGTAAAGAGCATCTGTGTAAGAGATGATGTGACTTGTATAAGTGTCATAAATAGAGTTGAACTAGATATGGTCCGTTTGAGTCAGAAAAGCAGTTCTTTTTTTCTGGCTATGCTCATTTTTCTTGCTGTATTGCAGATGCTGGAAAAAAGAGCATGCTTCTTGAGTTAAAACAGATTGTGCTTCATGGATGAGAACACTTTTCTGAATTTCCCTATAGAATCTGAGTTAAACTCCATGGTCTGTGTCTTCCTACATGCAAGAGTTCATTTCCGGTAAACCTAGTTATTTTTGGGCTCAAATGAATTTACACAGTTCACGAAACCAACACAATTTTCACTATGAACTAAAGAGCATCTATGTAATTGTTCCTGTGCTTTGTATCAGTTTCATTAGCAGAGTTGAACTAGATATGGTCCGTATGATTAGGAGACACAGTTATTTTTTTCTGGGCATGCTCATGTTCCTTGCTGTATTGCAGATGCTGGAAAGAAGATCATGCTTCCTGCGTTAAAACAGAGTGTGTTTCATGGATGAGAACACTGTTCTGAATTTCCCTTCAGAAATGGAGTTAAACCAAATGCTCTGTGTCTTCTAACAAGAAAGAATTCATTTCTTGTAAACACAGAGAATTTTCAGCTCAAATGAATTTACATAGTTCACAAACCCAACAGGATTTTCGCTATTAACTAAAGAGCATCAATGTAAGAGATGCTGTGGATTGTATCAGTTTCATAAGCAGAGTTGACCTAGATATGGTCCGTTTGAATCAGAAACACAGTTCTTTTTTTCTGGCCATGCTCATGTTTCTTGCTGTAGTGCAGATGCTGGAAAGAAGAGCATGCTTCTTGAGTTAAAACAGACTGTGTTTCATGGCTGAGAACACTTTTCTGAATTTCCCTATAGAATCTGAGTTAAACTCCATGGTCTGTGTCTTCCTACATGCAAGAGTTCATTTCCGGTAAACCCAGTTATTTTTGGGCTCAAATGAATTTACACAGTTCACGAAACCAACACAATTTTCACTATGAACTAAAGAGCATCTACGTAATTGATCCTGTGGTTTGTATCAGTTTCATTAGCAGAGTTGAACTAGATCTTGTTGGTATGAGTAGGAGACACAGTTCTTTTTTTCTGGGCATGCTCTTGTTCCTTGCAATATTGCAGAAGCTTGAAACAAGAGCATGCTTCTCCCGTTAAAACGGAGTGTGTTTCATGGATGAGAACACTGGTCTGAATTTCCCTTCAGAAATGGAGTTAAACCAAATGCTCTGTGTCTTCCAACAAGCAAGAATTCATTTCTTGTAAACACAGTGAATTTTCGGCTCAAATGAATTTACACAGTTCACAAACCCAACAGGTTTTTACTATTAACTAAATAGAATCAATGTAAGAGATGCTGTGGTTTGTATCAGTTTCATAAGCAGAGTGAACTAGATAAGGTACCTATGAGTAGGAAACACAGTTCTTTTTTTCTGGCCATGCTCATGTTTCTTTCTGTATTGCAGATGCTGGAAAGAAGAGCATGATTCTTGCATTAAAACAGACTGTGTTTCATGGATGAGAACACTTTTCTGAATTTCCCTATAGAATCTGAGTTAAACTCCATGGTCTGTGTCCTCCTACATGCAAGAGTTCATTTCCGGTAAACCCAGTTATTTTTCGGCTCAAATGAGTTTACACAGTTCATGAAACCAATATGATTTTCACTATGAAGTAAAGAGCATCTGTGTAAGAGATGATGTGTCTTGTATAAGTGTCATAAATAGAGTTGAACTAGATATGGTCCGTTTGAGTCAGAAAAGCAGTTCTTTTTTTCTGGCTATGCTCATGTTTCTTGCTGTATTGCAGATGCTGGATAAAAGAGCATGCTGCTGGCGTTAAAACAGACTGTGTTTCATGGATGAGAACACAGGTCTGAATTTACATTCAGAAATGGAGTTAAACCAAATGCTTTGTGTCTTCCTACAAGCAAGAGTTCATTTCTGGTAAAGGCAGGTAATTTTCGGCTCATATGAATTTACACAGTTCCCAAACCCAACACGTTTTTCACTATTAACTAAAGAGCATCTATGTAAGAGATGCTGTGTTTTGTATCAGATTCAGAAGCAGAGTTGAATGAAATATGGTCCCTATGAGTTTGAAACAAAGTTCTTTTTTTCTGGCCATGCTCATGTTTCTTGCAGTATTGCAGATGCTGGAAAGAAAAGCATGCTTCTTGAGTTAAAACAGACTGTGTTTCATGGATGAAAACACTTTTCTGAATTTCCCTATAGAATCTGAGTTAAACTCCATGGTCTGTGTCTTCCTACATGCAAGAGTTCATTTCCGGTAGACCCAGTTATTTTTGGGCTCAAATGAATTTACACAGTTCACGAAACCAACACAATTTTCACTATAAACTAAAGAGCATCTATGTAATTGATCCTGTGGTTTGTATCAGTTTCATTAGCAGAGTTGAAATAGATATGGTCCGTATGATTAGGAGACACAGTTCTTTTTTTCTGGGCATGCTCATGTTCCTTGCTGTATTGCAGAAGCTGGAAAGAAGAGCATGCTTCCTGCGATAAAACAGAGTGTGTTTCATGGATGACAACACTGTTCTGCATATCCCTTCAGAAATGGAGTTAAACCAAATGCTCTGTGTCTTCTAACAAGAAAGAATTCACTTCTTGTAAACACAGAGATTTTCAGCTCAAATGAATTTACACAGTTCACAAACCCAACAAGTTTATCACTATTAACTAAAGAGCATCAATGTAAGACATGCTGTGGTTTGTATCAGTTTCATAAGCAGAGTGAACTAGATATGGTACCTATGAGTATGAAACACAGTTCTTTTTTCCTAGCCATCCTCATGATTCTTGCTGTATTGCAGATGCTGGAAAGAAGAGCATGATTCTTGCATTAAAACAGACTGTGTTTCATGGATGAGAACACTTTTCTGAATTTCCCTATTGAATCTGAGTTAAACTCCATGGTCTGTGTCCTCCTACATGCAAGAGTTCATTTCCGGTAAACCCAGTTATTTTTCGGCTCTAATGAGTTTACACAGTTCATGAAACCAATATGATTTTCACTATGAAGTAAAGAGCATCTGTGTAAGAGATGATGTGTCTTGTATAAGTGTCATAAATAGAGTTGAACTAGATATGGTCCGTTTGAGTCAGAAAAGCAGTTCTTTTTTTCTGGCCATGCTCATGTTTCTTGCTGTATTGCAGATGCTGGAAAAAAGAGCATGCTGCTTGCGTTAAAACAGACTGTGTTTCATGGATGAGAACACAGGTCTGAATTTACATTCAGAAATGGAGTTAAACAAAATACTCTGTGTCTTCCTACAAGCAAGAGTTCATCTCTGGTAAAGGCAGGTAATTTTCGGCTCATAGGAATTTACACAGTTCCCAAACCCAACACGTTTTTCACTATTAACTAAAGAGTATCTATGTAAGAGACGCTGTGTTTTCTATCAGATTCAGAATCAGAGTTGAATGAAATATGGTCCCTATGAGTTTGAAACACAGTTCTTTTTTTGTGGCCATGCTCATGTTTCTTGCTGTATTGCGGATGCTGGAAAGAAGAGCACGCTTCTTGCATTAAAACAGACTGTGTGTCATTGATGAGAACACTTTTCTGAATTTCCCTATAGAATCTGAGTTAAACTCCATGGTCTGTGTCCTCCTACATGCAAGAGATCATTTCCGGTAAACCCAGTTATTTTTCGGCTCAAATGAGTTTACACAGTTCATGAAACCAATATGATTTTCACTGTGAAGTAAAGAGCATCTGTGTAAGAGATGATGTGACTTGTATAAGTGTCATAAATAGAGTTTAACTAGATATGGTCCGTTTGAGTCAGAAAAGCAGTTCTTTTTTTCTGGCTATGCTCATGTTTCTTGCTGTATTGCAGATGCTGGATAAAAGAGCATGCTGCTTGCGTTAAAACAGACTGTGTTTCATGGATGAGAACACAGGTCTGAATTTACATTCAGAAATGGAGTTAAACCAAATGCTTTGTGTCTTCCTACAAGCAAGAGTTCATTTCTGGTAAAGGCAGGTAATTTTCGGCTCATATGAATTTACACAGTTCCCAAACCCAACACGTTTTTACTATTAACTAAAGAGCATCTATGTAAGAGATGCTGTGTTTTGTATCATATTCAGAAGCAGAGTTGAACGAAATATGGTCCCTATGAGTTTGAAACAAAGTTCTTTTTTTCTGGCCATGCTCATGTTTCTTGCAGTATTGCAGATGCTAGAAAGAAAAGCATGCTTCTTGAGTTAAAACAGACTGTGTTTCATGGATGAAAACACTTTTCTGAATTTCCCTATAGAATCTGAGTTAAACTCCATGGTCTGTGTCTTCCTACATGCAAGAGTTCATTTCCGGTAGACCCAGTTATTTTTGGGCTCAAATGAATTTACACAGTTCACGAAACCAACACAATTTTCACTATGAACTAAAGAGCATCTATGTAATTGATCCTGTGGTTTGTATCAGTTTCATTAGCAGAGTGAAATAGATATGATCCGTATGATTAGGAGACACAGTTCTTTTTTTCTCGGCATGCTCATGTTCCTTGCAGTATTGCAGAAGCTTTAAAGAAGAGCATGCTTCTTGCGTTAAAACAGAGTGTGTTTCATGGATGAGAACACGGGTCTGAATTTCCCTTCAGAAAGGGAGTTAAACCAAATGCTCTGTGTCTTCCAACAAGAAAGAATTCACTTCTTGTAAACACAGAGATTTTCAGCTCAAATGAATTTACACAGTTCACAAACCCAACAAGTTTATCACTATTAACTAAAGAGCATCAATGTAAGACATGCTGTGGTTTGTATCAGTTTCATAAGCAGAGTGAACTAGATATGGTACCTAAGAGTATGAAACACAGTTCTTTTTTTTCTAGCCATCTTCATGATTCTTGCTGTATTGCAGATGCTGGAAAGAAGAGCATGATTCTTGCATTAAAACAGACTGTGTTTCATGGATGAGAACACTTTTCTGAATTTCCCTATTGAATCTGAGTTAAACTCCATGGTCTGTGTCCTCCTACATGCAAGAGTTCATTTCCGGTAAACCCAGTTATTTTTCGGCTCTAATGAGTTTACACAGTTCATGAAACCAATATGATTTTCACTATGAAGTAAAGAGCATCTGTGTAAGAGATGATGTGTCTTGTATAAGTGTCATAAATAGAGTTGAACTAGATATGGTCCGTTTGAGTCAGAAAAGCAGTTCTTTTTTTCTATCCATGCTCATGTTTCTTGCTGTATTGCAGATGCTGGAAAGAAGAGCATGCTTCTTGCATTAAAACAGACTGTGTTTCATGGATGAGAACACTTTTCTGAATTTCCCTATAGAATCTGAGTTAAACTCCATTGTCTGTGTCTTCCTACATGCAAGAGTTCATTTCTGGTAAACCCACTTATTTTTGGGCTCCAATGAATTTACACAGTTAAGGAAACCTACACAATTTTCACTATTAACTAAAGAGCATCTATGTAAGAGATGATCTGGTTTGTATCAGTTTCATAAGCAGATTTGAACTAGATATTGTTCGAATGAGTAGGAGATTCATTTCTTTTTATCTGGGCATGCTCTTGTTCCTTGCTGTATTGCAGAAGCTGGAAAGAAGAGCATGCTTCTCCCGTTAAAACGGAGTATGTTTCATGGATGAGAACACAGGTCTGAATTTCCCTTCAGAAATGAGTTAAACCAAATGCTCTGTGTCTTCCAACAAGCAAGAATTCATTTCTTGTAAACACAGTGAATTTTGGGCTCAAAAGAATTTACACAGTTCACAAACCCAACAGGTTTTTCACTATAAACTAAAGAGCATCAATGTAAGAGATGCTGTGGTTCGTATCAGTTTCATAAGCAGAGTGTACTAGATATGGTACCTATGAGTAGGAAACACAGTTCTTTTTTTCTGGCCATGCCCATTTTTCTTGCTGTATTGCAGATGCTAGAAAGAAGAGTATGCTTCTTGCGTTAAAACAGACTGTGTTTCATGGATGAGAACACTTTTCTGAATTTCCCTATAGAATCTGAGTTAAACTCCATGGTCTGTGTCCTCCTACATGCAAGAGTTCATTTCCGGTAAACCCAGGTATTTTTCGGCTCAAATGAGTTTACACAGTTCATGAAACCAATATGATTTTCACTATGAAGTAAAGAGCATCTGTGTAAGAGATGATGTGACTTGTATAAGTGTCTTAAATAGAGTTGAACTAGATATGGTCCGTTTGAGTCAGAAAAGCAGTTCTTTTTTTCTGGGCATGCTCATGTTTCTTGCAGTATTGCAGATGCTGGAAAGAAGAGCATGCTTCTTGAGTTAAAACAGACTGTGTTTCATGGATGAGAACACTTTTCTGAATTTCCCTATAGAATCTGAGTTAAACTCCATGGTCTGTGTCTTCCTACATGCAAGAGTTCATTTCCGGTAAACCCAGTTATTTTTGGGCTCAAATGAATTTACACAGTTCACGAAACCAACACAATATTCACTATGAACTAAAGAGCATCTATGTAAGAGATGATCTGGTTTGTATCAGTTTCAAAAGCAGAGTTGAACTAGATATTGTTCGTATGAGTAGGAGATACAGTTCTTTTTTTCTGGGCATGCTCATGTTCCTTGATGTATTGCAGAAGCTGGAAAGAAGAGCATGCTTCTTGCGTTAAAACAGAGTGTGTTTCATGGATGAAAACACAGGTCTGAATTTCGCCTCAGACATGGAGTTAAACCAAATGCTCTGTGTCTTCCTACAAGCAAGAGTTCATTTCTGGTAAAGGCAGGGAATTTTCGGCTCAAATGAATTTACACAGTTCACAAACCCAACAAGTTTATCACTATTAACTAAAGAGCATCAATGTAAGAGATGCTGTGTTTTGTATCAGTTTCATAAGCAGATGAACTAGATATGGTACCTATGAGTATGAAACACAGTTCTTTTTTTCTAGCCATCCTCATGATTCTTGCTGTATTGCAGATGCTGGAAAGAAGAGCATGCTTCTTGAGTTAAAACAGACTGTGTTTCATGGATGAGAACACTTTTCTGAATTTCCCTATAGAATCTGAGTTAAACTCCATGGTCTGTGTCCTCCTACATGCAAGAGTTCATTTCCGGTAAACCCAGGTATTTTTCGGCTCAAATGAGTTTACACCGTTCATGAAACCAATATGATTTTCACTATGAAGTAAAGAGCATCTGTGTAAGAGATGATGTGACTTGTATAAGTGTCATAAATAGAGTTGAACTAGATATGGTCCGTTTGAGTCAGAAAAGCAGTTCTTTTTTTCTGGCTATGCTCATTTTTCTTGCTGTATTGCAGATGCTGGAAAAAAGAGCATGCTTCTTGAGTTAAAACAGATTGTGCTTCATGGATGAGAACACTTTTCTGAATTTCCCTATAGAATCTGAGTTAAACTCCATGGTCTGTGTCTTCCTACATGCAAGAGTTCATTTCCGGTAAACCTAGTTATTTTTGGGCTCAAATGAATTTACACAGTTCACGAAACCAACACAATTTTCACTATGAACTAAAGAGCATCTATGTAATTGTTCCTGTGCTTTGTATCAGTTTCATTAGCAGAGTTGAACTAGATATGGTCCGTATGATTAGGAGACACAGTTATTTTTTTCTGGGCATGCTCATGTTCCTTGCTGTATTGCAGATGCTGGAAAGAAGATCATGCTTCCTGCGTTAAAACAGAGTGTGTTTCATGGATGAGAACACTGTTCTGAATTTCCCTTCAGAAATGGAGTTAAACCAAATGCTCTGTGTCTTCTAACAAGAAAGAATTCATTTCTTGTAAACACAGAGAATTTTCAGCTCAAATGAATTTACATAGTTCACAAACCCAACAGGATTTTCGCTATTAACTAAAGAGCATCAATGTAAGAGATGCTGTGGATTGTATCAGTTTCATAAGCAGAGTTGACCTAGATATGGTCCGTTTGAATCAGAAACACAGTTCTTTTTTTCTGGCCATGCTCATGTTTCTTGCTGTAGTGCAGATGCTGGAAAGAAGAGCATGCTTCTTGAGTTAAAACAGACTGTGTTTCATGGCTGAGAACACTTTTCTGAATTTCCCTATAGAATCTGAGTTAAACTCCATGGTCTGTGTCTTCCTACATGCAAGAGTTCATTTCCGGTAAACCCAGTTATTTTTGGGCTCAAATGAATTTACACAGTTCACGAAACCAACACAATTTTCACTATGAACTAAAGAGCATCTACGTAATTGATCCTGTGGTTTGTATCAGTTTCATTAGCAGAGTTGAACTAGATCTTGTTGGTATGAGTAGGAGACACAGTTCTTTTTTTCTGGGCATGCTCTTGTTCCTTGCAATATTGCAGAAGCTTGAAACAAGAGCATGCTTCTCCCGTTAAAACGGAGTGTGTTTCATGGATGAGAACACTGGTCTGAATTTCCCTTCAGAAATGGAGTTAAACCAAATGCTCTGTGTCTTCCAACAAGCAAGAATTCATTTCTTGTAAACACAGTGAATTTTCGGCTCAAATGAATTTACACAGTTCACAAACCCAACAGGTTTTTACTATTAACTAAATAGAATCAATGTAAGAGATGCTGTGGATTGTATCAGTTTCATAAGCAGAGTGAACTAGATAAGGTACCTATGAGTAGGAAACACAGTTCTTTTTTTCTGGCCATGCTCATGTTTCTTTCTGTATTGCAGATGCTGGAAAGAAGAGCATGATTCTTGCATTAAAACAGACTGTGTTTCATGGATGAGAACACTTTTCTGAATTTCCCTATAGAATCTGAGTTAAACTCCATGGTCTGTGTCCTCCTACATGCAAGAGTTCATTTCCGGTAAACCCAGTTATTTTTCGGCTCAAATGAGTTTACACAGTTCATGAAACCAATATGATTTTCACTATGAAGTAAAGAGCATCTGTGTAAGAGATGATGTGTCTTGTATAAGTGTCATAAATAGAGTTGAACTAGATATGGTCCGTTTGAGTCAGAAAAGCAGTTCTTTTTTTCTGGCTATGCTCATGTTTCTTGCTGTATTGCAGATGCTGGATAAAAGAGCATGCTGCTGGCGTTAAAACAGACTGTGTTTCATGGATGAGAACACAGGTCTGAATTTACATTCAGAAATGGAGTTAAACCAAATGCTTTGTGTCTTCCTACAAGCAAGAGTTCATTTCTGGTAAAGGCAGGTAATTTTCGGCTCATATGAATTTACACAGTTCCCAAACCCAACATGTTTTTCACTATTAACTAAAGAGCATCTATGTAAGAGATGCTGTGTTTTGTATCAGATTCAGAAGCAGAGTTGAATGAAATATGGTCCCTATGAGTTTGAAACAAAGTTCTTTTTTTCTGGCCATGCTCATGTTTCTTGCAGTATTGCAGATGCTGGAAAGAAAAGCATGCTTCTTGAGTTAAAACAGACTGTGTTTCATGGATGAAAACACTTTTCTGAATTTCCCTATAGAATCTGAGTTAAACTCCATGGTCTGTGTCTTCCTACATGCAAGAGTTCATTTCCGGTAGACCCAGTTATTTTTGGGCTCAAATGAATTTACACAGTTCACGAAACCAACACAATTTTCACTATAAACTAAAGAGCATCTATGTAATTGATCCTGTGGTTTGTATCAGTTTCATTAGCAGAGTTGAAATAGATATGGTCCGTATGATTAGGAGACACAGTTCTTTTTTTCTGGGCATGCTCATGTTCCTTGCTGTATTGCAGAAGCTGGAAAGAAGAGCATGCTTCCTGCGATAAAACAGAGTGTGTTTCATGGATGACAACACTGTTCTGCATATCCCTTCAGAAATGGAGTTAAACCAAATGCTCTGTGTCTTCTAACAAGAAAGAATTCACTTCTTGTAAACACAGAGATTTTCAGCTCAAATGAATTTACACAGTTCACAAACCCAACAAGTTTATCACTATTAACTAAAGAGCATCAATGTAAGACATGCTGTGGTTTGTATCAGTTTCATAAGCAGAGTGAACTAGATATGGTACCTATGAGTATGAAACACAGTTCTTTTTTCCTAGCCATCCTCATGATTCTTGCTGTATTGCAGATGCTGGAAAGAAGAGCATGATTCTTGCATTAAAACAGACTGTGTTTCATGGATGAGAACACTTTTCTGAATTTCCCTATTGAATCTGAGTTAAACTCCATGGTCTGTGTCCTCCTACATGCAAGAGTTCATTTCCGGTAAACCCAGTTATTTTTCGGCTCTAATGAGTTTACACAGTTCATGAAACCAATATGATTTTCACTATGAAGTAAAGAGCATCTGTGTAAGAGATGATGTGTCTTGTATAAGTGTCATAAATAGAGTTGAACTAGATATGGTCCGTTTGAGTCAGAAAAGCAGTTCTTTTTTTCTGGCCATGCTCATGTTTCTTGCTGTATTGCAGATGCTGGAAAAAAGAGCATGCTGCTTGCGTTAAAACAGACTGTGTTTCATGGATGAGAACACAGGTCTGAATTTACATTCAGAAATGGAGTTAAACAAAATACTCTGTGTCTTCCTACAAGCAAGAGTTCATCTCTGGTAAAGGCAGGTAATTTTCGGCTCATAGGAATTTACACAGTTCCCAAACCCAACACGTTTTTCACTATTAACTAAAGAGTATCTATGTAAGAGACGCTGTGTTTTCTATCAGATTCAGAATCAGAGTTGAATGAAATATGGTCCCTATGAGTTTGAAACACAGTTCTTTTTTTGTGGCCATGCTCATGTTTCTTGCTGTATTGCGGATGCTGGAAAGAAGAGCACGCTTCTTGCATTAAAACAGACTGTGTGTCATTGATGAGAACACTTTTCTGAATTTCCCTATAGAATCTGAGTTAAACTCCATGGTCTGTGTCCTCCTACATGCAAGAGATCATTTCCGGTAAACCCAGTTATTTTTCGGCTCAAATGAGTTTACACAGTTCATGAAACCAATATGATTTTCACTGTGAAGTAAAGAGCATCTGTGTAAGAGATGATGTGACTTGTATAAGTGTCATAAATAGAGTTTAACTAGATATGGTCCGTTTGAGTCAGAAAAGCAGTTCTTTTTTTCTGGCTATGCTCATGTTTCTTGCTGTATTGCAGATGCTGGATAAAAGAGCATGCTGCTTGCGTTAAAACAGACTGTGTTTCATGGATGAGAACACAGGTCTGAATTTACATTCAGAAATGGAGTTAAACCAAATGCTTTGTGTCTTCCTACAAGCAAGAGTTCATTTCTGGTAAAGGCAGGTAATTTTCGGCTCATATGAATTTACACAGTTCCCAAACCCAACACGTTTTTACTATTAACTAAAGAGCATCTATGTAAGAGATGCTGTGTTTTGTATCATATTCAGAAGCAGAGTTGAACGAAATATGGTCCCTATGAGTTTGAAACAAAGTTCTTTTTTTCTGGCCATGCTCATGTTTCTTGCAGTATTGCAGATGCTAGAAAGAAAAGCATGCTTCTTGAGTTAAAACAGACTGTGTTTCATGGATGAAAACACTTTTCTGAATTTCCCTATAGAATCTGAGTTAAACTCCATGGTCTGTGTCTTCCTACATGCAAGAGTTCATTTCCGGTAGACCCAGTTATTTTTGGGCTCAAATGAATTTACACAGTTCACGAAACCAACACAATTTTCACTATGAACTAAAGAGCATCTATGTAATTGATCCTGTGGTTTGTATCAGTTTCATTAGCAGAGTTGAAATAGATATGATCCGTATGATTAGGAGACACAGTTCTTTTTTTCTCGGCATGCTCATGTTCCTTGCAGTATTGCAGAAGCTTTAAAGAAGAGCATGCTTCTTGCGTTAAAACAGAGTGTGTTTCATGGATGAGAACACGGGTCTGAATTTCCCTTCAGAAAGGGAGTTAAACCAAATGCTCTGTGTCTTCCAACAAGAAAGAATTCACTTCTTGTAAACACAGAGATTTTCAGCTCAAATGAATTTACACAGTTCACAAACCCAACAAGTTTATCACTATTAACTAAAGAGCATCAATGTAAGACATGCTGTGGTTTGTATCAGTTTCATAAGCAGAGTGAACTAGATATGGTACCTAAGAGTATGAAACACAGTTCTTTTTTTCTAGCCATCTTCATGATTCTTGCTGTATTGCAGATGCTGGAAAGAAGAGCATGATTCTTGCATTAAAACAGACTGTGTTTCATGGATGAGAACACTTTTCTGAATTTCCCTATTGAATCTGAGTTAAACTCCATGGTCTGTGTCCTCCTACATGCAAGAGTTCATTTCCGGTAAACCCAGTTATTTTTCGGCTCTAATGAGTTTACACAGTTCATGAAACCAATATGATTTTCACTGTGAAGTAAAGAGCATCTGTGTAAGAGATGATGTGTCTTGTATAAGTGTCATAAATAGAGTTGAACTAGATATGGTCCGTTTGAGTCAGAAAAGCAGTTCTTTTTTTCTATCCATGCTCATGTTTCTTGCTGTATTGCAGATGCTGGAAAGAAGAGCATGCTTCTTGCATTAAAACAGACTGTGTTTCATGGATGAGAACACTTTTCTGAATTTCCCTATAGAATCTGAGTTAAACTCCATTGTCTGTGTCTTCCTACATGCAAGAGTTCATTTCTGGTAAACCCACTTATTTTTGGGCTCCAATGAATTTACACAGTTAAGGAAACCTACACAATTTTCACTATTAACTAAAGAGCATCTATGTAAGAGATGATCTGGTTTGTATCAGTTTCATAAGCAGATTTGAACTAGATATTGTTCGAATGAGTAGGAGATTCATTTCTTTTTATCTGGGCATGCTCTTGTTCCTTGCTGTATTGCAGAAGCTGGAAAGAAGAGCATGCTTCTCCCGTTAAAACGGAGTATGTTTCATGGATGAGAACACAGGTCTGAATTTCCCTTCAGAAATGAGTTAAACCAAATGCTCTGTGTCTTCCAACAAGCAAGAATTCATTTCTTGTAAACACAGTGAATTTTGGGCTCAAAAGAATTTACACAGTTCACAAACCCAACAGGTTTTTCACTATAAACTAAAGAGCATCAATGTAAGAGATGCTGTGGTTCGTATCAGTTTCATAAGCAGAGTGTACTAGATATGGTACCTATGAGTAGGAAACACAGTTCTTTTTTTCTGGCCATGCCCATTTTTCTTGCTGTATTGCAGATGCTAGAAAGAAGAGTATGCTTCTTGCGTTAAAACAGACTGTGTTTCATGGATGAGAACACTTTTCTGAATTTCCCTATAGAATCTGAGTTAAACTCCATGGTCTGTGTCCTCCTACATGCAAGAGTTCATTTCCGGTAAACCCAGGTATTTTTCGGCTCAAATGAGTTTACACAGTTCATGAAACCAATATGATTTTCACTATGAAGTAAAGAGCATCTGTGTAAGAGATGATGTGACTTGTATAAGTGTCTTAAATAGAGTTGAACTAGATATGGTCCGTTTGAGTCAGAAAAGCAGTTCTTTTTTTCTGGGCATGCTCATGTTTCTTGCAGTATTGCAGATGCTGGAAAGAAGAGCATGCTTCTTGAGTTAAAACAGACTGTGTTTCATGGATGAGAACACTTTTCTGAATTTCCCTATAGAATCTGAGTTAAACTCCATGGTCTGTGTCTTCCTACATGCAAGAGTTCATTTCCGGTAAACCCAGTTATTTTTGGGCTCAAATGAATTTACACAGTTCACGAAACCAACACAATATTCACTATGAACTAAAGAGCATCTATGTAAGAGATGATCTGGTTTGTATCAGTTTCATAAGCAGAGTTGAACTAGATATTGTTCGTATGAGTAGGAGATACAGTTCTTTTTTTCTGGGCATGCTCATGTTCCTTGATGTATTGCAGAAGCTGGAAAGAAGAGCATGCTTCTTGCGTTAAAACAGAGTGTGTTTCATGGATGAAAACACAGGTCTGAATTTCACCTCAGACATGGAGTTAAACCAAATGCTCTGTGTCTTCCTACAAGCAAGAGTTCATTTCTGGTAAAGGCAGGGAATTTTCGGCTCAAATGAATTTACACAGTTCACAAACCCAACAAGTTTATCACTATTAACTAAAGAGCATCAATGTAAGAGATGCTGTGTTTTGTATCAGTTTCATAAGCAGATGAACTAGATATGGTACCTATGAGTATGAAACACAGTTCTTTTTTTCTAGCCATCCTCATGATTCTTGCTGTATTGCAGATGCTGGAAAGAAGAGCATGCTTCTTGAGTTAAAACAGACTGTGTTTCATGGATGAAAACACTTTTCTGAATTTCCCTATAGAATCTGAGTTAAACTCCATGGTCTGTGTCCTCCTACATGCAAGAGTTCATTTCCGGTAAACCCAGGTATTTTTCGGCTCAAATGAGTTTACACCGTTCATGAAACCAATATGATTTTCACTATGAAGTAAAGAAGATCTGTGTAAGAGATGATGTGTCTTGTATAAGTGTCATAAATAGAGTTGAACTAGATATGGTCCGTTTGAGTCAGAAAAGCAGTTCTTTTTTTCTGGCCATGCTCATGTTTCTTGCTGTATTGCAGATGCTGGAAAAAAGAGCATGCTTCTTGCGTTAAAACAGACTGTGTTTCATGGATGAGAACACAGGTCTGAATTTACATTCAGAAATGGAGTTAAACAAAATGCTCTGTGCCTTCCTACATGCAAGAGTTCATCTCTGGTAAAGGCAGGTAATTTTCGGCTCATATGAATTTACACAGTTCCCAAACCCAACACGTTTTTCACTATTAACTAAAGAGCATCTATGTAAGAGATGCTGTGTTTTCTATCAGATTCAGAAGCAGAGTTGAATGAAATATGGTCCCTTTGAGTTTGAAACACAGTTCTTTTTTTGTGGCCATGCTCATGTTTCTTGCTGTATTGCGGATGCTAGAAAGAAGAGCACGCTTCTTGCATTAAAACAGACTGTGTTTCATTGATGAGAACACTTTTCTGAATTTCCCTATAGAATCTGAGTTAAACTCCATGGTCTGTGTCCTCCTACATGCAAGAGATCATTTCCGGTAAACCCAGTTATTTTTCGGCTCAAATGAGTTTACACAGTTCATGAAACCAATATGATTTTCACTGTGAAGTAAAGAGCATCTGTGTAAGAGATGATGTGACTTGTATAAGTGTCATAAATAGAGTTGAACTAGATATGGTCCGTTTGAGTCAGAAAAGCAGTTCTTTTTTTCTGGCTATGCTCATGTTTCTTGCTGTATTGCAGATGCTGGAAAAAATAGCATGCTTCTTGAGTTAAAACAGATTGTGTTTCATGGATGAGAACACTTTTCTGAATTTCCCTATAGAATCTGAGTTAAACTCCATGGTCTGTGTCCTCCTACATGCAAGAGTTCATTTCCGGGATACCCAGTTATTTTTCGGCTCAAATGAATTTACACAGTTCACAAACCCAACAAGTTTTTCACTATGAACTAAAGAGCATCTATGTAATGGATCCTGTGGTTTGTATCAGTTTCATAAGCAGAGTTGAACTAGATATTGTTGGTATGATTAGGAGACACAGTTCTTTTTTTCTGGGCATGCTCTTGTTCCTTGCAGTATTGCAGAAGCTTGAAACAAGAGCATGCTTCTCCCTTTAAAACGGAGTGTGTTTCATGGAATGAGAACACTGGTCTGAATTTCCCCTCAGAAATGGAGTTAAACCAAACGCTCTGTGTCTTCCAACAAGCAAGAATTCATTTCTTGTAAACACAGTGAATTTTCGGCTCAAATGAATTTACACAGTTCACAAACCCAACAGGTTTTTACTATTAACTAAAGAGCATCAATGTAAGAGATGCTGTGGTTTGTATCAGTTTCATAAGCAGAGTGAACTAGATAAGGTACCTATGAGTAGGAAACACAGTTCTTTTTTTCTGGCCATGCCCATTTTTCTTGCTGTATTGCAGATGCTGGAAAGAAGAGTATGCTTCTTGCATTAAAACGGACTGTGTTTCATGGCTGCAACACTTTTCTGAATTTCCCTATAGAATCTGAGTTAAACTCCATGGTCTGTGTCCTCCTACATGCAACAGTTCATTTCTGGTAAAGGCAGGAATTTTCGGCTCAAATGAATTTACACATTTCACAAACCCAACAAGTTTATCACTATTAACTAAAGAGCATCTATGTAAGAGATGATGTGGTTTGTATCAGTTTCATAAGTAGAGTTGAACTAGATATTTTTCGTATGAGTAGGAGATACAGTTCTTTTTTTTCGAATGCTCATGTTCCTTGTTGTATTGCAGAAGCAGGAAAGAAGAGCATGCTTCTTCCATTAAAACGGAGTGTGTTTCATTGATGAGAACCCTCTTCTGAATTTCCCTTCAGAAATGAAGTTAAACCAAATGCATTTTGTCTTCCTACAAGCAATAGTTCATTTCTGGTAAACCAGGGAATTTTCGGCTCACATTAATTTACACAGTTCAGGAAACCAACACGATTTTCACTATTAGCTAAAGAGCATCTATGTAAGAGATGATCTGGTTTATATCAGTTTCATAAGCAGAGTTGAACTAGATATTGTTCGTATGACTAGGAGATACAGTCTTTTTTTCTGGGCATGCACATATTTCTTGCTGTATTGCAGAAGCTGGGACGAAGAGCATGCTTCTTGCGTTAAAACAGACTGTGTTTCATGGATGAGAACACTGGTCTGAATTTCCCTTCAGAAATGGTGTTAAACCAAATGCTCTGTGTCTTCCTACAAGCAAGAGTTCATTTCTGGTAAACGCAGTGAATTTTCGGCTCAAATGAATTTACACAGTTCACAAACCCAACAAGTTTATCACTATTAACTAAAGAGCATCAATGTAAGACATGCTGTGGTTTGTATCAGTTTCATAAGCAGAGTGAACTAGATATGGTACCTAAGAGTATGAAACACAGTTCTTTTTTTCTAGCCATCTTCATGATTCTTGCTGTATTGCAGATGCTGGAAAGAAGAGCATGATTCTTGCATTAAAACAGACTGTGTTTCATGGATGAGAACACTTTTCTGAATTTCCCTATTGAATCTGAGTTAAACTCCATGGTCTGTGTCCTCCTACATGCAAGAGTTCATTTCCGGTAAACCCAGTTATTTTTCGGCTCTAATGAGTTTACACAGTTCATGAAACCAATATGATTTTCACTATGAAGTAAAGAGCATCTGTGTAAGAGATGATGTGTCTTGTATAAGTGTCATAAATAGAGTTGAACTAGATATGGTCCGTTTGAGTCAGAAAAGCAGTTCTTTTTTTCTATCCATGCTCATGTTTCTTGCTGTATTGCAGATGCTGGAAAGAAGAGCATGCTTCTTGCATTAAAACAGACTGTGTTTCATGGATGAGAACACTTTTCTGAATTTCCCTATAGAATCTGAGTTAAACTCCATTGTCTGTGTCTTCCTACATGCAAGAGTTCATTTCTGGTAAACCCACTTATTTTTGGGCTCCAATGAATTTACACAGTTAAGGAAACCTACACAATTTTCACTATTAACTAAAGAGCATCTATGTAAGAGATGATCTGGTTTGTATCAGTTTCATAAGCAGATTTGAACTAGATATTGTTCGAATGAGTAGGAGATTCATTTCTTTTTATCTGGGCATGCTCTTGTTCCTTGCTGTATTGCAGAAGCTGGAAAGAAGAGCATGCTTCTCCCGTTAAAACGGAGTATGTTTCATGGATGAGAACACAGGTCTGAATTTCCCTTCAGAAATGAGTTAAACCAAATGCTCTGTGTCTTCCAACAAGCAAGAATTCATTTCTTGTAAACACAGTGAATTTTGGGCTCAAAAGAATTTACACAGTTCACAAACCCAACAGGTTTTTCACTATAAACTAAAGAGCATCAATGTAAGAGATGCTGTGGTTCGTATCAGTTTCATAAGCAGAGTGTACTAGATATGGTACCTATGAGTAGGAAACACAGTTCTTTTTTTCTGGCCATGCCCATTTTTCTTGCTGTATTGCAGATGCTAGAAAGAAGAGTATGCTTCTTGCGTTAAAACAGACTGTGTTTCATGGATGAGAACACTTTTCTGAATTTCCCTATAGAATCTGAGTTAAACTCCATGGTCTGTGTCCTCCTACATGCAAGAGTTCATTTCCGGTAAACCCAGGTATTTTTCGGCTCAAATGAGTTTACACCGTTCATGAAACCAATATGATTTTCACTATGAAGTAAAGAGCATCTGTGTAAGAGATGATGTGACTTGTATAAGTGTCTTAAATAGAGTTGAACTAGATATGGTCCGTTTGAGTCAGAAAAGCAGTTCTTTTTTTCTGGGCATGCTCATGTTTCTTGCAGTATTGCAGATGCTGGAAAGAAGAGCATGCTTCTTGAGTTAAAACAGACTGTGTTTCATGGATGAGAACACTTTTCTGAATTTCCCTATAGAATCTGAGTTAAACTCCATGGTCTGTGTCTTCCTACATGCAAGAGTTCATTTCCGGTAAACCCAGTTATTTTTGGGCTCAAATGAATTTACACAGTTCACGAAACCAACACAATATTCACTATGAACTAAAGAGCATCTATGTAAGAGATGATCTGGTTTGTATCAGTTTCATAAGCAGAGTTGAACTAGATATTGTTCGTATGAGTAGGAGATACAGTTCTTTTTTTCTGGGCATGCTCATGTTCCTTGATGTATTGCAGAAGCTGGAAAGAAGAGCATGCTTCTTGCGTTAAAACAGAGTGTGTTTCATGGATGAAAACACAGGTCTGAATTTCGCCTCAGACATGGAGTTAAACCAAATGCTCTGTGTCTTCCTACAAGCAAGAGTTCATTTCTGGTAAAGGCAGGGAATTTTCGGCTCAAATGAATTTACACAGTTCACAAACCCAACAAGTTTATCACTATTAACTAAAGAGCATCAATGTAAGAGATGCTGTGTTTTGTATCAGTTTCATAAGCAGATGAACTAGATATGGTACCTATGAGTATGAAACACAGTTCTTTTTTTCTAGCCATCCTCATGATTCTTGCTGTATTGCAGATGCTGGAAAGAAGAGCATGCTTCTTGAGTTAAAACAGACTGTGTTTCATGGATGAGAACACTTTTCTGAATTTCCCTATAGAATCTGAGTTAAACTCCATGGTCTGTGTCCTCCTACATGCAAGAGATCATTTCCGGTAAACCCAGTTATTTTTCGGCTCAAATGAGTTTACACAGTTCATGAAACCAATATGATTTTCACTGTGAAGTAAAGAGCATCTGTGTAAGAGATGATGTGACTTGTATAAGTGTCATAAATAGAGTTGAACTAGATATGGTCCGTTTGAGTCAGAAAAGCAGTTCTTTTTTTCTGGCTATGCTCATGTTTCTTGCTGTATTGCAGATGCTGGAAAAAATAGCATGCTTCTTGAGTTAAAACAGATTGTGTTTCATGGATGAGAACACTTTTCTGAATTTCCCTATAGAATCTGAGTTAAACTCCATGGTCTGTGTCCTCCTACATGCAAGAGTTCATTTCCGGGATACCCAGTTATTTTTCGGCTCAAATGAATTTACACAGTTCACAAACCCAACAAGTTTTTCACTATGAACTAAAGAGCATCTATGTAATGGATCCTGTGGTTTGTATCAGTTTCATAAGCAGAGTTGAACTAGATATTGTTGGTATGATTAGGAGACACAGTTCTTTTTTTCTGGGCATGCTCTTGTTCCTTGCAGTATTGCAGAAGCTTGAAACAAGAGCATGCTTCTCCCTTTAAAACGGAGTGTGTTTCATGGAATGAGAACACTGGTCTGAATTTCCCCTCAGAAATGGAGTTAAACCAAACGCTCTGTGTCTTCCAACAAGCAAGAATTCATTTCTTGTAAACACAGTGAATTTTCGGCTCAAATGAATTTACACAGTTCACAAACCCAACAGGTTTTTACTATTAACTAAAGAGCATCAATGTAAGAGATGCTGTGGTTTGTATCAGTTTCATAAGCAGAGTGAACTAGATAAGGTACCTATGAGTAGGAAACACAGTTCTTTTTTTCTGGCCATGCCCATTTTTCTTGCTGTATTGCAGATGCTGGAAAGAAGAGTATGCTTCTTGCATTAAAACGGACTGTGTTTCATGGCTGCAACACTTTTCTGAATTTCCCTATAGAATCTGAGTTAAACTCCATGGTCTGTGTCCTCCTACATGCAACAGTTCATTTCTGGTAAAGGCAGGAATTTTCGGCTCAAATGAATTTACACATTTCACAAACCCAACAAGTTTATCACTATTAACTAAAGAGCATCTATGTAAGAGATGATGTGGTTTGTATCAGTTTCATAAGTAGAGTTGAACTAGATATTTTTCGTATGAGTAGGAGATACAGTTCTTTTTTTTTCGAATGCTCATGTTCCTTGTTGTATTGCAGAAGCAGGAAAGAAGAGCATGCTTCTTCCATTAAAACGGAGTGTGTTTCATGGATGAGAACACTGGTCTGAATTTCCATTCAGAAATGGAGTTAAACGCCATGCTCTGTGTCTTCGTATAAGCAAGAGTTCATTTCTGGTAAAGGCAGGGATTTTTCGGCTCAAATGAATTTACACAGTTCACAAACTCAACACGTTTTTCACTATTAACTAAAGAGCATCTATGTAAGGGATGCTGTGGTTTGTATCAGTTTCATAAGCATAGTAGAACTAGATATGGTCTGTATGAGTAGGCAACACAGTTTTTTTTTTCTGACCATGCTCATGTTTCTTGCTGTATTGCAGATGCTGGAAAGAAGAGCATGCTTCTTGCATTAAAACAGACTGTGTTTCATTGATGAGAACCCTCTTCTGAATTTCCCTTCAGAAATGAAGTTAAACCAAATGCATTTTGTCTTCCTACAAGCAATAGTTCATTTCTGGTAAACCAGGGAATTTTCGGCTCACATTAATTTACACAGTTCAGGAAACCAACACGATTTTCACTATTAACTAAAGAGCATCTATGTAAGAGATGATCTGGTTTATATCAGTTTCATAAGCAGAGTTGAACTAGATATTGTTCGTATGACTAGGAGATACAGTCTTTTTTTCTGGGCATGCACATATTTCTTGCTGTATTGCAGAAGCTGGGACGAAGAGCATGCTTCTTGCGTTAAAACAGACTGTGTTTCATGGATGAGAACACTGGTCTGAATTTCCCTTCAGAAATGGTGTTAAACCAAATGCTCTGTGTCTTCCTACAAGCAAGAGTTCATTTCTGGTAAACGCAGTGAATTTTCGGCTCAAATGAATTTACACAGTTCACAAACCCAACAGGTTTATCACTATTAACCAAAGAGCATCTATGTAAGAGATGCTGTGTTTTGTATCAGTTTCATAAGCAGAGTGGAACTAAATATAGTCCCTATGAGTAGGAAACACAGTTTTTTTTTTTTTCTGGCCATGCTCATTTTCCTTGCTGTATTGCAGAAGCTGGAATGAAGAGCATGCTTCTTGCGTTAATACAGAGTGTGTTTCATGGATGAGAAAAATGCTCTGAATTTCCCTTCGGAAATGGAGTTAAACGCCATGCTCTGTGTCTTCCTATAAGCAAGAGTCCATTTCTGGTAAAGGCAGGGATTTTTCGGCCTAAATGAATTTACACAGTTCACAAACCCAACACGATTTTCACTATTAACTAAAGAGCATCTATGTAAGGGATGCTGTGGTTTGTATCAGTTTCATAAGCATAGTAGAACTAGATATGGTCCGTATGAGTAGGAAACAAAGTCCTTTTTTTCGGGCCATGCTCATGTTTCTTTCTGTATTGCAGATGCTGGAAAGAAGAGCATGCTTCTTGCATTAAAACAGACTGTGTTTCATTTATGAGAACACTTTTCTGAATTTCCCTATAGAATCTGAGTTAAACTCCATGGTCTGTGTCCTCCTACATGCAAGAGTTCATTTCCGGTAAACCCAGTTATTTTTCGGCTCAAATGAGTTTACACAGTACATGAAACCAATATGATTTTCACTATGAAGTAAAGAGCATCTGTGTAAGAGATGATGTGACTTGTATAAGTGTCATAAATAGAGTTGAACTAGATATGGTCCGTTTGAGTCAGAAAAGCAGTTCTTTTTTTCTGGCTATGCTCATTTTTCTTGCTGTATTGCAGATGCTGGAAAGAAGAGCATGATTCTTGCATTAAAACAGACTGTGTTTCATGGATGAGAACACTTTTCTGAATTTCCCTATAGAATCTGAGTTAAACTCCATGGTCTGTGTCCTCCTACATGCAAGAGTTCATTTCCGGTATACCCAGTTATTTTTCGGGTCAAATGAATTTACACATTTCACAAACCCAACAAGTTTATCACTATTAACTAAAGAGCATCAATGTAAGAGATGCTGTGGTTTGTATCAGTTTCATAAGCAGAGTGAACTAGATATGGTACCTATGAGTAGGAAACACAGTTCTTTTTTTCTAGCCATCCTCATGTTTCTTGCTGTATTGCAGATGCTGGAAAGAAGAGCATGATTCTTGCATTAAAACAGACTGTGTTTCATGGATGAGAACACTTTTCTGAATTTCCCTATAGAATCTGAGTTAAACTCCATGGTCTGTGTCCTCCTACATGCAAGAGTTCATTTCCGGTAAACCCAGTTATTTTTCGGCTCAAATGAGTTTACACAGTTCTTGAAACCAATATGATTTTTACTATGAAGTAAAGAGCATCTGTGTAAGAGTTGATGTGTCTTGTATAAGTGTCATAAATTGAGTTGAACTAGATATGGTCCGTTTGAGTCAGAAAAGCAGTTCTTTTTTCTGGCCATGCTCATGTTTCTTGCTGTATTGCAGATGCTGGAAAAAAGAGCATGCTTCTTGCGTTAAAACAGACTGTGTTTCATGGATGAGAACACAGGTCTTAATTTCCCCTCAGACATGGAGTTAAACCAAATGCTCTGTGTCTTCCTACAAGCAAGAGTTCATTTCTGGTAAAGGCAGGGAATTTTCGGCTCAAATGAATTTACACATTTCACAAACCCAACAAGTTTATCACTATTAACTAAAGAGTGTCTATGTAAGAGATGCTGTGGTTTGTATCAGTTTCATAAGCATAGTTGACCTAGATATGGTCCGTTTGAATCAGAAACACAGTTCTTTTTTTCTGGCCATGCACATGTTTCTTGCTGTAGTGCAGATGCTGGAAAGAAGAGCATGCTTCTTGAGTTAAAACAGACTGGGTTTCATGGCTGAGAACACTTTTCTGAATTTCCCTATAGAATCTGAGTTAAACTCCATGGTCTGTGTCTTCCTACAAGCAAGAGTTCATTTCTGGTAAAGGCAGGAATTTTCGGCTCAAATGAATTTACACATTTCACAAACCCAACAAGTTTATCACTATTAACTAAAGAGCATCTATGTAAGAGATGATGTGGTTTGTATCAGTTTCGTAAGCAGAGTTGAACTAGATATTTTTCGTATGAGTAGGAGATACAGTTCTTTTTTTTGGGAATGCTCATGTTCCTTGCTGTATTGCAGAAGGTGGAAAGAAGAGCATGCTTCTTCCATTAAAACGGAGTGTGTTTCATGGATGAGAACACTGGTCTGAATTTCCGATCAGAAATGGAGTTAAACCAAATGCTCTATGTCTTCCAACAAGCAAGAATTCATTTCTTGTAAAGGCAGTGAATTTTCGGCTCCAATGAATTTACCCAGTTCAATAACCAAACCCGTTTTTCACTATTAACTAAAGAGCATCAATGTAAGAGATGCTGTGGTTTGTATCAGTTTCATGAGCAGAGTGAACTAGATATGGTACCTATGAGTAGGAAACACAGTTCTTTTTTTCTAGCCATGCTCATGTTTCTTGCTGTATTGCAGATGCTGGAAAGAAGAGCATGCTTCCTGTGTTAAAACAGACTGTGTTTCATGGATGAGAACACTTTTCTGAATTTCCCTATAGAATCTGAGTTAAACTCCATGGTCTGTGTCCTCCTACATGCAAGAGTTCATTTCCGGTATACCCAGTTATTTTTCGGGTCAAATGAATTTACACAGTTCACAAACCCAACAAGATTTTCACTATGAACTAAAGAGCATCTATGTAATTGATCCTGTGGTTTGTATCAGTTTCATAAGCAGAGTTGAACTAGATATTGTTGGTATGAGTAGGAGACACAGTTCTTTTTTTCTGGGCATGCTCTTGTTCCTTGCAATATTGCAGAAGCTTGAAACAAGAGCATGCTTCTCCCGTTAAAACGGAGTGTGTTTCATGGATGAGAACACTGGTCTGAATTTCCCTTCAGAAATGGAGTTAAACCAAACGCTCTGTGTCGTCCAACAAGCAAGAATTCATTTCTTGTAAACACAGTGAATTTTCGGCTCAAATGAATTTACACAGTTCACAAACCCAACAGGTTTTTACTATTAACTAAAGAGCATCAATGTAAGAGATGCTGTGGTTTGTATCAGTTTCATAATCAGCGTGAACTAGATAAGGTACCTATGAGTAGGAAACACAGTTCTTTTTTTCTGGCCATGCTCATGTTTCTTTCTGTATTGCAGATGCTGGAAAGAAGAGCATGATTCTTGCATTAAAACAGACTGTGTTTCATGGATGAGAACACTTTTCTGAATTTCCCTATAGAATCTGAGTTAAACTCCATTGTCTATGTCTTCCTACATGCAAGAGTTCATTACTGGTAAACCCAGTTATTTTTGGGCTTCAATGAATTTACACAGTTAACGAAACCTACACAATTTTCACTATTAACTAAAGAGCATCTATTTAAGAGATGATCTGGTTTGTATCAGTTTCATAAGCAGATTTGAACTAGATATTGTTCGAATGAGTAGGAGATTCAGTTCTTTTTATCTGGGCATGCTCTTGTTCCTTGCTGTATTGCAGAAGCTGGAAAGAAGAGCATGCTTCTCCCGTTAAAACGGAGTGTGTTTCATGGATGAGAACACAGGTCTCAATTTCCCTTCAGAAAGGGAGTTAAACCAAATGCTCTGTGTCTTCCAACAAGCAAGAATTCATTTATTGTAAACACAGTGAATTTTCGGCTCAAATGAATTTACACAGTTCACAAACCCAACAGGTTTTTCACTACAAACTAAAGAGCATCTATGTAATTGATCCTGTGGTTTGTATCAGTTTCATTAGCACAGTTGAACTAGATACTGTTCATATGAGTAGGAGACACAGTTCTTTTTTTCTGGGCATCCTAATGTTCCTTGCTCTATTGCAGAAGTTGGAAAGAAGAGCATGCTTCTTGCGTTAAAACAGAGTGTGTTTCATGGATGAGAACACTGGTCTGAATTTCCCTTCAGAAAGGGAGTTAAACCAAATGCTCTGTGTCTTCCTACAAGCAAGAGTTCATTTCTGGTAAAGGCAGGAATTTTCGGCCTAAATGAATTTACACATTTCACAAACCCAACAAGTTTATCACTATTAACTAAAGATCATCTATGTAAGAGATGATGTGGTTTGTATCAGTTTCATAAGCAGAGTTGAACTAGATATTTTTCGTATGAGTAGGCAACACAGTTTTTTTTTTCTGGCCATGCTCATGTTTCTTGCTGTATTGCAGAAGCTGGGACGAAGAGCATGCTTCTTGCGTTAAAACAGAGTGTGTTTCATGGATGAGAACACAGGTCTGAATTTCCCTTCAGAAATGGAGTTAAACCAAATGCTCTGTGTCTTCCTACAAGCAAGAGTACATTTCTGGTAAACGCAGTGAATTTTCGGCTCAAATGAATTTACACAGTTCACAAACCAAACAGGTTTATCACTATTAACTAAAGAGCATCTATGTAAGTGATGCTGTGTTTTGTATCAGTTTCATAAGCTGAGTGGAACTAAATATAGTCCCTATGAGTAGGAAACACAGTTTTTTTTTTCTGGCCATGCTCATATTCCTTGCTGTATTGCAGAAGCTGGAAAGAAGAGCATGCTGCTTGCATTAATACAGAGTGTGTTTCATGGATGAGAACACTGCTCTGAATTTCCCTTCAGAAATGGAGTTAAACGCCATGCTCTGTGTCTTCCTATAAGCAAGAGTTCATTCCTGGTAAAGGCAGGGATTTTTCGGAAAATTAATTTACACAGTTCACAAACCCAACACGATTTTCACTATTAACTAAAGAGCATCTATGTAAGGGATGCTGTGGTTTGTATCAGTTTCATAAGCATAGTAGAACTAGATATGGTCCGTATGAGTAGGAAACAAAGTCCTTTTTTTCTGGCCATGCTCATGTTTCTTGCTGTATTGCAGATGCTAGAAAGAAGAGCATGCTTCTTGCATTAAAACAGACTGTGTTTCATTTATGAGAACACTTTTCTGAATTTCCCTTTAGAATCAGAGTTAAACGCCATGCTCTGGGTCTTCCTACAAGAAAGAGTTCATTTCCGGTAAACCCAGTTATTTTTCGGCTAAAATGAATTTAAACAGTTCACGAACCCTATAGTATTTAGACTATTAACTAAAGAGCATCTATGTAAGAAATGATGTGGTTTGTATCAGTTTCTTAAGCAGAGTTGAACTAGATATGGTCCGTATGAGTAGGAAACACAGTTCTTTTTTTCTGGGCATGCTCATGTTCCTTGCTGTATTGCAGATGCTGGAAAGAAGAGCATGCTTCTTCCATAAAAAATGAGTGTGTTTCATTGATGGGAACACTGGTCTGAATTTCCCTTCAGAAACTGAGTTTAAGCAAAGGCTGTGTGTCTTCCTTCAAGCAAGAGTTCTTTATTGGTAAAAGCAGTGAATTTTCGTCTCCAATGAATTTACACAGTTCACAAACCCAACAAGTATATCACTATAAACTAAAGAGCGTCTATGTAATAGATGCTGTGGTTTGTATCAGTTTAATAAGCAGAGTTGAACTAGATATGGCCCGTTTGAGTCAGCAACACCGTTCTTTCTTTCTGGCCATGCTCATGTTTCTTGCTGTATTGCAGATGCTGGAAAGAAGGGCATGCTTCCTGTTTTAAACAGCCTGTGTTTCATGGATGAGAACACTCTTCTGAATTTCCCTTCAGAAATGGAGTTAAACCAAATGCTCTGTGTCTTCCAACAAGCAAGAATTCATTTCTTGTAAACACAGTGAATTTTCGGCTCAAATGAATTTACACAGTTCACAAACCGAACAGGTTTTTACTATTAACTAAAGAGCATCAATGTAAGAGATGCTGTGGTTTGTATCAGTTTCATAATCAGAGTGAACTAGATAAGGTACCTATGAGTAGGAAACACAGTTCTTTTTTTCTGGCCATGCTCATGTTTCTTTCTGTATTGCAGATGCTGGAAAGAAGAGCATGATTCTTGCATTAAAACAGACTGTGTTTCATGGATGAGAACACTTTTCTGAATTTCCCTATAGAATCTGAGTTAAACTCCATTGTCTATGTCTTCCTACATGCAAGAGTTAATTACTGGTAAACCCAGTTATTTTTGGGCTTCAATGAATTTACACAGTTAACAAAACCTACACAATTTTCACTATTAACTAAAGAGCATCTATTTAAGAGATGATCTGGTTTGTATCAGTTTCATAAGCAGATTTGAACTAGATATTGTTCGAATGAGTAGGAGATTCAGTTCTTTTTATCTGGGCATGCTCTTGTTCCTTGCTGTATTGCAGAAGCTGGAAAGAAGAGCATGCTTCTCCCGTTAAAACAGAGTGTGTTTCATGGACGAGAACACAGGTCTCAATTTCCCTTCAGAAAGGGAGTTAAACCAAATGCTCTGTGTCTTCCAACAAGCAAGAATTCATTTATTGTAAACACAGTGAATTTTCGGCTCAAATGAATTTACACAGTTCACAAACCCTACAGGTTTTTCACTATTAACTAAAGAGCATAAATGTAAGAGATGCTGTGGTTTGTATCAGTTTCATAAGCAGAGTGTACTAGATATGGTACCTATGAGTAGGAAACACAGTTCTTTTTTTCTGGCCATGCCCATTTTTCTTGCTGTATTGCAGATGCTGGAAAGAAGAGTATGCTTCTTGTGTTAAAACAGACTGTGTTTCATGGCTGCAACACTTTTCTGAATTTCCCTATAGAATCTGAGTTAAACTCCATGGTCTGTGTCCTCCTACATGCAAGAGTTCATTTCCGGTAAACCCAGTTATTTTTCGGCTCAAATGATTTTACACAGTTCACAAACCCAACAAGTTTTTCACTACAAACTAAAGAGCATCTATGTAATTGATCCTGTGGTTTGTATCAGTTTCATTAGCACAGTTGAACTAGATACTGTTCGTATGATTAGGAGACACAGTTCTTTTTTTCTGGGCATGCTAATGTTCCTTGCTCTATTGCAGAAGTTGGAAAGAAGAGCATGCTTCTTGCGTTAAAACAGAGTGTGTTTCATGGATGAGAACACTGGTCTGAATTTCCCTTCAGAAAGGGAGTTAAACCAAATGCTCTGTGTCTTCCTACAAGCAAGAGTTCATTTCTGGTAAAGGCAGGAATTTTCGGCTCAAATGAATTTACACATTTCACAAACCCAACAAGTTTATCACTATTAACTAAAGAGCATCAATGTAAGAGATGCTGTGGTTTGTATCAGTTTCATGAGCAGAGTGAACTAGATATGGTACCTATGAGTAGGAAACACAGTTCTTTTTTTCTAGCCATGCTCATGTTTCTTGCTGTATTGCAGATGCTGGAAAGAAGAGCATGCTTCCTGCGTTAAAACAGACTGTGTTTCATGGATGAGAACACTTTTCTGATTTTCCCTATAGAATCTGAGTTAAACTCCATGGTCTGTGTCCTCCTACATGCAAGAGTTCATTTCCGGTATACCCAGTTATTTTTCGGGTCAAATGAATTTACACATTTCACAAACCCAACAAGTTTATCACTATTAACTAAAGAGCATCAATGTAAGAGATGCTGTGGTTTGTATCAGTTTCATAAGCAGAGTGAACTAGATATGGTACCTATGAGTAGGAAACACAGTTCTTTTTTTCTAGCCATCCTCATGTTTCTTGCTGTATTGCAGATGCTGGAAAGAAGAGCATGATTCTTGCATTAAAACAGACTGTGTTTCATGGATGAGAACACTTTTCTGAATTTCCCTATAGAATCTGAGTTAAACTCCATGGTCTCTGTCCTCCTACATGCAAGAGTTCATTTCCGGTAAACCCAGTTATTTTTCGGCTCAAATGATTTACACAGTTCACAAACCCAACAAGTTTTTCACTACGAACTAAAGAGCATCTATGTAATTGAACCTGTGGTTTGTATCAGTTTCATTAGCAGAGTTGAACTAGATACCGTTCCTATGAGTAGGAGACACAGTTCATTTTTTCTGGGCATGCTCATGTTCCTTGCTCTATTGCAGAAGTTGGAAAGAAGAGCATGCTTCTTGCGTTAAAACAGACTGTGTTTCATGGATGAGAACACAGGTCTGAATTTCCCCTCAGACGTGGAGTTAAACCAAATGCTCTGTGTCTTCCTACAAGCAAGAGTTCATTTCTGGTAAAGGCAGGGAATTTTCGGCTCAAATGAATTTACACAGTTCACAAACCCAACAAGTTTATCACTATTAACTAAAGCGTGTCTATGTAAGAGATGCTGTGGTTTGTATCAGTTTCATAAGCAGAGTTGACCTAGATATGGTCCGTTTGAATCAGAAACACAGTTATTTTTTTCTGGCCATGCACATGTTTCTTGCTGTAGTGCAGATGCTGGAAAGAAGAGCATGCTTCTTGAGTTAAAACAGACTGTGTTTCATGGCTGAGAACACTTTTCTGAATTTCCCTATAGAATCTGAGTTAAACTCCATGGTCTGTGTCTTCCTACAAGCAAGAGTTCATTTCTGGTAAAGGCAGGAATTTTCGGCTCAAATGAATTTACACATTTCACAAACCCAACAAGTTTATCACTATTAACTAAAGAGCATCTATGTAAGAGATGATGTGGTTTGTATCAGTTTCATAAGCAGAGTTGAACTAGATATTTTTCGTATGACTAGGAGATACAGTTCTTTTTTTTGGGGAATGCTCATGTTCCTTGCTGTATTGCAGAAGGTGGAAAGAAGAGCATGCTTCTTCCATTAAAACGGAGTGTGTTTCATGGATGAGAACACTGGTCTGAATTTCCGATCAGAAATGGAGTTAAACCAAATGCTCTATGTCTTCCAACAAGCAAGAATTCATTTCTTGTAAAGGCAGTGAATTTTCGGCTCCAATGAATTTACCCAGTTCAATAACCAAACCCGTTTTTCACTATTAACTAAAGAGCATCAATGTAAGAGATGCTGTGGTTTGTATCAGTTTCATGAGCAGAGTGAACTAGATATGGTACCTATGAGTAGGAAACACAGTTCTTTTTTTCTAGCCATGCTCTTGTTTCTTGCTGTATTGCAGATGCTGGAAAGAAGAGCATGCTTCCTGCGTTAAAACAGACTGTGTTTCATGGATGAGAACACTTTTCTGAATTTCCCTATAGAATCTGAGTTAAACTCCATGGTCTGTGTCCTCCTACATGCAAGAGTTCATTTCCGGTATACCCAGTTACTTTTCGGGTCAAATGAATTTACACATTTCACAAACCCAACAAGTTTATCACTATTAACTAAAGAGCATCAATGTAAGAGATGCTGTGGTTTGTATCAGTTTCATAAGCAGAGTGAACTAGATATGGTACCTATGAGTAGGAAACACAGTTCTTTTTTTCTAGCCATCCTCATGTTTCTTGCTGTATTGCAGATGCTGGAAAGAAGAGCATGATTCTTGCATTAAAACAGACTGTGTTTCATGGATGAGAACACTTTTCTGAATTTCCCCATAGAATCTGAGTTAAACTCCATGGTCTGTGTCCTCCTACATGCAAGAGTTCATTTCCGGTAAACCCAGTTATTTTTCGGCTCAAATGAGTTTACACAGTTCATGAAACCAATATGATTTTCACTATGAAGTAAAGAGCATCTGTGTAAGAGTTGATGTGTCTTGTATAAGTGTCATAAATTGAGTTGAACTAGATATGGTCCGTTTGAGTCAGAAAAGCAGTTCTTTTTTCTGGCCATGCTCATGTTTCTTGCTGTATTGCAGATGCTGGAAAAAAGAGCATGCTTCTTGCGTTAAAACAGACTGTGTTTCATGGATGAGAACACAGGTCTGAATTTCCCCTCAGACATGGAGTTAAACCAAATGCTCTGTGTCTTCCTACAAGCAAGAGTTCATTTCTGGTAAAGGCAGGGAATTTTCGGCTCAAATGAATTTACACAGTTCACAAACCCAACAAGTTTATCACTATTAACTAAAGCGTGTCTATGTAAGAGATGCTGTGGTTTGTATCAGTTTCATAAGCAGAGTTGACCTAGATATGGTCCGTTTGAATCAGAAACACAGTTATTTTTTTCTGGCCATGCACATGTTTCTTGCTGTAGTGCAGATGCTGGAAAGAAGAGCATGCTTCTTGAGTTAAAACAGACTGTGTTTCATGGCTGAGAACACTTTTCTGAATTTCCCTATAGAATCTGAGTTAAACTCCATGGTCTGTGTCTTCCTACAAGCAAGAGTTCATTTCTGGTAAAGGCAGGAATTTTCGGCTCAAATGAATTTACACATTTCACAAACCCAACAAGTTTATCACTATTAACTAAAGAGCATCTATGTAAGAGATGATGTGGTTTGTATCAGTTTCATAAGCAGAGTTGAACTAGATATTTTTCGTATGAGTAGGAGATACAGTTCTTTTTTTGGGGGAATGCTCATGTTCCTTGCTGTATTGCAGAAGGTGGAAAGAAGAGCATGCTTCTTCCATTAAAACGGAGTGTGTTTCATGGATGAGAACACTGGTCTGAATTTCCGATCAGAAATGGAGTTAAACCAAATGCTCTATGTCTTCCAACAAGCAAGAATTCATTTCTTGTAAAGGCAGTGAATTTTCGGCTCCAATGAATTTACCCAGTTCAATAACCAAACCCGTTTTTCACTATTAACTAAAGAGCATCAATGTAAGAGATGCTGTGGTTTGTATCAGTTTCATGAGCAGAGTGAACTAGATATGGTACCTATGAGTAGTAAACACAGGTCTTTTTTTCTAGCCATGCTCTTGTTTCTTGCTGTATTGCAGATGCTGGAAAGAAGAGCATGCTTCCTGCGTTAAAACAGACTGTGTTTCATGGATGAGAACACTTTTCTGAATTTCCCTATAGAATCTGAGTTAAACTCCATGGTCTGTGTCCTCCTACATGAAAGAGTTCATTTCCGGTATACCCAGTTATTTTTCGGGTCAAATGAATTTACACATTTCACAAACCCAACAAGTTTATCACTATTAACTAAAGAGCATCAATGTAAGAGATGCTGTGGTTTGTATCAGTTTCATAAGCAGAGTGAACTAGATATGGTACCTATGAGTAGGAAACACAGTTCTTTTTTTCTAGCCATCCTCATGTTTCTTGCTGTATTGCAGATGCTGGAAAGAAGAGCATGATTCTTGCATTAAAACAGACTGTGTTTCATGGATGAGAACACTTTTCTGAATTTCCCCATAGAATCTGAGTTAAACTCCATGGTCTGTGTCCTCCTACATGCAAGAGTTCATTTCCGGTAAACCCAGTTATTTTTCGGCTCAAATGAGTTTACACAGTTCATGAAACCAATATGATTTTCACTATGAAGTAAAGAGCATCTGTGTAAGAGTTGATGTGTCTTGTATAAGTGTCATAAATTGAGTTGAACTAGATATGGTCCATTTGAGTCAGAAAAGCAGTTCTTTTTTCTGGCCATGCTCATGTTTCTTGCTGTATTGCAGATGCTGGAAAAAAGAGCATGCTTCTTGCGTTAAAACAGACTGTGTTTCATGGATGAGAACACAGGTCTGAATTTCCCCTCAGACATGGAGTTAAACCAAATGCTCTGTGTCTTCCTACAAGCAAGAGTTCATTTCTGGTAAAGGCAGGGAATTTTCGGCTCAAATGAATTTACACAGTTCACAAACCCAACAAGTTTATCACTATTAACTAAAGCGTGTCTATGTAAGAGATGCTGTGGTTTGTATCAGTTTCATAAGCAGAGTTGACCTAGATATGGTCCGTTTGAATCAGAAACACAGTTATTTTTTTCTGGCCATGCACATGTTTCTTGCTGTAGTGCAGATGCTGGAAAGAAGAGCATGCTTCTTGAGTTAAAACAGACTGTGTTTCATGGATGAGAACACTTTTCTGAATTTCCCTATAGAATCTGAGTTAAACTCCATGGTCTGTGTCTTCCTACAAGCAAGAGTTCATTTCTGGTAAAGGCAGGAATTTTCGGCTCAAATGAATTTACACATTTCACAAACCCAACAAGTTTATCACTATTAACTAAAGAGCATCTATGTAAGAGATGATGTGGTTTGTATCAGTTTCATAAGCAGAGTTGAACTAGATATTTTTCGTATGAGTAGGAGATACAGTTCTTTTTTTGGGGGAATGCTCATGTTCCTTGCTGTATTGCAGAAGGTGGAAAGAAGAGCATGCTTCTTCCATTAAAACGGAGTGTGTTTCATGGATGAGAACACTGGTCTGAATTTCCGATCAGAAATGGAGTTAAACCAAATGCTCTATGTCTTCCAACAAGCAAGAATTCATTTCTTGTAAAGGCAGTGAATTTTCGGCTCCAATGAATTTACCCAGTTCAATAACCAAACCCGTTTTTCACTATTAACTAAAGAGCATCAATGTAAGAGATGCTGTGGTTTGTATCAGTTTCATGAGCAGAGTGAACTAGATATGGTACCTATGAGTAGGAAACACAGTTCTTTTTTTCTAGCCATGCTCTTGTTTCTTGCTGTATTGCAGATGCTGGAAAGAAGAGCATGCTTCCTGCGTTAAAACAGACTGTGTTTCATGGATGAGAACACTTTTCTGAATTTCCCTATAGAATCTGAGTTAAACTCCATGGTCTGTGTCCTCCTACATGCAAGAGTTCATTTCCGGTATACCCAGTTATTTTTCGGGTCAAATGAATTTACACATTTCACAAACCCAACAAGTTTATCACTATTAACTAAAGAGCATCAATGTAAGAGATGCTGTGCTTTGTATCAGTTTCATAAGCAGAGTGAACTAGATATGGTACCTATGAGTAGGAAACACAGTTCTTTTTTTCTAGCCATCCTCATGTTTCTTGCTGTATTGCAGATGCTGGAAAGAAGAGCATGATTCTTGCATTAAAACAGACTGTGTTTCATGGATGATAACACTTTTATGAATTTCCCCATAGAATCTGAGTTAAACTCCATGGTCTGTGTCCTCCTACATGCAAGAGTTCATTTCCGGTAAACCCAGTTATTTTTCGGCTCAAATGAGTTTACACAGTTCATGAAACCAATATGATTTTCACTATGAAGTAAAGAGCATCTGTGTAAGAGTTGATGTGTCTTGTATAAGTGTCATAAATTGAGTTGAACTAGATATGGTCCATTTGAGTCAGAAA
Source organism: Onychomys arenicola (assembly GCA_949786405.1). Classification (NCBI taxonomy): domain Eukaryota; kingdom Metazoa; phylum Chordata; class Mammalia; order Rodentia; family Cricetidae; genus Onychomys; species Onychomys arenicola. The sequence goes on along the minus strand of CATKUM010000061.1, from coordinate 428,824 downwards.
AGCAGTTCTTTTTTCTGGCCATGCTCATGTTTCTTGCTGTATTGCAGATGCTGGAAAAAAGAGCATGCTTCTTGCGTTAAAACAGACTGTGTTTCATGGATGAGAACACAGGTCTGAATTTCCCCTCAGACATGGAGTTAAACCAAATGCTCTGTGTCTTCCTACAAGCAAGAGTTCATTTCTGGTAAAGGCAGGGAATTTTCGGCTCAAATGAATTTACACAGTTCACAAACCCAACAAGTTTATCACTATTAACTAAAGCGTGTCTATGTAAGAGATGCTGTGGTTTGTATCAGTTTCATAAGCAGAGTTGACCTAGATATGGTCCGTTTGAATCAGAAACACAGTTATTTTTTTCTGGCCATGCACATGTTTCTTGCTGTAGTGCAGATGCTGGAAAGAAGAGCATGCTTCTTGAGTTAAAACAGACTGTGTTTCATGGCTGAGAACACTTTTCTGAATTTCCCTATAGAATCTGAGTTAAACTCCATGGTCTGTGTCTTCCTACAAGCAAGAGTTCATTTCTGGTAAAGGCAGGAATTTTCGGCTCAAATGAATTTACACATTTCACAAACCCAACAAGTTTATCACTATTAACTAAAGAGCATCTATGTAAGAGATGATGTGGTTTGTATCAGTTTCATAAGTAGAGTTGAACTAGATATTTTTCGTATGAGTAGGAGATACAGTTCTTTTTTTTGGGGAATGCTCATGTTCCTTGCTGTATTGCAGAAGGTGGAAAGAAGAGCATGCTTCTTCCATTAAAACGGAGTGTGTTTCATGGATGAGAACACTGGTCTGAATTTCTGATCAGAAATGGAGTTAAACCAAATGCTCTATGTCTTCCAACAAGCAAGAATTCATTTCTTGTAAAGGCAGTGAATTTTCGGCTCCAATGAATTTACCCACTTCAATAACCAAACCCGTTTTTCACTATTAACTAAAGAGCATCAATGTAAGAGATGCTGTGGTTTGTATCAGTTTCATGAGCAGAGTGAACTAGATATGGTACCTATGAGTAGGAAACACAGTTCTTTTTTTCTAGCCATGCTCTTGTTTCTTGCTGTATTGCAGATGCTGGAAAGAAGAGCATGCTTCCTGCGTTAAAACAGACTGTGTTTCATGGATGAGAACACTTTTCTGAATTTCCCTATAGAATCTGAGTTAAACTCCATGGTCTGTGTCCTCCTACATGCAAGAGTTCATTTCCGGTATACCCAGTTATTTTTCGGGTCAAATGAATTTACACATTTCACAAACCCAACAAGTTTATCACTATTAACTAAAGAGCATCAATGTAAGAGATGCTGTGGTTTGTATCAGTTTCATAAGCAGAGTGAACTAGATATGGTACCTATGAGTAGGAAACACAGTTCTTTTTTTCTAGCCATCCTCATGTTTCTTGCTGTATTGCAGATGCTGAAAAGAAGAGCATGATTCTTGCATTAAAACAGACTGTGTTTCATGGATGAGAACACTTTTCTGAATTTCCCCATAGAATCTGAGTTAAACTCCATGGTCTGTGTCCTCCTACATGCAAGAGTTCATTTCCGGTAAACCCAGTTATTTTTCGGCTCAAATGAGTTTACACAGTTCATGAAACCAATATGATTTTCACTATGAAGTAAAGAGCATCTGTGTAAGAGTTGATGTGTCTTGTATAAGTGTCATAAATTGAGTTGAACTAGATATGGTCCGTTTGAGTCAGAAAAGCAGTTCTTTTTTCTGGCCATGCTCATGTTTCTTGCTGTATTGCAGATGCTGGAAAAAAGAGCATGCTTCTTGCGTTAAAACAGACTGTGTTTCATGGATGAGAACACAGGTCTGAATTTCCCCTCAGACATGGAGTTAAACCAAATGCTCTGTGTCTTCCTACAAGCAAGAGTTCATTTCTGGTAAAGGCAGGGAATTTTCGGCTCAATTGAATTTACACAGTTCACAAACCCAACAAGTTTATCACTATTAACTAAAGCGTGTCTATGTAAGAGATGCTGTGGTTTGTATCAGTTTCATAAGCAGAGTTGACCTAGATATGGTCCGTTTGAATCAGAAACACAGTTATTTTTTTCTGGCCATGCACATGTTTCTTGCTGTAGTGCAGATGCTGGAAAGAAGAGCATGCTTCTTGAGTTAAAACAGACTGTGTTTCATGGCTGAGAACACTTTTCTGAATTTCCCTATAGAATCTGAGTTAAACTCCATGGTCTGTGTCTTTCTACAAGCAAGAGTTCATTTCTGGTAAAGGCAGGAATTTTCGGCTCAAATGAATTTACACATTTCACAAACCCAACAAGTTTATCACTATTAACTAAAGAGCATCTATGTAAGAGATGATGTGGTTTGTATCAGTTTCATAAGCAGAGTTGAACTAGATATTTTTCGTATGAGTAGGAGATACAGTTCTTTTTTTGGGGGAATGCTCATGTTCCTTGCTGTATTGCAGAAGGTGGAAAGAAGAGCATGCTTCTTCCATTAAAACGGAGTGTGTTTCATGGATGAGAACACTGGTCTGAATTTCCGATCAGAAATGGAGTTAAACCAAATGCTCTATGTCTTCCAACAAGCAAGAATTCATTTCTTGTAAAGGCAGTGAATTTTCGGCTCCAATGAATTTACCCAGTTCAATAACCAAACCCGTTTTTCACTATTAACTAAAGAGCATCAATGTAAGAGATGCTGTGGTTTGTATCAGTTTCATGAGCAGAGTGAACTAGATATGGTACCTATGAGTAGGAAACACAGTTCTTTTTTTCTAGCCATGCTCTTGTTTCTTGCTGTATTGCAGATGCTGGAAAGAAGAGCATGCTTCCTGCGTTAAAACAGACTGTGTTTCATGGATGAGAACACTTTTCTGAATTTCCCTATAGAATCTGAGTTAAACTCCATGGTCTGTGTCCTCCTACATGCAAGAGTTCATTTCCGGTATACCCAGTTATTTTTCGGGTCAAATGAATTTACACTGTTCACAAACCCAACAAGATTTTCACTATGAACTAAAGAACATCTATGTAATTGATCCTGTGGTTTGTATCAGTTTCATAAGCAGAGTTGAACTAGATATTGTTGGTATGAGTAGGAGACACTGTTCTTTTTTTCTGGGCATGCTCTTGTTCCTTGCAATATTGCAGAAGCTTGAAACAAGAGCATGCTTCTCCCGTTAAAACGGAGTGTGTTTCATGGATGAGAACACTGGTCTGAATTTCCCTTCAGAAATGGAGTTTAACCAAACGCTCTGTGTCTTCCAACAAGCAAGAATTCATTTGTTGTAAACACAGTGAATTTTCGGCTCAAATGAATTTACACAGTTCACAAACCCAACAGGTTTTTACTATTAACTAAAGAGCATCAATGTAAGAGATGCTGTGGTTTGTATCAGTTTCATAATCAGAGTGAACTAGATAAGGTACCTATGAGTAGGAAACACAGTTCTTTTTTTCTTGCCATGCTCATGTTTCTTTCTGTATTGCAGATGCTGGAAAGAAGAGCATGATTCTTGCATTAAAACAGACTGTGTTTCATGGATGAGAACACTTTTCTGAATTTCCCTATAGAATCTGAGTTAAACTCCATTGTCTATGTCTTCCTACATGCAAGAGTTCATTACTGGTAAACCCAGTTATTTTTGGGCTTCAATGAATTTACACAGTTAACGAAACCTACACAATTTTCACTATTAACTAAAGAGCATCTATTTAAGAGATGATCTGGTTTGTATCAGTTTCATAAGCAGATTTGAACTAGATATTGTTCGAATGAGTAGGAGATTCAGTTCTTTTTATCTGGGCATGCTCTTGTTCCTTGCTGTATTGCAGAAGCTAGAAAGAAGAGCATGCTTCTCCCGTTAAAACGGAGTGTGTTTCATGGATGAGAACACAGGTCTCAATTTCCCTTCAGAAAGGGAGTTAAACCAAATGCTCTGTGTCTTCCAACAAGCAAGAATTCATTTATTGTAAACACAGTGAATTTTCGGCTCAAATGAATTTACACAGTTCACAAACCCAACAGGTTTTTCACTATTAACTAAAGAGCATCAATGTAAGAGATGCTGTGGTTTGTATCAGTTTCATGAGCAGAGTGAACTAGATATGGTACCTATGAGTAGGAAACACAGTTCTTTTTTTCTAGCCATGCTCATGTTTCTTGCTGTATTGCAGATGCTGGAAAGAAGAGCATGCTTCCTGCGTTAAAACAGACTGTGTTTCATGGATGAGAACACTTTTCTGAATTTCCCTATAGAATCTGAGTTAAACTCCATGGTCTGTGTCCTCCTACATGCAAGAGTTCATTTCCGGTATACCCAGTTATTTTCGGGTCAAATGAATTTACACATTTCACAAACCCAACAAGTTTATCACTATTAACTAAAGATCATCTATGTAAGAGATGATGTGGTTTGTATCAGTTTCATAAGCAGAGTTGAACTAGATATTTTTCGTATGAGTAGGCAACACAGTTTTTTTTTTCTGGCCATGGTCATGTTTCTTGCTGTATTGCAGAAGCTGGGACGAAGAGCATGCTTCTTGCGTTAAAACAGAGTGTGTTTCATGGATGAGAACACAGGTCTGAATTTCCCTTCAGAAATGGAGTTAAACCAAATGCTCTGTGTCTTCCTACAAGCAAGAGTACATTTCTGGTAAACGCAGTGAATTTTCGGCTCAAATGAATTTACACAGTTCACAAACCAAACAGGTTTATCACAATTAACTAAAGAGCATCTATGTAAGTGATGCTGTGTTTTGTATCAGTTTCATAAGCAGAGTGGAACTAAATATAGTCCCTATGAGTAGGAAACACAGTTTTTTTTTTTCTGGCCATGCTCATATTCCTTGCTGTATTGCAGAAGCTGGAAAGAAGAGCATGCTTCTTGCATTAATACAGAGTGTGTTTCATGGATGAGAACACTGCTCTGAATTTCCCTTCAGAAATGGAGTTAAACGCCATGCTCTGTGTCTTCCTATAAGCAAGAGTTCATTCCTGGTAAAGGCAGGGATTTTTCGGCTCAAATGAATTTACACAGTTCACAAACCCAACACGATTTTCACTATTAACTAAAGAGCATCTATGTAAGGGATGCTGTGGTTTGTATCAGTTTCATAAGCATAGTAGAACTAGATATGGTCCGTATGAGTAGGAAACAAAGTCCTTTTTTTCTGGCCATGCTCATGTTTCTTGCTGTATTGCAGATGCTAGAAAGAAGAGCATGCTTCTTGCATTAAAACAGACTGTGTTTCATTTATGAGAACACTTTTCTGAATTTCCCTTTAGAATCAGAGTTAAACGCCATGCTCTGGGTCTTCTTACAAGAAAGAGTTCATTTCCGGTAAACCCAGTTATTTTTCGGCTAAAATGAATTTAAACAGTTCACGAACCCTATAGTATTTAGACTATTAACTAAAGAGCATCTATGTAAGAAATGATGTGGTTTGTATCAGTTTCATAAGCAGAGTTGAACTAGATATGGTCCGTATGAGTAGGAAACACAGTTCTTTTTTTCTGGGCATGCTCATGTTCCTTGCTGTATTGCAGATGCTGGAAAGAAGAGCATGCTTCTTCCATAAAAAAGGAGTGTGTTTCATTGATGGGAACACTGGTCTGAATTTCCCTTCAGAAACTGAGTTTAAGCAAAGGCTGTGTGTCTTCCTTCAAGCAAGAGTTCTTTATTGGTAAAAGCAGTGAATTTTCGTCTCCAATGAATTTACACAGTTCACAAACCCAACAAGTATATCACTATAAACTAAAGAGCGTCTATGTAATAGATGCTGTGGTTTGTATCAGTTTAATAAGCAGAGTTGAACTAGATATGGCCCGTTTGAGTCAGCAACACCGTTCTTTCTTTCTGGCCATGCTCATGTTTCTTGCTGTATTGCAGATGCTGGAAAGAAGGGCATGCTTCCTGTTTTAAACAGCCTGTGTTTCATGGATGAGAACACTCTTCTGAATTTCCCTTCAGAAATGGAGTTAAACCAAATGCTCTGTGTCTTCCTACAAGCAAGAGTTCATTTCTGGTAAACCAGGGAGTTTTCGGCTCACATTAATTTACACAGTTCATGAAACCAACACGATTTTCACTATTAACTAAAGAGCATCTATGTAAGAGATGATCTGGTTTGTATCAGTTTCATAAGCAGAGTTGAACTAGATATTGTTCGTATGAGTAGGAGATACAGTTCTTTTTTTCTGGGCATGCTCATGTTCCTTGCTGTATTGCAGAAGCTGGAACAAAGGGCATGCTTCTTGCGTTAAAACAGAGTGTGTTTCATGGATGAGAACACAGGTCTGTATTTCCCTTCAGAAATGGAGTTAAACCAAATGCTCTGTGTCTTCCTACAAGCAGGAGTTCATTTCTGGTAAACGCAGTGAATTTTCGGCTCAAATGAATTTACACAGTTCACAAACCCAACAGGTTTATCACTATTAACTAAAGAGCATCTATGTAAGAGATGCTGTGGTTTGTATCAGTTTCATAAGCAGAGTTGAACTACATATGGTCCGTTTGAGTCAGAAACACAGTTCTTTTTTTCTGGCCATGCTCATGTTTCTTGCTGTATTGCAGATGCTCAAAAGAAGAGCATGCTTCTTGCATTAAAACAGACTGTGTTTCATTTACGAGAACACTTTTCTGAATTTCCCTTTAGAATCAGAGTTAAACGCTATGCTCTCTGTCTTCCTACATGCAAGAGTTCATTTCCGGTAAACCCAGTTATTTTTCGGCTCAAATAAATTTGCACAGTTCAGAAACCGAACAAGTTTATCACTATTAACTAAAGAGCGTCTATGTAAGAGTGGCTGAGGTTTGTATCAGTTTCATAAGCAGAGTTGAACTAGATATGGTCCGTTTGAGTCAGAAACACTGTTCTTTTTTTCTGGCCATGATCATGTTCCTTGCTGTATTGCAGATGCTGGAAAGAAGAGCATGCTTCTTGCGTTAAAACCGAGTGTGTGTCATGGATGAGAACACAGGTTGAATTTCCCTTCAGAAATGGAGTTAAACCAAATGCTCTGTGTCTTCCTACAAGCAAGAGTTCATTTCTGGTAAACGCAGTGAATTTTCGGCTCAAATGAATTTACACAGTTCACAAACCCAACAGGATTATCACTATTAAGTAAAGAGCATCTATGTAAGAGATGCTGTGGTTTGTATCAGTTTCATAAGCAGAGTTGAACTAGATATGGTCCGTTTGAGTCAGAACCACAGTTCTTCTTTTCTGGCCATGCTCATGTTTCTTGCTGTATTGCAGATGCTCGAAAGAAGAGCATGCTTCTTGCGTTAAAATAGACTGTGTTTCATGGATGAGAACACTTTACTGAATTTCCCTTTAGAATCGGAGTTTAACGCCATGCTCTCTGTCTTCCTACAAGCAAGAGTTCATTGCCAGTTATCTCAGTTATTTTTGGGCTCAAATGAATTTACACAGTGCACGAAACCAACACGATTTTCACTATTAACTAAAGAGCATCTATGTAAGAGATGATTTGATTTGTATCAGTTTCATAAGCAGAGTTGAACAAGATATTGTTCGTATGAGTAGAAGATACAGTTCTTTTTTTCTGGGCATGATCATGTTCCTTGCTGTATTGCAGATGCTGGAAAGAAGAGCATGCTTCTTGCATTAAAACAGACTGTGTTTCATTTACGAGAACACTTTTCTGAATTTCCCTTTAGAATCAGAGTTAAACGCCATGCTCTGTGTCTTCCTACAAGAAAGAGTTCATTTCCGGTAAACCCAGTTATTTTTCGGCTCAAATGAATTTACACAGTTCAGAAACCGAACAAGATTATCACTATTTACTAAAGAGAGTCTATGTAAGAGAGGCTGAGGTTTGTAACAGTTTCATAAGCAGAGTTGACCTATATATGGTGCGTTTGAGTCAGAAACACTGTTCTTTTTATCTGGTAATGCTCATGTTTCTTGCTGTATTGAAGATACCGGAAAAAAGAGCATGCTTCTTGTGTTAATACAGAGTGTGTTTCATGGATGAGAACACTGCTCTGAATTTCCCTTCAGAAATGGAGTTAAACGCCATCCTCTGTGTCTTCCTATAAGCAAGAGTTCATTTCTTGTAAAGGCAGGGATTTTTCGGCTCAAATGAAATTACACAGTTCACAAACCCAACACGTTTTTCACTATTAACTAAAGAGCATCTATGTAAGGGATGCTGTGGTTTGTATCTGTTTCATAAGCATAGTAGAACTAGATATGGTCCGTATGAGTAGGAAACAAAGTCCTTTTTTTCTGGCCATGCTCATGTTTCTTGCTGTATTGCAGATGCTGGAAAGAAGAGCATGCTTCTTGCATTAAAACAGACTGTGTTTCATTTATGAGGACACTTTTCTGAATTTCCCTTTAGAATCAGAGATAAACGCCATGCTCTGTGTCTTCCTACAAGAAAGAGTTCATTTCCGGTAAACCCAGTTATTTTTCGGCTAAAATGAATTTACACAGTTCACGAACCCTATAGTATTTAGACTATTAACTAAAGAGCATCTATGTAAGAAATGATGTGGTTTGTATCAGTTTCATAAGCAGAGTTGAACTAGATATGGTCCGTATGAGTAGGAAACACAGTCCTTTTTCTCTGTGCATGCTCATGTTCCTTGCTGTATTGCAGACGCTGGAAAGAAGAGCATGCTTCTTCCATTAAAAAGGAGTGTGTTTCATGGATGGGAACACGGGTCTGAATTTCCATTCAGAAACTGAGTTTACGCAAAGGCTCTGTGTCTTCCTACAAGCAAGAGTTCTTTATTTGTAAAAGCAGTGAATTTTCGTCTCCAATGAATTTAAACAGTTCACAAACCCAACAAGTTTACCACTATAAACTAAAGAGCATCTATGTAATAGATGCTGTGGTTTGTATCAGTTCCATAAGCAGAGTTGAACGAGATATGGTCCGTTTGAGTCAGAAACACAGTTCTTTTTTTCTGGCCATGCTCATGTTTCTTGCTGTATTGCAGATGATCGAAAGAAGAGCATGCTTCTTGCGTTAAAATAGACTGTGTTTCATGGATGAGAACACTTTTCTGAATTTCCCTTTAGAATCGGAGTTTAACGCCATGCTCTTTGTCTTCCTACAAGCAAGAGTTCATTGCCAGTAAACCCAGTTATTTTTGGGCTCTAATGAATTTACACAGTTCACGAAACCAACACGATTTTCACTATTAACTAAAGAGCATCTATGTAAGAGATGATCTGGTTTGTATCAGTTTCATAAGCAGAGTTGAACTAGATATTGTTCCTATGAGTAGAAGATACAGTTCTTTTTTTCTGGGCATGCTCATGTTCCTAGCTGTATTGCAGAAGCTGGAAAGAAGGGCATGCTTCTTGCGTTAAAACAGCCTGTGTTTCATGGATGAGAACACTCTTCTGGATTTCCCCTCAGAAACGGAGTTAAACCAAATGCTCTGTGTCTTCCTACAAGCAAGAGTTCATTTCTGGTAAACCAGGGAATTTTTGGCTCAAATGAATTTACAGAGTTCACAAACCGAACACGTTTTTCACTATTAACTAAAGAGCATCTATGTAAGGGATGCTGTGGTTTGTATCAGTTTCATAAGCATAGTAGAACTAGATATGGTCCGTATGAGTAGGAAACAAAGTCCTTTTTTCTGGCCATGCTCATGTTTCTTGCTGTATTGCAGATGCTGGAAAGAAGAGCATGCTTCTTGCATTAAAACAGACTGAGTTTCATTTATGAGAACACTTTTCTGAATTTCCCTTTAGAATCAGAGTTAAACGCCATGCTCTGTGTCTTCCTACAAGAAAGAGTTCATTGCCGGTAAACCCAGTTATTTTTCGGCTAAAATGAATTTACAAAGTTCACGAACCCTATAGTATTTAGACTATTAACTAAAGAGCATCTATGTAAGAAATGATGTGGTTTGTATCAGTTTCATAAGCAGAGTTGAACTAGATATGGTCTGTTTGAGTAGGAAACACAGTTCTTTTTTTCTGGGCATGCTCATGTTCCTTGCTGTATTGCAGACGCTGGAAAGAAGAGCATGCTTCTTCCGTTAAAAAGGAGTGTGTTTCATGATGAGAATACTGGTGTGAATTTCCCTTCAGAAACTGAGTTTAAGCAAAGGCTCTGTGTCTTTCTATATGCAAGAGTTCTTTATTGGTAAAAGCAGTGAATTTTCGGCTCCAATGAAATTACACAGTTCACAAACCCAACAAGTTTATCACTATAAACGAAAGAGCGTCTATGTAATAGATGCTGTGGTTTGTATCAGTTTCATAAGCAGAGTTGAACTAGATATGGTCCGTTTTAGTCAGAAACACCGTTCTTTTTTTCTGGCAATGCTCATTTTTCTTGCTGTATTGCAGATGCTGGAAAGAAGGGCATGCTTCTTGCGTTAAAACAGCCTGTGTTTCATGGATGAGAACACTCTTCTGGATTTCCCTTCAGAAACGGAGTTAAACCAAATGCTCTGTGTCTTCCTACAAGCAAGAATTCATTTCTGGTAAACCAGGGAATTTTTGGCTCAAATGAATTTACAGAGTTCACAAACCGAACACGTTTTTCACTATTAACTAAAGAGCATCTATGTAAGGGATGCTGTGGTTTGTATCAGTTTCATAAGCATAGTAGAACTAGATATGGCCCGTATGAGTAGGAAACAAAGTCCTTTTTTCTGGCCATGCTCATGTTTCTTGCTGTATTGTAGATGCTGGAAAGAAGAGCATGCTTCTTGCATTAAAACAGACTGTGTTTCATTTATGAGAACACTTTTCTGAATTTCCCTTTAGAATCAGAGTTAAACGCCATGCTCTGTGTCTTCCTACAAGAAAGAGTTCATTTCCGGTAAACCCAGTTATTTTTCAGCTAAAATGAATTTACACAGTTCAGAAACCGAACAAGTTTATCACTATTAACTAAAGAGCATCTATGTAAGAGATGCTGTGTTTTGTATCAGTTTCATAAGCAGAGTGGAACTAAATATAGTCCCTATGAGTAGGAAACACAGTTTTTTTTTTTTTCTGGCCATGCTGATGTTTCTTGCTGTATTGCAGATGCTGGAAAGAAGAGCATGCTTCTTGCGTTAAAACAGAGTGTGTTTCATGGATGAGAACACAGGTCTGAATTTCCCTTCAGAAATGGTGTTAATCCAAATGCTCTGTGTCTTCCTATAAGCAAGAGTTCATTTCTGGTAAAGGCAGGGATTTTTCGGCTCAAATGAATTTACACAGTTCACAAACCCAACACGATTTTCACTATTAACTAAAGAGCATCTATGTAAGGGATGCTGTGGTTTGTATCAGTTTCATAAGCATAGTAGAACTAGATATGGTCCGTATGAGTAGGAAACAAAGTCCTTTTTTCTGGCCATGCTCATGTTTCTTGCTGTATTGCAGATGCTGGAAAGAAGAGCATGCTTCTTCCATAAAAAAGGAGTGTGTTTCATTGATGGGAACACTGGTCTGAATTTCCCTTCAGAAACTGAGTTTAAGCAAAGTCTGTGTGTCTTCCTTCAAGCAAGAGTTCTTTATTGGTAAAAGCAGTGAATTTTCGTCTCCAATGAATTTACACAGTTCACAAACCCAACAAGTATATCACTATAAACTAAAGAGCGTCTATGTATTAGATGCTGTGGTTTGTATCAGTTTAATAAGCAGAGTTGAACTAGATATGGCCCGTTTGAGTCAGCAACACCGTTCTTTCTTTCTGGCCATGCTCATGTTTCTTGCTGTATTGCAGATGCTGGAAAGAAGGGCATGCTTCCTGTTTTAAACAGCCTGTGTTTCATGGATGAGAACACTCTTCTGAATTTCCCTTCAGAAATGGAGTTAAACCAAATGCTCTGTGTCTTCCTACAAGCAAGAGTTCATTTCTGGTAAACCAGGGAGTTTTCGGCTCACATTAATTTACACAGTTCATGAAACCAACACGATTTTCACTATTAACTAAAGAGCATCTATGTAAGAGATGATCTGGTTTGTATCAGTTTCATAAGCAGAGTTGAACTAGATATTGTTCGTATGAGTAGGAGATACAGTTCTTTTTTTCTGGGCATGCTCATGTTCCTTGCTGTATTGCAGAAGCTGGAACAAAGGGCATGCTTCTTGCGTTAAAACAGAGTGTGTTTCATGGATGAGAACACAGGTCTGTATTTCCCTTCAGAAATGGAGTTAAACCAAATGCTCTGTGTCTTCCTACAAGCAGGAGTTCATTTCTGGTAAACGCAGTGAATTTTCGGCTCAAATGAATTTACACAGTTCACAAACCCAACAGGTTTATCACTATTAACTAAAGAGCATCTATGTAAGAGATGCTGTGGTTTGTATCAGTTTCATAAGCAGAGTTGAACTACATATGGTCCGTTTGAGTCAGAAACACAGTTCTTTTTTTCTGGCCATGCTCATGTTTCTTGCTATATTGCAGATGCTCAAAAGAAGAGCATGCTTCTTGCATTAAAACAGACTGTGTTTCATTTACGAGAACACTTTTCTGAATTTCCCTTTAGAATCAGAGTTAAACGCTATGCTCTCTGTCTTCCTACATGCAAGAGTTCATTTCCGGTAAACCCAGTTATTTTTCGGCTCAAATAAATTTGCACAGTTCAGAAACCGAACAAGTTTATCACTATTAACTAAAGAGCGTCTATGTAAGAGTGGCTGAGGTTTGTATCAGTTTCATAAGCAGAGTTGAACTAGATATGGTCCGTTTGAGTCAGAAACACTGTTCTTTTTTTCTGGCCATGATCATGTTTCTTGCTGTATTGCAGATGCTGGAAAGAAGAGCATGCTTCTTGCGTTAAAACAGAGTGTGTGTCATGGATGAGAACACAGGTTGAATTTCCCTTCAGAAATGGAGTTAAACCAAATGCTCTGTGTCTTCCTACAAGCAAGAGTTCATTTCTGGTAAACGCAGTGAATTTTCGGCTCAAATGAATTTACACAGTTCACAAACCCAACAGGTTTATCACTATTAAGTAAAGAGCATCTATGTAAGAGATGCTGTGGTTTGTATCAGTTTCATAAGCAGAGTTGAACTAGATATGGTCCGTTTGAGTCAGAACCACAGTTCTTCTTTTCTGGCCATGCTCATGTTTCTTGCTGTATTGCAGATGCTCGAAAGAAGAGCATGCTTCTTGCGTTAAAATAGACTGTGTTTCATGGATGAGAACACTTTACTGAATTTCCCTTTAGAATCGGAGTTTAACGCCATGCTCTCTGTCTTCCTACAAGCAAGAGTTCATTGCCAGTTATCTCAGTTATTTTTGGGCTCAAATGAATTTACACAGTGCACGAAACCAACACGATTTTCACTATTAACTAAAGAGCATCTATGTAAGAGATGATTTGATTTGTATCAGTTTCATAAGCAGAGTTGAACAAGATATTGTTCGTATGAGTAGAAGATACAGTTCTTTTTTTCTGGGCATGATCATGTTCCTTGCTGTATTGCAGATGCTGGAAAGAAGAGCATGCTTCTTGCATTAAAACAGACTGTGTTTCATTTACGAGAACACTTTTCTGAATTTCCCTTTAGAATCAGAGTTAAACGCCATGCTCTTTGTCTTCCTACAAGAAAGAGTTCATTTCCGGTAAACCCAGTTATTTTTCGGCTCAAATGAATTTACACAGTTCAGAAACCGAACAAGATTATCACTATTTACTAAAGAGAGTCTATGTAAGAGAGGCTGAGGTTTGTAACAGTTTCATAAGCAGAGTTGACCTATATATGGTGCGTTTGAGTCAGAAACACTGTTCTTTTTTTCTGGTAATGCTCATGTTTCTTGCTGTATTGAAGATACCGGAAAAAAGAGCATGCTTCTTGTGTTAATACAGAGTGTGTTTCATGGATGAGAACACTGCTCTGAATTTCCCTTCAGAAATGGAGTTAAACGCCTTCCTCTGTGTCTTCCTATAAGCAAGAGTTCATTTCTTGTAAAGGCAGGGATTTTTCGGCTCAAATAAAATTACACAGTTCACAAACCCAACACGTTTTTCACTATTAACTAAAGAGCATCTATGTAAGGGATGCTGTGGTTTGTATCTGTTTCATAAGCATAGTAGAACTAGATATGGTCCGTATGAGTAGGAAACAAAGTCCTTTTTTTCTGGCCATGCTCATGTTTCTTGCTGTATTGCAGATGCTGGAAAGAAGAGCATGCTTCTTGCATTAAAACAGACTGTGTTTCATTTATGAGGACACTTTTCTAAATTTCCCTTTAGAATCAGAGATAAACGCCATGCTCTGTGTCTTCCTACAAGAAAGAGTTCATTTCCGGTAAACCCAGTTATTTTTCGGCTAAAATGAATTTACACAGTTCACGAACCCTATAGTATTTAGACTATTAACTAAAGAGCATCTATGTAAGAAATGATGTGGTTTGTATCAGTTTCATAAGCAGAGTTGAACTAGATATGGTCCGTATGAGTAGGAAACACAGTCCTTTTTCTCTGTGCATGCTCATGTTCCTTGCTGTATTGCAGACGCAGGAAAGAAGAGCATGCTTCTTCCATTAAAAAGGAGTGTGTTTCATGGATGGGAACACTGGTCTGAATTTCCATTCAGAAACTGAGTTTACGCAAAGGCTCTGTGTCTTCCTACAAGCAAGAGTTCTTTTTTTGTAAAAGCAGTGAATTTTCGTCTCCAATGAATTTAAACAGTTCACAAACCCAACAAGTTTACCACTATAAACTAAAGAGCATCTATGTAATAGATGCTGTGGTTTGTATCAGTTTCATAAGCAGAGTTGAACGAGATATGGTCCGTTTGAGTCAGAAACACAGTTCTTTTTTTCTGGCCATGCTCATGTTTCTTGCTGTATTGCAGATGATCGAAAGAAGAGCATGCTTCTTGCGTTAAAATAGACTGTGTTTCATGGATGAGAACACTTTTCTGAATTTCCCTTTAGAATCGGAGTTTAACGCCATGCTCTCTGTCTTCCTACAAGCAAGAGTTCATTGCCAGTAAACCCAGTTATTTTTGGGCTCTAATGAATTTACACAGTTCACGAAACCAACACGATTTTCACTATTAACTAAAGAGCATCTATGTAAGAGATGATCTGGTTTGTATCAGTTTCATAAGCAGAGTTGAACTAGATATTGTTCGTATGAGTAGAAGATACAGTTCTTTTTTTCTGGGCATGCTCATGTTCCTAGCTGTATTGCAGAAGCTGGAAAGAAGGGCATGCTTCTTGCGTTAAAACAGCCTGTGTTTCATGGATGAGAACACTCTTCTGGATTTCCCCTCAGAAACGGAGTTAAACCAAATGCTCTGTGTCTTCCTACAAGCAAGAGTTCATTTCTGGTAAACCAGGGAATTTTTGGCTCAAATGAATTTACAGAGTTCACAAACCGAACACGTTTTTCACTATTAACTAAAGAGCATCTATGTAAGGGATGCTGTGGTTTGTATCAGTTTCATAAGCATAGTAGAACTAGATATGGTCCGTATGAGTAGGAAACAAAGTCCTTTTTTCTGGCCATGCTCATGTTTCTTGCTGTATTGCAGATGCTGGAAAGAAGAGCATGCTTCTTGCATTAAAACAGACTGAGTTTCATTTATGAGAACACTTTTCTGAATTTCCCTTTAGAATCAGAGTTAAACGCCATGCTCTGTGTCTTCCTACAAGAAAGAGTTCATTTCCGGTAAACCCAGTTATTTTTCGGCTAAAATGAATTTACAAAGTTCACGAACCCTATAGTATTTAGACTATTAACTAAAGAGCATCTATGTAAGAAATGATGTGGTTTGTATCAGTTTCATAAGCAGAGTTGAACTAGATATGGTCTGTTTGAGTAGGAAACACAGTTCTTTTTTTCTGGGCATGCTCATGTTCCTTGCTGTATTGCAGACGCTGGAAAGAAGAGCATGCTTCTTCCGTTAAAAAGGAGTGTGTTTCATGGATGAGAATACTGGTGTGAATTTCCCTTCAGAAACTGAGTTTAAGCAAAGGCTCTGTGTCTTTCTACATGCAAGAGTTCTTTATTGGTAAAAGCAGTGAATTTTCGGCTCCAATGAAATTACACAGTTCACAAACCCAACAAGTTTATCACTATAAACTAAAGAGCGTCTATGTAATAGATGCTGTGGTTTGTATCAGTTTCATAAGCAGAGTTGAACTAGATATGGTCCGTTTTAGTCAGAAACACCGTTCTTTTTTTCTGGCAATGCTCATTTTTCTTGCTGTATTGCAGATGCTGGAAAGAAGGGCATGCTTCTTGCGTTAAAACAGCCTGTGTTTCATGGATGAGAACACTCTTCTGGATTTCCCCTCAGAAACGGAGTTAAACCAAATGCTCTGTGTCTTCCTACAAGCAAGAGTTCATTTCTGGTAAACCAGGGAATTTTTGGCTCAAATGAATTTACAGAGTTCACAAACCGAACACGTTTTTCACTATTAACTAAAGAGCATCTATGTAAGGGATGCTGTGGTTTGTATCAGTTTCATAAGCATAGTAGAACTAGATATGGCCCGTATGAGTAGGAAACAAAGTCCTTTTTTCTGGCCATGCTCATGTTTCTTGCTGTATTGTAGATGCTGGAAAGAAGAGCATGCTTCTTGCATTAAAACAGACTGTGTTTCATTTATGAGAACACTTTTCTGAATTTCCCTTTAGAATCAGAGTTAAACGCCATGCTCTGTGTCTTCCTACAAGAAAGAGTTCATTTCCGGTAAACCCAGTTATTTTTCGGCTAAAATGAATTTACACAGTTCAGAAACCGAACAAGTTTATCACTATTAACTAAAGAGCATCTATGTAAGAGACGCTGTGTTTTGTATCAGTTTCATAAGCAGAGTGGAACTAAATATAGTCCCTATGAGTAGGAAACACAGTTTTTTTTTTTTTCTGGCCATGCTCATGTTTCTTGCTGTATTGCAGATGCTGGAAAGAAGAGCATGCTTCTTGCGTTAAAACAGAGTGTGTTTCATGGATGAGAACACAGGTCTGAATTTCCCTTCAGAAATGGAGTTAATCCAAATGCTCTGTGTCTTCCTACAAGCAAGAGTTCATTTCTGGTAAACACAGTGAATTTTCGGCTAAAATGTATTTACACAGTTCACAAACCCAACAGGATTATCACTATTAACTAAAGAGCATCTATGTAAGAGATGCTGAGGTTTGTATCAGTTTCATAAGCAGAGTTGAACTAGATATGGTCCGTTTGAGTCAGAACCACAGTTCTTTTTTTCTGGCCATGCTCATGTTTCTTGCTGTATTGCAGATGCTCGAAAGAAGAGCATGCTTCTTGCGTTAAAATAGACTGTGTTTCATGGATGAGAACACTTTTCTGAATTTCCCTTTAGAATCAGAGTTTAACGCCATGCTCTCTGTCTTCCTACAAGCAAGAGTTCATTGCCAGTAAACCCAGTTATTTTTGGGCTCAAATGAATTTCCACAGTTCACGAAACCAACACGATTTTCACTATTAACTAAAGAGCATCTATGTAAGAGATGATCTGGTTTGTATCAGTTTCATAAGCAGAGTTGAACTAGATATTGTTTGTATGAGTAGAAGATACAGTTCTTTTTTTCTGGGCATGCTCATGTTCCTAGCTGTATTGCAGAAGCTGGAAAGAAGGGCATGCTTCTTGCGTTAAAACAGCCTGTGTTTCATGGATGAGAACACTCTTCTGGATTTCCCCTCAGAAACGGAGTTAAACCAAATGCTCTGTGTCTTCCTACAAGCAAGAGTTCATTTCTGGTAAACCAGGGAATTTTTGGCTCAAATGAATTTACAGAGTTCACAAACCGAACACGTTTTCCACTATTAACTAAAGAGCATCTATGTAAGGGATGCTGTGGTTTGTATCAGTTTCATAAGCATAGTAGAACGAGATATGGTCCGTATGAGTAGGAAACAAAGTCCTTTTTTCTGGCCATGCTCATGTTTCTTGCTGTATTGCAGATGCTGGAAAGAAGAGCATGCTTCTTGCATTAAAACAGACTGTGTTTCATTTACGAGAACACTTTTCTGAATTTCCCTTTAGAATCAGAGTTAAACGCCATGCTCTGTGTCTTCCTACAAGAAAGAGTTCATTTCCGGTAAACCCAGTTATTTTTCGGCTAAAATGAATTTACAAAGTTCACGAACCCTATAGTATTTAGACTATTAATTAAAGAGCATCTATGTAAGAAATGATGTGGTTTGTATCAGTTTCATAAGCAGAGTTGAACTAGATATGGTCCGTATGAGTAGGAAACACAGTCCTTTTTCTCTGGGCATGCTCATGTTCCTTGCTGTATTGCAGACGCTGGAAAGAAGAGCATGCTTCTTCCGTTAAAAAGGAGTGTGTTTCATGGATGGGAACACTGGTCTGAATTTCCCTTCAGAAACTGAGTTTACGCAAAGGCTCTGTGTCTTCCTACAAGCAAGAGTTCTTTATTTGTAAAAGCAGTGAATTTTCGTCTCCAATGAATTTAAACAGTTCACAAACCAAACAAGTTTACCACTATAAACTAAAGAGCGTCTATGTAATAGATGCTGTGGTTTGTATCAGTTTCATAAGCAGAGTTGAACTAGATATGGTCTGTTTTAGTCAGAAACACCGTTCTTTTTTTCAGGCCATGCTCAAGTTTCTTGCTGTATTGCAGATGCTGGAAAGAAGAACATGCTTCTTGCGTTAAAAAAGAGTGTGTTTCATGGATGAGAACACAGGTCTGAATTTCCCTTCAGAAATGGAGTTAATCCAAATGCTCTGTGTCTTCCTACAAGCAAGAGTTCATTTCTGGTAAACCCAGTGAATTTTCGGCTCAAATGAATTTACACAGTTCACAAACCCAACAGGTTTATCACTATTAACTAAAGAGCATCTATGTAAGAGATGCTGTGGTTTGTATCAGTTTCATAAGCCGAGTTGAACGAGATATGGTCCGTTTGAGTCAGAAACACAGTTCTTTTTTCTGGCCATGCTCATGTTTCTTGCTGTATTGCAGATGCTCGAAAGAAGAGCATGCTTCTTGCGTTAAAATAGACTGTGTTTCATGGATGTGAACACTTTTCTGAATTTCCCTTTAGAATCGGAGTTTAACGCCATGCTCTCTGTCTTCCTACAAGCAAGAGTTCATTGCCAGTAAACCCAGTTATTTTTGGGCTCTAATGAATTTACAGAGTTCACAAACCGAACACGTTTTTCACTATTAACTAAAGAGCATCTATGTAAGGGATGCTGTGGTTTGTATCAGTTTCATAAGCATAGTAGAACTAGATATGGTCCGTATGAGTAGGAAACAAAGTCCTTTTTTCTGGCCATGCTCATGTTTCTTGCTGTATTGCAGATGCTGGAAAGAAGAGCATGCTTCTTGCATTAAAACAGACTGAGTTTCATTTATGAGAACACTTTTCTGAATTTCCCTTTAGAATCAGAGTTAAACGCCATGCTCTGTGTCTTCCTACAAGAAAGAGTTCATTTCCGGTAAACCCAGTTATTTTTCGGCTAAAATGAATTTACAAAGTTCACGAACCCTATAGTATTTAGACTATTAACTAAAGAGCATCTATGTAAGAAATGATGTGGTTTGTATCAGTTTCATAAGCAGAGTTGAACTAGATATGGTCTGTTTGAGTAGGAAACACAGTTCTTTTTTTCTGGGCATGCTCATGTTCCTTGCTGTATTGCAGACGCTGGAAAGAAGAGCATGCTTCTTCCGTTAAAAAGGAGTGTGTTTCATGGATGAGAATACTGGTGTGAATTTCCCTTCAGAAACTGAGTTTAAGCAAAGGCTCTGTGTCTTTCTACATGCAAGAGTTCTTTATTGGTAAAAGCAGTGAATTTTCGGCTCCAATGAAATTACACAGTTCACAAACCCAACAAGTTTATCACTATAAACTAAAGAGCGTCTATGTAATAGATGCTGTGGTTTGTATCAGTTTCATAAGCAGAGTTGAACTAGATATGGTCCGTTTTAGTCAGAAACACCGTTCTTTTTTTCTGGCAATGCTCATTTTTCTTGCTGTATTGCAGATGCTGGAAAGAAGGGCATGCTTCTTGCGTTAAAACAGCCTGTGTTTCATGGATGAGAACACTCTTCTGGATTTCCCCTCAGAAACGGAGTTAAACCAAATGCTCTGTGTCTTCCTACAAGCAAGAGTTCAT
The DNA here is from genome assembly GCA_949786405.1 of Onychomys arenicola. NCBI lineage: Eukaryota > Metazoa > Chordata > Mammalia > Rodentia > Cricetidae > Onychomys > Onychomys arenicola. The sequence goes on along the minus strand of CATKUM010000061.1, from coordinate 408,774 downwards.
TTCTGGTAAACCAGGGAATTTTTGGCTCAAATGAATTTACAGAGTTCACAAACCGAACACGTTTTTCACTATTAACTAAAGAGCATCTATGTAAGGGATGCTGTGGTTTGTATCAGTTTCATAAGCATAGTAGAACTAGATATGGCCCGTATGAGTAGGAAACAAAGTCCTTTTTTCTGGCCATGCTCATGTTTCTTGCTGTATTGTAGATGCTGGAAAGAAGAGCATGCTTCTTGCATTAAAACAGACTGTGTTTCATTTATGAGAACACTTTTCTGAATTTCCCTTTAGAATCAGAGTTAAACGCCATGCTCTGTGTCTTCCTACAAGAAAGAGTTCATTTCCGGTAAACCCAGTTATTTTTCGGCTAAAATGAATTTACACAGTTCAGAAACCGAACAAGTTTATCACTATTAACTAAAGAGCATCTATGTAAGAGACGCTGTGTTTTGTATCAGTTTCATAAGCAGAGTGGAACTAAATATAGTCCCTATGAGTAGGAAACACAGTTTTTTTTTTTTTCTGGCCATGCTCATGTTTCTTGCTGTATTGCAGATGCTGGAAAGAAGAGCATGCTTCTTGCGTTAAAACAGAGTGTGTTTCATGGATGAGAACACAGGTCTGAATTTCCCTTCAGAAATGGAGTTAATCCAAATGCTCTGTGTCTTCCTACAAGCAAGAGTTCATTTCTGGTAAACACAGTGAATTTTCGGCTAAAATGTATTTACACAGTTCACAAACCCAACAGGATTATCACTATTAACTAAAGAGCATCTATGTAAGAGATGCTGTGGTTTGTATCAGTTTCATAAGCAGAGTTGAACTAGATATGGTCCGTTTGAGTCAGAACCACAGTTCTTTTTTTCTGGCCATGCTCATGTTTCTTGCTGTATTGCAGATGCTCGAAAGAAGAGCATGCTTCTTGCGTTAAAATAGACTGTGTTTCATGGATGAGAACACTTTTCTGAATTTCCCTTTAGAATCGGAGTTTAACGCCATGCTCTCTGTCTTCCTACAAGCAAGAGTTCATTGCCAGTAAACCCAGTTATTTTTGGGCTCAAATGAATTTCCACAGTTCACGAAACCAACACGATTTTCACTATTAACTAAAGAGCATCTATGTAAGAGATGATCTGGTTTGTATCAGTTTCATAAGCAGAGTTGAACTAGATATTGTTTGTATGAGTAGAAGATACAGTTCTTTTTTTCTGGGCATGCTCATGTTCCTAGCTGTATTGCAGAAGCTGGAAAGAAGGGCATGCTTCTTGCGTTAAAACAGCCTGTGTTTCATGGATGAGAACACTCTTCTGGATTTCCCCTCAGAAACGGAGTTAAACCAAATGCTCTGTGTCTTCCTACAAGCAAGAGTTCATTTCTGGTAAACCAGGGAATTTTTGGCTCAAATGAATTTACAGAGTTCACAAACCGAACACGTTTTTCACTATTAACTAAAGAGCATCTATGTAAGGGATGCTGTGGTTTGTATCAGTTTCATAAGCATAGTAGAACTAGATATGGCCCGTATGAGTAGGAAACAAAGTCCTTTTTTCTGGCCATGCTCATGTTTCTTGCTGTATTGTAGATGCTGGAAAGAAGAGCATGCTTCTTGCATTAAAACAGACTGTGTTTCATTTATGAGAACACTTTTCTGAATTTCCCTTTAGAATCAGAGTTAAACGCCATGCTCTGTGTCTTCCTACAAGAAAGAGTTCATTTCCGGTAAACCCAGTTATTTTTCGGCTAAAATGAATTTACACAGTTCAGAAACCGAACAAGTTTATCACTATTAACTAAAGAGCATCTATGTAAGAGACGCTGTGTTTTGTATCAGTTTCATAAGCAGAGTGGAACTAAATATAGTCCCTATGAGTAGGAAACACAGTTTTTTTTTTTTTCTGGCCATGCTCATGTTTCTTGCTGTATTGCAGATGCTGGAAAGAAGAGCATGCTTCTTGCGTTAAAACAGAGTGTGTTTCATGGATGAGAACACAGGTCTGAATTTCCCTTCAGAAATGGAGTTAATCCAAATGCTCTGTGTCTTCCTACAAGCAAGAGTTCATTTCTGGTAAACACAGTGAATTTTCGGCTAAAATGTATTTACACAGTTCACAAACCCAACAGGATTATCACTATTAACTAAAGAGCATCTATGTAAGAGATGCTGTGGTTTGTATCAGTTTCATAAGCAGAGTTGAACTAGATATGGTCCGTTTGAGTCAGAACCACAGTTCTTTTTTTCTGGCCATGCTCATGTTTCTTGCTGTATTGCAGATGCTCGAAAGAAGAGCATGCTTCTTGCGTTAAAATAGACTGTGTTTCATGGATGAGAACACTTTTCTGAATTTCCCTTTAGAATCGGAGTTTAACGCCATGCTCTCTGTCTTCCTACAAGCAAGAGTTCATTGCCAGTAAACCCAGTTATTTTTGGGCTCAAATGAATTTCCACAGTTCACGAAACCAACACGATTTTCACTATTAACTAAAGAGCATCTATGTAAGAGATGATCTGGTTTGTATCAGTTTCATAAGCAGAGTTGAACTAGATATTGTTTGTATGAGTAGAAGATACAGTTCTTTTTTTCTGGGCATGCTCATGTTCCTAGCTGTATTGCAGAAGCTGGAAAGAAGGGCATGCTTCTTGCGTTAAAACAGCCTGTGTTTCATGGATGAGAACACTCTTCTGGATTTCCCCTCAGAAACGGAGTTAAACCAAATGCTCTGTGTCTTCCTACAAGCAAGAGTTCATTTCTGGTAAACCAGGGAATTTTTGGCTCAAATGAATTTACAGAGTTCACAAACCGAACACGTTTTTCACTATTAACTAAAGAGCATCTATGTAAGGGATGCTGTGGTTTGTATCAGTTTCATAAGCATAGTAGAACTAGATATGGTCCGTATGAGTAGGAAACAAAGTCCTTTTTTCTGGCCATGCTCATGTTTCTTGCTGTATTGCAGATGCTGGAAAGAAGAGCATGCTTCTTGCATTAAAACAGACTGTGTTTCATTTACGAGAACACTTTTCTGAATTTCCCTTTAGAATCAGAGTTAAACGCCATGCTCTGTGTCTTCCTACAAGAAAGAGTTCATTTCCGGTAAACCCAGTTATTTTTCGGCTAAAATGAATTTACAAAGTTCACGAACCCTATAGTATTTAGACTATTAATTAAAGAGCATCTATGTAAGAAATGATGTGGTTTGTATCAGTTTCATAAGCAGAGTTGAACTAGATATGGTCCGTATGAGTAGGAAACACAGTCCTTTTTCTCTGGGCATGCTCATGTTCCTTGCTGTATTGCAGACGCTGGAAAGAAGAGCATGCTTCTTCCGTTAAAAAGGAGTGTGTTTCGTGGATGGGAACACTGGTCTGAATTTCCCTTCAGAAACTGAGTTTACGCAAAGGCTCTGTGTCTTCCTACAAGCAAGAGTTCTTTATTTGTAAAAGCAGTGAATTTTCGTCTCCAATGAATTTAAACAGTTCACAAACCAAACAAGTTTACCACTATAAACTAAAGAGCGTCTATGTAATAGATGCTGTGGTTTGTATCAGTTTCATAAGCAGAGTTGAACTAGATATGGTCTGTTTTAGTCAGAAACACCGTTCTTTTTTTCAGGCCATGCTCAAGTTTCTTGCTGTATTGCAGATGCTGGAAAGAAGAACATGCTTCTTGCGTTAAAAAAGAGTGTGTTTCATGGATGAGAACACAGGTCTGAATTTCCCTTCAGAAATGGAGTTAATCCAAATGCTCTGTGTCTTCCTACAAGCAAGAGTTCATTTCTGGTAAACCCAGTGAATTTTCGGCTCAAATGAATTTACACAGTTCACAAACCCAACAGGTTTATCACTATTAACTAAAGAGCATCTATGTAAGAGATGCTGTGGTTTGTATCAGTTTCATAAGCCGAGTTGAACGAGATATGGTCCGTTTGAGTCAGAAACACAGTTCTTTTTTCTGGCCATGCTCATGTTTCTTGCTGTATTGCAGATGCTCGAAAGAAGAGCATGCTTCTTGCGTTAAAATAGACTGTGTTTCATGGATGTGAACACTTTTCTGAATTTCCCTTTAGAATCGGAGTTTAACGCCATGCTCTCTGTCTTCCTACAAGCAAGAGTTCATTGCCAGTAAACCCAGTTATTTTTGGGCTCTAATGAATTTACACAGTTCACGAAACCAACACGATTTTCACTATTAACTAAAGAGCATCTATGTAAGAGATGATCTGGTTTGTATCAGTTTCATAAGCAGAGTTGAACTAGATATTGTTCGTATGAGTAGAAGATACAGTTCTTTTTTTCTGGGCATGCTCATGTTCCTAGCTGTATTGCAGAAGCTGGAAAGAAGAGCATGCTTCTAGCGTTAATACAGAGTGTGTTTCATGGATAAGAACACTGCTCTGAATTTCCCCTCAGAAATGGAATTAAACGCCATGCTCTGTGTCTTCCTATAAGCAAGAGTTCATTTCAGGTAAAGGCAGGGATTTTTCGGCTCAAATGAATTTACACAGTTCACAAACCCAACACGTTTTTCACTATTAACTAAAGAGCATCTATGTAAGGGATGCTGTGGTTTGTATCAGTTTCATAAGTATAGTAGAACTAGATATGGTCCGTATGAGTAGGAAACAAAGTCCTTTTTTTCTGGCCATGCTCATGTTTCTTGCTGTATTGCAGATGCTGGAAAGAAGAGCATGCTTCTTGAGTTAAAACAGACTGTGTTTCATGGCTGAGAACACTTTTCTGAATTTCCCTATAGAATCTGAGTTAAACTCCATGGTCTGTGTCTTCCTACAAGCAAGAGTTCATTTCTGGTAAAGGCAGGAATTTTCGGCTCAAATGAATTTACACATTTCACAAACCCAACAAGTTTATCACTATTAACTAAAGAGCATCTATGTAAGAGATGATGTGGTTTGTATCAGTTTCATAAGCAGAGTTGAACTAGATATTTTTCTTTTGAGTAGGAGATACAGTTCTTTTTTTGGGGGAATGCTCATGTTCCTTGCTGTATTGCAGAAGGTGGAAAGAAGAGCATGCTTCTTCCATTAAAACGGAGTGTGTTTCAGGGATGAGAACACTGGTCTGAATTTCCGATCAGAAATGGAGTTAAACCAAATGCTCTATGTCTTCCAACAAGCAAGAATTCATTTCTTGTAAAGGCAGTGAATTTTCGGCTCCAATGAATTTACCCAGTTCAATAACCAAACCCGTTTTTCACTATTAACTAAAGAGCATCAATGTAAGAGATGCTGTGGTTTGTATCAGTTTCATGAGCAGAGTGAACTAGATATGGTACCTATGAGTAGGAAACACAGGTCTTTTTTTCTAGCCATGCTCTTGTTTCTTGCTGTATTGCAGATGCTGGAAAGAAGAGCATGCTTCCTGCGTTAAAACAGACTGTGTTTCATGGATGAGAACACTTTTCTGAATTTCCCTATAGAATCTGAGTTAAACTCCATGGTCTGTGTCCTCCTACATGCAAGAGTTCATTTCCGGTATACCCAGTTATTTTTCGGGTCAAATGAATTTACACATTTCACAAACCCAACAAGTTTATCACTATTAACTAAAGAGCATCAATGTAAGAGATGCTGTGGTTTGTATCAGTTTCATAAGCAGAGTGAACTAGATATGGTACCTATGAGTAGGAAACACAGTTCTTTTTTTCTAGCCATCCTCATGTTTCTTGCTGTATTGCAGATGCTGGAAAGAAGAGCATGATTCTTGCATTAAAACAGACTGTGTTTCATGGATGAGAACACTTTTCTGAATTTCCCCATAGAATCTGAGTTAAACTCCATGGTCTGTGTCCTCCTACATGCAAGAGTTCATTTCCGGTAAACCCAGTTATTTTTCGGCTCAAATGAGTTTACACAGTTCATGAAACCAATATGATTTTCACTATGAAGTAAAGAGCATCTGTGTAAGAGTTGATGTGTCTTGTATAAGTGTCATAAATTGAGTTGAACTAGATATGGTCCGTTTGAGTCAGAAAAGCAGTTCTTTTTTCTGGCCATGCTCATGTTTCTTGCTGTATTGAAGATGCTGGAAAAAAGAGCATGCTTCTTGCGTTAAAACAGACTGTGTTTCATGGATGAGAACACAGGTCTGAATTTCCCCTCAGACATGGAGTTAAACCAAATGCTCTGTGTCTTCCTACAAGCAAGAGTTCATTTCTGGTAAAGGCAGGGAATTTTCGGCTCAAATGAATTTACACAGTTCACAAACCCAACAAGTTTATCACTATTAACTAAAGCGTGTCTATGTAAGAGATGCTGTGGTTTGTATCAGTTTCATAAGCAGAGTTGACCTAGATATGGTCCGTTTGAATCAGAAACACAGTTATTTTTTTCTGGCCATGCACATGTTTCTTGCTGTAGTGCAGATGCTGGAAAGAAGAGCATGCTTCTTGAGTTAAAACAGACTGTGTTTCATGGCTGAGAACACTTTTCTGAATTTCCCTATAGAATCTGAGTTAAACTCCATGGTCTGTGTCTTCCTACAAGCAAGAGTTCATTTCTGGTAAAGGCAGGAATTGTCGGCTCAAATGAATTACACATTTCACAAACCCAACAAGTTTATCACTATTAACTAAAGAGCATCTATGTAAGAGATGATGTGGTTTGTATCAGTTTCATAAGTAGAGTTGAACTAGATATTTTTCGTATGAGTAGGAGATACAGTTCTTTTTTTTGGGGAATGCTCATGTTCCTTGCTGTATTGCAGAAGGTGGAAAGAAGAGCATGCTTCTTCCATTAAAACGGAGTGTGTTTCATGAATGAGAACACTGGTCTGAATTTCCGATCAGAAATGGAGTTAAACCAAATGCTCTATGTCTTCCAACAAGCAAGAATTCATTTCTTGTAAAGGCAGTGAATTTTCGGCTCCAATGAATTTACCCACTTCATTAACCAAACCCGTTTTTCACTATTAACTAAAGAGCATCAATGTAAGAGATGCTGTGGTTTGTATCAGTTTCATGAGCAGAGTGAACTAGATATGGTACCTATGAGTAGGAAACACAGGTCTTTTTTTCTAGCCATGCTCTTATTTCTTGCTGTATTGCAGATGCTGGAAAGAAGAGCATGCTTCCTGCGTTAAAACAGACTGTGTTTCATGGATGAGAACACTTTTCTGAATTTCCCTATAGAATCTGAGTTAAACTCCATGGTCTGTGTCCATCTACATGCAAGAGTTCATTTCCGGTATACCCAGTTATTTTTCGGGTCAAATGAATTTACACATTTCACAAACCCAACATATTATCACTATTAACTAAAGAGCATCAATGTAAGAGATACTGTGGTTTGTATCAGTTTCATAAGCAGAGTGAACTAGATATGGTACCTATGAGTAGGAAACACAGTTCTTTTTTTCTAGCCATCCTCATGTTTCTTGCTGTATTGCAGATGCTGGAAAGAAGACCATGATTCTTGCATTAAAACAGACTGTGTTTCATGGATGAGAACACTTTTCTGAATTTCCCCATAGAATCTGAGTTAAACTCCATGGTCTGTGTCCTCCTACATGCAAGAGTTCATTTCCGGTAAATCCAGTTATTTTTCGGCTCAAATGAGTTTACACAGTTCATGAAACCAATATGATTTTCACTATGAAGTAAAGAGCATCTGTGTAAGAGTTGATGTGTCTTGTATAAGTGTCATAAATTGAGTTGAACTAGATATGGTCCGTTTGAGTCAGAAAAGCAGTTCTTTTTTCTGGCCATGCTCATGTTTCTTGCTGTATTGCAGATGCTGGAAAAAAGAGCATGCTTCTTGCGTTAAAACAGACTGTGTTTCATGGATGAGAACACAGGTCTGAATTTCCCCTCAGACATGGAGTTAAACCAAATGCTCTGTGTCTTCCTACAAGCAAGAGTTCATTTCTGGTAAAGGCAGGGAATTTTCGGCTCAAATGAATTTACACAGTTCACAAACCCAACAAGTTTATCACTATTAACTAAAGCGTGTCTATGTAAGAGATGCTGTGGTTTGTATCAGTTTCATAAGCAGAGTTGACCTAGATATGGTCCGTTTGAATCAGAAACACAGTTATTTTTTTCTGGCCATGCACATGTTTCTTGCTGTAGTGCAGATGCTGGAAAGAAGAGCATGCTTCTTGAGTTAAAACAGACTGTGTTTCATGGCTGAGAACACTTTTCTGAATTTCCCTATAGAATCTGAGTTAAACTCCATGGTCTGTGTCTTTCTACAAGCAAGAGTTCATTTCTGGTAAAGGCAGGAATTTTCGGCTCAAATGAATTTACACATTTCACAAACCCAACAAGTTTATCACTATTAACTAAAGAGCATCTATGTAAGAGATGATGTGGTTTGTATCAGTTTCATAAGCAGAGTTGAACTAGATATTTTTCGTATGAGTAGGAGATACAGTTCTTTTTTTTTGGGAATGCTCATGTTCCTTGCTGTATTGCAGAAGGTGGAAAGAAGAGCATGCTTCTTCCATTAAAACGGAGTGTGTTTCATGGATGAGAACACTGGTCTGAATTTCTGATCAGAAATGGAGTTAAACCAAATGCTCTATGTCTTCCAACAAGCAAGAATTCATTTCTTGTAAAGGCAGTGAATTTTCGGCACCAATGAATTTACCCACTTCAATAACCAAACCCGTTTTTCACTATTAACTAAAGAGCATCAATGTAAGAGATGCTGTGGTTTGTATCAGTTTCATGAGCAGAGTGAACTAGATATGGTACCTATGAGTAGGAAACACAGTTCTTTTTTTCTAGCCATGCTCTTGTTTCTTGCTGTATTGCAGATGCTGGAAAGAAGAGCATGCTTCCTGCGTTAAAACAGACTGTGTTTCATGGATGAGAACACTTTTCTGAATTTCCCTATAGAATCTGAGTTAAACTCCATGGTCTGTGTCCTCCTACATGCAAGAGTTCATTTCCGGTATACCCAGTTATTTTTCGGGTCAAATGAATTTACACTGTTCACAAACCCAACAAGATTTTCACTATGAACTAAAGAGCATCTATGTAATTGATCCTGTGGTTTGTATCAGTTTCATAAGCAGAGTTGAACTAGATATTGTTGGTATGAGTAGGAGACACTGTTCTTTTTTTCTGGGCATGCTCTTGTTCCTTGCAATATTGCAGAAGCTTGAAACAAGAGCATGCTTCTCCCGTTAAAACGGAGTGTGTTTCATGGATGAGAACACTGGTCTGAATTTCCCTTCAGAAATGGAGTTTAACCAAACGCTCTGTGTCTTCCAACAAGCAAGAATTCATTTCTTGTAAACACAGTGAATTTTCGGCTCAAATGAATTTACACAGTTCACAAACCCAACAGGTTTTTCACTATTAACTAAAGAGCATAAATGTAAGAGATGCTGTGGTTTGTATCAGTTTCATAAGCAGAGTGTACTAGATATGGTACCTATGAGTAGGAAACACAGTTCTTTTTTTCTGGCCATGCCCATTTTTCTTGCTGTATTGCAGATGCTGGAAAGAAGAGTATGCTTCTTGCGTTAAAACAGACTGTGTTTCATGGCTGCAACACTTTTCTGAATTTCCCTATAGAATCTGAGTTAAACTCCATGGTCTGTGTCCTCCTACATGCAAGAGTTCATTTCCGGTAAACCCAGTTATTTTTCGGCTCAAAAGAATTTACACAGTTCACAAACCCAACAAGTTTTTCACTACAAACTAAAGAGCATCTATGTAATTGATCCTGTGGTTTGTATCAGTTTCATTAGCACAGTTGAACTAGATACTGTTCGTATGAGTAGGAGACACAGTTCTTTTTTTCTGGGCATGCTAATGTTCCTTGCTCTATTGCAGAAGTTGGAAAGAAGAGCATGCTTCTTGCGTTAAAACAGAGTGTGTTTCATGGATGAGAACACTGGTCTGAATTTCCCTTCAGAAAGGGAGTTAAACCAAATGCTCTGTGTCTTCCTACAAGCAAGAGTTCATTTCTGGTAAAGGCAGGAATTTTCGGCTCAAATGAATTTACACATTTCACAAACCCAACAAGTTTATCACTATTAACTAAAGAGCATCAATGTAAGAGATGCTGTGGTTTGTATCAGTTTCATGAGCAGAGTGAACTAGATATGGTACCTATGAGTAGGAAACACAGTTCTTTTTTTCTAGCCATGCTCATGTTTCTTGCTGTATTGCAGATGCTGGAAAGAGGAGCATGCTTCCTGCGTTAAAACAGACTGTGTTTCATGGATGAGAACACTTTTCTGAATTTCCCTATAGAATCTGAGTTAAACTCCATGGTCTGTGTCCTCCTACATGCAAGAGTTCACTTCCGGTATACCCAGTTATTTTTCGGGTCAAATGAATTTACACATTTCACAAACCCAACACGATTTTCACTATTAACTAAAGAGCATCTATGTAAGGGATGCTGTGGTTTGTATCAATTTCATAAGCATAGTAGAACTAGATATGGTCCGTATGAGTAGGAAACAAAGTCCTTTTTTTCTGGCCATGCTCATGTTTCTTGCTGTATTGCAGTTGCTAGAAAGAAGAGCATGCTTCTTGCATTAAAACAGACTGTGTTTCATTTATGAGAACACTTTTCTGAATTTCCCTTTAGAATCAGAGTTAAACGCCATGCTCTGGGTCTTCCTACAAGAAAGAGTTCATTTCCGGTAAACCCAGTTATTTTTCGGCTAAAATGAATTTAAACAGTTCACGAACCCTATAGTATTTAGACTATTAACTAAAGAGCATCTATGTAAGAAATGATGTGGTTTGTATCAGTTTCTTAAGCAGAGTTGAACTAGATATGGTCCGTATGAGTAGGAAACACAGTTCTTTTTTTCTGGGCATGCTCATGTTCCTTGCTGTATTGCAGATGCTGGAAAGAAGAGCATGCTTCTTCCATAAAAAAGGAGTTTGTTTCATTGATGGGAACACTGGTCTGAATTTCCCTTCAGAAACTGAGTTTAAGCAAAGGCTGTGTGTCTTCCTTCAAGCAAGAGTTCTTTATTGGTAAAAGCAGTGAATTTTCGTCTCCAATGAATTTACACAGTTCACAAACCCAACAAGTATATCACTATAAACTAAAGAGCGTCTATGTAATAGATGCTGTGGTTTGTATCAGTTTAATAAGCAGAGTTGAACTAGATATGGCCCGTTTGAGTCAGCAACACCGTTCTTTCTTTCTGGCCATGCTCATGTTTCTTGCTGTATTGCAGATGCTGGAAAGAAGGGCATGCTTCCTGTTTTAAACAGCCTGTGTTTCATGGATGAGAACACTCTTCTTAATTTCCCTTCAGAAATGGAGTTAAACCAAATGCTCTGTGTCTTCCTACAAGCAGGAGTTCATTTCTGGTAAACGCAGTGAATTTTCGGCTCAAATGAATTTACACAGTTCACAAACCCAACAGGTTTATCACTATTAACTAAAGAGCATCTATGTAAGAGATGCTGTGGTTTGTATCAGTTTCATAAGCAGAGTTGAACTACATATGGTCCGTTTGAGTCAGAAACACAGTTCTTTTTTTCTGGCCATGCTCATGTTTCTTGCTGTATTGCAGATGCTCAAAAGAAGAGCATGCTTCTTGCATTAAAACAGACTGTGTTTCATTTACGAGAACACTTTTCTGAATTTCCCTTTAGAATCAGAGTTAAACGCTATGCTCTCTGTCTTCCTACATGCAAGAGTTCATTTCCGGTAAACCCAGTTATTTTTCGGCTCAAATAAATTTGCACAGTTCAGAAACCGAACAAGTTTATCACTATTAACTAAAGAGCGTCTATGTAAGAGTGGCTGAGGTTTGTATCAGTTTCATAAGCAGAGTTGAACTAGATATGGTCCGTTTGAGTCAGAAACACTGTTCTTTTTTTCTGGCCATGATCATGTTTCTTGCTGTATTGCAGATGCTGGAAAGAAGAGCATGCTTCTTGCGTTAAAACAGAGTGTGTGTCATGGATGAGAACACAGGTTGAATTTCCCTTCAGAAATGGAGTTAAACCAAATGCTCTGTGTCTTCCTACAAGCAAGAGTTCATTTCTGGTAAACGCAGTGAATTTTCGGCTCAAATGAATTTACACAGTTCACAAACCCAACAGGTTTATCACTATTAAGTAAAGAGCATCTATGTAAGAGATGCTGTGGTTTGTATCAGTTTCATAAGCAGAGTTGAACTAGATATGGTCCGTTTGAGTCAGAACCACAGTTCTTCTTTTCTGGCCATGCTCATGTTTCTTGCTGTATTGCAGATGCTCGAAAGAAGAGCATGCTTCTTGCGTTAAAATAGACTGTGTTTCATGGATGAGAACACTTTACTGAATTTCCCTTTAGAATCGGAGTTTAACGCCATGCTCTCTGTCTTCCTACAAGCAAGAGTTCATTGCCAGTTATCTCAGTTATTTTTGGGCTCAAATGAATTTACACAGTGCACGAAACCAACACGATTTTCACTATTAACTAAAGAGCATCTATGTAAGAGATGATTTGATTTGTATCAGTTTCATAAGCAGAGTTGAACAAGATATTGTTCGTATGAGTAGAAGATACAGTTCTTTTTTTCTGGGCATGATCATGTTCCTTGCTGTATTGCAGATGCTGGAAAGAAGATCATGCTTCTTGCATTAAAACAGACTGTGTTTCATTTACGAGAACACTTTTCTGAATTTCCCTTTAGAATCAGAGTTAAACGCCATGCTCTGTGTCTTCCTACAAGAAAGAGTTCATTTCCGGTAAACCCAGTTATTTTTCGGCTCAAATGAATTTACACAGTTCAGAAACCGAACAAGATTATCACTATTTACTAAAGAGAGTCTATGTAAGAGAGGCTGAGGTTTGTAACAGTTTCATAAGCAGAGTTGACCTATATATGGTGCGTTTGAGTCAGAAACACTGTTCTTTTTATCTGGTAATGCTCATGTTTCTTGCTGTATTGAAGATACCGGAAAAAAGAGCATGCTTCTTGTGTTAATACAGAGTGTGTTTCATGGATGAGAACACTGCTCTGAATTTCCCTTCAGAAATGGAGTTAAACGCCATCCTCTGTGTCTTCCTATAAGCAAGAGTTCATTTCTTGTAAAGGCAGGGATTTTTCGGCTCAAATGAAATTACACAGTTCACAAACCCAACACGTTTTTCACTATTAACTAAAGAGCATCTATGTAAGGGATGCTGTGGTTTGTATCTGTTTCATAAGCATAGTAGAACTAGATATGGTCTGTATGAGTAGGAAACAAAGTCCTTTTTTTCTGGCCATGCTCATGTTTCTTGCTGTATTGCAGATGCTGGAAAGAAGAGCATGCTTCTTGCATTAAAACAGACTGTGTTTCATTTATAAGGACACTTTTCTGAATTTCCCTTTAGAATCAGAGATAAACGCCATGCTCTGTGTCTTCCTACAAGAAAGAGTTCATTTCCGGTAAACCCAGTTATTTTTCGGCTAAAATGAATTTACACAGTTCACGAACCCTATAGTATTTAGACTATTAACTAAAGAGCATCTATGTAAGAAATGATGTGGTTTGTATCAGTTTCATAAGCAGAGTTGAACTAGATATGGTCCGTATGAGTAGGAAACACAGTCCTTTTTCTCTGTGCATGCTCATGTTCCTTGCTGTATTGCAGACGCTGGAAAGAAGAGCATGCTTCTTCCATTAAAAAGGAGTGTGTTTCATGGATGGGAACTCTGGTCTGAATTTCCATTCAGAAACTGAGTTTACGCAAAGGCTCTGTGTCTTCCTACAAGCAAGAGTTCTTTTTTTGTAAAAGCAGTGAATTTTCGTCTCCAATGAATTTAAACAGTTCACAAACCCAACAAGTTTACCACTATAAACTAAAGAGCATCTATGTAATAGATGCTGTGGTTTGTATCAGTTTCATAAGCAGAGTTGAACGAGATATGGTCCGTTTGAGTCAGAAACACAGTTCTTTTTTTCTGGCCAAGCTCATGTTTCTTGCTGTATTGCAGATGATCGAAAGAAGAGCATGCTTCTTGCGTTAAAATAGACTGTGTTTCATGGATGAGAACACTTTTCTGAATTTCCCTTTAGAATCGGAGTTTAACGCCATGCTCTCTGTCTTCCTACAAGCAAGAGTTCATTGCCAGTAAACCCAGTTATTTTTGGGCTCTAATGAATTTACACAGTTCACGAAACCAACACGATTTTCACTATTAACTAAAGAGCATCTATGTAAGAGATGATCTGGTTTGTATCAGTTTCATAAGCAGAGTTGAACTAGATATTGTTCGTATGAGTAGAAGATACAGTTCTTTTTTTCTGGGCATGCTCATGTTCCTAGCTGTATTGCAGAAGCTGGTAAGAAGGGCATGCTTCTTGCGTTAAAACAGCCTGTGTTTCATGGATGAGAACACTCTTCTGGATTTCCCCTCAGAAACGGAGTTAAACCAAATGCTCTGTGTCTTCCTACAAGCAAGAGTTCATTTCTGGTAAACCAGGGAATTTTTGGCTCAAATGAATTTACAGAGTTCACAAACCGAACACGTTTTTCACTATTAACTAAAGAGCATCTATGTAAGGGATGCTGTGGTTTGTATCAGTTTCATAAGCATAGTAGAACTAGATATGGTCCGTATGAGTAGGAAACAAAGTCCTTTTTTCTGGCCATGCTCATGTTTCTTGCTGTATTGCAGATGCTGGAAAGAAGAGCATGCTTCTTGCATTAAAACAGACTGAGTTTCATTTATGAGAACACTTTTCTGAATTTCCCTTTAGAATCAGAGTTAAACGCCATGCTCTGTTTCTTCCTACAAGAAAGAGTTCATTTCCGGTAAACCCAGTTATTTTTCGGCTAAAATGAATTTACAAAGTTCACGAACCCTATAGTATTTAGACTATTAACTAAAGAGCATCTATGTAAGAAATGATGTGGTTTGTATCAGTTTCATAAGCAGAGTTGAACTAGATATGGTCTGTTTGAGTAGGAAACACAGTTCTTTTTTTCTGGGCATGCTCATGTTCCTTGCTGTATTGCAGACGCTGGAAAGAAGAGCATGCTTCTTCCGTTAAAAAGGAGTGTGTTTCATGGATGAGAATACTGGTGTGAATTTCCCTTCAGAAACTGAGTTTAAGCAAAGGCTCTGTGTCTTTCTACATGCAAGAGTTCTTTATTGGTAAAAGCAGTGAATTTTCGGCTCCAATGAAATTACACAGTTCACAAACCCAACAAGTTTATCACTATAAACTAAAGAGCGTCTATGTAATAGATGCTGTGGTTTGTATCAGTTTCATAAGCAGAGTTGAACTAGATATGGTCCGTTTTAGTCAGAAACACCGTTCTTTTTTTCTGGCAATGCTCATTTTTCTTGCTGTATTGCAGATGCTGGAAAGAAGGGCATGCTTCTTGCGTTAAAACAGCCTGTGTTTCATGGATGAGAACACTCTTCTGGATTTCCCTTCAGAAACGGAGTTAAACCAAATGCTCTGTGTCTTCCTACAAGCAAGAGTTCATTTCTGGTAAAGGCAGGGAATTTTCGGCTCAAATGAATTTACACAGTTCACAAACCCAACAAGTTTATCACTATTAACTAAAGCGTGTCTATGTAAGAGATGCTGTGGTTTGTATCAGTTTCATAAGCAGAGTTGACCTAGATATGGTCCGTTTGAATCAGAAACACAGTTATTTTTTTCTGGCCATGCACATGTTTCTTGCTGTAGTGCAGATGCTGGAAAGAAGAGCATGCTTCTTGAGTTAAAACAGACTGTGTTTCATGGCTGAGAACACTTTTCTGAATTTCCCTATAGAATCTGAGTTAAACTCCATGGTCTGTGTCTTTCTACAAGCAAGAGTTCATTTCTGGTAAAGGCAGGAATTTTCGGCTCAAATGAATTTACACATTTCACAAACCCAACAAGTTTATCACTATTAACTAAAGAGCATCTATGTAAGAGATGATGTGGTTTGTATCAGTTTCATAAGCAGAGTTGAACTAGATATTTTTCGTATGAGTAGGAGATACAGTTCTTTTTTTTTGGGAATGCTCATGTTCCTTGCTGTATTGCAGAAGGTGGAAAGAAGAGCATGCTTCTTCCATTATAACGGAGTGTGTTTCATGGATGTGAACACTGGTCTGAATTTCCGATCAGAAATGGAGTTAAACCAAATGCTCTATGTCTTCCTACAAGCAAGAATTCATTTCTTGTAAAGGCAGTGAATTTTCGGCTCCAATGAATTTACCCACTTCAATAACCAAACCCGTTTTTCACTATTAACTAAAGAGCATCAATGTAAGAGATGCTGTGGTTTGTATCAGTTTCATAATCAGAGTGAACTAGATAAGGTACCTATGAGTAGGAAACACAGTTCTTTTTTTCTGGCCATGCTCATGTTTCTTTCTGTATTGCAGATGCTGGAAAGAAGAGCATGATTCTTGCATTAAAACAGACTGTGTTTCATGGATGAGAACACTTTTCTGAATTTCCCTATAGAATCTGAGTTAAACTCCATTGTCTATGTCTTCCTACATGCAAGAGTTCATTACTGGTAAACCCAGTTATTTTTGGGCTTCAATGAATTTACACAGTTAACGAAACCTACACAATTTTCACTATTAACTAAAGAGCATCTATTTAAGAGATGATCTGGTTTGTATCAGTTTCATAAGCAGATTTGAACTAGATATTGTTCGACTGAGTAGGAGATTCAGTTCTTTTTATCTGGGCATGCTCTTGTTCCTTGCTGTATTGCAGAAGCTGGAAAGAAGAGCATGCTTCTCCCGTTAAAACGGAGTGTGTTTCATGGATGAGAACACAGGTCTCAATTTCCCTTCAGAAAGGGAGTTAAACCAAATGCTCTGTGTCTTCCAACAAGCAAGAATTCATTTATTGTAAACACAGTGAATTTTCGGCTCAAATGAATTTACACAGTTCACAAACCCAACAGGTTTTTCACTATTAACTAAAGAGCATAAATGTAAGAGATGCTGTGGTTTGTATCAGTTTCATAAGCAGAGTGTACTAGATATGGTACCTATGAGTAGGAAACACAGTTCTTTTTTTCTGGCCATGCCCATTTTTCTTGCTGTATTGCAGATGCTGGAAAGAAGAGTATGCTTCTTGCGTTAAAACAGACTGTGTTTCATGGCTGCAACACTTTTCTGAATTTCCCTATAGAATCTGAGTTAAACTCCATGGTCTGTGTCCTCCTACATGCAAGAGTTCATTTCCGGTAAACCCAGTTATTTTTCGGCTCAAAAGAATTTACACAGTTCACAAACCCAACAAGTTTTTCACTACAAACTAAAGAGCATCTATGTAATTGATCCTGTGGTTTGTATCAGTTTCATTAGCACAGTTGAACTAGATACTGTTCGTATGAGTAGGAGACACAGTTCTTTTTTTCTGGGCATGCTAATGTTCCTTGCTCTATTGCAGAAGTTGGAAAGAAGAGCATGCTTCTTGCGTTAAAACAGAGTGTGTTTCATGGATGAGAACACTGGTCTGAATTTCCCTTCAGAAAGGGAGTTAAACCAAATGCTCTGTGTCTTCCTACAAGCAAGAGTTCATTTCTGGTAAAGGCAGGAATTTTCGGCTCAAATGAATTTACACATTTCACAAACCCAACAAGTTTATCACTATTAACTAAAGAGCATCAATGTAAGAGATGCTGTGGTTTGTATCAGTTTCATGAGCAGAGTGAACTAGATATGGTACCTATGAGTAGGAAACACAGTTCTTTTTTTCTAGCCATGCTCATGTTTCTTGCTGTATTGCAGATGCTGGAAAGAGGAGCATGCTTCCTGCGTTAAAACAGACTGTGTTTCATGGATGAGAACACTTTTCTGAATTTCCCTATAGAATCTGAGTTAAACTCCATGGTCTGTGTCCTCCTACAAGCAAGAGTTCATTTCCGGTATACCCAGTTATTTTTCGGGTCAAATGAATTTACACATTTCACAAACCCAACACGATTTTCACTATTAACTAAAGAGCATCTATGTAAGGGATGCTGTGGTTTGTATCAATTTCATAAGCATAGTAGAACTAGATATGGTCCGTATGAGTAGGAAACAAAGTCCTTTTTTTCTGGCCATGCTCATGTTTCTTGCTGTATTGCAGATGCTAGAAAGAAGAGCATGCTTCTTGCATTAAAACAGACTGTGTTTCATTTATGAGAACACTTTTCTGAATTTCCCTTTAGAATCAGAGTTAAACGCCATGCTCTGGGTCTTCCTACAAGAAAGAGTTCATTTCCGGTAAACCCAGTTATTTTTCGGCTAAAATGAATTTAAACAGTTCACGAACCCTATAGTATTTAGACTATTAACTAAAGAGCATCTATGTAAGAAATGATGTGGTTTGTATCAGTTTCTTAAGCAGAGTTGAACTAGATATGGTCCGTATGAGTAGGAAACACAGTTCTTTTTTTCTGGGCATGCTCATGTTCCTTGCTGTATTGCAGATGCTGGAAAGAAGAGCATGCTTCTTCCATAAAAAAGGAGTGTGTTTCATTGATGGGAACACTGGTCTGAATTTCCCTTCAGAAACTGAGTTTAAGCAAAGGCTGTGTGTCTTCCTTCAAGCAAGAGTTCTTTATTGGTAAAAGCAGTGAATTTTCGTCTCCAATGAATTTATACAGTTCACAAACCCAACAAGTATATCACTATAAACTAAAGAGCGTCTATGTAATAGATGCTGTGGTTTGTATCAGTTTAATAAGCAGAGTTGAACTAGATATGGCCCGTTTGAGTCAGCAACACCGTTCTTTCTTTCTGGCCATGCTCATGTTTCTTGCTGTATTGCAGATGCTGGAAAGAAGGGCATGCTTCCTGTTTTAAACAGCCTGTGTTTCATGGATGAGAACACTCTTCTGAATTTCCCTTCAGAAATGGAGTTAAACCAAATGCTCTGTGTCTTCCTACAAGCAAGAGTTCATTTCTGGTAAACCAGGGAGTTTTCGGCTCACATTAATTTACACAGTTCATGAAACCAACACGATTTTCACTATTAACTAAAGAGCATCTATGTAAGAGATGATCTGGTTTGTATCAGTTTCATAAGCAGAGTTGAACTAGATATTGTTCGTATGAGTAGGAGATACAGTTCTTTTTTTCTGGGCATGCTCATGTTCCTTGCTGTATTGCAGAAGCTGGAACAAAGGGCATGCTTCTTGCGTTAAAACAGAGTGTGTTTCATGGATGAGAACACAGGTCTGTATTTCCCTTCAGAAATGGAGTTAAACCAAATGCTCTGTGTCTTCCTACAAGCAGGAGTTCATTTCTGGTAAACGCAGTGAATTTTCGGCTCAAATGAATTTACACAGTTCACAAACCCAACAGGTTTATCACTATTAACTAAAGAGCATCTATGTAAGAGATGCTGTGGTTTGTATCAGTTTCATAAGCAGAGTTGAACTACATATGGTCCGTTTGAGTCAGAAACACAGTTCTTTTTATCTGGCCATGCTCATGTTTCTTGCTGTATTGCAGATGCTCAAAAGAAGAGCATGCTTCTTGCATTAAAACAGACTGTGTTTCATTTACGAGAACACTTTTCTGAATTTCCCTTTAGAATCAGAGTTAAACGCTATGCTCTCTGTCTTCCTACATGCAAGAGTTCATTTCCGGTAAACCCAGGTATTTTTCGGCTCAAATAAATTTGCACAGTTCAGAAACCGAACAAGTTTATCACTATTAACTAAAGAGCGTCTATGTAAGAGTGGCTGAGGTTTGTATCAGTTTCATAAGCAGAGTTGAACTAGATATGGTCCGTTTGAGTCAGAAACACTGTTCTTTTTTTCTGGCCATGATCATGTTCCTTGCTGTATTGCAGATGCTGGAAAGAAGAGCATGCTTCTTGCGTTAAAACCGAGTGTGTGTCATGGATGAGAACACAGGTTGAATTTCCCTTCAGAAATGGAGTTAAACCAAATGCTCTGTGTCTTCCTACAAGCAAGAGTTCATTTCTGGTAAACGCAGTGAATTTTCGGCTCAAATGAATTTACACAGTTCACAAACCCAACAGGATTATCACTATTAAGTAAAGAGCATCTATGTAAGAGATGCTGTGGTTTGTATCAGTTTCATAAGCAGAGTTGAACTAGATATGGTCCGTTTGAGTCAGAACCACAGTTCTTCTTTTCTGGCCATGCTCATGTTTCTTGCTGTATTGCAGATGCTCGAAAGAAGAGCATGCTTCTTGCGTTAAAATAGACTGTGTTTCATGGATGAGAACACTTTACTGAATTTCCCTTTAGAATCGGAGTTTAACGCCATGCTCTCTGTCTTCCTACAAGCAAGAGTTCATTGCCAGTTATCTCAGTTATTTTTGGGCTCAAATGAATTTACACAGTGCACGAAACCAACACGATTTTCACTATTAACTAAAGAGCATCTATGTAAGAGATGATTTGATTTGTATCAGTTTCATAAGCAGAGTTGAACAAGATATTGTTCGTATGAGTAGAAGATACAGTTCTTTTTTTCTGGGCATGATCATGTTCCTTGCTGTATTGCAGATGCTGGAAAGAAGAGCATGCTTCTTGCATTAAAACAGACTGTGTTTCATTTACGAGAACACTTTTCTGAATTTCCCTTTAGAATCAGAGTTAAACGCCATGCTCTGTGTCTTCCTACAAGAAAGAGTTCATTTCCGGTAAACCCAGTTATTTTTCGGCTCAAATGAATTTACACAGTTCAGAAACCGAACAAGATTATCACTATTTACTAAAGAGAGTCTATGTAAGAGAGGCTGAGGTTTGTAACAGTTTCATAAGCAGAGTTGACCTATATATGGTGCGTTTGAGTCAGAAACACTGTTCTTTTTATCTGGTAATGCTCATGTTTCTTGCTGTATTGAAGATACCGGAAAAAAGAGCATGCTTCTTGTGTTAATACAGAGTGTGTTTCATGGATGAGAACACTGCTCTGAATTTCCCTTCAGAAATGGAGTTAAACGCCATCCTCTGTGTCTTCCTATAAGCAAGAGTTCATTTCTTGTAAAGGCAGGGATTTTTCGGCTCAAATGAAATTACACAGTTCACAAACCCAACACGTTTTTCACTATTAACTAAAGAGCATCTATGTAAGGGATGCTGTGGTTTGTATCTGTTTCATAAGCATAGTAGAACTAGATATGGTCTGTATGAGTAGGAAACAAAGTCCTTTTTTTCTGGCCATGCTCATGTTTCTTGCTGTATTGCAGATGCTGGAAAGAAGAGCATGCTTCTTGCATTAAAACAGACTGTGTTTCATTTATAAGGACACTTTTCTGAATTTCCCTTTAGAATCAGAGATAAACGCCATGCTCTGTGTCTTCCTACAAGAAAGAGTTCATTTCCGGTAAACCCAGTTATTTTTCGGCTAAAATGAATTTACACAGTTCACGAACCCTATAGTATTTAGACTATTAACTAAAGAGCATCTATGTAAGAAATGATGTGGTTTGTATCAGTTTCATAAGCAGAGTTGAACTAGATATGGTCCGTATGAGTAGGAAACACAGTCCTTTTTCTCTGTGCATGCTCATGTTCCTTGCTGTATTGCAGACGCTGGAAAGAAGAGCATGCTTCTTCCATTAAAAAGGAGTGTGTTTCATGGATGGGAACTCTGGTCTGAATTTCCATTCAGAAACTGAGTTTACGCAAAGGCTCTGTGTCTTCCTACAAGCAAGAGTTCTTTTTTTGTAAAAGCAGTGAATTTTCGTCTCCAATGAATTTAAACAGTTCACAAACCCAACAAGTTTACCACTATAAACTAAAGAGCATCTATGTAATAGATGCTGTGGTTTGTATCAGTTTCATAAGCAGAGTTGAACGAGATATGGTCCGTTTGAGTCAGAAACACAGTTCTTTTTTTCTGGCCAAGCTCATGTTTCTTGCTGTATTGCAGATGATCGAAAGAAGAGCATGCTTCTTGCGTTAAAATAGACTGTGTTTCATGGATGAGAACACTTTTCTGAATTTCCCTTTAGAATCGGAGTTTAACGCCATGCTCTCTGTCTTCCTACAAGCAAGAGTTCATTGCCAGTAAACCCAGTTATTTTTGGGCTCTAATGAATTTACACAGTTCACGAAACCAACACGATTTTCACTATTAACTAAAGAGCATCTATGTAAGAGATGATCTGGTTTGTATCAGTTTCATAAGCAGAGTTGAACTAGATATTGTTCGTATGAGTAGAAGATACAGTTCTTTTTTTCTGGGCATGCTCATGTTCCTAGCTGTATTGCAGAAGCTGGAAAGAAGGGCATGCTTCTTGCGTTAAAACAGCCTGTGTTTCATGGATGAGAACACTCTTCTGGATTTCCCCTCAGAAACGGAGTTAAACCAAATGCTCTGTGTCTTCCTACAAGCAAGAGTTCATTTCTGGTAAACCAGGGAATTTTTGGCTCAAATGAATTTACAGAGTTCACAAACCGAACACGTTTTTCACTATTAACTAAAGAGCATCTATGTAAGGGATGCTGTGGTTTGTATCAGTTTCATAAGCATAGTAGAACTAGATATGGTCCGTATGAGTAGGAAACAAAGTCCTTTTTTCTGGCCATGCTCATGTTTCTTGCTGTATTGCAGATGCTGGAAAGAAGAGCATGCTTCTTGCATTAAAACAGACTGAGTTTCATTTATGAGAACACTTTTCTGAATTTCCCTTTAGAATCAGAGTTAAACGCCATGCTCTGTTTCTTCCTACAAGAAAGAGTTCATTTCCGGTAAACCCAGTTATTTTTCGGCTAAAATGAATTTACAAAGTTCACGAACCCTATAGTATTTAGACTATTAACTAAAGAGCATCTATGTAAGAAATGATGTGGTTTGTATCAGTTTCATAAGCAGAGTTGAACTAGATATGGTCTGTTTGAGTAGGAAACACAGTTCTTTTTTTCTGGGCATGCTCATGTTCCTTGCTGTATTGCAGACGCTGGAAAGAAGAGCATGCTTCTTCCGTTAAAAAGGAGTGTGTTTCATGGATGAGAATACTGGTGTGAATTTCCCTTCAGAAACTGAGTTTAAGCAAAGGCTCTGTGTCTTTCTACATGCAAGAGTTCTTTATTGGTAAAAGCAGTGAATTTTCGGCTCCAATGAAATTACACAGTTCACAAACCCAACAAGTTTATCACTATAAACTAAAGAGCGTCTATGTAATAGATGCTGTGGTTTGTATCAGTTTCATAAGCAGAGTTGAACTAGATATGGTCCGTTTTAGTCAGAAACACCGTTCTTTTTTTCAGGCCATGCTCAAGTTTCTTGCTGTATTGCAGATGCTAGAAAGAAGAACATGCTTCTTGCGTTAAAAAAGAGTGTGTTTCATGGATGAGAACACAGGTCTGAATTTCCCTTCAGAAATGGAGTTAATCCAAATGCTCTGTGTCTTCCTACAAGCAAGAGTTCATTTCTGGTAAACCCAGTGAATTTTCGGCTCAAATGAATTTACACAGTTCACAAACCCAACAGGTTTATCACTATTAACTAAAGAGCATCTATGTAAGAGATGCTGTGGTTTGTATCAGTTTCATAAGCCGAGTTGAACGAGATATGGTCCGTTTGAGTCAGAAACACAGTTCTTTTTTTCTGGCCATGCTCATGTTTCTTGCTGTATTGCAGATGCTCGAAAGAAGAGCATGCTTCTTGCGTTAAAATAGACTGTGTTTCATGGATGAGAACACTTTTCTGAATTTCCCTTTAGAATTGGAGTTTAACGCCATGCTCTCTGTCTTCCTACAAGCAAGAGTTCATTGCCAGTAAACCCAGTTATTTTTGGGCTCTAATGAATTTACACAGTTCACGAAACCAACACGATTTTCACTATTAACTAAAGAGCATCTATGTAAGAGATGATCTGGTTTGTATCAGTTTCATAAGCAGAGTTGAACTAGATATTGTTCGTATGAGTAGAAGATACAGTTCTTTTTTTCTGGGGATGCTCATGTTCCTAGCTGTATTGCAGAAGCTGGAAAGAAGAGCATGCTTCTAGCGTTAATACAGAGTGTGTTTCATGGATAAGAACACTGCTCTGAATTTCCCCTCAGAAATGGAATTAAACGCCATGCTCTGTGTCTTCCTATAAGCAAGAGTTCATTTCAGGTAAAGGCAGGGATTTTTCGGCTCAAATGAATTTACACAGTTCACAAACCCAACACGTTTTTCACTATTAACTAAAGAGCATCTATGTAAGGGATGCTGCGGTTTGTATCAGTTTCATAAGTATAGTAGAACTAGATATGGTCCGTATGAGTAGGAAACAAAGTCCTTTTTTTCTGGCCATGCTCATGTTTCTTGCTGTATTGCAGATGCTGGAAAGAAGAGCATTCTTCTTGCATTAAAACAGACTGTGTTTCATTTATGAGAACACTTTCCTGGATTGCCCTTTAATATCAGAGTTAAACGCCATGCTCTGTTTCTTCCTACAAGAAAGAGTTCATTTCCGGTAAAACCAGTTATTTTTCGGCTAAAATGAATTTACAAAGTTCACGAACCCTATAGTATTTAGACTATTAACTAAAGAGCATCTATGTAAGAAATGATGTGGTTTGTATCAGTTTCATAAGCAGAGTTGAACTAGATATGGTCTGTTTGAGTAGGAAACACAGTTCTTTTTTTCTGGGCATGCTCATGTTCCTTGCTGTATTGCAGACGCTGGAAAGAAGAGCATGCTTCTTCCGTTAAAAAGGAGTGTGTTTCATGGATGAGAACACTGGTCTGAATTTCCCTTCAGAAACTGAGTTTAAGCAACGGCTCTGTGTCTTTCTACAAGCAAGAGTTCTTTATTTGTAAAAGCAGTGAATTTTCAACTCCAATGAATTTACACAGTTCACAAACCCACCAAGTTTATCACTATAAACTAAAGAGCGTCTATGTAATAGATGCTGTGGTTTGTATCAGTTTCATAAGCAGAGTTGAACTAGATATGGTCCGATTGAGTCAGAAACACCGTTCTTTTTTTCTTCCCATGCTCATGTTTCTTGCTGTATTGCAGATGCTGGAAAGAAGGGCATGCTTCTTTCGTTAAAACAGACTGTGTTTCATGGATGAGAACACTTTTCTGAATTTCCCTATAGAATCTGAGTTAAACTCCATGGTCTGTGTCTTTCTACATGCAAGAGTTCATTTCCGGTACACCCAGAAATTTTTCGGCTCACATGAATTTACACAGTTCACGAAACCAACCCGATTTTCACTATTAACTTAAGAGTGTCTATGTAAGAGATGATCAGGTTTGTATCAGTTTCATAAGCAGAGTTGAACTAGATATTGTTTGTATGAGTAGGAGATACAGTTCTTTTTTTCTGGCCATGCTCATGTTTCTTGCTGTATTGCCTATGCTGAAAAAAGAGAATGCTTCTTGTGTTAAAACAGACTGTGTTTCATGGATGAGAACACTCTTCAGAATTTCCTTTCATAAATGGAGTTAAACCAATGCTCTGTGTCTAACTAAAAGCAAGAGTTCATTTCGTGTAAAGGCAGGGAATTTTCGGCTAATATGAATCTACAGTTCACAAACCCAATAAGTTCATCACTATTAACTAAAGAGCGTCTATGTAAAAGATGCTGTGGTTTGTATCAGTTTCATAAGCAGAGTTGAACTAGATATGGTCCGTTTTAGTCAGAAACACCGTTCTTTTTTTCTGGCAATGCTCATTTTTCTTGCTGTATTGCAGATGCTGGAAAGAAGGGCATGCTTCTTGCGTTAAAACAGCCTGTGTTTCATGGATGAGAACACTCTTCTGGATTTCCCTTCAGAAACGGAGTTAAACCAAATGCTCTGTGTCTTCCTACAAGCAAGAGTTCATTTCTGGTAAACCAGGGAATTTTTGGCTCAAATGAATTTACAGAGTTCACAAACCGAACACGTTTTTCACTATTAACTAAAGAGCATCTATGTAAGGGATGCTGTGGTTTGTATCAGTTTCATAAGCATAGTAGAACTAGATATGGCCCGTATGAGTAGGAAACAAAGTCCTTTTTTCTGGCCATGCTCATGTTTCTTGCTGTATTGCAGATGCTGGAAAGAAGAGCATGCTTCTTGCATTAAAACAGAGTGTGTTTCATTTATGAGAACACTTTTCTGAATTTCCCTTTAGAATCAGAGTTAAACGCCATGCTCTGTGTCTTCCTACAAGAAAGAGTTCATTTCCGGTAAACCCAGTTATTTTTCGGCTAAAATGAATTTACACAGTTCAGAAACCGAACAAGTTTATCACTATTAACTAAAGAGCATCTATGTAAGAGATGCTGTGTTTTGTATCAGTTTCATAAGCAGAGTGGAACTAAATATAGTCCCTATGAGTAGGAAACACAGTTTTTTTTTTTTCTGGCCATGCTCATGTTTCTTGCTGTATTGCAGATGCTGGAAAGAAGAGCATGCTTCTTGCGTTAAAACAGAGTGTGTTTCATGGATGAGAACACAGGTCTGAATTTCCCTTCAGAAATGGAGTTAATCCAAATGCTCTGTGTCTTCCTACAAGCAAGAGTTCATTTCTGGTAAACACAGTGAATTTTCGGCTAAAATGTATTTACACAGTTCACAAACCCAACAGGATTATCACTATTAACTAAAGAGCATCTATGTAAGAGATGCTGTGGTTTGTATCAGTTTCATAAGCAGAGTTGACTAGATATGGTCCGTTTGAGTCAGAACCACAGTTCTTTTTTTCTGGCCATGCTCATGTTTCTTGCTGTATTGCAGATGCTCGAAAGAAGAGCATGCTTCTTGCGTTAAAATAGACTGTATCATGGATGAGAACACTTTTCTGAATTTCCCTTTAGAATCGGAGTTTAACGCCATGCTCTCTGTCTTCCTACAAGCAAGAGTTCATTGCCAGTAAACCCAGTTATTTTTGGGCTCAAATGAATTTACACAGTTCACGAAACCAACACGATTTTCACTACTAACTAAAGAGCATCTATGTAAGAGATGATCTGGTTTGTATCAGTTTCATAAGCAGAGTTGAACTAGATATTGTTTGTATGAGTAGAAGATACAGTTCTTTTTTTCTGGGCATGCTCATGTTCCTAGCTGTATTGCAGAAGCTGGAAAGAAGGGCATGCTTCTTGCGTTAAAACAGCCTGTGTTTCATGGATGAGAACACTCTTCTGGATTTCCCCTCAGAAACGGAGTTAAACCAAATGCTCTGTGTCTTCCTACAAGCAAGAGTTCATTTCTGGTAAACCAGGGAATTTTTGGCTCAAATGAATTTACAGAGTTCACAAACCGAACACGTTTTTCACTATTAACTAAAGAGCATCTATGTAAGGGATGCTGTGGTTTGTATCAGTTTCATAAGCATAGTAGAACTAGATATGGTCCGTATGAGTAGGAAACAAAGTCCTTTTTTCTGGCCATGCTCATGTTTCTTGCTGTATTGCAGATGCTGGAAAGAAGAGCATGCTTCTTGCATTAAAACAGACTGTGTTTCATTTACGAGAACACTTTTCTGAATTTCCCTTTAGAATCAGAGTTAAACGCCATGCTCTGTGTCTTCCTACAAGAAAGAGTTCATTTCCGGTAAACCCAGTTATTTTTCGGCTAAAATGAATTTACAAAGTTCACGAACCCTATAGTATTTAGACTATTAACTAAAGAGCATCTATGTAAGAAATGGTGTGGTTTGTATCAGTTTCATAAGCAGAGTTGAACTAGATATGGTCCGTATGAGTAGGAAACACAGTCCTTTTTCTCTGGGCATGCTCATGTTCCTTGCTGTATTGCAGACGCTGGAAAGAAGAGCATGCTTCTTCCGTTAAAAAGGAGTGTGTTTCATGGATGGGAACACTGGTCTGAATTTCCCTTCAGAAACTGAGTTTACGCAAAGGCTCTGTGTCTTCCTACAAGCAAGAGTTCTTTATTTGTAAAAGCAGTGAATTTTCGTCTCCAATGAATTTAAACAGTTCACAAACCAAACAAGTTTACCACTATAAACTAAAGAGCGTCTATGTAATAGATGCTGTGGTTTGTATCAGTTTCATAAGCAGAGTTGAACTAGATATGGTCCGTTTTAGTCAGAAACACCGTTCTTTTTTTCAGGCCATGCTCAAGTTTCTTGCTGTATTGCAGATGCTGGAAAGAAGAACATGCTTCTTGCGTTAAAAAAGAGTGTGTTTCATGGATGAGAACACAGGTCTGAATTTCCCTTCAGAAATGGAGTTAATCCAAATGCTCTGTGTCTTCCTACAAGCAAGAGTTCATTTCTGGTAAACCCAGTGAATTTTCGGCTCAAATGAATTTACACAGTTCACGAAACCAACACGATTTTCACTATTAACTAAAGAGCATCTATGTAAGAGATGATCTGGTTTGTATCAGTTTCATTAGCAGAGTTGAACTAGATATTGTTCGTATGAGTAGAAGATACAGTTCTTTTTTTCTGGGCATGCTCATGTTCCTAGCTGTATTGCAGAAGCTGGAAAGAAGAGCATGCTTCTGGCGTTAATACGGAGTGTGTTTCATGGATAAGAACACTGCTATGAATTTCCCCTCAGAAATGGAATTAAACGCCATGCTCTGTGTCTTCCTATAAGCAAGAGTTCATTTCAGGTAAAGGCAGGGATTTTTCGGCTCAAATGAATTTACACAGTTCACAAACCCAACACGTTTTTCACTATTAACTAAAGAGCATCTATGTAAGGGATGCTGTGGTTTGTATCAGTTTCATAAGTATAGTAGAACTAGATATGGTCCGTATGAGTAGGAAACAAAGTCCTTTTTTTCTGGCCATGCTCATGTTTCTTGCTGTATTGCAGATGCTGGAAAGAAGAGCATTCTTCTTGCATTAAAACAGACTGTGTTTCATTTATGAGAACACTTTCCTGGATTGCCCTTTAATATCAGAGTTAAACGCCATGCTCTGTTTCTTCCTACAAGAAAGAGTTCATTTCTGGTAAAACCAGTTATTTTTCAGCTAAAATGAATTTACAAAGTTCACGAACCCTATAGTATTTAGACTATTAACTAAAGAGCATCTATGTAAGAAATGATGTGGTTTGTATCAGTTTCATAAGCAGAGTTGAACTAGATATGGTCTGTTTGAGTAGGAAACACAGTTCTTTTTTTCTGGGCATGCTCATGTTCCTTGCTGTATTGCAGACGCTGGAAAGAAGAGCATGCTTCTTCCGTTAAAAAGGAGTGTGTTTCATGGATGAGAATACTGGTGTGAATTTCCCTTCAGAAACTGAGTTTAAGCAAAGGCTCTGTGTCTTTCTACATGCAAGAGTTCTTTATTGGTAAAAGCAGTGAATTTTCGGCTCCAATGAAATTACACAGTTCACAAACCCAACAAGTTTATCACTATAAACTAAAGAGCATCTATGTAATAGATGCTGTGGTTTGTATCAGTTTCATAAGCAGAGTTGAACTAGATATGGTCCGTTTTAGTCAGAAACACCGTTCTTTTTTTCTGGCAATGCTCATTTTTCTTGCTGTATTGCAGATGCTGGAAAGAAGGGCATGCTTCTTGCGTTAAAACAGCCTGTGTTTCATGGATGAGAACACTCTTCTGGATTTCCCTTCAGAAACGGAGTTAAACCAAATGCTCTGTGTCTTCCTACAAGCAAGAGTTCATTTCTGGTAAACCAGGGAATTTTTGGCTCAAATGAATTTACAGAGTTCACAAACCGAACACGT
The DNA here is from genome assembly GCA_949786405.1 of Onychomys arenicola. Taxonomy (NCBI): domain Eukaryota; kingdom Metazoa; phylum Chordata; class Mammalia; order Rodentia; family Cricetidae; genus Onychomys; species Onychomys arenicola. Next base: position 379,255 of record CATKUM010000061.1, on the reverse strand, counting down.
TTTTCACTATTAACTAAAGAGCATCTATGTAAGGGATGCTGTGGTTTGTATCAGTTTCATAAGCATAGTAGAACTAGATATGGTCCGTATGAGTAGGAAACAAAGTCCTTTTTTCTGGCCATGCTCATGTTTCTTGCTGTATTGCAGATGCTGGAAAGAAGAGCATGCTTCTTGCATTAAAACAGAGTGTGTTTCATTTATGAGAACACTTTTCTGAATTTCCCTTTAGAATCAGAGTTAAACGCCATGCTCTGTGTCTTCCTACAAGAAAGAGTTCATTTCCGGTAAACCCAGTTATTTTTCGGCTAAAATGAATTTACACAGTTCAGAAACCGAACAAGTTTATCACTATTAACTAAAGAGCATCTATGTAAGAGATGCTGTGTTTTGTATCAGTTTCATAAGCAGAGTGGAACTAAATATAGTCCCTATGAGTAGGAAACACAGTTTTTTTTTTCTGGCCATGTTCATGTTTCTTGCTGTATAGCAGATGCTGGAAAGAAGAGGATGCTTCTTGCGTTAAAACAGAGTGTGTTTCATGGATGAGAACACAGGTCTGAATTTCCCTTCAGAAATGGAGTTAATCCAAATGCTCTGTGTCTTCCTACAAGCAAGAGTTCATTTCTGGTAAACACAGTGAATTTTCGGCTAAAATGAATTTACACAGTTCACAAACCCAACAGGATTATCACTATTAACTAAAGAGCATCTATGTAAGAGATGCTGTGGTTTGTATCAGTTTCATAAGCAGAGTTGACCTAGATAAGGTCCGTTTGAGTCAGAACCACAGTTCTTTTTTTCTGGCCATGCTCATGTTTCTTGCTGTATTGCAGATGCTCGAAAGAAGAGCATGCTTCTTGCGTTAAAATAGACTGTGTCATGGATGAGAACACTTTTCTGAATTTCCCTTTAGAATCGGAGTTTAACGCCATGCTCTCTGTCTTCCTACAAGCAAGAGTTCATTGCCAGTAAACCCAGTTATTTTTGGGCTCAAATGAATTTACACAGTTCACGAAACCAACACGATTTTCACTATTAACTAAAGAGCATCTATGTAAGAGATGATCTGGTTTGTATCAGTTTCATAAGCAGAGTTGAACTAGATATTGTTTGTATGAGTAGAAGATACAGTTCTTTTTTTCTGGGCATGCTCATGTTCCTAGCTGTATTGCAGAAGCTGGAAAGAACAGCATGCTTCTAGCGTTAATACAGAGTGTGTTTCATGGATGAGAACACTGCTCTGAATTTCCCTTCAGAAATGGAATTAAACGCCATGCTCTGTGTCTTCCTATAAGCAAGAGTTCATTTCTGGTAAAGGCAGGGATTTTTCGGCTCAAATGAATTTACACAGTTCACAAACCGAACACGTTTTTCACTATTAACTAAAGAGCATCTATGTAAGGGATGCTGTGGTTTGTATCAGTTTCATAAGCATAGTAGAACTAGATATGGTCCGTATGAGTAGGAAACAAAGTCCTTTATTTCTGGCCATGCTCATGTTTCTTGCTGTATTGCAGATGCTGATAGAATAGCATTCATCTTGCATTAAAACAGACTGTGTTTCATTTATGAGGACACGTTTCTGAATTTCCCTTTAATATCAGAGTTAAACGCCATGCTCTGTTTCTTCCTACAAGAAAGAGTTCATTTCCGGTAAACCCAGTTATTTTTCGGCTAAAATGAATTTACAAAGTTCACGAACTCTATAGTATTTAGACTATTAACTAAAGAGCATCTATGTAAGAGATGCTGTGTTTTGTATCAGTTTCATAAGCAGAGTGGAACTAATATAGTCCCTATGAGTAGGAAACACAGTTTTTTTTTTTCTGGCCATGTTCATGTTTCTTGCTGTATAGCAGATGCTGGAAAGAAGAGGATGCTTCTTGCGTTAAAACAGAGTGTGTTTCATGGATGAGAACACAGGTCTGAATTTCCCTTCAGAAATGGAGTTAATCCAAATGCTCTGTGTCTTCCTACAAGCAAGAGTTCATTTCTGGTAAACACAGTGAATTTTCGGCTAAAATGAATTTACACAGTTCACAAACCCAACAGGATTATCACTATTAACTAAAGAGCATCTATGTAAGAGATGCTGTGGTTTGTATCAGTTTCATAAGCAAAGTTGAACTAGATATGGTCCGTTTGAGTCAGAACCACAGTTCTTTTTTTCTGGCCATGCTCATGTTTCTTGCTGTATTGCAGATGCTCGAAAGAAGAGCATGCTTCTTGCGTTAAAATAGACTGTGTCATGGATGAGAACACTTTTCTGAATTTCCCTTTAGAATCGGAGTTTAACGCCATGCTCTCTGTCTTCCTACAAGCAAGAGTTCATTGCCAGTAAACCCAGTTATTTTTGGGCTCAGATGAATTTACACAGTTCACGAAACCAACACGATTTTCACTATTAACTAAAGAGCATCTATGTAAGAGATGATCTGGTTTGTATCAGTTTCATAAGCAGAGTTGAACTAGATATTGTTTGTATGAGTAGAAGATACAGTTCTTTTTTTCTGGGCATGCTCATGTTCCTAGCTGTATTGCAGAAGCTGGAAAGAACAGCATGCTTCTAGCGTTAATACAGAGTGTGTTTCATGGATGAGAACACTGCTCTGAATTTCCCTTCAGAAATGGAATTAAACGCCATGCTCTGTGTCTTCCTATAAGCAAGAGTTCATTTCTGGTAAAGGCAGGGATTTTTCGGCTCAAATGAATTTACACAGTTCACAAACCGAACACGTTTTTCACTATTAACTAAAGAGCATCTATGTAAGGGATGCTGTGGTTTGTATCAGTTTCATAAGCATAGTAGAACTAGATATGGTCCGTATGAGTAGGAAACAAAGTCCTTTTTTCTGGCCATGCTCATGTTTCTTGCTGTATTGCAGATGCTGGAAAGAAGAGCATGCTTCTTGCATTAAAACAGACTGTGTTTCATTTACGAGAACACTTTTCTGAATTTCCCTTTAGAATCAGAGTTAAACGCCATGCTCTGTGTCTTCCTACAAGAAAGAGTTCATTTCCGGTAAACCCAGTTATTTTTCGGCTAAAATGAATTTACAAAGTTCACGAACCCTATAGTATTTAGACTATTAACTAAAGAGCATCTATGTAAGAAATGATGTGGTTTGTATCAGTTTCATAAGCAGAGTTGAACTAGATATGGTCCGTATGAGTAGGAAACACAGTCCTTTTTCTCTGGGCATGCTCATGTTCCTTGCTGTATTGCAGACGCTGGAAAGAAGAGCATGCTTCTTGCGTTAAAAAGGAGTGTGTTTCATGGATGGGAACACTGGTCTGAATTTCCCTTCAGAAACTGAGTTTACGCAAAGGCTCTGTGTCTTCCTACAAGCAAGAGTTCTTTATTTGTAAAAGCAGTGAATTTTCGTCTCCAATGAATTTAAACAGTTCACAAACCAAACAAGTTTACCACTATAAACTAAAGAGCGTCTATGTAATAGATGCTGTGGTTTGTATCAGTTTCATAAGCAGAGTTGAACTAGATATGGTCCGTTTTAGTCAGAAACACCGTTCTTTTTTTCAGGCCATGCTCAAGTTTCTTGCTGTATTGCAGATGCTGGAAAGAAGAACATGCTTCTTGCGTTAAAAAAGAGTGTGTTTCATGGATGAGAACACAGGTCTGAATTTCCCTTCAGAAATGGAGTTAATCCAAATGCTCTGTGTCTTCCTACAAGCAAGAGTTCATTTCTGGTAAACCCAGTGAATTTTCGGCTCAAATGAATTTACACAGTTCTCGAAACCAACACGATTTTCACTATTAACTAAAGAGCATCTATGTAAGAGATGATCTGGTTTGTATCAGTTTCATAAGCAGAGTTGAACTAGATATTGTTCGTATGAGTAGAAGATACAGTTCTTTTTTTCTGGGCATGCTCATGTTCCTAGCTGTATTGCAGAAGCTGGAAAGAAGAGCATGCTTCTGGCGTTAATACAGAGTGTGTTTCATGGATAAGAACACTGCTCTGAATTTCCCCTCAGAAATGGAATTAAACGCCATGCTCTGTGTCTTCCTATAAGCAAGAGTTCATTTCAGGTAAAGGCAGGGATTTTTCGGCTCAAATGAATTTACACAGTTCACAAACCCAACACGTTTTTCACTATTAACTAAAGAGCATCTATGTAAGGGATGCTGTGGTTTGTATCAGTTTCATAAGTATAGTAGAACTAGATATGGTCCGTATGAGTAGGAAACAAAGTCCTTTTTTTCTGGCCATGCTCATGTTTCTTGCTGTATTGCAGATGCTGGAAAGAAGAGCATTCTTCTTGCATTAAAACAGACTGTGTTTCATTTATGAGAACACTTTCCTGGATTGCCCTTTAATATCAGAGTTAAACGCCATGCTCTGTTTCTTCCTACAAGAAAGAGTTCATTTCTGGTAAAACCAGTTATTTTTCGGCTAAAATGAATTTACAAAGTTCACGAACCCTATAGTATTTAGACTATTAACTAAAGAGCATCTATGTAAGAAATGATGTGGTTTGTATCAGTTTCATAAGCAGAGTTGAACTAGATATGGTCTGTTTGAGTAGGAAACACAGTTCTTTTTTTTTGGGCATGCTCATGTTCCTTGCTGTATTGCAGACGCTGGAAAGAAGAGCATGCTTCTTCCGTTAAAAAGGAGTGTGTTTCATGGATGAGAATACTGGTGTGAATTTCCCTTCAGAAACTGAGTTTAAGCAAAGGCTCTGTGTCTTTCTACATGCAAGAGTTCTTTATTGGTAAAAGCAGTGAATTTTCGGCTCCAATGAAATTACACAGTTCACAAACCCAACAAGTTTATCACTATAAACTAAAGAGCGTCTATGTAATAGATGCTGTGGTTTGTATCAGTTTCATAAGCAGAGTTGAACTAGATATGGTCCGTTTTAGTCAGAAACACCGTTCTTTTTTTCTGGCAATGCTCATTTTTCTTGCTGTATTGCAGATGCTGGAAAGAAGGGCATGCTTCTTGCGTTAAAACAGCCTGTGTTTCATGGATGAGAACACTCTTCTGGATTTCCCTTCAGAAACGGAGTTAAACCAAATGCTCTGTGTCTTCCTACAAGCAAGAGTTCATTTCTGGTAAACCAGGGAATTTTTGGCTCAAATGAATTTACAGAGTTCACAAACCGAACACGTTTTTCACTATTAACTAAAGAGCATCTATGTAAGGGATGCTGTGGTTTGTATCAGTTTCATAAGCATAGTAGAACTAGATATGGTCCGTATGAGTAGGAAACAAAGTCCTTTTTTCTGGCCATGCTCATGTTTCTTGCTGTATTGCAGATGCTGGAAAGAAGAGCATGCTTCTTGCATTAAAACAGAGTGTGTTTCATTTATGAGAACACTTTTCTGAATTTCCCTTTAGAATCAGAGTTAAACGCCATGCTCTGTGTCTTCCTACAAGAAAGAGTTCATTTCCGGTAAACCCAGTTATTTTTCGGCTAAAATGAATTTACACAGTTCAGAAACCGAACAAGTTTATCACTATTAACTAAAGAGCATCTATGTAAGAGATGCTGTGTTTTGTATCAGTTTCATAAGCAGAGTGGAACTAAATATAGTCCCTATGAGTAGGAAACACAGTTTTTTTTTTTTCTGGCCATGTTCATGTTTCTTGCTGTATAGCAGATGCTGGAAAGAAGAGGATGCTTCTTGCGTTAAAACAGAGTGTGTTTCATGGATGAGAACACAGGTCTGAATTTCCCTTCAGAAATGGAGTTAATCCAAATGCTCTGTGTCTTCCTACAAGCAAGAGTTCATTTCTGGTAAACACAGTGAATTTTCGGCTAAAATGAATTTACAGAGTTCACAAACCCAACAGGATTATCACTATTAACTAAAGAGCATCTATGTAAGAGATGCTGTGGTTTGTATCAGTTTCATAAGCAGAGTTGAACTAGATATGGTCCGTTTGAGTCAGAACCACAGTTCTTTTTTTCTGGCCATGCTCATGTTTCTTGCTGTATTGCAGATGCTCGAAAGAAGAGCATGCTTCTTGCGTCAAAATAGACTGTGTCATGGATGAGAACACTTTTCTGAATTTCCCTTTAGAATCGGAGTTTAACGCCATGCTCTCTGTCTTCCTACAAGCAAGAGTTCATTGCCAGTAAACCCAGTTATTTTTGGGCTCAAATGAATTTACACAGTTCACGAAACCAACACGATTTTCACTATTAACTAAAGAGCATCTATGTAAGAGATGATCTGGTTTGTATCAGTTTCATAAGCAGAGTTGAACTAGATATTGTTTGTATGAGTAGAAGATACAGTTCTTTTTTTCTGGGCATGCTCATGTTCCTAGCTGTATTGCAGAAGCTGGAAAGAACAGCATGCTTCTAGCGTTAATACAGAGTGTGTTTCATGGATGAGAACACTGCTCTGAATTTCCCTTCAGAAATGGAATTAAACGCCATGCTCTGTGTCTTCCTATAAGCAAGAGTTCATTTCTGGTAAAGGCAGGGATTTTTCGGCTCAAATGAATTTACACAGTTCACAAACCGAACACGTTTTTCACTATTAACTAAAGAGCATCTATGTAAGGGATGCTGTGGTTTGTATCAGTTTCATAAGCATAGTAGAACTAGATATGGTCCGTATGAGTAGGAAACAAAGTCCTTTATTTCTGGCCATGCTCATGTTTCTTGCTGTATTGCAGATGCTGATAGAATAGCATTCATCTTGCATTAAAACAGACTGTGTTTCATTTATGAGGACACGTTTCTGAATTTCCCTTTAATATCAGAGTTAAACGCCATGCTCTGTTTCTTCCTACAAGAAAGAGTTCATTTCCGGTAAACCCAGTTATTTTTCGGCTAAAATGAATTTACAAAGTTCACGAACTCTATAGTATTTAGACTATTAACTAAAGAGCATCTATGTAAGAAATGATGTGGTTTGTATCAGTTTCATAAGCAGAGTTGAACTAGATATGGTCTGTTTGAGTAGGAAACACAGTTCTTTTTTTCTGGGCATGCTCATGTTCCTTGCTGTATTGCAGACGCTGGAAAGAAGAGCATGCTTCTTCCGTTAAAAAGGAGTGTGTTTCATGGATGAGAACACTGGTCTGAATTTCCCTTCAGAAACTGAGTTTAAGCAAAGGCTCTGTGTCTTTCTACAAGCAAGAGTTCTTTATTTGTAAAAGCAGTGAATTTTCAACTCCAATGAATTTACACAGTTCACAAATCCACCAAGTTTATCACTATAAACTAAAGAGCGTCTATGTAATAGATGCTGTGGTTTGTATCAGTTTCATAAGCAGAGTTGAACTAGATATGGTCCGTTTGAGTCAGAAACACCGTTCTTTTTTTCTTCCCATGCTCATGTTTCTTACTGTATTGCAGATGCTGGAAAGAAGGGCATGCTTCTTGCGTTAAAACAGACTGTGTTTCATGGATGAGAACACTTTTCTGAATTTCCCTATAGAATCTGAGTTAAACTCCATGGTCTGTGTCTTTCTACATGCAAGAGTTCATTTCCGGTAAACCCAGAAATTTTTCGGCTCACATGTATTTACACAGTTCACGAAACCAACCCGATTTTCACTATTAACTAAAGAGTGTCTATATAAGAGATGATCAGGTTTGTATCAGTTTCATAAGCAGAGTTGAACTAGATATTGTTTGTATGAGTAGGAGATACAGTTCTTTTTTTCTGGCCATGCTCATGTTTCTTGCTGTATTGCCTATGCTGGAAAAAAGAGAATGCTTCTTGTGTTAAAACAGACTGTGTTTCATGGATGAGAACACTCTTCAGAATTTCCTTTCATAAATGGAGTTAAACCAATGCTCTGTGTCTAACTAAAAGCAAGAGTTCATTTCGGGTAAAGGCAGGGAATTTTCGGCTAATATGAATTTACAGTTCACAAAACCAATAAGTTCATCACTATTAACTAAAGAGCGTCTATGTAAAAGATGCTGTGGTTTGTATCAGTTTCATAAGCAGAGTTGAACTAGATATGGTCCGTTTGAGTCAGAAACACCTTTCTTTTTTTCTGGCAATGCTCATTTTTCTTGCTGTATTGCAGATGCTGGAAAAAAGAGAATGCTTCGTGTGTTAAAACAGACTGTGTTTCATGGATGAGAACACTCTTCTGAATTTCCCTTCAGAAATGAAGTTAAACCAAATGCTCTGTGTCTTCCTACAAGCAAGAGTTCATTTATGGCAAACCAGGGAATTTTCGGCTCACATTAATTTACACAGTTCATGAAACCAACACGATTTTCACTATTAACTAAAGAGCATCTATGTAAGAGATGATCTCGTTTGTATCAATTTCATAAGCAGAGTTGAACTAGATATTGTTCGTATGAGTAGGAGATACAGTTCTTTTTTTCTGGGCATGCTCATGTTCCTTGCTGTATTGCAGAAGCTGGAATGAAGGGCATGCTTCTTGCGTTAAAACAGCCTGCGTTTCATGGATGAGAACACAGGTCTGTATTTCTCTTCAGAAATGTAGTTAAACCAAATGCTCTGTGTCTTCCTACAAGCAAGAGTTCATTTCTGGTAAACCAGGGAATTTTTGGCTCAAATGAATTTACACAGTTCACAAACCCAACACGTTTTCAATAATAATTAAAGAGCATCTATGTAAGTGATGCTGTGTTTTGTATCAGTATCATAAGAAGAGTGGAACTAGATATGGTCCGTATGAGTAGGAAACACAGATCTTTTTTTTTTTGGATATGCTCATTATCCTTGCTGTATTGCAGACGCTGGAAAGAAGAGCATACTTCTTGAGTTAAAACAGACTGTGTTTCATGGATGAGAACACTTTTCTGAATTTCCCTATAGAATGTGAGTTAAACGCCATGGTCTGTGTCTTTCTACATGCAAGAGTTCATTTCTGGTAAACCCAGAGATTTTTCGGCTCACATGAATTTACACAGTTCACGAAACCAACACGATTTTCACTATTAACTAAAGAGTGTCTATATAAGAGATGATCAGGTTTGTATCAGTTTCATAAGCAGAGTTGAACTAGATGTTGTTTGTATGAGTAGGAGATACAGTTCTTTTTTTCTTGGCATGCTCATATTCCTTGCTGTTAGGCAGATGATGGAACGAAGAGCATGCTTCTTGCGTTAATACAGAGTGTGTTTCATGGATGAGAACACTGGCCTGAATTTCCCTTCAGAAATGGAGTTAAACCAAATGCTCTGTGTCTAACTACAAGCAAGAGTTCATTTCTGGTAAACGCAGTGAATTTTCAGCTCATATGAATTTACACAGTTCACAAACCCAACAGGTTTATCACAATTAACTAAAGAGCGTCTATGTAAGAGATGCTGTGGTTTGCATCAGTTTCATAAGCAGAGTTGAACTAGATATGGTCGGTTTGAGTCAGAACCACAGTTCTTTTTTTCTGGCCATGCTCATGTTTCTTGCTGTATTGCAGATGCTGGAACAAAGAGCATGCTTCTTGCGTTAATACAGAGTGTGTTTCATGGATGAGAACACTGGTCTGAATTTCCCTTGAGAAATGGAGTTAAACGCCATGCTCTGTGTCTTCCTATAAGCAAGAGTTCATTTCTGGTAAAGGCAGGGATTTTTCGGCTCAAATGAATTTACAGAGTTCACAAACGCAACATGTTTTTTACTATTAACTAAAGAGCATCTATGTAAGGGATGCTGTGGTTTGTATCAGTTTCATAAGCAGAGTAGAACTATGTATGGTCCGTATGAGTAGGAAACAAAGTCCTTTTTTTCTGGCCATGCTCATGTTTCTTGCTGTATTGCAGATGCTGGAAAGTAGAGCATGCTTCTTGCATTAAAACAGACTGTGTTTCATTTATGAGAACACTTTTCTGAATTTCCCTTTAGAATCAGAGTTAAACGCCATGCTCTATATCTTCCTACAAGAAAGAGTTCATTTCCGGTAAACCCAGTTATTTTTCGGCTAAAATGAATTTACACAGTTCACGAACCCTATAGTATTTAGACTGTTAACTAAATAGCATCTACGTAAAAAATGATTTGGTTTGTATCAGTTTCATAAGCAGAGTTGAACTAGATATGGTCCGTTTGAGTCAGAAACACCGTTCTTTTTTTCTGGCCATGCTCATGTTTCTTGCTCTATTGCCTATGCTGGAAAAAAGAGAATGCTTCTTGCGTTAAAATATTCTGTGTTTCATGGATGAGAACACTCTTCTGAATTTCCCTACAGAAATGGAGTTAAAACAAATGCTCTGTGTCTTCCTACAAGCAAGAGTTCATTTCCGGTAAACCCAGTTATTTTTCGTCTCAAATGAATTTACACAGTTCAAAAACCGAACAAGATTACCACTATTAACTAAAGAGTGTCTATGTAAGAGAGGCTGAGGTTTGTATCAGTTTCGTAAGCAGAGTAGAACTATGTATGGTCCGTATGATTAGGAAACAAAGTCCTTTTTTTCTGGCCATGCTCATGTTTCTTGCTGTATTGCAGATGCTGGAAAGAAGAGCATGCTTCTTGCATTAAAACAGACTGTGTTTCATTTATGAGAACACTTTTCTGAATTTCCCTTTAGAATCAGAGTTAAACGCCATGCTCTGTGTCTTCCTACAAGAAAGAGTTCATTTCCGGTAAACCCAGTTATTTTTCATCTCAAATGAATTTACACAGTTCACGAACCCTATAGTATTTAGACTGTTAACTAAAGAGCATCTATGTAAGAAATGATGTGGTTTGTATCAGTTTCATAAGCAGAGTTGAACTAGATATGGTCCGTTTGAGTCAGAAACACCGTTCTTTTTTTCTGGTCATGCTCATGTTTCTTGCTGTATTGCCTATGCTGGAAAAAAGAGAATGCTTCTTGTGTTAAAACAGACTGTGTTTCATGGATGAGATCACTCTTCAGAATTTCCATTCAGAAATGGAGTTAAACCAATGCTTTGTGTCTTCCTAAAAGCAAGAGTTCATTTCGGGTAAAGGCAGGGAATTTTCGGCTAATATGAATTTACAGTTCACAAACCCAATAAGTTTATCACTATTAACTAAAGAGCGTCTATGTAAAAGATGCTGTGGTTTGTATCAGTTTCATAAGCAGAGTTGAACTAGATATGGTCCATTTGAGTCAGAAACACCGTTCTTTTTTTCTGGCAATGCTCATTTTTCTTGCTGTATTACAGATGCTGGAAAAAAGAGCACGCTTCTTGCGTTAAAATATTCTGTGTTTCATGGATGAGAACACTCTTCAGAATTTCCTTTCAGAAATGGATTTAAACCAATGCTTTGTGTCTTCCTACAAGCAAGAGTTCATTTATGGCAAACCAGGGAATTTTCGGCTCACATTAATTTACACAGTTCATGAAACCAACACGATTTTCACTATTAACTAAAGAGCATCTATGTAAGAGATGATCTGGTTTGTATCAGTTTCATAAGCAGAGTTGAACTAGATATTGTTCGTATGAGTAGGAGATACAGTTCTTTTTTTCTGGGCATGCTCATGTTCCTTGCTGTATTGCAGAAGCTGGAAGGAAGGGCATGCTTATTGCGTTAAAACAGAGTGTGTTTCATGGATGAGAACACAGGTCTGTATTTCTCTTCAGAAATGTAGTTAAACCAAATGCTCTGTTTCTTCCTACAAGCAAGAGTTCATTTCTGGTAAAGGCAGTGAATTTTCGGCTCAAATGAATTTACACAGTTCACAAACCCAACAGGTTTATCACTATTAACTAAAGAGCGTCTATGTAAGAGATGCTGTGGTTTGTATCAGTTTCATAAGCAGAGTTGAACTAGATATGGTCCGTTTGAGTCAGAACAACAATTCTTTTTTTCTGGCCATGCTCATGTTTCTTGCTGTATTGCAGATGCTCGAAAGAAGAGCATGCTTCTTGCATTAAAACAGACTGTGTTTCATTTATGAGAACACTTTTCTGAATTTCCCTTTAGAATCAGAGTTAAACGCCATGCTCTATATCTTCCTACAAGAAAGAGTTCATTTCCGGTAAACCCAGTTATTTTTCGGCTAAAATGAATTTACACAGTTCACGAACCCTATAGTATTTAGACTGTTAACTAAATAGCATCTATGTAAAAAATGATGTGGTTTGTATCAGTTTCATAAGCAGAGTTGAACTAGATATGGTCCGTTTGAGTCAGAAACACCGTTCTTTTTTTCTGGCCATGCTCATGTTTCTTGCTCTATTGCCTATGCTGGAAAAAAGAGAATGCTTCTTGTGTTAAAACAGACTGTGTTTCATGGATGAGAACACTCTTCATAATTTCCTTTCAGAAATGGAGTTAAACCAATGCTCTGTGTCTTCCTAAAAGCGAGAGTTCATTTCGGGTAAAGGCAGGGAATTTTCGGCTAATATGAATTTACAGTTCACAAACCCAATAAGTTTATCACTATTAACTAAAGAGCGTCTATGTAAAAGATGCTGTGGTTTGTATCAGTTTCATAAGCAGAGTTGAACTAGATATGGTCCGTTTGAGTCAGAAACACCGTTCTATTTTTCTGGCAATGCTCATTTTTCTTGCTGTATTGCAGATGCTGGAAAAAAGAGCATGCTTCTTGCGTTAAAATATTCTGTGTTTCATGGATGAGAACACTCTTCTGAATTTCCCTACAGAAATGGAGTTAAACCAAATGCTCTGTGTCTTCCTACAAGCAAGAGTTCATTTCCGGTAAACCCAGTTATTTTTCGGCTCAAATTAATTTACACAGTTCAGAAACCGAACAAGTTTATCACTATTAACTAAAGAGCGTCTATGTAAGAGAGGCTGAGGTTTGTATCAGTTTCATAAGCAGAGTTGAACTAGATATGGTCCGTTTGAGTCAGAAACACTATTCTTTTTTTCTGGCCATGCTCATGTTTCTTGCTGTATTGAAGATGCCGTAAAAAAGGTAATCCTTCTTGCGTTAAAACAAAGTGTGTTTCATGGATGTGAACACTCGTCTGAATTTCCCTTCAGAAATGGTGTTAATCCAAATGCTCTGTGTCTTCCTACAAGCAAGAGTTCATTTTTGGTAAACCAGGGAATTTTCGGCTCAAATGAATTTACACAGTTCACAAACCCAGCACGTTTTTCAATAATAACTAAAGAGCATCTATGTAAGAGATGCTGTTTTTTGTATCCGTTTCATAAGCAGAGTGGAACTAAATATAGTCCCTATGAGTAGGAAACACAGTTTTTTTTTTCTGGCCATGCTCATGTTTCTTGCTGTATTGCAGATGCTGGAAAGAAGGGCATGCTTCTTGCGTTAAAACAGAGTGTGTTTCATGGATGAGAACACAGGTCTGAATTTCCCTTCAGAAATGGAGTTATACCAAATGCTCTGTGTCTTCCTACAAGCAAGAGTTCATTTCTGGTAAACGCAGTGAATTTTCAGCTCAAATGAATTTACACAGTTCACAATCCCAACAGGTTTATCACTATTAACTTAAGAGCATCTATGTAAGAGATGCTGTGGTTTTTATCAGTATCAGAAGCAGAGTAGAACTAGATATGGTCCGTATGAGTAGGAAACAAAGTCCTTTTTATCTGGCCTTGCTCATGTTTCTTGCTGTATTGCAGATGCTGGAAAACCGAGCATGCTTCCTGCATTAAAACAGACTGTGTTTCATTTATGAGAACACTTTTCTGAATTTCCCTTTGAATCAAGTTTAACGCCATGCTCTCTGTCTTCCTACAAGCAAGAGTTCATTTCCGGTAAACCCAGTTATTTTACGGCTCAAATGAATTTACACAGTTCGGAAACCGAACAAGATTATCACTATTAACTAAAGAGCATCTATGTAAGAGAGGCTGAGGTTTGTATCAGTTTCATAAGCAGAGTTGAACTAGATATGGTGTTTTTGAGTCAGAAACACTGTTCTTTTTTTCTGACCATGTTCATGTTTCTTGCTGTATTGCAGATGCCGGAAAAAAGAGCATGCTTCTTGCGGTAAAACAGAGTGTGTTTCAGGGATGAGAACACTGGTCTGAATTTCCCTTCAGAAATGGTGTTAAACCAAATGCTCTGTGTCTTCCTACAAGCAAGAGTTCATTTCTGGTAAACCAGGTAATTTTCGGCTCAAATGAATTTACACAGTTCACGACCCTATAGTATTTAGACTATTAACTAAAGAGCAACTATCTAAGAGATGATGTGGTTTGTATCAGTTTCATAAGCAGTGTTGAACTAGATATGTTCCATATGAGTAGGAAACACAGTTCTTTTTTTCTGGGCATGCTCATATTCCTTGCTGTATTGCAGATGCTGGAAAGAAGGGCATGCTTCTTCCGTTAAAACGGAGTGTATTTCATGGATGAGAACCCTGGTCTGAATTTCCCTTCAGAAACTGTGTTTATCCAAAAGGACTGTGTCTTCCCACAAGCAAGAGTTCAATTTTGGTAAAAGCAGTGAATTTTCGGCTCTAATGAATTTACACAGTTCACCAACCCAACAAGTTTATAACTATAAACTAAAGAGCGTCTATGTAAGAGATGCTGTGGTTTGTATCAGTTTCATAAGCAGAGTTGAACTAGATATGGTCCCTTTGAGTCAGAAACACCGTTCTTTTTTTCTGGCCATGCTCATGTTTCTTGCAGTATTGCAGATGCCGGAAAAAAGAGCATGCTTCTTACGTTAAAACAGAGTGTGTTTCATGGATGAGAACACTGGTCTGAATTTCCCTTCAGAAATGGTGTTAAACCAAATGCTCTGTGTCTTCCTACAAGCAAGAGTTCATTTCCGATAAACCCAGAGATTTTTTGGCTCAGATGAATTTACACAGTTCACGAATACAACACGATTTTCACCATTAACTAAAGAGCATCTATGTAAGAGATGATCTGGTTTGTATCAGTTTCATAAGCAGAGTTGAACTAGATATTGTTTGTATGAGTAGGAGATATAGTTCTTTTTTTCTGGGCATGCTCCTGTTCCTTGCTGTATTGCAGAACCTGGAACGAACAGCATGCTTCTTGTGTTAAAACAGAGTGTGTTTCATGGATGAGAACACTTTTCTGAATTTCCCTATAGAATCTGAGTTAAACTCCATGGTCTGTGTCTTCCAAGATGCAAGAGTTCATTTCCGGTAAACCCAGGTATTTTTGGGGTCAAATGAATTTACACAGTTCACGAAAACCAACACAATTTTCACTATTAACTAAAGAGCATCTATGTAAGAGATGATCTGGTTTGTATCAGTTTCATAAGCAGAGTTGAACTAGATATTGTTCGTATGAGTAGGAGATACAGTTCTTTTTTTCTTGGAATGCTCATATTCCTTGCTGTATTGCAGATGCTGGAAATTAGAGCATGCTTCTTGCGTTAAAACAGACTGTGTTTCGTGGATGAGAACACTCTTCTGAATTTCCTTTCAGAAATGTAGTTAAACCAAATGATCTGTGTCTTCCTACAAGCAAGAGTTCATTTCTGGAAAATGCAGGGAATTTTCGGCTCATATGAATTTGAACAGTTCCAAACCCAACACGTTTTCCACTATTAATTAAAGAGCATCTATGTAAGAGATGATGTGGCTTGTATCAGTTTCATAAGCAGAGTTAAACTACGTGTGGTCCGTATGAGTAAGAAACACAGTTCTTTTTTCTGGGCATGCTCATGTTTCTTGCTTTATTAGAGATGCTCGAAAGAAGAGCTTGCTTCTTGCACTAAAACAGAGTGTGTTTAATGAATGAGAATACTGCTCTGAATTTCCCTTCAGAAACGGAGTTAAAGCCCAGGATCTGTGTCTTCCTACAAGCAAGAGTTCATTTCTGGTAAACCAAGTGAATTTTGGGCTCAAATTATTTTACACAGTTCAGGAACGCAATGCGATTCTTACAATTAACTAAAGAGCATTTATGTAAGTAGAGCTTTGGTTTGTATCAGTTTCATAAGTAAAGTTGAACTACATATGGTCCGTATGAGTAGGAAATACAGTTCTTTTTTTCTGGGCATGCATATGGTTCTTGCTGTATTAGAGACGCTCGAAAGAAGAGGTTGCTTCTTGCGTTAAAACAGAGTGTGTTTCAAGGATGAGAACACTGCTCTGAATATCCATTCAGAAACGGATTTAATCCACAGGATCTGTGTCTTCCTACAAGCAAGAGTTCATTCTTGGAAAACTATGTGAATTTGGGTATCAAAAGATTTTACACAGTTCACGAATCCGACGCGAATCTCACTATTAACTAAAGAGCATTTATGTAAGTGGAGCTGTGGTTTGTATCAGTTTCATAAGCAAAGTTGAACTACATGTGGTCCGTATGAGTAGGAAATACAGTTCTTTTTTTCTCGGCATGCTCATCGTTCTTGCTGTATTAGCGATGCTGGAAAGAAGAGCTTGCTTCTTGAGTTAAAACAGAGTGTATTTCATGGATGAGAACACTGCTCTGAATTTCCCTTCAGAAACGGAGTTGAAACCCAAGATCTGTGTCTTCCTACAAGCAAGAGTTCATTTCTGGTAAACCAAGTGAATTTTGGTCTCAAATGATTTTACACAGTTCATGACCCCAACGCGATTCTCACAATTAACTAAAGAGCATTTATGTAAGTGGAGCTGTGGTTAGTATCAGTTTCATAAGTAGATTTGAACTACATATGGTCCCTATTAGTAGGAAACACAGTTATTTTTTTCTGGACATGTTCATGGTTCTTGCTGTATTAGAGAGGCTTGAAAGAAGAGCATGCTTCTTGCGTTACAACAGAGTGTGTTCCATGGATGAGAACACTGGTCTGAATTTCCTTTCAGAAACGGAGTTAAACCACAGGGTTTGTGTCTTCCTACAAGCTATAGTTCATTACTGGTAAACCAAATGAATTTTGGACTCTAATGATTTTGCACAGTTCACGAATCCAACGCGATTCTCCCTATTAACTAAAGAGCATTTTTGTAAGTGGAGCTGTGGTTTGTATCAGTTTCATAAGCAGAGTAAAACTACGTGTGTTCCGTATGAGTAGGAAACACAGTTCTTTTTTTCTGGGCATGCTCATGTTTCTTGCTGTATTAGAGATGCTCGAAAGAAGTGCTTGCTTCTTGCACTAAAACAGAGTGTGTTTAATGAATGAGAATACTGCTCTGAATTTCCCTTCAGAAACGGAGTTAAAGCCCAGGATCTGTGTCTTCCTACAAGCAAGAGTTCATTTCTGGTAAACCAAGTGAATTTTGGGCTCAAATGATTTTACACAGTTCACGAATCCTACGCGATTCTCACTATTAACTAAAGAGCATTTTTGTAAGTGGAGATGTGGTTTGTATCAGTTTCATAAGTAAAGTTGAACTACATATGGTCCGTATGAGTAGGAAATACAGTTCTTTTTTTCTGGGCATGCATATGGTTCTTGCTGTATTAGAGACGCTCGAAAGAAGAGGTTTCTTCTTGCGTTAAAACAGAGTGTGTTTCAAGGATGAGAACACTGCTCTGAATATCCATTCAGAAACGGAGTTAATCCACAGGATCTGTGTCTTCCTACAAGCAAGAGTTCATTCTTGGAAAACTATGTGAATTTGGGTATCAAAAGATTTTACACAGTTCACGAATCCGACGCGAATCTCACTATTAACTAAAGAGCATTTATGTAAGTGGAGCTGTGGTTTGTATGAGTTTCATAAGCAGAGTTGAACTACATGTGGTCCGTATGAGTAGCAAATACAGTTCTTTTTTTCTCGGCATGCTCATGGTTCTTGCTGTATTAGCGATGCTGGAAAGAAGAGCTTGCTTCTTGAGTTAAAACAGAGTGTATTTCATGGATGAGAACACTGCTCTGAAGGTCCATTCAGAAACGGAGTTATTCCACAGGATCTGTGTCTTGCTACAAGCAAGAGTTCATTTCTGGAAAACTATGTGAATTTTGGGCTCAAATGATTTTACACAGGTCAGGAACCCAAAGCGATTCTCAAAATTAACTAAAGAGCATTTACTTAATTGGAGCTGTGGTTTGTACCAGTTTCATAAGTAGAGTTGAACTACATATGGTTCATATGAGTAGTTAATACAGTTCTTATTTTCTCGGCATGCTCATGGTTCTTGCTGTATTAGAGACGCTCGAAAGAAGAGCTTGCTTCTTGCGTTAAAACAGAGTGTATTTCAAGGATGGGAACACTGGACTGAATTTCCCTTCAGAAATGGAGTTAATCCACAGGATATGTGTCTTCCTACAAGCAAGAGTTCATTTCTGGTAAACCAAGTGAATTTTGGGCTCAAATGATTTTAAACAGTTCAGGAACCCAACGCAATTCTCACAATTAACTAAAGAGCATTTGTGTAAGTAGAGCTGTGTTTTGTATCACTTTCATAAGAAAAGTTGAACTACATATGGTCCATATGAGTAGGAAATACAGTTCTTTTTTTCTGGGCATTCACATGGTTCTTGCTGTATTAGAGACGCTAGAAAGAAGAGCTTGCTTCTTGCTTTAAAACAGAGTGTATTTCAAGGATGGGAACAATGGTCTGAATTTCCCTTCAGGAACGGAGTTAATCCACAGGATATGTGTCTTCCTACAAGCAAGAGTTCATTTCTGGTAAACCAAGTGAATTTTGGGCTCAAATGATTTTACACAGTTTCCGAACCCAACGTGATTCTCACTATTAACTCAAGAGCATTCATGTAAGTGGAGCTGTGGTTAGTATAAGTTTCGTAAGTAGAGTTGAACTACATATGGTCCGTATGAGTAGGAAACACAGGTCTTTTTTTCTGGGCATGCTCATGGTTCTTGCTGTATTAGAGACACTCAAAAGAAGAGCATGCTTCTAGCACTAAAACAGAGTGTGTTTAATGAATGAGAATACTGCTCTGAATTTCCCTTCAGAAAAGGGTTTAAAGCCCAGGATCTGTGTCTTCCTACATGCAAGAGTTCATTTCTGGTAAACCAAGTGAATTTTGGGCTCAAATGATTTTACACAGTTCACGAATCCAACGCGATTCTCACTATTAACTAAAGAGCATTTTTGTAAGTGGAGATGTGGTTTGTATCAGTTACATAAGCAGAGTTAAACTACGTGTGGTCCGTATGAGTAAGAAACACAGTTCTTTTTTTCTGGGCATGCTCATGTTTCTTGCTGTATTAGAGATGCTCGAAAGAAGAGCTTGCTTCTTGCACTAAAACAGAGTGTGTTTAATGAATGAGAATACTGCTCTGAATTTCCCTTCAGAAACGGAGTTAAAGCCCAGGATCTGTGTCTTCCTACAAGCAAGAGTTCATTTCTGGTAAACCAAGTGAATTTTGGGCTCAAATTATTTTACACAGTTCAGGAACGCAAAGCGATTCTTACAATTAACTAAAGAGCATTTATGTAAGTAGAGCTTTGGTTTGTATCAGTTTCATAAGTAAAGTTGAACTACATATGGTCCGTATGAGTAGGAAATACAGTTCTCTTTTTCTGGGCATGCATATGGTTCTTGCAGTATTAGAGACGCTCGAAAGAAGAGGTTGCTTCGTGCGTAAAAACAGAGTGTGTTTCAAGGATGAGAACACTGCTCTGAATATCCATTCAGAAACGGAGTTAATCCACAGGATCTGTGTCTTCCTACAAGCAAGAGTTCATTCTTGGAAAACTATGTGAATTTGGGTATCAAAAGATTTTACACAGTTCACGAATCCGACGCGAATCTCACTATTAACTAAAGAGCATTTATGTAAGTGGAGCTGTGGTTTGTATCAGTTTCATAAGCAGAGTTGATCTACATGTGGTCCGTATGAGTAGGAAATACAGTTCTTTTTTTCTTGGCATGCTCATCGTTCTTGCTGTATTAGCGATGCTGGAAAGAAGAGCTTGCTTCTTGCGTTAAAACAGAGTGTATTTCAAGGATGTGAACACTGGTCTGAATTTCCCTTCAGAAACGGAGTTAATCCACAGGATATGTGTCTTCCTACAAGCAAGAGTTCATTTCTGGTAAACCAAGTGAATTTTGGGCTCAAATGATTTTAAACAGTTCAGGAACCCAACGCAATTCTCACAATTAACTAAAGAGCATTTATGTAAGTAGAGCTGTGTTTTGTATCACTTTCATAAGTAAAGTTGAACTACATATGGTCCATATGAGTAGGAAATACAGTTCTTTTTTTCTGGGCATTCACATGGTTCTTGCTCTATTAGAGACCCTCGAAAGAAGAGCTTGCTTCTTGCGTTAAAACAGAGTGTATTTCAAGGATGGGAACACTGGTCTTATTTTCCCTTGAGAAACGGAGTTAAACCACAGGATCTGTGTCTTCCTACAAGCAAGAGTTCATTTCTGGCAAACCAAGTGAATTTTGGGCTCAAATGATTTTAAACTGTTCCCGAACTCAACGCTATTCTTACTATTAACTAAAGAGCATTTATGTAAATGGAGCTGTGGTTTGTATCAGTTTCATAAGCAGAGTTGAACTACTTGTGGTCCGTATGAGTAGGAAACACACTTCTTTTTTTCTGGGCATTCTCATGGTTCTTGGTGTATTAGAGACGCTCAAAAGAAGAGCTTGCTTCTTTCGTTAAAACAGAGTGTTTTTCATGGATGAGAACACTGCTCTGAATTTCTCTTCAGAAACGGAGTTAATCCACAGGATATGTGTCTTCCTCCAAGCAAGAGTTCATTTCTGGTAAACCAAGTGAATTTTGGGCTCAAATGATTTTACACAGTTTCCGATCCCAACGTGATTCTCACTATTAACTAAAGAGCACTTATGTAAGTGGAGCTATGGTTAGTATAAGTTTCGTAAGTAGAGTTGATCTACATATGGTCCGTATGAGTAGGAAACACAGTTCTTTTTTTCTGGGCATGCTCATGGTTCTTGCTGGATTAGAGTCGCTTGAAAGAAGAGCATGCTTCTAGCATTAAAACAGAGTGTGTTTCATGGATGAGAACACTGCTCTGAATTTCCCTTCAGAAACGGAGTTGAAGCCCAAGATCTGTGTCTTCCTACAGCAACAGTTCATTTCTCGTAAACCAAGTGAATTTTGGGCTCAAATTATTTTACACAGTTCACGAATCTAACGCGATTCTCACTATTAACCAAAGAGCATTTTTGTAAGTGGAGCTGTGGTTGTATCAGTTTCATAAGCAGAGTTGAACTACGTGTGGTCCGTATGAGTAGGAAACTCAGTTCTTATTTTCTGGGCATTCTCATGGTTCTTGGTGTATTAGAGACGCGCAAAAGAAGAGCTTGCTTCTTTCGTTAAAACAGAGTGTTTTTCATGGATGAGAACACTGCTCTGAATTTCCCATCAGAAACGGAGTTAATCCACAGGATATGTGTCTTCCTCCAAGCAAGAGTTCATTTCTGGTAAACCAAGTGAATTTTGGGCTCAAATGATTTTACACAGTTTCCGAACCCAACGTTATTCTCACTATTAACTAAAGAGCACTTATGTAAGTGGAGCTATGGTTAGTATAAGTTTCGTAAGTAGAGTTGAACTACATATGGTCCGTATGAGTAGGAAACACAGTTCTTTTTTTCTGGGCATGCTCATGGTTCTTGCTGTATTAGAGTCGCTCGAAAGAAGAGGTTGCTTCTTGCGTTAAAACAGAGTGTGTTGCAAGGATGAGAACACTGCTCTGAATATCCATTCAGAAACGGAGTTAATCCACAGGATCTGTGTCTTCCTACAAGCAAGAGTTCATTCTTGGAAAACAATGTTAATTTGGGTATCAAAAGATTTTACACAGTTCACGAATCCGACGCGAATCTCACTATTAACTAAAGAGCATTTATGTAAGTGGAGCTGTGGTTTGTATCAGTTTCATAAGCAGAGTTGAACTACATGTGGTCCGTATGAGTAGGAAATACAGTTCCTTTTTTCTCGGCATGCTCATCGTTCTTGCTGTATTAGCGATGCTGGAAAGAAGAGCTTGCTTCTTGAGTTAAAACAGAGTTTATTTCATGGATGAGAACACTGCATTGAATGTCCATTCAGAAACGGAGTTATTCCACAGGATCTGTGTCTTGCTACAAGCAAGAGTTCATTTCTGGAAAACTATGTGAATTTTGGGCTCAAATGATTTTACACAGGTCAGGAACCCAAAGCGATTCTCACAATTAACTAAAGAGCATTTACGTAAGTGGAGCTGTGGTTTGTACCAGTTTCATAAGTAGAGATGAACTACATATGGTTCATATGAGTAGTTAATACAGTTCTTATTTTCTCGGCATGCTCATGGTTCTTGCTGTATTAGAGACGCTCGAAAGAAGAGCTTGCTTCTTGCGTTAAAACAGAGTGTATTTCAAGGATGTGAACACTGGTCTGAATTTCCCTTCAGAAACGGAGTTAATCCACAGGATATGTGTCTTCCTACAAGCAAGAGTTCATTTCTGGTAAACCAAGTGAATTTTGGGCACAAATGATTTTAAACAGTTCAGGAACCCGACACAATTCTCACAATTAACTAAAGAGCATTTATGTAAGTAGAGCTGTGTTTTGTATCACTTTCATAAGTAAAGTTGAACTACATATGGTCCATATGAGTAGGAAATACAGTTCTTTTTTTCTGGGCATTCACATGTTTCTTGCTCTATTAGAGACCCTCGAAAGAAGAGCTTGCTTCTTGCGTTAAAACAGAGTGTATTTCAAGGATGGGAACACTGGTCTTATTTTCCCTTGAGAAACGGAGTTAAACCACAGGATCTGTGTCTTCCTACAAGCAAGAGTTCATTTCTGGCAAACCAAGTGAATTTTGGGCTCAAATGATTTTAAACTGTTCCCGAACTCAACGCTATTCTTACTATTAACTAAAGAGCATTTATGTAAATGGAGCTGTGGTTTGTATCAGTTTCATAAGCAGAGTTGAACTACTTGTGGTCCGTATGAGTAGGAAACACACTTCTTTTTTTCGGGGCATTCTCATGGTTCTTGGTGTATTAGAGACGCTCAAAAGAAGAGCTTGCTTCTTGCGTTAAAACAGAGTGTTTTTCATGGATGAGAACACTGCTCTTAATTTCTCTTCAGAAACGGAGTTAATCCACAGGATATGTGTCTTCCTCCAAGCAAGAGTTCATTTCTGGTAAACCAAGTGAATTTTGGGCTCAAATAATTTTACACAGTTTCCGAACCCAACGTGATTCTCACTATTAACTAAAGAGCACTTATGTAAGTGGAGCTATGGTTAGTATAAGTTTCGTAAGTAGAGTTGATCTACATATGGTCCGTATGAGTAGGAAACACAGTTCTTTTTTTCTGGGCATGCTCATGGTTCTTGCTGGATTAGAGTCGCTTGAAAGAAGAGCATGCTTCTAGCATTAAAACAGAGTGTGTTTCATGGATGAGAACACTGCTCTGAATTTCCCTTCAGAAACGGAGTTGAAGCCCAAGATCTGTGTCTTCCTACAGCAACAGTTCATTTCTCATAAACCAAGTGAATTTTGGGCTCAAATGATTTTACACAGTTCACGAATCTAACGCGATTCTCACTATTAACCAAAGAGCATTTTTGTAAGTGGAGCTGTGGTTGTATCAGTTTCATAAGCAGAGTTAAACTACATGTGGTCCGTATGAGTAGGAAACACAGGTCTTTTTTTCTGGGCATGCTCATGTTTCTTGCTGTATTAGAGATGCTCGAAAGAAGAGCTTGCTTCTTGCACTAAAACAGAGTGTGTTTAATGAATGAGAATACTGCCCTGAATTTCCCTTCAGAAAATGAGTTAAAGCCCAGGATCTGTGTCTTCCTATAAGCAAGAGTTCATTCCTGGTAAACCAAGTGAATTTTGGGCTCAAATGATTTTACACAGTTCACGAATCCTACGCGATTCTCACTATTAACTAAATAGCATTTATGTAAGTGGAGCTGTGGTTTGTATCAGTTTCATAAGCACAGTTGAACTACATGTGGTCCGTATGAGTAGGATTTACAGTTCTTTTTTTTTCGGCATGCTCCTCGTTCTTGCTGTATTAGCGATGCTGGAAAGAAGAGCTTGCTTCTTGAGTTAAAACAGAGTGTATTTCATGGATGAGAACACTGCTCTGAATGTCCATTCAGAAACGGAGTTATTCCGCAGGATCTGTGTCTTGCTACAAGCAAGAGTTCATTTCTGGAAAACTATGTGAATTTTGGGCTCAAATGATTTTACACAGGTCAGGAACTCAAAGCGATTCTCACAATTAACTAAAGAGCATTTATAAGTGGAGCTGTGGTTTGTACCAGTTTCATAAGGAGAGTTGAACTACATATGGTTCATATGAGTAGTTAATACAGTTCTTATTTTCTTGGCATGCTCATGGTTCTTGCTCTATTAGAGACGCTCGAAAGAAGAGCTTGCTTCTTGCATTAAAACAGAGTGTATTTCAAGGATGGGAACACTGGTCTGAATTTCCCTTCAGAAACGGAGTTAATCCACAGGATATGTGTCTTCCTACAAGCAAGAGTTCATTTCTGGTAAACCAAGTGAATTTTGGGCTCAAATGATTTTAAACAGTTCCCGAACTCAACACGTTTCTTAATATTAACTAAAGAGCATTTATGTAAATGGAGGTGTGGTTTGTATCAGTTTCATAAGCAGAGTTGAACTATGTGTGGTCCGTATGAGTAGGAAACTCAGTTCTTATTTTCTGGGCATTCTCATGGTTCTTGGTGTATTAGAGACGCGCAAAAGAAGAGCTTGCTTCTTTCGTTAAAACAGAGTGTTTTTCATGGATGAGAACACTGCTCTGAATTTCCCATCAGAAACGGAGTTAATCCACAGGATATGTGTCTTCCTCCAAGCAAGAGTTCATTTCTGGTAAACCAAGTGAATTTTGGGCTCAAATGATTTTACACAGTTTCCGAACCCAACGTTATTCTCACTATTAACTAAAGAGCACTTATGTAAGTGGAGCTATGGTTAGTATAAGTTTCGTAAGTAGAGTTGAACTACATATGGTCCGTATGAGTAGGAAACACAGTTCTTTTTTTCTGGGCATGCTCATGGTTCTTGCTGTATTAGAGTCGCTCGAAAGAAGAGGTTGCTTCTTGCGTTAAAACAGAGTGTGTTTCAAGGATGAGAACACTGCTCTGAATATCCATTCAGAAACGGAGTTAATCCACAGGATCTGTGTCTTCCTACAAGCAAGAGTTCATTCTTGGAAAACAATGTTAATTTGGGTATCAAAAGATTTTACACAGTTCACGAATCCGACGCGAATCTCACTATTAACCAAAGAGCATTTATGTAAGTGGAGCTGTGGTTTGTATCAGTTTCATAAGCAGAGTTGAACTACGTGTGGTCTGTATGAGTAGGAAATACAGTTCTTTTTTTCTCGGCATGCTCATGGTTCTTGCTGTATTAGCGATGCTGGAAAGAAGAGCTTGCTTCTTGAGTTAAAACAGAGTGTATTTCATGGATGAGAACACTGCTCTGAATGTCCATTCAGAAACGGAGTTATTCCACAGGATCTGTGTCTTGCTACAAGCAAGAGTTCATTTCTGGAAAACTATGAGAATTTTGGGCTCAAATGATTTTACACAGGTCAGGAACCCAAAGAGATTCTCACAATTAACTAAAGAGCATTTACGTAAGTGGAGCTGTGGTTTGTACCAGTTTCATAAGTAGAGTTGAACTACATATTGTTCATATGAGTAGTTAATACAGTTCTTATTTTCTCGGCATGCTCATGGTTCTTGCTGTATTAGAGACGCTCGAAAGAAGAGCTTGCTTCTTGCGTTAAAACAGAGTGTGTTTCAAGGATGAGAACACTGCTCTGAATATCCATTCAGCAACGGAGTTAATCCAAAGGATCTGTGTCTTCCTACAAGCAAGAGTTCATTTCTGGAAAACTATGTGAATTTGGGTACCAAAAGATTTTACACAGTTCACGAATCCGACGCAAATCTCACTATTAACTAAAGAGCATTTATGTAAGTGGAGCTGTGGTTTGTATCAGTTTCATAAGCACAGTTGAACTACGTGTGGTCCGTATGAGTAGGAAATACAGTTCTTTTTTTCTCGGCATGCTCATGGTTCTTGCTGTATTAGAGACGCTCGAAAGAAGAGCTTGCTTCTTGCGTTAAAACAGAGTGTATTTCAAGGATGGGAACACTGGTCTGAATTTCCCTTCAAAAACGGAGTTAATCCACAGGATATGTGTCTTCCTCCAAGCAAGAGTTCATTTCTGGTAAACCAAGTGAATTTTGGGCTCAGATGATTTTAAACAGTTCAGGAACCCAACGCAATTCTCACAATTAACTAAAGAGCATTTATGTAAGTAGAGCTGTGTTTTGTATCACTTTCATAAGTAAAGTTGAACTACATATGGTCCGTATGAGTAGGAAATACAGTCCTTTTTTTCTGGGCATTCACATGTTTCTTGCTCTATTAGAGACCCTCGAAAGAAGAGCTTGCTTCTTGCGTTAAAACAGAGTGTGTTCCATGGATGAGAACACTGGTCTTATTTTCCCTTGAGGAATGGAGTTAAACCACAGGATCTGTGTCTTCCTACAAGCAAGATTTCATTTCTGGTAAACCAAGTGAATTTTGGGCTCAAATGATTTTAAACAGTTCCCGAACTCAACGCTATTCTTACTATTAACTAAAGAGCATTTATGTAAATGGGGTTGTGCTTTGTATCAGTTTCATAAGCACAGTTGAACTACGTGTGGTCCGTATGAGTAGGAAACACAGTTCTTTTTTTCTGGGCATTCTCATGGTTCTTTGTGTATTAGAGACGCTCAAAAGAAGAGCTTGCTAATTGCGTTAAAACAGAGTGTTATTCATGGATGAGAACACTGCTCTGAATTTCTCTTCAGAAACGGAGTTAATCCACAGGATATGTGTCTTCCTCTAAGCAAGAGTTCATTTCTGGTAAACCAAGTGAATTTTGGGCTCAAATGATTTTACACAGTTTCCTAACCCAACGTGATTCTCACTATTAACTAAAGAGCACTTATGTAAGTGGAGCTATGGTTAGTATAAGTTTTCTAAGTAGAGTTGAACTACATATGGTCCATATGAGTAGGAAACACAGTTCTTTTTTTCTGGGCATGCTCATGGTTCTTGCTGTAATAGAGTCGCTCGAAAGAAGAGCATGCTTCTAGCATTAAAACAGAGTGTGTTTCATGGATGAGAACACTGCTCTGAATTTCCCTTCAGAAACGGAGTTGAAGCCCAAGATCTGTGTCTTCCTACAGCAAGAGTTCATTTCTCATAAACCAAGTGAATTTTGGGCTCAAATGATTTTACACAGTTCACGAATCCAACGCGATTCTCACTATTAACCAAAGAGCATTTTTGTAAGTGGAGCTGTGGTTTGTATCAGTTTCATAAGCAGAGTTAAATTATGTGTGGTCCGTATGAGTAGGAAACACAGTTCTTTTTTTCTGGGCATGCTCATGTTTCTTGGTGTATTAGAGATGCTCGAAAGAAGAGCTTGCTTCTTGCACTAAAACAGAGTGTGTTTAATGAATGAGAACACTGCTCTGAATTTCCCTTCAGAAAATGAGTTAAAGCCCAGGATCTGTGTCTTCCTACAAGCAAGAGTTCATTTCTGGTAAACCAAGTGAATTTTGGGCTCAAATTATTTTACACAGTTCAGGAACGCAAAGCGATTCTTACAATTAACTAAAGAGCATTTATGTAAGTAGAGCTTTGGTTTGTATCAGTTTCATAAGTAAAGTTGAACTACATATAGTCTGTATGAGTAGAAAATACAGTTCTTCTTTTCTGGGCATGCATATGGTTCTTGCTGTATTAGAGACGGTGGAAAGAAATGGTTGCTTCTTGCGTTAAAACAGAGTGTGTTTCAAGGATGAGAACACTGCTCTGAATTTCCATTCAGAAACGGAGTTAATCCACAGGTTCTGTGTCTTCCCACAAGCAACAGTTCATTCTTGGAAAACTATGTGAATTTGGGTATCAAAAGATTTTACACAGTTCACGAATCTGACGCGAATCTCACTATTAACTAAAGAGCATTTATGTAAGTGGAGCTGTGGTTTGTATCAGTTTCATAAGCAGAGTTGAACTACGTGTGGTCCGTATGAGTAGGAAATACAGTTCTTTTTTTCTCGACATGCTCATCGTTCTTGCTGTATAGCGATGCTGGAAAGAAGAGCTTGCTTCTTGAGTTAAAACAGAGTGTATTTCATGGATGAGAACACTGCTCTGAATGTCCATTCAGAAACAGAGTTATTCCACAGGATCTGTGTCTTGCTACAAGCAAGAGTTCATTTCTGGAAAACTATGTGAATTTTGGGCTCAAATGATTTTACACAGGTCAGGAACCCAAAGCGATCCTCACAATTAACTAAAGAGCATTTATGTAAGTGGAGCTGTGGTTTGTACCAGTATCATAAGTAGAGTTGAACTACATATGGTTCATATGAGTAGTTAATACAGTTCTTATTTTCTCGGCATGCTCATGTTTCTTGCTGTATTAGAGACGCTCGAAAGAAGAGCTTGCTTCTTGCGTTAAAACAGAGTGTATTTCAAGGATGGGAACACTGGTCTGAATTTCCCTTCAGAAACGGAGTTAATCCACAGGATATGTGTCTTCCTACAAGCAAGAGTTCATTTCTGGTAAACCAAGTGAATTTTGGGCTCAAATGATTTTAAACAGTTCAGGAACCCAACGCAATTCTCACAATTAACTAAAGAGCATTTATGTAAGTAGAGCTGTGTTTTGTATCACTTTCATAAGTAAAGTTGAACTACATATGGTCCATATGAGTAGGAAATACAGTTCTTTTTTTCTGGGCATTCACATGGTTCTTGCTCTATTAGGGACCCTCGAAAGAAGAGCTTGCTTCTTGCGTTAAAACGGAGTGTGTTTCAAGGATGAGAACACTGCTCTGAATATCCATTCAGAAACGGAATTAATCCACAGGATCTGTGTCTTCCTACAAGCAAGAGTTCGTTTCTGAAAAACTATGTGAATTTGGGTATCAAAAGATTTTACACAGTTCACGAATCCGACGCAAATCTCACTATTAACTAAAGAGCATTTATGTAAGTGGAGCTGTGGTTTGTATCAGTTTCATAAGCACAGTTGAACTACGTGTGGTCCGTATGAGTAGGAAATACAGTTCTTTTTTTCTCGGCATGCTCATGGTTCTTGCTGTATTAGAGACGCTCGAAAGAAGAGCTTGCTTCTTGCGTTAAAACAGAGTGTATTTCAAGGATGGGAACACTGGTCTGAATTTCCCTTCAGAAACGGAGTTAATCCACAGGATATGTGTCTTCCTACAAGCAAGAGTTCATTTCTGGTAAACCAAGTGAATTTTGGGCTCAAATGATTTTAAACAGTTCAGGAACCCAACGCAATTCTCACAATTAACTAAAGAGCATTTATGTAAGTAGAGCTGTGTTTTGTATCACTTTCATAAGTAAAGTTGAACTACATATGGTCCGTATGAGTAGGAAATACAGTTCTTTTTTTCTGGGCATTCACATGTTTCCTGCTCTATTAGAGACCCTCGAAAGAAGAGCTTGCTTCTTGCGTTAAAACAGAGTGTGTTCCATGGATGAGAACACTGGTCTTATTTTCCCTTGAGAAACGGAGTTAAACCACAGGATCTGTGTCTTCATACAAGCAAGAGTTCATTTCTGGTAAACCAAGTGAATTTTGGGCTCAAATGATTTTACACAGTTTCCGAATCCAACGTGATTCTCACTATTAACTAAAGAGCACTTATGTAAGCGGAGCTATGGTTAGTGTAAGTTTCGTAAGTAGAGTGGAACTACATATGGTCTGTATGAGTAGAAAACATAGTTCTTTTTTTCTGGGCATGCTCATGGTTCTTGCTGTATTAGAGTCGCTCGAAAGAAGAGGATGCTTCTAGCATTAAAACAGAGTGTGTTTCATGGATGAGAACTCTGCTCTTAATTTCCCTTCAGAATCGGAGTTGAAGCCCAAGATCTGTGTCTTCCTACAAGCAAGAGTTTTTTTCTGGTAAACCAAGTGAATTTTGGTCTTAAATGATTTTACACAGTTCACGAACCCAACGTGATTCTCACAATTAACTAAAGAGCATTTATGTAAGTGGAGCTGTGGTTAGTATCAGTTTCATAAGTAGATTTGAACTACATATGGTCCCTATGAGTAGGAAACACAGTTATTTTTTTCTGGGCATGTTCATGGTTCTTGCTGTATTAGAGATGCTTGAAAGAAGAGCATGCTTCTTGCGTTACAACAGAGTGTGTTCCATGGATGAGAACACTGGTCTGACTTTCCTTTCAGAAACGGAGTTAAACCCCAGGATTTGTGTCTTCCTACAAGCCATAGTTCATTTCTGGAAAACCAAATGAATTTTGGACTCTAATGATTTTGCACAGTTCCCGACCCCAACGCAAATCTCACTATTAACTAAAGAGCATTTATGTAAGTGGAGCTGTGGTTACTATCAGTTCCATAATTAGAATTGAACTACATATGGTCCATATGAGTAGGAAACACAGGTCTTTTTTTTCTGGGCATGCTCATGGTTCTTGCTGTATTAGAGACGCTCGAAAGAAGAGCATGCTTCTAGCATTAAAACAGAGTGTGTTTCATGGATGAGAACACTGCTCTGAATTTCCCTTCAGAAACGGAGTTGAAGCCCAAGATCTGTGTCTTCCTACAGGAAGAGTTCATTTCTCATAAACCAAGTGAATTTTGGGCTCAAATGATTTTACACAGTTCACGAATCCAACGCGATTCTTACTATTAACCAAAGAGCATTTTTGTAAGTGGAGCTGTGGTTTGTATCAGTTTCATAAGCAGAGTTAAACTACGTGTGGTCCTTATGAGTAGGAAACACAGTTCCTTTTTTCTGGGCATGCTCATGTTTCTTGCTGTATTAGAGATGCTCGAAAGAAGAGCTTGCTTCTTGCACTAAAACAGAGTGTGTTTAATGAATGAGAATACTGCTCTGAATTTCCCTTCAGAAACGGAGTTAAAGCCCAGGATCTGTGTCTTCCTACAAGCAAGAGCTCATTTCTGGTAAACCAAGTGAATTTTGGCCTCAAATTAATTTACAAAGTTCAGGAACGCAAAGCGATTCTTACAATTAACTAAAGAGCATTTATGTAAGTGGAGCTGTGGTTTGTATCAGTTTCATAAGCAGAGTTGAACTACATGTGGTCCGTATGAGTAGGAAATACAGTTCTTTTTTTCTCAGCATGCTCATGGTTCTAGCTGTATTAGCGATGCTGGAAAGAAGAGCTTGCTTCTTGAGTTAAAACAGAGTGTATTTCATGGATGAGAACACTGCTCTGAATGTCCATTCAGAAACGGAGTTATTCCACAGGATCTGTGTCTTGCTACAAGCAAGAGTTCATTTCTGGAAAACTATGTGAATTTTGGGCTCAAATGATTTTACACAGGTCAGGAACCCAAAGCGATTCTCACAATTAACTAAAGAGCATTTACGTAAGTGGAGCTGTGGTTTGTACCAGTTTCATAAGTATAGTTGAACTACATATGGTCCGTATGAGTACGAAACACAGTTCTTTTTTTCTGGGCATGCTCATGGTTCTTGCTGTATAAGAGTTGCTCTAAAGAAGAGCATGCTTCTAGCATTAAAACAGAGTGTGTTTCATGGATGAGAACTCTGCTCTGAATTTCCCTTCAGAAACGGAGTTGAAGCCCAAGATCTGTGTCTTCCTACAAGCAAGAGTTCATTTCTGGTAAACCAAGTGAATTTTGGTCTCAAATGATTTTACACAGTTCAGGACCCCAACGCGATTCTCACAATTAACTAAAGAGCATTTATGTAAGTGGAGCTGTGGTTAGTATCAGTTTCATATGTATATTTGAACTACATATGGTCCCTATAAGTAGGAAACACAGTTATTTTTTTCTGGGCATGTTCATGGTTCTTGCTGTATTAGAGATGCTTGAAAGAAGATCATGCTTCTTGCGTTACAACAGAGTGTGTTCCATGGATGAGAACACTGGTCTGAATTTCCTTTCAGAAACGGAGTTAAACCCCAGGATTTGTGACTTCCTACAAGCCATAGTTCATTTCTGGAAAACCAAATGAATTTTGGACTCTAATGATTTTGCACAGTTCCCGAACCCAACGCAAATCTCACCATTCAACTAAAGAGCATTTATGTAAGTGGAGCTGTGGTTAGTATCAGTTCCATAATTAGAATTGAACTACATATGGTCCATATGAGTAGGAAACACAGGTCTTTTTTTCTGGGCATGCTCATGGTTCTTCCTGTATTAGAGACGCTCGAAAGAAGAGCATGCTTCTTGCACTAAAACAGAGTGTGTTTAATGAATGAGAATACTGCTCTGAATTACCCTGGGAATTAAAGCCCAGGATCTGTGTCTTCCTACAAGCAAGAGTTCATTTCTGGTAAACCAAGTGAATTTTGGGCTCAAATTATTTTACACAGTTCAGGAACACAAAGCGATTCTTAAAATTAACTAAAGAGCATTTATGTAAGTAGAGCTTTGGTTT
This sequence comes from Onychomys arenicola, assembly GCA_949786405.1. NCBI lineage: Eukaryota > Metazoa > Chordata > Mammalia > Rodentia > Cricetidae > Onychomys > Onychomys arenicola. The sequence goes on along the minus strand of CATKUM010000061.1, from coordinate 347,008 downwards.
GTATCAGTTTCATAAGTAAAGTTGAACTACATATGGTCCGTATGAGTAGGAAATACAGTTCTTTTTTTCTGGGCATGCATATGGTTCTTGCTGTATTAGAGACGCTCGAAAGAAGAGGTTGCTTCTTGTGTTAAAACAGAGTGTGTTTCAAGGATGAGAACACTGCTCTGAATATCCAATCAGAAACGGAGTTAATTCACAGGATCTGTTTCTTCCTATAAGCAAGAGTTCATTCTTGGAAAACTATGTGAATTTGGGTATCAAAAGATTTTACACAGTTCACGAATCCGACGCGAATCTCACTATTAACTAAAGAGCATTTATGTAAGTGGAGCTATGGTTAGTATCAGTTCCATAAGTAGAATTGAACTACATATGGTCCACATGAGTAGGAAACACAGGTCTTTTTTTCTGGGCATGCTCATGGTTCTTGCTGTATTAGAGACGCTCGAAAGAAGAGCATGCTTCTAGCATTAAAACAGAGTGTGTTTCATGGATGAGAACACTGCTCTGAATTTCCCTTCAGAAACGGAGTTGAAGCCCAAGATCTGTGTCTTCCTACAGCAAGAGTTCATTTCTCGTAAACCAAGGGAATTTTGGGCTCAAATGATTTTACACAGTTCACGATTCCAACGCGATTCCCACTATTAACTAAAGAGCATTTTTGTAAGTGGAGCTGTGGTTTCTATCAGTTTCATAAGCAGAGTTAAACTACGTCTGGTCCCTATGAGTAGGAAACACAGTTCTTTTTTTCTGGGCATGCTCATTTTTCTTGCTGTATTAGAGATGCTCGAAAGAAGAGCTTGCTTCTTGCACTAAAACAGAGTGTGTTTAATGAATGAGAATACAGCTCTGAATTTCCCTTCAGAAACGGAGTTAAAGCCCAGGATCTCTGTCTTCCTACAAGCAAGAGTTCATTTCTGGTAAACCAAGGGAATTTTGGGCTCAATTATTTTACACAGTTCAGGAACCAAAAGCGATTCTTACAATTAACTAAAGAGCATTTATGTAAGTAGAGCTGTGGTTTGTATCAGTTTCATAAGTAAAGTTGAACTACATATGGTCCGTATGAGTAGGAAATACAGTTCTTTTTTTCTGGGCATGCATATGGTTCTTGCTATATTAGAGACGCTCGAAAGAAGAGGTTGCTTCTTGCGTTAAAACAGAGTGTGTTTCAAGGATTAGAACACTGCTCTGAATTTCCATTCAGAAACGGAGTTAATCCACAGGATCTGTGTCTTCCTACAAGCAAAGTTCATTTCTGGAAATCTATGTGATTTTGGGTATCAAAAGATTTTACACAGTTCACGAATCCGACTCGAATCTCACTATTAACTAAAGAGCATTTATGTAAGTGGAGCTGTGGTTTGTATCAGTTTCATAAGGAGAGTTGAACTGCGTGTGGTCCGTATGAGTAGGAAATACACTTCTTTTTTTCTGGGCATTCACATGGTTCTTGCTCTATTAGAGACGCTCGTAAGAAGAGCATGCTTCTAGCATTAAAACAGAGTGTGTTTCATGGATGAGAACACTGCTCTGAATTTCCCTTCAGAAACGGATTTGAAGCCCAAGATCTGTGTCTTCCTACAGCAAGAGTTCGTTTCTCGTAAACCAAGTGAATTTTGGGCTCAAATGATTTTACACAGTTCACGAATCCACGCGATTCTCACTATTAACTAAAGAGCATTTTTGTAAGTGGAGATGTGGTTTGTATCAGTTTCATATTCAGAGTTAAACTATGTGTGGTCCCTATGAGTAGGAAACACAGTTCTTTTTTTCTGGGCATGCTCATGTTTCTTGCTGTATTAGAGATGCTCGAAAGAAGAGCTTGCTTCTTGCACTAAAACAGAGTGTGTTTAATGAATGAGAATACTGCTCTGAATTTCCCTTCAGAAACGAAGTTAAAGCCCAGGATCTGTGTCTTCCTACAATCAAGAGCTCATTTCTGGTAAACCAAGTGAATTTTGGTCTGAAATGATTTTACACAATTCACGACCCCAACGCGATTCTCACAATTAACTAAAGAGCATTTATGTAAGTGGAGCTGTGGTTAGTATCAGTTTCATAAGTAGATTTGAACTACATATGGTCCCTATGAGTAGGAAACACAGTTATTTTTTTCTGGGCATGCTCATGGTTCTTGCTGTATTAGAGATGCTTGAAAGAAGAGCATGCTTCTTGTGTTACAACAGAGTGTGTTCCATGGATGAGAACACTGGTCTGAATTTCCTTTCAGAGACGGAGTTAAACCACAGGATTTGGTCTTCCTACAAGCAAGAGTTCATTTCTGGTAAACCAAATGAATTTTGGGCTCTAATGATTGTGCACAGTTCCCGAACCCAACGCAAATCTCACTATTAACTAAAGAGCATTTATGTAAGTGGAGCTATGGTTAGTATCAGTTCCATAAGTAGAATTGAACTACATATGGTCCGTATGAGTAGGAAACACAGGTCTTTTTGCTGGGCATGCTCATGGTTCTTGCTGTATTAGAGACGCTCGAAAGAAGAGCATGCTTCTAGCATTAAAACAGAGTGTGTTTCATGGATGAAATCACTGCTCTGAATTTCCCTTCAGAAACGGAGTTGAAGCCCAAGATCTGTGTCTTCCTACAGCAAGAGTTCATTTCTCGTAAACCAAGTGAATTTTGGGCTCAAATGATTTTACACAGTTCACGAATCCAACGCGATTCTCACTATTAACTAAAGAGCATTTTTGTAAGTGGAGATGTGGTTTGTATCAGTTTCAAAGGAGAGTTAAACTACGTGTGGTCCCTATGAGTAGGAAACACAGTTCTTTTTTTCTGGGCATGCTCATGTTTCTTGCTGTATTAGAGATGCTCGAAAGAAGAGCTTGCTTCTTGCACTAAAACAGAGTGTGTTTAATGAATGAGAATACAGCTCTGAATTTCCCTTCAGAAACGGAGTTAAAGCCCAGGATCTGTGTCTTCCTACAAGCAAGAGTTCATTTCTGGTAAACCAAGGGAATTTTGGGCTCAATTATTTTACACAGTTCAGGAACCAAAAGCGATTCTTACAATTAACTAAAGAGCATTTATGTAAGTAGAGCTCTGGTTTGTATCAGTTTCATAAGTAAAGTTGAACTACATATGGTCCGTATGAGTAGGAAATACAGTTCTTTTTTTCTGGGCATGCATATGGTTCTTGCTGTATTAGAGACGCTCGAAAGAAGAGGTTGCTTCTTGCGTTAAAACAGAGTGTGTTTCAAGGATGAGAACACTGCTCTGAATGTCCATTCAGAAACGGAGTTAATCCACAGGATCTCTGTCTTCCTACAAGCAAAGTTCATTTCTGGAAAACTATGTGAATTTGGGTATCAAAATATTTTACACTGTTCACGAATCCGACTCGAATCTCACTATTAACTAAAGAGCATTTATGTAAGTGGAGCTGTGGTTTGTATCAGTTTCATAAGCAGAGTTGAACTACGTGTGGTCCATATGAGTAGGAAATACAGTTCTTTTTTTCTTGGCATCCTCATGGTTCTTGCTGTATTAGTGATGCTGGAAAGAAGAGCTTGCTTCTTGAGTTAAAACAGAGTGTATTTCATGGATGAGAACACTGCTCTGAATGTCCATTCAGAAACGGAGTTATTCCACAGGGTCTGTGTCTTGCTACAAGCAAGAGTTCTTTTTTGGAAAACTATGTGAATTTTGACCTCAAATGATTTTACACAGGTCAGGAACCCAAAGCGATTCTCACAATTAACTAAAGAGAATTTACTTAAGTGGAGCTGTGGTTTGTACCAGTTTCATAAGTAGAATTGAACTACATATGGTTCATATGAGGAGGAAATACAGTTCTTATTTTCTCGGCATGCTCATGGTTCTTGCTGTATTAGAGACGCTCGAAAGAAGAGCTTGCTTCTTGCGTTAAAACAGAGTGTATTTCAAGGATGAGAACACTGGTCTTATTTTCCCTTGAGAAACGGAGTTAATCCACAGGATATGTGTCTTCCTACAAGCAAGATTTCATTTCTGGTAAACCAAGTGAATTTTGGGCTCAAATGATTTTAAACAGTTCAGGAACACAACGCAATTCTCACAATTAAATAAAGAGCATTTATGTAAGTAGAGCTGTGTTTTGTATCACTTTCATAAGTAAAGTTGAACTACATATGGACCGTATGAGTAGGAAATACACTTCTTTTTTTCTGGGCATTCACATGGTTCTTGCTCTATTAGAGACGCTCGAAAGAAGAGCATGCTTCTAGCATTAAAACAGAGTGTGTTTCATGGATGAGAACACTGCTCTGAATTTCCCTTCAGAAACGGAGTTGAAGCCCAAGATCTGTGTCTTCCTACAGCAAGAGTTCGTTTCTCGTAAACCAAGTGAATTTTGGGCTCAAATGATTTTACACAGTTCACGAATCCAAGCGATTCTCACTATTAACTAAAGAGCATTTTTGTAAGTGGAGCTGTGGTTTGTATCAGTTTCATAAGCAGAGTTAAACTATGTGTGGTCCCTATGAGTAGGAAACACAGTTCTTTTTTTCTGGGCATGCTCATGTTTCTTGCTGTATTAGAGATGCTCGAAAGAAGAGCTTGCTTCTTGCACTAAAACAGAGTGTGTTTAATGAATGAGAATACTGCTCTGAATTTCCCTTCAGAAACGGAGTTAAAGCCCAGGATCTGTGTCTTCCTACAAGCAAGAGTTCATTTCTGGTAAACCAAGTGAATTTTGGGCTCAAATGATTTTACACAGTTGCCGAACCCAACGTGATTCTCACTATTAACTAAAGAGCACTTATGTAAGTGGAGCTGTGGTTAGTATAAGTTTCGTAAGGAGAGTTGAACTACATATGGTCCGTATGAGTAGGAAACACAGTTCTTTTTTTCTGGGCATGCTCATGGTTCTTGCTGGATTAGAGTCGCTCAAAAGAAGAGCATGCTTCTAGCATTAAAACAGAGTGTGTTTCATGGATGAGAACACTGCTCTGAATTTCCCTTCAGAAACGGAGTTGAAGCCCAAGATCTGTGTCTTCCTACAGCAAGAGTTCGTTTCTCATAAACCAAGTGAATTTTGGGCTCAAATGATTTTACACAGTTCACGACCCCAACGCGATTCTCACAATTAACTAAAGAGCATTTATGTAATGGAGCTGTGGTTAGTATCAGTTTCATAAGTAGATTTGAACTACATATGGTCCCTATGAGTAGGAAACACAGTTATTTTTTTCTGGGCATGTTCATGGTTCTTGCTGTATTAGAGATGCTTGAAAGAAGAGCATGCTTCTTGTGTTACAACAGAGTGTGTTCCATGGATGAGAACACTGGTCTGAATTTCCTTTCAGAAACGGAGTTAAACCACAGGATTTGTGTCTTCCTACAAGCAAGAGTTCATTTCTGGTAAACCAAATGAATTTTTGGCTCTAATGATTTTGCACATTTCCCGAACCCAACGCAAATCTCACTATTAACTAAAGATCAGTTATGTAAGTGGAGCTATGGTTAGTATCAGTTCCATAAGTAGAATTGAACTACATATGGTCCGTAGGAGTAGGAAACACAGGTCTTTTTTTCTGGGCATGCTCATGGTTTTTGCTGTATTAGATACGCTCAAAAGAAGAGCATGCTTCTAGGATTAAAACAGAGTGTGTTTCATGGATGAAAGCACTGCTCTGAATTTCCCTTCAGAAACGGAGTTGAAGCCCAAGATCTGTGTCTTCCTACAGCAAGAGTTCATTTCAGGAAACCAAGTGAATTTTGGGCTCAAATGATTTTACACAGTTCACGAATCCAACGCGATTCTCACCATTAACCAAAGAGCACTTTTGTAAGTGGAGATGTGGTTTGTATCAGTTTCATAAGCAGAGTTAAACTACGTGTGGTCCCTATGAGTAGGAAACAGTTCTTTTTTTCTGGGCATGCTCATGTTTCTTGCTGTATTAGAGATGCTGGAAAGAAGAGCTTGCTTCTTGCACTAAAACAGAGTGTGTTTAATGAATGAGAATACTGCTCTGAATTTCCCTTCAGAAACGGAGTTAAATCCCAGGATCTGTGTCTTCCTACAAGCAAGAGTTCATTTCTGGTAAACCAAGTGAATTTTGGGCTCAAATTATTTTACACAATTCAGGAACCCAAAGCGATTCTTACAATTAACAAAAGAGCATTTATGTAAGTAGAGCTGTGGTTTGTATCAGTTTCATAAGTAAAGTTGAACTACATATGGTCCCTATGATTAGGAAATACAGTTCTTTTTTTCTGGGCATGCTTATGGTTCTTGCTGTATTAGAGACGCTCGAAAGAAGAGGTTGCTTCTTGCGTTAAAACAGAGTGTGTTTCAAGGATTAGAACACTGCTCTGAATTTCCATTCAGAAATGGAGTTAATCCACAGGATCTGTGTCTTCCTACAAGCAAGAGTTCACTTCTGGAAAACTATGTGAATTTGGGTATCAAAAGATTTTACACAGTTCACGAATCCGACGCGAATCTCACTATTAACTAAAGAGCATTTATGTAAGTGGAGCTGTGGTTTGTATCAGTTTCATAAGCAGAGTTGAACTACGTGTGGTCCTAATGAGTAGGAAATACAGTTCTTTTTTTCTAGGCATGCTCATCGTTCTTGCTGTATTAGCGATGCTGGAAAGAAGAGCTTGGTTCTTGAGTTAAAACAGAGTGTATTTCATGGATGAGAACACTGCTCTGAATGTCCATTCAGAAACGGAGTTATTCCACAGGATCTGTGTCTTGCTACAAGCAAGAGTTCATTTCTGGAAAACTATGTGAATTTTGGGCTCAAATGATTTTACACAGGTCAGGAACCCAAAGCGGTTCTCACAATTAACTAAAGAGCATTTACGTAAGTGGAGCTGTGGTTTGTACCAGTTTCATAAGTAGAGTTGAACTACATATGGTTCATATGAGGAGGAAATACAGTTGTTATTTTCTCGGCATGCTCATGGTTCTTGCTGTATTAGAGACGCTCGAAAGAAGAGCTTGCTTCTAGCGTTAAAACAGAGTGTGTTCCATGGATGAGAACACTGGTCTTATTTTCCCTTGAGAAACGGAGTTAAACCACAGGATCTGTGTCTTCCTACAAGCAAGAGTTCATTTCTGATAAACCAAGTGAATTTTGGGCTCAAATGATTTTACACAGTTCCCGAACCCAACGCGATTCTTACTATTAACTAAAGAGCATTTATGTAAGTGGAGCTGTGGTTTGTATCAGTTTCATAAGCAGAGTTGAACTACGTGTGGTCCGTATGAGTAGGAAACACAGTTCTTTTTTTCTGGGCATTCCCATGGTTCTTGCTGTATTAGAGACACTCGAAAGAAGAGCATGCTTCTAGCATTAAAACAGAGTGTGTTTCATGGATGAAAACACTGCTCTGAATTTCCCTTCAGAAACGGAGTTGAAGCCCAAGATCTGTGTCTTCCTACAGCAAGCGTTCATTTCTCGTAAACCAAGTGAATTTTGGGCTCAAATGATTTTACACAGTTCACGAATCCAACGCGATTCTCACTATTAACTAAAGAGCATTTTTGTAAGTGGAGATGTGGTTTGTATCAGTTTCATAAGCAGAGGTAAACTACGTGTGGTCTGTATGAGTAGGAAACACAGTTCTTTTTTTCTGGGCATGCTCCTGTTTCTTGCTGTATTAGAGATGCTCGAAAGAAGAGCTTGCTTCTTGCACTAAAACAGAGTGTGTTTAATGAATGAGAATACAGCTCTGAATTTCCCTTCAGAAACGGAGTTAAAGCCCAGGATCTGTGTCTTCCTACAAGCAAGAGTTCACTTCTGGTAAACCAAGTGAATTTTGGGCTCAAATTATTTTACACAGTTCAGGTACCCAAAGCTATTCTTACAAATAACTAAAGAGCATTTATGTAAGTAAAGCTGTGGTTTGTATCAGTTTCATAAGTAAAGTTGAACTACATATGGTCCGTATGAGTAGGAAATACAGTTCTTTTTTTCTGGGCATGCATATGGTTCTTGGTGTATTAGAGACGCTCAAAAGAAGTGCTTGCTTCTTGCGTTAAAACAGAGTGTGTTTCAAGGATTAGAACACTGCTCTGAATTTCCATTCAGAAACGGAGTTAATCCACAGGATCTGTGTCTTCCTACAAGCAAAGTTCATTTCTGGAAAACTATGTGAATTTTGGGCTCAAATGATTTTACACAGGTCAGGAACCCAAAGCGATTCTCAAAATTTACTAAAGAGCATTTACTTAAGTGGAGCTGTGGTTTGTATCAGTTTCATAAGCAGAGTTGAACTACGTGTGGTCCATATGAGTAGGAAACACAGTTCTTTTTTTCTCGGCATGCTCATGGTTCTTGCTGTATTAGAGACACTCGAAAGAAGAGCTTGCTTCTTGCGTTAAAACAGAGTGTTTTTCATGGATGAGAACACTGCTCTGAATTTCCCTTCAGAATCGGAGTTAATCCACAGGATATTTGTCTTCCTCCAAGCAAGAATTCATTTCTGGTAAACCAAGTGAATTTTGGGCTCAAATGGTTTTACACAGTTCCCGAACCCAACGTGATTCTCACTATTAACTAAAAAGCACTTATGTAAGTGGAGCTGTGGTTAGTATAAGTTTCGTAAGTAGAGTTGAACTACATATGGTCCGTATGAGTAGGAAACACAGTTCTTATTTTCTGGGCATGCTCATGGTTCTTGCTGTATTAGAGTCGCTGGAATGGAGGGCATGCTTCTAGCATTAAAACAGAGTGTGTTTCATTGATGAGAATACTGCTCTGAATTTCCATTCATAAACGGAGTTAATCCACAGGATATTTGTCTTCCTCCAAGCAAGAATTCATTGCTGGTAAACCATGTGAATTTTGGGCTCAAATGATTTTACACAGTTCACGAACCCAACGCGATTCTCACTATGAACTAAAGAGCATTTTTGTAAGTGGAGCTGTGGTTTATATCATTTTCATCAGCAGAGTTAAACTACGTGTGGTCCGTATGAGTAGGAAACACAGTTCTTTTTTTCTTGGCATGCTCATGCTTCTTGCTATATAAGAGACGCTTGAAAGAAGAGCATGCTTCTAGCATTAAAACAGAGCGTGTTTCATGGATGAGAACACTGCTCTGAATTGCCCTTCAGAAACAGAGTTAAAGCCCAGGATCTGTGTCTTCCTACAAGCAAGAGTTCATTTCTGGTAAACCAAGTGAATTTTTGGCTCAAATGATTTTACACAGTTCACGAGTCCAACGGGAATCTCACTATAAACTTAGAGCATTTATGTAAATGGAGCTGTGGTTTGTATCAGTTTCATAAGCAGAGTTGAACTACGTGTAGTCCATATGAGTAGGAAAAACAGTTCTTTATTTCTTTGCATGCTCATGTTTCTTGGTGTATAAGAGATGCTCGAAGGAAGAGCTTGCTTCTTGCGTTAAAACAGAGTGTTTTTCATGGATGAGAACACTGCTCTGAATTTCCCTTCAGAAACGGAGTTAATCCACAGGATATGTGTCTTCCTCCAAGCAAGAATTCATTTCTGGTAAATCAAGTGAATTTTGGGCTCAAATGATTGTACACAGTTACCGAACCCAACGTGATTCTCACTATTAACTAAAGAGCACTTATGTAAGTGGAGCTGTGGTTAGTATAAGTTTCCTAAGTAGAGTTGAACTACATATGGTCCGTATGAGTAGGAAACACACTAATTTTTTTCTGGGCATGCTCATGGTTCTTGCTGTATTAGAGATGCTTGAAAGAAGAGCTTGCTTCTTGCGTTAAAACAGAGTGTTTTTCATGGATGAGAACACTGCTCTGAATTTCCCTTCCGAAACGAAGTTAATCCACAGGATATGTGTCTTCCTCCAAGCAAGAATTCATTTCTGGTAAACCAAGTGAATTTTGGGCTCAAATGATTTTAAACAGTTCAGTAACCCAACGCAATTCTCACTATTAACTAAAGAGCATTTATGTAAGTAGAGCTGTGTTTTGTATCACTTTCATAAGTAAAGTTGAACTACATATGGTCCGTATGAGGAGGAAACACAGTTCTTTATTTATGGGCATGTTCATGGTTCTTGATGTATTAGAGATGCTTGAAAGAAGAGCTTGCTTCTTGCGTTACAACAGAGTGTGTTCCATGGATGAGAACACTGGTCTGAATTTCCTTTCAGAAACGGAGTTAAACCACAGGATTTGTGTCCTCCTACAAGCAAGAGTTCATTTCTGGTAAACCAAGTGAATTTTGGGCTCAAATGATTTTACACAGTTCCCGAACCCAACGTGATTCTCACTATTAACTAAAAAGCACTTATGTAAGTGGAGCTGTGGTTAGTATAAGTTTCATAAGTAGAGTTGAACTACATATGGTCCGTATGAGTAGGAAACACAGTTCTTTTTTCTGGGCATGCTCATGGTTCTTGCTGTATTAGATACGCTCGAAAGAAGAGCATGCTTCTAGCATTAAAACAGAGCATGTTTCATGGATGAGAACACTGCTCTGAATTTCCATTCAGAAACGGATTTAATCCACAGGTTCTGTTTCTTCCTACAAGCAAGAGTTCATTTCTGGAAAACTATGTGAATTTGGGTATCAAAAGATTTTACACAGTTCCCGAACCCAACGAGATTCTCACTATTAACTAAAGATCAGTTATGTAAGTGGAGCTGTGGTTTGTATCAGTTTCATAAGCAGAGTTGAACTACATATGGTTCGTATGAGTAGGAAACACAGTTCTTTTTTTCTGGGCATGCTCATGTTTCTTGCTGTATTAGAGACGCGCGAAAGAAGAGATTGCATCTTGCATTAAAACAGAGTGTGTTTCATGGATGAGAATACTGCTCTGAATTTCCCTTCAGAAACGAGTTAATGCCCAGGATCTGTGTTTTCCTAGAAGCAAGAGTATATTTCTGGTTAACCAAGTGATTTTTGGGCTCAAATGGTATTACACAGTTCACGAATCCAACCTGCTTCTCACTATTAACTAAAGAGCATTTATGTAAGTGGAGCTGTGGTTTGTATCAGTTTCATAAGCAGAGTTGAACTACATATGGTCCCTATGAGTAGGAAACACAGTTATTTTTTTCTGGGCATTCTCATAGTTCTTTCTGTATTAGAGATGCTGGAAAGGAGAGCATGCTTCTTGCGTTACAACAGAGTGTGTTCCATGGATGAGAACACTGGTCTGAATTTCCTTTCAGAAACGGAGTTAAACCCCTGGGTCTGTGTCTTCATACAAGCAAGAGTTCATTTCTGGAAAACTATGTGAATTTTGGGCTCAAATGATTTTACACAGGTCAGGAACCCAAAGCGATTCTCACTATTAACTAAAGATCAGTTATGTAAGTGGAGCTGTGGTTTGTACCAGTTTCATAAGTAGAGTTGAACTACATATGGTTCATATGAGTAGGAAATACAGTTCTTATTTTCTCGGCATGCTCATGGTTCTTGCTGCATTAGAGACGCTCAAAAGAAGAGCTTGCTTCTTGCGTTGAAACAGAGTGTATTTCAAGGATGAGAACACTGGTCTGAATTTCCCTTCAGAAATGGAGGTAATCCACAGGATATGTGTCTTCCTACAAGCAAGAGTTCATTTCTGGTAAACCAAGTGAATTTTGGGCTCAAATTATTTTACACAGTTCAGGAACACAAAGTGATTCTTACAATTAACTAAAGAGCATTTATGTAAGTAGTGCTGTGGTTTGTATCAGTTTCATAAGTAAAGTTGAACTACATATGGTCCGTATGAGTAGGAAATACAGTTCTTTTTCTCTAGGCATGCATATGGTTCTTGCTCTATTAGAGATGCTCGAATGAAGAGGTTGCTTCTTGCGTTAAAAAAGAGTGTGTTTCAATGATGAGAACACTGCTCTGAATTTCCATTCAGAAACGGAGTTAATCCACAGGTTCTGTTTCTTCCTACAAGCAAGAGTTCATTTCTGGAAAACTATGTGAATTTGGGTATCAAAAGATTTTACACAGTTCATGAATCCAACGCGAATCTCACTATTAACTAAAGAGCATTTATGTAAGTGGAGCTGTGGTTTGTATCAGTTTCATAAGCAGAGTTGAACTACATGTGGTCCGTATGAGTAGGAAATACAGTTCTTTTTTTCTCGGCATGCTCATGGTTCTTGCTGTATTAGCGATGCTGGAAAGAAGAGCTTGCTTCTTGAGTTAAAACAGAGTTTATTTCATGGATGAGAACACTGCTCTGAAAGTCCATTCAGAAACGGAGTGATTCCACAGGATCTGTGTCTTGCTACAAGCAAGAGTTCATTTCTGGAAAACTATGTGAATTTTGGGCTCAAATGATTTTACACAGGTCAGGAACCCAAAGCGATTCTCACAATTAACTAAAGAGCATTTACGTAAGTGGAGCTGTGGTTTGTATCAGTTTCATAAGCAGAGTTGAACTAAGTGTGGTCCGTATGAGTAGGAAACACCGTTCTTTTTTTCTGGGCATTCTCATGGTTCTTGGTGTATTAGAGACGCTCGAAAGAAGAGCTTGCTTCTTTCGTTAAAACAGAGTGTTTTTCATGGATGAGAACACTGCTCTGAATTTCCCTTCAGAAACGGAGTTAATCCACAGGATATGTGTCTTCCTCCAAGCAAGAGTTCATTTCTGGTAAACCAAGTGAATTTTGGGCTCAAATGATTTTACACAGTTCCCGAACCCAACGTGATTCTCACTATTAACTAAAGAGAATTTATGTAAGTGGAGCTGTGGTTAGTATAAGTATCGTAAGTAGAGTTGAACTACATATGGTCCGTATGAGTAGGAAACACAGTTCTTTTTTTCTGGGCATGCTCATGGTTCTTGCTGTATTAGAGTCGCTCGAAAGAAGAGCATGCTTCTAGCATTAAAACAGAGTGTGTTTCATTGATGAGAACTCTGCTCTGAATTTCCCTTCAGAAACGGAGTTGAAGCCCAAGATCTGCGTCTTCCTACAAGCAAGAGGTCATATCTGGTAAACCATGTGAATTTTGGTCTGAAATGATTTTACACAGTTCACGAACCCAACGCGATTCTCACAATTAACTAAAGAGCATTTATGTAAGTGGAGCTGTGGTTAGTATCAGTTCCATAAGTAGAATTGAACTACATATGGTCCGTATGAGTAGGAAACACAGTGTTTTTTTCTGGGCATGCTCATGGTTCTTGCTGTATTAGAGATGCTCAAAAGAAGAGCATGCTTCTAGCATTAAAACAGAGTGTGTTTCATTGATGAGACCACTGCTCTGAATTTCCCTTCAGAAACGGAGTTGAGGCCCAAGATCTGTGTCTTCCTACAGCAAGAGTTCATTTCTCGTAAACCATGTGAATTTTGGGCTCAAATGATTTTACACAGTTCAGGAATCCAAAGCGATTCTCACTATGAACTAAAGAGCATTTTTGTAAGTGGAGCTGTGGTTTGTATCAGTTTCATCAGCAGAGTTAAACTACGTGTGGTCCGTATGAGTAGGAAACACAGTTCTTTTTTTCTGAGCATGCTCATATTCTTGCTGTATTAGAGATGCTCGAAAGAAGAGCTTGCTTCTTGAGTTAAAACAGAGTGTTTTCCATGGATGAGAACACTGGTCTGAATTTCCCTTCAGAAACGGAGTTAAACCACAGGATCTGTGTCTTCCTACAAGCAAGAGTTTATTTCTGGAAAACCATGTGAATTTGGGTCTCAAATGATTTTACACAGTTCAGGAACCCAAAGCGATTCTCACAATTAACTAACCAGCATATATGTAATTGGAGCTGTATTTCGTATCAATTTCATAAGCAGAGTTGAACTACATATGGTCTGTATGAGCCCGAAACAATGTTCTTTTACTCTGGGCATACTCATGGTTAATGCTGTATTAGAGATGCTGGAAAGAAGAGCTTGCTTCTTGAGTTAAAACAGAGTGTTTTCCATGGATGAGAACACTGGTCTGAATTTCCCTTCAGAAACGGAGTTAAACCACAGGATCTGTGTCTTCCTACAAGCAAGAGTTTATTTCTGGAAAACTATGTGAATTTGGGTCTCAAATGATTTTACACAGTTCAGGAACCCAAAGCGATACTCACAATTAACTAAAGAGCATTTATGTAAGTAGAGCAGTGGTTTGTATCTGTTTCATAAGTAAAGTTGAACTACATATGGTCCGTATGAGTAGGAAATACAGTTCTTTTTTTCTGGGCATGCATATGGTTCTTGCTCTATTAGAGACGCTCAAAAGAAGAGGTTGCTTCTTGTGTTAAAACAGAGTGTGTTTCAAGGATGAGAACACTGCTCTGAATTTCCATTCAGAAACGGAGTTAATCCACAGGACCTGTGTCTTCCTACAAGCAAGAGTTCATTTCTGGAAAACTATGTGAATTTGGGTATCAAAAGATTTTACACAGTTCATGAACCCAACCTGCTTCTCACTATTAACTAAGTAGCATTTATGGAAGTGGACCTGTGGTTTGTATCAGTTTCATAATCAGAGCTAAACTATCTATGGTCCCTATGAGTAGGAAACACAGTTCTTTTTTTCTTGGCATGCTCATGGTTCTTGCTGTATTAGAGATGCTGGAAAGGAGAACATGCTTCTTGTGGTACAACAGAGTGTGTTCCATGGATGAGAACACTTGTCTGTATTTCCATTCAGAAACGGAGTTAAACCAAAGGATCTGTGTCTTTCTGCTAGCAAAAGGTCCTTTCTGGTAAACCAATTGAATTTTGGGCTCAAATGATTTTACACAGTTCCCGAAACCAACGCGATTCTCACTATTAACTAAAGAGCTCTTATGTAAGTGGAGCTGTGGTTAGTATCAGTTTCATATGTAGAGTTGAACGACATATGGTCCGTATGAGTAGGAAACACAGTTCGTTTTTTCTGGGTATGCTCATTGTTCTTGCTATATTAGAGAAACTCGAAAGAAGAGCATGCTTCTACCATTAAAACAGAGTGTGTTTCATGGATGAATACACTGCTCTGAATTTCCCTTCAGAAACGGAGTTAAAGCCCAGGAACTGTGTCTTCCTACAAGCAAAAATTCATTTCAGGTAAAACAAGTGAATTTTGGTCTCAAATGATTTTACACAGTTCAAGAACCCAACGCGATTCTAACTATTAACTAAAGACCAGTTACTTAAGTGGAGCGGTTCTTTGTATCAGTTTCATAAGTAGAGTTGAACTACATATCGTTTGTAGGAGTTGAAAATACAGTTCTTTTTATCTTGGCATGCTCATGGTTCTTGCTCTATTAGAGACCCTCAAAAGAAGAGCTTGCTTCTTCCGTTAAAACAGAGTGTATTTCATGGATGAGAACACTGCTCTGAATTTCCCTTCAGAAACGGAGTTAATCCACAGAATCTGTGTCTTGCTACAAGCAAGAGTTCATTTCTAGTAAACCAAGTGAATTTTGGGCTCACATGATTTTACACAGTTCACGAACCCAACGTGATTCTCACTATTAACTAAGTAGCATTTATGTAAGTGGAGCTGTGGTTTGTATCAGTTACATAAGCAGAGTTGAACTACGTATGGTCCGTGGAGTAGGAAACACAGAACTTTTTTTCTGGGCATGCTCATGGTTCTTGCTGTATTAGAGATGCTGGAAAGAACAGCTAGCTTCTTGCGGTAAAACGCAGTGTCTTCCATGGATGAGAACACTGGTCTTAATTTCCCTTCAGAAACGGAGTTAAACCACAGGATCTGTGTCTTCCTACAAGAAAGAGTTCATTTCTGGAAAACTATGTGAATTTTGGCTCAAATGATTTTACTCAGTTCAATAACCCAATGCGATTCTCACAATTAACTAAAGAGCATTTATGTAAGTGGAGCTGTGGTTTGTATCAATTTCATAAGTAGAACTGAAATACATATGGTCCATATGAGTAGGAAGTACAGTTCTTTTTTTCTTGGCATGCTCATGGTTCTTGCTGTATTAGAGGTGCTCGAAAGAATAGCTTTCTTCTTCCGTTAAAACAGAATGTCTTTAATGGATGAGAACACTGCTCTGAGTTCCCTTCAGAAAAGGAGTTGAACCACAGGATCTGTGTCTTCCTGCAAGCAATAGTTCACTTCTCCTAAACCAAGAGTATTTTGAGCTCAAATGATTTTACACAGTTCACGAACCCAAAGCGATTCTCACTATTAACTAAAGAACATTTATGTAAGTGGAGCTGTGGTTTGTATCAGTGTCATAAGCAGAGATGAACAATGTATGGTCCGTATGAGTAGGAAACACAGTTCTTTTTTTCTGGGCATGCTCATGGTTATTGCTGTATTAGAGATGCTGGAATCAAGAGCTAGCTTCTTGCGTTAAAACGCAGTGTGTTCTATGGATGAGAACACCGGTCTTAATTTCCCTTCAGAAACGGAGTTAAACAACAAGATCTGTGTCTTCCTACAAGCAAGAGTTCATTTCTGGAAAACTATGTGAATTTTGGGCTCAAATGATTTTACACAGTTCAACAACCCAACGCGATTCTCACAATTAACTAAAGAGCATTTATGTAAGTGGAGCTGTGGTTTGTAATAGTTTCATCAGTAGAACTGAAATACATATGGTCCATATGAGTAGGAAATACAGTTCTTTTTTTCTCCGCATGCTCTTGGTTCTTGCTGTATTAGAGATGCTCAAAAGAATAGCTTGCTTCTTGCGTTAAAACAGAGTGTGTTTCATGGATGAGAACACTGCTCTGAATTTCCCTTCAGAAACGGAGTTAAAGCCCAGGATATGTGTCTTCCTACAAGCAAGAGTTCATTTCTGGTAAACCAAGTGAATTTTGGGGTCAAATGATTTTACACCGTTCACGAAACCAACGCGATTCTCACTATTAACTCAAGAGCATTCATGTAAGTGGAGCTGTGGTTTGTATCAATTTCATAAGCAGGGCTGACCTATGTATGGTCAATATTAGTAGGAAACACAGTTCTTTTTTTCTGGGCATCCTCATGTTTCTTGCTGTATTAGAGACGCTCGAAAGAAGAGATTGTTTCTAGCATTAAAACCGAGTGTGTTTCATGGATGAGAACACTGCTCTGAATTTTCCTTCAGAAACGGAGTTAAAGCCTAGGATCTGTGTCTTACTACAAGCAAGAGTTCATTTCTGGTAAACCAAGTGAATTTTGGGGCCAAATGCTTTTACACAGTTCACGAACCGAACGCATTTCTCACTATTAACTCAAGAGCATTCATGTAAGTGGAGCTGTGGTTTGTATCAGTTACATAAGCAGAGTTGAACTACGTATGGTCCGTGGAGTAGGAAACACAGAACTTTTTTTCTGGGCATGCTCATGGTTCTTGCTTTATTAGACATGCTGGAAAGAACAGCTAGCTCCTTCCGTTAAAATGCAGTGTGTTCCATGGATGAGAACACTGGTCTTAATTTCGCTTCATAATTGGAGTTAAACCACAGGTTCTGTGTCTACCTACAAGCAAGAGTTCATTTCTGGAAAACTATGTGAATTTTGGGCTCAAATGATTTTACTCAGTTCAAGAACCCAACGTGATTCTCACAATTAACTAAAGAGCATTTATGTAAGTGGAGCTGTGGTTTGTATCAGTTTCATAAGTAGAGTTGAACTGCATATTGTCCATATGAGTAGAAAACACAGTTCTTTATTTCTAGGCATGCTCATGTTTCTTGCTGTATTAGAGACGCTCGAAAGAAGAGATTGCTTCTTGCATTAAAACAGAGTGTGTTCCATGGATGAGAACACTGGTCTGAATTTCCCTTCAGATACGGAGTTTTACCACAGTATCTGTGTCTTCCTACAAGCAAGAGTTCATTTCTGGTAAACCAACTGAATTTTGGGGTCAAATGATTTTACACAGTTCAGGAAACCAACACGATTCTCACTATTAAGTCAAGAGCATTTATGTAAGTGGAGCTGTGGTTTGTATCAGTTTCATAAGCAGTGTTGAACTACATATGGTCCATATGAGTAGGAAACACAGTTCTTTTTTTCTGGGCATGCTCATGGTTCTTGCTGTATTAGAGATGCTGGAATGAAGAGCTAGCTTCTTGGGATAAAACGCAGTGTGTTCCATGGATGAGAACACCGGTCTTAATTTCCCTTCAGAAACGTAGTTAAACCACAGGATCTGTGTTTTCCTACAAGCAAGAGTTCATTTCTGGTAAACCAAGTTAATTTTGAGCTCAAATTTTTTTACACAGTTCACGAACCCAACGCGATTCTCACTGTTAACTAAAGAACATTTATGTAAGTGGAGCTGTGGTTTGTATCAGTTTCATAGGAAGAGTTGAACAATGTAAGGTCCGTATGAGTAGGAAACAGTTCTTTTTTTCTGGTCATGCTCATGGTTCTTGATGTATTAGATAAGCTCCAAAGAAGAGATTGCTTCTTGCATTAAAACAGAGTGGGTTTCATGGATGAGAACACTGCTCTGAATTTCCGTTCAGAAACGGAGTTAAAGCCCAGGATATTGGTCTTCCTACAAGCAAGTGTTCATTTCTGGTAAACCAAGTGAATTTTGGGGTCAAATGATTTTACACAGTTCACGAAACCAACGCGATTCTCACTATTAACTCAAGAGCATTCATGTAAATGGAGCTATGGTTTGTATCAATTTCATAAGCAGAGCTGAACTACGTATGGTCCATATTAGTAGGAAACACAGTTCTTTTTTTCTGGGCATGCTCATGTTTCCTGCTGTATTAGAGATGCTAAAAGAAGAGATTGCTTCTTGCATTAAAACAGAGTATGTTTCATGGATGAGAACACTGCTCTGAATTTCCATTCAGAAACGGAGTTCAAGCCCATGATCTTTGTCTTCCTACAAGCAAGAGTTCATTTCTGGAAAACTATGTGAATTTTGGGGTCAAATGATTTTACACAGTTCACGAACCCAACGTGATTCTCACTATTAACTCAAGAGCATTTATGTAAGTGGAGCTGAGGTTTGTATCAGTTTCATAAGTAGAGTTGAACTGCATATGGTCGGTATGAGTAGGAAACACAGTTCTTTTGTTCTGGGCATGCTCATGGTTCTTGCTGTAGTAGAGATGCTGGAAAGAAGAGCATGCTTTTTGCGTTACAACAGAGTGTGTTCCATGGATGAGAACACTGGTCTGAATTTCCCTTCAGAAACGGAGTTAAACCACAGGATCTGTGTCTTCCTACAAGCTAGAGCTCATTTCTGCAAAACTTTGTGAATTTGGGGCTCAAATGTTTTTACACAATTCAGAAACCCAAAGCGATTCTCACAATTAACTAAAGAGCATTTACGTAAGTGGCGCTGTGGTTTGTTTCAGTTTATTAAGCAGACTTAAACTACATATGGTCCATATGAGTAGGAAACACAGTTCTCTTTTTCTGGGCATGCTCATGGTTCTTGCTGTATTAGATGTGCTGGAAAGAAGAGCATGCGTGTAGTTACAACAGAGTGTGTTCCATGGATGAGAACACTGGTCTGAATTTCCCTTCAGATACGGAGTTTAACCACAGGATCTGTGTCTTACTACAAGCAAGAGTTCATTTCTGGTAAACCATGTGAATTTTGGCTCAAATGATTTTACACAGTTCACAAACCCAACGCGATTCTCACAATTAACAAAATAGCATTCATGTAAGTCGAGCTGTGGTTTGTATCAGTTTCATAAACAGAGTGGAATTTCGTGTGGTCCGTATGAGTAGGAAACACAGTTCCTTTTTCTGGGCATGCTCATGTTTCTTGCAGTATTAGAGACACTCAAAAGAAGAGCTTGCTTCTTGCATTAAAACAGAGTGTGTTTCAGGGATCAGAACACTGCTCTGAATTTCCCTTCAGAAACGGAGTTAAAGCCCATGATCTGTGTCTTCCTACAAGCAAGAGTTCCATTCTGGAAAACTATGTGAATTTTGGGCTCAAATGATTTTACACAGTTCACGAACCCAACGCGATTCTCACTATTAACTCAAGAGCATTCATGTAAGTGGAGCTGTGGTTTGTATCAATTTCATAAGCAGGGCTGACCTATGTATGGTCAATATTAGTAGGAAACACAGTTCTTTTTTTCTGGGCATCCTCATGTTTCTTGCTGTATTAGAGACGCTCGAAAGAAGAGATTGTTTCTAGCATTAAAACCGAGTGTGTTTCATGGATGAGAACACTGCTCTGAATTTTCCTTCAGAAACGGAGTTAAAGCCTAGGATCTGTGTCTTACTACAAGCAAGAGTTCATTTCTGGTAAACCAAGTGAATTTTGGGGCCAAATGCTTTTACACAGTTCACGAACCGAACGCATTTCTCACTATTAACTCAAGAGCATTCATGTAAGTGGAGCTGTGGTTTGTATCAGTTACATAAGCAGAGTTGAACTACGTATGGTCCTTGGAGTAGGAAACACAGAACTTTTTTTCTGGGCATGCTCATGGTTCTTGCTTTATTAGACATGCTGGAAAGAACAGCTAGCTCCTTCCGTTAAAATGCAGTGTGTTCCATGGATGAGAACACTGGTCTTAATTTCGCTTCATAATTGGAGTTAAACCACAGGTTCTGTGTCTACCTACAAGCAAGAGTTCATTTCTGGAAAACTATGTGAATTTTGGGCTCAAATGATTTTACTCAGTTCAAGAACCCAACGTGATTCTCACAATTAACTAAAGAGCATTTATGTAAGTGGAGCTGTGGTTTGTATCAGTTTCATAAGTAGAGTTGAACTGCATATTGTCCATATGAGTAGAAAACACAGTTCTTTTTTTCTAGGCATGCTCATGTTTCTTGCTGTATTAGAGACGCTCGAAAGAAGAGATTGCTTCTTGCATTAAAACAGAGTGTGTTCCATGGATGAGAACACTGGTCTGAATTTCCCTTCAGATACGGAGTTTTACCACAGTATCTGTGTCTTCCTACAAGCAAGAGTTCATTTCTGGTAAACCAACTGAATTTTGGGGTCAAATGATTTTACACAGTTCAGGAAACCAACACGATTCTCACTATTAAGTCAAGAGCATTTATGTAAGTGGAGCTGTGGTTTGTATCAGTTTCATAAGCAGTGTTGAACTACATATGGTCCATATGAGTAGGAAACACAGTTCTTTTTTTCTGGGCATGCTCATGGTTCTTGCTGTATTAGAGATGCTGGAATGAAGAGCTAGCTTCTTGGGATAAAACGCAGTGTGTTCCATGGATGAGAACACCGGTCTTAATTTCCCTTCAGAAACGTAGTTAAACCACAGGATCTGTGTTTTCCTACAAGCAAGAGTTCATTTCTGGTAAACCAAGTTAATTTTGAGCTCAAATTTTTTTACACAGTTCACGAACCCAACGCGATTCTCACTGTTAACTAAAGAACATTTATGTAAGTGGAGCTGTGGTTTGTATCAGTTTCATAGGAAGAGTTGAACAATGTAAGGTCCGTATGAGTAGGAAACAGTTCTTTTTTTCTGGTCATGCTCATGGTTCTTGATGTATTAGATAAGCTCCAAAGAAGAGATTGCTTCTTGCATTAAAACAGAGTGGGTTTCATGGATGAGAACACTGCTCTGAATTTCCGTTCAGAAACGGAGTTAAAGCCCAGGATATTGGTCTTCCTACAAGCAAGTGTTCATTTCTGGTAAACCAAGTGAATTTTGGGGTCAAATGATTTTACACAGTTCACGAAACCAACGCGATTCTCACTATTAACTCAAGAGCATT
The DNA here is from genome assembly GCA_949786405.1 of Onychomys arenicola. NCBI lineage: Eukaryota > Metazoa > Chordata > Mammalia > Rodentia > Cricetidae > Onychomys > Onychomys arenicola. The sequence continues at coordinate 325,462 of CATKUM010000061.1, read as the reverse complement.
CATGTAAGTGGAGCTATGGTTTGTATCAATTTCATAAGCAGAGCTGAACTACGTATGGTCCATATTAGTAGGAAACACAGTTCTTTTTTTCTGGGCATGCTCATGTTTCCTGCTGTATTAGAGATGCTAAAAGAAGAGATTGCTTCTTGCATTAAAACAGAGTATGTTTCATGGATGAGAACACTGCTCTGAATTTCCATTCAGAAACGGAGTTCAAGCCCATGATCTTTGTCTTCCTACAAGCAAGAGTTCATTTCTGGAAAACTATGTGAATTTTGGGGTCAAATGATTTTACACAGTTCACGAACCCAACGTGATTCTCACTATTAACTCAAGAGCATTTATGTAAGTGGAGCTGAGGTTTGTATCAGTTTCATAAGTAGAGTTGAACTGCATATGGTCGGTATGAGTAGGAAACACAGTTCTTTTGTTCTGGGCATGCTCATGGTTCTTGCTGTAGTAGAGATGCTGGAAAGAAGAGCATGCTTCTTGCGTTACAACAGAGTGTGTTCCATGGATGAGAACACTGGTCTGAATTTCCCTTCAGAAACGGAGTTAAACCACAGGATCTGTGTCTTCCTACAAGCTAGAGCTCATTTCTGCAAAACTTTGTGAATTTGGGGCTCAAATGTTTTTACACAATTCAGAAACCCAAAGCGATTCTCACAATTAACTAAAGAGCATTTACGTAAGTGGCGCTGTGGTTTGTTTCAGTTTATTAAGCAGACTTAAACTACATATGGTCCATATGAGTAGTAAACACAGTTCTCTTTTTCTGGGCATGCTCATGGTTCTTGCTGTATTAGATGTGCTGGAAAGAAGAGCATGCGTGTAGTTACAACAGAGTGTGTTCCATGGATGAGAACACTGGTCTGAATTTCCCTTCAGATACGGAGTTTAACCACAGGATCTGTGTCTTACTACAAGCAAGAGTTCATTTCTGGTAAACCATGTGAATTTTGGCTCAAATGATTTTACACAGTTCACAAACCCAACGCGATTCTCACAATTAACAAAATAGCATTCATGTAAGTCGAGCTGTGGTTTGTATCAGTTTCATAAACAGAGTGGAATTTCGTGTGGTCCGTATGAGTAGGAAACACAGTTCCTTTTTCTGGGCATGCTCATGTTTCTTGCAGTATTAGAGACACTCAAAAGAAGAGCTTGCTTCTTGCATTAAAACAGAGTGTGTTTCAGGGATCAGAACACTGCTCTGAATTTCCCTTCAGAAACGGAGTTAAAGCCCATGATCTGTGTCTTCCTACAAGCAAGAGTTCCATTCTGGAAAACTATGTGAATTTTGGGCTCAAATGATTTTACACAGTTCACGAACCCAACGCGATTCTCACTATTAACTCAAGAGCATTCATGTAAGTGGAGCTGTGGTTTGTATCAATTTCATAAGCAGGGCTGACCTATGTATGGTCAATATTAGTAGGAAACACAGTTCTTTTTTTCTGGGCATCCTCATGTTTCTTGCTGTATTAGAGACGCTCGAAAGAAGAGATTGTTTCTAGCATTAAAACCGAGTGTGTTTCATGGATGAGAACACTGCTCTGAATTTTCCTTCAGAAACGGAGTTAAAGCCTAGGATCTGTGTCTTACTACAAGCAAGAGTTCATTTCTGGTAAACCAAGTGAATTTTGGGGCCAAATGCTTTTACACAGTTCACGAACCGAACGCATTTCTCACTATTAACTCAAGAGCATTCATGTAAGTGGAGCTGTGGTTTGTATCAGTTACATAAGCAGAGTTGAACTACGTATGGTCCTTGGAGTAGGAAACACAGAACTTTTTTTCTGGGCATGCTCATGGTTCTTGCTTTATTAGACATGCTGGAAAGAACAGCTAGCTCCTTCCGTTAAAATGCAGTGTGTTCCATGGATGAGAACACTGGTCTTAATTTCGCTTCATAATTGGAGTTAAACCACAGGTTCTGTGTCTACCTACAAGCAAGAGTTCATTTCTGGAAAACTATGTGAATTTTGGGCTCAAATGATTTTACTCAGTTCAAGAACCCAACGTGATTCTCACAATTAACTAAAGAGCATTTATGTAAGTGGAGCTGTGGTTTGTATCAGTTTCATAAGTAGAGTTGAACTGCATATTGTCCATATGAGTAGAAAACACAGTTCTTTTTTTCTAGGCATGCTCATGTTTCTTGCTGTATTAGAGACGCTCGAAAGAAGAGATTGCTTCTTGCATTAAAACAGAGTGTGTTCCATGGATGAGAACACTGGTCTGAATTTCCCTTCAGATACGGAGTTTTACCACAGTATCAGTGTCTTCCTACAAGCAAGAGTTCATTTCTGGTAAACCAACTGAATTTTGGGGTCAAATGATTTTACACAGTTCAGGAAACCAACACGATTCTCACTATTAAGTCAAGAGCATTTATGTAAGTGGAGCTGTGGTTTGTATCAGTTTCATAAGCAGTGTTGAACTACATATGGTCCATATGAGTAGGAAACACAGTTCTTTTTTTCTGGGCATGCTCATGGTTCTTGCTGTATTAGAGATGCTGGAATGAAGAGCTAGCTTCTTGGGATAAAACGCAGTGTGTTCCATGGATGAGAACACCGGTCTTAATTTCCCTTCAGAAACGTAGTTAAACCACAGGATCTGTGTTTTCCTACAAGCAAGAGTTCATTTCTGGTAAACCAAGTTAATTTTGAGCTCAAATTTTTTTACACAGTTCACGAACCCAACGCGATTCTCACTGTTAACTAAAGAACATTTATGTAAGTGGAGCTGTGGTTTGTATCAGTTTCATAGGAAGAGTTGAACAATGTAAGGTCCGTATGAGTAGGAAACAGTTCTTTTTTTCTGGTCATGCTCATGGTTCTTGATGTATTAGATAAGCTCCAAAGAAGAGATTGCTTCTTGCATTAAAACAGAGTGGGTTTCAGGGATGAGAACACTGCTCTGAATTTCCCTTCAGAAACGGAGTTAAAGCCCAGGATATTGGTCTTCCTACAAGCAAGTGTTCATTTCTGGTAAACCAAGTGAATTTTGGGGTCAAATGATTTTACACAGTTCACGAAACCAACGCGATTCTCACTATTAACTCAAGAGCATTCATGTAAGTGGAGCTATGGTTTGTATCAATTTCATAAGCAGAGCTGAACTACGTATGGTCCATATTAGTAGGAAACACAGTTCTTTTTTTCTGGGCATGCTCATGTTTCCTGCTGTATTAGAGATGCTAAAAGAAGAGATTGCTTCTTGCATTAAAACAGAGTATGTTTCATGGATGAGAACACTGCTCTGAATTTCCATTCAGAAACGGAGTTCAAGCCCATGATCTTTGTCTTCCTACAAGCAAGAGTTCATTTCTGGAAAACTATGTGAATTTTGGGGTCAAATGATTTTACACAGTTCACGAACCCAACGTGATTCTCACTATTAACTCAAGAGCATTTATGTAAGTGGAGCTGAGGTTTGTATCAGTTTCATAAGTAGAGTTGAACTGCATATGGTCGGTATGAGTAGGAAACACAGTTCTTTTGTTCTGGGCATGCTCATGGTTCTTGCTGTAGTAGAGATGCTGGAAAGAAGAGCATGCTTCTTGCGTTACAACAGAGTGTGTTCCATGGATGAGAACACTGGTCTGAATTTCCCTTCAGAAACGGAGTTAAACCACAGGATCTGTGTCTTCCTACAAGCTAGAGCTCATTTCTGCAAAACTTTGTGAATTTGGGGCTCAAATGTTTTTACACAATTCAGAAACCCAAAGCGATTCTCACAATTAACTAAAGAGCATTTACGTAAGTGGCGCTGTGGTTTGTTTCAGTTTATTAAGCAGACTTAAACTACATATGGTCCATATGAGTAGGAAACACAGTTCTCTTTTTCTGGGCATGCTCATGGTTCTTGCTGTATTAGATGTGCTGGAAAGAAGAGCATGCGTGTTGTTACAACAGAGTGTGTTCCATGGATGAGAACACTGGTCTGAATTTCCCTTCAGATATGGAGTTTAACCACAGGATCTGTGTCTTACTACAAGCAAGAGTTCATTTCTGGTAAACCATGTGAATTTTGGCTCAAATGATTTTACACAGTTCACAAACCCAACGCGATTCTCACAATTAACAAAAGAGCATTCATGTAAGTCGAGCTGTGGTTTGTATCAGTTTCATAAACAGAGTGGAATTTCGTGTGGTCCGTATGAGTAGGAAACACAGTTCCTTTTTCTGGGCATGCTCATGTTTCTTGCAGTATTAGAGACACTAAAAAGAAGAGCTTGCTTCTTGCATTAAAACAGAGTGTGTTTCAGGGATCAGAACACTGCTCTGAATTTCCCTTCAGAAACGGAGTTAAAGCCCACAATCTGTGTCTTGCTACATGCAAGAGTTCATTTCTGGTAAACCAAGTGAATTTTGGGGTCAAATGATTTTACACCGTTCACGAAACCAACGCGATTCTCACTATTAACTCAAGAGCATTCATGTAAGTGGAGCTGTGGTTTGTATCAATTTCATAAGCAGGGCTGACCTATTTATGGTCAATATTAGTAGGAAACACAGTTCTTTTTTTCTGGGCATGCTCATATTTCCTGCTGTATTAGAGATGATAAAAGAAGAGATTGCGTCTTGCATTAAAACAGAGTGTGTTTCATGGATGAGAACACTGCTCTGAATTTCCCTTCAGAAACGGAGTTAAAGCCCATGATCTGTGTCTTCCTACAAGCAAGAGTTCCATTCTGCTAAACTATGTGAATTTTGGGCTCAAATGATTTTACACAGTTCACGAACCCAACGCGATTCTCACTATTAACTCAAGAGCATTTATGTAAGTGGAGCTGTGGTTTGTATCAGTTTCATAAATAGAGTTGAACTACATATGGTCGTATGAGTAGGAAACACAGCTCTTTTTTTCTCGGCATGCTCATGTTTCTTGCTGTATTAGAGACGCTCGAAAGAAGAGATTGCTTCTAGCATTAAAACCGAGTGTGTTTCATGGATGAGAACACTGCTCTGAATTTTCCTTCAGAAATGGAGTTAAAGCCTAGGATCTGTGTCTTACTACAAGCAAGAGTTCATTTCTGGTAAACCAAGTTAATTTTGGGGCCAAATGCTTTTACACAGTTCACGAACCAAACGCTTTTCTCACTATTAACTCAAGAGCATTCATGTAAGTGGAGCTGTGGTTTGTATCAGTTACATAAGCAGAGTTGAACTACGTATGGTCCGTGGAGTAGGAAACACAGAACTTTTTTTCTGGGCATGCTCATGGTTCTTGCTTTATTAGACATGCTGGAAAGAACAGCTAACTCCTTCCCTTAAAACGCAGTGTTTTCCATGGATGAGAACACTGGTCTTAATTTCCCTTCAGAATTGGATTTAAACCACAGGTTCTGTGTCTACCTACAAGCAAGAGTTCATTTCTGGAAAACTATGTGAATTTTGGGCCCAAATAATTTTACTCAGTTCAAGAACCCAACGTGATTCTCACAATTAACTAAAGAGCATTTATTTAAGTGGAGCTGTGGTTTGTATCAGTTTCATAAGTAGAGTTGAACTGCATATCGTCCGTATGAGTAGAAAACACAGTTCTTTTTTTCTAGGCATGCTCATGTTTCTTGCTGTATTAGAGACGCTCGAAAGAAGAGATTGCTTCTTGCATTAAAACAGAGTGTGTTCCATGGATGAGAACACCGGTCTTAATTTCCCTTCAGAAACGTAGTTAAACCACAGGATCTGTGTTTTCCTACAAGCAAGAGTTCATTTCTGGTAAACCAAGTTAATTTTGAGCTCAAATTTTTTTACACAGTTCACGAACCCATCGCGATTCCCACTGTTAACTAAAGAACATTTATGTAAGTGGAGCTGTGGTTTGTATCAGTTTCATAGGAAGAGTTGAACAATGTAAGGTCCGTATGAGTAGGAAACAGTTCTTTTTTTCTGGTCATGCTCATGGTTCTTGATGTATTAGATAAGCTCCAAAGAAGAGATTGCTTCTTGCATTAAAACAGAGTGGGTTTCAGGGATGAGAACACTGCTCTGAATTTCCCTTCAGAAACGGAGTTAAAGCCCAGGATATTGGTCTTCCTACAAGCAAGAGTTCATTTCTGGCAAACCAAGTGAATTTTGGGGTCAAATGATTTTACACAGTTCACGAAACCAACGCGATTCTCACTATTAACTCAAGAGCATTCATGTAAGTGGAGCTATGGTTTGTATCAATTTCATAAGCAGAGCTGAACTACGTATGGTCCATATTAGTAGGAAACACAGTTCTTTTTTTCTGGGCATGCTCATGTTTCCTGCTGTATTAGAGATGCGAAAAGAAAAGATTGCTTCTTGCATTAAAACAGAGTATGTTTCATGGATGAGAACACTGCTCTGAATTTCCCTTCAGAAACGGAGTTCAAGCCCATGATCTTTGTCTTCCTACAAGCAAGAGTTCATTTCTGGAAAACTATGTGAATTTTGGGGTCAAATGATTTTACACAGTTCACGAACCCAACGTGATTCTCACTATTAACTCAAGAGCATTTATGTAAGTGGAGCTGAGGTTTGTATCAGTTTCATAAGTAGAGTTGAACTGCATATGGTCCGTATGAGTAGGAAACACAGTTCTTTTGTTCTGGGCATGCTCATGGTTCTTGCTGTAGTAGAGGTGCTGGAAAGAAGAGCATGCTTCTTGCGTTACAACAGAGTGTGTTCCATGGATGAGAACACTGGTCTGAATTTCCCTTCATAAACACAGTTAAACCACAGGATCTGTGTCTTCCTACAAGCAAGAGCTCATTTCTGCAAAACTTTGTGAATTTGGGGCTCAAATGTTTTTACACAATTCAGAAACCCAAAGCAATTCTCACAATTAACTAAAGAGCATTTACGTAAGTGGAGCTGTGGTTTGTTTCAGTTTAATAAGCAGACTTAAACTACATATAGTCCATATGAGTAGGAAACACAGTTCTTTTTTTCTGGGCATGCTCATGGTTCTTGCTGTATTAGAGATGCTGGAAAGAAGAGCATGCGTCTTGTTACAACAGAGTGTGTTCCATGGATGAGAACACTGGTCAGAATTTCCCTTCAGATACGGAGTTTAACCACAGGATCTGTGTCTTACTACAAGCAAGAGTTCATTTCTGGTAAACCATGTGAATTTTGGCTCAAATGATTTTACACAGTTCACAAACCCAACGCGAATCTCACAATTAACAAAATAGCATTCATGTAAGTCGAGCTGTGGTTTGTATCAGTTTCAGAAACAGAGTGGAATTACGTGTGGTCCGTATGAGTAGGAAACACAGTTCTTTTTTCTGGGCATGCTCATGTTTCTTGCAGTATTAGAGACACTCAAAAGAAGAGCTTGCTCTTGCATTAAAACAGAGTGTGATTCAGGGATCAGAACACTGCTCTGAATTTCCCTTCAGAAACGGAGTTAAAGCCCGCGATCTGTGTCTTGCTACATGCAAGAGTTCATTTCTGGTAAACCAATTGAATTTTGGGATCAAATGATTTTACACAGTTCCCGAAACCAACGCGATTCTCACTATTAACTAAAGAGCTCTTATGTAAGTGGAGCTGTGGTTAGTATCAGTTTCATATGTAGAGTTGAACGACATATGGTCCGTATGAGTAGGAAACACAGTTCGTTTTTTCTGGGTATGCTCATTGTTCTTGCTATATTAGAGAAACTCGAAAGAAGAGCATGCTTCTACCATTAAAACAGAGTGTGTTTCATGGATGAATACAATGCTCTGAATTTCCCTTCAGAAACGGAGTTAAAGTCCAGGAACTGTGTCTTCCTACAAGCAAAAATTCATTTCAGGTAAAACAAGTGAATTTTGGTCTCAAATGATTTTACACAGTTCAAGAACCCAGCGCCATTCTAACTATTAACTAAAGACCAGTTACTTAAGTGGAGCGGTTCTTTGTATCAGTTTCATAAGTAGAGTTGAACTACATATCGTTTGTAGGAGTTGAAAATACAGTTCTTTTTATCTCGGCATGCTCATGGTTTTTGCTCTATTATAGACCCTCAAAAGAAGAGCTTGCTTCTTGTGTTAAAACAGAGTGTATTTCATGGATGAGAACACTGCTCTGAATTTCCCTTCAGAAACGGAGTTAATCCACAGAATCTGTGTCTTGCTACAAGCAAGAGTTCATTTCTAGTAAACCAAGTGAATTTTGGGCTCACATGATTTTACACAGTTCACGAACCCAACGTGATTCTCACTATTAACTAAGTAGCATTTATGTAAGTGGAGCTGTGGTTTGTATCAGTTTCCTAAGCAGAGTTGAACTACGTATGGTCCGTGGAGTAGGAAACACAGAACTTTTTTTCTGGGCATGCTCAGGGTTCTTGCTGTATTAGAGATGCTGGAAAGAACAGCTAGCTTCTTGCGGTAAAACGCAGTGTCTTCCATGGATGAGAACACTGGTCTTAATTTCCCTTCAGAAACGGAGTTAAACCACAGGATCTGTGTCTTCCTACAAGAAAGAGTTCATTTCTGGAAAACTATGTGAATTTTGGCTCAAATGATTTTACTCAGTTCAATAACCCAATGCGATTCTCACAATTAACTAAAGAGCATTTATGTAAGTGGAGCTGTGGTTTGTTTCAATTTCATAAGTAGAACTGAAATACATATGGTCCGTATGAGTAGGAAATACAGTTCTTTTTTCCTTGGCATGCTCATGGTTCTTGCTGTATTAGAGACGCTCAAAAGAATAGCTTTCTTCTTGCGTTAAAACAGAATGTCTTTAATGGATGAGAACACAACTCTGAGTTCCCTTCAGAAACGGAGTTGAACCACAGGATCTGTGTCTTCCTGCAAGCAATAGTTCACTTCTTGTAAACCAAGAGAATTTTGGGGTCAAATGATTTTACACAGTTCAAGAACCCAAAGCGATTCTCACTATTAACTAAAGAACATTTATGTAAGTGGAGCTGTGGTTTGTATCAGTTTCATAAGAAGAGTTGAACAATGTATGGTCCGTATGAGTAGGAAACACAGTTCTTTTTTTCTGGGCATGCTCATGTTTCCTGATGTATTAGAGATGCTAAAAGAAGAGATTGCGTCTTGCATTAAAACAGAGTGTGTTTCATGGATGAGAACACTGCTCTGAATTTCCCTTCAGAAACGGAGTTAAAGCCCATGATCTGTGTCTTCCTACAAGCAAGAGTTCCATTCTGGAAAACTATGTGAATTTTGGGCTCAAATGATTTTACACAGTTCAAGAACCCAACGCGATTCTCACTATTAACTCAAGAGCATTTATGTAAGTGGAGCTGTGGTTTGTATCAGTTTCATAAATAGAGTTGAACTACATATGGTCGTATGAGTAGGAAACACAGCTCTTTTTTTCTGGGCATGCTCATGTTTCTTGCTGTATTAGAGACGCTCGAAAGAAGAGATTGCTTCTAGCATTAAAACCGAGTGTGTTTCATGGATGAGAATACTGCTCTGAATTTTCCTTCAGAAACGGAGTTAAAGCCCAGGATCTGTGTCTTACTACAAGCAAGAGTTCATTTCTGGTAAACCAAGTTAATTTTGGCGCCAAATGCTTTTACACAGTTCACGAACCAAACGCTTTTCTCACTATTAACTCAAGAGCATTCATGTAAGTGGAGCTGTGGTTTGTATCAGTTACATAAGCAGAGTTGAACTACGTATGGTCCGTGGAGTAGGAAACACAGTTCTTTTTTTCTGGTCATGCTCATGGTTCTTGATGTATTAGATACACTCGAAAGAAGAGATTGCTTCTTGCATTAAAACAGAGTGTGTTCAATGGATGAGAACACTGCTCTGAGTTTCGCTTCAGAAACGGAGTTGAACCACAGGATCTGTGTCTTCGTACATGCAAATGTTCATTTCTGGTAAACCAAGTGAATTTTGTGCTCAAATGATTTTACACAGTTCACGAACACAACGCGATTCCCACTATTAACTAAAGAGCATTTATATAAGTGGAGCAGTGGTTTGTATCAGTTTCATAAGTAGAGTTGAACTACATTTGGTCCCTATGAGTAGGAAACACAGTTCTTTTTTTCTGGGAATGCTCATGTTTCTTGTTTTATTAGAGATGCTGGAAAGAAGAGATTGCTTCTTGCATTAAAACAGAGTGTGTTTCATGGATGAGAACACTGCTCTGAATTTTCCTTCAGAAACGGAGTTAAAGCCCAGGATCTGTGTCTTACTACAAGCAAGAGATCATTTTTGGTAAACCAAGTGAATTTTGGGGTTAAATGATTTTACACAGTTGACGAACCCAACGCGATTCTCACTATTAACTCAAGAGCATTTATGTAAGTGGAGCTCTGGTTTGTATTAGTTTCATAAGCAGAGTTGAACTACGTATGGTCCGTATGAGTAGGAAACACAGTTCTTTTTTTCTGGTCATACTCATGGTTCTTGCTGTATTAGAGATGCTGGAAAGAAGAGCTAGCTTCTTTCGTTAAAACGCAGTGTGTTCTATGGATGAGAACACTGGTCTTAATCTCCCTTCAGAAACGGAGTTATAGCACCGAATCTGTGTCTACCTACAAGCAAGGGTTCATTTCTGCAAAACTATGTGAATTTTGGGCTCAAATGGTTTTACACAGTTCAAGAACCCAATGTGATTCTCACAATTAACTAAATAGCATTTATGTAAGTGTAGCTATGGTTTGTATCAGTTTCATAAGTAGAGTTGAACTACATATGGTCCGTATGATTAGGAAATACAGTTCTTTTTTTCTCGGCATGCTCATGTTTGACGCTGTATTAGAAATGCTTGAAGGAAGAGTTTGCTTCTTGCGTAAAAACAGAGTGTGTTCAATGGATGAGAACACTGCTCTGAGTTTCCCTTCATAAACGGAGTTGAACCACAGGATCTGTGTATTCCTACAAGCAAAAGGTCATTTCTGGTAAACCAAGTGAATTTTGTGCTCAAATGATTTTACACAGTTCACGAACACAAGGCGATTCCCACTATTAACTAAAGAGCATTTATATAAGTGGAGCTGTGGTTTGTATCAGTTTCATAAGTAGAGTTGAACTACATTTGGTCCATATGAGTAGGAAACACAGTTCTTTTTTTCTGGGAATGCTCATGGTTCTAGCTTTATTAGAGATGCTGGAAAGAACAGCTAGCTTCTTCCGTTAAAACGCAGTGCGTTCCATGGATGAGAACACTGGACTTAATTTCCCTTCACAATTGGAGTTAAACCACAGGATCTGTATCTACCTACAAGCAAGAGTTCATTTCTGGAAAACTATGTGAATTTTGGGCTCAAATTATTTTACTCAGTTAAAGAACCCAACGTGATTCCCACAATTAACTAAAGAGGATTTATGTAAGTGGAGCTGTGGTTTGTATCAGTTTCATAAGTAGAGTTGAACTGCATATGGTCCGTATGAGTAGGAAACACAGTTCTTTTTTTCTGGGCATGCTCATTTTTCTTGCTGTATTAGAGATGCTGGAAAGAAGAGATTGCTTCTTGCATTAAAACAGAGTGTGTTTCATGGATGAGAACACTGCTCTGAATTTCCCTTCAGAAACGGAGTTAAAGCCCATAATGTGTCTTCCTACAAGCAAGAGTTCATTTCTGGAAAACTATGTGAATTTTGGGGTCAAATGATTTTACACAGTTCACCAACCCAACGCGATTCTCACTATTAACTCAAGAGCATTTATGTAAGTGGAGCTGAGGTTTGTATCAGTTTCATAAGTAGAGTTGAACTGCATATGGTCCGTATGAGTAGGAAATACAGCTCTTTTTTTCTCGGCATGCTCATGCTTCATGCTGTATTAGAAATGCTCGAAAGAAGAGCTTGCTTCTTGTGTTAAAACAGAGTGTGTTCAATGGATGAGAACACTGCTCTGAGTTTCCCTTCAGAAACGGAGATGAACCCCAGGATCTGTGTCTTCCTACAAGCAAAAGTTCATTTCTGGTAACCCAAGTGAATTTTGTGCCTAAATGATTTTACAAAGTTCACGAACACAACGCGATTCCCACTATTAACTCAAGAGCATTTATGTAAGTTGAGCTGTGGTTTCTATCAGTTTCATAAGAAGATTTGAACTACGTATGGTCCGTGTGAGTAGAAAACACAGTTCTTTTTTTCTGGTCTTGCTCATGGTTCTTGATGTATTAGATACACTCAAAAGAAGAGATTGCTTCTTGCATTAAAACAGAGAGGGTTTCATTCATGAGAACACTGCTCTGAATTTCCGTTCAGAAACGGAGTTCAACCACAGGATCTGTGTCTTCCTACAAGCAAAAGTTCATTTCTGGTAAACCAAGAGAATTTTGAGCTCAAATGATTTTACAAAGTTCACGAACCCAACCCGATTCTCACTGTTAACTCAAGAACATTTATGTAAGTGGAGCTGTGGTTTGTATCAGTTTCATAAGAAGAGTTGAACAATGTATGGTCCATACGAGTAGGAAACTCAGTTCTTTTTCTCTGGTCATGCTCATGGTTCTTGATGTATTAGATACGGTCGAAAGAAGAGATTGCTTCTTGCATTAAATCAGAGTGTTTTTCATGGATGAGAACACTGCTCTGAATTTCCCTTCAGAAACGGAGTTAAAGCCCAGGATATGTGTCTTCCTACAAGCAAGAGTTCATTTCTGGAAAACCAACTGAATTTTGGGGTCAAATGATTTTACACAGTTCACGAACCCAACGCGATTCTCACTATTAGCTAAAGAGCATTTATGTAAGTGGAGCTGTGGTTTGTATCAGTATCAGAAGTAGAGTTGAACTGCATATGGTCCGTATGAGTAGGAAACACAGTTCTTTTTTTCTGGGCATGCTCATGTTTCTTGCTGTATTTGAGACGCTCGAATTAAGAGATTACTTCTTGCATTAAAACAGAGTGTGTCTCATGGATGAGAACACTGCTCTGAATTTCCCCTCAGAAACGGAGTTAAAGCCCAGGATCTGTGTCTTCCTACAAACAAGAGTTCATTTCTGGTAAACCAACTGAATTTTGGGGTCAAATGATTTTACACAGTTCAGGAACCCAACACGATTCTCACTTTTAACTCAAGAGCATTTATGTAAGTGGAGCTGTGGTTTGTATCAGTTTCATCAGTAGAACTGAAATACATATGTTCTGTATTAGTAGGAAATACAGTTCTTTTTTTCTCCACATGCTCATGGTTCTTGCTGTATTAGAGATGCTCGAAAGAATAGCTTGCTTCTTGCGTTAAAACAGAGTGTGTTTCATGGATGAGAACACTGCTCTGAGTTTCCCTTCAGAAACGGAGTTCAACCACAGGATCTGTGTCTTCCTACAAGCAAAAGTTCATTTCTGGTAAACCAAGAGAATTTTGAGCTCAAATGATTTTACAAAGTTCACGAACCCAACCCTATTCTCACTGTTAACTCAAGAACATTTATGTAAGTGGAGCTGTGGTTTGTATCAGTTTCATAAGAAGAGTTGAACAATGTATGGTCCATATGAGTAGGAAACAGAGTTCTTTTTTTCTGGTCATGCTCATGGTTCTTGATGTATTAGATACGGTCGAAAGAAGAGATTGCTTCTTGCATTAAAACGGAGTGGGTTTCATGGATGAGAAAACTGCTCTGAATTTCCCTTCAGAAACGGAGTTAAAGCCCATGATCTGTGTCTTCCTACAAGCAAGAGTTCATTTCTGGAAAACTATGTGAATTTTGGGGTCAAATGATTTTACACAGTTCAAGAACCCAACGCGATTGTCACTATTAACTCAAGAGCATTTATGTAAGTGGAGCTGTGGTTTGTATCAGTTTCATAAGTAGAGTAGAACTAAATATGGTCCGTATGAGTAGGAAACACAGTTCTTTTTTTCTGGGCATGCTCATGGTTCTTGCTGTATTAGAGATGCTGGAAAGAAGAGATTGCTTCTTGCATTAAAACAGAGTGTGTTTCATGGATGAGAACACTGCTCTGAATTTCCCTTCAGAAACGGAGTTAAAGCCCAGGATCTGTGTCTTCCTACAAGCAAGAGTTCATTTCTGGTAAACCAAGTGAATTTTGGGGTCAAATGATTTTACACAGTTCAGGAACCCAAAACGATTCTCACTATTAACTCAAGAGCATTTATGTAAGTGGAGCTGTGGTTTATATCAGTCATAAGTAATGTTGAACTACAAATGGCCCATATGAGTAGGAAACACAGTTCTTTTTTTCTGGGCATGCTCATGGTTCTTGCTGTATTAGAGATGCTGGAATGAAGAGCTAGCTTCTTGCGTTAAAACGCAGTGTGTTCCATGGTTGAGAACCGGTCTTAATTACCCTTCAGAAACGGAGTTAAACCACAGGATCTGTGACTTCCTACAAGCAAGAGTTCATTTCTGGAAAACTATGTGAATTTTGGGGTCAAATGATTTTACACAGTTCAAGAAACCAACGCGATTCTCATAATTAAGAAAAGAGCATTTATGTACGTGGAGCTGTGGTTTGTATCAGTTTCATTAGTAGAACTGAAATACTTTTTATGTTCCGTATGAGTAGGAAACACAGTTCTTTTTTTCTGGTCATACTCATGGTTCTTGCTGCATTAGAGATGCTGGAAAAAAGAGCTACCTTCTTGCGTTAAAACGCAGTGTGTTCCATGGATGAGAACACTGGTCTTAATTTCCCTTCAGAATTGGAGTTAAACCACAGGATCTGTTTCTACTTATAAGCAAGAGTTCTATTCTGGAAAACTATGTGAATTTTGGGCTCAAATGATTTTACTCAGTTCAAGAACCCAACGTGATTCTCACAATTAACTAAAGAGCATTTATGTAAGTGGAGGTGTGGTTTGTATCAGTTTCATAAGAACAGTTGAACAATGTATGGTCCCTATGAGAAGGAAACACAGTTCTTTTTTTCTGGTCATGCTCATGGTTCTTGATGTATTAGATACACTCGAAAGATTTGATTGCTTCTTGCATTAAAACAGAGTGGGTTTCATGGATGAGAACACTGCTCTGAATTTCCCTTCAGAAACGGAGTTAAAGCCCAGGATATGTGTCTTCCTACAAGCAAGAGTTCATTTCTGGTAAACCAAGTGAATTTTGGGGTCAAATGATTTTACACAGTTCACGAACCCAACGCGATTCTCACTATTAACTCAAGAGCCTTCATGTAAGTGGAGCTGTGGTTTGTATCAATTTCATAAGCAGAGTTGAACTACATATGGCCCATATGAGTAGGAAACACAGTTCTTTTTTTCTGGGCATGCTCATGGTTCTTGCTGTATTAGAGATGCTGGAATGAAGAGCTAGCTTCTTGCGTTAAAACGCAGTGTGTTCCATGGATGAGAACACCGGTCTTAATTTCCCTTCAGAAACGGAGTTAAAACACAGGATCTGTGTCTTCCTACAAGCAAGAGTTCATTTCTGGAAAACCATGTGAATTTTGGGCTCAAATGATTTTTCACAGTTCAAGAACCCAACGCGATTATCACAATTAACTAAAGAGCATTTATGTAATTGGAGCTGTGGTTTGTATCAGTTTCATCAGTAGAACTGAAATACATATGTTCCGTATGAGTAGGAAATACAGTTCTTTTTTTCTCCGCATGCTCATGGTTCTTGCTGTATTAGAGATGCTCGAAAGAATAGCTTGCTTCTTGCGTTAAAACAGAGTGTGTTTCATGGATGAGAACACTGCTCTGAGTTTCCCTCAGAAACGGAGTTCAACCACAGGATCTGTGTCTTCCTACAGGCAAAAGTTCATTTCTGGTAAACCAAGAGAATTTCGAGATCAAATGATTTTACACAGTTCCCGAACCCAAGCCGATTCTCACTGTTAACTCAAGAACATTTATGTAAGTGGAGCTGTGGTTTGTATCAGTTTCATAAGAAGAGTTGAACAATGTATGGTCCGTATGAGTAGGAAACACAGTTCTTTTTTTCTGGTCATGCTCATGGTTCTTGATGTATTAGATATGGTCGAAAGAAGAGATTGCTTCTTGCATGAAAACAGAGTGTGTTTCATGGATGAGAACACTGCTCTGAATTTCCCTTCAGAAACGGAGTTAAAGCCCATGATCTGTGTCTTCCTACAAGCAAGAGTTCATTTCTGGTAAACCAAGTGAATTTTTGTGTCAAATGATTTTACACAGTTCACGAACCCAACGCGATTCTCACTATTAACTCAAGAGCATTTATATAAGTGGAGCTGTGGTTTGTATGAGTTTAATAAGCTTAGTTGAACTACATATGTTCCGTATGAGTAGGAAACACAGTTCTTTTTTTCTGGTCATACTCATGGTTCTTGCTGTATTAGAGATGCTGGAAAGAAGAGCTAGCTTCTTGCGTTAAAACGCAGTGTGTTCCATGGATGAGAACACTGGTCTTAATTTCCCTTCAGAATTGGAGTTAAACCACAGGATCTGTGTCTACCTACAAGCAAGAGTTCATTTCTGGAAAACTATGTGAATTTTGGGCTCAAATGATTTTACTCAGTTCAAGAACCCAACGTGATTTTCACAATTAACTAAAGAGCATTTACGTAAGTGGAGGTGTGGTTTGTATCAGTTTCATAAGAAGAGTTGAACAATGTATGGTCGCTATGAGTAGGAAACACAGTTCTTTTTTTCTGGTCATGCTCATGGTTCTTGATGTATTAGATATGGTCGAAAGAAGAGATTGCTTCTTGCATGAAAACAGAGTGTGTCTCATGGATGACAACACTGCTCTGAATTTCCCTTCAGAAACGGAGTTAAAGCCAAGGATATGTGTCTTCCTACAAGCAAGAGTTCATTTCTGGTAAACCAACTGAATTTTGGGGTCAAATGATTTTACACAGTTCACGAACCCAACGCGATTCTCACTATTAACTCAAGAGCATTTATGTAAGTGGAGCTGTGGTTTGTATCAGTTTCATCAGTAGAACTGAAATACATATTTTCTGTATTAGTAGAAAATACAGTTCTTTTTTCTCCGCATGCTCATGGTTCTTGCTGTATTAGAGATGCTCGAAAGAATAGCTTGCTTCTTGAGTTAAAACAGAGTGTGTTTCATGGATGAGAACACTGCTCTGAGTTTCCCTTCAGAAACGGAGTTCAACCACAGGATCTGTGTTTTCCTATAAGCAAGAGTTCATTTCTGGTAAACCAAGAGAATTTTGAGCTCAAATGATTTTACACAGTTCCCGAACCCAACCCGATTCTCACTGTTAACTCAAGAACATTTATGTAAGTGGAGCTGTGGTTTGTATCAGTTTCATAAGAAGAGTTGAACAATGTATGGTCCATATGAGTAGAGATCACTCTATTGAATTTCCATTTAGAATCAGAGTTAAACTCCATTCTCTATGTCGTCCTACAAGCAAGAGTTCATTTCTGGTAAACCCAGTTGTTTTTCGGCTCAAATGAATTTACACAGTTCACGAAACCAATACGATTTTCACTATTAACTAAAGAGCATCTATGTAAGAGATGATGTGGTTTGTATCAGTTTAATAAGCAGTGTTGAACTTGATATGGTCCGTATGAGTAGGAAACACAGTTATTTTATTCTGAACATGCTCATGTTCCTTGCTCTATTGCAGACGCTGGAAAGAAGAGCATGCTATTTTCTTTAAAACAGAGTGTGTTTCATGGATGAGAACACTGGTCTGAATTTCCCTTCACAAATGGAGTTAAACCAAATGCTCTGTGTCTTCCTACAAGCAAGAGTTCATTTTTGGTAAAAGCTGTGAATTTTCGGCTCAAATGAATTTACACAGTTCACGAAACCAACACGATTTACACTATTAACTAAAGAGCATCTATGTAAGAGATGATGGGGTTTTTATCAGTTTCATAAGCAGAGTGGAACTAGATATGGTCCGTATGAGTAGGAAACACAGTTCTTTTTTTCTGGACATGCTCAATTTCCTTGCTCTATTGCAGACGCTGGAAAGAAGAACATGCTGCTTCTGATAAAACGGAGTGGGTTTCATGGATGAGAACTCTGGTCTGTATTTCCCTTCAGAAACTAAGTTAAACCAAAGGATCTGAGTCTTCCTACAAGCAAGAGTTCATTTCCTGTAAACCCAGTTATTTTTCGGTTCAAATGAATTTACACAGTTCACGAAACCAATACGATTTTCACTATTAAGTAAAGAGCATCTATGTAAGAGATGATGTGGTTTGTATCAGTTTAATAAGCAGAGTTGAACTAGATATGGTCCGTATGAGTAGGAAATACAGTTATTTTATTCTGGACATGCTCATGTTCCTTGCAGTATTGCAGACGCTGGAAAGAAGAGCATGCTATTTTCGTTAAAACAGAGTGTGTTTCATGGATGAGAACACTGGTCTGAATTTCCCTTCAGAAACTGAGTTTGACCAAATGATCTGTGTCTTGCTACTAGCAAGAGTTAATTTCCGGTAAACCCAGTTATTTTTCGCCTCAAATGAATTTATACAGTTCCCGCAAACAACACGATTTTCACTATTAACTAAAGAGCATCTATGTAAGAGATGATGTGGTTTGTAGCAGTTTCATAAGAAGAGTTGTACTAGATATGGTCCATATGAGTAGGAGAGACAGTTCTTTTTTTCTGGGCATGCTCATGGTAATTGCTCTATTGCAAAGCTGGAAAGAAGAGCATGCATCTTGCGTTAAAACAGAGTGTGTTTCATGGATGAGAACACAGGTCTGAATTTTCCTTCAGAGAGTGAGTTAAACCAAAGGATCTGTGTCTTCCTACAAGCAAGAGTTCATTTCCTGTAAACCCAGTTATTTTTCGGCTCAAATGAATTTACACAGTTCACGAAACCAATACGATTTTCACTATTAAGTAAAGAGCATCTATGTAAGAGATGATGTGGTTTGTATCAGTTTAATAAGCAGAGTTGAACTAGATATGGTCCGTATGAGTAGGAAATACAGTTATTTTATTCTGGACATGCTCATGTTTCTTGCAGTATTGCAGACAGTGAAAAGAAGAGCATGCTTCATCCATTAAATCGGAGTGTGTTTCACGGATGAGAACACTGGTCTGAATTTCCCTTCAGAAACTGAGTTTAACCAAATGATCTGTGTCTTGCTACAAGCAAGAGTTAATTTCCGGTAAACCCAGTTATTTTTCGCCTCAAATGAATTTATACAGTTCCCGAAAACAACACGATTTTCACTATTAACTAAAGAGCATCTATGTAAGAGATGATGTGGTTTGTAGCAGTTTCATAAGAAGAGTTGTACTAGATATGGTCCATATGAGTAGGAGAGACAGTTCTTTTTTTCTGGGCATGATCATGGTAATAGCTCTATTGCAAAGCTGGAAAGAAGAGCATGCATCTTGCGTTAAAACAGAGTGTGTTTCATGGATGAGATCACTCTTATGAATTTCCATTTAGAATCAGAGTTAAACTCCATTCTCTATGTCGTCCTACAAGCAAGAGTTCATTTCTGGTAAACCCAGTTGTTTTTCGGCTCAAATGAATTTACACAGTTCACGAAACCAATACGATTTTCACTATTAACTAAAGAGCATCTATGTAAGAGATGATGTGGTTTGTATCAGTTTAATAAGCAGTGTTGAACTTGATATGGTCCGTATGAGTAGGAAACACAGTTATTTTATTCTGAACATGCTCATGTTCCTTGCTCTATTGCAGACGCTGGAAAGAAGAGCATGCTATTTTCTTTAAAACAGAGTGTGTTTCATGGATGAGAACACTGGTCTGAATTTCCCTTCACAAATGGAGTTAAACCAAATGCTCTGTGTCTTCCTACAAGCAAGAGTTCATTTTTGGTAAAAGCTGTGAATTTTCGGCTCAAATGAATTTACACAGTTCACGAAACCAACACGATTTACACTATTAACTAAAGAGCATCTATGTAAGAGATGATGGGGTTTTTATCAGTTTCATAAGCAGAGTGGAACTAGATATGGTCCGTATGAGTAGGAAACACAGTTCTTTTTTTCTGGACATGCTCAATTTCCTTGCTCTATTGCAGACGCTGGAAAGAAGAACATGCTGCTTCTGATAAAACGGAGTGGGTTTCATGGATGAGAACTCTGGTCTGAATTTCCCTTCAGAAACTAAGTTAAACCAAAGGATCTGAGTCTTCCTACAAGCAAGAGTTCATTTTTGGTAAAAGCTGTGAATTTTCGGCTCAAATGAATTTACACAGTTCACGAAACCAATACAATTTTCACTATTTACTAAAGAGCATCTATGTAAGAGATGATGTGGTTTGTAGCCGTTTCATAAGAAGAGTTGTACTAGATACGGTCCATATGAGTAGGAGAGACAGTTCTTTTTTTCTGGGCATGCTCATATAAATTGCTGTATTGCAAAGCTGGAAAGAAGAGTATGCATCTTGCGTTAAAACAGACTGTGTTTCATGGATGATATCACTCTTATGAATTTCCATTTAGAATCAGAGTTAAACTCCATGCTCTATGTCATCCTACAAGCAAGAGTTCATTTCTGGTAAACCCAGTTGTTTTTCGGCTCAAATGAATTTACACAGTTCACGAAACCAATACGATTTTCACTATTAAGTAAAGAGCATCTATGTAAGAGATGATGTGGTTTGTATCAGTTTAATAAGCAGAGTTGAACTAGATATGGTCTGTATGAGTAGGAAATACAGCTATTTTATTCTGGACATGCTCATGTTCCTTGCTGTATTGCAGACACTGGAAAGAAGAGCATGCTATTTTCGTTAAAACAGAGTGTGTTTCATGGATGAGAACACTGGTCTGAATTTCCCTTCACAAATGGAGTTAATCCAAATGCTCTGTGTCTTCCTACAAGCAAGAGATCATTTCATGTAAACCCTGGTATTTTTCGGCTCAAATGAATTTACAGAGTTCAGGAAACCAATACGATTTTCACTATTAACTAAAGAGCATCTATGTAAGAGATGATGTGGTTTGTATCAGTTTCATAAGCAGTATTGAACTAGATATGGTCCGTATGAGTAGGAAAACAAAGTTCTTTTTTTTTTTGGACATTCTCATGTTCCTTACTGTATATTAGACGCTGGAAAAAAGAGCATGCTTCTTGCGTTAAAACAGACTGTGTTTCATGGATGAGAACACTCTTCTGAATTTCCCTTCAGAAATTTAGTTAAACCAAATGCTCATTTTTCTCCTACAAGCAAGAGTTCATTTCCGGTAAACCCAGTTTTTTTTCGGCTCAAATGAATTTACACAGTTCACGAAACCAACACGATTTACACTATTAACTAAAGAGCATCTATTTAATAGATGATGGGTTTTGTATCAATTTCATAAGCAGAGTGGAACTAGATATGTTCCGTATGAGTAGGAAACACACTTATTTTTTTCTGGGCATTCTCATGTTCCTTGCTATATTGCAGAAGCTGGAAAGAAGAGCATGCCTCTTCCGATAAAATGGAGTGTGTTTCATGGATGAGAACACTGGTCTGAATTACCCTTCAGAAACTGAGTTAAACCAAAGGCTCTGTGTCTTCCTACAAGCAAGAGTTCATTTCTTGTAAACCCTGGTATTTTTCGGCTCAAATGAATTTACAGAGTTCAGGAAACCAATACGATGTTCACTATTAACTAAAGAGCATCTGTGTAAGAGATGATGTGGTTTGTATCAATTTCATAAGCACAGTTGAACTAGATATGGTCCGTATGAGTTGGAAACACAGTTCTTTTTTTCTGGCCATGCTCATTTTTCTTGCTGTATTGCAGATGCTGGAAAGAAGAGCATGCTTCTTGCGTAAAAACAGACTGTGTTTCATGGATGAGAACACTCTTCTGAATTTCCATTTAGAATCAGAGTTAAACTCCATGCTCTTGTCGTCCTACAAGAAAGAGTTCATTTCTGGTAAACCCAGTTGTTTTTTGGTTCAAATGAATTTACACAGTTCACGAAACCAATACGATTTTCACTATTAACTAAAGAGCATCTATGTAAGAGATGATGTGGTTTGTATCAGATTAATAAGCAGAGTTCAACTAGATATGGTCCGTATGAGTAGGAAAAACAGTTATTTTATTCTGGACATGCTCATGTTCCTTGCTGTATTGCAGACGCTGGAAAGAAGAGCATGTTATTTTCGTTAAAACAGAGTGTGTTTCATGGATGAGAACACTGGTCTGAATTTTCCTTCACAAATGGAGTGAAAGCAAATGCTCTGTGTCTTCCTACAAGCAAGAGTTCATTTTTGGTAAAAGCTTTGAATTTTTGGCACAAATGAATTTACACAATTCAAAAACCCAATGTGTTTATCTCTATTAACTAAAGAGCATCTAAGTAAGAGATGCTATGGTTTGTATCAGTTGCATAAGCAGAGTTGAAATAGATATGGTCCGTTTGAGTCAGAAACACAGTTCTTTTTTTCTGGCCATGCTCATGTTTCTTGCTGTATTAGAGATGCTGGAAAAAAGAGCATGCTACTTGCGTTAAAACAAACTGTGTTTCATGGATGAGAACACTCTTCTGAATTTCCCTTCAGAAATTTAGTTAAACCCAATGCTCTTTTTTTTCCTACAAGCAAGAGTTCATTTCCGGTAAACCCAGTTGTTTTTCGGCTCAAATGAATTTACACAGTTCACGAAACCAATACGATTTTCACTATTAACTAAAGA
This sequence comes from Onychomys arenicola, assembly GCA_949786405.1. NCBI lineage: Eukaryota > Metazoa > Chordata > Mammalia > Rodentia > Cricetidae > Onychomys > Onychomys arenicola. The sequence goes on along the minus strand of CATKUM010000061.1, from coordinate 302,972 downwards.
GCATCTATGTAAGAGATGATGTCGTTTGTATCAGTTTAATAAGCAGTGTTGAACTTGATATGGTCCGTATGAGTAGGAAACACAGTTATTTTATACTGGACATGCTCATGTTCCTTGCTCTATTGCAGACGCTGGAAAGAAGAGCATGCTATTTTCGTTAAAACAGAGTGTGTTTCATGGATGAGAACACTGGTCTGAATTTCCCTTCACAAATGGAGTTAATCCAAATGCTCTGTGTCTTCCTACAAGCAAGAGTTCATTTTTGGTAAAAGCTGTGAATTTTCGGCTCAAATGAATTTACACAGTTCACGAAACCAACACGATTTACACTATTAACTAAAGAGCATCTATGTAAGAGATGATGGGGTTTGTATCAGTTTCATAAGCAGAGTGGAACTAGATATGGTCCATATGAGTAGGAAACACAGTTCTTTTTTTCTGGACATGCTCAATTTCCTTGCTCTATTGCAGACGCTGGAAAGAAGAACATGCTGCTTCTGATAAAACGGAGTGGGTTTCATGGATGAGAACACTGGTCTGAATTTCCCTTCAGAAACTAAGTTAAACCAAAGGATCTGTGTCTTCCTACAAGCAAGAGTTCATTTCCTGTAAACCCAGTTATTTTTCGGTTCAAATGAATTTACACAGTTCACGAAACCAATAAGATTTTCACTATTAAGTAAAGAGCATCTATGTAAGAGATGATGTGGTTTGTATCAGTTTAATAAGCAGAGTTGAACTAGATATGGTCCGTATGAGTAGGAAATACAGTTATTTTATTCTGGACATGCTCATGTTCCTTGTAGTATTGCAGACGCTGGAAAGAAGAGCATTCTATTTTCGTTAAAACAGAGTGTGTTTCATGGATGAGAACACTGGGCGGAATTTCCCTTCACAAATGGAGTTAATCCAAATGCTCTGTGTCTTCCTACAAGCAAGAGTTCATTTTTGGTAAAAGCTGTGAATTTTCGGCTCAAATGAATTTACACAGTTCACGAAACCAATACGATTTTCACTATTTACTAAAGAGCATCTATGTAAGAGATGATGTGGTTTGTATCAGATTCATAAGCAGTGTTGAACTAGATATGGTCCGTATGAGTAGGAAACACAGTTCTTTTTTTCTGGACATTCTCATGTTCCTTGCTTTATAGCAGACGCTGGAAAAAAGAGCCTGCTTCTTGCGTTAAAACAGACTGTGTTTCATGGATGAGAACACTCTTCTGAATTTCCCTTCAGAAATTTAGTTAAACCAAATATTCTTTTTTCTCCTACAAGCAAGAGTTCATTTCCGGTATACCCAGTTATTTTTCGGCTCAAATGAATTTACACATTTCATGAAACCAACACTATTTACACTATTAACTAAAGAGCAACTATGTAAGAGATGATGGGGTTTGTATCAGTTTCTTAAGCAGAGTGGAACTAGATATGATCCGTATGAGTAGGAAACACAGTTCTCTTTTTCTGGCCATGCTCATGTTTCTTGCTGTATTGGAGACGCTGGAAAGAAGAGCATGCTTCTTGCATTAAAACAGACTGTGTTTCTTTGATGAGAACAGTCTTCTGAAATTCCCTTTAGAATCGGAGTTTAACGCCATGCTCTGTGTCTTCCTACAAGCAAGAGTTAATTTCTGGTAAACCCAGTTATTTTTCGCCTCAAATGAATTTATACAGTTCACGAAACCAACACGATTTTCACTATTAACTAAAGGGCATCTATGTAAGAGATGATGTGGTTTGTAGCCGTTTCATAAGAAGAGTTGTACTAGATATGGTCCATATGAGTAGGAGAGACAGTTCTTTTTTTCTGGGCATGCTCATGTAAATTGCTGTATTGCAAAGCTGGAAAGAAGAGTATGCATCTTGCGTTAAAACAGACTGTGTTTCATGGATGATATCACTCTTATGAATTTCCATTTAGAATCAGAGTTAAACTCCATGCTCTATGTCATCCTACAAGCAAGAGTTCATTTCTGGTAAACCCAGTTGTTTTTCGGCTCAAATGAATTTACACAGTTCACGAAACCAATACGATTTTCACTATTAAGTAAAGAGCATATATGTAAGAGATGATGTGGTTTGTATCAGTTTAATAAGCAGAGTTGAACTAGATATGGTCTGTATGAGTAGGAAATACAGCTATTTTATTCTGGACATGCTCATGTTCCTTGCTGTATTGCAGACGCTGGAAAGAAGAGCATGCTATTTTGGTTAAAACAGAGTGTGTTTCATGGATGAGAACACTGGTCTGAATTTCCCTTCACAAATGGAGTTAATCCAAATGCTCTGTGTCTTCCTACAAGCAAGAGTTCATTTTTGGTAAAAGCTGTGAATTTTCGGCTCAAATGAATTTACACAGTTCACGAAACCAATACAATTTTCACTATTTACTAAAGAGCATCTATGTAAGAGATGATGTGGTTTGTAGCCGTTTCATAAGAAGAGTTGTACTAGATACGGTCCATATGAGTAGGAGAGACAGTTCTTTTTTTCTGGGCATGCTCATATAAATTGCTGTATTGCAAAGCTGGAAAGAAGAGTATGCATCTTGCGTTAAAACAGACTGTGTTTCATGGATGATATCACTCTTATGAATTTCCATTTAGAATCAGAGTTAAACTCCATGCTCTATGTCATCCTACAAGCAAGAGTTCATTTCTGGTAAACCCAGTTGTTTTTCGGCTCAAATGAATTTACACAGTTCACGAAACCAATACGATTTTCACTATTAAGTAAAGAGCATCTATGTAAGAGATGATGTGGTTTGTATCAGTTTAATAAGCAGAGTTGAACTAGATATGGTCTGTATGAGTAGGAAATACAGCTATTTTATTCTGGACATGCTCATGTTCCTTGCTGTATTGCAGACACTGGAAAGAAGAGCATGCTATTTTCGTTAAAACAGAGTGTGTTTCATGGATGAGAACACTGGTCTGAATTTCCCTTCACAAATGGAGTTAATCCAAATGCTCTGTGTCTTCCTACAAGCAAGAGTTCATTTTTGGTAAAAGCTGTGAATTTTCGGCTCAAATGAATTTACACAGTTCACGAAACCAATACAATTTTCACTATTTACTAAAGAGCATCTATGTAAGAGATGATGTGGTTTGTATCAGATTCATAAGCAGTGTTGAACTAGATATGGTCCGTATGAGTAGGAAACACAGTTCTTTTTTTCTGGACATTCTCATGTTCCTTGCTGTATAGCAGACACTGGAAAAAAGAGCATGCTTCTTGCGTTAAAACAGACTGTGTTTCATGGATGAGAACACTCTTCTGAATTTCCCTTCAGAAATTTAGTTAAACCAAATGCTCTTTTTTCTCCTACGAGCAAGAGTTCATTTCCGGTAAACCCAGTTATTTTTCGGCTCAAATGAATTTACACAGTTCACGAAACCAACACGATTTACACTATTAACTAAAGAGCATCTATTTAAGAGATGATGGGGTTTGTATCAGTTTCATAAGCAGAGTGGAACTAGATATGTTCCGTATGAGTAGGAAACACAGTTCTTTTTTTCTGGGCATGCACATGTTCCTTGCTATATTGCAGACGCTGGACAGAAGAGCATGCTTCTTCCGATAAAATGGAGTGTGTTTCATGGATGAGAACACTGGTCTGAATTTCCCTTCAGAAACTGAGTTAAACCAAAGGATCTGTGTCTTCCTACAAGCAAGAGTTCATTTCTTGTAAACCCTGGTATTTTTCGGCTCAAATGAATTTACAGAGTTCAGGAAACCAATACGATGTTCACTATTAACTAAAGAGCATCTGTGTAAGAGATGATGTGGTTTGTATCAATTTCATAAGCACAGTTGAACTAGATATGGTCCCTATGAGTTGGAAACACAGTTCTTTTTTTCTGGCCATGCTCATTTTTCTTGCTGTATTGCAGATGCTGGAAAGAAGAGCATGCTTCTTGCGTAAAAACAGACTGTGTTTCATGGATGAGAACAGTCTTCTGAATTTCCATTTAGAATCAGAGTTAAACTCCATGCTCTTGTCGTCCTACAAGAAAGAGTTCATTTCTGGTAAACCCAGTTGTTTTTTGGTTCAAATGAATTTGCACAGTTCACGAAACCAATACGATTTTCACTATTAACTAAAGAGCATCTATGTAAGAGATGATGTGGTTTGTATCAGATTAATAAGCAGAGTTCAACTAGATATGGTCCGTATGAGTAGGAAAAACAGTTATTTTATTCTGGACATGCTCATGTTCCTTGCTGTATTGCAGACGCTGGAAAGAAGAGCATGTTATTTTCGTTAAAACAGAGTGTGTTTCATGGATGAGAACACTGGTCTGAATTTTCCTTCACAAATGGAGTGAAAGCAAATGCTCTGTGTCTTCCTACAAGCAAGAGTTCATTTTTGGTAAAAGCTTTGAATTTTTGGCACAAATGAATTTACACAGTTCAAAAACCCAATGTGTTTATCTCTATTAACTAAAGAGCATCTAAGTAAGAGATGCTATGGTTTGTATCAGTTGCATAAGCAGAGTTGAAATAGATATGGTCCGTTTGAGTCAGAAACAAAGTTCTTTTTTTCTGGCCATGCTCATGTTTCTTGCTGTATTAGAGATGCTGGAAAAAAGAGCATGCTACTTGCGTTAAAACAAACTGTGTTTCATGGATGAGAACACTCTTCTGAATTTCCCTTCAGAAATTTAGTTAAACCCAATGCTCTTTTTTTTCCTACAAGCAATAGTTCATTTCCGGTAAACCCAGTTATTTTTCGGCTCAAATGAATTTACACAGTTCACGAAACCAACACGATTTACACTATTAACTAAAGAGCATCTATGTAAGAGATGATGGGTTCGTATCAGTTTCATAAGCAGATTGGAACTAGATATGGTCCGTATGAGTAGAAAACACAGTTCTTTTTTTCTGGACATGCACAATTTCCTTGCTCTATTGCAGACGCCGTTAAGAAGAACATGCAGCTTCTGATGAAACAGAGTGTGTTTCATGGATGAGATTACTCTTATGAATTTCCATTTAGAATCAGAGTTAAACTCCATGCTCTATGTCGTCCTACAAGCAAGAGTTCATTTCTTGTAAACCCAGTTGTTTTTCAGCTCAAATTAATTTACACAGTTCACAAACCCAACGGGTTTATATCTATTAACTAAAGAGCGTCTATGTAAGAGATGCTGTGGTTTGTATCAGTTGCATAAGCAGTGTTGAACTAGATATGGTCCATTTGAGTCAGAAACACAGTTCTTTTTTTCTGGCCATGCTCATGTTTCTTGCTGTATTAGAGATGCTGGAAAAAAGAGCATGCTACTTGCGTTAAAAGAAACTGTGTTTCATGGATGAGAACACTGGTCTGAATTTCCCTTCAGAAATGGAGTTAAACCAAATGCCCTTTTTTTTTCTACAAGCAAGAGTTCATTTCCGGTAAACCCAGTTATTTTTCGGCTCAAATGAATTTACCAAGTTCACGAAACCAACACGATTTACACTTTTAACTAAAGAGCATCTATGTAAGAGATGATGGGTTCGTATCAGTTTCATAAGCAGATTGGAACTAGATATGGTCCGTATGAGTAGGAAACACAGTTCTTTTTTTCTGGACATGCTCAAGTTCCTTGCTCTATTGCAGACGCTGGAAAGAAGAACATGCTGCTTCTGATAAAACGGAGTGGGTTTCATGGATGAGAACACTGGTCTGAATTTCCCTTCAGAAACTAAGTTAAACCAAAGGATCTGTGTCTTCCTACAAGCAAGAGTTCATTGCCTGTAAACCCAGTTATTTTTCGGTTCAAATGAATTTACACAGTTCATGAAACCAATATGAATTTCACTATTACCTAAAGAGCATCTATGTAAGAGATGATGTAGTTCATATCAGGTTCATAAACAGTATTGAACTAGATATGGTCCATATGAGTAGGAAACACAGTTCTTTTTTTCTGGACATTCTCATGTTCCTTTTTGTATAGCAGACGCTGGAAAGAAGAGCCTGCTTCTTCCGTTAAAACGGAGTGTCTTTCATGGATGAGAACACTCTTCTGAATTTCCCTTCAGAAATGGAGTTAAAATCCATGCTCTGTGACGTCCTACAAGCAAGAGTTCATTTCCGGTAAACCCAGTTATTTTTCGGCTCAAATGAATTTACACAGTTCATGAAACCAACACTATTTACACTATTAACTAAAGAGCAACTATGTAAGAGATGATGGGGTTTGTATCAGTTTCATAAGCAGAGTGGAACTAGATATGATCCGTATGAGTACGAAACACAGTTCTCTTTTTCTGGCCATGCTCATGTTTCCTGGTGTATTGCAGATGCTGGAAAGAAGAGCATGCTTCTTGCATTAAAACAGACTGTGTTTCTTTGATGACAACAGTCTTCTGAAATTCCCTTTAGAATCGGAGTTTAACACCATGCTCTGTGTCTTCCTACAAGCAAGACTTAATTTCCGGTAAACCCAGTTATTTTTCGCCTCAAATGAATTTATACAGTTCACGAAACCAACACGATTTTCACTATTAACTAAAGAGCATCTAATGTAAGAGATGATGTGGTTTGTAGCAGTTTCATAAGAAGAGTTGTACTAGATATGGTCCATATGAGTAGGAGAGACAGTTCTTTTTTTCTGGGCATGCTCATGTTAATTGCTGTATTGGAAAGCTGGAAAGAAGAGCATGCATCTTGCATTAAAACAGAGTGTGTTTCATGGATGAGATTACTCTTATGAATTTCCATTTAGAATCAGAGTTAAACTCCATGCTCTATGTCGTCCTACAAGCAAGAGTTCATTTCTGGTAAACCCAGTTGTTTTTCGGCTCAAATGAATTTACACAGTTCACGAAAACAATACGTTTTTAAGTATTAACTAAAGAGCATCTGTGTAAGAGATGATGTGGTTTGTATCAATTTCATAAGCACAGTTGAACTAGATATGGTCCGTATGAGTAGGAAATACAGTTCTTTTTTTCTGGCCATGCTCATGTTTCTTGCTGTATTGCAGATGCTGGAAAGAAGAGCATGCTTCCTGCGTAAAAACAGACTGTGTTTCATGGATGAGAACACTCTTCTGAATTTCCATTTAGAATCAGAGTTAAACTCCATGCTCTTGTCGTCCTACAAGCATGAGTACATTTCTGGTAAACCCAGCTATTTTTCGGCTCAAATGAATTTTCACAGTTCACTAAACCAATACGATTTTCACTATTAACTAAAGAGCATCAATGTAAGAGATGATGTGGTTTGTATCAGTTTAATAAGCAGAGTTGAACTAGATATGGTGCACATGAGTAGGAAACACAGTTATTTTATTCTGCACATGCTCATGTTCCTTGCTGTATTGCAGACGCTGGAAAAAAGAGCATGCTATTTGCGTTAAAACAGAGTGTGTTTCATGGATGAGAACACTGGTCTGAATTTCCCTTCAGAAATGGAGTTAAACCAAATGCTCTGTGTCTTCCTACAAGCAAGAATTCTTTTTTGGTAAAAGCAGTGAATTTTCGGCTCAAATGAATTTACACAGTTCTGAAACCCAACTCGTTTATCACTATTAACAAAAGAGCGTCTATTTAAGAGATGCTGTGGTTTATATCAGTTTCATAAGCAGAGTTAAACTAGGTATGGTCCGATTGAGTCAGAAACACAGTTCTTTTTTTCTAGCCATGCTCATGTTTCTTGCTGTATTGCAGAAGATGGAAAAAAGAGCATGCTTCTTGCGGTAAAACAGACTGTGTTTCATGGAGGAGAACACTTTTCTGAATTTCCCTATAGAATTGGAGTTAAACTCCATGCTCTGTGTCTTCCTACAATCCAGAGTTCATTTCCCGTAAACCCAGGTATTTTTCGGCTCAAATGAATTTACACAGTTCACAAACCCAAAACGTTTTTCACTATTTACTAAAGAGCATCTATGTAAGTAATGCGTGGTTTGTACAAGTTTCATAAGCAGAATTGAACTAGATATGATCCGTATGAGTAGGAAACACAGTTCTATTTTCTGGCCATGCTCATGTTCCTTGCTGTATTGCAGATGGTGAAAAGTAGAGCATGCTTCATCCGTTAAATCGGAGTGTGTTTCACGGATTAGAACACTGGTCTGAATTTCCCTTCAGAAACTGAGTTTAAACAAATGATCTGTGTCTTCCTACAAGCAAGAGTTCATTTCCAGTAAATCCAGTTATTTTTCGGCTTAAATGAATTTACTCAGTTCATGAAACCAATACGATTTTCACTATTAACTAAAGATCATCTGTGTAAGAGAGGATGTGGTGTGTATCAATTTCATAAGCACAGTTGAACTAGATATGGTCCGTATGAGTAGGAAACACAGTTATTTTTTTCTGGCCATACTCATGTTTCTTGCTGTATTGCAGATGTTGGAAAGAAGAGCATGCTTCTTGCATTATAACAGACTGTGTTTATTTGATGAGAACAGTCTTCTGAATTTCCCTTTAGAATCGGAGTTTAACGCCATGCTCTGTGTCTTCCTACAAGCAAGAGTTCATTTCCTGTAAACCCAGTTATTTTTGAGGTCAAATGAATTTACACAGTTCACGAAACCAACACGATTTGCACTATTAACTAAAGAGCATCTATGTAAGAGATGATGTGGTTTGTAGCAGTTTCATAAGCAGAGTTGAACTAGATATGGTCCATATGAGTAGGAGAGACAGTTCTTTTTTTCTGGGCATGCTCATGTTAATTGCTGTATTGCAAAGATGGAAAGAAGAACATGCATCTTGCATTAAAACACAGTGTGTTTCATGGATGAGAACACAGGTCTGAATTTTCCTTCAGAAAGTGAGTTAAACCAAAGGCTCTGTGTCTTCCTACAAGCAAGAGTTCATTTCCTGTAAACCCAGTTATTTTTCGGCTCAAATGAATTTACACAGTTCACGAAACCAATACGATTTTCACTATTAACCAAAGAGCATCTATGTAAGAGATGATGGGGTTTGTATCAATTTCATAAGCAGAGTGGAACTAGATATGTTCCGCATGAGTAGGAAACACAGTTCTTTTTTTCTGGTCATACTCATGGTTCTTGCTGTATTAGAGATGCTGGAATGAAGAGCTAGCTTCTTGCGTTAAAACGCAGTGTGTTCTATGGATGAGAACACTGGTCTTAATTTCCCTTCAGAAACGGAGTTAAACCACCGAATCTGTGTCTTCCTACAAGCAAGAGTTCATTTCTGCAAAACTATGTGAATTTTGGGCTCAAATGATTTTACACAGTTTAAGAACCCAATGTGATTATCACAATTAACTAAAGAGCATTTATGTAAGTAGAGCTGTGGTTTGTATCAGTTTCATAAGTAGACTTGTACTACATATGGTCCTTATGAGTAGGAAATACAGTTCTTTTTTTCTCGGCATGCTCATCTTTCATGCTGTATTAGAAGAAATGCTTGAAAGAAGAGCTTGCTTCTTGCGTAAAAACAGAGTGTGTTCAATGGATGAGAACACTGCTCTGAGTTTCCCTTCATAAACGGAGTTGAACCACAGGATCTGTGTCTTCCTACAAGCAAAAGTTCATTTCTGGTTAACCAAGTGAATTTTGTGCTCAAATGATTTTACACAGTTCACGAACCCTACGCGATACCCACTATTAACTAAAGAGCATTTATGTAAGTATAGCTGTGGTTTGTATCAGTTGCATAAGTAGAGTTGAACTACATTTGGTCCGTATGAGTAGGAAACACAGTTCTTTTTTTCAGGGAATGCTCATGTTTCTTGCTGTATTAGAGATGCTCGAAAGAAGAGATTGCTTCTTTATTAAAACAGAGTATGTTTCATGGATGAGAACACTGCTCTGAATTTTCCTTCATAAACGGAGTTAAAGCCCAGGATCTGTGTCTTCCTATAAGCAAGAGTTCATTTCTGGTAAACCAACTGAATTTTGGGGTCAAATGATTTTACACAGTTCAGGAACCCAACACGATTCTCACTATTAACTCAAGAGCATTCATGTAAGTGGGGCTGTGGTTTGTATCAGTTACATAAGCAGAGTTGAACTACCTATGGTCCGTGGAGTAGGAAACACCGAACTTTTTTTCTGGGCATGCTCATGGTTCTCGCTTTATTAGAGATGCTGGAAAGAACAGCTAGCTTCTTCCGTTAAAACGCAGTGTGTTCCATGGATGAGAACACTGGTCTTAATTTCCCTTCAGAATTGGAGTTAAACCACAGGATCTGTGTCTACCTATAAGCAAGAGTTCATTTCTGGAAAACTATGTGAATTTTGGGCTCAAATGATTTTACTCAGTTCAAGAACCCAACGTGATTCTCACAATTAACTAAAGAGCATTTATGTAAGTGGAGCTGTAGTTTTTATCAGTTACATAAGAACAGTTGAACAATGTATGGTCCCTATGAGTAGGAAACACAGTTCTTTTTTTCTGGTCATGCTCATGGTTCTTGATGTATTAGATACACTCAAAAGAAGAGATTGCTTCTTGCATTAAAACAGATTGTGTTTCATGTATGAGAACACTGCTCTGAATTTCCCTTCAGAAACGGAGTTAAAGCCAATGATCTGTGTCTTCCTACAAGCAAGAGTTCATTTCTGCAAAACTATGTGAATTTGGGGGTCAAATGATTTTACACAGTTCACGAACCCAACGCGATTCTCACTATTAACTCAAGAGCATTTATGTAAGTGGAGCTGTGGTTAGTATCAGTTTCATAAGTAGAGTAGAACTGCATATGGTCCGTATGAGTAGGAAACACAGTTCTTTTTTTCTGGGCATGCTCATGGTTCTTGCTGTATTAGAGATGCTGGAATGAAGAGCTAGCTTCTTGCATTAAAACGCAGTGTGTTCCATGGATGAGAACACCGGTCTTAATTTCCCTTCAGAAACGGAGTTAAACCACAGGATCTGTGTCTTCCTACAAGCAAGAGTTCATTTCTGGTAAACCAAGAGAATTTTGAGCTCAAATGATTTTACACAGTTCACGAACCCAACGCATTTCTCAGTGTTAACTCAAGAACATTTATGTAAGTGGAGCTGTGGTTTGTATCAGTTTCATAAGCAGAGTTGAACTATGTATGGTCTGTATGAGTAGGAAACACAGTTCTTTTTTTCTGGGCATGCTCATGTTTCCTGCTGTATTAGAGATGCTAAAAGAAGAGATTGCTTCTTGCATTAAAACAGAGTGTGTTTCATGGATGAGAACACTGCTCTGAATTTCCCTTCAGAAACGGAGTTAAAGCCCATGATCTGAGTCTTCCTACAAGCAAGAGTTCATTCTGGAAAACTATGTGAATTTTGGGGTCAAATGATTTTACACAGTTCATGAACCCAACGCGATTCTCACTATTAACTCAAGAGCATTTATGTAAGTGGAGCTGTGGTTTGTATCAGTTTCATAAGTAGAGTTGAACTGCATATGGTCCGTAAGAGTAGGCAACACAGTTCTTTTTTTCTGGGCATGCTCATGTTTCTTGTTGTTTAGAGACGCTCGAAAGAAGAGATTACTTCTTGCATTAAAACAGAGTGTGTCTCATGGATGAGAACACTGCTCTGAATTTCCCTTCAGAAACGGAGTAAAGCCCAGGATCTGTGTCTTCCTACAAGCAAGAGTTCATTTCTGGTAAACCAAGTGAATTTTGGGGTCAAATGATTTTACACAGTTCACGAACCCTACGCGATTCTCACTATTAACTCAAGACCATTTATGTAAGTGGAGCTGTGGTTTGTATCAGTTTCATAAGCAGAGTTGAACTACGTATGTTCTGTATGAGTAGGAAACACAGTTCTTTTTTTCTGATCATGCTCATGGTTCTTGATGTATTAGATACACTCGAAAGAAGAGATTGCTTCTTGCATTAAAACAGAGTGGGTTTCAAGGATGAGAACACTGCTCTCAATTTCCCTTCAGAAACGGAGTTAAAGCCCAGGATATGTGTCTTCCTACAAGCAAGAGTTCATTTCTGGTAAACCAAGTGAATTTTGGGGTCAAATGATTTTACACAGTTCACGAACCCAACGTGATTCTCACTATTAACTCAAGAGCATTCATGTAAGTGGAGCTGTGGTTTGTATCAATTTCATAAGCAGGGCTGAACTACGTATGGTCCCTATGAGTAGGAAACACAGTTCTTTTTTTCTGGTCATGCTCTTGGTTCTTGATGTATTAGATACACTCGAAAGAAGAGATTGCTTCTTGCATTAAACAGAGGGTGTTTCATGGATGAGAACACTGCTCTGAATTTCCCTTCAGAAACGGAGTTAAAGCCCAGGATCTGTGTCTTCCTACAAGCAAGAGTTCATTTCTGGAAAACTATGTGAATTTTGGGGTCAAATGATTTTACACAGTTCAGGAACCCAACACGATTCTCACTATTAACTCAAGAGCATTTATGTAAGTGGAGCTGTGGTTTGTATCAGTTTCATAAGTAGAGTTGAACTGCATATGGTTCGTATGAGTAGGCAACACAGTTCTTTTTTTCTGGGCATGCTCATGTTTCTTGTTGTATTAGAGACGCTGGAATGAAGAGCTAGCTTCTTGCGTTAAAACGCAGTGTGTTCCATGGATGAGAACACCGGTCTTAATTTCCCTTCAGAAACGGAGTTAAACCACAGGATCTGTGTCTTCCTACAAGCAAGAGTTCATTTCTGGTAAACCAAGAGAATTTTGAGCTCAAATGATTTTACACAGTTCACGAACCCAACGCATTTCTCAGTGTTAACTCAAGAACATTTATGTAAGTGGAGCTGTGGTTTGTATCAGTTTCATAAGCAGAGTTGAACTATGTATGGTCTGTATGAGTAGGAAACACAGTTCTTTTTTTCTGGGCATGCTCATGTTTCCTGCTGTATTAGAGATGCTAAAAGAAGAGATTGCTTCTTGCATTAAAACAGAGTGTGTTTCATGGATGAGAACACTGCTCTGAATTTCCCTTCAGAAACGGAGTTAAAGCCCAGGATCTGTGTCTTCCTACAAGCAAGAGTTCATTACTGGTAAACCAACTGAATTTTGGGGTCAAATAATTTTACACAGTTCACGAACCCTACGCGATTCTCACTATTAACTAAAGAGCATTTATGTAAGTGGAGCTGTGGTTTGTATCAGTTTCATAAGCACAGTTGAACTATGTATGGTCCGTATGAGTAGGAAACACAGTTCTTTTTTTCTGGGCATGCTCATGTTTCTTGCTGTATTAGAAACGCTCGAAAAAAGAGATTACTTCTTGCATTAAAACAGAGTGTGTCTCATGGATGAGAACACTGCTCTGAATTTCCCTTCAGAAACGGAGTTAAAGCCCAGGATCTGTGTCTTCCTACAAGCAAGAGTTCATTTCTGGTAAACCAAGTGAATTTTGGGGTCAAATGATTTTACACAGTTCTCGAACCCTACGCGATTCTCACTATTAACTCAAGAGCATTTATGTAAGTGGAGCTGTGGTTAGTATCAGTTTCATAAGTAGAGTAGAACTGCATATGGTCCGTATGAGTAGGAAACACAGTTCTTTTTTTCTGGGCATGCTCATGGTTCTTGCTGTATTAGAGATGCTGGAATGAATAGCTAGCTTCTTGCATTAAAACGCAGTGTGTTCCATGGATGAGAACACCGGTCTTAATTTCCCTTCAGAAACGGAGTTAAACCACAGGATCTGTGTCTTCCTACAAGCAAGAGTTCATTTCTGGTAAACCAAGAGAATTTTGAGCTCAAATGATTTTACACAGTTCACGAAACCAACGCATTTCTCAGTGTTAACTCAAGAACATTTATGTAAGTGGAGCTGTGGTTTGTATCAGTTTCATAAGCAGAGTTGAACTATGTATGGTCTGTATGAGTAGGAAACACAGTTCTTTTTTTCTGGGCATGCTCATGTTTCCTGCTGTATTAGAGATGCTAAAAGAAGAGATTGCTTCTTGCATTAAAACAGAGTGTGTTTCATGGATGAGAACACTGCTCTGAATTTCCCTTCAGAAACGGAGTTAAAGCCCATGATCTGAGTCTTCCTACAAGCAAGAGTTCATTTCTGGAAAACTATGTGAATTTTGGGGTCAAATGATTTTACACAGTTCAGGAACCCAACACGATTCTCACTATTAACTCAAGAGCATTTATGTAAGTGGAGCTGTGGTTTGTATCAGTTTCATAAGTAGAGTTGAACTGCATATGGTCCGTATGAGTAGGAAACACAGTTCTTTTTTTCTGGGCATGCTCATGTTTCTTGTTGTATTAGAGACGCTCGAAAGAAGAGATTACTTCTTGCATTAAAACAGAGTGTCTCTCATGGATGAGAACACTGCTCTGAATTTCCCTTCAGAAACGGAGTTGAAGCCCAGGATCTGGGTCTTCCTACAAGCAAGAGTTCATTACTGGTAAACCAACTGAATTTTGGGGTCAAATGATTTTACACAGTTCACGAACCCTACGCGATTCTCACTATTAACTCAAGAGCATTTATGTAAGTGGAGCTGTGGTTTGTATCAGTTTCATAAGCAGAGTTGAACTAGATATGGTCCGTTTGAGTCGGAGAGACAGTTCTTTTTTTCTGGGCATGCTCATGTTAATTGCTGTATTGCAAAGCTGGAAAGAAGAGCATGCAACTTGCGTTAAAACAGAGTGTGTTTCATGGATGAGAACACAGGTCTGAATTTTCCTTCAGAGAGTGAGTTAAACCAAAGACTCTGTGTCTTCCTACAAGCAAGAGTTCATTTCCTGTAAACCCAGTTATTTTTCGGCTCAAATGAATTTACACAGTTCACGAAACCAATACGATTTTCACTATTAACTAAAGAGCATCTATGTAAGAGATGATGTGGTTTGGATCAGTTTCATAAGCAGTGTTGAACTAGATATGGTCCGTATGAGTAGTAAACACAGTTCTTTTTTTCTGGACATTCTCATGTTCCTTGCTGTATAGCAGACACTGGAAAAAAGAGCATGCTTCTTGCGTTAAAACAGACTGTGTTTCATGTATGAGATCACTGTTCTGAATTTCCATTTAGAATCAGAGTTAAACTCCATGTTCTATGTTGTCCTATAAGCAAGAGTTCATTTCTGGTAAACCCAGTTGTTATTAGGCTCAAATGTATTTACACAGTTCACGAAACCAATACGAATTTCACTATTAACTAAAGAGCATCTATATAAGGGATGCTGTGATTTGTATCAGATTCATAAGCAGAGTTGAACTAGATATGGTCGGTTTGAGTCAGAAACACAGTTCTTTTTTTTTGGCCATGCTCATGTTTCTTGCTGTATTGCAGACGGTGAAAAGAAGAGCATGCTTCATCCATTAAATCGGAGTGTGTTTCACGGATGAGAACACTGGTCTGAATTTCCCTTCAGAAACTGAGTTTAACCAAATGATCTGTGTCTTGCTACAAGCAAGAGTTAATTTCTGGTAAACCCAGTTATTTTTCGCCTCAAATGAATTTATACAGTTCCCGAAAACAACACGATTTTCACTATTAACTAAAGAGCATCTATGTAAGAGATGATGTGGTTTGTAGCAGTTTCATAAGAAGAGTTGTACTAGATATGGACCATATGAGTAGGAGAGACAGTTCTTTTTTTCTGGGCATGCTCATGTTAATTGCTGTATTGCAAAGCTGGAAAGAAGAGCATGCATCTTGCGTTAAAACAGAGTGTGTTTCATGGATGAGATCACTCTTATGAATTTCCATTTAGAATCAGAGTTAAACTCCATGCTCTATGTCATCCTACAAGCAAGAGTTCATTTCTGGTAAACCCAGTTGTTTTTTGGCTCAAATGAATTTACACAGTTCACGAAACCAATACGATTTTCACTATTAACTAAAGAGCATCTATGTAAGAGATGATGTGGTTTGTATCAGTTTAATAAGCAGAGTTGAACTAGATATGGTCCGTATGAGTAGGAAATACAGTTATTTTATTCTGGACATGCTCATGTTCCTTGCAGTATTGCAGACGCTGGAAAGAATAGCATGCTATTTTCGTTAAAACTGAGTGTGTTTCATGGATGAGAACACTGGTCTGAATTTCCCTTCACAAATGGAGTTAATCCAAATGATCTGTGTCTTCCTACAAGCAAGAGTTCATTTTTGGTAAAAGCTGTGAATTTTCGGCTCAAATGAATTTACACAGTTCACGAAACCAATACGATTTTCACTATTTACTAAAGAGCATCTATGTAAGAGATGATGTGGTTTGTATCAGATTCATAAGCAGTGTTGAACTAGATATGGTCTGTATGAGTAGGAAACACAGTTCTTTTTTTCTGGACATTCTCATGTTCCTTGCTTTATAGCAGAAGCTGGAAAAAGAGCCTGCTTCTTGCGTTAAAACAGACTGTGTTACATGGATGAGAACACTCTTCTGAATTTCCCTTCAGAAATTTAGTTAAACCAAATGCTCTTTTTTCTCCTACAAGCAAGAGTTCATTTCCGGTAAACCCAGTTATTTTTCGGCTCAAATGAGTTTACACAGTTCATGAAACCAACACTATTTACACTATTAACTAAAGAGCAACTATGTAAGAGATGATGGGGTTTGTATCAGTTTCATAATCAGAGTGGAACTAGATATGATCCGTATGAGTAGGAAACACAGTTCTCTTTTTCTGGCCATGCTCATGTTTCTTGCTGTATTGGAGACGCTGGAAAGAAGAGCATGCTTCTTGCATTAAAACAGACTGTGTTTCTTTGATGAGAACAGTCTTCTGAAATTCCCTTTAGAATCGGAGTTTAACGCCATGCTCTGTGTCTTCCTACAAGCAAGAGGTAATTTATGGTAAACCCAGTTATTTTTCGCCTCAAATGAATTTATACAGTTCACGAAACCAACAAGATTTTCACTATTAACTAAAGAGCATCTATGTAAGAGATGATGTGGTTTGTAGCAGTTTCATAAGAAGAGTTGTACTAGATATGGTCCATATGAGTAGGAGAGACAGTTCTTTTTTTCTGGGCATGCTCATGTAAATTGCTGTATTGCAAAGCTGGAAAGAAGAGCATGCATCGTGCGTTAAAACAGACTGTGTTTCATGGATGATATCACTCTTATGAATTTCCATTTAGAATCAGAGTTAAACTCCATGCTCTATGTCATCCTACAAGCAAGAGTTCATTTCTGGTAAACCCAGTTGTTTTTCGGCTCAAATGAATTTACACAGTTCACGAAACCAATACGATTTTCACTATTAACTAAAGAGCATCTATGTAAGAGATGATGTGATTTGTATCAGTTTCATAAGCAGTATTGAACTAGATATGGTCCGTATGAGTAGGAAAACAAAGTTCTTTTTTTTTTTGGACATTCTCATGTTCCTTACTGTATAGCAGACGCTGGAAAAAAGAGCATGCTTCTTGCGTTAAAACAGACTGTGTTTCATGGATGAGAACACTCTTCTGAATTTCCCTTCAGAAATTTAGTTAAACCAAATGCTCTTTTTTCTCCTACAAGCAAGAGTTCATTTCCGGTAAACCCAGTTATTTTTCGGCTCAAATGAATTTACACAGTTCACGAAACCAACACGATTTACACTATTAACAAAAGAGCATCTATTTAAGAGATGATGGGTTTTGTATCAATTTCATAAGCAGAGTGGAACTAGATATGTTCCCTATGAGTAGGAAACACAGTTAATTTTTCTGGGCATGCTCATGTTCCTTGCTATATTGCAGAAGCTTGAAAGAAGAGCATGCTTCTTCCAATAAAATGGAGTGTGTTTCATGGATGAGAACACTGGTTTGAATTTCCCTTCAGAAACTGAGTTAAACCACAGGCTCTGTGTCTTCCTACAAGCAAGAGTTCATTTCGTGTAAACCCTGGTATTTTTCGGCTCAAATGAATTTACAGAGTTCAGGAAACCAATACGATGTTCACTATTAACTAAAGAGCATCTGTGTAAGAGATGATGTGGTTTGTATCAATTTCATAAGCACAGTTGAACTAGATATGGTCCGTATGAGTTGGAAACACAGTTCTTTTTTTCTGGCCATGCTCATTTTTCTTGCTGTATTGCAGATGCTGGAAAGAAGAGCATGCTTCTTGCGTAAAAATAGACTGTGTTTCATGGATGAGAACACTCTTCTGAATTTCCATTTAGAATCAGAGTTAAACTCCATGCTCTTGTCGTCCTACAAGAAAGAGTTCATTTCTGTTAAACCCAGTTGTTTTTCGGTTCAAATGAATTTACACAGTTCACGAAACCAATACGATTTTCACTATTAACTAAAGAGCATCTATGTAAGAGATGATGTGGTTTGTATCAGATTAATAAGCAGAGTTCAACAAGATATGGTCCGTATGAGTAGGAAAAACAGTTATTTTATTCTGGACATGCTCATGTTCCTTGCTGTATTGCAGACGCTGGAAAGAAGAGCATGTTATTTTCGTTAAAACAGAGTGTGTTTCATGGATGAGAACACTGGTCTGAATTTTCCTTCACAAATGGAGTGAAAGCAAATGCTCTGTGTCTTCCTACAAGCAAGAGTTCATTTTTGGTAAAAGCTTTGAATTTTTGGCACAAATGAATTTACACAGTTCACAAACCCAACGTGTTTATCTCTATTAACTAAAGAGCATCTAAGTAAGAGATGCTGTGGTTTGTATCAGTTGCATAAGCAGAGTTGAAATAGATATGGTCCGTTTGAGTCAGAAACACAGTTCTTTTTTTCTGGCCATGCTCATGTTTCTTGCTGTATTAGAGATGCTGGAAAAAAGAGCATGCTACTTGCGTTAAAACAAACTGTGTTTCATGGATGAGAACACTCTTCTGAATTTCCCTTCAGAAATTTAGTTAAACCCAATGCTCTTTTTTTTCCTACAAGCAAGAGTTCATTTCCGGTAAACCCAGTTATTTTTCGGCTCAAATGAATTTACACAGTTCACGAAACCAACACGATTTACACTATTAACTAAAGAGCATCTATGTAAGAGATGATGGGTTCGTATCAGTTTCATAAGCAGATTGGAACTAGATATGGTCCGTATGAGTAGGAAACACAGTTCTTTTTTTCTGGACATGCACAAGTTCCTTGCTCTATTGCAGACGCTGGAAAGAAGAACATGCTGCTTCTGATAAAACGGAGTGGGTTTCATGGATGAGAACACTGGTCTGAATTTCACTTCAGAAACTAAGTTAAACCAAAGGATCTGTGTCTTCCTACAAGCAAGAGTTCATTGCCTGTAAACCCAGTTATTTTTCGGTTCAAATGAATTTACACAGTTCATGAAACCAATACGAATTTCACTATTAACTAAAGAGCATCTATGTAAGAGATGATGTGGTTCGTATCAGGTTCATAAACAGTATTGAACTAGATATGGTCCATATGAGTAGGAAACACAGTTCTTTTTTTCTGGACATTCTCATGTTCCTTTTTGTATAGCAGACGCTGGAAAGAAGAGCCTGCTTCTTCCGTTAAAACGTTGTGTCTTTCATGGATGAGAACACTCTTTTGAATTTCCCTTCAGAAATGGAGTTAAAATCCATGCTCTGTGACGTTCTACAAGCAAGAGTTCATTTCCGGTAAACCCAGTTATTTTTCGGCTCAAATGAATTTACACAGTTCATGAAACCAACACTATTTACACTATTAACTAAAGAGCAACTATGTAAGAGATGATGGGGTTTGTATCAGTTTCATAAGCAGAGTGGAACTAGATATGATCCGTATGAGTAGGAAACACAGTTCTCTTTTTCTGGCCATGCTCATGTTTCCTGGTGTATTGCAGATGCTGGAAAGAAGAGCATGCTTCTTGCATTAAAACAGACTGTGTTTCTTTGATGACAACAGTCTTCTGAAATTCCCTTTAGAATCGGAGTTTAACACCATGCTCTGTGTCTTCCTACAAGCAAGACTTAATTTCCGGTAAACCCAGTTATTTTTCGCCTCAAATGAATTTATACAGTTCACGAAACCAACACGATTTTCACTATTAACTAAAGAGCATCTATGTAAGAGATGATGTGGTTTGTAGCAGTTTCATAAGAAGAGTTGTACTAGATATGGTCCATATGAGTAGGAGAGACAGTTCTTTGTTTCTGGGCATGCTCATGTTAATTGCTGTATTGGAAAGCTGGAAAGAAGAGCATGCATCTTGCATTAAAACAGAGTGTGTTTCATGGATGAGATTACTCTTATGAATTTCCATTTAGAATCAGAGTTAAACTCCATGCTCTATGTCGTCCTACAAGCAAGAGTTCATTTCTTGTAAACCCAGTTGTTTTTTAGCTCAAATGAATTTACACAGTTCACAAACCCAACGTGTTTATATCTATTAACTAAAGAGCGTCTATGTAAGAGATGCTGTGGTTTGTATCAGTTGCATAAGCAGTGTTGAACTAGATATGGTCCGTTTGAGTCAGAAACACAGTTCTTTTTTTCTGGCCATGCTCATGTTTCTTGCTGTATTAGAGATGCTGGAAAAAAGAGCATGCTTCTTGCGTTAAAGGAAACTGTGTTTCATGGATGAGAACACTGGTCTGAATTTCCCTGCACAAATGGAGTTAAACCAAATGCTCTTTTTTTTCCTACAAGCAAGAGTTCATTTCTGGTAAACCCAGTTATTTTTCAGCTCAAATGAATTTACCCAGTTCACGAAACCAACACGATTTACACTATTAACTAAAGAGCATCTATGTAAGAGATGATGGGTTCATATCAGTTTCATAAGCAAATTGGAACTAGATATGGTCCGTATGAGTAGGAAACACAGTTCTTTTTTTCTGGACATGCTCAAGTTCCTTGCTCTATTGCAGACGCTGGAAAGAAGAACATGCTGCTTCTGATAAAACGGAGTGGGTTTCATGGATGAGAACACTGGTCTGAATTTCCCTTCAGAAACTAAGTTAAACCAAAGGATCTGTGTCTTCCTACAAGCAAGAGTTCATTGCCTGTAAACCCAGTTATTTTTCGGCTCAAATGAATTTACACAGTTCATGAAACCAACACTATTTACACTATTAACTAAAGAGCAACTATGTAAGAGATGATGGGGTTTGTATCAGTTTCATAAGCAGAGTGGAACTAGATATGATCCGTATGAGTAGGAAACACAGTACTCTTTTTCTGGCCATGCTCATGTTTCCTGGTGTATTGCAGATGCTGGAAAGAAGAGCATGCTTCTTGCATTAAAACAGACTGTGTTTCTTTGATGACAACAGTCTTCTGAAATTCCCTTTAGAATCGGAGTTTAACACCATGCTCTGTGTCTTCCTACAAGCAAGACTTAATTTCCGGTAAACCCAGTTATTTTTCGCCTCAAATGAATTTATACAGTTCACGAAACCAACACGATTTTCACTATTAACTAAAGAGCATCTATGTAAGAGATGATGTGGTTTGTAGCAGTTTCATAAGAAGAGTTGTACTAGATATGGTCCATATGAGTAGGAGAGACAGTTCTTTTTTTCTGGGCATGCTCATGTTAATTGCTGTATTGGAAAGCTGGAAAGAAGAGCATGCATCTTGCATTAAAACAGAGTGTGTTTCATGGATGAGATTACTCTTATGAATTTCCATTTAGAATCAGAGTTAAACTCCATGCTCTATGTCGTCCTACAAGCAAGAGTTCATTTCTGGTAAACCCAGTTGTTTTTTGGCTCAAATGAATTTACACAGTTCACGAAACCAATACGTTTTTCACTATTAACTAAAGAGCATCTGTGTAAGAGATGATGTGGTTTGTATCAATTTCATAAGCACAGCTGAACTAGATATGGTCCTTATGAGTAGGAAACACAGTTCTTTTTTTCTGGCCATGCTCATGTTTCTTGCTGTATTGCAGATGCTGGAAAGAAGAGCATGCTTCTTGCGTAAAAACAGACTGTGTTTCATGGATGAGAACACTCTTCTGAATTTCCATTTAGAATCAGAGTTAAACTCCATGCTCTTGTCGTCCTACAAGCAAGAGTTCATTTCTGGTAAACCCAGTTATTTTTCGGCTCAAATGAATTTACACAGTTCACTAAACCAATACGATTTTCACTATTAACTAAAGAGCATCAATGTAAGAGATGATGTGGTTTGTATCAGTTTAATAAGAAGAGTTGAACTAGATATGGTGCATATGAGTAGGAAACACAGTTATTTTATTCTGCACATGCTCATGTTCCTTGCTGTATTGCAGACGCTGGAAAAAAGAGCATGCTATTTGCATTAAAACAGAGTGTGTTTCATGGATGAGAACACTGGTCTGAATTTCCCTTCAGAAATGGAGTTAAACCAAATGCTCTGTGTCTTCCTACAAGCAAGAATTCTTTTTTGGTAAAAGCAGTGAATTTTCGGCTCAAATGAATTTACACAGTTCTGAAACCCAACTCGTTTATCACTATTAACAAAAGAGCGTCTATGTAAGAGATGCTGTGGTTTATATCAGTTTCATAAGCAGAGTTAAACTAGGTATGGTCCGATTGAGTCAGAAACACAGTTCTTTTTTTCTAGCCATGCTCATGTTTCTTGCTGTATTGCAGAAGCTGGAAAAAAGAGCATGCTTCTTGCGGTAAAACAGACTGTGTTTCATGGAGGAGAACACTTTTCAGAATTTCCCTATAGAATTGGAGTTAAACTCCATGCTCTGTGTCTTCCTACAATCAAGAGTTCATTTCCCGTAAACCCAGGTATTTTTCGGCTCAAATGAATTTACACAGTTCACAAACCCAAAACGTTTTTCACTATTTACTAAAGAGCATCTATGTAAGTAATGCGTGGTTTGTACAAGTTTCATAAGCAGAATTGAACTAGATATGATCCGTATGAGTAGGAAACACAGTTCTATTTTCTGGCCATGCTCATGTTCCTTGCTGTATTGCAGATGGTGAAAAGTAGAGCATGCTTCATCCGTTAAATCGGAGTGTGTTTCACGGATTAGAACACTGGTCTGAATTTCCCTTCAGAAACTGAGTTTATACAAATGATCTGTGTCTTCCTAGAAGCAAGAGTTCATTTCGTGTAAACCCTGGTATTTTTCGGCTCAAATGAATTTACAGAGTTCAGGAAACCAATACGATTTTCACTATTAACTAAAGAGCATCTGTGTAAGAGATGATGTGGTTTGTATCAATTTCATAAGCACAGTTGAACTAGGTATGTTCCGTATGAGTAGGAAACACAGTTCTCTTTTTCTGGCCATGCTCATGTTTCTTGCTGTATTGCAGATGCTGGAAAGAAGAGCATGCTTCTTGCGTTAAAGGAAACTGTGTTTCATGGATGAGAACACTGGTCTGAATTTCCCTTCACAAATGGAGTTAAACCAAATGCTCTTTTTTTTCCTACAAGCAAGAGTTCATTTCTGGTAAACCCAGTTATTTTTCAGCTCAAATGAATTTACCCAGTTCACGAAACCAACACGATTTACACTATTAACTAAAGAGCATCTATGTAAGAGATGATGGGTTCATATCAGTTTCATAAGCAAATTGGAACTAGATATGGTCCGTATGAGTAGGAAACACAGTTCTTTTTTTCTGGACATGCTCAAGTTCCTTGCTCTATTGCAGACGCTGGAAAGAAGAACATGCTGCTTCTGATAAAACGGAGTGGGTTTCATGGATGAGAACACTGGTCTGAATTTCCCTTCAGAAACTAAGTTAAACCAAAGGATCTGTGTCTTCCTACAAGCAAGAGTTCATTGCCTGTAAACCCAGTTATTTTTCGGCTCAAATGAATTTACACAGTTCATGAAACCAACACTATTTACACTATTAACTAAAGAGCAACTATGTAAGAGATGATGGGGTTTGTATCAGTTTCATAAGCAGAGTGGAACTAGATATGATCCGTATGAGTAGGAAACACAGTACTCTTTTTCTGGCCATGCTCATGTTTCCTGGTGTATTGCAGATGCTGGAAAGAAGAGCATGCTTCTTGCATTAAAACAGACTGTGTTTCTTTGATGACAACAGTCTTCTGAAATTCCCTTTAGAATCGGAGTTTAACACCATGCTCTGTGTCTTCCTACAAGCAAGACTTAATTTCCGGTAAACCCAGTTATTTTTCGCCTCAAATGAATTTATACAGTTCACGAAACCAACACGATTTTCACTATTAACTAAAGAGCATCTATGTAAGAGATGATGTGGTTTGTAGCAGTTTCATAAGAAGTGTTGTACTAGATATGGTCCATATGAGTAGGAGAGACAGTTCTTTTTTTCTGGGCATGCTCATGTTAATTGCTGTATTGGAAAGCTGGAAAGAAGAGCATGCATCTTGCATTAAAACAGAGTGTGTTTCATGGATGAGATTACTCTTATGAATTTCCATTTAGAATCAGAGTTAAACTCCATGCTCTATGTCGTCCTACAAGCAAGAGTTCATTTCTGGTAAACCCAGTTGTTTTTTGGCTCAAATGAATTTACACAGTTCACGAAACCAATACATTTTTTCACTATTAACTAAAGAGCATCTGTGTAAGAGATGATGTGGTTTGTATCAATTTCATAAGCACAGCTGAACTAGATATGGTCCGTATGAGTAGGAAACACAGTTCTTTTTTTCTGGCCATGCTCATGTTTCTTGCTGTATTGCAGATGCTGGAAAGAAGAGCATGCTTCTTGCGTAAAAACAGACTGTGTTTCATGGATGAGAACACTCTTCTGAATTTCCATTTAGAATCAGAGTTAAACTCCATGCTCTTGTCGTCCTACAAGCAAGAGTTCATTTCTGGTAAACCCAGTTATTTTTCGGCTCAAATGAATTTACACAGTTCACTAAACCAATACGATTTTCACTATTAACTAAAGAGCATCAATGTAAGAGATGATGTGGTTTGTATCAGTTTAATAAGAAGAGTTGAACTAGATATGGTGCATATGAGTAGGAAACACAGTTATTTTATTCTGCACATGCTCATGTTCCTTGCTGTATTGCAGACGCTGGAAAAAAGAGCATGCTATTTGCATTAAAACAGAGTGTGTTTCATGGATGAGAACACTGGTCTGAATTTCCCTTCAGAAATGGAGTTAAACCAAATGCTCTGTGTCTTCCTACAAGCAAGAATTCTTTTTTGGTAAAAGCAGTGAATTTTCGGCTCAAATGAATTTACACAGTTCTGAAACCCAACTCGTTTATCACTATTAACAAAAGAGCGTCTATGTAAGAGATGCTGTGGTTTATATCAGTTTCATAAGCAGAGTTAAACTAGGTATGGTCCGATTGAGTCAGAAACACAGTTCTTTTTTTCTAGCCATGCTCATGTTTCTTGCTGTATTGCAGAAGCTGGAAAAAAGAGCATGCTTCTTGCGGTAAAACAGACTGTGTTTCATGGAGGAGAACACTTTTCAGAATTTCCCTATAGAATTGGAGTTAAACTCCATGCTCTGTGTCTTCCTACAATCAAGAGTTCATTTCCCGTAAACCCAGGTATTTTTCGGCTCAAATGAATTTACACAGTTCACAAACCCAAAACGTTTTTCACTATTTACTAAAGAGCATCTATGTAAGTAATGCGTGGTTTGTACAAGTTTCATAAGCAGAATTGAACTAGATATGATCCGTATGAGTAGGAAACACAGTTCTATTTTCTGGCCATGCTCATGTTCCTTGCTGTATTGCAGATGGTGAAAAGTAGAGCATGCTTCATCCGTTAAATCGGAGTGTGTTTCACGGATTAGAACACTGGTCTGAATTTCCCTTCAGAAACTGAGTTTATACAAATGATCTGTGTCTTCCTAGAAGCAAGAGTTCATTTCGTGTAAACCCTGGTATTTTTCGGCTCAAATGAATTTACAGAGTTCAGGAAACCAATACGATTTTCACTATTAACTAAAGAGCATCTGTGTAAGAGATGATGTGGTTTGTATCAATTTCATAAGCACAGTTGAACTAGGTATGTTCCGTATGAGTAGGAAACACAGTTCTCTTTTTCTGGCCATGCTCATGTTTCTTGCTGTATTGCAGATGCTGGAAAGAAGAGCATGCTTCTTGCGTAAAAACAGACTGTGTTTCATGGATGAGAACACTCTTCTGAATTTCCATTTAGAATCAGAGTTAAACTCCATGCTCTTGTCGTCCTACAAGCAACAGTTCATTTCTGTTAAACCCAGTTGTTTTTCGGCTCAAATGAATTTACACAGTTCACGAAACCAATACGATTTGCACTATTAACTAAAGAGCATCTATGTAAGAGATGATGTGGTTTGTATCAGTTTAATAAGCAGAGTTCAACTAGATATGGTCCGTATGAGTAGTAAAAACAGTTATTTTATTCTGGACATGCTCAAGATCCTTGCTGTATTGCCGATGCTGGAAAGAAGAGCATGTTATTTTCGTTAAAACAGAGTGTGTTTCATGGATGAGAACACTGGTCTGAATTTCCCTTCACAAATGGAGTTAAAGCAAATGCTCTGTGTCTTCCTACAAGCAAGAGTTCATTTTTGGTAAAAGCTTTGAATTTTTGGCACAAATGAATTTACACAGTTCACAAACCCAACGTGTTTATCTCAATTAACTAAAGAGCATCTATGTAAGAGATGCTGTGGTTTGTATCAGTTGCATAAGCAGTTGAACTAGATATGGTCCGTTTGAGTCAGAAACACAGTTCTTTTTTTCTGGCCATGCTCATGTTTCTTGCTGTATTAGAGATGCTAGAAAAAAGAGCATGCTACTTGCGTTAAAACAAACTGTGTTTCATGGATAAGAACACTGGTCTGAATTTCCCTTCGCAAATGGAGTTAAACCAAATGCTGTGTGTCTTCCTACAAGCAAGAGTTCATTTCCGGTAAACCCAGTTATTTTTCGGCTCAAATGAATTTACACAGTTCACGAAACCAACACGATTTACACTATTAACTAAAGAGCATCTATGTAAGAAATGATGGGGTTTGTATCAGTGTCATAAACAGAGTGGAACTAGATATGGTCCGTATGAGTAGGAAACACAGTTCTTTTTTTCTGGACATGCTCAAGTTCCTTGCTTTATTGCAGACGCTGGAAAGAAGAACATGCTGCTTCTGATAAAACGGAGTGGGTTTCATGGATGAGAACACTGTTCTGAATTTCCCTTCAGAAACTAAGTTAAACCAAAGGATCTGTGTCTAACTACAAGCAAGAGTTCATTTCCTGTAAACCCAGTTATTTTTCGGTGCAAATGAATTTACACAGTTCATGAAACCAATACGAATTTCACTATTAACTAAAGAGCATCTATGTAAGAGATGATGTGGTTCGTATCAGGTTCATAAACAGTATTGAACTAGATATGGTCCATATGAGTAGGAAACACAGTTTTTTTTTTTCTGGACATTCTCATGTTCCTTTTTGTATAGCAGACGCTGGAAAGAAGAGCCTGCTTCTTCCGTTAAAACGGAGTGTCTTTCATGGATGAGAACACTCTTCTGAATTTCTCTTCAGAAATGGAGTTAAAATCCATGCTCTGTGACGTCCTACAAGCAAGAGTTCATTTCCGGTAAACCCAGTTATTTTTCGGCTCAAATGAATTTACACAGTTCATGAAACCAACACTATTTACACTATTAACTAAAGAGCAACTATGTAAGAGATGATGGGGTTTGTATCAGTTTCATAAGCAGAGTGGAACTAGATATGATCCGTATGAGTAGGAAACACAGTTCTCTTTTTCTGGCCATGCTCATGTTTCTTGCTGTATTGCAGATGCTGGAAAGAAGAGCATGCTTCTTGCGTAAAAACAGACTGTGTTTCATGGATGAGAACACTCTTCTGAATTTCCATTTAGAATCAGAGTTAAACTCCATGCTCTTGTCGTCCTACAAGCAAGAGTTCATTTCTGGTAAACCCTGTTATTTTTCTGCTCAAATGAATTTACACAGTTCACTAAACCAATACGATTTTCACTATTAACTAAAGAGCATCAATGTAAGAGATGATGTGGTTTGTATCAGTTTAATAAGCAGAGTTGAACTAGATATGGTGCATATGAGTAGGAAACACAGTTATTTTATTCTGCACATGCTCATGTTCCTTGCTGTATTGCAGACGCTGGAAAGAAGAGCATGCTATTTGCGTTAAAACAGAGTGTGTTTCATGGATGAGAACACTGTTCTGAATTTCCCTTCAGAAATGGAGTTAAACCAAATGGTCTGTGTCTTCCTACAAGCAAGAATTCTTTTTTGGTAAAAGCAGTGAATTTTCGGCTCAAATGAATTTACACAGTTCTGAAACCCAACACGTTTATCACTATTAACAAAACAGGGTCTATGTAAGAGATGCTGTGGTTTGTATCAGTTTCATAAGCAAAGTTAAACTAGGTATGGTCTGATTGAGTCAGAAACACAGTTCTTTTTTTCTAGCCATGCTCATGTTTCTTGCTGTATTGCAGAAGCTGGAAAAAAAGAGCATGCTTCTTGCGGTAAAACAGACTGTGTTTCATGGATGAGAACACTTTTCTGAATTTCCCTATAGAATTGGAGTTAAACTCCATGCTCTGTGTCTTCCTACAATCAAGAGTTCATTTCCCGTAAACCCAGGTATTTTTCGGCTCAAATGAATTTACACAGTTCACAAATCGAACACGTTTTTCACTATTTACTAAAGAGCATCTATGTAAGTGATGCGTGGTTTGTACAAGTTTCATAAGCAGAATTGAACTAGATATGATCCGTATGAGTAGGAAACACAGTTCTTTTTTTCTGGACATGCTCAAGTTCCTTGCTCTATTGCAGACGCTGGAAAGAAGAACATGCTGCTTCTGATAAAATGGAGTGGGTTTCATGGATGAGAACACTGGTCTGAATTTCCCTTCAGAAACTGAGTTAAACCAAAGGATCTGTGTCTTCCTACAAGGAAGAGTTCATTTCGTGTAAACCCTGGTATTTCGGCTCAAATGAATTTACAGAGTTCAGGAAAACAATACGATTTTCACTATTAACTAAAGAGCATCTATGTAAGAGATGATGTGGTTTGTATCAGTTTCATAACCAGTATTGAACTAGATATGGTCCGTATGAGTAGGAAAACAAAGTTCTTTTTTTTTTGGACATTCTCATGTTCCTTACTGTATAGCAGACGCTGGAAAGAAGAGCATGCTTCTTCCGTTAAATCAGAGTGTGTTTCATGGATGAGAACAATGGTCTGAATTTCCCTTCAGAAACTGAGTTTAACCAAAGGATCTGTGTCTTCCTACAAGCAAGAGTTCATTTCCAGTAAATCCAGTTATTTTTTGGCTCAAATGAATTTACACAGTTCACGAAACCAATACGATTTTCACTATTAACTAAAGAGCATCTGTGTAAGAGATGATGTGGTTTGTATCAATTTCATAAGCACAGTTGAACTAGATATGGTCCGTATGAGTAGGAAACACAGTTCTTTTTTTCTGGCCATGCTCATGTTTCTTGCTGTATTGCAGATGCTGGAAAGAAGAGCATGCTTCTTGCAAAAAAACAGACTGTGTTTCATGGATGAGAACACTCTTCTGAATTTCCATTTAGAATCAGAGTTAAACTCCATGCTCTTGTCGTCCTACAAGCAAGAGTTCATTTCTGGTAAACCCAGTTATTTTTCAGCTCAAATGAATTTACACAGTTCACTAAACCAATACGATTTTCACTATTAACTAAAGAGCATCAATGTAAGAGATGATGTGGTTTGTATCAGTTTAATAAGCAGAGTTGAACTAGACAGGGTGCATATGAGTAGGAAACACAGTTCTTTTTTTTTGGACATTCTTATGTTCCTTGCTGTATAGCAGACCATGGAAAAAAGAGCATGCTTCTTGCGTTAAAACAGACTGTGTTTCATGGATGAGAACACTCTTCTGAATTTCCCTTCAGAAATGGAGTTAAACTCCATGCTCTGTGACGTTCTACAAGCAAGAGTTCATTTCCGGTAAACCCAGTTATTTTTCGGCTCAAATGAATTTACACAGTTCATGAAACCAACACCATTTTCACTATTAACTAAAGAGCAATCATGTAATAGATGATGGGGTTTGTATCAGTTTCATAAGCAGAGTGGAACTAGATATGATCCGTATGAGTAGGAAACACAGTTCTCTTTTTCTGGCCATGCTCATGTTTCTTGCTGTATTGCAGATGCTGGAAAGAAGAGCATGCTTCTTGCATTAAAAGAGACTCTGTTTCTTTGTTGTTAACAGTCTTCTGAATTTCCCCTTAGAATCGGAGTTTAACACCATGCTCTGTGTCTTCCTACAAGCAAGAGTTAATTTCCGGTAAACCCAGTTATTTTTCGCCTCAAATGAATTTATACAGTTCACGAAAACAACACGATTTTCACTATTAACTAAAGAGCATCTATGTAAGAGATGATGTGGTTTGTAGCAGTTTCATAAGAAGAGTTGTACTAGATATGGTCCATATATGTAGGAGAGACAGTTCTTTTTTTCTGGGCATGCTCATGTTCATTGCTGTATTGCAAAGCTGGAAAGAAGAGCATGCATCTTGCGTTAAAACAGAGTGTGTTTCATTGATGAGATCACTCTTATGAATTTCCATTTAGAACCAGAGTTAAACTCCATGCTCTATGTCATCCTACAAGCAAGAGTTCATTTCTGGTAAACCCAGTTGTTTTTCAGCTCAAATGAATTTACACAGTTCACGAAACCAATACGATTTTCACTATTAACTAAAGAGCATCTATGTAAGAGATGATGTGGTTTGTATCAGTTTAATAAGCAGAGTTGAACTAGACAGGGTGCATATGAGTAGGAAACACAGTTATTTTATTCTGCACATGCTCATGTTCCTTGCTGTATTGCAGACGCTGGAAAGAAGAGCATGCTATTTGCGTTAAAACAGAGTGTGTTTCATGGATGAGAACACTGGTCTGAATTTCCCTTCAGAAATGGAGTTAAACCATTAAACCAAATGCTCTGTGTCTTCCTACAAGCAAGAATTCTTTTTTGGTAAAAGCAGTGAATTTTCGGCTCAAATGAATTTACACAGTTCTGAAACCCAACTCGTTTATCACTATTAACAAAAGAGCGTCTATGTAAGAGATGCTGTGGTTTGTATCAGTTTCATAAGCAGAGTTAAACTAGGTATGGTCTGATTGAGTCAGAAACACAGTTCTTTTTTTCTAGCCATGCTCATGTTTCTTGCTGTATTGCAGAAGCTGGAAAAAAGAGCATGCTTCTTGCGGTAAAACAGACTGTGTTTCGTGGATGAGAACACTTTTCTGAATTTCCCTATAGAATTGGAGTTAAACTCCATGCTCTGTGTCTTCCTACAATCAAGTGATCATTTCCCATAAACCCAGGTATTTTTCGGCTCAAATGAATTTACACAGTTCACAAACCCAACACGTTTTTCACTATTTACTAAAGAGCATCTATGTAAGTGATCCGTGGTTTGTACAAGTTTCATAATCAGAATTGAACTAGATATGATCCGTTGGAGTAGGAAACACAGTTCTTTTTTCTGGCCATGCTCATGTTCCTTGCTGTATTGCAGATGGTGAAAAGTAGAGCATGCTTCATCGGTTAAATCGGAGTGTGTTTCACGGATTAGAACACTTGTCTGAATTTCCCTTCAGAAACTGAGTTTAACCAAATGATCTGTGTCTTCCTACAAGCAAGAGTTCATTTCCAGTAAATCAGGTTATTTTTCGGCTTAAATGAATTTACTCAGTTCATGAAACCAATACGATTTTCACTATTAAGTAAAGATCATCGGAGTAAGAGAGGATGTGGTGTGTATCAATTTCATAAGCACAGTTGACCTAGATATGGTCCGTATGAGTAGGAAACACAGTTATTTTTTTCTGGCCATGCTCATGTTTCTTGCTGTATTGCAGATGCTGGAAAGAAGAGCATGCTTCTTGCATTAAACCAGACTGTGTTTCTTTGATGAGAACAGTCTTCTGAATTTCCCTTTAGAATCGGAGTTTAACGCCATGCTCTTTGTCTTCCTACAAGCAAGATTTCATTTCCTGTAAACCCAGTTATTTTTCAGCTCAAATGAATTTACACAGTTCACGAAACCAACACGATTTTCACTATTAACTAAAGAGCATCTATGTAAGAGATGATGTGGTTTGTAGCAGTTTCATAAGCAGAGTTGAACTAGATATGGTCCATATGAGTAGGAGAGACAGTTCTATTTTTCTGGGCATGCTCATGTTAATTGCTGTATTGCAAAGCTGGAAAGAAGAGCATGCATCTTGCGTTAAAACAGAGTGTGTTTCATGGATGAGAACACAGGTCTGAATTTTCCTTCAGAAAGTGAGTTAAACCAAAGGCTCTGTGTCTTCCTACAAGCAAGAGTTCATTTCCTGTAAACCCAGTTATTTTTCGGCTCAAATGATTTTACACAGTTCACGAAACCAATACGATTTTCACTATTAACTAAAGAGCATCTATATAAGAGATGTTGTGGTTTGTATCAGATTCATAAGCAGTGTTGAACTAGATATGGTCGGTAGGAGTAGGAAACACAGTTCTTTTTTTCTGGACATTCTCATGTTCCTTGCTGTATAGCAGACCCTGGAAAAAAGAGCATGCTTCTTGCGTTAAAACAGACTGTGTTTCATGGATGAGAACACTCTTCTGAATTTCCCTTCAGAAATGGAGTTAAACTCCATGCTCTGTGACGTTCTACAAGCAAGAGTTCATTTCCGGTAAACACAGTTATTTTTCGGCTCAAATAAATTTACTCACTTCATGAAACCAACACTATTTACACTATCAACTAAAGTGCAATTATGTAATAGATGATGGGGTTTGTATCAGTTGCATAAGCAGAGGGGAACTATATATGAGCCGTATGAATAGGAAACACAGTTCTCTTTTTCTGGCCATGCTCATGTTTCTTGCTGTATTGCAGATGCTGGAAAGAAGAGCATGCTTCTTTCATTAAAACAGACTCTGTTTCTTTGATGTGAACAGTCTTCTGAATTTCCCCTTAGAATCGGAGTTTAATGCCATGCTCTGTGTCTTCCTACAAGCAAGAGTTCATTTCCGGTAAACCCAGTTATTTTTCGCCTCAAATGAATTTACACAGTTCAAGAGACCAACACGATTTACACTATTAACTAAAGAGCATCTATGTAACAGATGATGTGGTTTGTATCAGTTTCATAAGCAGAGTTGAACTAGATATGGTCCGTATGAGTAGGAAACACAGTTCTTTTTTTCTGGGCATGCTCATGTTCCTTGCTGTATTGCAGATGGTGAAAAGTAGAGCATGCTTCATCCGTTATATCGGAGTGTGTTTCACGGATGAGAACACTGGTCTGAATTTCCCTTCAGAAACTGAGTTTAATCAAATGATCTGTGTCTTCCTACAAGCAGGAGTTCATTTCCAGTAAATCCAGTTATTTTTTGGCTCACATGAATTTACACAGTTCACGAAACCAATACGATTTTCACTATTACCTAAAGAGCATCTGTGTAAGAGATGAGGTGGTGTGTATCAATTTCATAAGCAGAGTGGAACTAGATATGGTCCGTATGAGTAGGAAACACAGTTCTTTTTTTCTGGACATGCTCAAGTTCCTTGCTCTTTTGCATACGCTGGAAAGAAGAACATGCTGCTTCTGATAAAACGGAGTGTGTTTCATGGATGAGAACACTGGTCTGAATTTCCCTTCAGAAACTGAGTTTAACCAAAGGATCTGTGTCTTCCTAGAAGCAAGAATTCATTTCCTGTAAACCCAGTAATTTTTCGGCTCAAATGAATTTACACAGTTCATGAAACCAATACAATTTTCACTATTAAGTAAAGATCATCTGTGTAAGAGAGGATGTGGTGTGTATCAATTTCATAAGCACAGTTGAACTAGATATGGTCCGTATGAGTAGCAAACACAGTTATTTTTTTCTGGCCATTCTCATGTTTCTTGCTGTATTGCAGATGCTTGAAAGAAGAGCATGCTTCTTGCATTAAAACAGACTGTGTTTCTTTGATGAGAACAGTCTTCTGAATTTCCCTTTAGAATCGGAGTTTAACACCATGCTCTGTGTCTTCCTACAAGCAAGAGTTAATTTCGGGTAAACCCAGTTATTTTTCACCTCAAATGTATTTATACAGTTCACGAAACCAACACGATTTTCACTATTAACTAAAGAGCATCTATGTAAGAGATGATGTGGTTTGTATCAGATTCATAAGCAGTGTTGAACTAGATATGGTCCATATGAGTAGGAAACACAGTTCTTTTTTTCTGGGCATGCTCATGTTAATTGCTGTATTGCAAAGCTGGAAAGAAGAGCATGCATCTTGCGTTAAAACAGAGTGTGTTTCATGGATGAGATCACTCTTATGAATTTCCATTCAGAATCAGAGTTAAACTCCATGCTCTATGTCGTCCTACAAGCAAGAGTTCATTTCTGGTAAACCCAGTTGTTTTTCGGCTGAAATGAACTTACACAGTTCACGAAACCAATACGATTTTCACTATTAAATAAAGAGTATCTATGTAAGAGATGATGTGGTTTGTATCAGTTTCATAAGCAGAGTTGAACTAGATATGCTCCGTATGAGTAGGAAACACAGTTCTTTTTTTCTGGGCATGCTCATGTTCCTTGCTGTATTGCAGACGCTGGAAAGAAGAGCATGCTATTTTCGTTAAAACAGAGTGTGTTTCAAGGATGAGAACACTGGTCTGAATTTCCCTTCACAAGTGGAGTTAAACCAAATGCTCTGGGTCTTCCTACAAGCAAGAGTTCATTTTTGGTAAAAGCTGTGAATTTTCGGCTCAAATGAATTTACACAGTTCACAAACCCAACGTGTTTATCTCTATTAACTAAAGAGCGTCTATGTAAGAGATGCTGTGGTTTGTATCAGTTGCATAAGCAGAGTTGAACTAGATATGGTCCGTTTGAGTCAGAAGCACAGTTCTTTTTTTCTGTCCATGCTCATGTTTCTTGCTGTATTAGAGATGCTGGAAAAAAAAGCATGCTACTTGCGTTAAAACAAACTGTGTTTCATGTATGAGAACACTCTTCTGAATTTCCCTTCAGAAATTTAGTTAAACCAAATGCTCTTTTTTTTCCTACAACAAGAGTTCATTTCCGGTAAACCCAGTTATTTTTCGGCTCAAATGAATTTACACAGTTCACGAAACCAACACGATTTACACTATTAACTAAAGAGCATCTATGTAAGAGATGATGGGTTCCTATCAGTTTCATAAGCAGATTGGAACTAGGTATGGTCCGTATGAGTAGGAAACATAGTTCTTTTTTTCTGGACATGCTCAAGTTCCTTGCTCTATTGCAGATGCTGGAAAGAAGAACATGCTGCTTCTGATAAAACGGAGTGTGTTTCATGGATGAGAACACTGGTCTGAATTTCCCTTCAGAAACTAAGTTAAACCAAAGGATCTGTGTCTTCCTACAAGCAAGAGTTCATTGCCTGTAAACCCAGTTATTTTTCGGTTCAAATGAATTTACACAGTTCAGGAAACCAATACGAATTTCACTATTAACTAAAGAGCATCTATGTAAGAGATGATGTGGTTCGTATCAGGTTCATAAACAGTATTGAACTAGATATGGTCCATATGAGTAGGAAACACAGTTCTTTTTTTCTGGACATTCTCATGTTCCTTTTTGTATAGCAGACGCTGGAAAGAAGAGCCTGCTTCTTCCGTTAAAACGGAGTGTCTTTCATGGATGAGAACACTCTTCTGAATTTCCCTTCAGAAATAGAGTTAAAATCCATGCTCTGTGACGTTCTACAAGGAAGAGTTCATTTCCGGTAAACCCAGTTATTTTTCGGCTCAAATGAATTTACACAGTTCATGAAACCAACACTATTTACACTATTAACTAAAGAGCAACTATGTAAGAGATGATGGGGTTTGTATCAGTTTCATAAGCAGAGTGGAACTAGATATGATCCGTATGAGTAGGAAACACAGTTCTCTTTTTCTGGCCATGCTCATGTTTCCTGGTGTATTGCAGATGCTGGAAAGAAGAGCATGCTTCTTGCATTAAAACAGACTGTGTTTCTTTGATGACAACAGTCTTCTGAAATTCCCTTTAGAATCGGAGTTTAACACCATGCTCTGTGTCTTCCTACAAGCAAGAGTTAATTTCGGGTAAACCCAGTTATTTTTCGCCTCAAATGTATTTATACAGTTCACGAAACCAACACGATTTTCACTATTAACTAAAGAGCATCTATGTAAGAGATGATGTGGTTTGTATCAGATTCATAAGCAGTGTTGCACTAGATATGGTCCGTATGAGTAGGAAACACAGTTCTTTTTTTCTGGGCATGCTCATGTTAATTGCTGTATTGCAAAGCTGGAAAGAAGAGCATGCTATTTGCGTTAAAACAGAGTGTGTTTCATGGATGAGAACACAGGTCTGAATTTTCCTTCAGAAAGTGAGTTAAACCAAAGGCTCTGTGTCTTCCTACAAGCAAGAGTTCATTTCTGGTAAACCCAGTTGTTTTTTGGCTCAAATGAATTTACACAGTTCACAAAACCAATACGATTTTCACTATTAACTAAAGAGCATCTATGTAAGAGATGATGTGGTTTGTATCAGTTTAATAAGCAGTGTTGAACTTGATATGGTCCGTATGAGTAGGAAACACAATTATTTTATTCTGGACATGCTCATGTTCCTTGCTGTATTGCAGACGCTGGAAAGAAGAGCATGCTATTTTCTTTAAAACAGAGTGTGTTTCATGGATGAGAACACTGGTCTGAATTTCCCTTCACAAATGGAGTTAAACCGAATGCTCTGTGTCTTCCTACAAGCAAGAGTTCATTTTTGGTAAAAGCTGTGAATTTTCGGCTCAAATGAATTTACACAGTTCACAAACCCAACGTGTTTATCTCTATTAACTAAAGAGCGTCTATGTAAGCGATGCTGTGGTTTGTATCAGTTGCATAAGCAGAGTTGAACTAGATATGGTCCGTTTGAGTCAGAAACACAGTTCTTTTTTTCTGGCCATGCTCATGTTTCTTGCTGTATTAGAGATGCTGGAAAAAAGAGCATGCTACTTGCGTTAAAAGAAACTGTGTTTCAAGGATGAGAACAATGGTCTGAATTTCCCTTCACAAATGGAGTTAAACCAAATGCTCTTTTTTTTCCTACAAGCAAGAGTTCATTTCCGGTAAACCCAGTTATTTTTCGGCTCAAATGAATTTACACAGTTCACGAAACCAACACGATTTACACTATTAACTAAAGAGCATCTATGTAAGAGATGATGGGTTCGTATCAGTTTCATAAGCAGATTGGAACTAGATATGGTCCGTATGAGGAGGAAACACAGTTCTTTTTTTCTGGACATGCTCAAGTTCCTTGCTCTTTTGTAGACGCTGGAAAGAAGAACATGCTGCTTCTGATAAAACAGAGTGGGTTTCATGGATGAGAACACTAGTCTGAATTTCCCTTCAGAAACTAAGTTAAACCAAAGGATCTGTGTCTTCCTACAAGCAAGAGTTCATTGCCTGTAAACCCAGTTATTTTTCGGTTCAAATGAATATACACAGTTCATGAAACCAATACGAATTTCATTATTAACTAAAGAGCATCTGTGTAAGAGATGATGTGGTTTGTATCAATTTCATAAGCACAGTTGAACTAGATATGGTCCGTATGAGTAGGAAACACAGTTCTTTTTTTCTGGCCATGCTCATGTTTCTTGCTGTATAGCAGATACTGGAAAGAAGAGCATGCTTCTTGCGTAAAAACAGACTGTGTTTCATGGATGAGAACACTCTTCTGAATTTCCATTTAGAATCAGAGTTAAACTCCATGCTCTTTTCGTCCTACAAGCAAGAGTTCATTTCTGGTAAACCCAGTTATTTTTCGGCTCAAATGAATTTACACAGTTCACTAAACCAATACGATTTTCACTATTAACTAAAGAGCATCAATGTAAGATGATGTGGTTTGTATCAGTTTAATAAGCAGAGTTGAACAAGATATGGTGCATATGAGTAGGAAACACAGTTATTTTATCCTGCACATGCTCATGTTCCTTGCTGTATTGCAGACGCTGGAAAGAAGAGCATGCTATTTGCGTTAAAACAGAGGGTGTTTCATGGATGAGAACACTGGTCTGAATTTCCCTTCAGAAATTGAGTTAAACCAAATGCTCTGTGTCTTCCTTCAAGCAAGAATTCTTTTTTGTTAAAAGCAGTGAATTTTCGGCTCAAATGAATTTACACAGTTCTGAAACCCAACTCGTTTATCACTATTAACAAAAGAGCGTCTATGTAAGAGATGCTGTGGTTTGTATCAGTTTCATAAGCAGAGTTAAACTAGGTATGGTCTGATTGAGTCAGAAACACAGTTCTTTTTTTCTAGCCATGCTCATGTTTCTTGCTGTATTGCAGAAGCTGGAAAAAAGAGCATGTTTCTTGCGGTAAAACAGACTGTGTTTCATGGATGAGAACACTTTTATGAATTTCCCTATAGAATTGGAGTTAAACTCCATGCTCTGTGTCTTCCTACAATCAAGAGTTCATTTCCCGGAAACCCAGGTATTTTTCGGCTCAAATGAATTTACACAGTTCACAAACCCAACACGTTTTTCACTATTTACTAAAGATCATCTATGTAAGTGATCCGTGGTTTGTACAAGTTTCATAATCAGAATTGAACTAGATATGATCCGTTGGAGTAGGAAACACAGTTCTTTTTTCGGGCCATGCTCATGTTCCTTGCTGTATTGCAGATGGTGAAAAGTAGAGCATGCTTCATCCGTTAAATCGGAGTGTGTTTCACGGATTAGAACACTTGTCTGAATTTCCCTTCAGAAACTGAGTTTAACCAAATGATCTGTGTCTTCCTACAAGCAAGAGTTCATTTCCAGTAAATCAGGTTATTTTTCGGCTTAAATGAATTTACTCAGTTCATGAAACCAATACGATTTTCACTATTAAGTAAAGATCATCTGAGTAAGAGAGGATGTGGTGTGTATCAATTTCATAAGCACAGTTGAACTAGATATGGTCCGTATGAGTAGGAAACACAGTTATTTTTTTCTGGCCATGCTCATGTTTCTTGCTGTATTGCAGATGCTGGAAAGAAGAGCATGCTTCTTGCATTAAAACAGACTGTGTTTCTTTGATGAGAACAGTCTTCTGAATTTCCCTTTAGAATCGGAGTTTAACGCCATGCTCTTTGTCTTCCTACATGCAAGAGTTCATTTCCTGTAAACCCAGTTATTTTTCAGCTCAAATGAATTCACACAGTTCACGAAACCAACACGATTTTCACTATTAACTAAAGAGCATCTATGTAAGAGATGATGTGGTTTGTAGCAGTTTCATAAGCAGAGTTGAACTAGATATGGTCCATATGAGTAGGAGAGACAGTTCTATTTTTCTGGGCATGCTCATGTTAATTGCTGTATTGCAAAGCTGGAAAGAAGAGCATGCATCTTGCGTTAAAACAGAGTGTGTTTCATGGATGAGAACACAGGTCTGAATTTTCCTTCAGAAAGTGAGTTAAACCAAAGGCTCTGTGTCTTCCTACAAGCAAGAGTTCATTTCCTGTAAACCCAGTTATTTTTCGGCTCAAATGATTTTACACAGTTCACGAAACCAATACGATTTTCACTATTAACTAAAGAGCATCTATATAAGAGATGTTGTGGTTTGTATCAGATTCATAAGCAGTGTTGAACTAGATATGGTCGGTAGGAGTAGGAAACACAGTTCTTTTTTTCTGGACATTCTCATGTTCCTTGCTGTATAGCAGACCCTGGAAAAAAGAGCATGCTTCTTGCGTTAAAACAGACTGTGTTTCATGGATGAGAACACTCTTCTGAATTTCCCTTCAGAAATGGAGTTAAACTCCATGCTCTGTGACGTTCTACAAGCAAGAGTTCATTTCCGGTAAACACAGTTATTTTTCGGCTCAAATAAATTTACACACTTCATTAAACCAACACTATTTACACTATCAACTAAAGAGCAATTATGTAATAGATGATGGGGTTTGTATCAGTTGCATAAGCAGAGGGGAACTATATATGAGCCGTATGAATAGGAAACACAGTTCTCTTTTTCTGGCCATGCTCATGTTTCTTGCTGTATTGCAGATGCTCGAAAGAAGAGCATGCTTCTTGCATTAAAACAGACTCTGTTTCTTTGATGTGAACAGTCTTCTGAATTTCCCCTTAGAATCGGAGTTTAACGCCATGCTCTGTGTCTTCCTACAAGCAAGAGTTCATTTCCGGTAAACCCAGTTATTTTTCGCCTCAAATGAATTTACACAGTTCAAGAGACCAACACGATTTACACTATTAACTAAAGAGCATCTATGTAACAGATGATGTGGTTTGTATCAGTTTCATAAGCAGAGTTGAACTAGATATGGTCCGTATGAGTAGGAAACACAGTTCTTTTTTTCTGGGCATGCTCATGTTCCTTGCTGTATTGCAGACGGTGAAAAGTAGAGCATGCTTCATCCGTTAAATCGGAGTGTGTTTCACGGATGAGAACACTGGTCTGAATTTCCCTTCAGAAACTGAGTTTAACCAAAGGATCTGTGTCTTCCTAGAAGCAAGAATTCATTTCCTGTAAACCCAGTAATTTTTCGGCTCAAATGAATTTACACAGTTCATGAAACCAATACGATTTTCACTATTAAGTAAAGATCATCTGTGTAAGAGAGGATGTGGTGTGTATCAATTTCATAAGCACAGTTGAACTAGATATGGTCCGTATGAGTAGGAAACACAGTTATTTTTTTCTGGCCATGCTCATGTTTCTTGCTGTATTGCAGATGCTGGAAAGAAGAGCATGCTTCTTGCATTAAAACAGACTGTGTTTCTTTGATGAGAACAGTCTTCTGAATTTCCCTTTAGAATCGGAGTTTAACACCATGCTCTGTGTCTTCCTACAAGCAAGAGTTCATTTTCTGTAAATCCAGTTATTTTTCGGCTCAAATGAATTAACACAGTTCACGAAGCCAATACGATTTTCACTATTAACTAAAGAGCATCTATGTAAGAGATGATGTGGTTTGTATCAGATTCATAAGCAGTGTTGAACTAGATATGGTCCATGTGAGTAGGAAACACAGTTCTTTTTTTCTGGGCATGCTCATGTTAATTGCTGTATTGCAAAGCTGGAAAGAAGAGCATGCATCTTGCGTTAAAACAGAGTGTGTTTCATGGATGAGATCACTCTTATGAATTTCCATTTAGAATCAGAGTTAAACTCCATGCTCTATGTCGTCCTACAAGCAAGAGTTCATTTCTGGTAAACCCAGTTGTTTTTTTGGCTCAAATGAATTTATACAGTTCACGAAAACAACATGATTTTCACTATTAACTAAAGAGCATCTATGTAAGAGATGATGTGGTTTGTAGCAGTTTCATAAGAAGAGTTGTACTAGATATGGTCCATATGAGTAGGAGAGACAGTTCTTGTTTTCTGGGCATGCTCATGTTAATTGCTGTATTGGAAAGCTGGAAAGAAGAGCATGCATCTTGCATTAAAACAGAGTGTGTTTCATGGATGAGATCACTCTTATGAATTTCCATTTAGAATCAGAGTTAAACTCCATTCTCTATGTCGTCCTACAAGCAAGAGTTCATTTCTGGTAAACCCAGTTGTTTTTTGGCTCAAATGAATTTACACAGTTCATGAAACCAATACGATTTTCACTATTAACTAAAGAGCATCTATGTAAGAGATGATGTGGTTTGTATCAGTTTAATAAGCAGTGTTGAACTTGATATGGTCCGTATGAGTAGGAAACACAGTTATTTTATTCTGGACATGCTCATGTTCCTTGCTGTATTGCAGACGCTGGAAAGAAGAGCATGCTATTTTCTTTAAAACTGAGTGTGTTTCATGGATGAGAACACTGGTCTGAATTTCCCTTCACAAGTGGAGTTAAACCAAATGCTCTGTGTCTTCCTACAAGCAAGAGTTCATTTTTGGTAAAAGCTGTGAATTTTCGGCTCAAATGAATTTACACAGTTCACAAACCCAACGTGTTTATCTCTATTAACTAAAGAGCGTCTATGTAAGAGATGCTGTGGTTTGTATCAGTTGCATAAGCAGAGTTGAACTAGATATGGTCCGTTTGAGTCAGAAGCACAGTTCTTTTTTTCTGTCCATGCTCATGTTTCTTGCTGTATTAGAGATGCTGGAAAAAAAAGCATGCTACTTGCGTTAAAACAAACTGTGTTTCATGGATGACAACACTCTTCTGAATTTCCCTTCAGAAATTTAGTTAAACCAAATGCTCTTTTTTTTCCTACAAGCAAGAGTTCATTTCCGGTAAACCCAGTTATTTTTCGCCTCAAATGAATTTACACAGTTCACGAACCAACACGATTTACACTATTAACTAAAGAGCATCTATGTAAGAGATGATGGGTTCGTATCAGTTTCATAAGCAGATTGGAACTAGATATGGTCCGTATGAGTAGGAAACACAGTTCTTTTTTTCTGGACATGCTCAAGTTCCTTGCTCTATTGCAGACGCTGGAAAGAAGAACATGCTGCTTCTGATAAAACGGAGTGGGTTTCATGGATGAGAACACTGGTCTGAATTTCCCTTCAGAAACTAAGTTAAACCAAAGGATCTGTGTCTTCCTACAAGCAAGAGTTCATTGCCTGTAAACCCAGTTATTTTTCGGTTCAAATGAATTTACACAGTTCATGAAACCAATACGAATTTCACTATTAACTAAAGAGCATCTATGTAAGAGATGATGTGGTTCGTATCAGGTTCATAAACAGTATTGAACTAGATATGGTCCATATGAGTAGGAAACACAGTTCTTTTTTTCTGGACATTCTCATGTTCCTTTTTGTATAGCAGACGCTGGAAAGAAGAGCCTGCTTCTTCCGTTAAAACGGAGTGTCTTTCATGGATGAGAACACTCTTCTGAATTTCCCTTCAGAAATAGAGTTAAAATCCATGCTCTGTGACGTTCTACAAGGAAGAGTTCATTTCCGGTAAACCCAGTTATTTTTCGGCTCAAATGAATTTACACAGTTCATGAAACCAACACTATTTACACTATTAACTAAAGAGCAACTATGTAAGAGATGATGGGGTTTGTATCAGTTTCATAAGCAGAGTGGAACTAGATATGATCCGTATGAGTAGGAAACACAGTTCTCTTTTTCTGGCCATGCTCATGTTTCCTGGTGTATTGCAGATACTGGATAGAAGAGCATGCTTCTTGCATTAAAACAGACTGTGTTTCTTTGATGACAACAGTCTTCTGAAATTCCCTTTAGAATCGGAGTTTAACACCATGCTCTGTGTCTTCCTACAAGCAAGAGTTAATTTCGGGTAAACCCAGTTATTTTTCGCCTCAAATGTATTTATACAGTTCACGAAACCAACACGATTTTCACTATTAACTAAAGAGCATCTATGTAAGAGATGATGTGGTTTGTATCAGATTCATAAGCAGTGTTGAACTAGATATGGTCCGTATGAGTAGGAAACACAGTTCTTTTTTTCTGGGCATGCTCATGTTAATTGCTGTATTGCAAAGCTGGAAAGAAGAGCATGCATCTTGCGTTAAAACAGAATGTGTTTCATGGATGAGATCACTCTTATGAATTTCCATTTAGAATCAGAGTTAAACTCCATGCTCTATGTCGTCCTACAAGCAAGAGTTCATTTCTGGTAAACCCAGTTGTTTTTCGGCTGAAATGAACTTACACAGTTCACGAAACCAATACGATTTTCACTATTAACTAAAGAGCATCTATGTAAGAGATGATGTGGTTTGTTTCAGTTTAATAAGCAGAGTTGAACTAGATATGGTCCGTATGAGTAGGAAATATAGTTATTTTATTCTAGACATGCTCATGTTCCTTGCTGTATTTCAGACGCTGGAAAGAAGAGCATGCTATTTTCGTTAAAACAGAGTGTGTTTCAAGGATGAGAACACTGGTCTGAATTTCCCTTCAAAAGTGGAGTTAGACCAAATGCTCTGGGTCTTCCTACAAGCAAGAGTTCATTTTTGGTAAAAGCTGTGAATTTTCGGCTCAAATGAATTTACACAGTTCACAAACCCAACGTGTTTATCTCTATTAACTAAAGAGCGTCTATGTAAGCGATGCTGTGGTTTGTATCAGTTGCATAAGCAGAGTTGAACTAGATATGGTCCATTTGAGTCAGAAGCACAGTTCTTTTTTTCTGGCCATGCTCATGTTTCTTGCTGTATTAGAGATGCTGGAAAAAAAAGCATGCTACTTGCGTTAAAACAAACTGTGTTTCATGGATGACAACACTCTTCTGAATTTCCCTTCAGAAATTTAGTTAAACCAAATGCTCTTTTTTTTCCTACAAGCAAGAGTTCATTTCCGGTAAACCCAGTTATTTTTCGGCTCAAATGAATTTACACAGTTCACGAAACCAACACGATTTACACTATTAACTAAAGAGCATCTATGTAAGAGATGATGGGTTCGTATCAGTTTCATAAGCAGATTGGAACTAGATATGGTCCATATGAGTAGGAAACACAGTTCTTTTTTTCTGGACATGCTCAAGTTCCTTGCTCTTTTGTAGACGCTGGAAAGAAGAACATGCTGCTTCTGATAAAACGGAGTGGGTTTCATGGATGAGAACACTGGTCTGAATTTCCCTTCAGAAACTAAGTTAAACCAAAGGATCTGTGTCTTCCTACAAGCAAGAGTTCATTGCCTGTAAACCCAGTTATTTTTCGGTTCAAATGAATTTACAC
The DNA here is from genome assembly GCA_949786405.1 of Onychomys arenicola. Classification (NCBI taxonomy): domain Eukaryota; kingdom Metazoa; phylum Chordata; class Mammalia; order Rodentia; family Cricetidae; genus Onychomys; species Onychomys arenicola. The sequence continues at coordinate 258,467 of CATKUM010000061.1, read as the reverse complement.
AGTTCATGAAACCAATACGAATTTCACTATTAACTAAAGAGCATCTATGTAAGAGATGATGTGGTTCGTATCAGGTTCATAAACAGTATTGAACTAGATATGGTCCATATGAGTAGGAAACACAGTTCTTTTTTTCTGGACATTCTCATGTTCCTTTTTGTATAGCAGACGCTGGAAAGAAGAGCCTGCTTCTTCCGTTAAAACGGAGTGTCTTTCATGGATGAGAACACTCTTCTGAATTTCCCTTCAGAAATAGAGTTAAAATCCATGCTCTGTAACGTCCTACAAGGAAGAGTTCATTTCCGGTAAACCCAGTTATTTTTCGGCTCAAATGAATTTACACAGTTCATGAAACCAACACTATTTACACTATTAACTAAAGAGCAACTATGTAAGAGATGATGGGGTTTGTATCAGTTTCATAAGCAGAGTGGAACTAGATATGATCCGTATGAGTAGGAAACACAGTTCTCTTTTTCTGGCCATGCTCATGTTGCCTGGTGTATTGCAGATGCTAGAAAGAAGAGCATGCTTCTTGCATTAAAACAGACTGTGTTTCTTTGATGACAACAGTCTTCTGAAATTCCCTTTAGAATCGGAGTTTAACACCATGCTCTGTGTCTTCCTACAAGCAAGAGTTAATTTCCAGTAAACCCAGGTATTTTTCGCCTCAAATGAATTTATACAGTTCACGAAACCAACACGATTTTCACTATTAACTAAAGAGCATCTATGTAAGAGATGATGTGGTTTGCAGCAGTTTCATAAGAAGAGTTGTACTAGATATGGTCCATATGAGTAGGAGAGACAGTTCTTTTTTTCTGGGCATGCTCATGTTAATTGCTGTATTGGAAAGCTGGAAAGAAGGGCATGCATCTTGCATTAAAACAGAGTGTGTTTCATGGATGAGAACACTCTTCTGAATTTCCCTTCAGAAATTTAGTTAAACCAAATGCTCTTTTTTTTCCTACAAGCAAGAGTTCATTTCCGGTAAACCCAGTTATTTTTCGGCTCAAATGAATTTACACAGTTCACGAAACCAACACGATTTACACTATTAACTAAAGAGCATCTATGTAAGAGATGATGGGTTCGTATCAGTTTCATAAGCAGATTGGAACTAGATATGGTCCGTATGAGAAGGAAACACAGTTCTTTTTTTCTGGACATGCTCAAGTTCATTGCTCTTTTGTAGACGCTGGAAAGAAGAACATGCTGCTTCTGATAAAACGGAGTGGGTTTCATGGATGAGAACACTGGTCTGAATTTCCCTTCAGAAACTAAGTTAAACCAAAGGATCTGTGTCTTCCTACAAGCAAGAGTTCATTGCCTGTAAACCCAGTTATTTTTCGGTTCAAATGAATATACACAGTTCATGAAACCAATACGAATTTCACTATTAACTAAAGAGCATCTATGTAAGAGATGATGTGGTTCGTATCAGGTTCATAAACAGTATTGAACTAGATATGGTCCATATGAGTAGGAAACACAGTTCTTTTTTTCTGGACATTCTCATGTTCCTTTTTGTATAGCAGACGCTGGAAAGAAGAGCCTGCTTCTTCCGTAAAAACGGAGTGTCTTTCATGGATGAGAACACTCTTCTGAATTTCCCTTCAGAAATAGAGTTAAAATCCATGCTCTGTAACGTCCTACAAGGAAGAGTTCATTTCCGGTAAACCCAGTTATTTTTCGGCTCAAATGAATTTACACAGTTCATGAAACCAACGCTATTTACACTATTAACTAAAGAGCAACTATGTAAGAGATGATGGGGTTTGTATCAGTTTCATAAGCAGAGTGGAACTAGATATGATCCGTATGAGTAGGAAACACAGTTCTCTTTTTCTGGCCATGCTCATGTTGCCTGGTGTATTGCAGATGCTAGAAAGAAGAGCATGCTTCTTGCATTAAAACAGACTGTGTTTCTTTGATGACAACAGTCTTCTGAAATTCCCTTTAGAATCGGAGTTTAACACCATGCTCTGTGTCTTCCTACAAGCAAGAGTTAATTTCCAGTAAACCCAGGTATTTTTCGCCTCAAATGAATTTATACAGTTCACGAAACCAACACGATTTTCACTATTAACTAAAGAGCATCTATGTAAGAGATGATGTGGTTTGCAGCAGTTTCATAAGAAGAGTTGTACTAGATATGGTCCATATGAGTAGGAGAGACAGTTCTTTTTTTCTGGGCATGCTCATGTTAATTGCTGTATTGGAAAGCTGGAAAGAAGGGCATGCATCTTGCATTAAAACAGAGTGTGTTTCATGGATGAGAACACTCTTCTGAATTTCCCTTCAGAAATTTAGTTAAACCAAATGCTCTTTTTTTTCCTACAAGCAAGAGTTCATTTCCGGTAAACCCAGTTATTTTTCGGCTCAAATGAATTTACACAGTTCACGAAACCAACACGATTTACACTATTAACTAAAGAGCATCTATGTAAGAGATGATGGGTTCGTATCAGTTTCATAAGCAGATTGGAACTAGATATGGTCCGTATGAGAAGGAAACACAGTTCTTTTTTTCTGGACATGCTCAAGTTCCTTGCTCTTTTGTAGACGCTGGAAAGAAGAACATGCTGCTTCTGATAAAACGGAGTGGGTTTCATGGATGAGAACACTGGTCTGAATTTCCCTTCAGAAACTAAGTTAAACCAAAGGATCTGTGTCTTCCTACAAGCAAGAGTTCATTGCCTGTAAACCCAGTTATTTTTCGGTTCAAATGAATATACACAGTTCATGAAACCAATACGAATTTCACTATTAACTAAAGAGCATCTATGTAAGAGATGATGTGGTTCGTATCAGGTTCATAAACAGTATTGAACTAGATATGGTCCATATGAGTAGGAAACACAGTTCTTTTTTTCTGGACATTCTCATGTTCCTTTTTGTATAGCAGACGCTGGAAAGAAGAGCCTGCTTCTTCCGTAAAAACGGAGTGTCTTTCATGGATGAGAACACTCTTCTGAATTTCCCTTCAGAAATAGAGTTAAAATCCATGCTCTGTAACGTCCTACAAGGAAGAGTTCATTTCCGGTAAACCCAGTTATTTTTCGGCTCAAATGAATTTACACAGTTCATGAAACCAACACTATTTACACTATTAACTAAAGAGCAACTATGTAAGAGATGATGGGGTTTGTATCAGTTTCATAAGCAGAGTGGAACTAGATATGATCCGTATGAGTAGGAAACACAGTTCTCTTTTTCTGGCCATGCTCATGTTGCCTGGTGTATTGCAGATGCTAGAAAGAAGAGCATGCTTCTTGCATTAAAACAGACTGTGTTTCTTTGATGACAACAGTCTTCTGAAATTCCCTTTAGAATCGGAGTTTAACACCATGCTCTGTGTCTTCCTACAAGCAAGAGTTAATTTCCAGTAAACCCAGGTATTTTTCGCCTCAAATGAATTTATACAGTTCACGAAACCAACACGATTTTCACTATTAACTAAAGAGCATCTATGTAAGAGATGATGTGGTTTGTAGCAGTTTCATAAGAAGAGTTGTACTAGATATGGTCCATATGAGTAGGAGAGACAGTTCTTTATTTCTGGGCATGCTCATGTTTCTTGCTGTATTAGAGATGCTGGAAAAAAGAGCATGCTACTTGCGTTAAAACAAACTGTGTTTCATGGATGAGAACACTGCTCTGAATTTCCCTACACAAATGGAGTTAAACCAAATGCTCTTTTTTTTCCAACAAGGAAGAGTTCATTTCCGGTAAACCCAGTTATTTTTCTGCTCAAATGAATTTACACAGTTCACGAAACCAACACGATTTACACTATTAACTAAAGAGCTTCTATGTAAGAGATGATGGATTCGTATCAGTTTCATAAGCAGATTGGAACTAGATATGGTCCGTATGAGTAGGAAACACAGTTCTTTTTTTCTGGACATGCTCAAGTTCCTTGCTCTATTGCAGACGCTGGAAAGAAGAACATGCTGCTTCTGATAAAACGGAGTGGGTTTCACGGATGAGAACATTGGTCTGAATTTCCCTTCAGAAACTAAGTTAAACCAAAGGATCTGTGTCTTCCTACAAGCAAGAGTTCATTGCCTGTAAACCCAGTTATTTTTCGGTTCAAATGAATTTACACAGTTCATGAAACCAATACGAATTTCACTATTAACTAAAGAGCATCAATGTAAGAGATGATGTGGTTCGTATCAGGTTCATAAACAGTATTGAACTAGATATGGTCCATATGAGTAGGAAACACAGTTCTTTTTTTCTGGACATTCTCATGTTCCTTTTTGTATAGCAGACGCTGGAAAGAAGAGCCTGCTTCTTCCGTTAAAACAGAGTGTCTTTCATGGATGAGAACACTCTTCTGAATTTCCCTTCAGAAATGGAGTTAAAATCCATGCTCTGTGACGTCCTACAAGCAAGAGTTCATTTCCGGTAAACCCAGTTATTTTTCGGCTCAAATGAATTTACACAGTTCATGAAACCAACACTATTTACACTATTAACTAAAGAGCAACTATGTAAGAGATGATGGGGTTTGTATCAGTTTCATAAGCAGAGTGGAACTAGATATGATCCGTATGAGTAGGAAACACAGTTCTCTTTTTCTGGCCATGCTCATGTTTCCTGGTGTATTGCAGATGCTGGAAAGAAGAGCATGCTTCTTGCATTAAAACAGACTGTGTTTCTTTGATGACAACAGTCTTTGGTAATTCCCTTTAGAATCAGAGTTTTCCACCATGCTCTGTGTCTTCCTACAAGCAAGAGTTAATTTCCGGTAAACCCAGTTATTTTTCGCCTCAAATGTATTTATACACTTCACGAAACCAACACGATTTTCACTATTAACTAAAGAGCATCTATGTAAGAGATGATGTGGTTTGTAGCAGTTTCATAAGCAGAGTTGTACTAGATATGGTCCATATGAGTAGGAGAGACAGTTCTTTTTTTCTGGGCATGCTCATGTTAATTGCTGTATTGCAAAGCTGGAAAGAAGAGCATGCTATTTCCGTTAAAACAGAGTGTGTTTCATGGATGAGAACACAGGTCTGAATTTTCCTTCAGAAAGTGAGTTCAACCAAAGGCTCTGTGTCTTCCTACAAGCAAGAGTTCATTTCCTGTAAACCCAGTTATTTTTCGGCTCAAATGAATTAACACAGCTCACGAAACCAATACGATTTTCACTATTAACTAAAGAGCATCTATGTAAGAGATGATGTGGTTTGTATCAGATTCATAAGCAGTGTTGAACTAGATATGGTCCGTATGAGTAGGAAACACAGTTCTTTTTTTCTGGGCATGATCATGTTAATTGCTGTATTGCAAAGCTGGAAAGAAGAGCATGCATCTTGCGTTAAAACAGAGTGTGTTTCATGGATGAGATCACTCTTATGAATTTCCATTTAGTATCAGAGTTAAACTCCATGCTCTATGCCGTCCTACAAGCAAGAGTTCATTTCTGGTAAACCCAGTTGTTTTTTGGCTCAAATGAATTTATACAGTTCACGAAAACAACACGATTTTCACTATTAACTAAAGAGCATCTATGTAAGAGATGATGTGGTTTGCAGCAGTTTCATAAGAAGAGTTGTACTAGATATGGTCCATATGAGTAGGAGAGACAGTTCTTTTTTTCTGGGCATGCTCATGTTAATTGCTGTATTGCAAAGCTGGAAAGAAGAACATGCATCTTGCGTTAAAACAGAGTGTGTTTCATGGATGAGATCACTCTTATGAATTTCCATTTAGTATCAGAGTTAAACTCCATGCTCTATGTCGTCCAAAAAGCAAGAGTTCATTGCCTGTAAACCCAGTTATTTTTCGGTTCAAATGAATTTACACAGTTCATGAAACCAATACGAATTTCACTATTAACTAAAGAGCATCTATGTAAGAGATGATGTGGTTCGTATCAGGTTCATAAACAGTATTGAACTAGATATGGTCCATATGAGTAGGAAACACAGTTCTTTTTTTCTGGACATTCTCATGTTCCTTTTTGTATAGCAGACGCTGGAAAGAAGAGCCTGCTTCTTCCGTTAAAACGGAGTGTCTTTCATGGATGAGAACACTCTTCTGAATTTCCACTCTGAAATGGAGTTGAAATCCATGCTCTGTGATGTCCTACAAGCAAGAGTTCATTTCCGGTAAACCCATTTAGTTTTCGGCTCAAATGAATTTACACAGTTCATGAAACCAACACTATTTACACTATTAACTAAAGAGCAACTATGTAAGAGATGATGGGGTTTGTATCAGTTTCATAAGCAGAGTGGAACTAGATATGATCCGTATGAGTAGGAAACACAGTTCTCTTTTTCTGGCCATGCTCATGTTTCCTGGTGTATTGCAGATGCTGGAAAGAAGAGCATGCTTCTTGCATTAAAACAGACTGTGTTTCTTTGATGACAACAGTCTTCTGAAATTCCCTTTAGAATCGGAGTTTAACACCATGCTCTGTGTCTTCCTACAAGCAAGAGTTAATTTCCAGTAAACCCAGTTATTTTTCGCCTGAAATGAATTTATACAGTTCAGGAAACCAACACGATTGTCACTATTAACTAAAGAGCATCTATGTGAGAGATGATGTGGTTTGTAGCAGTTTCATAAGAAGAGTTGTACTAGATATGGTCCATATGAGTAGGAGAGACAGTTCTTTATTTCTGGGCATGCTCATGTTAATTGCTGTATTGGAAAGCTGGAAAGAAGAGCATGCATCTTGCATTAAAACAGAGTGTGTTTCATGGATGAGATCACTCTTATGAATTTCCATTTAGAATCAGAGTTAAACTCCATTCTCTATGTCGTCCTACAAGCAAGAGTTAATTTCTGGTAAACCCAGTTGTTTTTTGGCTCAAATGAATTTACACAGTTCACGAAACCAATACGATTTTCACTATTAAATAAAGAGCATCTATGTAAGAGATGATGTGGTTTGTATCAGTTTAATAAGCAGTGTTGAACTTGATATGGTCCGTATGAATAGGAAACACAGTTATTTTATTCTGGACATGCTCATGTTCCTTGCTGTATTGCAGACGCTGGAAAGAAGAGCATGCTATTTTCTTTAAAACAGAGTGTGTTTCATGGATGAGAACACTGGTCTGAATTTCCCTTCACAAATGGAGTTAAACCAAATGCTCTGTGTCTTCCTACAAGCAAGAGTTCATTTTTGGTAAAAGCTGTGTATTTTCGGCTCAAATGAATTTACACAGTTCACAAACCCAACGTGTTTATCTCTATTAACTACAGAGCGTCTATGTAAGAGATGCTGTGGTTTGCATCAGTTGCATAAGCAGAGTTGAACTAGATACGGTCCGTTTGAGTCAGAAACACAGTTCTTTTTTTCTGGCCATGCTCATGTTTCTTGCTGTATTAGAGATGCTGGAAAAAAGAGCATGCTACTTGCGTTAAAACAAACTGTGTTTCATGGATTCGAACACTGGTCTGAATTTCCCTTCACAAATGGAGTTAAACCAAATGCTCTTTTTTTTCCTACAAGCAAGAGTTCATTTCCGGTAAACCCAGGTATTTTTCAGCTCAAATGAATTTACACAGTTCACGAAACCAACACGATTTACACTATTAACTAAAGATCATCTATGTAAGAGATGATGTGGTTTGTAGCAGTTTCATAAGAAGAGTTGTACTAGATATGGTCCATATGAGTAGGAGAGACACTTCTTTTTTTCTGGGCATGCTCATGTTAATTGCTGTATTGGAAAGCTGGAAAGAAGAGCATGCATCTTGCATTAAAACAGAGTGTGTTTCATGGATGAGATCACACTTATGAATTTCCATTTAGAATCAGAGTTAAACTCCATGCTCTATGTCGTCCTACAAGCAAGAGTTCATTTCTGGTAAACCCAGTTGTTTTTTGGCTCAAATGAATTTACACAGTTCACGAAACCAATACGATTTTCACTATTAAATAAAGAGCATCTATGTAAGAGATGATGTGGTTTGTATCAGTTTAATAAGCAGTGTTGAACTTGATATCGTCCGTATGAGTAGGAAACACAGTTATTTTATTCTGGACATGCTCATGTTCCTTGCTGTATTGCAGACGCTGGAAAGAAGAGCATGCTATTTTCTTTAAAACAGAGTGTGTTTCATGGAGGAGAACACTGGTCTGAATTTCCATACAAATGGAGTTATACCAAATGCTCTGTGTCTTCCTACAAGCAAGAGTTCACTTTTGGTAAAAGCTGTGAATTTTCGGCTCAAATGAATTTACACAGTTCACAAACCCAACGTGTTTATCTCTATTAACTAAAGAGCGTCTATGTAAGAGATGCTGTGGTTTGTATCAGTTGCATAAGCAGAGTTGAACTAGATATGGTCCGTTTGAGTCAGAAACACAGTTCTTTTTTTCTGGCCATGCTCATGTTTCTTGCTGTATTAGAGATGCTGGAAAAAAGAGTATGCTACTTGCGTTAAAACAAACTGTGTTTCATGGATGAGAACACTGGTCTGAATTTCCCTTCAGAAATGGAGTTAAACCAAATGCCCTTTTTTTTCCTACAAGCAAGAGTTCATTTCCGGTAAACGCAGTTATTTTTCGGCTCAAATGAATTTACACAGTTCACGAAACCAACACGATTTACACTATTAACTAAAGAGCATCTTTGTAAGAGATGATGGGTTCGTATCAGTTTCATAAGCAGATTGGAACTAGATATGGTCCGTATGAGTAGGAAACACAGTTCTTTTTTTCTGGACATGCTCAAGTTCCTTGCTCTATTGCAGACGCTGGAAAGAAGAACATGCTGCTTCTGATAAAACGGAGTGGGTTTCATGGATGAGAACAATGGTCTGAATTTCCCTTCAGAAACTAAGTTAAACCAAAGGATCTGTGTCTTCCTACAAGCAAGAGTTCATTGCCTGTAAACCCAGTTATTTTTCGGTTCAAATGAATTTACACAGTTCAGGAAACCAATACGAATTTCACTATTAACTAAAGAGCATCTATGTAAGAGATGATGTGGTTCGTATCAGGTTCATAAACAGTATTGAACTAGATATGGTCCATATGAGTAGGAAACACAGTTCTTTTTTTCTGGACATTCTCATGTTCCTTTTTGTATAGCAGACGCTGGAAAGAAGAGCCTGCTTCTTCCGTTAAAACGGAGTGTCTTTCATGGATGAGAACACTCTTCTGAATTTCCCTTCAGAAATGGAGTTAAAATCCATGCTCTGTGACGTCCTACAAGCAAGAGTTCATTTCCGGTAAACCCAGTTATTTTTTGGCTCAAATGAATTTACACAGTTCATGAAACCAACACTATTTACACTATTAACTAAAGAGCAACTGTGTAAGAGATGATGGGGTTTGTATCAGTTTCATAAGCAGAGTGGAACTAGATATGATCCGTATGAGTAGGAAACACAGTTCTCTTTTTCTGGCCATGCTCATGCTTCCTGGTGTAAGCAGATGCTGGAAAGAAGAGCATGCTTCTTGCATTAAAACAGACTGTGTTTCTTTGATGACAACAGTCTTCGGAAATTCCCTTTAGAATCGGAGTTTAACACCATGCTCTGTGTCTTCCTACAAGCAAGAGTTAATTTCCAGTAAACCCAGTTATTTTTCGCCTCAAATGAATTTATACAGTTCACGAAACCAACACGATTATCACTATTAACTAAAGAGCATCTATGTAAGAGATGATGTGGTTTGTAGCAGTTTCATAAGAAGAGTTGTACTAGATATGGTCCATATGAGTATGAGAGACAGTTCTTTTTTTCTGGGCATGCTCATGTTAATTGCTGTATTGGAAAGCTGGAAAGAAGAGCATGCATCTTGCATTAAAACAGAGTGTGTTTCATGGATGAGATCACTCTTATGAATTTCCATTTAGAATCAGAGTTAAAGTCCATGCTCTATGTCGTCCTACAAGCAAGAGTTCATTTCTGGTAAACCCAGTTGTTTTTTGGCTCAAATGAATTTACACAGTTCACGAAACCAATACGATTTTCACTATTAACTAAAGAGCATCTATGTAAGAGATGATGTGGTTTGTATCAGTTTAATAAGCAGTGTTGAACTTGATATGGTCCGTATGAATAGGAAACACAGTTATTTTATTCTGGACATGCTCATGTTCCTTGCTGTATTGCAGACGCTGGAAAGAAGAGCATGCTATTTTCTTTAAAACAGAGTGTGTTTCATGGATGAGAACACTGGTCTGAATTTCCCTTCACAAATGGAGTTAAACCAAATGCTCTGTGTCTTCCTACAAGCAAGAGTTCATTTTTGGTAAAAGCTGTGTATTTTCGGCTCAAATGAATTTACACAGTTCACAAACCCAACATGTTTATCTCTATTAACTACAGAGCGTCTATGTAAGAGATGCTGTGGTTTGCATCAGTTGCATAAGCAGAGTTGAACTAGATATGGTCCGTTTGAGTCAGAAACACAGTTCTTTTTTTCTGGCCATGCTCATGTTTCTTGCTGTATTAGAGATGCTGGAAACAAGAGCATGCTACTTGCGTTAAAAGAAACTGTGTTTCATGGATGAGAACACTGGTCTGAATTTCCCTTCACAAATGGAGTTAAACCAAATGCTCTTTTTTTTCCTACAAGCAAGAGTTCATTTCCGGTAAACCCAGTTATTTTTCAGCTCAAATGAATTTACACAGTTCACGAAACCAACACGATTTACACTATTAACTAAAGAGCATCTATGTAAGAGATGATGGGTTCGTATCAGTTTCATAAGCAGATTGGAACTAGATATGGTCCGTATGAGTAGGAAACACAGTTCTCTTTTTCTGGCCATGCTCATGTTTCCTGGTGTAAGCAGATGCTGGAAAGAAGAACATGCTTCTTGCATTAAAACAGACTGTGTTTCTTTGATGACAACAGTCTTCGGAAATTCCCTTTAGAATCAGAGTTTAACACCATGCTCTGTGTCTTCCTACAAGCAAGAGTTAATTTCCGGAAAACCCAGTTTTTTTCCGCCTCAAATGTATTTATACAGTTCACGAAACCAACACGATTTTCACTATTAACTAAAGAGCATCTATGTGAGAGATGATGTGGTTTGTAGCAGTTTCATAAGAAGAGTTGTACTAGATATGGTCCATATGAGTAGGAGAGACAGTTCTTTTTTTCTGGGCATGCTCATGTTAATTGCTGTATTGGAAAGCTGGAAAGAAGAGCATGCATCTTGCATTAAAACAGAGTGTGTTTCGTGGATGAGATCACTCCTATGAATTTCCATTTAGAATCAGAGTTAAACTCCATGCTCTATGTCGTCCTACAAGCAAGAGTTCATTTCTGGTAAACCCAGTTGTTTTTTGGCTCAAATGAATTTACACAGTTCACGAAACCAATACGATTTTCACTATTAACTAAAGAGCATCTATGTAAGAGATGATGTGGTTTGTATCAGTTTAATAAGCAGTGTTGAACTTGATATGGTCCGTATGAATAGGAAACACAGTTATTTTATTCTGGACATGCTCATGTTCCTTGCTGTATTGCAGACGATGGAAAGAAGAGCATGATATTTTCTTTAAAACAGAGTGTGTTTCATGGATGAGAACACTGGTCTGAATTTCCCTTCACAAATGGAGTTAAACCAAATGCTCTGTGTCTTCTTACAAGCAAGAGTTCATTTTTGGTAAAAGCTGTATATATTCGGCTCAAATGAATTTACACAGTTCACAAACCCAACGTGTTTATCTCTATTAACTACAGAGCCTCTATGTAAGAGATGCTGTGGTTTGCATCAGTTGCATAAGCAGAGTTGAACTAGATATGGTCCGTTTGAGTCAGAAACACAGTTCTTTTTTTCTGGCCATGCTCATGTTTCTTGCTGTATTAGAGATGCTGGAAACAAGAGCATGCTACTTGCGTTAAAAGAAACTGTGTTTCATGGATGAGAACACTGGTCTGAATTTCCCTTCACAAATGGAGTTAAACCAAATGCTCTTTTTTTTCCTACAAGCAAGAGTTCATTTCCGGTAAACCCAGTTATTTTTCAGCTCAAATGAATTTACACAGTTCACGAAACCAACACGATTTACACTATTAACTAAAGAGCAACTATGTAAGAGATGATGGGGATTGTATCAGTTTCATAATCAGAGTGTAACTAGATATGATCCGTATGAGTAGGAAACACAGTTCTCTTTTTCTGGCTATGCTCATGTTTCCTGGTGTAAGCAGATGCTGGAAAGAAGAGCATGCTTCTTGCATTAAAACAGACTGTGTTTCTTTGATGACAACAGTCTTCTGAAATTCCCTTTAGAATCGGAGTTTAACACCATGCTCTGTGTCTTCCTACAAGCAAGAGTTAATTTCCAGTAAACCCAGTTATTTTTCGCCTCAAATGTATTTATACAGTTCACGAAACCAACACGATTTTCACTATTAACTAAACAGCATCTATGTAAGAGATGATGTGGTTTGTATCAGATTCATAAGCAGTGTTGAACTAGATATGGTCCGTATGATTAGGAAACACAGTTCTTTTTTTCTGGGCATGCTCATGTTAATTGCTGTATTGCAAAGCTGGAAAGAAGAGCATGCATCTTGCGTTAAAACAGAGTGTGTTTCATGGATGAGATCACTCTTATGAATTTCCATTTAGTATCAGAGTTAAACTCCATGCTCTATGCCGTCCTACAAGCAAGAGTTGATTTCTGGTAAACCCAGTTGTTTTTTGGCTCAAATGAATTTATACAGTTCACGAAAACAACACGATTTTCACTATTAACTAAAGAGCATCTATGTAAGAGATGATGTGGTTTGTAGCAGTTTCATAAGAAGAGTTGTACTAGATATGGTCCATATGAGTAGGAGAGACAGTTCTTTTTTTCTGGGCATGCTCATGTTAATTGCTGTATTGCAAAGCTGGAAAGAAGAACATGCATCTTGCGTTAAAACAGAGTGTGTTTCATGGATGAGATCACTCTTATGAATTTCCATTTAGAATCAGAGTTAAACTCCATGCTCTATGTCGTCCTACAAGCAAGAGTTCATTTCTGGTAAACCCAGTTGTTTTTTGGCTCAAATGAATTTACACAGTTCACGAAACCAATACGATTTTCACTATTAACTAAAGAGCATCTATGTAAGAGATGATGTGGTTTGTATCAGTTTAATAAGCAATGTTGTACTTGATATGGTCAGTATGAGTAGGAAACACAGTTTTTTTATTCTGGACATGCTCATGTTCCTTGCTGTATTGCAGACGCTGGAAAGAGAGCATGCTATTTTCGTTAAAACAGAGTGTGTTTCATGGATGAGAACACTGGCCTGAATTTCCCTTCACAAATGGAGTTAAACCAAATGCTCTGTGTCTTCCTACAAGCAAGAGTTCATTTTTGGTAAAAGCTGTGAATTTTTGGCTCAAATGAATTTACACAGTTCACAAACCCAACGTGTTTATCTCTATTAACTAAAGAGCGTCTATGTAAGAGATGCTGTGGTTTGTATCAGTTGCATAAGCAGAGTTGAACTAGATATGGTCCGTTTGAGTCAGAAACACAGTTCTTTTTTTCTGGCCATGCTCATGTTTCTTGCTGTATTAGAGATGCTGGAAAAAAGAGCATGCTACTTGCGTTAAAACAAACTGTGTTTCATGGATGAGAACACTGGTCTGAATTTCCCTTCACAAATGGAGTTAAACCAAATGCTCTTTTTTTTCCTATAAGCAAGAGTTCATTTCCGGTAAACCCAGTAATTTTTCGGCTCAAATGAATTTACACAGTTCATGAAACCAACACTATTTACACTATTAACTAAAGAGCAATTATGTAATAGATGATGGGGTTTGTATCAGTTTCATAAGCAGAGGGGAACTAGATATGATCCGTATGAATAGGAAACACAGTTCTCTTTTTCTGGCCATGCTCATATTTCTTGCTGTATTGCAGATGCTGGAAAGAAGAGCATGCTTCTTGCATTAAAACAGACTCTGTTTCTTTGATGTGAACAGTCTTCTGAATTTCCCCTTAGAATCAGAGTTTAACGCCATGCTCTGTGTCTTCCTGCAAGCAAGAGTTCATTTCCGGTAAACCCAGTTATTTTTCGCCTCAAATGAATTTACACAGTTCAAGAGACCATCACGATTTACACTGTTAACTAAAGAGCATCTATGTAACAGATGATGTGGTTTTTATCAGTTTCATAAGCAGAGTTGAACTAGATATGGTCCGTATGAGTAGGAAACACAGTTCTTTTTTTCTGGGCATGCTCTAGTTCCTTGCTGTATTGCAGACGGTGAAAAGTAGAGCATGCTTCATCCGTTAAATCGGAGTGTGTTTCACGGATGAGAACACTGGTCTGAATTTCCCTTCAGAAAATGAGTTTAATCAAATGATCTGTGTCTCCCTACAAGCATTAGTTCATTTCCAGTAAATCCAGTTATTTTTTGGCTCAAATGAATTTACACAGTTCACGAAACCAATATGATTTTCACTATTAACTAAAGAGAATCTGTGTAAGAGATGAGGTGGTGTGTATCAACTTCATAAGCACAGTTGAACTACATATGGTCCTTATGAGTAGGAAACACAGTTCTTTTTTCTGGACATGCTCAAGTTCCTTGCTCTTTTGCATACGCTGAAAGGAAGAGCATGCTTCTTCGAATAAAACGGAGTGTGTTTCATGGATGAGAACACTGGTCTGAATTTCCCTTCAGAAACTGAGTTAAACCAAAGGATCTGTGTCTTCCTACAAGCAAGAGTTCATTTCCTGTAAACCCAGTTATTTTTCGGCTCAAATGAATTTACACAGTTCATGAAACCAATACGATTTTCACTATTAACTAAAGAGCATCTATGTAAGAGATGATGTGGTTCGTATCAGGTTCATAAACAGTATTGAACTAGATATGGTCCATATGAGTAGGAAACACAGTTCTTTTTTTCTGGACATTCTCATGTTCCTTGCTGTATAGCAGACACTGGAAAGAAGAGCCTGCTTCTTCCGTTAAAACGGAGTGTCTTTCATGGATGAGAACACTCTTCTGAATTTCCCTTCAGAAATGGAGTTAAATTCCATGCTCTGTGACGTCCTATAAGCAAGAGTTCATTTCCGGTAAACCCAGTTATTTTTCGCGTCAAATGAATTTACACAGTTCATGAAACCAACACTATTTACAATATTAACTAAAGAGCAATTATGTAAGAGATGATGGGGTTTGTATCAGTTTCATAAGCAGAGGGGAACCTGATATGATCCGTATGAGTAGGAAACACAGTTCTCTTTTTCTGGCCATGCTCATGTTTCTTGCTGTATTGCATATGCTGGAAAGAAGAGCATGCTTCTTGCTTTAAAACAGACTGTGTTTTTTTGATGAGTTCAGCCTTCTGAATTTCCCTTTATAATCGTAGTTTAATGCCATGCTCCGTGTCTTTCTACAAGCAAGAGTTCATTTCCGGTAAACCCAGTTATTTTTCGCCTCAAATGAATTTATACAGTTCACGAAACCAACACGATTTTCACTATTAACTAAAGAGCGTCTATGTAAGAGATGATGTCGTTTGTATCAGTTTCATAAGCAGAGTTGAACTAGATATGGTCCATATGAGTAGGAGAGACAGTTCTTTTTTTCTGGGCATGCTCATGTTAATTGCTGTATTGCAAAGCTGGAAAGAAGAGCATGCAACTGGCGTTAAAACAGAGTGTGTTTCATGGATGAGAACACAGGTCTGAATTTTCCTTCAGAGAGTGAGTTAAACCAAAGACTCTGTGTCTTCCTACAAGCAATAGTTTATTTCCGGTAAACCCAGTTATTTTTCGGCTCAAGTGAATTTACACAGTTCACGAAACCAATACGATTTTCACTATTAACTAAAGAGCATCTATGTAACAGATGATGTGTTTTGTATCAGTTTCATAAGCACTGTTGAACTATATATGGTCCTTATGAGTAGGAAACACAGTTCTTTTTTTCTGGACATTCTCATGTTCCTTGCTGTATAGCAGATGCTGGAAAAAAGAGCATGCTTCTTGCGTTAAAACAGACTGTGTTTCATGGATGAGATCACTGTTCTGAATTTCCATTTAGAATCAGAGTTAAACTCCATGCTCTATGTTGTTCTATAAGCAAGAGTTCATTTCTGGAAAACCCAGTTGTTTTTCGGCTCAAATGTATTTACACAGTTCACGAAACCAATACGAATTTCACTATTAACTAAAGAGCATCTATATAAGAGATGCTGTGATTTGTATCAGATTCATAAGTAGAGTTGAACTAGATATGGTCCGTTTGAGTCAGAAACACAGTTCTTTTTTTCTGGCCATGCTCATGTTTCTTGTTGTATTTCAGACGGTGAAAAGTAGAGCATGCTTCATCCGTTAAATCGGAGTGTGTTTCATGGATGAGAACACTGGTCTGAATTTGCATTCAGAAACTGAGTTTAACCGAATGATCTCTGTCTTCCTACAAGCAAGAGTTCATTTCCAGTAAATCCAGTTATTTTTCGGCTCAAATGAATTTACACAGTTCACGAAACCAATACGATTTTCACTGTTAACTAAAGAGCATCTGTGTAAGAGATGATGTGGTGTGTATCAATTTCATAAGCACAGTAGAACTAGATATGGTCCGTTTGAGTCAGAAACAAAGTTCTTTTTTTCTGGCCATGCTCATGTTTCTTGCTGTATTGCAGATGCTGGAAAAAAGAGCATGCTTCTTGCGTTAAAACAAACTGTGTTTCATGGATGAGAACACTCTTTTGAATTTCCCTTCAGAAATTTAGTTAAACCAAACGCTCTTTTTTTTCCTACAAGCAAGAGTTCATTTCCGGTAAACCCACTTATTTTTGGGCTCAAATGAATTTACATAGTTCACGAAACCAACACAATTTACACTATTAACTAAAGAGCATCTATGTAAGAGATGATGGGGTTTGTATCAGTTTCATAAGCATAGTGGAACTAGATATGTTCCGTTTGAGTCAGAAACACAGTTCTTTTTTTCTGGCCATGCTCATGTTAATTGCTGTATTGCAGACAGTGAAAAGTAGAGCATGCTTCATCCGTTAAATCAGAGTGTGTTTCACGGATGAGAACACTGGTCTGAATTTCCCTTCAGAAACTGAGTTTAACCAAATGATCTGTGTCTTCCTACAAGCAAGAGTTCATTTCCAGTAAATCCAGTTATTTTTTGGCTCAAATGAATTTACACAGTTCACGAAACCAATACGATTTTCACTATTAACTAAAGGGCATCTGTGTAAGACAAGATGTGGTGTGTATAAATTTCATAAGCACAGTTGAACTAGATATGGTCCGTATGAGTAGGAAGCACAGTTCTTTTTTTCTGGACGTTCTCATGTTCCTTGCTGTATAGCAGACACTGGAAAAAAGAGCATGCTTCTTGCGTTAAAACAGACTGTGTTTCATGGATGAGATCACTCTTCTGAATTTCCCTTTAGAATCAGAGTTACACTCCATGCTCTATGTCTTTCTACAAGCAAGAGTTCATTTCTGGTAAACGCAGTGAATTTTCGGCTCATATGATTTTACACTGTTCACAAACCCAACACGTTGTTCACTATTAACTAAAGATCATCTATATAATTGATGCTGTAGTTTGTATCAGTTTCATAAGCAGAATTGAACTACATATGGTCCATATGAGTAGGACACACAGTTATTTTTTTCTGGCCTTGCTCATGTTTCTTGCTCTATTGCAAATGCTTGAAAGAAGAGCATGCCTCTTGCGTTAATACAGACTGTGATTCATGGATGAGATCACTCTTCTGAATTTCCCTTTAGAATCAGAGTTAAAATCCATGCTCTATGTCTTTCTACAAGCAAGAGTTCATTTCTTGTAAACCCAGTTGTTTTTCGGCTCAAATGAATTTACACAGTTCACGAAACCAATACGATTTTCTCTATTAACTAAAGAGCATGTATGTAAGAGATGATGTTTTTTGTATCAGTTTCATAAGCAGAGTTGAACTATATATGGCCCATATGAGTAGGAAACACAGTTATTTTTTTCTGGACATGCTCTTGTTCCTTGCTGTATTACAGAGGATGTAAAGAATAGCATGCTATTTGTGTTAAAATTGAGTGTGTTTCATGGATGAGAACACTGGTCTGAATTTCCCTTCACAAATGGAGTTAAACCAAATGCTCTGTGTCTTCCTACAAGCAAGAGTTCATTTTTGGTAAAGGAGTGAATTTTTGGCTCAAATGAATTTACACAGTTCACAAACCCAACGCGTTTATCTCTCTTAACTAAAGAGCTTCTATGTAAGAGATACTGTGGTTTGTATCAGTTTCATAAGCAGACTGAACTAGTTATGGTCTGATTGAGTCAGAAATACAGTTCTTTTTTTCTAGCCATCTTTATGTTTCTTGCTGTATTGCAGATGTTAGAAAGAAGAGCATGCTATTTGCGTTAAAACGGATTGTGTTTGATGGATGAGGACACTGGTCTGAATTTCCATTCAGAAATGGAGTTAAACCAAATGGTCTGTGTCTTCCTATAAGCAAGAGTTCATTTTTGGTAAAAGCAGTGAATTTTCGGCTCAAATGAATTTACACAGTTCACAAAAACAACGCGTTTTCACTATTAACTAAAGAGTGTCTATGTAAGAGATGCGGTGGTTTGTATCAGTTTCATAAGCAGAATTGAACTAGATATGTTCCGTTTGAGTAGGAAACACAGTTCTTTTTTTCTGGCCATGCTCATGTTCCTTGCTGTATTGCAGAAGCTAGTAAGAAGAGCATGCTTCTTGCGTTAAAACAGAGTATGTTCCATGCATGAGAACACTGGTCTGAATTTCCCTTCAGAAATGGAGTTAAACCAAATGCTCTGTGTCTTCCAATAAGCAAGAATTCATTTCTTGTAAACACAGTGAATTTTTGGCTCAAATGAATTTACACATTTCACAAACCCAACAGGTTTTTCACTATTAACTAAAGAGCATCAATGTAAGAGATGCTGTGGTTTGTATCAGTTTCATAGCAGAGTGAACTAGATATGGTACCTATGAGTAGGAGATACAGTTCTTTTTTTCTGGGCATGCTCTTGTTCCTTGCTGTATTGCAGAAGCTGGAAAGAAGATCATGCGTCTCCCGTTAAAACGGAGTGTGTTTCATGGATGAGAACACTGGTCTGAATTTACATTCAGAAAGGGAGTTAAACCAAATGCTCTGTGTCTTCCTACAAGCAAGAGTTCATTTCCGGTAAAGGCAGGAATTTTCGGCACAAATGAATTTACACATTTCCCAAACCCAACAAAATTATCACTATTAACTAAAGAGCATTTATGTAAGAGATGATGTGGTTTGTATCAGTTTCATAAGCAGAGTTGAACTAGATATTTTTCGTATGAATAGGAGATACAGTTCTTTTTTGGGCATGCGCATGTTCCTTGCAGTATTGCAGATGCTGGAAAGAAGAGCATGCTTCTTGAGTTAAAACAGACTGTGTTTCATGGATGAGAACACTTTTCTGAATTTCCCTATAGAATCTGAGTTAAACTCCATGGTCTGTGCCTTCCTACATGCAAGAGTTCATTTCCGGTAAACCGAGTTATTTTTGGGCTCAAATGAATATACACAATACACGAAACCAACACAATTTTCACTATGAACTAAAGAGCATCTATGTAATTGTTCCTGTGGTTTGTATCGGTTTCATTAATAGAGTTGAACGAGATATGGTCCGTATGATTAGGAGACACAGTTCTTTTTTTCTGGGCATGCTCATGTTCCTTGCTGTATTGCAGAAGCTGGAAAGAAGAGCATGCTTCTTGCGTTAAAACAGAGTGTGTTTCATGGATGAGAACACTGTTCTGAATTTCCCTTCAGAAAGGGAGTTAAACCAAATGCTCTGTGTCTTCCAAGAAGCAAGAATTCATTTCTTGTAAACACAGTGAATTTTCGGCTCAAATGAATTTACACAGTTAACAAACCCAACAGGTTTTTCACTATTAACTAAAGAGCATCAATGTAAGAGATGCTGTGGTTTGTATCAGTTTCATAAGCAGAGTGAACTAGATATGGTACATATGAGTAGGAAACACAGATCTTTTTTTCTGGCCATGCTCATGTTTCTAGCAGTATTGCAGATGCTGGAAAGAAGAGCATGCTTCTTGAGTTAAAACAGACTGTGTTTCATGGATGAGAACACTTTTCTGAATTTCCCTATAGAATCTGAGTTAAACTCCATGGTCTGTGTCCTCCTATATGCAAGAGTTCATTTCCGGTAAACCCAGTTATTTTTCGGCTATAATGAATTTACACAGTTCACAAACCCAACAAGTTTTTCAGTATGAACTAAAGAGCATCTATGTAATTGATCCTGTGGTTTGTATCAGGTTCATTAGCAGAGTTGAACTAGATATGGTCCGTATGATTAGGAGACACAGTTCTTTTTTTCTGGGCATGCTAATGTTCCTTGCTGTATTGCAGAAGCTGGAGAGAAGAGCATGCTTCTTGCGTTAAAACAGAGTGTGTTTCATGGATGAGAACACTGGTCTGAATTTCCCTTCAGACAGGGAGTTAAACCAAATGCTCTGTGTCTTCCTACAAGCCACAGTTCATTTCTGGTAAAGGCAGGAATTTTCGGCTCAAATGAATTTACACATTTTACAAACCCAACAAGTTTATCACTATTAACAAGAGCATATATGTAAGACATGATGTGGTTTGTATCAGTTTCATAATCAGAGTTGAACTAGTAATTTTTCGTATGAGTAGAAGATACAGTTCTTTTTTTTGGGCATGCTCATTTTCCTTGCTGTATTGCAGAAGTTGGAAAGAAGAGCATGCTTCTTCCATTAAAACGGAGTGTGTTTCATGGATGTGAACACTGGTCTGAATTTCCCTTCAGAAATGGAGTTAAACCAAATGCTCTATGTCTTCCAACAAGCAAGAGTTCATTTCTTGTAAACGCAGTGAATTTTCGGCTCAAATGAATTTACCCAGTTCAAAAACCCAACATGTTTTTGATTATTAACTAAAGAGCATCAATGTAAGAGATGCTGTGGTTTGTATCAGTTTCATAAGCAGAGTGAACTAGGTATGGTACCTATGAGTAGGAAACACAGATCTTTTTTTCTGGACATCCTCATGTATCTTGCTGTATTGCAGATGCTGGAAAGAAGAGCATGATTCTTGCATTAAAACAGACTGTGTTTCATGGATGAGAACACTGTTCTGAATTTCCCTATAGAATCTGAGTTAAACTCCATGGTCTGTGTCACCTACATGCAAGAGTTCATTTCCGGTAAACCCAGTTATTTTTCGGCTCAAATGAGTTTACACAGTTCATGAAACCAATATGATTTTCACTATGAAGTAAAGAGCATCTGTGTAAGAGATGATGTGTCTTGTATAAGTGTCATAAATAGAGTTGAACTAGATATGGTCCGTTTGAGTCAGAGAAGCAGTTCTTTTTTTCTGGCCATGCTCATGTTTCTTGCTGTATTGCAGATGCTGGAAAAACGAGCATGCTTCTTGTGTTAAAACAGACTGTGTTTCATGGATGAGAACACAGGTCTGAATTTACATTCAGAAATGGAGTTAAACCAAATGCTCTGTGTCTTCCTACAAGCAAGAGTTCATTTCTGGTAAAGGCAGGTAATTTTCGGCTCATATGAATTTACACAGTTCCCAAACCCAACACGTTTTTCACTATTAACTAAAGAGCATCTATGTAAGAGATGCTGTGTTTTCTATCAGATTCAGAAGCAGAGTTGAACGAAATATGGTCCCAATGAGTTTGAAACACAGTTCTTTTTTTTGTGGCCATGCTCATGTTTCTTGCTGTATTGCGGATGCTAGAAAGAAGAGCACGCTTCTTGCATTAAAACAGACTGTGTTTCATTGATGAGAACACTTTTCTGAATTTCCCTTTAGTATTGGAATTAAACGCCATGCTCTCTGTCTTCCTACAAGCAAGAGTTCATTGCCGGTAAACCCAATTATTTTTGGGCTCAAATGAATTTACACAGTTCACGAAAGCAACACGATTTTCACTATTAACTAAAGAGCATCTATGTAAGAGATGATCTGGTTTGTATCAGTTTCATAAGCAGAGTTGAACTAGATATTGTTCGTATGATTAGGAGATACAGTTCTTTTATTCTGGGCATGCTCATGTTCCTTGCTGTATTGCAGAAGCTGGAAAGAAGAGCATGCTTCTTGCGTTAAAACAGTGTGTTTCATGGATGAAAACACAGGTCTGAAATTCCCCTCAGAAATGGAGTTAAACCAAATGCTCTGTGTCTTCCAACAAGCAAGAATTCATTTCTTGTAAACACAGTGAATTTTCAGCTCAAATGAATTTAAACAGTTCACAAACCCAACAAGTTTTTCACTATTAACTAAAGAGCATCAATGTAAGAGAAGCAGTGGTTTGTATCAGTTTCATAAGCAGAATGAACTAGATAAGGTACCTATGAGTAGGAAACACAGTTCTTTTTTTCTGGCCATGCTCATGTTTCTTCCTGTATTGCAGATGCTGGAAAGAAGAGCATGCTTCCTACGTTAAAACAGACTGTGTTTCATGGATGAGAACACTTTTCTGAATTTCCCTATAGAATCTGAGTTAAACTCCATGGTCTGTGTCCTCCTACATGCAAGAGTTCATTTCCGGTAAACCCAGTTATTTTTCAGCTCAAATGAATTTACACAGTTCACAAACCCCAACAAGCTTTTCACTATGAACTAAAGAGCATCTATGTAATTGATCCTGTGGTTTGTATCAGTTTCATTAGCAGAGTTGAACTAGACATGGTCCGTATGATTAGGAGACACAGTTCTTTTTTTCTGGGCATGCTAATGTTCCTTGCTGTATTGCAGAAGCTGGAAAGAAGAGCATGCTTCTTGAGTTATAACACAGTTTGTTTCATGGATGAGAACACTGGTCTGAATTTCCCTTCAGAAAGGGAGTTAAACCAAATGCTCTGTGTCTTCCTACAAGCAAGAGTTCATTTCTGGTAAAGGCAGGAATTTTCGGCTCAAATGAATTTACACATTTCACAAACCCAACAAGTTTATCACTATTAACTAAAGAGCATCTATGTAAGAGATGCTGTGGTTTGTATCAGTTTCATAAGCAGAGTGAAATAGATATGGTACCTATGAGAAGGAAACACAGTTCTTTTTTTCTAGCCATCCTCATGTTTCTTGCTGTATTGCAGATGCTGGAAAGAAGAGCATGACTCCTGCATTAAAACAGACTGTGTTTCATGGATGACAACACTTTTCTGAATTTCCCTATAGAATCTGAGTTAAACTCCATGGTCTGTGTCCTCCTACATGCAAGAGTTCATTTCCGGTAAACCCAGTTATTTTCGGCTCAAATGAGTTTACACAGTTCATGAAACCAATATGATTTTCACTATGAAGTAAAGAGCATCTGTGTAAGAGATGATGTGTCTTGTATAAGTGTCATATATAGAGTTGAACTAGATATGGTTCGTTTGAGACAGAAAAGCAGTTCTTTTTTAATGGCCATGCTCATGTTTCTTGTTGTATTGCAGATGCTGGAAAAAAGTGCATGCTTCTTGCATTAAAACAGACTGTGTTTCATGGAAGAGAACACAGGTCTGAATTTACATTCAGAAATGGAGTTAAACAAAATGCTCTGTGTCTTCCTACAAGCAAGAGTTCATTTCTGGTAATTCAGGTAATTTTCGGCTCATATGAATTTACACAGTTCCCAAAACCAACACGTTTTTCACTATTAACTAAAGAGCATCTATGTAAGAGACGCTGTGTTTTCTATCAGATTCAGAAGCAGAGTTGAATGAAATATGGTCCCTGTGAGTTTGAAACACAGTTCTTTTTTTGTGGCCATGCTCATGTTTCTTGCTGTATTTCGGATGCTGGAAAGAAGAGCACGCTTCTTGCATTAAAACAGACTGTGTTTCATTGATGAGAACACTTTTCTGAATTTCCCTTTAGAATCGGAGTTAAACGCCATGCTCTCTGTCTTCCTACAAGCAAGAGTTCATTGCTGGTAAACGCAATTATTTTTGGGCTCAAATGAATTTACACAGTTCACGAAACCAACACGATTTTCACTATTAACTAAAGAGCATCTATGTAAGAGATGATCTGGTTTGTATCAGTTTCATAAGCAGAGTGAACTAGATAAGGTACCTAAGAGTAGGAAACACAGTTCTTTTTTTCTGGCCATGCTCATGTTTCTTTCTATATTGCAGATGCTGGAAAGAAGAGCATGCTTCCTGCGTTAAAACAGACTGTGTTTCATGGATGAGAACACTTTTCTGAATTTCCCTATAGAATCTGAGTTAAACTCCATGGTCTGTGTCCTCCTACATGCAAGAGTTCATTTCCGGTAAACCCAGTTATTTTTCAGCTCAAATGAATTTACACAGTTCACAAACCCCAACAAGCTTTTCACTATGAACTAAAGAGCATCTATGTAATTGATCCTGTGGTTTGTGTCAGTTTCATTAGCAGAGTTGAACTAGATAAGGTCCGTATGATTAGGAGACACAGTTCTTTTTTTCTGGGCATGCAAATGTTCCTTGCTGTATTGCAGAAGCTTGAAACAAGAGCATGCTTCTCCCGTTAAAACGGAGTGTGTTTCATGGATGGGAACACTGGTCTGAATTTCCGTTCAGAAAAGGAGTTAAACCAAACGCTCTGTGTCTTCCAACAAGCAAGAATTCATTTCTTGTAAACACAGTGAATTTTCGGCTCAAATGAATTTACACAGTTCACAAACCCAACAGGTTTTTACTATTAACTAAAGAGCATCATTGTAAGAGATGCTGTGGTTTGTATCAGTTTCATAAGCAGAGTGAACTAGATAAGGTACCTATGAGTAGGAAATACAGTTCTTTTTTTCTGGCCATGCTCATGTTTCTTTCTGTATTGCAGATGCTGGAAAGAAGAGCATGCCTCTTGCATTAAAACAGACTGTTTCATTGATGAGAACACTTTTCTGAATTTCCCTTTAGAATCGGAGTTAAACGCCATGCTCTCTGTCTTCCTACAAGCAAGATTTCATTGCCGGTAAACCCAATTATTTTTGGGCTCAAATGAATTTACACAGTTCACGAAACCAACACGATTTTCACTATTAACTAAAGAGCATCTATGTAAGAGATGATCTGGTTTGTATCAGTTTCATTAGCAGAGTTGAACTAGATATGGTCCGTATGATTAGGAGACACAGTTCTTTTTTTCTGGGCATGCTCATGTTCCTTGGTGTACTGCAGAAGCTGGAAAGAAGAGCATACTTCCTGCGTTAAAACAGAGTGTGTTTCATGGATGAGAACACTGTTCTGAATTTCCCTTAAGATATGGAGTTAAACCAAATGCTCTATGTCTTCCAACAAGCAAGAGTTCATTTCTTGTAAACGCAGTGAATTTTCGGCTCAAATGAATTTACCCAGTTCAAAAACCCAACATGTTTTTCATTATTAACTAAAGAGCATCAATGTAAGAGATGCTGTGGTTTGTATCAGTTTCATAAGCAGAGTGAACTAGGTATGGTACCTATGAGTAGGAAACACAGATCTTTTTTTCTGGACATCCTCATGTATCTTGCTGTATTGCAGATGCTGGAAAGAAGAGCATGATTCTTGCATTAAAACAGACTGTGTTTCATGGATGAGAACACTGTTCTGAATTTCCCTATAGAATCTGAGTTAAACTCCATGGTCTGTGTCCTCCTACATGCAAGAGTTCATTTCCGGTAAACCCAGGTATTTTTCAGCTCAAATGAATTTACACAGTTCACAAACCCCAACAAGCTTTTCACTATGAACTAAAGAGCATCTATGTAATTGATCCTGTGGTTTGTGTCAGTTTCATTAGCAGAGTTGAACTAGATAAGGTCCGTATGATTAGGAGACACAGTTCTTTTTTTCTGGGCATGCAAATGTTCCTTGCTGTATTGCAGAAGCTTGAAACAAGAGCATGCTTCTCCCGTTAAAACGGAGTGTGTTTCATGGATGGGAACACTGGTCTGAATTTCCGTTCAGAAAAGGAGTTAAACCAAACGCTCTGTGTCTTCCAACAAGCAAGAATTCATTTCTTGTAAACACAGTGAATTTTCGGCTCAAATGAATTTACACAGTTCACAAACCCAACAGGTTTTTACTATTAACTAAAGAGCATCATTGTAAGAGATGCTGTGGTTTGTATCAGTTTCATAAGCAGAGTGAACTAGATAAGGTACCTATGAGTAGGAAATACAGTTCTTTTTTTCTGGCCATGCTCATGTTTCTTTCTGTATTGCAGATGCTGGAAAGAAGAGCATGCCTCTTGCATTAAAACAGACTGTTTCATTGATGAGAACACTTTTCTGAATTTCCCTTTAGAATCGGAGTTAAACGCCATGCTCTCTGTCTTCCTACAAGCAAGATTTCATTGCCGGTAAACCCAATTATTTTTGGGCTCAAATGAATTTACACAGTTCACGAAACCAACACGATTTTCACTATTAACTAAAGAGCATCTATGTAAGAGATGATCTGGTTTGTATCAGTTTCATTAGCAGAGTTGAACTAGATATGGTCCGTATGATTAGGAGACACAGTTCTTTTTTTCTGGGCATGCTCATGTTCCTTGGTGTACTGCAGAAGCTGGAAAGAAGAGCATACTTCCTGCGTTAAAACAGAGTGTGTTTCATGGATGAGAACACTGTTCTGAATTTCCCTTAAGATATGGAGTTAAACCAAATGCTCTATGTCTTCCAACAAGCAAGAGTTCATTTCTTGTAAACGCAGTGAATTTTCGGCTCAAATGAATTTACCCAGTTCAAAAACCCAACATGTTTTTCATTATTAACTAAAGAGCATCAATGTAAGAGATGCTGTGGTTTGTATCAGTTTCATAAGCAGAGTGAACTAGGTATGGTACCTATGAGTAGGAAACACAGATCTTTTTTTCTGGACATCCTCATGTATCTTGCTGTATTGCAGATGCTGGAAAGAAGAGCATGATTCTTGCATTAAAACAGACTGTGTTTCATGGATGAGAACACTGTTCTGAATTTCCCTATAGAATCTGAGTTAAACTCCATGGTCTGTGTCCTCCTACATGCAAGAGTTCATTTCCGGTAAACCCAGTTATTTTTCGGCTCAAATGAGTTTACACAGTTCATGAAACCAATATGATTTTCACTATGAAGTAAAGAGCATCTGTGTAAGAGATGATGTGTCTTGTATAAGTGTCATAAATAGAGTTGAACTAGATATGGTCAGTTTGAGTCAGAAAAGCAGTTCTTTTTTTCTGGCCATGCTCATGTTTCTTGCTGTATTGCAGATGCTGGAAAAAAGAGCATGCTTCTTGCGTTAAAACAGACTGTGTTTCATGGATGAGAACACAGGTCTGAATTTACATTCAGAAATGGAGTTAAACCAAATGCTCTGTGTCTTCCTACAAGCAAGAGTTCATTTCTGGTAAAGGCAGGTAATTTTCGGCTCATATGAATTTACACAGTTCCCAAACCCAACACGTTTTTCACTATTAACTAAAGAGCGTCTATGTAAGAGATGCTATGTTTTCTATCAGATTCAGAAGCAGAGTTGAACGAAATATGGTCCCAATGAGTTTGAAACACAGTTCTTTTTTTGTGGCCATGCTCATATTTCTTGCTGTATTGCGGATGCTAGAAAGAAGAGCACGCTTCTTGCATTAAAACAGACTGTGTTTCATTGATGAGAACACTTTTCTGAATTTCCCTTATGTATTGGAGTTAAACGCCATGCTCTCTGTCTTCCTACAAGCAAGAGTTCATTGCCGGTAAACCCAAATATTTTTGGGCTCAAATGAATTTACACAGTTCACGAAACCAACACGATTTTCACTATTAACTAAAGAGCATCTATGTAAGAGATGATCTGGTTTGTATCAGTTTCATAAGCAGAGTTGAACTAGATATTGTTCGTATGATTAGGAGATACAGTTCTTTTATTCTGGGCATGCTCATGTTCCTTGCTGTATTGCAGAAGCTGGAAAGAAGAGCATGCTTCTTGCGTTAAAACAGTGTGTTTCATGGATGAAAACACAGGTCTGAAATCCCCTCAGAAATGGAGTTAAACCAAATGCTCTGTGTCTTCCAACAAGCAAGAATTCATTTCTTGTAAACACAGTGAATTTTCGGCTCAAATGAATTTAAACAGTTCACAAACCCAACAGGTTTTTCACTATTAACTAAAGAGCATCAATGTAAGAGAAGCAGTGGTTTGTATCAGTTTCATAAGCAGAATGAACTAGATAAGGTACGTATGAGTAGGAAACACAGTTCTTTTTTTCTGGCCATGCTCATGTTTCTTCCTGTATTGCAGATGCTGGAAAGAAGAGCATGCTTCCTACGTTAAAACAGACTGTGTTTCATGGATGAGAACACTTTTCTGAATTTCCCTACAGAATCTGAGTTAAACTCCATGGTCTGTGTCCTCCTACATGCAAGAGTTCATTTCCGGTAAACCCAGTTATTTTTCAGCTCAAATGAATTTACACAGTTCACAAACCCCAACAAGCTTTTCACTATGAACTAAAGAGCATCTATGTAATTGATCCTGTGGTTTGTATCAGTTTCATTAGCAGAGTTGAACTAGATATGGTCCGTATGATTAGGAGACACAGTTCTTTTTTTCTGGGCATGCTAATGTTCCTTGCTGTATTGCAGAAGCTGGAAAGAAGAGCATGCTTCTTGCATTATTACAGAGTTTGTTTCATGGATGAGAACACTGGTCTGAATTTCCCTTCAGAAAGGGAGTTAAACCAAATGCTCTGTGTCTTCCTACAAGCAAGAGTTCATTTCTGGTAAAGGCAGGAATTTTCAGCTCAAATGAATTTACACATTTCACAAACCCAACAAGTTTATCACTATTAACTAAAGAGCATCAATGTAAGAGATGCTGTGGTTTGTATCAGTTTCATAAGCAGAGTGAACTAGATATGGTACCTATGAGTAGGAAACACAGTTCTTTTTTTCTAGCCATCCTCATGTTTCTTGCTGTATTGCAGATGCTGGAAAGAAGAGCATGATTCCTGCATTAAAACAGACTGTGTTTCATGGATGACAACACTTTTCTGAATTTCCCTATAGAATCTGAGTTAAACTCCTTGGTCTGTGTCCTCCTACATGCAAGAGTTCATTTCCGGTAAACCCAGTTATTTTTCGGCTCAAATGAGTTTACACAGTTCATGAAACCAATATGATTTTCACTATGAAGTAAAGAGCATCTGTGTAAGAGATGATGTGTCTTGTATAAGTGTCATATATAGAGTTGAACTAGATATGGTTCGTTTGAGACAGAAAAGCAGTTCTTTTTTAATGGCCATGCTCATGTTTCTTGCTGTATTGCAGATGCTGGAAAAAAGAGCATGCTTCTTGCATTAAAACAGACTGTGTTTCATGAAAGAGAACACAGGTCTGAATTTACATTCAGAAATGGAGTTAAACAAAATGCTCTGTGTCTTCCTACAAGCAAGAGTTCATTTCTGGTAATTCAGGTAATTTTCGGCTCATATGAATTTACACAGTTCCCAAACCCAACACGTTTTTCACTATTAACTAAAGAGCATCTATGTAAGAGACGCTGTGTTTTCTATCAGATTCAGAAGCAGAGTTGAATGAAATATGGTCCCTATGAGTTTGAAACACAGTTCTTTTTTTGTGGCCATGCTCATGTTTCTTGCTGTATTTCGGATGCTGGAAAGAAGAGCACGCTTCTTGCATTAAAACAGACTGTGTTTCATTGATGAGAACACTTTTCTGAATTTCCCTTTAGAATCGGAGTTAAACGCCATGCTCTCTGTCTTCCTACAAGCAAGAGTTCATTGCCGGTAAACGCAATTATTTTTGGGCTCAAATGAATTTACACAGTTCACGAAACCAACACGATTTTCACTATTAACTAAAGAGCATCTATGTAAGAGATGATCTGGTTTGTATCAGTTTCATAAGCAGAGTTGAACTAGATATTGTTCGTATGAGTAGGAGATACAGTTCTTTTATTCTGGGCATGCTCATGTTCCTTGCTGTATTGCAGAAGCTGGAAAGACGAGCATGCTTCTTGCGTTAAAACAGAGTGTGTTTCATGGATGAAAACACAGGTCTGAATTTCCCCTCAGACATGGAGTTAAACCAAATGCTCTGTGTCTTCCTACAAGCAAGAGTTCATTTCTGGTAAAGGCAGGGAATTTTCGGCTCAAATGAATTTACACAGTTCACAAACCCAACAAGTTTATCACTATTAACTAAAGAGCATCTATGTAAGAGATGCTGTGGTTTGTATCAGTTTCATAAGCAGAGTTGAATGAAATATGGTCCCAATGAGTTTGAAACACAGTTTTTTTTTTGTGGCCATGCTCATGTTTCTTGCTGTATTGTGGATGCTGGAAAGAAGAGCATGCTTCTTGAGTTAAAACAGACTGTGTTTCATGGATGAGAACACTTTTCTGAATTGCCCTATAGAATCTGAGTTAAACTCCATGGTCTGTGTCTTCCTGCTACGCCCACAGCTGTGACACCTGTGTAGCTGTAGCAAGTATGCCACTGCGCTGGGGCCCAGCAGCTGAAGGGTTGAGGTAGGAGCTTCTCGGAGCGTGGCCTCAGGCGGTTCCCCCACAATCAGCAATCGTCATGCAGCCTGAGGATCCCAGGAAGCCCTGGAGAACCAAATGGCCTTGACGACAGTCCTTGTTGGCACTAATCACGATCTTTCTCTGTATGTCTTATCTGTGTCTTCTCCAGTTAACAGCACAACCAGTACAGGTCGGCACCAACATGACTGACCCAGGTCACCTGTACCCGGAGCACCTCCATTTATCAGACCAGTGTATAAGGAAGCTCAAAAGACTTCCTCAAATACATCTCTGGGGTCGTTCCTGTTTAGAGTAGAGCAGCGTGAGCTCTTGTCAGAAACAGCCAGAGAGCCCAAAAATGAAAGTAAAAAATAAAAATGTTACGAGGGAATAAACATAGCATGCCAGACCCTTCCAGAGAGAAAGAGTTAGAGAAAATTCCCCAGCACACACTTCCCGGGGGGTATACACAGTACTTCTTAGGAGGGAGCTGGTGGACAGCCCCTAGGTGGACCTCCGAAAGTGGAAGTTACCTAGAGCCGCTCCCATATACAGAAAGTTATGATGAAGTTGGGAATAGATGGGTAAATTATGAGGAAAAAGAACAGCTTTGAAAGCAAATGGGTATATGATAGTAAAAAATATAACCCAGACTGGCAAGAGTTTGGCTCCCCACAGATGTGGTCACTGGCGCGAGACAGATTTCACAAAATTCTGAGATCATGCCCTCAGACAATAGCCACGGTGAACTCGCGCTGCGGAAGTGATACACAAAAATAGATATGGATGTCTCTTGTTATTGTTTCTTGCTGACTCTGAGTAATTGTAAAAAATAATGGCCTGATGTAACCCCCTGCCAAGTTCCTTGATTGTAAAAGTATATAAGCATTGCCTATACAGAAGTAAAATTGCAGCAGCACATCAACACATGTGTCTGTCTGTCATTCTCCTCGCCGATTCCTGACTTCTCCTTGAGCCTTCTCCCTGGTTTTCCCGCAGTGGTGGTCTCCCTCTGGGTGGTCTGCGGCAGGTGGCGCCTCGAACAGGGACTTGAAGGACAGGTAATCTTTTCCCCCCTTTTTCTTTCCTCTTCAGAAGTCAGGTACGGTTCTTACCAGGGAGCTGCAGTCCCGCCGGTAAAGGATCACCGGTTAAGTGTAAGTAATCAAGGAGCCATGGGGCACGCATTGACTAAGAATGAGAAAATGCTGGTAACTATGATACAGCGTATGTTAACTAAATCAGGGTTTTGGACATCAGTTACAGATGTGGAGCAATTTATTGCCTTCTTAAAGAAGACCAGCCCTTGGTTCGTTGAGGAGGGATCATTGACTGTGGATGAATGGAAGGGAGTGGGGAAAGAGATGCGTAAATATGTACAGGTTAATGGCGAGAAAACTCTGCCTCCCCAAGCATTTCAATTATGGTTCCATTTAAGGGACCTCTTATCAGATGCAACCCCACAATCACAGACAAAGATACCTAGAGACATCTTGCAATTGATAACAACTAACACCGTACAATCATGGCGAAAAATTCCCCCTCAGGGAACCAAGGGAGGGGCATTGGCTAGTATTAGACAAGGTACTGAAGAATCCTACCAGGATTTTATAGCTAGGCTTGAGGAAGCTGTCTCTAGAATGCTCCCCCCCTCAGAGGGGACGAGTATTCTATTGAAGCAGTTAGCATGGGAAAATGCCAATGCTCTATGTCAAGATCTGATTAGATCAATAAGAAAAACTGGAACCCTCCAGGACTACATAAAAGCATGTCAGGATGCCTCACCAGTTGTAGTGCAAGGAATGACCTACGCCGCAGCCATGAAAGGACAAAAATTTAGCGCCTATATCAAACAGACATATGGGAATGGCAGGAAAACTGCCCAATCTCCAACTTGCTTTCAATGTGGAAAGGAAGAACATATGCAAAAAGAGTGCAGACAGGGAAACAGAGCCAGACCTAAAAAAGGGGCTCCTGGCCTATGCCCTCGCTGCAAGAGAGGAAAACATTGGAGAAACGAGTGTAAATCAAAGTTCCATAAGGATGGAACGCCCCTAGGAAAAGGGGGCTCTGATGATGAGCAGGAAGAGACAAAAAACTAAGTCAGGGGTGTTCTCCTAACCCCGCAACAAAGGGAGAGGAGAGGAGGCAACAAGCACCTCACTCAGGGCTAGACCCTGAGGCTCCAGAGTTCACTGTTCATGATTTGCCTAGAGCAACTCCAGAAAGTGCAGGCTTGGATCTTGCTAGCACTAAGGACATGATACTGTCCAGATGGGATGGAATAGCTTTAGTTCCTACCATTGTAAGGGGCACTCTGTTGCCACAAACTGTGGGACTAGTCATTGGACGAAGTTCCAATTATCAAAAGAACTTTGAGGTTCTTCCAGGTGTAATTGATGCAGATACAGAAAATACTATTAAAGTTATGGTGAGGCCATCAGCAGAGACCATACAGATTCACAAAGGACAGAGGTTGGCTCAGCTGGTCCTCTTACCTCTTGTTAAATTACCCAATCCTGTCATGAAGGATGCCCGGGGGCAAGGACAATTTGGGTCCACTGAAGGAATGTTCATGGTACAGGATCTTGGAGAGAGACCCTTTAAGTGCATCTTGATTAATGGACGGAAATTTCGGGGTCTAATGGACACAGGTGCAGACAGGACTTGTATAGCTGCTTCAGAATGGCCTAGTAATTGGCCCATTCAAAAAACAGGGTCCTCCTTGTTGGGACTCGGCTCTGCTTCAGGGGTTATGCAGAGCACTGCATTATTGAAGTGGAAAAGTGAAGGTAAAGAAGGCTTGATACAGCCTTATGTGCTCCCATCTCTCCCATTCACTTTGTGGGGGAGAGACATGCTTGATTCCATGGATATTAAACTAGTGACATCAGATCAAATTAGTTATCAAAATTTTTCATAAGGGCCACTGCAGAACATCTGTATGCAGACAAAATAGAATGGCTTACTCAGGAGCCTGTGTGGGTGAGTCAGTGCCCCCTAACAACAGAAAAGATACAGGCTCTGGAACAACTAGTGCAAGACCAATTACAAAAAGGGCATATAATAGAATCTAACAGCCCATGGAATACCCCTGTCTTTGTTATCAAGAAAAAATCAGGAAAATGGAGACTGTTGCAGGACCTTAGGGCCATCAATGCAGTGATGAAGGATATGGGGCCATTGCAACCTGGCCTGCCCTCTCCTGTGGCTGTGCCTCAAGGATGGCATATAATTGTCATAGACTTACAAGACTGTTTTTTTACCATCAAACTTAACCCCTCAGACAGTGAATATTTTGCCTTTAGTGTTCCCTCAGAGAATTTTAAGCAGCCTTTCAAAAGATATCAATGGGTAACATTGCCTCAGGGAATGAAAAATTCTCCTACATTGTGCCAAAAATTTGTAGATCTAGCTTTGCAGAAAATAAGACAAAAATATCCTGATTTATATCTCATTCACTATATGGATGACATACTTCTGGCCCATAAAGAAAAACCTCAGTTGGAACACATATTAGAAGAGACCATAGAGGCACTAACCCTGTATGGATTAGTGATAGCCCCTGACAAGATACAGAAAGACAGGCCTCTAAATTATTTAGGACAAATAATTAAGGAAGATTATATTACCTCTCAAAAGGTCTCCATCAGAAGGGATAAATTGAAGACTTTAAATGATTTTCAGAAATTATTAGGTGACATTAACTGGCTTAGACCTTATTTAAAAATTACCACTGGTATGTTGAGCCCTCTATATTCAACTTTACATGGTGATTCTAATCCAAAATCCAAACGTGAGTTGACAAAAGAAGCTATTAAGGCCTTGCAATTGGTAGAGCAGGCTTTAACTGCAGCTAAGGTTAAACAAGTAAATTATACAGAGCCATGGTCTTTGATACTTTTTGCAACTTCTTATACACCCACTGCTTGCCTGTGGCAAGATGGAGTGATGGAATGGTTACATTTACCACATACTCAAGCTAAGATGTTGGCTGATTATCCTTATTTATGCTCCATATTAATATATAAAGGCCGCAATCGGTCAAAAGAATTGTTTGGGAAGGAACCACATAAGCTTATTATTCCATATAATAAAGCACAATTAGAACATTTATATCAATTCAATGAAGATTGGATTTTGGCACTACAGAATTTTACAGGTCAGATATTGTTTCATTATCCTAGACACCCTATAATAGAATTTGCAAGACATGTGGAATTGATATTTCCTGTCTGGTTCTCTCATAGCCCCTTAGATCATGCTGTAAATATTTTTACAGACGGTTCCTCCTCAGGAAGAGCTGTGGTTTTTACCCAGACACATGGCCTGTGGATAGAGGAAGGAGAGAAAACTTCTGCACAGCAAGCAGAAATTAGAGCAACTATTTTGGCCTTTGAAAAGTTCTCTCAAGAGTTTAACCTTTTTACAGATTCTAAATATGTAGCTAACTTGTTTCCAGCGTTGGAAACTGCCCTTTTGTCAGGAGAGTCCCCCATTTTACCATTTTTACAGAGATTACAAAATTTAGTCCAAAAAAGGTCACAAAAATTTTATGTAGGACATATTAGAGGACATAGCAAATTACCTGGTCCACTGGCTCAAGGTAATGCTATGGCGGATTTATTGACCCAAAATTCTTCGGGAGTGTTTTCTGTACATGAGGCTCAGAAAAGTCATGCCATGCATCATCAAAATGCATCTGCTCTGAGAAAGATGTTCTCTATAACAAGGGAACAGGCCAGACATATAGTAAAAGAATGCACTCATTGCCCCCCAGTACATCACCCACAAAAGATGGGTGTAAACCCTAGAGGTTTGAAGCCTAATGTTATTTGGCAAATGGATGTGACTCACATCTCTTCTTTTGGAAGAATGGGTTATGTACATGTCACAGTAGACACATACTCCCATTTCACTTGTGCCTCAGCTAGGACTGGGGAAGCAGTCAAAGATGTGGTTCAACACCTTATACAATGTTTTCAAATCATGGGTCTTCCCTCACAAATAAAAACGGATAATGGGCCTGCTTACACTTCTAAAGCTTTCAAACAATTTTGTGGCCAATGGGGAATCGCCCATGTTACAGGGATACCCTACAATCCCCAAGGACAGGCCATTATAGAAAGGACTCATCAAAATTTAATATTACAAATAGAGAGGCTACAAGCCTCTAATGGGTATTTTACTCCTCATCATGTCTTATCCCATGCCCTGTTTGTGCTTAATCATCTGAATACAAATGACAAGGGACTCACTGCAGCCCTGATTCATTGGGATCGTGAATTCCATAAGACTCCTTTGCCACTAGTATATTGGAAGGACTTGTTGTCCGGTACATGGAAGGGACCGGATGTTCTTATAACTGCGGGGCGAGGGTACGCTTGTGTTTTCCCACAGGATGCCGACTCCCCCATCTGGATCCCAGATCGCCTTATCCGACCTGCAAAGGGAAAAGAGAAGGCGCAAGCGCCGCTGGAGAAAGCAGCAGAGGAAACTGGTGATGGACATGAAAAAGATGAAGCTCAGTGGCGAGAAACCGAAAGTGACTTGTTCGCAGATTCGACTTCTGACTCAGAACGCAAAGGAACTTTTAATTGAACAGGGGAAACCCCTTACAGCTTCTTTTTATTTCCTTGCCTTTCTAGCTTTAATTTCCACCCCACTGCCGGTAACTCAGGGAATTTCCTACTGGGCGTATGTCCCTAATCCCCCGATTATTCAGCCCGTAGGATGGTTAGATCGGGAGCCTATCAAGGTGTTAACCAATGACTCAGTCAGATTGGGTGGAGCACAGGATTCTGACGCTCGTAGCAGCTCCTCCTCCTTAATAAATTTTGAGGGCAGAGCAGATTCGCTCCCAATCTGCCTGACACTGCAGGGGAAGGTGCCTTACGGCTGCTTTCCGACATCTTACAGGACCTTCCTGACTGACAGCCCAGACAGAGCAAACACTGGTAAGAGGTGGGTGTGGGAGCTCCAGATACAGACTTTAGGGAATCAATTGTATAAGGATAATTTTACTCAAGTCAATCTCATTCCTATCACCCCCTGTATTCAAAAGTACCGGGATAAAGATCAATTTTGGGATTCTTCTCTGTCCAAATTCCCAACATGGTTGACTTGCGGTTTTCCAAATGCAGCTGCAAGGTATAAACCACAGGGGTCGTCAGGATCCCTCAGGATATGGGATTACTCTAATTCTAATGATAAGGAGGACACTTATAAGAGTTATCTAAATACTCATAAGGAGAAATTTCATAATTATGTTTTTGAAAGACATGGAGAGCCTCTTAGGAGATGGTTCTCTCCAGGCTTTGTAAAACCTACATGGTTTGCAAAACAAGGCAACATTACTAGGAGACATTCTGGTTTGTTTAGGCTTGTTGCAGCTTCCAACATGATGCTAGAAAAAAGACCTAACCATACTCAATCAGTGGCCGTTGGCCTTAGAGCCTGCGTGTCTTACCCTAATGCTATGCTCTTAGCACAATCTTCCTTTATTAATATTACCCAGGATGGTAATTCTTTTCAGATAATATGTAATTCTTGTAAATTGACTAATTGTATCACTTCCGCGGAGCAAAAAGATCTAGGGACGGTTCTCATAGTCCGGCGACCTCCATTTGTCATGTTGCCTGTAGAGTTGGGCCCTGAACCTTGGTATGACAATTCGGCCTTGCAAGTTTTAAATACTTTAAAAGATTTGATTCGTCCAAAACGGTTTGTTGCTGCTTTGATTCTAGGTATTACTGCTCTAATTTCGATTATTACTACCTTTGCTGTTGCAACAACCACATTAGTTCAGGAAATTCATACAGCTCATTATGTCAATACTCTTAATAAGAATATTACTATGGCTTTACTTGAGCAAGAAGCTATAGATAAAAAATTAGAGTCTAAGATCAATGTTTTGGAAGAAGTGGTTTTGGCCCTAGGACAGGACATTTCCAACCTCAAAACCACAATGTCTGCTCGCTGCCATGGTAACTTCAAATCCATCTGTGTTACCCCATTGCCTTATAATGCTTCCCAGCCTTGGGAGAAGGTTAAGGCTCATTTGCAGGGAATCTGGCATGATACAGATATTACCCATGATCTGGCCTCTTTACAGAAAGATATTTCGGCTATGAGTCAGGCTCATTTGCAAATAGGCGGACTACAAGATCTAGCTACAGAAATAAAAAAAAGGAATTAAGGAAATGAACCCCATAGATTGGCTACAATATTTCATTTTTATTGGAGTGCTCATTTTACTGGTAGTGCTTGTTGTTTTTCTTTTTCCTTGTCTTATTAAATGTCTCTATACTTCTGTGAAGACAGTGCAACAGGACGTGTTTGAGCTTCATTTTAAAAACAGAAAAGGAGGAACTGCTACGCCCACAGCTGTGACACCTGTGTAGCTGTAGCAAGTATGCCGCTGCGCTGGGGCCCAGCAGCTGAAGGGTTGAGGTAGGAGCTTCTCGGAGCGTGGCCTCAGGCGGTTCCCCCACAATCAGCAATCGTCATGCAGCCTGAGGATCCCAGGAAGCCCTGGAGAACCAAATGGCCTTGACGACAGTCCTTGTTGGCACTAATCACGATCTTTCTCTGTATGTCTTATCTGTGTCTTCTCCAGTTAACAGCACAACCAGTACAGGTCGGCACCAACATGACTGACCCAGGTCACCTGTACCCGGAGCACCTCCATTTATCAGACCAGTGTATAAGGAAGCTCAAAAGACTTCCTCAAATACATCTCTGGGGTCGTTCCTGTTTAGAGTAGAGCAGCGTGAGCTCTTGTCAGAAACAGCCAGAGAGCCCAAAAATGAAAGTAAAAAATAAAAATGTTACGAGGGAATAAACATAGCATGCCAGACCCTTCCAGAGAGAAAGAGTTAGAGAAAATTCCCCAGCACACACTTCCCGGGGGGTATACACAGTACTTCTTAGGAGGGAGCTGGTGGACAGCCCCTAGGTGGACCTCCGAAAGTGGAAGTTACCTAGAGCCGCTCCCATATACAGAAAGTTATGATGAAGTTGGGAATAGATGGGTAAATTATGAGGAAAAAGAACAGCTTTGAAAGCAAATGGGTATATGATAGTAAAAAATATAACCCAGACTGGCAAGAGTTTGGCTCCCCACAGATGTGGTCACTGGCGCGAGACAGATTTCACAAAATTCTGAGATCATGCCCTCAGACAATAGCCACGGTGAACTCGCGCTGCGGAAGTGATACACAAAAATAGATATGGATGTCTCTTGTTATTGTTTCTTGCTGACTCTGAGTAATTGTAAAAAATAATGGCCTGATGTAACCCCCTGCCAAGTTCCTTGATTGTAAAAGTATATAAGCATTGCCTATACAGAAGTAAAATTGCAGCAGCACATCAACACATGTGTCTGTCTGTCATTCTCCTCGCCGATTCCTGACTTCTCCTTGAGCCTTCTCCCTGGTTTTCCCGCAGTGGTGGTCTCCCTCTGGGTGGTCTGTGGCATCTTCCTACATGCAAGAGTTCATTTCCGGTAAACCCAGTTATTTTTCGGCTCAAATGAATTTACACAGTTCACGAAACCAACACAATTTTCACTATGAACTAAAGAGCATCTATGTAATTGATCCTGTGGTTTGTATCAGGTTCATTAGCAGAGTTGAACTAGATATGGTCCATATGATTAGGAGACACAGTTCTTTTTTTCTGGGCATGCTAATGTTCCTTGCTGTATTGAAGAAGCTGGAAAGAAGAGCATGCTTCTTGCGTTATAACAGAGTTTGTTTCATGGATGAGAACACTGGTCTGAATTTCCCTTCAGAAAGGGAGTTAAACCAAATGCTCTGTGTCTTCCTACAAGCAAGAGTTCATTTCTGGTAAAGGCAGGAATTTTCAGCTCAAATGAATTTACACATTTCACAAACCCAACAAGTTTATCACTATTAACTAAAGAGCATCAATGTAAGAGATGCTGTGGTTTGTATCAGTTTCATAAGCAGAGTGAACTAGATATGGTACCTATGAGTAGGAAACACAGTTCTTTTTTTCTAGCCATCCTCATGTTTCTTGCTGTATTGCAGATGCTGGAAAGAAGAGCATGATTCCTGCATTAAAACAGACTGTGTTTCATGGATGACAACACTTTTCTGAATTTCCCTATAGAATCTGAGTTAAACTCCATGGACTGTGTCCTCCTACATGCAAGAGTTCATTTCCGGTAAACCCAGTTATTTTTCGGCTCAAATGAGTTTACACAGTTCATGAAACCAATATGATTTTCACTATGAAGTAAAGAGCATCTGTGTAAGAGATGATGTGTCTTGTATAAGTGTCATATATAGAGTTGAACTAGATATGGTTCGTTTGAGACAGAAAAGCAGTTCTTTTTTAATGGCCATGCTCATGTTTCTTGCTGTATTGCAGATGCTGGAAAAAAGAGCATGCTTCTTGCATTAAAACAGACTGTGTTTCATGGAAGAGAACACAGGTCTGAATTTACATTCAGAAATGGAGTTAAACAAAATACTCTGTGTCTTCCTACAAGCAAGAGTTCATTTCTGGTAATTCAGGTAATTTTCGGCTCATATGAATTTACACAGTTCCCAAACCCAACACGTTTTTCACTATTAACTAAAGAGCATCTATGTAAGAGACACTGTCTTTTCTATCAGATTCAGAAGCAGAGTTGAATGAAATATGGTCCCTATGAGTTTGAAACACAGTTCTTTTTTTGTGGCCATGCTCATGTTTCTTGCTGTATTTCGGATGCTGGAATGAAGAGCACGCTTCTTGCATTAAAACAGACTGTGTTTCATTGATGAGAACACTTTTCTGAATTTCCCTTTAGAATCGGAGTTTAACGCCATGCTCTCTGTCTTCCTACAAGCAAGAGTTCATTGCCAGTAAATCCAGTTATTTTTGGGCTCAAATGAATTTACACAGTTCACGAAACCAACACGATTTTCACTATTAACTAAAGAGCATCTATGTAAGAGATGATCTGGTTTGTATCAGTTTCATAAGCAGAGTTGAACTAGATATTGTTCATATGAGTAGAAGATACAGTTCTTTTTTTCTGGGCATGCTCATGTTCCTTGCTGTATTGCAGAAGCTGGAAAGAAGAGCATGCTTCTTGCGTTAAAACAGACTGTGTTTCAGGGATGAGAACACTGGTCTGAATTTCCCTTTAGAAATGGTTTTAAACAAAAAGCTCTGTGTCTTCCTACAAGCAAGAGTTCATTTCTGATAAACCAGGGAATTTTCGGCTCAAATGAATTTACACAGTTCACAAACCCATCACGTTTTTCAATAATAACTAAAGAGTATCTATGTAAGAGATGCTGTGTTTTGTATCAGTTTCTTAAGCAGAGTGGAACTAGATATGGTCCTTATGAGTAGGAAACACAGTTCTTTTTTTCTGGCCATGCTCATGTTTCTTGCTGTATTGCAGATGCTGGAAAGAAGAATATGCTTCTTGCATTAAAATAGACTGTGTTTCATTTATGAGAACACTTTTCTGAATTTCGCTTTAGAATCAGAGTTAAACACCATACTCTGTGTCTTCCTACAAGAAAGAGTTCATTTCCGGAAAACCCAGTTATTTTTCGGCTAAAATGAATTTACACAGTTCACGAACCCTATAGTATTTAGACTGTTAACTAAAGAGCAACAATGTAAGAGATGATGTGGTTTGTATCAATTTCATAAGCACAGATGAACTAGATATGTTCCCTATGAGTAGGAAACACAGTTCTTTTTTTCTGGACATGCTCATGTTCCTTGCTGTATTGCACACGCTGGAAAGAAGAGCATGCTTCTTCCGTTAAAACGGAGTTTATTTCATGGATGAGAACACTTTTCTGAATTTCCCTATGGAATCTGAGTTAAACTCCATGGTCTGTGTCTTCCTACATGCAAGAGTTCATTTCCGGTAAACCCAGTTATTTTTGGGCTCAAATGAATTTACACAGTTCACGAAACCAACACAATTTTCACTATGAACTAAAGAGCATCTATGTAATTGATCCTGTGGTTTGTATCAGTTTCATTAGCAGAGTTGTACTAGATATGGTCCGTATGATTAGGAGACACAGTTCTTTTTTTCTGGGCATGCTCATGTTTCTTTCTGTATTGCAGATGCTGGAAAGAAGAGCATGCTTCCTGCGTTAAAACAGACTGTGTTTCATTGATGAGAACACTTTTCTGAATTTCCCTATAGAATCTGAGTTAAACTCCATGGTCTGTGTCCTCCTACATGCAAGAGTTCATTTCCGGTAAACCCAGTTATTTTTCGGCTCAAATGAATTTACACAGTTCACAAACCCCAACAAGTTTTTCACTATGAACTAAAGAGCATCTATGTAATTGTTCCTGTGGTTTGTATCAGTTTCATTAGCAGAGTTGAACTAGATATGGTCCGTATGATTAGGGGACACAGTTCTTTTTTTCTGGGCATGCTAATGTTCCTTGCTGTATTGCAGAAGCTGGAAAGAAGAGCATGCTTCTTGCGTTATAACAGAGTTTGTTTCATGGATGAGAACACTGGTCTGAATTTCCAATCAGAAAGGGAGTTAAACCAAATGCTCTATGTATTCCAACAAGCAAGAGTTCATTTCTTGTAAAGGCAGTGAATTTTCGGCTCCAATGAATTTACCCAGTTCAATATCCCAACACGTTTTTCACTATTAACTAAATAGCATCAATGTAAGAGATGCTGTGGTTTGTATCAGTTTCATGAGCAGAGTGAACTAGATATGGTACCTATGAGTCGGAAACACAGTTCTTTTTTTCTAGCCATCCTCATGTTTCTTGCTGTATTGCAGATGCTGGAAAGAAGAGCATGATTCTTGCATTAAAACAGACTGTGTTTCATGGATGAGAACACTTTTCTGAATTTCCCTATAGAATCTGAGTTAAACTCCATGGTCTGTGTCCTCCTACATGCAAGAGTTCATTTCTGGTAAACCCAGTTATTTTTCGGCTCAAATGAGTTTACACAGTTCATGAAACCAATATGATTTTCACTATGAAGTAAAGAGCATCTGTGTAAGAGATGATGTGTCTTGTATAAGTGTCATAAATAGAGTTGAACTAGATATGGTCCGTTTGAGTCAGAAAAGCAGTTCTTTATTTCTGGCCATGCTCATGTTTCTTGCTGTATTGCAGATGCTGGAAAAAAGAGCATGCTTCTTGCATTAAAACAGACTGTGTTTCATGGATGAGAACACAGGTCTGAATTTCCATTCAGAAATGGAGTTAAACCAAATGCTCTGTGTCTTCCTACAAGCAAGAGTTCATTTCTGGTTAAGGCTGGTAATTTTCGGCTCATATGAATTTACACAGTTCCCAAACCCAACACGTTTTTCACTATTAACTAAAGAGCATCTATGTAAGAGACGCTGTGTTTTGTATCAGATTCAGAAGCAGAGTTGCACGAAATATGGTCCCTATGAGTTTGAAACAAAGTTCTTTTTTTCTGGCCATGCTCATGTTTCTTGCAGTATTGCAGATGCTGGAAAGAAGAGCATGCTTCTTGAGTTAAAACAGACTGTGTTTCATGGATGAGAACACTTTTCTGAATTTCCCTATAGAATCTGAGTTAAACTCAATGGTCTGTGTCCTCCTACATGC
Source organism: Onychomys arenicola (assembly GCA_949786405.1). NCBI lineage: Eukaryota > Metazoa > Chordata > Mammalia > Rodentia > Cricetidae > Onychomys > Onychomys arenicola. Next base: position 215,380 of record CATKUM010000061.1, on the reverse strand, counting down.
AAGAGTTCATTTCCGGTAAACCCAGTTATTTTTCGGCTCATATGAATTTACACAGTTCACGAAACCAACACGATTTTCACTATTTCTAAAGAGCATCTATGTAAGAGATGATCTGGTTTGTATCAGTTTCATAAGTAGAGTTGAACTAGATATTGTTCGTATGAGTAGGAGATACAGTTCTTTTATTCTGGGCATGGTCATGTTGCTTGATGTATTGCAGAAGCTGGAAAGAAGAGCATGCTTCTTGCGTTAAAACAGAGTGCGTTTCATGGATGAGAACACTGGTCTGAATTTCTCTTCAGAAATGGAGTTAAACCAAATGCTTTGTGTCTTCCAACAAGCAAGAATTCATTTCTTGTAAACACAGTGAATTTTCGCCTCAAATGAATTTACACAGTTCACAAACCCAACAGGTTTTTCACTATTAACTAAAGAGCATCAATGTAAGAGATGCTGTGGTTTGTATCAGTTTCATAAGCAGAGTGAACTAGATAAGGTACCTATGAGTAGGAAACACAGTTCTTTTTTTCTGGCCATGGTCATGTTTCTTTCTGTATTGCAGATGCTGGAAAGAAGAGCATGCTTCCTGCGTTAAAACAGACTGTGTTTCATGGATGAGAACACTTTTCTGAATTTCCCTATAGAATCTGAGTTAAACTCCATGGTCTGTGTCCTCCTACATGCAAGAGTTCATTTCCGGTAAACCCAGTTATTTTTCGGCTCAAATGAATTTACACAGTTCACAAACCCCAACAAGTTTTTAACTATGAACTAAAGAGCATCTATGTAATTGATCCTGTGGTTTGTATCAGTTTCATTAGCAGAGTTGAACTAGATATGGTCCGTATGATTTGGGGACACAGTTCTTTTTTTCTGGGCATGCTAATGTTCCTTGCTGTATTGAAGAAGCTGGAAAGAAGAGCATGATTCTTGGGTTATAACAGAGTTTGTTTCATGGATGAGAACACTGGTCTGAATTTCCCTTCAGAAAGGGAGTTAAACCAAATGCTCTATGTATTCAAACAAGCAAGAGTTCATTTCTTGTAAAGGCAGTGAATTTTCGGCTCCAATGAATTTACCCAGTTCAATAACCCAACACGTTTTTCACTATTATCTAAATAGCATCAATGTAAGAGATGCTGTGGTTTGTATCAGTTTCATGAGCACAGTGAACTAGATATGGTACCTATGATTAGGAAACACAGTTCTTTTTTTCTAGCCATCCTCATGTTTCTTGCTGTATTGCAGATGCTGGAAGGAAGAGCATGATTCTTGCATTAAAACAGACTGTGTTTCATGGATGAGAACACTTTTCTGAATTTCCCTATAGAATCTGAGTTAAACTCCATGGTCTGTGTCCTCCTACATGCAAGAGATCATTTCTGGTAAACCCAGTTATTTTTCGGCTCAAATGAGTTTACACAGTTCATGAAACCAATATGATTTTCACTATGAAGTAAAGAGCATCTGTGTAAGAGATGATGTGTCTTGTATAAGTGTCATAAATAGAGTTGAACTAGATATGGTCCGTTTGAGTCAGAAAAGCAGTTCTTTTTTTCTGGCCATGCTCATGTTTCTTGCTGTATTGCAGATGCTGGAAAAAAAGAACATGCTTCTTGCATTAAAACATACTGTGTTTCATGGATGAGAACACAGGTCTGAATTTACATTCAGAAATGGAGTTAAACCAAATGCTCTGTGTCTTCCTACAAGCAAGAGTTCATTTCTTGTTAAGGCTGGTAATTTTCGGCTCATATGAATTTACACAGTTCCCAAACCCAACACGTTTTTCACTATTAACTAAAGAGCATCTATGTAAGAGACGCTGTGTTTTGTATCAGAATCAGAAGCAGAGTTGAACTAGATATGGTCCGTATGATTAGGAGACACAGTTCTTTTTTTCTGTGCATGCTAATGTTCCTTGCTGTATTGCAGAAGCTGGAAAGAAGAGCATGCTTCTTGCGTTATAACAGAGTTTGTTTCATGGATGAGAACACTGGTCTGAATTTCCCTTCAGAAATGGAGCTAAACCAAATGCTCTGTGTCTTCCAACAAGCAAGAATTCATTTCTTGTAAAGGCAGTGAATTTTCGGCTCCAATGAATTTACCCAGTTCAATAACCCAACAAGTTTTTCACTACTAACTAAAGAGCATCAATGTAAGAGATGCTGTGGTTTGTATGAGTTTCATGAGCAGAGTGAACTAGATATGGTACCTAAGAGTAGGAAACACAGTTCTTTTTTTCTAGCCATCCTCATGTTTCTTGCTGTATTGCAGATGCTGGAAAGAAGAGCATGATTCTTGCATTAAAACAGACTGTGTTTCATGGATGAGAACACTTTTCTGAAATTCCCTATAGAATCTGAGTTAAAGTCCATGGTCTGTGTCCTCCTACATGCAAGAGTTCATTTCCGGTAAACCCAGTTATTTTTGGGCTCAAATGAATTTACACAGTTCACGAAACCAACACAATTTTCACTATGAACTAAAGAGCATCTATGTAATTGATCCTGTGGTTTCTATCAGTTTCATTAGCAGAGTTGAACTAGATATGGTCCGTATGATTAGGAGACACAGTTCTTTTTTTCTGGGCATGCTCATGTTCCTTGCTGTATTGCAGAAGCTGGAAAGAAGAGCATGCTTCCTGAGTTAAAACAGAGTGTGTTTCATGGATGAGAACACTGTTCTGAATTTCCCTTCAGAAATGGAGTTAAACCAAATGCTCGGAGTCTTCTAACAAGAAAGAATTCATTTCTGGTAAACACAGAGAATTTTCAGCTCAAATGAATTTACACAGTTCACAAACCCAACAGGTTTTTCACTATTAACTAAAGAGCATCAATGTAAGAGATGCTGTGGTTTGTATCAGTTTCATAAGCAGAGTGAACTAGATAATGTACCTATGAGTAGGAAACACAGTTCTTTTTTTCTGGCCATGCTCATGTTTCTTTCTGTATTGCAGATGCTGGAAAGAAGAGCATGCTTCCTGCGTTAAAACAGACTGTGTTTCATGTCTGAGAAAACTTTTCTGAATTTCCCTATAGAATCTGAGTTAAACTCCATGGTCTGTGTCCTCCTACATGCAAGAGTTCATTTCCGGTAAACCCAGTTATTTTTCGGCTCAAATGAGTTTACACCGTTCATGAAACCAATAGGATTTTCACTATGAACTAAAGAGCATCTATGTAATTGATCCTGTGGTTTGTATCAGTTTCATTAGCAGAGTTGAACTAGATATGGTCCGTATGATTAGGAGACACAGTTCTTTTTTTCTGGGCATGCTCATGTTCCTTGCTGTATTACAGAAGCTTGAAAGAAGAGCATGCTTCCTGCGGTAAAACAGAGTGTGTTTCATGGATGAGAACACTGTTCTGCATTTCCCTTCAGAAATGGAGTTAAACCAAATGCTCTGTGTCTTCTAACAAGAAAGAATTCATTTCTTGTAAACACAGAGAATTTTCAGCTCAAATGAATTTACACAGTTCACAAACCCAACAAGTTTATCACTATTAACTAAAGAGCATCAATGTAAGAGATGCTGTGGTTTGTATCAGTTTCAGAAGAAGAGTGAACTAGATATGGTACCTATGAGTAGGAAACACAGTTCTTTTTTTCTAGCCATCCTCATGTTTCTTTCTGTATTGCAGATGCTGGAAAGAAGAGCATGCTTCCTGCGTTAAAACAGACTGTGTTTCATGTCTGAGAAAACTTTTCTGAATTTCCCTATAGAATCTGAGTTAAACTCCATGGTCTGTGTCCTCCTACATGCAAGAGTTCATTTCCAGTAAACCCAGTAATTTTTGGTCTCAAATGAATTTACACAGTTCACAAACCCCAACAAGTTTTTCACTATGAACTAAAGAGCATCTATGTAATTGATCCTGTGGTTTGTATCAGTTTCATTAGCAGAGTTGAACTAGATATGGTCCGTATGATTAGGAGACACAGTTCTTTTTTTCTGTGCATGCTAATGTTCCTTGCTGTATTGCAGAAGCTGCAAAGAAGAGCATGCTTCTTGCGTTATAACAGAGTTTGTTTCATGGATGAGAACACTGGTCTGAATTTCCCTTCAGAAATGGAGTTAAACCAAATGCTCTGTGTCTTCCAACAAGCAAGAATTCATTTCTTGTAAAGGCAGTGAATTTTCGGCTCCAATGAATTTACCCAGTTCAATAACCCAACAAGTTTTTCACTACTAACTAAATAGCATCAATGTAAGAGATGCTGTGGTTTGTATGAGTTTCATGAGCAGAGTGAACTAGATATGGTACCTAAGAGTAGGAAACACAGTTCTTTTTTTCTAGCCGTCCTCATGTTTCTTGCTGTATTGCAGATGCTGGAAAGAAGAGCATGCTTCCTGCGTTAAAACAGACTGTGTTTCATGTCTGAGAAAACTTTTCTGAATTTCCCTATAGAATCTGAGTTAAACTCCATGGTCTGTGTCCTCCTACATGCAAGAGTTCATTTCCGGTAAACCCAGTTATTTTTCGGCTCAAATGAGTTTACACCGTTCATGAAACCAATAGGATTTTCACTATGAACTAAAGAGCATCTATGTAATTGATCCTGTGGTTTGTATCAGTTTCATTAGCAGAGTTGAAGTAGATATGGTCCGTATGATTAGGAGACACAGTTCTTTTTTTCTGGGCATGCTCATGTTCCTTGCTGTATTACAGAAGCTTGAAAGAAGAGCATGCTTCCTGCGGTAAAACAGAGTGTGTTTCATGGATGAGAACACTGTTCTGCATTTCCCTTCAGAAATGGAGTTAAACCAAACGCTCTGTGTCTTCTAACAAGAAAGAATTCATTTCTTGTAAACACAGAGAATTTTCAGCTCAAATGAATTTACACAGTTCACAAACCCAACAAGTTTATCACTATTAACTAAAGAGCATCAATGTAAGAGATGCTGTGGTTTGTATCAGTTTCAGAAGCAGAGTGAACTAGATATGGTACCTATGAGTAGGAAACACAGTTCTTTTTTTCTAGCCATCCTCATGTTTCTTGCTGTATTGCAGATGCTGGAAAGAAGAGCATGATTCTTGCATTAAAACAGAATGTGTTTCATGGATGAGAACACTTTTCTGAAATTCCCTATAGAATCTGAGTTAAAGTCCATGGTCTGGGTCCTCCTACATGCAAGAGTTCATTTCCGGTAAACCCAGTTATTTTTCGGCTCAAATGAGTTTACACAGTTCATGAAACCAATATGATTTTAACTATGAAGTAAAGAGCATCTGTGTAAGAGATGATGTGTCTTGTATAAGTGTCATAAATAGAGTTGAACTAGATATGGTCCGTTTGAGTCAGAAAAGCAGTTCTTTTTTACTGGCCATGCTCATGTTTCTTGCTGTATTGCAGATGCTGGAAAAAAGAGCATGCTTCTTGCGTTAAAACAGACTGTGTTTCATGGATGAGAACACAGGTCTGAATTTACATTCAGAAATGGAGTTAAACAAAATGCTCTGTGTCTTCCTACAAGCAAGAGTTCATATCTGGTAAAGGCAGGTAATTTTCGGCTCATGTGAATTTACACAGTTCCCAAACCCAACACGTTTTTCACTATTAACTAAAGAGCATCTATGTAAGAGATGCTGAGTTTTGTTTCAGATTCAGAAGCAGAGTTGAACGAAATATGGTCCCTATGAGTTTGAAACACAGTTCTTTTTTTGTGGCCATGCTCATGTTTCTTGCAGTATTGCAGATGCTGGAAAGAAGAGCATGCTTCTTGAGTTAAAACAGACTGTGTTTCATGGATGAGAACACTTTTCTGAATTTCCCTATAGAATCTGAGTTAAACTCAATGGTCTGTGTCCTCCTACATGCAAGAGTTCATTTCCGGTAAACCCAGTTATTTTTCGGCTCATATGAATTTACACAGTTCACGAAACCAACACGATTTTCACTATTTCTAAAGAGCATCTATGTAAGAGATGATCTGGTTTGTATCAGTTTCATAAGTAGAGTTGAACTAGATATTGTTCGTATGAGTAGGAGATACAGTTCTTTTATTCTGGGCATGGTCATGTTGCTTGATGTATTGCAGAAGCTGGAAAGAAGAGCATGCTTCTTGCGTTAAAACAGAGTGCGTTTCATGGATGAGAACACTGGTCTGAATTTCTCTTCAGAAATGGAGTTAAACCAAATGCTTTGTGTCTTCCAACAAGCAAGAATTCATTTCTTGTAAACACAGTGAATTTTCGGCTCAAATGAATTTACACAGTTCACAAACCCAACAGGTTTTTCACTATTAACTAAAGAGCATCAATGTAAGAGATGCTGTGGTTTGTATCAGTTTCATAAGCAGAGTGAACTAGATAAGGTACCTATGAGTAGGAAACACAGTTCTTTTTTTCTGGCCATGGTCATGTTTCTTTCTGTATTGCAGATGCTGGAAAGAAGAGCATGCTTCCTGCGTTAAAACAGACTGTGTTTCATGGATGAGAACACTTTTCTGAATTTCCCTATAGAATCTGAGTTAAACTCCATGGTCTGTGTCCTCCTACATGCAAGAGTTCATTTCCGGTAAACCCAGTTATTTTTCGGCTCAAATGAATTTACACAGTTCACAAACCCCAACAAGTTTTTAACTATGAACTAAAGAGCATCTATGTAATTGATCCTGTGGTTTGTATCAGTTTCATTAGCAGAGTTGAACTAGATATGGTCCGTATGATTTGGGGACACAGTTCTTTTTTTCTGGGCATGCTAATGTTCCTTGCTGTATTGAAGAAGCTGGAAAGAAGAGCATGATTCTTGGGTTATAACAGAGTTTGTTTCATGGATGAGAACACTGGTCTGAATTTCCCTTCAGAAAGGGAGTTAAACCAAATGCTCTATGTATTCAAACAAGCAAGAGTTCATTTCTTGTAAAGGCAGTGAATTTTCGGCTCCAATGAATTTACCCAGTTCAATAACCCAACACGTTTTTCAATATTATCTAAATAGCATCAATGTAAGAGATGCTGTGGTTTGTATCAGTTTCATGAGCACAGTGAACTAGATATGGTACCTATGATTAGGAAACACAGTTCTTTTTTTCTAGCCATCCTCATGTTTCTTGCTGTATTGCAGATGCTGGAAGGAAGAGCATGATTCTTGCATTAAAACAGACTGTGTTTCATGGATGAGAACACTTTTCTGAATTTCCCTATAGAATCTGAGTTAAACTCCATGGTCTGTGTCCTCCTACATGCAAGAGATCATTTCTGGTAAACCCAGTTATTTTTCGGCTCAAATGAGTTTACACAGTTCATGAAACCAATATGATTTTCACTATGAAGTAAAGAGCATCTGTGTAAGAGATGATGTGTCTTGTATAAGTGTCATAAATAGAGTTGAACTAGATATGGTCCGTTTGAGTCAGAAAAGCAGTTCTTTTTTTCTGGCCATGCTCATGTTTCTTGCTGTATTGCAGATGCTGGAAAAAAAGAACATGCTTCTTGCATTAAAACATACTGTGTTTCATGGATGAGAACACAGGTCTGAATTTACATTCAGAAATGGAGTTAAACCAAATGCTCTGTGTCTTCCTACAAGCAAGAGTTCATTTCTTGTTAAGGCTGGTAATTTTCGGCTCATATGAATTTACACAGTTCCCAAACCCAACACGTTTTTCACTATTAACTAAAGAGCATCTATGTAAGAGACGCTGTGTTTTGTATCAGAATCAGAAGCAGAGTTGAACTAGATATGGTCCGTATGATTAGGAGACACAGTTCTTTTTTTCTGTGCATGCTAATGTTCCTTGCTGTATTGCAGAAGCTGGAAAGAAGAGCATGCTTCTTGCGTTATAACAGAGTTTGTTTCATGGATGAGAACACTGGTCTGAATTTCCCTTCAGAAATGGAGTTAAACCAAATGCTCTGTGTCTTCCAACAAGCAAGAATTCATTTCTTGTAAAGGCAGTGAATTTTCGGCTCCAATGAATTTACCCAGTTCAATAACCCAACAAGTTTTTCACTACTAACTAAAGAGCATCAATGTAAGAGATGCTATGGTTTGTATGAGTTTCATGAGCAGAGTGAACTAGATATGGTACCTAAGAGTAGGAAACACAGTTCTTTTTTTCTAGCCATCCTCATGTTTCTTGCTGTATTGCAGATGCTGGAAAGAAGAGCATGATTCTTGCATTAAAACAGACTGTGTTTCATGGATGAGAACACTTTTCTGAAATTCCCTATAGAATCTGAGTTAAAGTCCATGGTCTGTGTCCTCCTACATGCAAGAGTTCATTTCCGGTAAACCCAGTTATTTTTGGGCTCAAATGAATTTACACAGTTCACGAAACCAACACAATTTTCACTATGAACTAAAGAGCATCTATGTAATTGATCCTGTGGTTTCTATCAGTTTCATTAGCAGAGTTGAACTAGATATGGTCCGTATGATTAGGAGACACAGTTCTTTTTTTCTGGGCATGCTCATGTTCCTTGCTGTATTGCAGAAGCTGGAAAGAAGAGCATGCTTCCTGAGTTAAAACAGAGTGTGTTTCATGGATGAGAACACTGTTCTGAATTTCCCTTCAGAAATGGAGTTAAACCAAATGCTCGGAGTCTTCTAACAAGAAAGAATTCATTTCTGGTAAACACAGAGAATTTTCAGCTCAAATGAATTTACACAGTTCACAAACCCAACAGGTTTTTCACTATTAACTAAAGAGCATCAATGTAAGAGATGCTGTGGTTTGTATCAGTTTCATAAGCAGAGTGAACTAGATAATGTACCTATGAGTAGGAAACACAGTTCTTTTTTTCTGGCCATGCTCATGTTTCTTTCTGTATTGCAGATGCTGGAAAGAAGAGCATGCTTCCTGCGTTAAAACAGACTGTGTTTCATGTCTGAGAAAACTTTTCTGAATTTCCCTATAGAATCTGAGTTAAACTCCATGGTCTGTGTCCTCCTACATGCAAGAGTTCATTTCCAGTAAACCCAGTAATTTTTGGTCTCAAATGAATTTACACAGTTCACAAACCCCAACAAGTTTTTCACTATGAACTAAAGAGCATCTATGTAATTGATCCTGTGGTTTGTATCAGTTTCATTAGCAGAGTTGAACTAGATATGGTCCGTATGATTAGGAGACACAGTTCTTTTTTTCTGTGCATGCTAATGTTCCTTGCTGTATTGCAGAAGCTGGAAAGAAGAGCATGCTTCTTGCGTTATAACAGAGTTTGTTTCATGGATGAGAACACTGTTCTGAATTTCCCTTCAGAAATGGAGTTAAACCAAATGCTCTGTGTCTTCCAACAAGCAAAAATTCATTTCTTGTAAAGGCAGTGAATTTTCGGCTCCAATGAATTTACCCAGTTCAATAACCCAACAAGTTTTTCACTACTAACTAAATAGCATCAATGTAAGAGATGCTGTGGTTTGTATGAGTTTCATGAGCAGAGTGAACTAGATATGGTACCTAAGAGTAGGAAACACAGTTCTTTTTTTCTAGCCATCCTCATGTTTCTTGCTGTATTGCAGATGCTGGAAAGAAGAGCATGATTCTTGCATTAAAACAGACTGTGTTTCATGGATGAGAACACTTTTCTGAATTTCCCTATAGAATCTGAGTTAAACTCCATGGTCTGTGTCCTCCTACATGCAAGAGTTCATTTCCGGTAAACCCAGTTATTTTTCGGCTCAAATGAGTTTACACCGTTCATGAAACCAATAGGATTTTCACTATGAACTAAAGAGCATCTATGTAATTGATCCTGTGGTTTGTATCAGTTTCATTAGCAGAGTTGAACTAGATATGGTCCGTATGATTAGGAGACACAGTTCTTTTTTTCTGGGCATGCTCATGTTCCTTGCTGTATTACAGAAGCTTGAAAGAAGAGCATGCTTCCTGCGGTAAAACAGAGTGTGTTTCATGGATGAGAACACTGTTCTGCATTTCCCTTCAGAAATGGAGTTAAACCAAATGCTCTGTGTCTTCTAACAAGAAAGAATTCATTTCTTGTAAACACAGAGAATTTTCAGCTCAAATGAATTTACACAGTTCACAAACCCAACAAGTTTATCACTATTAACTAAAGAGCATCAATGTAAGAGATGCTGTGGTTTGTATCAGTTTCAGAAGAAGAGTGAACTAGATATGGTACCTATGAGTAGGAAACACAGTTCTTTTTTTCTAGCCATCCTCATGTTTCTTGCTGTATTGCAGATGCTGGAAAGAAGAGCATGATTCTTGCATTAAAACAGAATGTGTTTCATGGATGAGAACACTTTTCTGAAATTCCCTATAGAATCTGAGTTAAAGTCCATGGTCTGTGTCCTCCTACATGCAAGAGTTCATTTCCGGTAAACCCAGTTATTTTTGGGCTCAAATGAATTTACACAGTTCACGAAACCAACACAATTTTCACTATGAACTAAAGAGCATCTATGTAATTGATCCTGTGGTTTCTATCAGTTTCATTAGCAGAGTTGAACTAGATATGGTCCGTATGATTAGGAGACACAGTTCTTTTTTTCTGGGCATGCTCATGTTCCTTGCTGTATTGCAGAAGCTGGAAAGAAGAGCATGCTTCCTGAGTTAAAACAGAGTGTGTTTCATGGATGAGAACACTGTTCTGAATTTCCCTTCAGAAATGGAGTTAAACCAAATGCTCGGGGTCTTCTAACAAGAAAGAATTCATTTCTGGTAAACACAGAGAATTTTCAGCTCAAATGAATTTACACAGTTCACAAACCCAACAGGTTTTTCACTATTAACTAAAGAGCATCAATGTAAGAGATGCTGTGGTTTGTATCAGTTTCATAAGCAGAGTGAACTAGATAATGTACCTATGAGTAGGAAACACAGTTCTTTTTTTCTGGCCATGCTCATGTTTCTTTCTGTATTGCAGATGCTGGAAAGAAGAGCATGCTTCCTGCGTTAAAACAGACTGTGTTTCATGTCTGAGAAAACTTTTCTGAATTTCCCTATAGAATCTGAGTTAAACTCCATGGTCTGTGTCCTCCTACATGCAAGAGTTCATTTCCAGTAAACCCAGTAATTTTTGGTCTCAAATGAATTTACACAGTTCACAAACCCAACAGGTTTTTACTATTAACTAAAGAGCATCAATGTAAGAGATGCTGTGGTTTGTATCAGTTTCATAAGCAGAGTGAACTAGATAAGGTACCTATGAGTAGGAAACACAGTTCTTTTTTTCTGGGCATGCTCATGTTTCTTTTGTATTGCAGATGCTGGAAAGAAGGGCATGCTTCTTGCATTAAAACAGACTGTGTTTCATGTATGAGAACACTTTTCTGAATCTCCCTATAGAATCAGAGTTAAACTCCATTGTCTGTGTCTTCCTACATGCAAGAGTTCATTTCTGGTAAACCCAGTTATTTTTGGGCTCCAATGAATTTACACAGTGAACTGAACCTACACAATTTTCACTATTAACTAAAGAGCATCTTTGGAAGAGATGATCTGGTTTGTATCAGTGTCATAAGCAGATTTGAACTAGATATTGTTCGAATAAGTAGGAGATTCAGTTCTTTTTATCTGGGCATGCTCTTGTTCCTTGCTGTATTGCAGAAGCTGGAAAGAAGAGCATGCTTCTCCCATTAAAACTGAGTGTGTTTCATGGATGAGAACACAGGTCTGAATTTCCCCTCAGACATGGAGTTAAACCAAATGCTCTGTGTCTTCCTAAAAGCAAGAGTTCATTTCTGGTAAAGGCAGGGAATTTTCAGCTCAAATGAATTTACACAGTTCACAAACCCAACAAGTTTATCACTATTAACTATAGAGCGTCTATGTAAGAGATGCTGTGGTTTGTATCAGTTTCATAAGCAGAGTTGACCTAGATATGGTCCGTTTCAGTCAGAAACACAGTTCTTTTTTTCTGGCCATGCTAATGTTTCTTGCTGTATTGCAGATGCTGGAAAGAAGAGCATGCTTCTTGCGTTAAAACAGAGTGTGTTTCATGGATGAGAACACTGGTCTGAATTTCCCTTCAGAAATGGAGTTAAACCAAATGCTCTGTGTCTTCCAACAAGCAAGAATTCATTTCTTGTAAACACAGTGAATTTTCGGCTCAAATGAATTTACACTGTTCACAAACCAAACAGGTTTTTCACTATTAACTAAAGAGCATCAATGTAAGATATGCTGTGGTTTGTATCAGTTTCATAAGCAGAGTGAACTAGATAATGTACCTATGAGTAGGAAACACAGTTCTTTTTTTCTGGCCATGCTCATGTTTCTTGCTGTATTGCAAATGCTGGAAAAAAAAAGAGCATGCTTCTTGCATTAACACTGACTGTGTTTCATGGATGAGAACACAGGTCTGAATTTACATTCAGAAATGGAGTTAAACCAAATGCTCTGTGTCTTCCTACAAGCAAGAGTTCATTTCTGGTTAAGGCTGGTAATTTTCGGCTCATATGAATTTACACAGTTCCCAAACCCAACACGTTTTTCACTATTAACTAAAGAGCATCTATGTAAGAGACGCTGTGTTTTGTATCAGATTCAGAAGCAGAGTTGCACGAAATATGGTCCCTATGAGTTTGAAACAAAGTTCTTTTTTTCTGGCCATGCTCATGTTTCTTGCAGTATTGCAGATGCTGGAAAGAAGAGCATGCTTCTTGAGTTAAAACAGACTGTGTTTCATGGATGAGAACACTTTTATGAATTTCCCTATAGAATCTGAGTTAAACTCCATGGTCTGTGTCTTCCTACATGCAAGAGTTCATTTCCGGTAAACCCAGTTATTTTTGGGCTCAAATGAATTTACACAGTTCACGAAACCAACACAATTTTCACTATGAACTAAAGAGCATCTATGTAATTGATCCTGTGGTTTCTATCAGTTTCATTAGCAGAGTTGAACTAGATATGGTCCGTATGATTAGGAGACACAGTTCTTTTTTTCTGGGCATGCTCATGTTCCTTGCTGTATTGCAGAAGCTGGAAAGAAGAGCATGCTTCCTGAGTTAAAACAGAGTGTGTTTCATGGATGAGAACACTGTTCTGAATTTCCCTTCAGAAATGGAGTTAAACCAAATGCTCTGTGTCTTCTAACAAGAAAGAATTCATTTCTTGTAAACACAGAGAATTTTCAGCTCAAATGAATTTACACAGTTCACAAACCCAACAGGTTTTTCACTATTAACTAAAGAGCATCAATGTAAGAGATGCTGTGGTTTGTATCAGTTTCATAAGCAGAGTGAACTAGATATGGTACCTATGAGTAGGAAACACAGTTCTTTTTTTCTGGCCATGCTCATGTTTCTTGCTGTATTGCAGATGCTGGAAAGAAGAGCATGCTTCCTGCGTTAAAACAGACTGTGTTTCATGGATGAGAACACTTTTCTGAATTTCCCTATAGAATCTGAGTTAAACTCCATGGTCTGTGTCCTCCTACATGCAAGAGTTCATTTCCGGTATACCCAGTTATTTTTCGGCTCAAATGAATTTACACAGTTCACAAACCCAACAAGTTTTTCACTATGAACTAAAGAGCATCTATGTAATTGATCCTGTGGTTTGTATCTGTTTCATAAGCAGAGTTGAACTAGATATTGTTGGTATGAGTAGGAGACACAGTTCTTTTTTTCTGGGCATGCTCTTGTTCCTTGCAATATTGCAGAAGCTTGAAACAAGAGCATGCTTCTCCCGTTAAAACGGAGTGTGTTTCATGGATGAGAACACTGGTCTGAATTTCCCTTCAGAAATGGAGTTAAACCAAATGCTCTGTGTCTTCCAACAAGCAAGAATTCATTTCTTGTAAACACAGTGAATTTTCGGCTCAAATGAATTTACACAGTTCACAAACCCAACAGGTTTTTACTATTAACTAAAGAGCATCAATGTAAGAGATGCTGTGGTTTGTATCAGTTTCATAAGCAGAGTGAACTAGATAAGGTACCTATGAGTAGGAAACACAGTTCTTTTTTTCTGGGCATGCTCATGTTTCTTTTGTATTGCAGATGCTGGAAAGAAGGGCATGCTTCTTGCATTAAAACAGACTGTGTTTCATGTATGAGAACACTTTTCTGAATCTCCCTATAGAATCAGAGTTAAACTCCATTGTCTGTGTCTTCCTACATGCAAGAGTTCATTTCTGGTAAACCCAGTTATTTTTGGGCTCCAATGAATTTACACAGTGAACTGAACCTACACAATTTTCACTATTAACTAAAGAGCATCTTTGGAAGAGATGATCTGGTTTGTATCAGTGTCATAAGCAGATTTGAACTAGATATTGTTCGAATAAGTAGGAGATTCAGTTCTTTTTATCTGGGCATGCTCTTGTTCCTTGCTGTATTGCAGAAGCTGGAAAGAAGAGCATGCTTCTCCCGTTAAAACTGAGTGTGTTTCATGGATGAGAACACAGGTCTGAATTTCCCCTCAGACATGGAGTTAAACCAAATGCTCTGTGTCTTCCTAAAAACAAGAGTTCATTTCTGGTAAAGGCAGGGAATTTTCAGCTCAAATGAATTTACACAGTTCACAAACCCAACAAGTTTATCACTATTAACTATAGAGCGTCTATGTAAGAGATGCTGTGGTTTGTATCAGTTTCATAAGCAGAGTTGACCTAGATATGGTCCGTTTCAGTCAGAAACACAGTTCTTTTTTTCTGGCCATGCTAATGTTTCTTGCTGTATTGCAGATGCTGGAAAGAAGAGCATGCTTCTTGCGTTAAAACAGAGTGTGTTTCATGGATGAGAACACTGGTCTGAATTTCCCTTCAGAAATGGAGTTAAACCAAATGCTCTGTGTCTTCCAACAAGCAAGAATTCATTTCTTGTAAACACAGTGAATTTTCGGCTCAAATGAATTTACACTGTTCACAAACCAAACAGGTTTTTCACTATTAACTAAAGAGCATCAATGTAAGATATGCTGTGGTTTGTATCAGTTTCATAAGCAGAGTGAACTAGATAATGTACCTATGAGTAGGAAACACAGTTCTTTTTTTCTGGCCTTGCTCATGTTTCTTGCTGTATTGCAAATGCTGGAAAAAAAAAGAGCATGCTTCTTGCATTAACACTGACTGTGTTTCATGGATGAGAACACAGGTCTGAATTTACATTCAGAAATGGAGTTAAACCAAATGCTCTGTGTCTTCCTACAAGCAAGAGTTCATTTCTGGTTAAGGCTGGTAATTTTCGGCTCATATGAATTTACACAGTTCCCAAACCCAACACGTTTTTCACTATTAACTAAAGAGCATCTATGTAAGAGACGCTGTGTTTTGTATCAGATTCAGAAGCAGAGTTGCACGAAATATGGTCCCTATGAGTTTGAAACAAAGTTCTTTTTTTCTGGCCATGCTCATGTTTCTTGCAGTATTGCAGATGCTGGAAAGAAGAGCATGCTTCTTGAGTTAAAACAGACTGTGTTTCATGGATGAGAACACTTTTATGAATTTCCCTATAGAATCTGAGTTAAACTCCATGGTCTGTGTCTTCCTACATGCAAGAGTTCATTTCCGGTAAACCCAGTTATTTTTGGGCTCAAATGAATTTACACAGTTCACGAAACCAACACAATTTTCACTATGAACTAAAGAACATCTATGTAATTGATCCTGTGGTTTCTATCAGTTTCATTAGCAGAGTTGAACTAGATATGGTCCGTATGATTAGGAGACACAGTTCTTTTTTTCTGGGCATGCTCATGTTCCTTGCTGTATTGCAGAAGCTTGAAAGAAGAGCATGCTTCCTGCGGTAAAACAGAGTGTGTTTCATGGATGAGAACACTGTTCTGCATTTCCCTTCAGAAATGGAGTTAAACCAAATGCTCTGTGTCTTCTAACAAGAAAGAATTCATTTCTTGTAAACACAGAGAATTTTCAGCTCAAATGAATTTACACAGTTCACAAACCCAACAAGTTTATCACTATTAACTAAAGAGCATCAATGTAAGAGATGCTGTGGTTTGTATCAGTTTCAGAAGCAGAGTGAACTAGATATGGTACCTATGAGTAGGAAACACAGTTCTTTTTTTCTGGCTATGCTCATGTTTCTTGCTGTATTGCAGATGCTGGAAAGAAGAGCATTCTTCTTGCATTAAAACAGACTGTGTTTCATTTATAGAACACTTTTCTGAGTTTCCCTTTAGAATCAGAGTTAAACGCCATGTTCTGTGTCTTCCTACAAGAAAGAGTTCATTTCTGGTAAACCCAGTTATTTTTCGGGTAAATGAATTTACAAAGTTCACGAACCCTATAGTATTTAGACTATTAACTAAAGAGCATCTATGTAAGAAATGATGTGGTTTGTATCAGTTTCATAAGCAGAGTTGAACTAGATATTGTTGGTATGAGTAGGAGACTCAGTTCTTTTTTTGTGGGCATGCTCTTGTTCCTTCCAATATTGCAGAAGCTTGAAACAAGAGCATGCTTCTCCCGTTAAAATGGAGTGTGTTTCATGGATGAGAACACTTTTCTGAATTTCCCTTCAGAAATGGAGTTAAACCAAACGCTCTGTGTCTTCCAACAAGTAAGAATTCATTTCTTGTAAACACAGTGAATTTTTGGCTCAAGTGAATTTACACAGTTCACAAACCCAACAGGTTTTTACTATTAACTAAAGAGCATCAATGTAAGAGATGCTGTGGTTTGTATCAGTTTCATAAGCAGAGTTGAACTAGATATGGTCCGTTTGAGTCAGAACCACAGTTCTTCTTTTATGGCCATGCTCATGTTTCTTTCTGTATTGCAGATGCTGGAAAGAGGAGCATGCTTCTTGCATTAAAACAGACTGTGTTTCATGGATGAGAACACTTTTCTGAATTTCCCTATAGAATCTGAGTTAAACTCCATTGTCTGTGTCTTCCTACATGCAAGAGTTCATTTCTGGTAAACCCAGTTATTTTTGGGCTCCAATGAATTTACACAGTTCACGAAACCTACACAATTTTCACTATTAACTAAAGAACATCTATGTAAGAGATGATCTGGTTTGTATCAGTTTCATAAGCA
Organism: Onychomys arenicola; assembly: GCA_949786405.1. NCBI lineage: Eukaryota > Metazoa > Chordata > Mammalia > Rodentia > Cricetidae > Onychomys > Onychomys arenicola. Next base: position 198,452 of record CATKUM010000061.1, on the reverse strand, counting down.
TATTTGAACTAGATATTGTTCGAATGAGTAGGAGATTCAGTTCATTTTATCTGGGCATGCTCTTGTTCCTTGCTGTATTGCAGAAGCTGGAAAGAAGAGCATGCTTCTCCCGTTAAAACGGAGTGTGTTTCATGGATGAGAACACAGGTCTGAATTTCCCTTCAGAAATGGAGTTAAACCAAATGCTCTGTGTCTTCCAACAAGCAAGAATTCATTTCTTGTAAACACAGTGAATTTTCGGCTCAAATGAATTTACGCAGTTCACAAACCCTACAGGTTTTTCACTATTAACTAAAGAGCATCAATGTAAGAGATGCTGTGGTTTGTATCAGTTTCATAAGCAGAGTGAACTAGATATGGTACCTATGAGTAGGAAACACAGTTTTTTTTTTCTGGCCATGCCCATTTTTCTTGCTGTATTGCAGATGCTGGAAAGAAGAGTATGCTTCTTGCGTTAAAACAGACTGTGTTTCATGGCTGAGAACACTTTTCTGAATTTCCCTATAGAATCTGAGTTAAACTCCATGGTCTGTGTCCTCCTACATGCAAGAGTTCATTTCCGGTAAACCCAGTTATTTTTCGGCTCAAATGAATTTACACAGTTCACAAACCCAACAAGTTTTTCACTACGAACTAAAGAGCATCTGTGTAATTGAACCTGTGGTTTGTATCAGTTTCATTAGCAGAGTTGAACTAGATACTGTTCGTATGAGTAAGAGACACAGTTCTTTTTTTCTGGACATGCTCATGTTCCTTGCACTATTGCAGAAGTTGGAAAGAAGAGCATGCTTCTTGCGTTAAAACAGAGTGTGTTTCATGGATGAGAACACTGGTCTGAATTTCCCTTCAGAATGGGAGTTAAACCAAATGTTCTTTGTCTTCCTACAAGCAAGATGTCATTTCTGGTAAAGGCAGGAATTTTCGGCTCAAATGAATTTACACAGTTCACAAACCCAACAAGTTTATCACTATTAACTAAAGAGCATCAATGTAAGAGATGCTGTGGTTTGTATCAGTTTCATAAGCAGAGTGAACTAGATATGGAACCTATGAGTAGGAAACACAGTTCTTTTTTCTAGCCATCCTCATGTTTCTTGCTGTATTGCAGATGCTGGAAAGAAGAGCATGATTCTTGCATTAAAACAGACTGTGTTTCATGGATGAGAACACTTTTCTGATTTCCCTATAGAATCTGAGTTAAACTCCATGGTCTGTGTCCTCCTACATGCAAGAGTTCATTTCCGGTAAACCCAGTTATTTTTCGGCTCAAATGAGTTTACAAAGTTCATGAAACCAATATGATTTTCACTATGAAGTAAAGAGCATTTGTGTCAGAGTTGATGTGTCTTGTATAAGTGTCATAAATAGAGTTGATCTAGATATGGTCCGTTTGCGTCAGAAAAGCAGTTCTTTTTTTCTGGCCATGCTCATGTTTCTTGCTGTATTGCAGATGCTGGAAAAAAGAGCATGCTTCTTGCGTTAAAACAGACTGTGTTTCATGGATGAGAACACAGGTCTGAATTTCCCCTCAGACATGGAGTTAAACCAAATGCTCTGTGTCTTCCTACAAGCAAGAGTTCATTTCTGGTAAAGGCAGGGAATTTTCGGCTCAAATGAATTTACACAGTTCACAAACCCAACAACTTTATCACTATTAACTAAAGAGCGTCTATGTAAGAGATGCTGTGGTTTGTATCAGTTTCATAAGCAGAGTTGACCTAGATATGGTCCGTTTGAGTCAGAAACACAGTTCTTTTTTTTTGGCCATGCTCATGTTTCTTTCTGTATTGCAGATGCTGGAAAGAAGAGCATGCTTCTTGAGTTAAAACAGACTGTGTTTCATGGCTGAGAACACTTTTCTGAATTTCCCTATAGAATCTGAGTTAAACTCCATGGTCTGTGTCTTCCTACATGCAAGAGTTCATTTCCGGTAATCCCAGTTATTTTTGGGCTCAAATGAATTTACACAGTTCATGAAACCAACACAATTTTCACTATGAACTAAAGAGCATCTATGTAATTGATCCTGTCGTTTGCATCAGTTTCATTAGCAGAGTTGAACTAGATATGGTCCGTATGACTAGGAGACACAGTTCTTTATTTCTGGGCATGCTCATGTTCCTTGCTGTATTGCAGAAGCTGGAAAGAAGAGCATGCTTCTTGCGGTAAAACAGAGTGTGTTTCATGGATGAGAACACTGGTCTGAATTTCCCTTCAGAAATGGAGTTAAACCAAATGCTCTGGGTCTTCCAACAAGCAAGAATTCATTTCTTGTAAACACAGTGAATTTTCAGCTCAAATGAATTTACATGGTTCACAAACCCAACAGGTTTTTCACTATTAACTAAAGAGCATCAATGTAAGAGATGCTGTGGTTTGTATCAGTTTCATAAGCAGAGTGAACTAGATAAGGTACCTATGAGTAGGAAACACAGTTCTTTTTTTCTGGCCATGGTCATGTTTCTTTCTGTATTGCAGATGCTGGAAAGAAGAGCATGCTTCCTGCGTTAAAACAGACTGTGTTTCATGGATGAGAACTCTTTTCTGAATTTCCCTATAGGATCTGAGTTAAACTCCATGGTCTGTGTCCTCCTACATGCAAGAGTTCATTTCCGGTAAACCCAGTTATTTTTCGGCTCAAATGAATTTACACAGTTCACAAACCCAACAAGTTTTTCACTACGAACTAAAGAGCATCTATGTAATTGATCCTGTGGTTTGTATCAGTTTCATTAGCAGAGTTGAACTAGATACTGTTCGTATGAGTAGGAGACACAGTTCTTTTTTAATGGGCATGCTAATGTTCCTTGCTCTATTGCAGAAGTTGGAAAGAAGAGCATGCTTCTTGCGTTAAAACAGAGTGTGTTTCATGGATGAGAACACTGGTCTGAATTTCCCTTCAGAAAGGGAGTTAAACCAAATGCTCTGTGTCTTCCTACAAGCAAGAGTTCATTTCTGGTAAAGGCAGGAATTTTCGGCTCAAATGAATTTACACATTTCACAAACCCAACAAGTTTATCACTATTAACTAAAGAGCATCTATGTAAGAGATGATGTGGTTTGTATCAGTTTCATAAGCAGAGTTGAACTAGATATTTTTCGTATGAGTAGGAGATACAGTTCTTTTTTTTCGAATGCTCATGTTCCTTGCTGTATTACAGAAGCTGGAAAGAAGAGCATGCTTCTTCTATTAAAACGGAGTGTGTTTCATGGATGAGAACACTGGTCTGAATTTCCGTTCAGAAATGGAGTTAAACGCCATGCTCTGTGTCTTCCTATAAGCAAGAGTTCATTTCTGGTAAAGGCAGGGATTTTTCGGCTCAAATGAATTTACACAGTTCACTAACCCAACACGTTTTTCACTATTAACTAAAGAGCATCTATGTAAGGGATGCTGTGGTTTGTATCAGTTTCATAAGCATAGTAGAACTAGATATGGTCCGTATGAGTAGGCAACACAGTTTTTTTTTTTTCTGGCCATGCTCATGTTTCTTGCTGTATTGCAGATGCTGGAAAGAAGAGCATGCTTCTTGCATTAAAACAGACTGTGTTTCATTGATGAGAACACTCTTCTGAATTTCCCTTCAGAAATGAAGTTAAACCAAATGCATTGTATCTTGCTACAAGCAAGAGTTCATTTCTGGTAAACCAGGGAATTTTCGGATCACATTAATTTACACAGTTCAGGAAACCAACACGATTTTGACTATTAACTAAAGAGCATCTATGTAAGAGATGATCTGATTTATATCAGTTTCATAAGCAGAGTTGAACTAGATATTGTTCGTATGACTAGGAGATACAGTTCTTTTTTTCTGGGCATGCACATATTTCTTGCTGTATTGCAGAAGCTGGGACGAAGAGCATGCTTCTTGCGTTAAAACAGAGTGTGTTTCATTGATGAGAACACAGGTCTGAATTTCCCTTCAGAAATGGAGTTACACCAAATGCTCTGTGTCTTCCCACAAGCAAGAGTACATTTCTGGTAAACGCAGTAAATTTTCGGCTCAAATGAATTTACACAGTTCACAAACCCCAAAGGTTTATGACTATTAACTAAAGAGCATCTATGTAAGAGATGCTGTGTTTTGTATCAGTTTCATAAGCAGAGTGGAACTAAATATAGTCCCTATGAGTAGGAAACACAGTTTTTTTTTCTGGCCATGCTCATATTCCTTGCTGTATTGCAGAAGAGGGAAAGAAGAGCATGCTTCTTGCGTTAATACAGTGTGTGTTTCATGGATGAGAACACTGCTCTGAATTTCCCTTCGGAAATGGAGTTAAACGCCATGCTCTGTGTCTTCCTATAAGCAAGAGTTCATTTCTGGTAAAGGCAGGGATTTTTCGGCTCAAATGAATTTACACAGTTCACAAACCCCACACGTTTTTCACTATTAACTAAAGAGCATCTATGTAAGGGATGCTGTGGTTTGAATCAGTTTCATAAGCATAGTAGAACTAGATATGGTCCGTATGAGTAGGAAACAATGTCCTTTTTTCTGGCCATGCTCATGTCTCTTGCTGTATTGCAGATGCTGGAAAGAAGAGCATGCTTCTTGCATTAAAACAGACTGTGTTTCATTTATGAGAACACTTTTCTGAATTTCCTTTCAGAAAGGGAGTTAAACCAAATGCTCTGTGTCTTCCAACAAGCAAGAATTCATTTCTTGTAAACACAGTGAATTTTCGGCTCAAATGATTTTACACAGTTCACAAACCCAACATGTTTTTCACTATTAACTAAATAGCATAATTGTAAGAGATTCTGTGGTTTGTATCAGTTTCATAAGCAGAGTGTACTAGATATGGTACCTATGAGTAGGAAACACAGTTCTTTTTTTCTGGCCATGCCCATTTTTCTTGCTGTATTGCAGATGCTGGAAAGAAGAGTATGCTTCTTGCGTTAAAACAGACTGTGTTTCATGGCTGAGAACACTTTTCTGAATTTCCCTATAGAATCTGAGTTAAACTCCATGGTCTGTGTCCTCCTACATGCAAGAGTTCATTTCCGGTAAACCCAGTTATTTTTCGGCTCAAATGAATTTACACAGTTCACAAACCCAACAAGTTTTTCACTACGAACTAAAGAGCATCTATGTAATTGATCCTGTGGTTTGTATCAGTTTCATAAGCAGAGTTGAAATAGATATGGTCCGTTTGAGTCAGAAACACTGTTCTTTTTTTCTGGCCATGCTCATGTTTCTTGCTGTATTGAAGATGCCGGTAAAAAGAGCATGCTTCTTGCGTTAAAACAAAGTGTGTTTCATGGATGAGAACACTCGTCTGAATTTCCCTTCAGAAATGGTGTTAAACCAAATGCTCTGTGTCTTCCTACAAGCAAGAGTTCATTTCTGGTAAACCAGGGAATTTTCGGCTAAAATGAATTTACACAGTTCACAAACCCAACACGTTTTTCAATAATAACTAAAGAGCATCTATGTAAGAGATGCTGTGTTTTGTATCAGTTTCATAAGCAGAGTGGAACTAAATATAGTCCCTATGAGTAGGAAACACATTTTTTTTTTCTGACCATGCTCATGTTTATTGCTGTATTGCAGATGCTGGAAAGAAGAGCATGCTTCTTGCGTTAAAACAGAGTGTGTTTCATGGATGAGAACACAGGTCTGAATATCCCTTCAGAAATGGAGTTAAACCAAATGCTCTGTGTCTTCCTACAAGCAAGAGTTCATTTCTGGTAAACGCAGTGAATTTTCGGCTCAAATGAATTTACACAGTTCACAAACCCAACAGGTTTATCACTATTAACTAAAGAGCATCTATGTAAGAGATGCTGTGGTTTGTATCAGTTTCATAAGCAGAGTTGAACTAGATATGGTCCGTTTCAGTCAGAAACACAGTTCTTCTTTTATGGCCATGCTCATGTTTCTTGCTGTATTGCAGATGCTCGAAAGAAGAGCATGCTTCTTGCGTTAAAATAGACTGTGTTTCATGGATGAGAACACTTTTCTGAATTTCCCTTTAGAATCGGACTTTAACGCCATGCTCTCTGTCTTCCTACAAGCAAGAGTTCATTGCCAGTAATCTCAGTTATTTTTGGGCTCAAATGAATTTACACAGTTCACGAAACCAACACGATTTTCACTATTAACTAAAGAGCATCTATGTAAGAGATGATTTGTTTTGTATCAGTTTCATAAGCAGAGCTGAACAAGATATTGTTCGTATGAGTAGAAGATACAGTTCTTTTTTTCTGGGCATGCTCATGTTCCTTGCTGTATTGCAGAAGCTGGAAAGAAGATCATGCTTCTTGCGTTAATACAGTGTGTGTTTCATGGATGAGAACACTGCTCTGAATTTCCCTTCAGAAATGGAGTTAAACGCCATGCTCTGTTTCTTCCTATAAGCAAGAGTTCATTTCTGGTAAAGGCAGGGATTTTTCGGCACAAATGAATTTACACAGTTCACAAACCCAACACGATTTTCACTATTAACTAAAGAGCATCTATGTAAGCGATGCTGTGGTTTGAATCAGTTTCATAAGCATAGTAGAACTAGATAAGGTCCCTATGAGTAGGAAACAATGTCCTTTTTTCTGGCCATGCTCATGTCTCTTGCTGTATTGCAGATGCTGGAAAGAAGAGCATTCTTCTTGCATTAAAACAGACTGTGTTTCATTTATGAGAACACATTTCTGAATTTCCCTTCAGAAAGGGAGTTAAACGAAATGCTCTGTGTCTTCCAACAAGCAAGAATTCATTTCTTGTAAACACAGTGAATTTTCGGCTCAAATGAATTTACACAGTTCACAAACCCAACAGGTTTTTCACTATTAACTAAATAGCATAAATGTAAGAGATGCTGTGGTTTGCATCAGTTTCATAAGCAGAGTGTACTAGATATGTTACCTATGAGTAGGAAGCACAGTTCTTTTTTTCTGGCCATGCCCATTTTTCTTCCTGTATAGCAGATGCTGGAAAGAACAGTATGCTTCTTGCGTTAAAACAGACTGTGTTTCATGGATGAGAACACTTTTCTGAATTTCCCTATAGAATCTGAGTTAAACTCCATGGTCTGTGTCCTCCTACATGCAAGAGTTCATTTCCGGTAAACCCAGTTATTTTTCGGCTCAAATGAATTTACACAGTTCACAAACCCAACAAGTTTTTCACTACGAACTAAAGAGCATCTATGTAATTGATCCTGTGGTTTGTATCAGTTTCATTAGCAGAGTTGAACTAGATACTATTCGTATGAGTAGGAGACACAGTTCTTTTTTTCTGGGCATGCTAATGTTCCTTGCTATATTGCAGAAGTTGGAAAGTAGAGCATGCTTCTTGCGTTAAAACAGAGTGTGTTTCATGGATGAGAACACTGGTCTGAATTTCCCTTCAGAAAGGGAGTTAAACCAAATGCTCTGTGTCTTCCTAAAAGCAAGAGTTCATTTCTGGTAAAGGCAGGAATTTTCGGCTCAAATGAATTTACACATTTCACAAACCCAACAAGTTTATCACTATTAACTAAAGAGCATCTATGTAAGAGATGATGTGGTTTGTATCAGTTTCATAAGCAGAGTTGAACTAGATATTTTTCGTATGAGTAGGAGATACAGTTCTTTTTTTTCGAATGCTCATGTTCCTTGCTGTATTACAGAAGCTGGAAAGAAGAGCATGCTTCTTCCATTAAAACGGAGTGTGTTTCATGGATGAGAACACTGGTCTGAATTTCCGTTCAGAAATGGAGTTAAACGCCATGCTCTGTGTCTTCCTATAAGCAAGAGTTCATTTCTGGTAAAGGCAGGGATTTTTCGGCTCAAATGAATTTACACAGTTCACAAACCCAACACGTTTTTCACTATTAACTAAAGAGCATCTATGTAAGGGATGCTGTGGTTTGTATCAGTTTCATAAGCAGAGTTGAACTAGATATTGTTCGTATGACTAGGAGATACAGTTCTTTTTTTCTGGGCATGCACATATTTCTTGCTGTATTGCAGAAGCTGGGACGAAGAGCATGCTTATTGCGTTAAAACAGAGTGTGTTTCATTGATGAGAACACAGGTCTGAATTTCCCTTCAGAAATGGAGTTACACCAAATGCTCTGTGTCTTCCTACAAGCAAGAGTACATTTCTGTTAAACGCAGTAAATTTTCGGCTCAAATGAATTTACACAGTTCACAAACCCCAAAGGTTTATGACTATTAACTAAAGAGCATCTATGTAAGAGATGCTGTGTTTTGCATCAGTTTCATAAGCAGAGTGGAACTAAATATAGTCCCTATGAGTAGGAAACACAGTTTTTTTTTTCTGGCCATGCTCATATTCCTTGCTGTATTACAGAAGCGGGAAAGAAGAGCATGCTTCTTGCGTTAATACAGTGTGTGTTTCATGGATGAGAACACTCTTCAGAATTTCCTTTCAGAAATGGAGTTAAACCAAATACTCTGTGTCTTCCTAAAAGCAAGAGTTCATTTCGGGTAAAGGCAGGGAATTTTCGGCTAATATGAATTTACAGTTCACAAACCCAATAAGTTTATCACTATTAACTAAAGAGCGTCTATGTAAAAGATGCTGTGGTTTGTATCAGTTTCATAAGCAGAGTTGAACTAGATATGGTCCGTTTGAGTCAGAAACACCGTTCTTTTTTTCTGGCAATGCTCATTTTTCTTGCTGTATTGCAGATGCTGGAAAAAAGAGCACGCTTCTTGCGTTAAAATATTCTGTGTTTCATGGATGAGAACACTCTTCTGAATTTCCCTTCAGAAATGGAGTTAAACCAAATGCTCTGTGTCTTCCTACAAGCAAGAGTTCATTTCCGGTAAAACCAGTTATTTTTCGTCTCAAATGAATTTACACAGTTCAAAAACCGAACAAGATTATCACTATTACCTATAGAGTGTCTATGTAAGAGAGGCTGAGGTTTGTATCAGTTTCATAAGCAGAGTAGAACTATGTATGGTCCGTATGATTAGGAAACAAAGTCCTTTTTTTCTAGCCATGCTCATGTTTCTTGCTCTATTGCAGATGCTGGAAAGAAGAGCATGCTTCTTGCATTAAAACAGACTGTGTTTCATTTATGAGAACACTTTTCTGAATTTCCCTTAGAATCAGAGTTAAACGCCATGCTCTGTGTCTTCCTACAAGAAAGAGTTCATTTCCGGAAAACCCAGTTATTTTTCGGCTAAAATGAGTTTACACAGTTCACGAACCCTATAGTATTTAGACTGTTAACTAAAGAGCATCTATGTAAGAGAGGCTGAGGTCTGTATCAGTTTCATACACAGAGTTGAACTAGATATGGTCCATTTGAGTCAGAAACACTGTTCTTTTTTTCTGGCCATGCTCATGATTCTTGCGGTATTGCAGATGCCGGAAAAAAGAGTATGCTTCTTGCGTTAAAACAGAGTGTGTTTCATGGATGAGAACACTGGTCTGAATTTCCCTTCAGAAATGGTGTTAAACCAAATGCTCTGTGTCTTCCTACAAGCAAGAGTTCATTTCCGATAAACCCAGAGATTTTTCGGCTCACATGAATTTACACAGTTCACAAAACCAACACGATTTTCACTATTAACTAAAGAGCATCTATGTAAGAGATGATCTGTTTTGTATCAGTTTCAGAAGCATAGTTGAACTAGATATTTTTCGTATGAGTAGGAGATACAGTTCTTTTTTTCTGGGCATGCTCATGTTCCATGATGTATTACAAAATCTGGAACGAAGAGTATGCTTCTTGCGTAAAAACAGAGTGTGTTTCATGGATGAGAACACAGGTCTGAATTTCCCTTCAGAAATGGAGTTAAACCAAATGCTGTGTGTCTTCCTACAAGAAAGAGTTCATTTCTGGTAAACGCAGTGAATTTTCGGCTCAAATGAATTTTCACAGTTCACAATCCCAACAGGTTTATCACTATTAACTAAAGAGCATTTTTGTAAGTGGAGATGTGGTTTGTATCAGTTTCATAAGTAAAGTTGAACTACATATGGTCCGTATGAGTAGGAAATACAGTTCTTTTTTTCTGGGCATGCATATGGTTCTTGCTGTATTAGAGACGCTCGAAAGAAGAGGTTGCTTCTTGCGTTAAAACAGAGTGTGTTTCAAGGATGAGAACACTGCTCTGAATATCCATTCAGAAACGGAGTTAATCCACAGGATCTGTGTCTTCCTACAAGCAAGAGTTCATTTCTGGAAAACTATGTGAATTTGGGTATCAAAAGATTTTACACAGTTCACGAATCCGACGCGAATCTCACTATTAACTAAAGAGCATTTATGTAAGTGGAGCTGTGGGTTGTATCAGTTTCATAAACAGAGTTGAACTACGAGTGGTCCGTATGAGTAGGAAACACAGGTCTTTTTTTCTGGGCATGCTCATGGTTCTTGCTGTATTAGAGACGCTCGAAAGAAGAGGATGCATCTAGCATTAAAACAGAGTGTGTTTCATGGATGAGAACACTGCTCTGAATTTCCCTTCAGAAACGGAGTTGAAGCCCAAGATCTGTGTCTTCCTACAGCAAGAGTTCATTTCTCATAAACCAAGTGAATTTTGGGCTCCAATGATTTTACACAGTTCACGAATCCAACACGATTCTCACTATTAACTAAAGAGCATTTTTGTAAGGGAGCTGTGGTTTGTATCAGTTTCATAAGCAGAGTTAAACTATGTGTGGTCCGTATGAGTAGGAAACACAGTGCTTTTTTTCTGGGCATGCTCATGTTTCTTGCTGTATTAGAGATGCTGGAAAGAAGAGCTTGCTTCTTGCACTAAAACAGAGTGTGTTTAATGAATGAGAATACTGCTCTGAATTTCCCTTCAGAAACGGAGTTAAAGCCCAGGATCTGTGTCTTCCTACAAGCAAGAGTTCATTTCTGGTCAACCAAGTGAATTTTGGGCTCAAATTATTTTACACAGTTCAGGAACGCAAAGCGATGCTTACAATTAACTAAAGAGCATTTATGTAAGTAGAGCTTTGGTTTGTATCAGTTTCATAAGTAAAGTTGAACTACATATGGTCCATATGCGTAGGAAATACAGTTCTTTTTTTCTGGGCATGCATATGGTTCTTGCTGTATTAGAGACACTTGAAAGAAGAGGTTGCTTCTTGCGTTAAAACAGAGTGTGTTTCAAGGATGAGAACACTGCTCTGAATATCCATTCAGAAACGGAGTTAATCCACAGGATCTGTGTCTTCCTAAAAGCAAGAGTTCATTCTTGGAAAACTATGTGAATTTGGGTATCAAAAGATTTTACAAGTTCACGAATCCGACGCGAATCTCACTATTAACTAAAGAGCATTTATGTAAGTGGAGCTGTGGTTTGTATCAGTTTCATAAGCAGAGTTGAACTACGTGTGGTCCGTATGAGTAGGAAATACAGTTCTTTTTTTCTCAGCGTGCTCATGGTTCTTGCTGTATTAGCGATGCTGGAAAGAAGAGCTTGCTTCTTGAGTTAAAACAGAGTGTATTTCATGGATGAGAACACTGCTCTGAATGTCCATTCAGAAACGGAGTTATTCCACAGGATCTGTGTCTTGCTACAAGCAAGAGTTCATTTCTGGAAAACTATGTGAATTTTTGGCTCAAATGATTTTACACAGGTGAGGAACCCAAAGCGATTCTCACAATTAACTAAAGATCATTTACGTAAGTGGAGCTGTGGTTTGTACCAGTTTTATAAGTAGAGTTGAACTACATATGGTTCATATGAGTAGTTAATACAGTTCTTATTTTCTCGGCATGCTCATGGTTCTTGCTGTATTAGAGACGCTCGAAAGAAGAGCTTGCTTCTTGCGTTAAAACAGAGTGTGTTTCAAGGATGAGAACACTGCTCTGAATATCCATTCAGAAACGGAGTTAAACCACAGGATCTGTGTCTTCCTACAAGCAAGAGTTCATTTCTGGTATACCAAGTGAATTTTGGGCTCAAATGATTTATAACAGTTGCCGAACTCAATGCGATTCTTACTATTAACTAAAGAGCATTTATGTAAATGGAGCTGTGGTTTGTATCAGTTTCATAAGCAGAGTTGAATAACGTGTGGTCCGTATGAGTAGGAAACACAGTTCTTTTTTTCTGGGCATTCTCATGGTTCTTGGTGTATTAGAGACGCTCGAAAGAAGAGCTTGCTTCTTGCGTTAAAACAGAGTGTTTTTCATGGATGAGAACACTGCTCTGAATTTCCCTTCAGAAACGGAGTTAATCCACAGGATATGTGTCTTCCTCCAAGCAAGAGTTCATTTCTGGTAAACCAAGTGAATTTTGGGCTCAAATGATTTTACACAGTTTCCGAACCCAACGTGATTCTCACTATTAACTAAAGAGCACTTATATAAGTGGAGCTGTGGTTAGTATAAGTTTAGTAAGTAGAGTTGAACTACATATGGTCCGTATGAGTAGGAAACACAGGTCTTTTTTTCTGGGCATGCTCATGGTTCTTGCTGTATTAGAGTCGCTCGAAAGAAGAGCATGCTTCTAGCATTAAAACAGAGTGTGTTTCATGGATGAGAACTCTGCTCTGAATTTCCCTTCAGAAACGGAGTTGAATCCCAAGATCTGTGTCTTCCTCCAAGCAAGAGTTCATTTCTGGTAAACCAAGTGAATTTTGGTCTCAAATGATTTTACACAGTTCACGACCCCAACGCGATTCTGACAATTAACTAAACAGCATTTATGTAAGTTGAGCTGTGGTTAGTATCAGTTTCATAAGTAGATTTGAACTACATATGGTCCCTATGAGTAGGAAACACAGTTCTTTTATTCTGGGCATGTTCATGGTTCTTGCTGTATTAGAGATGCTTGAAAGAAGAGCATGCTTCTTGCGTTACAACAGAGTGTGTTCCATGGATGAGAACACTGGTCTGAATTTCCTTTCAGAAACGGAGTTAAACCACAGGATTTGTGTCTTCCTACAAGCCATAGTTCATTTCTGGTAAACCAAATGAATTTTGGACTCTAATGATTTTGCACAGTTCCCGAACCCAACGCAAATCTCACTATTAACTAAAGAGCATTTATGTAAGTGGAACTGTGGTTAGTATCAGTTCCATAATTAGCATTGAACTAAATATGGTCCATATGAGTAGTAAACACAGGTCATTTTTTCTGGGCATGCTCATGGTTCTTGCTGTATTAGAGACGCTTGAAAGAAGAGCATGCTTCTAGGATTAAAACAGAGTGTGTTTCATGGATGAGAACACTGCTCTGAATTTCCCTTCAGAAACGGAGTTGAAGCCCAAGATCTGTGTCTTCCTACAGCAAGAGTTCATTTCTCGTAAACCAAGTGAATTTTGGGCTCAAATGATTTTACACAGTTCACGAATCCAACGCGATTCTCACTATTAACCAAAGAGCATTTTTGTAAGTGGAGCTGTGGTTTGTATCAGTTTCATAAGCAGAGTTAAACTACGTGTGGTCCGTATGAGTAGGAAACACAGTTCTTTTTTTCTGGGCATGCTCATGTTTCTTGCTGTATTAGAGATTCTCGAAAGAAGATCTTGCTGCTTGCACTAAAACAGAGTGTGTTTAATGAATGAGAATACTGCTCTGAATTTCCCTTCAGAAAATGAGTTAAAGCCCAGGATCTGTGTCTTCCTACAAGCAAGAGTTCATTTCTGGTCAACCAAGTGAATTTTGGGCTCAAATTATTTTACACAGTTCAGGAACGCAAAGCGATGCTTACAATTAACTAAAGAGCATTTATGTAAGTAGAGCTTTGGTTTGTATCAGGTTCATAAGTAAAGTTGAACCACATATGGTCCGTATGAGTAGGAAATACAGTTCTTTTTTTCTGGGCATGCATATGGTTCTTGCTGTATTAGAGACTCTCAAAAGAAGAGGTTGCTTCTTGCGTTAAAACAGAGTGTGTTTCAAGGATGAGAACACTGGTCTGTATTTCCCTTCAGAAACGGAGTTAATCCACAGGATCTGTGTCTTCCTACAAGCAAGAGTTCATTTCTGGTAAACCAAGTGAATTTTGGGCTCAAATGATTTTAAACAGATCCCGAACAAAACGCGATGCTTACTATTAACTAAAGAGCATTTATGTAAGTGTAGCTGTGGTTAGTATCAGTTTCATAAGCAGAGTTGAACTACGTGTGGTACGTATGAGTAGGAAATACAGTTCTTTTTTTCTGGGCATGCATATGGTTCTTGCTGTATTAGAGACTCTCAAAAGAAGAGCTTGCTTCTTGAGTTAAAACAGAGTGTATTTCATGGATGAGAACACTGCTCTGAATGTCCATTCAGAAACGGAGTGATTCCACAAGATCTGTGTCTTGCTACAAGCAAGAGTTCATTTCTGGAAAACTATGTGAATTTTGGGCTCAAATGATTTTACACAGGTGAGGAACCCAAAGCGATTCTCACAATTAACTAAAGAGCATTTACGTAAGTGGAGCTGTGGTTTGTACCAGTTTCATAAGTAGAGTTGAACTACATAATGTTCATATGAGTAGTTAATACAGTTCTTATTTTCTCGGCATGCTCATGGTTCTTGCTGTATTAGAGTCGCTCGAAAGAAGAGCTTGCTTCTTGCATAGAACAGAGTGTATTTCAAGGATGGGAACACTGCTCTGAATTTCCCTTCAGAAACGGAGTTAATCCACAGGATATGTGTCTTCCTCCAAGCAAGAGTTCATTTCTGGTAAACCAAGTGAATTTGGGGCTCAAATGATTTTACACAGTTTCCGAACCCAACGTGATTCTCACTATTAACTCAAGAACATTCATGTAAGTGGAGCTGTGGTTAGTATAAGTTTTGTAAGTAGAGTTGAACTACATATGGTCCGTATGAGTAGGAAACACAGGTCTTTTTTTCTGGGCATGCATATGGTTCTTGCTGTATTAGAGACGCTCGAAAGAAGAGGTTGCTTCTTGCGTTAAAACAGAGTGTTTTTCAAGGATGAGAACACTGCTCTGAATATCCATTCAGAAACGGAGTTAATCCACAGGATGTGTGTCTTCCTACAAGCAAGAGTTCATTTCTGGAAAACTATGTGAATTTGGGTATCAAAAGATTTTACACAGTTCACAAATCCGACACGAATCTCACTATTAACTAAAGAGCATTTATGTAAGTGGAGCTGTGGTTTGTATCAGTTTCATAAGCAGAGTTGAACTACGTGTGGTCCGTATGAGTAGGAAACACAGTTCTTTTTTTCTGGGCATTCTCATGGTTCTTGGTGTATTAGAGACGCTCAAAAGAAGAGCTTGCTTCTTGCGTTAAAACAGAGTGTTTTTCATGGATGAGAACACTGCTCTGTATTTCCCTTCAGAAACGGAGTTAATCCACAGGATATGTGTCTTCCTCCAAGCAAGAGTTCATTTCTGGTAAACCAAGTGAATTTTGGGCTCAAATGATTTTACACAGTTTCCGAACCCAACATGATTCTCACTATTAACTAAAGAGCACTTATGTAAGTGGAGCTGTGGTTAGTATAAGTTTCGTAAGTAGAGTTGAACTACATATGGTCCGTATGAGTAGGAAACACAGTTCTTTTTTTCTGGGCATGCTCATGGTTCTTGCTGTAATAGAGTTGCTCGAAAGAAGAGCATGCTTCTAGCATTAAATCAGAGTGTGTTTCATGGATGAGAACTCTGCTCTGAATTTTCCTTCAGAAACGGAGTTGAAGCCCAAGATCTGTGTCTTCCTACAAGAAAGAGTTCATTTCTGGTAAACCAAGTGAATTTTGGGCTCAAATGATTTTACACAGTTCACGCCCCCAACGCGATTCTAAAAATTAACTAAAGAGCATTTATGTAAGTGGAGCTGTGGTTAGTATCAGTTTCATAAGTAGATTTGAACTACATATGGTCCCTGTGAGTAGGAAACACAGTTATTTTTTTCTGGGCATGCTCATGGTTCTTGCTGTATTAGAGACTCTCAAAAGAAGAGCATGCTTCTAGCATTAAAACAGAGTGTGTTTCATGGATGAGAACACTGCTCTGAATTTCCCTTCAGAAACGGAGTTGAAGCCCAAGATCTGTGTCTTCCTACAGCAAGAGTTCATTTCTTGTAAACCAAGTGAATTTTGGGCTCAAATGATTTTACACAGTTCACGAATCCAACGCGATTCTCACTATTAACCAAAGAGCATTTTTGTAAGTGGAGCTGTGGTTTGTATCAGTTTCATAAGCAGAGTTAAACTACGTGTGGTCCGTATGAGTAGGAAACACAGTTCTTTTTTTCTGGGCATGCTCATGTTTCTTGCTGTATTAGAGATTCTCGAAAGAAGAGCTTGCTTATTGCACTAAAACAGAGTGTGTTTAATGAATGAGAATACTGCTCTGAATTTCCCTTCAGAAAATGAGTTAAAGCCCAGGATCTGTGTCTTCCTACAAGCAAGAGTTCATTTCTGGTATACCAAGTGAATTTTGGGCTCAAATGATTTTACACAGTTTCCGAACCCAACGTGATTCTCACTATTAACTCAAGAACATTCATGTAAGTGGAGCTGTGGTTTGTATCAGTTTCATAAGCAGAGTTGAACTACATATGGTCCGTATGAGTAGGAAACACAGGTCTTTTTTTCTGGGCATTCTCATGGTTCTTGGTGTATTAGAGACGCTCGAAAGAAGAGGTTGCTTCTTGTGTTAAAACAGAGTGTTTTTCAAGGATGAGAACACTGCTCTGAATATCCATTCAGAAACGGAGTTAATCCACAGGATGTGTGTCTTCCTACAAGCAAGAGTTCATTTCTGGAAAACTATGTGAATTTGGGTATCAAAAGATTTTACACAGTTCACAAATCCGACACGAATCTCACTATTAACTAAAGAGCATTTATGTAAGTGGAGCTGTGGTTTGTATCAGTTTCATAAGCAGAGTTGAACTACCTGTGGTCCGTATGAGTAGGAAATACAGTTCTTTTTTTCTCGGCATGCTCATGGTTCTTGCTGTATTAGAGACGCTCGAAAGAAGAGCTTGCTTCTTGCGTTAAAACAGAGTGTATTTCAAGGATGGGAACACTGCTCTGAATTTCCCTTCAGAAACGGAGTTAATCCACAGGATATGTGTCTTCCTACAAGCAAGAGTTAATTTCTGGTAAACCAAGTGAACTTTGGGCTCAAATGATTTTAAACAGTTCAGGAACCCAACGCAATTCTCACAATTAACTAAAGAGCATTTATGTAAGTAGAGCTGTGTTTTGTATCACTTTCATATGTAAAGTTGAACTATATATGGTCCATATGAGTAGGAAATACAGTTCTTTTTTTCTGGGCATTCACATTGTTCTTGCTCTATTAGAGACCCTCGAAAGAAGAGCTTGCTTCTTGCGTTAAAACAGAGTTTGTTCCATGGATGAGAACACTGGTCTTATTTTCCCTTGAGAAACGGAGTTAAACCACAGGATCTGTGTCTTCCTACAAGCAAGAGTTCATTTCTGGTAAACCAAGTGAATTTTGGGCTCAAATGATTTTAAACAGTTCCCGAACTCAACGAATTCTTACTATTAACTAAAGAGCATTTATGTAAGTGGAGCTGTGGTTTGTATCAGTTTCATAAGCAGAGTTGAACTACGTGTGGTCCGTATGAGTAGGAAACACAGTTCTTTTTTTCTGGGCATTCTCATGGTTCTTGGTGTATTAGAGACGCTCAAAAGAAGAGCTTGCTTCTTGCGTTAAAACAGAGTGTTTTTCATGGATGAGAACACTGCTCTGTATTTCCCTTCAGAAACGGAGTTAATCCACAGGATATGTGTCTTCCTCCAAGCAAGAGTTCATTTCTGGTAAACCAAGTGAATTTTGGGCTCAAATGATTTTACACAGTTTCCGAACCCAACATGATTCTCACTATTAACTAAAGAGCACTTATGTAAGTGGAGCTGTGGTTAGTATAAGTTTCGTAAGTAGAGTTGAACTACATATGGTCCGTATGAGTAGGAAACACAGTTCTTTTTTTCTGGGCATGCTCATGGTTCTTGCTGTAATAGAGTCGCTCGAAAGAAGAGCATGCTTCTAGCATTAAATCAGAGTGTGTTTCATGGATGAGAACTCTGCTCTGAATTTTCCTTCAGAAACGGAGTTGAAGCCCAAGATCTGTGTCTTCCTACAAGAAAGAGTTCATTTCTGGTAAACCAAGTGAATTTTGGGCTCAAATGATTTTACACAGTTCACGCCCCCAACGCGATTCTAAAAATTAACTAAAGAGCATTTATGTAAGTGGAGCTGTGGTTAGTATCAGTTTCATAAGTAGATTTGAACTACATATGGTCCCTGTGAGTAGGAAACACAGTTATTTTTTTCTGGGCATGCTCATGGTTCTTGCTGTATTAGAGACTCTCAAAAGAAGAGCATGCTTCTAGCATTAAAACAGAGTGTGTTTCATGGATGAGAACACTGCTCTGAATTTCCCTTCAGAAACGGAGTTGAAGCCCAAGATCTGTGTCTTCCTACAGCAAGAGTTCATTTCTCGTAAACCAAGTGAATTTTGGGCTCAAATGATTTTACACAGTTTCCGAACCCAACGTGATTCTCACTATTAACTAAAGAGCACTTATATAAGTGGAGCTGTGGTTAGTATAAGTTTAGTAAGTAGAGTTGAACTACATATGGTCCGTATGAGTAGGAAACACAGGTCTTTTTTTCTGGGCATGCTCATGGTTCTTGCTGTATTAGAGTCGCTCGAAAGAAGAGCATGCTTCTAGCATTAAAACAGAGTGTGTTTCATGGATGAGAACTCTGCTCTGAATTTCCCTTCAGAAACGGAGTTGAATCCCAAGATCTGTGTCTTCCTCCAAGCAAGAGTTCATTTCTGGTAAACCAAGTGAATTTTGGTCTCAAATGATTTTACACAGTTCACGACCCCAACGCGATTCTCACAATTAACTAAAGAGCATTTATGTAAGTTGAGCTGTGGTTAGTATCAGTTTCATAAGTAGATTTGGACTACATATGGTCCCTATGAGTAGGAAACACAGTTCTTTTATTCTGGGCATGTTCATGGTTCTTGCTGTATTAGAGATGCTTGAAAGAAGAGCATGCTTCTTGCGTTACAACAGAGTGTGTTCCATGGATGAGAACACTGGTCTGAATTTCTTTTCAGAAACGGAGTTAAACCACAGGATTTGTGTCTTCCTACAAGCCATAGTTCATTTCTGGTAAACCAAATGAATTTTGGACTCTAATGATTTTGCACAGTTCCCGAACCCAACGCAAATCTCACTATTAACTAAAGAGCATTTATGTAAGTGGAGCTGTGGTTAGTATCAGTTCCATAATTAGCATTGAACTAAATATGGTCCATATGAGTAGTAAACACAGGTCATTTTTTCTGGGCATGCTCATGGTTCTTGCTGTATTAGAGACGCTTGAAAGAAGAGCATGCTTCTAGGATTAAAACAGAGTGTGTTTCATGGATGAGAACACTGCTCTGAATTTCCCTTCAGAAACGGAGTTGAAGCCCAAGATCTGTGTCTTCCTACAGCAAGAGTTCATTTCTCATAAACCAAGTGAATTTTGGGCTCAAATGATTTTACACAGTTCACGAATCCAACGCGATTCTCACTATTAACCAAAGAGCATTTTTGTAAGTGGAGCTGTGGTTTGTATCAGTTTCATAAGCAGAGTTAAACTACGTGTGGTCCGTATGAGTAGGAAACACAGTTCTTTTTTTCTGGGCATGCTCATGTTTCTTGCTGTATTAGAGATTCTCGAAAGAAGAGCTTGCTTCTTGCACTAAAACAGAGTTTGTTTAATGAATGAGAATACTGCTCTGAATTTCGTTCAGAAAATGAGTTAAAGCCCAGGATCTGTGTCTTCCTACAAGCAAGAGTTCATTTCTGGTCAACCAAGTGAATTTTGGGCTCAAATTATTTTACACAGTTCAGGAACGCAAAGCGATGCTTACAATTAACTAAAGAGCATTTATGTAAGTAGAGCTTTGGTTTGTATCAGTTTCATAAGTAAAGTTGAACCACATATGGTCCGTATGAGTAGGAAATACAGTTCTTTTTTTCTGGGCATGCATATGGTTCTTGCTGTATTAGAGACGCTCAAAAGAAGAGGTTGCTTCTTGCGTTAAAACAGAGTGTGTTTCAAGGATGAGAACACTGGTCTGAATTTCCCTTCAGAAACGGAGTTAATCCACAGGATCTGTGTCTTCCTACAAGCAAGAGTTCATTTCTGGTAAACCAAGTGAATTTTGGGGTCAAATGATTTTAAACAGATCCCGAACAAAACGCGATGCTTACTATTAACTAAAGAGCATTTATGTAAGTGGAGCTGTGGTTAGTATCAGTTTCATAAGCAGAGTTGAACTACGTGTCTTCCGTATGAGTAGGAAACACAGTTCTTTTTTTCTGGGCATTCTCATGGTTCTTGGTGTATTAGAGACGCTCAAAAGAAGAGCTTGCTTCTTGCGTTAAAACAGAGTGTTTTTCATGGATGAGAACACTGCTCTGAATTTCCCTTCAGAAACGGAGTTAATCCACAGGATATGTGTCTTCCTCCAAGCAAGAGTTCATTTCTGGTAAACCAAGTGAATTTTGGGCTCAAATGATTTTACACAGTTTCCGAACCCAACGTGATTCTCACTATTAACTAAAGAGCACTTATATAAGTGGAGCTGTGGTTAGTATAAGTTTAGTAAGTAGAGTTGAACTACATATGGTCCGTATGAGTAGGAAACACAGGTCTTTTTTTCTGGGCATGCTCATGGTTCTTGCTGTATTAGAGTCGCTCGAAAGAAGAGCATGCTTCTAGCATTAAAACAGAGTGTGTTTCATGGATGAGAACTCTGCTCTGAATTTCCCTTCAGAAACGGAGTTGAATCCCAAGATCTGTGTCTTCCTCCAAGCAAGAGTTCATTTCTGGTAAACCAAGTGAATTTTGGTCTCAAATGATTTTACACAGTTCACGACCCCAACGCGATTCTCACAATTAACTAAAGAGCATTTATGTAAGTTGAGCTGTGGTTAGTATCAGTTTCATAAGTAGATTTGAACTACATATGGTCCCTATGAGTAGGAAACACAGTTCTTTTATTCTGGGCATGTTCATGGTTCTTGCTGTATTAGAGATGCTTGAAAGAAGAGCATGCTTCTTGCGTTACAACAGAGTGTGTTCCATGGATGAGAACACTGGTCTGAATTTCCTTTCAGAAACGGAGTTAAACCACAGGATTTGTGTCTTCCTACAAGCCATAGTTCATTTCTGGTAAACCAAATGAATTTTGGACTCTAATGATTTTGCACAGTTCCCGAACCCAACGCAAATCTCACTATTAACTAAAGAGCATTTATGTAAGTGGAGCTGTGGTTAGTATCAGTTCCATAATTAGCATTGAACTAAATATGGTCCATATGAGTAGTAAACACAGGTCATTTTTTCTGGGCATGCTCATGGTTCTTGCTGTATTAGAGACGCTTGAAAGAAGAGCATGCTTCTAGGATTAAAACAGAGTGTGTTTCATGGATGAGAACACTGCTCTGAATTTCCCTTCAGAAACGGAGTTGAAGCCCAAGATCTGTGTCTTCCTACAGCAAGAGTTCATTTCTCGTAAACCAAGTGAATTTTGGGCTCAAATGATTTTACACAGTTCACGAATCCAACGCGATTCTCACTATTAACCAAAGAGCATTTTTGTAAGTGGAGCTGTGGTTTGTATCAGTTTCATAAGCAGAGTTAAACTACGTGTGGTCCGTATGAGTAGGAAACACAGTTCTTTTTTTCTGGGCATGCTCATGTTTCTTGCTGTATTAGAGATTCTCGAAAGAAGATCTTGCTGCTTGCACTAAAACAGAGTGTGTTTAATGAATGAGAATACTGCTCTGAATTTCCCTTCAGAAAATGAGTTAAAGCCCAGGATCTGTGTCTTCCTACAAGCAAGAGTTCATTTCTGGTCAACCAAGTGAATTTTGGGCTCAAATTATTTTACACAGTTCAGGAACGCAAAGCGATGCTTACAATTAACTAAAGAGCATTTATGTAAGTAGAGCTTTGGTTTGTATCAGGTTCATAAGTAAAGTTGAACCACATATGGTCCGTATGAGTAGGAAATACAGTTCTTTTTTTCTGGGCATGCATATGGTTCTTGCTGTATTAGAGACTCTCAAAAGAAGAGGTTGCTTCTTGCGTTAAAACAGAGTGTGTTTCAAGGATGAGAACACTGGTCTGTATTTCCCTTCAGAAACGGAGTTAATCCACAGGATCTGTGTCTTCCTACAAGCAAGAGTTCATTTCTGGTAAACCAAGTGAATTTTGGGCTCAAATGATTTTAAACAGATCCCGAACAAAACGCGATGCTTACTATTAACTAAAGAGCATTTATGTAAGTGTAGCTGTGGTTAGTATCAGTTTCATAAGCAGAGTTGAACTACGTGTGGTACGTATGAGTAGGAAATACAGTTCTTTTTTTCTGGGCATGCATATGGTTCTTGCTGTATTAGAGACTCTCAAAAGAAGAGCTTGCTTCTTGAGTTAAAACAGAGTGTATTTCATGGATGAGAACACTGCTCTGAATGTCCATTCAGAAACGGAGTGATTCCACAAGATCTGTGTCTTGCTACAAGCAAGAGTTCATTTCTGGAAAACTATGTGAATTTTGGGCTCAAATGATTTTACACAGGTGAGGAACCCAAAGCGATTCTCACAATTAACTAAAGAGCATTTACGTAAGTGGAGCTGTGGTTTGTACCAGTTTCATAAGTAGAGTTGAACTACATAATGTTCATATGAGTAGTTAATACAGTTCTTATTTTCTCGGCATGCTCATGGTTCTTGCTGTATTAGAGTCGCTCGAAAGAAGAGCTTGCTTCTTGCATAGAACAGAGTGTATTTCAAGGATGGGAACACTGCTCTGAATTTCCCTTCAGAAACGGAGTTAATCCACAGGATATGTGTCTTCCTCCAAGCAAGAGTTCATTTCTGGTAAACCAAGTGAATTTGGGGCTCAAATGATTTTACACAGTTTCCGAACCCAACGTGATTCTCACTATTAACTCAAGAACATTCATGTAAGTGGAGCTGTGGTTAGTATAAGTTTTGTAAGTAGAGTTGAACTACATATGGTCCGTATGAGTAGGAAACACAGGTCTTTTTTTCTGGGCATGCATATGGTTCTTGCTGTATTAGAGACGCTCGAAAGAAGAGGTTGCTTCTTGCGTTAAAACAGAGTGTTTTTCAAGGATGAGAACTCTGCTCTGAATTTTCCTTCAGAAACGGAGTTGAAGCCCAAGATCTGTGTCTTCCTACAAGAAAGAGTTCATTTCTGGTAAACCAAGTGAATTTTGGGCTCAAATGATTTTACACAGTTCACGCCCCCAACGCGATTCTAAAAATTAACTAAAGAGCATTTATGTAAGTGGAGCTGTGGTTAGTATCAGTTTCATAAGTAGATTTGAACTACATATGGTCCCTGTGAGTAGGAAACACAGTTATTTTTTTCTGGGCATGCTCATGGTTCTTGCTGTATTAGAGACTCTCAAAAGAAGAGCATGCTTCTAGCATTAAAACAGAGTGTGTTTCATGGATGAGAACACTGCTCTGAATTTCCCTTCAGAAACGGAGTTGAAGCCCAAGATCTGTGTCTTCCTACAGCAAGAGTTCATTTCTTGTAAACCAAGTGAATTTTGGGCTCAAATGATTTTACACAGTTCACGAATCCAACGCGATTCTCACTATTAACCAAAGAGCATTTTTGTAAGTGGAGCTGTGGTTTGTATCAGTTTCATAAGCAGAGTTAAACTACGTGTGGTCCGTATGAGTAGGAAACACAGTTCTTTTTTTCTGGGCATGCTCATGTTTCTTGCTGTATTAGAGATTCTCGAAAGAAGAGCTTGCTTATTGCACTAAAACAGAGTGTGTTTAATGAATGAGAATACTGCTCTGAATTTCCCTTCAGAAAATGAGTTAAAGCCCAGGATCTGTGTCTTCCTACAAGCAAGAGTTCATTTCTGGTATACCAAGTGAATTTTGGGCTCAAATGATTTTACACAGTTTCCGAACCCAACGTGATTCTCACTATTAACTCAAGAACATTCATGTAAGTGGAGCTGTGGTTTGTATCAGTTTCATAAGCAGAGTTGAACTACATATGGTCCGTATGAGTAGGAAACACAGGTCTTTTTTTCTGGGCATTCTCATGGTTCTTGGTGTATTAGAGACGCTCGAAAGAAGAGGTTGCTTCTTGCGTTAAAACAGAGTGTTTTTCAAGGATGAGAACACTGCTCTGAATATCCATTCAGAAACGGAGTTAATCCACAGGATGTGTGTCTTCCTACAAGCAAGAGTTCATTTCTGGAAAACTATGTGAATTTGGGTATCAAAAGATTTTACACAGTTCACAAATCCGACATGAATCTCACTATTAACTAAAGAGCATTTATGTAAGTGGAGCTGTGGTTTGTATCAGTTTCATAAGCAGAGTTGAACTACCTGTGGTCCGTATGAGTAGGAAATACAGTTCTTTTTTTCTCGGCATGCTCATGGTTCTTGCTGTATTAGAGACGCTCGAAAGAAGAGCTTGCTTCTTGCGTTAAAACAGAGTGTATTTCAAGGATGGGAACACTGCTCTGAATTTCCCTTCAGAAACGGAGTTAATCCACAGGATATGTGTCTTCCTACAAGCAAGAGTTAATTTCTGGTAAACCAAGTGAACTTTGGGCTCAAATGATTTTAAACAGTTCAGGAACCCAACGCAATTCTCACAATTAACTAAAGAGCATTTATGTAAGTAGAGCTGTGTTTTGTATCACTTTCATATGTAAAGTTGAACTATATATGGTCCATATGAGTAGGAAATACAGTTCTTTTTTCTGGGCATTCACATTGTTCTTGCTCTATTAGAGACCCTCGAAAGAAGAGCTTGCTTCTTCTGTTAAAACAGAGTTTGTTCCATGGATGAGAACACTGGTCTTATTTTCCCTTGAGAAACGGAGTTAAACCACAGGATCTGTGTCTTCCTACAAGCAAGAGTTCATTTCTGGTAAACCAAGTGAATTTTGGGCTCAAATGATTTTAAACAGTTCCCGAACTCAACGAATTCTTACTATTAACTAAAGAGCATTTATGTAAGTGGAGCTGTGGTTTGTATCAGTTTCATAAGCAGAGTTGAACTACGTGTGGTCCGTATGAGTAGGAAACACAGTTCTTTTTTTCTGGGCATTCTCATGGTTCTTGGTGTATTAGAGACGCTCAAAAGAAGAGCTTGCTTCTTGCGTTATACAGAGTGTTTTTCATGGATGAGAACACTGCTCTGTATTTCCCTTCAGAAACGGAGTTAATCCACAGGATATGTGTCTTCCTCCAAGCAAGAGTTCATTTCTGGAAAACCAAGTGAATTTTGGGCTCAAATGATTTTACACAGTTTCCAAACCCAACATGATTCTCACTATTAACTAAAGAGCACTTATGTAAGTGGAGCTGTGGTTAGTATAAGTTTCGTAAGTAGAGTTGAACTACATATGGTCCGTATGAGTAGGAAACACAGTTCTTTTTTTCTGGGCATGCTCATGGTTCTTGCTGTAATAGAGTCGCTCAAAAGAAGAGCATGCTTCTAGCATTAAATCAGAGTGTGTTTCATGGATGAGAACTCTGCTCTGAATTTTCCTTCAGAAACGGAGTTGAAGCCCAAGATCTGTGTCTTCCTACAAGAAAGAGTTCATTTCTGGTAAACCAAGTGAATTTTGGGCTCAAATGATTTTACACAGTTCACGCCCCCAACGCGATTCTAAAAATTAACTAAAGAGCATTTATGTAAGTGGAGCTGTGGTTAGTATCAGTTTCATAAGTAGATTTGAACTACATATGGTCCCTGTGAGTAGGAAACAAAGTTATTTTTTTCTGGGCATGCTCATGGTTCTTGCTGTATTAGAGACTCTCAAAAGAAGAGCATGCTTCTAGCATTAAAACAGAGTGTGTTTCATGGATGAGAACACTGCTCTGAATTTCCCTTCAGAAACGGAGTTGAAGCCCAAGATCTGTGTCTTCCTACAGCAAGAGTTCATTTCTTGTAAACCAAGTGAATTTTGGGCTCAAATGATTTTACACAGTTCACGAATCCAACGCGATTCTCACTATTAACCAAAGAGCATTTTTGTAAGTGGAGCTGTGGTTTGTATCAGTTTCATAAGCAGAGTTAAACTACGTGTGGTCCGTATGAGTAGGAAACACAGTTCTTTTTTTCTGGGCATGCTCATGTTTCTTGCTGTATTAGAGATTCTCGAAAGAAGAGCTTGCTTATTGCACTAAAACAGAGTGTGTTTAATGAATGAGAATACTGCTCTGAATTTCCCTTCAGAAAATGAGTTAAAGCCCAGGATCTGTGTCTTCCTACAAGCAAGAGTTCATTTCTGGTATACCAAGTGAATTTTGGGCTCAAATGATTTTAAACAGTTGCCGAACTCAACGCGATTCTTACTATTAACTAAAGAGCATTTATGTAACTGGAGCTGTGGTTTGTATCAGTTTCATAAGCAGAGTTGAACTACGTGTGGTCCCTATGAGTAGGAAACACAGTTCTTTTTTTCTGGGCATTCTCATGGTTCTTGGTGTATTAGAGACGCTCGAAAGAAGATCTTGCTTCTTGCGTTAAAACAGAGTGTTTTTCATGGATGAGAACACTTCTCTGAATTTCCCTTCAGAAACGGAGTTAATCCACAGGATATGTGTCTTCCTCCAAGCAAGAGTTCATTTCTGGTAAACCAAGTGAATTTTGGGCTCAAATGATTTTACACAGTTTCCGAACCCAACGTGATTCTCACTATTAACTCAAGAACATTCATGTAAGTGGAGCTGTGGTTAGTATAAGTTTTGTAAGTAGAGTTGAACTACATATGGTCCGTATGAGTAGGAAACACAGGTCTTTTTTTCTGGGCATGCATATGGTTCTTGCTGTATTAGAGACGCTCGAAAGAAGAGGTTGCTTCTTGCCTTAAAACAGAGTGTTTTTCAAGGATGAGAACACTGCTCTGAATATCCATTCAGAAACGGAGTTAATCCACAGGATGTGTGTCTTCCTACAAGCAAGAGTTCATTTCTGGAAAACTATGTGAATTTGGGTATCAAAAGATTTTACACAGTTCACAAATCCGACACGAATCTCACTATTAACTAAAGAGCATTTATGTAAGTGGAGCTGTGGTTTGTATCAGTTTCATAAGCAGAGTTGAACTACCTGTGGTCCGTATGAGTAGGAAATACAGTTCTTTTTTTCTCGGCATGCTCATGGTTCTTGCTGTATTAGAGACGCTCGAAAGAAGAGCTTGCTTCTTGCGTTAAAACAGAGTGTATTTCAAGGATAGGAACACTGCTCTGAATTTCCCTTCAGAAACGGAGTTAATCCACAGGATATGTGTCTTCCTACAAGCAAGAGTTAATTTCTGGTAAACCAAGTGAACTTTGGGCTCAAATGATTTTAAACAGTTCAGGAACCCAACGCAATTCTCACAATTAACTAAAGAGCATTTATGTAAGTAGAGCTGTGTTTTGTATCACTTTCATATGTAAAGTTGAACTATATATGGTCCATATGAGTAGGAAATACAGTTCTTTTTTTCTGGGCATTCACATTGTTCTTGCTCTATTAGAGACCCTCGAAAGAAGAGCTTGCTTCTTGCGTTAAAACAGAGTTTGTTCCATGGATGAGAACACTGGTCTTATTTTCCCTTGAGAAACGGAGTTAAACCACAGGATCTGTGTCTTCCTACAAGCAAGAGTTCATTTCTGGTAAACCAAGTGAATTTTGGGCTCAAATGATTTTAAACAGTTCCCGAACTCAACGAATTCTTACTATTAACTAAAGAGCATTTATGTAAGTGGAGCTGTGGTTTGTATCAGTTTCATAAGCAGAGTTGAACTACGTGTGGTCCGTATGAGTAGGAAACACAGTTATTTTTTTCTGGGCATTCTCATGGTTCTTGGTGTATTAGAGACGCTCAAAAGAAGAGCTTGCTTCTTGCGTTAAAACAGAGTGTTTTTCATGGATGAGAACACTGCTCTGTATTTCCCTTCAGAAACGGAGTTAATCCACAGGATATGTGTCTTCCTCCAAGCAAGAGTTCATTTCTGGTAAACCAAGTGAATTTTGGGCTCAAATGATTTTACACAGTTTCCGAACCCAACATGATTCTCACTATTAACTAAAGAGCACTTATGTAAGTGGAGCTGTGGTTAGTATAAGTTTCGTAAGTAGAGTTGAACTACATATGGTCCGTATGAGTAGGAAACACAGTTCTTTTTTTCTGGGCATGCTCATGGTTCTTGCTGTAATAGAGTCGCTCGAAAGAAGAGCATGCTTCTAGCATTAAATCAGAGTGTGTTTCATGGATGAGAACTCTGCTCTGAATTTTCCTTCAGAAACAGAGTTGAAGCCCAAGATCTGTGTCTTCCTACAAGAAAGAGTTCATTTCTGGTAAACCAAGTGAATTTTGGGCTCAAATGATTTTACACAGTTCACGCCCCCAACGCGATTCTAAAAATTAACTAAAGAGCATTTATGTAAGTGGAGCTGTGGTTAGTATCAGTTTCATAAGTAGATTTGAACTACATATGGTCCCTGTGAGTAGGAAACACAGTTATTTTTTTCTGGGCATGCTCATGGTTCTTGCTGTATTAGAGACTCTCAAAAGAAGAGCATGCTTCTAGCATTAAAACAGAGTGTGTTTCATGGATGAGAACACTGCTCTGAATTTCCCTTCAGAAACGGAGTTGAAGCCCAAGATCTGTGTCTTCCTACAGCAAGAGTTCATTTCTCGTAAACCAAGTGAATTTTGGGCTCAAATTATTTTACACAGTTCAGGAACGCAAAGCGATGCTTACAATTAACTAAAGAGCATTTATGTAAGTAGAGCTTTGGTTTGTATCAGTTTCATAAGTAAAGTTGAACCACATATGGTCCGTATGAGTAGGAAATACAGTTCTTTTTTTCTGGGCATGCATATGGTTCTTGCTGTATTAGAGACGCTCAAAAGAAGAGGTTGCTTCTTGCGTTAAAACAGAGTGTGTTTCAAGGATGAGAACACTGGTCTGAATTTCCCTTCAGAAACGGAGTTAATCCACAGGATCTGTGTCTCCCTACAAGCAAGAGTTCATTTCTGGTAAACCAAGTGAATTTTGGGGTCAAATGATTTTAAACAGATCCCGAACAAAACGCGATGCTTACTATTAACTAAAGAGCATTTATGTAAGTGGAGCTGTGGTTAGTATCAGTTTCATAAGCAGAGTTGAACTACGTGTCTTCCGTATGAGTAGGAAATACAGTTCTTTTTTTCTCAGCATGCTCATGTTTCTTGCTGTATTAGAGATTCTCGAAAGAAGAGCTTGCTTATTGCACTAAAACAGAGTATGTTTAATGAATGAGAATACTGCTCTGAATTTCCCTTCAGAAAATGAGTTAAAGCCCAGGATCTGTGTCTTCCTACAAGCAAGAGTTCATTTCTCATAAACCAACTGAATTTTGGGCTCAAATGATTTTACACAGGTGAGGAACCCAAAGCGATTCTCACAATTAACTAAAGAGCATTTACGTAAGTGAAGCTGTGGTTTGTACCAGTTTCATAAGTAGAGTTGAACTACATATGGTTCATATGAGTATTTAATACAGTTCTAATTTTCTCGGCATGCTCATGGTTCTTGCTGTATTAGAGACGCTCGAAAGAAGAGCTTGCTTCTTGCATTAAAACAGAGTGTATTTCAAGGATGGGAACACTGCTCTGAATTTCCCTTCAGAAACGGAGTTAATCCACAGGATATGTGTCTTCCTCCAAGCAAGAGTTCATTTCTGGTAAACCAAGTGAATTTTGGGCTCAAATGATTTTACACAGTTTCCGAACCCAACGTGATTCTCAGTATTAACTCAAGAACATTCATGTAAGTGGAGCTGTGGTTAGTATAAGTTTCATAAGTAGAGTTGAACTACATATGGTCCGTATGAGTAGGAAACACAGGTCTTTTTTTATGGGCATGCATATGGTTCTTGCTGTATTAGAGACGCTGGAAAGAAGAGGTTGCTTCTTGCGTTAAAACAGAGTGTATTTCAAGGATGAGAACACTGGTCTGAATTTCCCTTCAGAAACGGAGTTAATCCACAGGATATGTGTCTTCCTACAAGCAAGAGTTCATTTCTGGTAAACCAAGTGAATTTGGGGCGCAAATGATTTTAAACAGTTCAGGAACCCAACGCAATTCTCACAATTAACTAAAGAGCATTTATGTAAGTAGAGATGTGTTTTGTATCACTTTCATAAGTAAAGTTGAAGTACATATGGTCCGTATGAGTAGGAAATACAGTTCTTTTTTTCTGGGCATTCACAGGGTTCTTGCTCTATTAGAGACCCTCGAAAGAAGAGCTTGCTTCTTGCATTAAAACAGAGTGTGTTCCATGGATGAGAACACCTGTCTTATTTTCCATTGAGAAACGGAGTTAAACCACAGGATCTGTGTCTTCCTACAAGCAAGAGTTCATTTCTGGTAAACCAAGTGAATTTCGGGTTCAAATGATTTTACACAGTTCACGAATCCTACGCGATTCTCACTATTAACTAAAGAGCATTTTTGTAAGTGGAGATGTGGTTTGTATCAGTTTCATAAGCAGAGTTAAACTACGTGTGGTCCGTATGAGTAAGATACACAGTTCTTTTTTTCTGGGCATGCTCATGTTTCTTGCTGTATTAGAGATGCTCGAAAGAAGAGCTTGCTTATTGCACTAAAACAGAGTGTGTTTAATGAATGAGAACACTGCTCTGAATATCCATTCAGAAACGGAGTTAATCCACAGGATCTGTGTCTTCCTACAAGCAAGAGTTCATTCTTGGAAAACTATGTGAATTTGGGTATCAAAAGATTTTACAAATTTCACGAATCCGACGCGAATCTCACTATTAACTAAAGAGCATTTATGTAAGTGGAGCTGTGGTTTGTATCAGTTTCATAAGCAGAGTTGAAGTACATGTGGTCTGTATAAGTAGGAAATACAGTTCTTTTTCTCTCGGCATGCTCATCGTTCTTGCTGTATTACCGATGCTGGAAAGAAGAGCTTGCTTCTTGAGTTAAAACAGAGTGTATTTCATGGATTAGAACACTGCTCTGAATGTCCATTCAGAAACGGAGTTATTCCACAGGATCTGTGTCTTCCTACAAGCAAGAGTTCATTTCTGGAAAACTATGTGAATTTTGGGCTCAAATGATTTTACACAGATGAGGAACCCAAAGCGCTTCTCACAATTAACTAAAGAGCATTTACGTAAGTGGAGCTGTGGTTTGTACCAGTTTCATAAGTAGAGTTGAACTACATATGGTTCACATGAGTAGTTAATACAGTTCTTATTTTCTCGGCATGCTCATGGTTCTTGCTGTATTAGAGACGCTCAAAAGAAGAGCTTGCTTCTTGCGTTAAAACAGAGTGTTTTTCATGGATGAGAACACTGCTCTGAATTTCCCTTCAGAAACGGAGTTAATCCACAGGATATGTGTCTTCCTCCAAGCAAGAGTTCATTTCTGGTAAACCAAGTGAATTTTGGGCTCAAATGATTTTACACAGTTCACGAATCCAACGCGATTCTCACTATTAACTAAAGAGCATTTTTGTAAGTGGAGCTGTGGTTTGTATCAGTTTCATAAGCAGAGTTTAACTACGTGTGGTCCGTATGAGTAGGAAACACAGTTCTTTTTTTCTGGGCATGCTCATGTTTCTAGCTGTATTAGAGATGCTCGAAAGAAGACCTTGCTTCTTGCAATAAAACAGAGTGTGTTTAATGAATGAGAATACTGCTCTGAATTTCCCTTCAGAAAATGAGTTAAAGCCCAGGATCTGTGTCTTCCTACAAGCAAGAGTTCATTTCTGGTAAACCAAGTGAATTTTGGGCTCAAATGATTTTACACAGTTCACGAATCCAACGCGATTCTCACTATTAACTAAAGAGCATTTTTGTAAGTGGAGATGTGGTTTCTATCAGTTTCATAAGCAGAGTTAAACTACGTGTGGTCCTTATGAGTAAGAAACACAGTTCTTTTTTTCTGGGCATGCTCATGGTTCTTGCTGTATTAGAGATGCTCGAAAGAAGAGCTTGCTTCTTGCACTAAAACAGAGTGTGTTTAATGAATGAGAATACTGCTCTGAATTTCCCTTCAGAAACGGAGTTAAAGCCCAGGATCTGTGTCTTCCTACAAGCAAGAATTCATTTCTCATAAACCAAGTGAATTTTGGGCTCAAATTATTTTTCAAAGTTCACGAATCCTACGCGATTCTCACTATTAACTAAAGAGCATTTTTGTAAATGGAGATGTGGTTTGTATCAGTTTCATAAGCAGAGTTAAACTACGTGTGGTCCGTATGAGTAGGAAACACAGTTCTTTTTTTCTGGGCATGCTCATGTTTCTTGCTGTATTAGAGATGCTCGAGAGAAGTGCTTGCTTCTTGCACTAAAACAGAGTGTGTTTAATGAATGAGAATACTGCTCTGAATTTCCCTTCAGAAACGGAGTTAAAGCCCAGGATCTGTGTCTTCCTACAAGCAAGAGTTCATTTCTGGTAAACCAAGTGAATTTTGGGCTCAAATGATTTTACATAGTTCACGAATCCTACGTGATTCTCACTATTAAATAAAGAGCATTTTTGTAAGTGGAGATGTGGTTTGTATCAGTTTCATATGTAAAGTTGAACTACATATGGTCCGTATGAGTAGGAAATACAGTTCTTTTTTTTCTGGGCATTCACATGGTTCTTGCTCTATTGGAGACCCTCGAAAGAAGAGCTTGCTTCTTGCGTTAAAACAGAGTGTGTTCCATGGATGAGAACACTGGTCTTATTTTCCTTGGGAAACGGAGTTATTCCACAGGATCTGTGTCTTCCTACAAGCAAGAGTTCATTTCTGGTAAACCAAGTGAATTTTGGGCTCAAATGATTTTAAACAGTTCCTGAAATCAACGCGATTCTTACTATTAACTAAAGAGCATTTATGTAAGTGGAGCTGTGGTTAGTATCAGTTCCATAATTAGAATTGAACTACATATGGTCCATTTGAGTAGGAAACACGGGTCTTTTTTTCTGGGCATGCTCATGGTTCTTGCTGTATTAGAGATGCTCGAAAGAAGAGCATGATTCTAGCATTAAAACAGAGTGTGTTTCATGGATGAGAACACTGCTCTGAATTTCCCTTCAGAAACGGAGCTGAACCCAAGATCTGTGTCTTCCTACAGCAAGAGTTCATTTCTCATAAACCAAGTGAATTTTGGGCTCAAATGATTTTACACAGTTCACGAATCCAACGCGATTCTCACTATTAAATAAAGAGCATTTTTGTAAGTGGAGATGTGGTTTGTATCAGTTTCATATGTAAAGTTGAACTATATATGGTCCGTATGAGTAGGAAATACAGTTCTTTTTTTCTGGGCATGCATATGGTTCTTGCTGTATTAGAGACGCTCGAAAGAAGAGGTTGCTTCTTGCGTTAAAACAGAGTGTGTTTCAAGGATGAGAACACTGCTCTGAATATCCATTCAGAAACGGAGTTAATCCACAGGATCTGTGTCTTCCTACAAGCAAGAGTTCATTCTTGGAAAACTATGTGAATTTGGGTATCAAAAGATTTTACACAGTTCACGAATCCGACGCGAATCTCACTATTAACTAAAGAGCATTTATGTAAGTGGAGCTGTGGTTTGTATGAGTTCCATAATTAGAATTGAACTACATATGGTCCATATGAGTAGGAAACACAGGTCTTTTTTTCTGGGCATGCTCATGGTTCTTGCTGTATTAGAGACGCTCAAAAGAAGAGCATGCTTCTAGCATTAAAAAAGAGTGTGTTTCATGGATGAGAACACTGCTCTGAATTTCCCTTCAGAAACGGAGTTGAAGCCCAAGATCTGTGTCTTCCTACAGCAAGAGTTCATTTCTGGTAAACCAAGTGAATTTTGGGCTCAAATGATTTTACACAATTCACGACCCCAACGCGATTCTCACAATTAACTAAAGAGCATTTATGTAAGTGGAGCTGTGGTTAGTATCAGTTTCATAAGTAGATTTGAACTACATATGGTCCCTATGAGTAGGAAACACAGTTATTTTCTTCTGGGCATGTTCATGGTTCTTGCTGTAGTAGAGATGCTTGAAAGAAGAGCATGCTTCTTGCCTTACAACAGAGTGTGTTCCATGGATGAAAACACTGGTCTGAATTTCCTTTCAGAAACGGAGTTCAACCACAGGATTTGTGTCTTCCTACAAGCCATAGTTCATTTCTGGTAAACCAAATGAATTTTGGACTCTAATGATTTTGCACAGTTCCCGAACCCAACACAAATCTCACTATTAACTAAAGAGCATTTATGTAAGTGGAGCTGTGGTTAGTATCAGTTCCATAATTAGAATTGAACTACATATGGTCCATAGGAGTAGGAAACACAGGTCTTTTTTTCTGGGCATGCTCATGGTTCTTGCTGTATTAGAGATGCTCAAAAGAAGAGCATGCTTCTAGCATTAAAACAGAGTGTGTTTCATGGATGAGAACACTGCTCTGAATTTCCCTTCAGAAACGGAGTTGAAGCCCAAGATCTGTGTCTTCCTACAGCAAGAGTTCATTTCTCGTAAACCAAGTGAATTTTGGGCTCAAATGATTTTACACAGTTTCTGAACCCAACGCGATTCTTAATATTAACTAAAGAGCATTTATGTAAGTGGAGCTGTGGTTTGTATCAGTTTCATATGTAAAGTTGAACTACATATGGTCCGTAGGAGTAGGAAATACAGTTCTTTTTTTTCTGGGCATTCACATGGTTCTTGCTCTATTAGAGACCCTCGAAAGAAGAGCTTGCTTCTTGCGTTAAAACAGAGTGTGTTCCATGGATGAGAACACTGGTCTTATTTTCCTTGAGAAACGGAGTTATTCCACAGGATCTGTGTCTTCCTACAAGCAAGAGTTCATTTCTGGTAAACCAAGTGAATTTTGGGCTCAAATGATTTTAAACAGTTCCCGAAATCAACGCGATTCTTACTATTAACTAAAGAGCATTTATGTAAGTGGAGCTGTGGTTAGTATCAGTTCCATAATTAGAATTGAACTACATATGGTCCATATGAGTAGGAAACACGGGTCTTTTTTTCTGGGCATGCTCATGGTTCTTGCTGTATTAGAGACGCTCGAAAGAAGAGCATGATTCTAGCATTAAAACAGAGTGTGTTTCATGGATGAGAACACTGCTCTGAATTTCCCTTCAGAAACGGAGTTGAACCCAAGATCTGTGTCTTCCTACAGCAAGAGTTCATTTCTAATAAACCAAGTGAATTTTGGGCTCAAATGATTTTACACAGTTCACGAATCCAACTCGATTCTCACTATTAACTAAAGAGCATTTTTGTAAGTGGAGCTGTGGTTTGTATCAGTTTCATAAGCAGAGTTAAACTACGTGTGGTCCGTATGAGTATGAAACACAGTTCTTTTTTTCTGGGCATGCTCATGTTTCTTGCTGTATTAGAGATGCTCGAAAGAAGTGCTTGCTTCTTGCACTAAAACAGAGTGTGTTTAATGAATGAGAATACTGCTCTGAATTTCCCTTCAGAAACGGAGTTAAAGCCCAGGATCTGTGTCTTCCTACAAGCAAGAGTTCATTTCTGGTAAACCAAGTGAATTTGGGGCTCAAATGATTTTACATAGTTCACGAATCCTACGTGATTCTCACTATTAAATAAAGAGCATTTTTGTAAGTGGAGATGTGGTTTGTATCAGTTTCATATGTAAAGTTGAACTACATATGGTCCGTATGAGTAGGAAATACAGTTCTTTTTTTCTGGGCATGCATATGGTTCTTGCTGTATTAGAGACGCTCGAAAGAAGAGGTTGCTTCTTGCGTTAAAACAGAGTGTGTTTCAAGGATGAGAACACTGCTCTGAATATCCATTCAGAAACAGAGTTAATCCACAGGATCTGTGTCTTCCTACAAGCAAGAGTTCATTCTTGGAAAACTATGTGAATTTGGGTATCAAAAGATTTTACACAGTTCACGAATCCGACGCGAATCTCACTATTAACTAAAGAGCATTTATGTAAGTGGAGCTGTGGTTTGTATCAGTTTCATAAGCAGAGTTGAAGTACATGTGGTCTTTATAAGTAGGAAATACAGTTCTTTTTTTCTCGGCATGCTCATCGTTCTTGCTGTATTACCGATGCTGGAAAGAAGAGCTTGCTTCTTGAGTTAAAACAGAGTGTATTTCATGGATTAGAACACTGCTCTGAATGTCCATTCAGAAACGGAGTTATTCCACAGGATCTGTGTCTTCCTACAAGCAAGAGTTCATTTCTGGAAAACTATGTGAATTTTGGGCTCAAATGATTTTACACAGATGAGGAACCCAAAGCGATTCTCACAATTAACTAAAGAGCATTTACGTAAGTGGAGCTGTGGTTTGTACCAGTTTCATAAGTAGAGTTGAACTACATATGGTTCACATGAGTAGTTAATACAGTTCTTATTTTCTCGGCATGCTCATGGTTCTTGCTGTATTAGAGACGCTCAAAAGAAGAGCTTGCTTCTTGCGTTAAAACAGAGTGTTTTTCATGGATGAGAACACTGCTCTGAATTTCCCTTCAGAAACGGAGTTAATCCACAGGATATGTGTCTTCCTCCAAGCAAGAGTTCATTTCTGGTAAACCAAGTGAATTTTGGGCTCAAATGATTTTACACAGTTCACGAATCCAACGCGATTCTCACTATTAACTAAAGAGCATTTTTGTAAGTGGAGCTGTGGTTTGTATCAGTTTCATAAGCAGAGTTAAACTACGTGTGGTCCGTATGAGTAGGAAACACAGTTCTTTTTTTCAGGGCATGCTCATGTTTCTTGCTGTATTAGAGATGCTCGAAAGAAGACCTTGCTTCTTGCAATAAAACAGAGTGTGTTTAATGAATGAGAATACTGCTCTGAATTTCCCTTCAGAAAATGAGTTAAAGCCCAGGATCTGTGTCTTCCTACAAGCAAGAGTTCATTTCTGGTAAACCAAGTGAATTTTGGGCTCAAATGATTTTACACAGTTCACGAATCCAACGCGATTCTCACTATTAACTAAAGAGCATTTTTGTAAGTGGAGATGTGGTTTGTATCAGTTTCATAAGCAGAGTTAAACTACGTGTGGTCCTTATGAGTAAGAAACACAGTTCTTTTTTTCTGGGCATGCTCATGGTTCTTGCTGTATTAGAGATGCTCGAAAGAAGAGCTTGCTTCTTGCACTAAAACAGAGTGTGTTTAATGAATGAGAATACTGCTCTGAATTTCCCTTCAGAAACGGAGTTAAAGCCCAGGATCTGTGTCTTCCTACAAGCAAGAATTCATTTCTCATAAACCAAGTGAATTTTGGGCTCAAATTATTTTTCACAGTTCACGAATCCTACGCGATTCTCACTATTAACTAAAGAGCATTTTTGTAAATGGAGATGTGGTTT
This sequence comes from Onychomys arenicola, assembly GCA_949786405.1. Classification (NCBI taxonomy): domain Eukaryota; kingdom Metazoa; phylum Chordata; class Mammalia; order Rodentia; family Cricetidae; genus Onychomys; species Onychomys arenicola. Next base: position 161,129 of record CATKUM010000061.1, on the reverse strand, counting down.
GTATCAGTTTCATAAGCAGAGTTAAACTACGTGTGGTCCGTATGAGTAGGAAACACAGTTCTTTTTTTCTGGGCATGCTCATGTTTCTTGCTGTATTAGAGATGCTCGAGAGAAGTGCTTGCTTCTTGCACTAAAACAGAGTGTGTTTAATGAATGAGAATACTGCTCTGAATTTCCCTTCAGAAACGGAGTTAAAGCCCAGGATCTGTGTCTTCCTACAAGCAAGAGTTCATTTCTGGTAAACCAAGTGAATTTGGGGCTCAAATGATTTTACATAGTTCACGAATCCTACGTGATTCTCACTATTAAATAAAGAGCATTTTTGTAAGTGGAGATGTGGTTTGTATCAGTTTCATATGTAAAGTTGAACTACATATGGTCCGTATGAGTAGGAAATACAGTTCTTTTTTTCTGGGCATGCATATGGTTCTTGCTGTATTAGAGACGCTCGAAAGAAGAGGTTGCTTCTTGCGTTAAAACAGAGTGTGTTTCAAGGATGAGAACACTGCTCTGAATATCCATTCAGAAACGGAGTTAATCCACAGGATCTGTGTCTTCCTACAAGCAAGAGTTCATTCTTGGAAAACTATGTGAATTTGGGTATCAAAAGATTTTACAAATTTCACGAATCCGACGCGAATCTCACTATTAACTAAAGAGCATTTATGTAAGTGGAGCTGTGGTTTGTATCAGTTTCATAAGCAGAGTTGAAGTACATGTGGTCTGTATAAGTAGGAAATACAGTTCTTTTTTTCTCGGCATGCTCATCGTTCTTGCTGTATTACCGATGCTGGAAAGAAGAGCTTGCTTCTTGAGTTAAAACAGAGTGTATTTCATGGATTAGAACACTGCTCTGAATGTCCATTCAGAAACGGAGTTATTCCACAGGATCTGTGTCTTCCTACAAGCAAGAGTTCATTTCTGGAAAACTATGTGAATTTTGGGCTCAAATGATTTTACACAGATGAGGAACCCAAAGCGCTTCTCACAATTAACTAAAGAGCATTTACGTAAGTGGAGCTGTGGTTTGTACCAGTTTCATAAGTAGAGTTGAACTACATATGGTTCACATGAGTAGTTAATACAGTTCTTATTTTCTCGGCATGCTCATGGTTCTTGCTGTATTAGAGACGCTCAAAAGAAGAGCTTGCTTCTTTCGTTAAAACAGAGTGTTTTTCATGGATGAGAACACTGCTCTGAATTTCCCTTCAGAAACGGAGTTAATCCACAGGATATGTGTCTTCCTCCAAGCAAGAGTTCATTTCCTTTAAACCAAGTGAATTTTGGGCTCAAATGATTTTACACAGTTCACGAATCCAACGCGATTCTCACTATTAACTAAAGAGCATTTTTGTAAGTGGAGCTGTGGTTTGTATCAGTTTCATAAGCAGAGTTAAACTACGTGTGGTCCGTATGAGTAGGAAACACAGTTCTTTTTTTCTGGGCATGCTCATGTTTCTAGCTGTATTAGAGATGCTCGAAAGAAGACCTTGCTTCTTGCAATAAAACAGAGTGTGTTTAATGAATGAGAATACTGCTCTGAATTTCCCTTCAGAAAATGAGTTAAAGCCCAGGATCTGTGTCTTCCTACAAGCAAGAGTTCATTTCTGGTAAACCAAGTGAATTTTGGGCTCAAATGATTTTACACAGTTCACGAATCCAACGCGATTCTCACTATTAACTAAAGAGCATTTTTGTAAGTGGAGATGTGGTTTCTATCAGTTTCATAAGCAGAGTTAAACTACGTGTGGTCCTTATGAGTAAGAAACACAGTTCTTTTTTTCTGGGCATGCTCATGGTTCTTGCTGTATTAGAGATGCTCGAAAGAAGAGCTTGCTTCTTGCACTAAAACAGAGTGTGTTTAATGAATGAGAATACTGCTCTGAATTTCCCTTCAGAAACGGAGTTAAAGCCCAGGATCTGTGTCTTCCTACAAGCAAGAATTCATTTCTCATAAACCAAGTGAATTTTGGGCTCAAATTATTTTTCACAGTTCACGAATCCTACGCGATTCTCACTATTAACTAAAGAGCATTTTTGTAAATGGAGATGTGGTTTGTATCAGTTTCATAAGCAGAGTTAAACTACGTGTGGTCCGTATGAGTAGGAAACACAGTTCTTTTTTTCTGGGCATGCTCATGTTTCTTGCTGTATTAGAGATGCTCGAGAGAAGTGCTTGCTTCTTGCACTAAAACAGAGTGTGTTTAATGAATGAGAATACTGCTCTGAATTTCCCTTCAGAAACGGAGTTAAAGCCCAGGATCTGTGTCTTCCTACAAGCAAGAGTTCATTTCTGGTAAACCAAGTGAATTTTGGGCTCAAATGATTTTACATAGTTCACGAATCCTACGTGATTCTCACTATTAAATAAAGAGCATTTTTGTAAGTGGAGATGTGGTTTGTATCAGTTTCATATGTAAAGTTGAACTACATATGGTCCGTATGAGTAGGAAATACAGTTCTTTTTTTTCTGGGCAATCACATGGTTCTTGCTCTATTGGAGACCCTCGAAAGAAGAGCTTGCTTCTTGCGTTAAAACAGAGTGTGTTCCATGGATGAGAACACTGGTCTTATTTTCCTTGGGAAACGGAGTTATTCCACAGGATCTGTGTCTTCCTACAAGCAAGAGTTCATTTCTGGTAAACCAAGTGAATTTTGGGCTCAAATGATTTTAAACAGTTCCTGAAATCAACGCGATTCTTACTATTAACTAAAGAGCATTTATGTAAGTGGAGCTGTGGTTAGTATCAGTTCCATAATTAGAATTGAACTACATATGGTCCATTTGAGTAGGAAACACGGGTCTTTTTTTCTGGGCATGCTCATGGTTCTTGCTGTATTAGAGATGCTCGAAAGAAGAGCATGATTCTAGCATTAAAACAGAGTGTGTTTCATGGATGAGAACACTGCTCTGAATTTCCCTTCAGAAACGGAGCTGAACCCAAGATCTGTGTCTTCCTACAGCAAGAGTTCATTTCTCATAAACCAAGTGAATTTTGGGCTCAAATGATTTTACACAGTTCACGAATCCAACGCGATTCTCACTATTAAATAAAGAGCATTTTTGTAAGTGGAGATGTGGTTTGTATCAGTTTCATATGTAAAGTTGAACTATATATGGTCCGTATGAGTAGGAAATACAGTTCTTTTTTTCTGGGCATGCATATGGTTCTTGCTGTATTAGAGACGCTCGAAAGAAGAGGTTGCTTCTTGCGTTAAAACAGAGTGTGTTTCAAGGATGAGAACACTGCTCTGAATATCCATTCAGAAACGGAGTTAATCCACAGGATCTGTGTCTTCCTACAAGCAAGAGTTCATTCTTGGAAAACTATGTGAATTTGGGTATCAAAAGATTTTACACAGTTCACGAATCCGACGCGAATCTCACTATTAACTAAAGAGCATTTATGTAAGTGGAGCTGTGGTTTGTATCAGTTTCATAAGCAGAGTTGAAGTACGTGTGGTCTGTATAAGTAGGAAATACAGTTCTTTTTTTCTCGGCATGCTCATCGTTCTTGCTGTATTACCGATGCTGGAAAGAAGAGCTTGCTTCTTGAGTTAAAACAGAGTGTATTTCATGGATTAGAACACTGCTCTGAATGTCCATTCAGAAACGGAGTTATTCCACAGGATCTGTGTCTTCCTACAAGCAAGAGTTCATTTCTGGAAAACTATGTGAATTTTGGGCTCAAATGATTTTACACAGGTGAGGAACCCAAAGCGATTCTCACAATTAACTAAAGAGCATTTACGTAAGTGGAGCTGTGGTTTGTACCAGTTTCATAAGTAGAGTTGAACTACATATGGTTCACATGAGTAGTTAATACAGTTCTTATTTTCTCGGCATGCTCATGGTTCTTGCTGTATTAGAGACGCTCAAAAGAAGAGCTTGCTTCTTGCGTTAAAACAGAGTGTTTTTCATGGATGAGAACACTGCTCTGAATTTCCCTTCAGAAACGGAGTTAACCCACAGGATATGTGTCTTCCTCCAAGCAAGAGTTCATTTCTGGTAAACCAAGTGAATTTTGGGCTCAAATGATTTTACACAGTTCACGAATCCAACGCGATTCTCACTATTAACTAAAGAGCATTTTTGTAAGTGGAGCTGTGGTTTGTATCAGTTTCATAAGCAGAGTTAAACTACGTGTGGTCCGTATGAGTAGGAAACACAGTTCTTTTTTTCTGGGCATGCTCATGTTTCTTGCTGTATTAGAGATGCTCGAAAGAAGACCTTGCTTCTTGCAATAAAACAGAGTGTGTTTAATGAATGAGAATACTGCTCTGAATTTCCCTTCAGAAAATGAGTTAAAGCCCAGGATCTGTGTCTTCCTACAAGCAAGAGTTCATTTCTGGTAAACCAAGTGAATTTTGGGCTCAAATGATTTTACACAGTTCACAAATCCAACGCGATTCTAACTATTAACTAAAGAGCATTTTTGTAAGTGGAGATGTGGTTTGTATCAGTTTCATAAGCAGAGTTAAACTACGTGTGGTCCTTATGAGTAAGAAACACAGTTCTTTTTTTCTGGGCATGCTCATGTTTCTTGCTGTATTAGAGATGCTCGAAAGAAGACCTTGCTTCTTGCACTAAAACAGAGTGTGTTTAATGAATGAGAATACTGCTCTGAATTTCCCTTCAGAAACCGAGTTAAAGCCCAGGATCTGTGTCTTCCTACAAGCAAGAATTCATTTCTCGTAAACCAAGTGAATTTTGGGCTCAAATTATTTTTCACAGTTCACGAATCCTACGCGATTCTCACTATTAACTAAAGAGCATTTTTGTAAATGGAGATGTGGTTTGTATCAGTTTCATAAGCAGAGTTAAACTACGTGTGGTCCGTATGAGTAGGAAACACAGTTCTTTTTTTCTGGGCATGCTCATGTTTCTTGCTGTATTAGAGATGCTCGAAAGAAGAGCTTGCTTCTTGCACTAAAACAGAGTGTGTTTAATGAATGAGAATACTGCTCTGAATTTCGCTTCAGAAACGGAGTTAAAGCCCAGGATCTGTGTCTTCCTACAAGCAAGAGTTCATTTCTGGTAAACCAAGTGAATTTTGGGCTCAAATTATTTTACACAGTTCAGGAACCCAAAGCGATTCTTACAATTAACTAAAGAGCATTTATGTAAGTAGAGCTTTGGTTTGTATCAGTTTCATATGTAAAGTTGAACTACATATGGTCCGTATGAGTAGGAAATACAGTTCTTTTTTTCTGGTCATGCATATGGTTCTTGCTGTATTAGAGATGCTCGAAAGAAGAGCTTGCTTATTGCACTAAAACAGAGTATGTTTAATGAATGAGAATACTGCTCTGAATTTCCCTTCAGAAAATGAGTTAAAGCCCAGGATCTGTGTCTTCCTACAAGCAAGAGTTCATTTCTCATAAACCAACTGAATTTTGGGCTCAAATGATTTTACACAGGTGAGGAACCCAAAGCGATTCTCACAATTAACTAAAGAGCATTTACGTAAGTGAAGCTGTGGTTTGTACCAGTTTCATAAGTAGAGTTGAACTACATATGGTTCATATGAGTATTTAATACAGTTCTAATTTTCTCGGCATGCTCATGGTTCTTGCTGTATTAGAGACGCTCGAAAGAAGAGCTTGCTTCTTGCATTAAAACAGAGTGTATTTCAAGGATGGGAACACTGCTCTGAATTTCCCTTCAGAAACGGAGTTAATCCACAGGATATGTGTCTTCCTCCAAGCAAGAGTTCATTTCTGGTAAACCAAGTGAATTTTGGGCTCAAATGATTTTACACAGTTTCCGAACCCAACGTGATTCTCAGTATTAACTCAAGAACATTCATGTAAGTGGAGCTGTGGTTAGTATAAGTTTCATAAGTAGAGTTGAACTACATATGGTCCGTATGAGTAGGAAACACAGGTCTTTTTTTATGGGCATGCATATGGTTCTTGCTGTATTAGAGACGCTGGAAAGAAGAGGTTGCTTCTTGCGTTAAAACAGAGTGTATTTCAAGGATGAGAACACTGGTCTGAATTTCCCTTCAGAAACGGAGTTAATCCACAGGATATGTGTCTTCCTACAAGCAAGAGTTCATTTCTGGTAAACCAAGTGAATTTGGGGCGCAAATGATTTTAAACAGTTCAGGAACCCAACGCAATTCTCACAATTAACTAAAGAGCATTTATGTAAGTAGAGATGTGTTTTGTATCACTTTCATAAGTAAAGTTGAAGTACATATGGTCCGTATGAGTAGGAAATACAGTTCTTTTTTTCTGGGCATTCACAGGGTTCTTGCTCTATTAGAGACCCTCGAAAGAAGAGCTTGCTTCTTGCATTAAAACAGAGTGTGTTCCATGGATGAGAACACCTGTCTTATTTTCCATTGAGAAACGGAGTTAAACCACAGGATCTGTGTCTTCCTACAAGCAAGAGTTCATTTCTGGTAAACCAAGTGAATTTCGGGTTCAAATGATTTTACACAGTTCACGAATCCTACGCGATTCTCACTATTAACTAAAGAGCATTTTTGTAAGTGGAGATGTGGTTTGTATCAGTTTCATAAGCAGAGTTAAACTACGTGTGGTCCGTATGAGTAAGATACACAGTTCTTTTTTTCTGGGCATGCTCATGTTTCTTGCTGTATTAGAGATGCTCGAAAGAAGAGCTTGCTTATTGCACTAAAACAGAGTGTGTTTAATGAATGAGAACACTGCTCTGAATATCCATTCAGAAACGGAGTTAATCCACAGGATCTGTGTCTTCCTACAAGCAAGAGTTCATTCTTGGAAAACTATGTGAATTTGGGTATCAAAAGATTTTACAAATTTCACGAATCCGACGCGAATCTCACTATTAACTAAAGAGCATTTATGTAAGTGGAGCTGTGGTTTGTATCAGTTTCATAAGCAGAGTTGAAGTACATGTGGTCTGTATAAGTAGGAAATACAGTTCTTTTTCTCTCGGCATGCTCATCGTTCTTGCTGTATTACCGATGCTGGAAAGAAGAGCTTGCTTCTTGAGTTAAAACAGAGTGTATTTCATGGATTAGAACACTGCTCTGAATGTCCATTCAGAAACGGAGTTATTCCACAGGATCTGTGTCTTCCTACAAGCAAGAGTTCATTTCTGGAAAACTATGTGAATTTTGGGCTCAAATGATTTTACACAGATGAGGAACCCAAAGCGCTTCTCACAATTAACTAAAGAGCATTTACGTAAGTGGAGCTGTGGTTTGTACCAGTTTCATAAGTAGAGTTGAACTACATATGGTTCACATGAGTAGTTAATACAGTTCTTATTTTCTCGGCATGCTCATGGTTCTTGCTGTATTAGAGACGCTCAAAAGAAGAGCTTGCTTCTTGCGTTAAAACAGAGTGTTTTTCATGGATGAGAACACTGCTCTGAATTTCCCTTCAGAAACGGAGTTAATCCACAGGATATGTGTCTTCCTCCAAGCAAGAGTTCATTTCTGGTAAACCAAGTGAATTTTGGGCTCAAATGATTTTACACAGTTCACGAATCCAACGCGATTCTCACTATTAACTAAAGAGCATTTTTGTAAGTGGAGCTGTGGTTTGTATCAGTTTCATAAGCAGAGTTTAACTACGTGTGGTCCGTATGAGTAGGAAACACAGTTCTTTTTTTCTGGGCATGCTCATGTTTCTAGCTGTATTAGAGATGCTCGAAAGAAGACCTTGCTTCTTGCAATAAAACAGAGTGTGTTTAATGAATGAGAATACTGCTCTGAATTTCCCTTCAGAAAATGAGTTAAAGCCCAGGATCTGTGTCTTCCTACAAGCAAGAGTTCATTTCTGGTAAACCAAGTGAATTTTGGGCTCAAATGATTTTACACAGTTCACGAATCCAACGCGATTCTCACTATTAACTAAAGAGCATTTTTGTAAGTGGAGATGTGGTTTCTATCAGTTTCATAAGCAGAGTTAAACTACGTGTGGTCCTTATGAGTAAGAAACACAGTTCTTTTTTTCTGGGCATGCTCATGGTTCTTGCTGTATTAGAGATGCTCGAAAGAAGAGCTTGCTTCTTGCACTAAAACAGAGTGTGTTTAATGAATGAGAATACTGCTCTGAATTTCCCTTCAGAAACGGAGTTAAAGCCCAGGATCTGTGTCTTCCTACAAGCAAGAATTCATTTCTCATAAACCAAGTGAATTTTGGGCTCAAATTATTTTTCAAAGTTCACGAATCCTACGCGATTCTCACTATTAACTAAAGAGCATTTTTGTAAATGGAGATGTGGTTTGTATCAGTTTCATAAGCAGAGTTAAACTACGTGTGGTCCGTATGAGTAGGAAACACAGTTCTTTTTTTCTGGGCATGCTCATGTTTCTTGCTGTATTAGAGATGCTCGAGAGAAGTGCTTGCTTCTTGCACTAAAACAGAGTGTGTTTAATGAATGAGAATACTGCTCTGAATTTCCCTTCAGAAACGGAGTTAAAGCCCAGGATCTGTGTCTTCCTACAAGCAAGAGTTCATTTCTGGTAAACCAAGTGAATTTTGGGCTCAAATGATTTTACATAGTTCACGAATCCTACGTGATTCTCACTATTAAATAAAGAGCATTTTTGTAAGTGGAGATGTGGTTTGTATCAGTTTCATATGTAAAGTTGAACTACATATGGTCCGTATGAGTAGGAAATACAGTTCTTTTTTTTCTGGGCATTCACATGGTTCTTGCTCTATTGGAGACCCTCGAAAGAAGAGCTTGCTTCTTGCGTTAAAACAGAGTGTGTTCCATGGATGAGAACACTGGTCTTATTTTCCTTGGGAAACGGAGTTATTCCACAGGATCTGTGTCTTCCTACAAGCAAGAGTTCATTTCTGGTAAACCAAGTGAATTTTGGGCTCAAATGATTTTAAACAGTTCCTGAAATCAACGCGATTCTTACTATTAACTAAAGAGCATTTATGTAAGTGGAGCTGTGGTTAGTATCAGTTCCATAATTAGAATTGAACTACATATGGTCCATTTGAGTAGGAAACACGGGTCTTTTTTTCTGGGCATGCTCATGGTTCTTGCTGTATTAGAGATGCTCGAAAGAAGAGCATGATTCTAGCATTAAAACAGAGTGTGTTTCATGGATGAGAACACTGCTCTGAATTTCCCTTCAGAAACGGAGCTGAACCCAAGATCTGTGTCTTCCTACAGCAAGAGTTCATTTCTCATAAACCAAGTGAATTTTGGGCTCAAATGATTTTACACAGTTCACGAATCCAACGCGATTCTCACTATTAAATAAAGAGCATTTTTGTAAGTGGAGATGTGGTTTGTATCAGTTTCATATGTAAAGTTGAACTATATATGGTCCGTATGAGTAGGAAATACAGTTCTTTTTTTCTGGGCATGCATATGGTTCTTGCTGTATTAGAGACGCTCGAAAGAAGAGGTTGCTTCTTGCGTTAAAACAGAGTGTGTTTCAAGGATGAGAACACTGCTCTGAATATCCATTCAGAAACGGAGTTAATCCACAGGATCTGTGTCTTCCTACAAGCAAGAGTTCATTCTTGGAAAACTATGTGAATTTGGGTATCAAAAGATTTTACACAGTTCACGAATCCGACGCGAATCTCACTATTAACTAAAGAGCATTTATGTAAGTGGAGCTGTGGTTTGTATGAGTTCCATAATTAGAATTGAACTACATATGGTCCATATGAGTAGGAAACACAGGTCTTTTTTTCTGGGCATGCTCATGGTTCTTGCTGTATTAGAGACGCTCAAAAGAAGAGCATGCTTCTAGCATTAAAAAAGAGTGTGTTTCATGGATGAGAACACTGCTCTGAATTTCCCTTCAGAAACGGAGTTGAAGCCCAAGATCTGTGTCTTCCTACAGCAAGAGTTCATTTCTGGTAAACCAAGTGAATTTTGGGCTCAAATGATTTTACACAATTCACGACCCCAACGCGATTCTCACAATTAACTAAAGAGCATTTATGTAAGTGGAGCTGTGGTTAGTATCAGTTTCATAAGTAGATTTGAACTACATATGGTCCCTATGAGTAGGAAACACAGTTATTTTCTTCTGGGCATGTTCATGGTTCTTGCTGTAGTAGAGATGCTTGAAAGAAGAGCATGCTTCTTGCCTTACAACAGAGTGTGTTCCATGGATGAAAACACTGGTCTGAATTTCCTTTCAGAAACGGAGTTCAACCACAGGATTTGTGTCTTCCTACAAGCCATAGTTCATTTCTGGTAAACCAAATGAATTTTGGACTCTAATGATTTTGCACAGTTCCCGAACCCAACACAAATCTCACTATTAACTAAAGAGCATTTATGTAAGTGGAGCTGTGGTTAGTATCAGTTCCATAATTAGAATTGAACTACATATGGTCCATAGGAGTAGGAAACACAGGTCTTTTTTTCTGGGCATGCTCATGGTTCTTGCTGTATTAGAGATGCTCAAAAGAAGAGCATGCTTCTAGCATTAAAACAGAGTGTGTTTCATGGATGAGAACACTGCTCTGAATTTCCCTTCAGAAACGGAGTTGAAGCCCAAGATCTGTGTCTTCCTACAGCAAGAGTTCATTTCTCGTAAACCAAGTGAATTTTGGGCTCAAATGATTTTACACAGTTTCTGAACCCAACGCGATTCTTAATATTAACTAAAGAGCATTTATGTAAGTGGAGCTGTGGTTTGTATCAGTTTCATATGTAAAGTTGAACTACATATGGTCCGTAGGAGTAGGAAATACAGTTCTTTTTTTTCTGGGCATTCACATGGTTCTTGCTCTATTAGAGACCCTCGAAAGAAGAGCTTGCTTCTTGCGTTAAAACAGAGTGTGTTCCATGGATGAGAACACTGGTCTTATTTTCCTTGAGAAACGGAGTTATTCCACAGGATCTGTGTCTTCCTACAAGCAAGAGTTCATTTCTGGTAAACCAAGTGAATTTTGGGCTCAAATGATTTTAAACAGTTCCCGAAATCAACGCGATTCTTACTATTAACTAAAGAGCATTTATGTAAGTGGAGCTGTGGTTAGTATCAGTTCCATAATTAGAATTGAACTACATATGGTCCATATGAGTAGGAAACACGGGTCTTTTTTTCTGGGCATGCTCATGGTTCTTGCTGTATTAGAGACGCTCGAAAGAAGAGCATGATTCTAGCATTAAAACAGAGTGTGTTTCATGGATGAGAACACTGCTCTGAATTTCCCTTCAGAAACGGAGTTGAACCCAAGATCTGTGTCTTCCTACAGCAAGAGTTCATTTCTAATAAACCAAGTGAATTTTGGGCTCAAATGATTTTACACAGTTCACGAATCCAACTCGATTCTCACTATTAACTAAAGAGCATTTTTGTAAGTGGAGCTGTGGTTTGTATCAGTTTCATAAGCAGAGTTAAACTACGTGTGGTCCGTATGAGTATGAAACACAGTTCTTTTTTTCTGGGCATGCTCATGTTTCTTGCTGTATTAGAGATGCTCGAAAGAAGTGCTTGCTTCTTGCACTAAAACAGAGTGTGTTTAATGAATGAGAATACTGCTCTGAATTTCCCTTCAGAAACGGAGTTAAAGCCCAGGATCTGTGTCTTCCTACAAGCAAGAGTTCATTTCTGGTAAACCAAGTGAATTTGGGGCTCAAATGATTTTACATAGTTCACGAATCCTACGTGATTCTCACTATTAAATAAAGAGCATTTTTGTAAGTGGAGATGTGGTTTGTATCAGTTTCATATGTAAAGTTGAACTACATATGGTCCGTATGAGTAGGAAATACAGTTCTTTTTTTCTGGGCATGCATATGGTTCTTGCTGTATTAGAGACGCTCGAAAGAAGAGGTTGCTTCTTGCGTTAAAACAGAGTGTGTTTCAAGGATGAGAACACTGCTCTGAATATCCATTCAGAAACAGAGTTAATCCACAGGATCTGTGTCTTCCTACAAGCAAGAGTTCATTCTTGGAAAACTATGTGAATTTGGGTATCAAAAGATTTTACACAGTTCACGAATCCGACGCGAATCTCACTATTAACTAAAGAGCATTTATGTAAGTGGAGCTGTGGTTTGTATCAGTTTCATAAGCAGAGTTGAAGTACATGTGGTCTTTATAAGTAGGAAATACAGTTCTTTTTTTCTCGGCATGCTCATCGTTCTTGCTGTATTACCGATGCTGGAAAGAAGAGCTTGCTTCTTGAGTTAAAACAGAGTGTATTTCATGGATTAGAACACTGCTCTGAATGTCCATTCAGAAACGGAGTTATTCCACAGGATCTGTGTCTTCCTACAAGCAAGAGTTCATTTCTGGAAAACTATGTGAATTTTGGGCTCAAATGATTTTACACAGATGAGGAACCCAAAGCGATTCTCACAATTAACTAAAGAGCATTTACGTAAGTGGAGCTGTGGTTTGTACCAGTTTCATAAGTAGAGTTGAACTACATATGGTTCACATGAGTAGTTAATACAGTTCTTATTTTCTCGGCATGCTCATGGTTCTTGCTGTATTAGAGACGCTCAAAAGAAGAGCTTGCTTCTTGCGTTAAAACAGAGTGTTTTTCATGGATGAGAACACTGCTCTGAATTTCCCTTCAGAAACGGAGTTAATCCACAGGATATGTGTCTTCCTCCAAGCAAGAGTTCATTTCTGGTAAACCAAGTGAATTTTGGGCTCAAATGATTTTACACAGTTCACGAATCCAACGCGATTCTCACTATTAACTAAAGAGCATTTTTGTAAGTGGAGCTGTGGTTTGTATCAGTTTCATAAGCAGAGTTAAACTACGTGTGGTCCGTATGAGTAGGAAACACAGTTCTTTTTTTCAGGGCATGCTCATGTTTCTTGCTGTATTAGAGATGCTCGAAAGAAGACCTTGCTTCTTGCAATAAAACAGAGTGTGTTTAATGAATGAGAATACTGCTCTGAATTTCCCTTCAGAAAATGAGTTAAAGCCCAGGATCTGTGTCTTCCTACAAGCAAGAGTTCATTTCTGGTAAACCAAGTGAATTTTGGGCTCAAATGATTTTACACAGTTCACGAATCCAACGCGATTCTCACTATTAACTAAAGAGCATTTTTGTAAGTGGAGATGTGGTTTGTATCAGTTTCATAAGCAGAGTTAAACTACGTGTGGTCCTTATGAGTAAGAAACACAGTTCTTTTTTTCTGGGCATGCTCATGGTTCTTGCTGTATTAGAGATGCTCGAAAGAAGAGCTTGCTTCTTGCACTAAAACAGAGTGTGTTTAATGAATGAGAATACTGCTCTGAATTTCCCTTCAGAAACGGAGTTAAAGCCCAGGATCTGTGTCTTCCTACAAGCAAGAATTCATTTCTCATAAACCAAGTGAATTTTGGGCTCAAATTATTTTTCACAGTTCACGAATCCTACGCGATTCTCACTATTAACTAAAGAGCATTTTTGTAAATGGAGATGTGGTTTGTATCAGTTTCATAAGCAGAGTTAAACTACGTGTGGTCCGTATGAGTAGGAAACACAGTTCTTTTTTTCTGGGCATGCTCATGTTTCTTGCTGTATTAGAGATGCTCGAGAGAAGTGCTTGCTTCTTGCACTAAAACAGAGTGTGTTTAATGAATGAGAATACTGCTCTGAATTTCCCTTCAGAAACGGAGTTAAAGCCCAGGATCTGTGTCTTCCTACAAGCAAGAGTTCATTTCTGGTAAACCAAGTGAATTTGGGGCTCAAATGATTTTACATAGTTCACGAATCCTACGTGATTCTCACTATTAAATAAAGAGCATTTTTGTAAGTGGAGATGTGGTTTGTATCAGTTTCATATGTAAAGTTGAACTACATATGGTCCGTATGAGTAGGAAATACAGTTCTTTTTTTCTGGGCATGCATATGGTTCTTGCTGTATTAGAGACGCTCGAAAGAAGAGGTTGCTTCTTGCGTTAAAACAGAGTGTGTTTCAAGGATGAGAACACTGCTCTGAATATCCATTCAGAAACGGAGTTAATCCACAGGATCTGTGTCTTCCTACAAGCAAGAGTTCATTCTTGGAAAACTATGTGAATTTGGGTATCAAAAGATTTTACAAATTTCACGAATCCGACGCGAATCTCACTATTAACTAAAGAGCATTTATGTAAGTGGAGCTGTGGTTTGTATCAGTTTCATAAGCAGAGTTGAAGTACATGTGGTCTGTATAAGTAGGAAATACAGTTCTTTTTTTCTCGGCATGCTCATCGTTCTTGCTGTATTACCGATGCTGGAAAGAAGAGCTTGCTTCTTGAGTTAAAACAGAGTGTATTTCATGGATTAGAACACTGCTCTGAATGTCCATTCAGAAACGGAGTTATTCCACAGGATCTGTGTCTTCCTACAAGCAAGAGTTCATTTCTGGAAAACTATGTGAATTTTGGGCTCAAATGATTTTACACAGATGAGGAACCCAAAGCGCTTCTCACAATTAACTAAAGAGCATTTACGTAAGTGGAGCTGTGGTTTGTACCAGTTTCATAAGTAGAGTTGAACTACATATGGTTCACATGAGTAGTTAATACAGTTCTTATTTTCTCGGCATGCTCATGGTTCTTGCTGTATTAGAGACGCTCAAAAGAAGAGCTTGCTTCTTTCGTTAAAACAGAGTGTTTTTCATGGATGAGAACACTGCTCTGAATTTCCCTTCAGAAACGGAGTTAATCCACAGGATATGTGTCTTCCTCCAAGCAAGAGTTCATTTCCTTTAAACCAAGTGAATTTTGGGCTCAAATGATTTTACACAGTTCACGAATCCAACGCGATTCTCACTATTAACTAAAGAGCATTTTTGTAAGTGGAGCTGTGGTTTGTATCAGTTTCATAAGCAGAGTTAAACTACGTGTGGTCCGTATGAGTAGGAAACACAGTTCTTTTTTTCTGGGCATGCTCATGTTTCTAGCTGTATTAGAGATGCTCGAAAGAAGACCTTGCTTCTTGCAATAAAACAGAGTGTGTTTAATGAATGAGAATACTGCTCTGAATTTCCCTTCAGAAAATGAGTTAAAGCCCAGGATCTGTGTCTTCCTACAAGCAAGAGTTCATTTCTGGTAAACCAAGTGAATTTTGGGCTCAAATGATTTTACACAGTTCACGAATCCAACGCGATTCTCACTATTAACTAAAGAGCATTTTTGTAAGTGGAGATGTGGTTTCTATCAGTTTCATAAGCAGAGTTAAACTACGTGTGGTCCTTATGAGTAAGAAACACAGTTCTTTTTTTCTGGGCATGCTCATGGTTCTTGCTGTATTAGAGATGCTCGAAAGAAGAGCTTGCTTCTTGCACTAAAACAGAGTGTGTTTAATGAATGAGAATACTGCTCTGAATTTCCCTTCAGAAACGGAGTTAAAGCCCAGGATCTGTGTCTTCCTACAAGCAAGAATTCATTTCTCATAAACCAAGTGAATTTTGGGCTCAAATTATTTTTCACAGTTCACGAATCCTACGCGATTCTCACTATTAACTAAAGAGCATTTTTGTAAATGGAGATGTGGTTTGTATCAGTTTCATAAGCAGAGTTAAACTACGTGTGGTCCGTATGAGTAGGAAACACAGTTCTTTTTTTCTGGGCATGCTCATGTTTCTTGCTGTATTAGAGATGCTCGAGAGAAGTGCTTGCTTCTTGCACTAAAACAGAGTGTGTTTAATGAATGAGAATACTGCTCTGAATTTCCCTTCAGAAACGGAGTTAAAGCCCAGGATCTGTGTCTTCCTACAAGCAAGAGTTCATTTCTGGTAAACCAAGTGAATTTTGGGCTCAAATGATTTTACATAGTTCACGAATCCTACGTGATTCTCACTATTAAATAAAGAGCATTTTTGTAAGTGGAGATGTGGTTTGTATCAGTTTCATATGTAAAGTTGAACTACATATGGTCCGTATGAGTAGGAAATACAGTTCTTTTTTTTCTGGGCAATCACATGGTTCTTGCTCTATTGGAGACCCTCGAAAGAAGAGCTTGCTTCTTGCGTTAAAACAGAGTGTGTTCCATGGATGAGAACACTGGTCTTATTTTCCTTGGGAAACGGAGTTATTCCACAGGATCTGTGTCTTCCTACAAGCAAGAGTTCATTTCTGGTAAACCAAGTGAATTTTGGGCTCAAATGATTTTAAACAGTTCCTGAAATCAACGCGATTCTTACTATTAACTAAAGAGCATTTATGTAAGTGGAGCTGTGGTTAGTATCAGTTCCATAATTAGAATTGAACTACATATGGTCCATTTGAGTAGGAAACACGGGTCTTTTTTTCTGGGCATGCTCATGGTTCTTGCTGTATTAGAGATGCTCGAAAGAAGAGCATGATTCTAGCATTAAAACAGAGTGTGTTTCATGGATGAGAACACTGCTCTGAATTTCCCTTCAGAAACGGAGCTGAACCCAAGATCTGTGTCTTCCTACAGCAAGAGTTCATTTCTCATAAACCAAGTGAATTTTGGGCTCAAATGATTTTACACAGTTCACGAATCCAACGCGATTCTCACTATTAAATAAAGAGCATTTTTGTAAGTGGAGATGTGGTTTGTATCAGTTTCATATGTAAAGTTGAACTATATATGGTCCGTATGAGTAGGAAATACAGTTCTTTTTTTCTGGGCATGCATATGGTTCTTGCTGTATTAGAGACGCTCGAAAGAAGAGGTTGCTTCTTGCGTTAAAACAGAGTGTGTTTCAAGGATGAGAACACTGCTCTGAATATCCATTCAGAAACGGAGTTAATCCACAGGATCTGTGTCTTCCTACAAGCAAGAGTTCATTCTTGGAAAACTATGTGAATTTGGGTATCAAAAGATTTTACACAGTTCACGAATCCGACGCGAATCTCACTATTAACTAAAGAGCATTTATGTAAGTGGAGCTGTGGTTTGTATCAGTTTCATAAGCAGAGTTGAAGTACGTGTGGTCTGTATAAGTAGGAAATACAGTTCTTTTTTTCTCGGCATGCTCATCGTTCTTGCTGTATTACCGATGCTGGAAAGAAGAGCTTGCTTCTTGAGTTAAAACAGAGTGTATTTCATGGATTAGAACACTGCTCTGAATGTCCATTCAGAAACGGAGTTATTCCACAGGATCTGTGTCTTCCTACAAGCAAGAGTTCATTTCTGGAAAACTATGTGAATTTTGGGCTCAAATGATTTTACACAGGTGAGGAACCCAAAGCGATTCTCACAATTAACTAAAGAGCATTTACGTAAGTGGAGCTGTGGTTTGTACCAGTTTCATAAGTAGAGTTGAACTACATATGGTTCACATGAGTAGTTAATACAGTTCTTATTTTCTCGGCATGCTCATGGTTCTTGCTGTATTAGAGACGCTCAAAAGAAGAGCTTGCTTCTTGCGTTAAAACAGAGTGTTTTTCATGGATGAGAACACTGCTCTGAATTTCCCTTCAGAAACGGAGTTAACCCACAGGATATGTGTCTTCCTCCAAGCAAGAGTTCATTTCTGGTAAACCAAGTGAATTTTGGGCTCAAATGATTTTACACAGTTCACGAATCCAACGCGATTCTCACTATTAACTAAAGAGCATTTTTGTAAGTGGAGCTGTGGTTTGTATCAGTTTCATAAGCAGAGTTAAACTACGTGTGGTCCGTATGAGTAGGAAACACAGTTCTTTTTTTCTGGGCATGCTCATGTTTCTTGCTGTATTAGAGATGCTCGAAAGAAGACCTTGCTTCTTGCAATAAAACAGAGTGTGTTTAATGAATGAGAATACTGCTCTGAATTTCCCTTCAGAAAATGAGTTAAAGCCCAGGATCTGTGTCTTCCTACAAGCAAGAGTTCATTTCTGGTAAACCAAGTGAATTTTGGGCTCAAATGATTTTACACAGTTCACAAATCCAACGCGATTCTAACTATTAACTAAAGAGCATTTTTGTAAGTGGAGATGTGGTTTGTATCAGTTTCATAAGCAGAGTTAAACTACGTGTGGTCCTTATGAGTAAGAAACACAGTTCTTTTTTTCTGGGCATGCTCATGTTTCTTGCTGTATTAGAGATGCTCGAAAGAAGACCTTGCTTCTTGCACTAAAACAGAGTGTGTTTAATGAATGAGAATACTGCTCTGAATTTCCCTTCAGAAAATGAGTTAAAGCCCAGGATCTGTGTCTTCCTACAAGCAAGAGTTCATTTCTGGTAAACCAAGTGAATTTTGGGCTCAAATGATTTTACACAGTTCACGAATCCAACGTGATTCTCACTATTAACTAAAGAGCATTTTTGTAAGTGGAGATGTGGTTTCTATCAGTTTCATAAGCAGTGTTAAACTACGTGTGGTCCTTATGAGTAAGAAACACAGTTCTTTTTTTCTAGGCATGCTCATGGTTCTTGCTGTATTAGAGATGCTCGAAAGAAGAGCTTGCTTCTTGCACTAAAACAGAGTGTGTTTAATGAATGAGAATACTGCTCTGAATTTCCCTTCAGAAACCGAGTTAAAGCCCAGGATCTGTGTCTTCCTACAAGCAAGAATTCATTTCTCGTAAACCAATTGAATTTTGGGCTCAAATTATTTTTCACAGTTCACGAATCCTACGCGATTCTCACTATTAACTAAAGAGCATTTTTGTAAATGGAGATGTGGTTTGTATCAGTTTCATAAGCAGAGTTAAACTACGTGTGGTCCGTATGAGTAGGAAACACAGTTCTTTTTTTCTGGGCATGCTCATGTTTCTTGCTGTATTAGAGATGCTCGAAAGAAGAGCTTGCTTCTTGCACTAAAACAGAGTGTGTTTAATGAATGAGAATACTGCTCTGAATTTCGCTTCAGAAACGGAGTTAAAGCCCAGGATCTGTGTCTTCCTACAAGCAAGAGTTCATTTCTGGTAAACCAAGTGAATTTTGGGCTCAAATTATTTTACACAGTTCAGGAACCCAAAGCGATTCTTACAATTAACTAAAGAGCATTTATGTAAGTAGAGCTTTGGTTTGTATCAGTTTCATATGTAAAGTTGAACTACATATGGTCCGTATGAGTAGGAAATACAGTTCTTTTTTTCTGGTCATGCATATGGTTCTTGCTGTATTAGAGATGCTCGAAAGAAGAGGTTGCTTCTTGCGTTAAAACAGAGTGTGTTTAATGAATGAGAATACTGCTCTGAATTTCCCTTCAGAAACGGAGTTAAACCACAGGGTTTGTGTCTTCCTACAAGCCATAGTTCATTTCTGGTAAATCAAATGAATTTTGGACTCTAATGATTTTGCACAGTTCCCGAACCCAACGCAAATCTCACTATTAACTAAAGAGCATTTATGTAAGTGGAGCTGTGGTTAGTATCAGTTCCATAGTTAGAATTGAAGTATATATCGTCCATATGAGTAGGAAACACGGGTCTTTTTTTCTGGGCATGCTCATGGTTCTTGCTGTATTAGAGACGCTCGAAAGAAGAGCATGATTCTAGCATTAAAACAGAGTGTGTTTCATGGATGAGAACACTGCTCTGAATTTCCCTTCAGAAACGGAGTTGAACCCAAGATCTGTGTCTTCCTACAGCAAGAGTTCATTTCTCGTAAACCAAGTGAATTTTGGGCTCAAATGATTTTACACAGTTCACGAATCCAACGCGATTCTCACTATTAACTAAAGAGCATTTTTGCAAGTGGAGCTGTGGTTTGTATCAGTTTCATAAGCAGAGTTAAACTACGTGTGGTCCGTATGAGTAAGAAACACAGTTCTTTTTTTTTGGGCATGCTCATGTTTCTTGCTGTATTAGAGATGCTCGAAAGAAGAGCTTGCTTCTTGCACTAAAACAGAGTGTGTTTAATGAATGAGAATACTGCTCTGAATTTCCCTTCAGAAACGGAGTTAAAGCCCAGGATCTGTGTCTTCCTACAAGCAAGAGTTCATTTCTGATAAACCAAGTGAATTTTGGGCTCAAATTATTTTACACAGTTCAGGAACCCAAAGCGATTCTTACAATTAACTAAAGAGCATTTATGTAAGTAGAGCTTTGGTTTGTATCAGTTTCATATGTAAAGTTGAACTACATATGGTCCGTATGAGTAGGAAATACAGTTCTTTTTTTCTGGGCATGCATATGGTTCTTGCTGTATTAGAGATGCTCGAAAGAAGAGGTTGCTTCTTGCGTTAAAACAGAGTGTGTTTAATGAATGAGAATACTGCTCCGAATTTCCCTTCATAAACGGAGTTAAACCACAGGGTTTGTGTCTTCCTACAAGCCATAGTTCATTTCTGGTAAATCAAATGAATTTTGGACTCTAATGATTTTGCACAGTTCCCGAACCCAACGCAAATCTCACTATTAACTAAAGAGCATTTATGTAAGTGGAGCTGTGGTTAGTATCAGTTCCATAGTTAGATATATATCGTCCATATGAGTAGGAAAAACGGGTCTTTTTTTCTGGGCATGCTCATGGTTCTTGCTGTATTAGAGACGCTTGAAAGAAGAGCATGATTCTAGCATTAAAACAGAGTGTGTTTCATGGATGAGAACACTGCTCTGAATTTCCCTTCAGAAACGGAGTTGAACCCAAGATCTGTGTCTTCCTACAGCAAGAGTTCATTTCTCGTAAACCAAGTGAATTTTGGGCTCAAATGATTTTACACAGTTCACGAATCCAACGCGATTCTCACTATTAACTAAAGAGCATTTTTGCAAGTGGAGCTGTGGTTTGTATCAGTTTCATAAGCAGAGTTAAACTACGTGTGGTCCGTATGAGTAAGAAACACAGTTCTTTTTTTCTGGGCATGCTCATGTTTCTTGCTGTATTAGAGATGCTCGAAAGAAGAGCTTGCTTCTTGCACTAAAACAGAGTGTGTTTAATGAATGAGAATACTGCTCTGAATTTCCCTTCAGAAATGGAGTTAAAGCCCAGGATCTGTGTCTTCCTACAAGCAAGAGTTCATTTCTGGTAAACCAAGTGAATTTTGGGCTCAAATTATTTTACACAGTTCAGGAACCCAAAGCGATTCTTACAATTAACTAAAGAGCATTTATGTAAGTAGAGCTTTGGTTTGTATCATTTTCATAAGCAGAGTTGAACTACATATGGTCCGTATGAGTAGGAAATACAGTTCTTTTTTTGTGGGCATGCATATGGTTCTTGCTGTATTAGAGACGCTCGAAAGAAGAGGTTGCTTCTTGCGTTAAAACAGAGTGTGTTTCAAGGATGAGAACACTGCTCTCAATATCCATTCAGAAACGGAGTTAATCCACAGGATCTGTGTCTTCCTACAAGCAAGAGTTCATTCTTGGAAAACTATGTGAATTTTGGTATCATAAGATTTTACACACTTCACGAATCCGATGCGAATCTCACTATTAACTAAAGAGCATTTATGTAAGTGGAGCTGTGGTTTGTATCAGTTTCATAAGCAGAGTTGAACTACATGTGGTCCGTATGAGTAGGAAATACAGTTCTTTTTTTCTCGGCATGCTCATGGTTCTTGCTGTATTACCGATGCTGGAAAGAAGAGCTTGCTTCTTGAGTTAAAACAGAGTGTATTTCATGGATTAGAACACTGCTCTGAATGTCCATTCAGAAACGGAGTTATTCCACAGGATCTGTGTCTTGCTACAAGCAAGAGTTCATTTCTGGAAAACTATGTGAATTTTGGGCTCAAATGATTTTACACAGGTGAGGAACCCAAAGCGATTCTCACAATTAACTAAAGAGCATTTATGTAAGTGGAGCTGTGGTTTGTACCAGTTTCATAAGTAGAGTTGAACTACATATGGTTCACATGATTAGTTAATACAGTTCTTATTTTCTCGGCATGCTCATGGTTCTTGCTGTATTAGAGACGCTCAAAAGAAGAGCTTGCTTCTTGCGTTAAAACAGAGTGTTTTTCATGGATAAGAACACTGCTCTGAATTTCCCTTCAGAAACGGAGTTAATCCACAGGATATGTGTCTTCCTCCAAGCAAGAGTTCATTTCTGGTAAACCAAGTGAATTTTGGGCTCAAATGATTTTACACAGTTCACGAATCCAACGCGATTCTCACTATTAACTAAAGAGCATTTTTGTAAGTGGAGCTGTGGTTTGTATCAGTTTCATAAGCAGAGTTAAACTACGTGTGGTCCCTATGAGTAGGAAACACAGTTCTTTTTTTCTGGGCATGCTCATGTTTCTTGCTGTATTAGAGATGCTCGAAAGAAGACCTTGCTTCTTGCACTAAAACAGAGTGTGTTTAATGAATGAGAATACTGCTCTGAATTTCCCTTCAGAAAATGAGTTAAAGCCCAGGATCTGTGTCTTCCTACAAGCAAGAGTTCATTTCTGGTAAACCAAGTGAATTTTGGGCTCAAATGATTTTACACAGTTCACGAATCCAACGCGATTCTCACTATTAACTAAAGAGCATTTTTGTAAGTGGAGATGTGGTTTGTATCAGTTTCATAAGCAGAGTTAAACTACGTGTGGACCTTATGAGTAAGAAACACAGTTCTTTTTTTCTGGGCATGCTCATGGTTCTTGCTGTATTAGAGATGCTCGAAAGAAGAGCTTGCTTCTTGCACTAAAACAGAGTGTGTTTAATGAATGAGAATACTGCTCTGAATTTCCCTTCAGAAATGGAGTTAAAGCCCAGGATCTGTGTCTTCCTACAAGCAAGAGTTCATTTCTGGTAAACCAAGTGAATTTTGGGCTCAAATTATTTTACACAGTTCAGGAACCCAAAGCGATTCTTACAATTAACTAAAGAGCATTTATGTAAGTAGAGCTTTGGTTTGTATCAGTTTCATATGTAAAGTTGAACTACATATGGTCCTTATGAGTAGGAAATACAGTTCTTTTTTTCTGGGCATGCATATGGTTCTTGCTGTATTAGAGATGCTCGAAAGAAGAGGTTGCTTCTTGCGTTAAAACAGAGTGTGTTTAATGAATGAGAATACTGCTCTGAATTTCCCTTCAGAAACGGAGTTAAACCACAGGGTTTGTGTCTTCCTACAAGCCATAGTTCATTTCTGGTAAATCAAATGAATTTTGGACTCTAATGATTTTGCACAGTTCCCGAACCCAACGCAAATCTCACTATTAACTAAAGAGCATTTATGTAAGTGGAGCTGTGGTTAGTATCAGTTCCATAGTTAGAATTGAAGTATATATCGTCCATATGAGTAGGAAACACGGGTCTTTTTTTCTGGGCATGCTCATGGTTCTTGCTGTATTAGAGACGCTCGAAAGAAGAGCATGATTCTAGCATTAAAACAGAGTGTGTTTCATGGATGAGAACACTGCTCTGAATTTCCCTTCAGAAACGGAGTTGAACCCAAGATCTGTGTCTTCCTACAGCAAGAGTTCATTTCTCGTAAACCAAGTGAATTTTGGGCTCAAATGATTTTACACAGTTCACTAATCCAACGCGATTCTCACTATTAACTAAAGAGCATTTTTGTAAGTGGAGCTGTGGTTTGTATCAGTTTCATAAGCAGAGTTAAACTACGTGTGGTCCGTATGAGTAGGAAACACAGTTCTTTTTTTCTGGGCATGCTCATGTTTCTTGCTGTATTAGAGATGCTCGAAAGAAGTGCTTGCTTCTTGCACTAAAACAGAGTGTGTTTAATGAATGAGAATACTGCTCTGAATTTCCCTTCAGAAACGGAGTTAAAGCCCAGGATCTGTGTCTTCCTACAAGCAAGAGTTCATTTCTGGTAAACCAAGTGAATTTTGGGCTCAAATGATTTTACATAGTTCACGAATCCTACGTGATTCTCACTATTAAATAAAGAGCATTTTTGTAAGTGGAGATGTGGTTTGTATCAGTTTCATATGTAAAGTTGAACTACATATGGTCCGTATGAGTAGGAAATACAGTTCTTTTTTTCTGGGCATGCATATGGTTCTTGCTGTATTAGAGACGCTCGAAAGAAGAGGTTGCTTCTTGCGTTAAAACAGAGTGTGTTTCAAGGATGAGAACACTGCTCTGAATATCCATTCAGAAACGGAGTTAATCCACAGGATCTGTGTCTTCCTACCAGCAAGAGTTCATTCTTGGAAAACTATGTGAATTTGGGTATCAAAAGATTTTACACAGGTGAGGAACCCAAAGCGATTCTCACAATTAACTAAAGAGCATTTACGTAAGTGGAGCTGTGGTTTGTACCAGTTTCATAAGTAGAGTTGAACTACATATGGTTCACATGAGTAGTTAATACAGTTCTTATTTTCTCGGCATGCTCATGGTTCTTGCTGTATTAGAGACGCTCAAAAGAAGAGCTTGCTTCTTTCGTTAAAACAGAGTGTTTTTCATGGATGAGAACACTTCTCTGAATTTCCCTTCAGAAAATGAGTTAAAGCCCAGGATCTGTGTCTTCCTACAAGCAAGAGTTCATTTCTGGTAAACCAAGTGAATTTTGGGCTCAAATGATTTTACACAGTTCACAAATCCAACGCGATTCTCACTATTAACTAAAGAGCATTTTTGTAAGTGGAGATGTGGTTT
This sequence comes from Onychomys arenicola, assembly GCA_949786405.1. Classification (NCBI taxonomy): domain Eukaryota; kingdom Metazoa; phylum Chordata; class Mammalia; order Rodentia; family Cricetidae; genus Onychomys; species Onychomys arenicola. The sequence goes on along the minus strand of CATKUM010000061.1, from coordinate 136,799 downwards.
GTATCAGTTTCATAAGCAGAGTTAAACTACGTGTGGTCCTTATGAGTAAGAAACACAGTTCTTTTTTTCTGGGCATGCTCATGTTTCTTGCTGTATTAGAGATGCTCGAAAGAAGACCTTGCTTCTTGCACTAAAACAGAGTGTGTTTAATGAATGAGAATACTGCTCTGAATTTCCCTTCAGAAAATGAGTTAAAGCCCAGGATCTGTGTCTTCCTACAAGCGAGAATTCATTTCTCGTAAACCAAGTGAATTTTGGGCTCAAATTATTTTACACAGTTCACGAATCCTACGCGATTCTCACTATTAACTAAAGAGCATTTTTGTAAATGGAGATGTGGTTTGAATCAGTTTCATAAGCAGAGATAAACTACGTGTGGTCCGTATGAGTAAGAAACACAGTTCTTTTTTTCTGGGCATGCTCATATTTCTTGCTGTATTAGAGATGCTCGAAAGAAGAGCTTGCTTCTTGCACTAAAACAGAGTGTGTTTAATGAATGAGAATACTGCTCTGAATTTCCCTTCAGAAACGGAGTTAAAGCCCAGGATCTGTGTCTTCCTACAAGCAAGAGTTCATTTCTGGTAAACCAAGTGAATTTTGGGCTCAAATTATTTTACACAGTTCAGGAACCCAAAGCGATTCTTACAATTAACTAAAGAGCATTTATGTAAGTAGAGCTTTGGTTTGTATCAGTTTCATATGTAAAGTTGAACTACATATGGTCCGTATGAGTAGGAAATACAGTTCTTTTTTTCTGGGCATGCATATGGTTCTTGCTGTATTAGAGATGCTCGAAAGAAGAGGTTGCTTCTTGCGTTAAAACAGAGTGTGTTTAATGAATGAGAATACTGCTCTGAATTTCCCTTCAGAAACGGAGTTAAACCACAGGGTTTGTGTCTTCCTACAAGCCATAGTTCATTTCTGGTAAATCAAATGAATTTTGGACTCTAATGATTTTGCACAGTTCCCGAACCCAACGCAAATCTCACTATTAACTAAAGAGCATTTATGTAAGTGGAGCTGTGGTTAGTATCAGTTCCATAGTTAGAATTGAAGTATATATCGTCCATATGAGTAGGAAACACGGGTCTTTTTTTCTGGGCATGCTCATGGTTCTTGCTGTATTAGAGACGCTCGAAAGAAGAGCATGATTCTAGCATTAAAACAGAGTGTGTTTCATGGATGAGAACACTGCTCTGAATTTCCCTTCAGAAACGGAGTTGAACCCAAGATCTGTGTCTTCCTACAGCAAGAGTTCATTTCTCGTAAACCAAGTGAATTTTGGGCTCAAATGATTTTACACAGTTCACGAATCCAACGCGATTCTCACTATTAACTAAAGAGCATTTTTGCAAGTGGAGCTGTGGTTTGTATCAGTTTCATAAGCAGAGTTAAACTACGTGTGGTCCGTATGAGTAAGAAACACAGTTCTTTTTTTTTGGGGCATGCTCATGTTTCTTGCTGTATTAGAGATGCTCGAAAGAAGAGCTTGCTTCTTGCACTAAAACAGAGTGTGTTTAATGAATGAGAATACTGCTCTGAATTTCCCTTCAGAAACGGAGTTAAAGCCCAGGATCTGTGTCTTCCTACAAGCAAGAGTTCATTTCTGGTAAACCAAGTGAATTTTGGGCTCAAATTATTTTACACAGTTCAGGAACCCAAAGCGATTCTTACAATTAACTAAAGAGCATTTATGTAAGTAGAGCTTTGGTTTGTATCAGTTTCATATGTAAAGTTGAACTACATATGGTCCGTATGAGTAGGAAATACAGTTCTTTTTTTCTGGGCATGCATATGGTTCTTGCTGTATTAGAGATGCTCGAAAGAAGAGGTTGCTTCTTGCGTTAAAACAGAGTGTGTTTAATGAATGAGAATACTGCTCTGAATTTCCCTTCAGAAACGGAGTTAAACCACAGGGTTTGTGTCTTCCTACAAGCCATAGTTCATTTCTGGTAAATCAAATGAATTTTGGACTCTAATGATTTTGCACAGTTCCCGAACCCAACGCAAATCTCACTATTAACTAAAGAGCATTTATGTAAGTGGAGCTGTGGTTAGTATCAGTTCCATAGTTAGAATTGAACTATATATCGTCCATATGAGTAGGAAACACGGGTCTTTTTTTCTGGGCATGCTCATGGTTCTTGCTCTATTAGAGACGCTCGAAAGAAGAGCATGATTCTAGCATTAAAACAGAGTGTGTTTCATGGATGAGAACACTGCTCTGAATTTCCCTTCAGAAACGGAGTTGAACCCAAGATCTGTGTCTTCCTACAGCAAGAGTTCATTTCTCGTAAACCAAGTGAATTTTGGGCTCAAATGATTTTACACAGTTCACGAATCCAACGCGATTCTCACTATTAACTAAAGAGCATTTTTGCAAGTGGAGCTGTGGTTTGTATCAGTTTCATAAGCAGAGTTAAACTACGTGTGGTCCGTATGAGTAAGAAACACAGTTCTTTTTTTTTGGGCATGCTCATGTTTCTTGCTGTATTAGAGATGCTCGAAAGAAGAGCTTGCTTCTTGCACTAAAACAGAATGTGTTTAATGAATGAGAATACTGCTCTGAATTTCCCTTCAGAAATGGAGTTAAAGCCCAGGATCTGTGTCTTCCTACAAGCAAGAGTTCATTTCTGGTAAACCAAGTGAATTTTGGGCTCAAATTATTTTACACAGTTCAGGAACCCAAAGCGATTCTTACAATTAACTAAAGAGCATTTATGTAAGTAGAGCTTTGGTTTGTATCAGTTTCATAAGTAAAGTTGAACTACATATGGTCCGTATGAGTAGGAAATACAGTTCTTTTTTTGTGGGCATGCATATGGTTCTTGCTGTATTAGAGACGCTCGAAAGAAGAGGTTGCTTCTTGCGTTAAAACAGAGTGTGTTTCAAGGATGAGAACACTGCTCTCAATATCCATTCAGAAACGGAGTTAATCCACAGGATCTGTGTCTTCCTACAAGCAAGAGTTCATTCTTGGAAAACTATGTGAATTTTGGTATCATAAGATTTTACACAGTTCACGAATCCGACGCGAATCTCACTATTAACTAAAGAGCATTATGTAAGTGGTGCTGTGGTTTGTATCAGTTTCATAAGCAGAGTTGAACTACATGTGGTCCGTATGAGTAGGAAATACAGTTCTTTTTTTCTCGGCATGCTCATGGTTCCTGCTGTATTAGCGATGCTGGAAAGAAGAGCTTGCTTCTTGAGTTAAAACAGAGTGTATTTCATGGATGAGAACACTGCTCTGAATGTCCATTCAGAAACGGAGTTATTCCACAGGATCTGTGTCTTGCTACAAGCAAGAGTTCATTTCTGGAAAACTATGTGAATTTTGGGCTCAAATGATTTTACACAGGTCAGGAACCCAAAGCGATTCTCACAATTAACTAAAGAGCATTTACGTAAGTGGAGCTGTGGTTTGTACCAGTTTCATAAGTAGAGTTGAACTACATATGGTTCATATGAGTAGTTAATACAGTTCTTGTTTTCTCGGCATGCTCATGGTTCTTGCTGTATTAGAGACGCTCGAAAGAAGAGCTTGCTTCTTGCGTTAAAACAGAGTGTATTTCAAGGATGGGAACACTGCTCTGAATTTCCCTTCAGAAACGGAGTTAATCCACAGGATATGTGTCTTCCTCCAAGCAAGAGTTCATTTCTGGTAAACCAAGTGAATTTTGGGCTCAAATGATTTTAAACAGTTCAGGAACCCAACGCAATTCTCACAATTAACTAAAGAGCAATTATGTAGGTAGAGCTGTGTTTTGTATCACTTTCATAAGTAAAGTTGAACTACATATGGTCTGTAAGAGTAGGAAATACAGTTCTTTTTTTCTGGGCATGCACATGGTTCTTGCTCTATTAGAGACCCTCGAAAGAAGAGCTTGCTTCTTGCGTTAAAACAGAGTGTGTTCCATGGATGAGAACACTGGTCTAATTATCCCTTGAGAAACGGAGTTAAACCACAGGATCTGTGTCTTCCTACAAGCAAGAGTTCATTTCTGGTAAACCAAGTGAATTTTGGGCTCAAATGATTTTAAACAGTTCCCGAACTCAACGCGATTCTTACTATAAACTAAAGAGCATTTATGTAAATGGAGCTGTGGTTTGCATCAGTTTCATAAGCAGAGTTGAACTACGTGTGGTCCGTATGAGTAAGAAACACAGTTCTTTTTTTCTGGGCATGCTCATGGTTCTTGCTGTATTAGAGACGCTCAAAAGAAGAGCTTGCTTCTTGCGTTAAAACAGAGTGTTTTTCATGGATGAGAACACTGCTCTGAATTTCCCTTCAGAAACGGAGTTAATCCACAGGATATGTGTCTTCCTACAAGCAAGAGTTCATTTCTGGTAAACCAAGGGAATTTTGGGCTCAAATGATTTTACACATTTCCGAACCCAAGGTGATTCTCACTATTAACTAAAGAGCACTTATGTAAGTGGAGCTATGGTTAGTATAAGTTTCGTAAGTAGAGTTGAACTACATTTGGTCCGTTTGAGTAGGAAACACAGTTCTTTTTTTCTGGGAATGCTCATGTTTCTTGCTGTATTAGAGATGCTCGAAAGAAGAGATTGCTTCTTGCATTAAAACAGAGTGTGTTTCATGGATGAGAACACTGCTCTGAATTTTCCTTCAGAAACGGAGTTAAAGCCAAGGATCTGTGTCTTAATACAAGCAACAGTTCATTTCTGGTAAACCAAGTGAATTTTGGGGTCAAATGATTATACACAGTTCACGAACCAAACGCTTTTCTCACTATTAACTCAAGAGCATTCATGTAAGTGCAGCTGTGGTTTGTATCAGTTTCATAAGCAGAGTTGAAGTACGTATGGTCCGTGGAGTAGGAAGCACAGAACTTTTTTTCTGGGCGTGCTCATGGTTATTGCTTTATTAGAGATGCTGGAAAGAACAGCTAGCTTCTTCCGTTAAAACGCAGTGTGTTCCATGGATGAGAACACTGGTCTTAATTTCCCTTCAGAATTGGAGTTAAACCACAGGATCTGTGTCTACCTACAAGCAAGAGTTCATTTCTGGAAAACTATGTGAATTTTGGGCTCAAATGATTTTACACAGTTCACGAACCCAACGAGATTCTCACTATTAACTCAAGAGCATTGATGTATGTGGAGCTGTGGTTTGTATCAGTTTCATGAGAAGAGTTGAACTACGTATGGTCCGTATGAGTAGGAAACACAGTTCTTTTTTTCTGGGCATGCTCATGGTTCTGGCTGTATTAGAGATACTCGAAAGAATAGCTTGCTTCTTGCGTTAAAACAGAGTGTGTTTCATGGATGAGAACACTGCTCTGAGTTTCCCTTCAGAAACGGAGTTCAACCACAGGATCTGTGTCTTCCTACAAGCAAAAGTTCATTTCTGGTAAACCAAGTGAATTTTGAGCTCAAATGGTTTTACACAGTTCACGAACCCAACGCGATTCTCACTGTTAACTAAACAACATTTATGTAAGTGGAGCTGAGATATGTATCAGTTTCATAAGTAGAGTTGTACTGCAGATGGTCCGGATGAGTAGGAAACACAGTTCTTTTTTTCTCGGCATGCTCATGTTTCATGCTGTATTAGAAATGCTCGAAAGAAGAGCTTGCTTCTTGCGTTAAAACAGAGTGTGTTCAATGGATGAGAACACTGATCTGAGTTACGCTTCAGAAACGGAGTTGAACCACAGGATCTGTGTCTTCCTACAAGGAAATGTTCATTTCTGGTAAACCAAGTGAATTTTGTGCTCAAATGATTTTACATAGTTCACGAACACAACGCGATTCCCACTATTAACTTAAGAGCATTTATATAAGTGGAGCAGTGGTTTGTATCAGTTTCAAAAGTAGAGTTGAACTACATTTGGTCCGTATGAGTAGGAAACACAGTACTTTTTTTCTGGGAATGATCATGGTTCTTGCTTTATTAGAGATCTGGAAAGAACAGCTAACTTCTTCGTTAAAACGCAGTGTGATCCATGGATGAGAATACTGGTCTTAATTTCCCTTCAGAATTGGAGTTAAACCACAGGATCTGTGTCTACCTACAAGCAAGAGTTCATTTCTGGAAAACTATGTGAATTTTGGGCTCAAATGATTTTACTCAGTTCAAGAACCCAACCTGATTCCCACAATTAACTAAAGAGGATTTATGGAAGTGGAGCTGTGGTTTGTATCAGTTTCATAAGTAGAGTTGAACTGCATATGGTCCGTATGAGTAGGAAACACAGTTCTTTTTTTCTGCGCATGCTCATATTTCTTTCTGTATTAGACTTGCTGGAAAGAAGAGATTGCTTCTTTCATTTAGACAGAGTGTGTTTCATGGATGAGAACACTGCTCAGAATTTCCCTTCAGAACCGGAGATAAAGCCCATGATGTGTCTTCCTACAAGCAAGAGTTCATTTCTGGAAAACTATGTGAATTTTGGGGAAAAATGGTTTTACACAGTTCACGAACCCAACGAGATTCTCACTATTAACTCAAGAACATTTATGTAAGTGGAGCTGTGGTTTGTATCAGTTTCATGAGAAGAGTTGAACTACGTATGGTCCGTATGAGTAGGAAACACAGTTCTTTTTTTCTGGGCATGCTCATGGTTCTTGCTGTATTAGAGATGCTCGAAAGAATAGCTTGCTTCTTGCGTTAAAACAGAGTGTGTTTCATGGATGAGAACACTGCTCTGAGTTTCCCTTCAGAAACGGAGTTCAACCACAGGATCTGTGTCTACCTACAAGCAAGAGTTCATTTCTGGAAAACTATGTGAATTTTGGGCTCAAATGATTTTACACAGTTCACGAACCCAACGAGATTCTCACTATTAACTCAAGAGCATTGATGTATGTGGAGCTGTGGTTTGTATCAGTTTCATGAGAAGAGTTGAACTACGTATGGTCCGTATGAGTAGGAAACACAGTTCTTTTTTTCTGGGCATGCTCATGGTTCTTGCTGTATTAGAGATGCTCGAAAGAATAGCTTGCTTCTTGCGTTAAAACAGAGTGTGTTTCATGGATGAGAACACTGCTCTGAGTTTCCCTTCAGAAACGGAGTTCAACCACAGGATCTGTGTCTTCCTACAAGCAAAAGTTCATTTCTGGTAAACCAAGTGAATTTTGAGCTCAAATGATTTTACACAGTTCACGAACCCAACGAGATTCTCACTGTTAACTAAACAACATTTATGTAAGTGGAGCTGAGGTTTGTATCAGTTTCATAAGTAGAGTTGTACTGCATATGATCCGGATGAGTAGGAAACACAGTTCTTTTTTTCTCGGCATGCTCATGTTTCATGCTGTATTAGAAATGCTCGAAAGAAGAACTTGCTTCTTGTGTTAAAATAGAGTGTGTTCAATGGATGAGAACACTGCTCTGAGTTACGCTTCAGAAACGGAGTTGAACCACAGGATCTGTGTCTTCCCACAAGCAAAAGGTCATTTCTGGTAAACCAAGTTAATTTTGAGCTCAAATTTTTTTACACAGTTCACGAACCCAACGCGATTCTCACTATTAACTCAAGAGCATTCATGTAAGTGGAGCTATGGTTTGTATCAATTTCATAAGCAGAGCTGAACTATGTAAGTCCATATTAGTAGGAAACACAGTTCTTTTTTTCTGGGCATGCTCATGTTTCCTGCTGTATTAGAGATGCTAAAAGAATTGATTGCTTCTTGCATTAAAACAGAGTGTGTCTCATGGATGAGAACAATGCTCTGAATTTCCCTTCAGAACGGAGTTAAAGCCCAGGATATGTGTCTTCCTACAAGCAAGAGTTCATTTCTTGTAAACCAAGTGAATTTTGGGCTCAAATGATTTTACACAGTTCAGGAACCCAACACGATTCTCACTATTAACTCAAGAGCATTTATGTAAGTGGAGCTGTGGTTAGTATAAGTTTCGTAAGTAGAGTTGAACTGCATATGGTCCGTATGAGTAGGAAACACAGTTCTTTTTTTCTGGTCATGCTCATGGTTCTTGATGTATTAGATACACTCGAAAGAAGAGATTGCTTCTTGCATTAAAACAGAGTGGGTTTCATGGATGAGAACACTGCTCTGAATTTCCGTTCAGAAACGGAGTTAAAGCCCAGGATCTCTGTCTTCCTACAAGCAAGAGTTCATTCTGGTAAACCAACTGAATTTTGGGGTCAAATGATTTTACACAGTTCAGGAACCCAACACGATTCTCCTATTAACTCAAGAGCATTTATGTAAGTGGAGCTGTGGTTTGTATCAGTTTCATCAGTAGAACTGAAATACATATGTTCTGTATTAGTAGGAAATACAGTTCTTTTTTTCTCCGCATGCTCATGGTTCTTGCTGTATTAGAGATGCTCGAAAGAATAGCTTGCTTCTTGCGTTAAAACAGAGTGTGTTTCATGGATGAGAACACTGCTCTGAGTTTCCCTTCAGAAACGGAGTTCAACCACAGGATCTGTGTCTTCCTACAAGCAAAAGTTCATTTCTGGTAAACCAAGTGAATTTTGAGCTCAAATGGTTTTACACAGTTCACGAACCCAACGCGATTCTCACTGTTAACTAAACAACATTTATGTAAGTGGAGCTGAGATATGTATCAGTTTCATAAGTAGAGTTGTACTGCAGATGGTCCGGATGAGTAGGAAACACAGTTCTTTTTTTCTCGGCATGCTCATGTTTCATGCTGTATTAGAAATGCTCGAAAGAAGAGCTTGCTTCTTGCGTTAAAACAGAGTGTGTTCAATGGATGAGAACACTGATCTGAGTTACGCTTCAGAAACGGAGTTGAACCACAGGATCTGTGTCTTCCTACAAGGAAATGTTCATTTCTGGTAAACCAAGTGAATTTTGTGCTCAAATGATTTTACATAGTTCACGAACACAACGCGATTCCCACTATTAACTTAAGAGCATTTATATAAGTGGAGCAGTGGTTTGTATCAGTTTCAAAAGTAGAGTTGAACTACATTTGGTCCGTATGAGTAGGAAACACAGTACTTTTTTTCTGGGAATGATCATGGTTCTTGCTTTATTAGAGATCTGGAAAGAACAGCTAACTTCTTCGTTAAAACGCAGTGTGATCCATGGATGAGAATACTGGTCTTAATTTCCCTTCAGAATTGGAGTTAAACCACAGGATCTGTGTCTACCTACAAGCAAGAGTTCATTTCTGGAAAACTATGTGAATTTTGGGCTCAAATGATTTTACTCAGTTCAAGAACCCAACCTGATTCCCACAATTAACTAAAGAGGATTTATGGAAGTGGAGCTGTGGTTTGTATCAGTTTCATAAGTAGAGTTGAACTGCATATGGTCCGTATGAGTAGGAAACACAGTTCTTTTTTTCTGCGCATGCTCATATTTCTTTCTGTATTAGACTTGCTGGAAAGAAGAGATTGCTTCTTTCATTTAGACAGAGTGTGTTTCATGGATGAGAACACTGCTCAGAATTTCCCTTCAGAACCGGAGATAAAGCCCATGATGTGTCTTCCTACAAGCAAGAGTTCATTTCTGGAAAACTATGTGAATTTTGGGGAAAAATGGTTTTACACAGTTCACGAACCCAACGAGATTCTCACTATTAACTCAAGAACATTTATGTAAGTGGAGCTGTGGTTTGTATCAGTTTCATGAGAAGAGTTGAACTACGTATGGTCCGTATGAGTAGGAAACACAGTTCTTTTTTTCTGGGCATGCTCATGGTTCTTGCTGTATTAGAGATGCTCGAAAGAATAGCTTGCTTCTTGCGTTAAAACAGAGTGTGTTTCATGGATGAGAACACTGCTCTGAGTTTCCCTTCAGAAACGGAGTTCAACCACAGGATCTGTGTCTACCTACAAGCAAGAGTTCATTTCTGGAAAACTATGTGAATTTTGGGCTCAAATGATTTTACACAGTTCACGAACCCAACGAGATTCTCACTATTAACTCAAGAGCATTGATGTATGTGGAGCTGTGGTTTGTATCAGTTTCATGAGAAGAGTTGAACTACGTATGGTCCGTATGAGTAGGAAACACAGTTCTTTTTTTCTGGGCATGCTCATGGTTCTTGCTGTATTAGAGATGCTCGAAAGAATAGCTTGCTTCTTGCGTTAAAACAGAGTGTGTTTCATGGATGAGAACACTGCTCTGAGTTTCCCTTCAGAAACGGAGTTCAACCACAGGATCTGTGTCTTCCTACAAGCAAAAGTTCATTTCTGGTAAACCAAGTGAATTTTGAGCTCAAATGATTTTACACAGTTCACGAACCCAACGCGATTCTCACTGTTAACTAAACAACATTTATGTAAGTGGAGCTGAGGTTTGTATCAGTTTCATAAGCAGAGCTGAACTATGTAAGTCCATATTAGTAGGAAACACAGTTCTTTTTTTCTGGGCATGCTCATGTTTCCTGCTGTATTAGAGATGCTAAAAGAATTGATTGCTTCTTGCATTAAAACAGAGTGTGTCTCATGGATGAGAACAATGCTCTGAATTTCCCTTCAGAACGGAGTTAAAGCCCAGGATATGTGTCTTCCTACAAGCAAGAGTTCATTTCTTGTAAACCAAGTGAATTTTGGGCTCAAATGATTTTACACAGTTCAGGAACCCAACACGATTCTCACTATTAACTCAAGAGCATTTATGTAAGTGGAGCTGTGGTTAGTATAAGTTTCGTAAGTAGAGTTGAACTGCATATGGTCCGTATGAGTAGGAAACACAGTTCTTTTTTTCTGGTCATGCTCATGGTTCTTGATGTATTAGATACACTCGAAAGAAGAGATTGCTTCTTGCATTAAAACAGAGTGGGTTTCATGGATGAGAACACTGCTCTGAATTTCCGTTCAGAAACGGAGTTAAAGCCCAGGATCTCTGTCTTCCTACAAGCAAGAGTTCATTCTGGTAAACCAACTGAATTTTGGGGTCAAATGATTTTACACAGTTCAGGAACCCAACACGATTCTCCTATTAACTCAAGAGCATTTATGTAAGTGGAGCTGTGGTTTGTATCAGTTTCATCAGTAGAACTGAAATACATATGTTCTGTATTAGTAGGAAATACAGTTCTTTTTTTCTCCGCATGCTCATGGTTCTTGCTGTATTAGAGATGCTCGAAAGAATAGCTTGCTTCTTGCGTTAAAACAGAGTGTGTTTCATGGATGAGAACACTGCTCTGAGTTTCCCTTCAGAAACGGAGTTCAACCACAGGATCTGTGTCTTCCTACAAGCAAAAGTTCATTTCTGGTAAACCAAGTGAATTTTGAGCTCAAATGGTTTTACACAGTTCACGAACCCAACGCGATTCTCACTGTTAACTAAACAACATTTATGTAAGTGGAGCTGAGATATGTATCAGTTTCATAAGTAGAGTTGTACTGCAGATGGTCCGGATGAGTAGGAAACACAGTTCTTTTTTTCTCGGCATGCTCATGTTTCATGCTGTATTAGAAATGCTCGAAAGAAGAGCTTGCTTCTTGCGTTAAAACAGAGTGTGTTCAATGGATGAGAACACTGATCTGAGTTACGCTTCAGAAACGGAGTTGAACCACAGGATCTGTGTCTTCCTACAAGGAAATGTTCATTTCTGGTAAACCAAGTGAATTTTGTGCTCAAATGATTTTACATAGTTCACGAACACAACGCGATTCCCACTATTAACTTAAGAGCATTTATATAAGTGGAGCAGTGGTTTGTATCAGTTTCAAAAGTAGAGTTGAACTACATTTGGTCCGTATGAGTAGGAAACACAGTACTTTTTTTCTGGGAATGATCATGGTTCTTGCTTTATTAGAGATCTGGAAAGAACAGCTAACTTCTTCGTTAAAACGCAGTGTGATCCATGGATGAGAATACTGGTCTTAATTTCCCTTCAGAATTGGAGTTAAACCACAGGATCTGTGTCTACCTACAAGCAAGAGTTCATTTCTGGAAAACTATGTGAATTTTGGGCTCAAATGATTTTACTCAGTTCAAGAACCCAACCTGATTCCCACAATTAACTAAAGAGGATTTATGGAAGTGGAGCTGTGGTTTGTATCAGTTTCATAAGTAGAGTTGAACTGCATATGGTCCGTATGAGTAGGAAACACAGTTCTTTTTTTCTGCGCATGCTCATATTTCTTTCTGTATTAGACTTGCTGGAAAGAAGAGATTGCTTCTTTCATTTAGACAGAGTGTGTTTCATGGATGAGAACACTGCTCAGAATTTCCCTTCAGAACCGGAGATAAAGCCCATGATGTGTCTTCCTACAAGCAAGAGTTCATTTCTGGAAAACTATGTGAATTTTGGGGAAAAATGGTTTTACACAGTTCACGAACCCAACGAGATTCTCACTATTAACTCAAGAACATTTATGTAAGTGGAGCTGTGGTTTGTATCAGTTTCATGAGAAGAGTTGAACTACGTATGGTCCGTATGAGTAGGAAACACAGTTCTTTTTTTCTGGGCATGCTCATGGTTCTTGCTGTATTAGAGATGCTCGAAAGAATAGCTTGCTTCTTGCGTTAAAACAGAGTGTGTTTCATGGATGAGAACACTGCTCTGAGTTTCCCTTCAGAAACGGAGTTCAACCACAGGATCTGTGTCTACCTACAAGCAAGAGTTCATTTCTGGAAAACTATGTGAATTTTGGGCTCAAATGATTTTACACAGTTCACGAACCCAACGAGATTCTCACTATTAACTCAAGAGCATTGATGTATGTGGAGCTGTGGTTTGTATCAGTTTCATGAGAAGAGTTGAACTACGTATGGTCCGTATGAGTAGGAAACACAGTTCTTTTTTTCTGGGCATGCTCATGGTTCTTGCTGTATTAGAGATGCTCGAAAGAATAGCTTGCTTCTTGCGTTAAAACAGAGTGTGTTTCATGGATGAGAACACTGCTCTGAGTTTCCCTTCAGAAACGGAGTTCAACCACAGGATCTGTGTCTTCCTACAAGCAAAAGTTCATTTCTGGTAAACCAAGTGAATTTTGAGCTCAAATGATTTTACACAGTTCACGAACCCAACGCGATTCTCACTGTTAACTAAACAACATTTATGTAAGTGGAGCTGAGGTTTGTATCAGTTTCATAAGCAGAGCTGAACTATGTAAGTCCATATTAGTAGGAAACACAGTTCTTTTTTTCTGGGCATGCTCATGTTTCCTGCTGTATTAGAGATGCTAAAAGAATTGATTGCTTCTTGCATTAAAACAGAGTGTGTCTCATGGATGAGAACAATGCTCTGAATTTCCCTTCAGAACGGAGTTAAAGCCCAGGATATGTGTCTTCCTACAAGCAAGAGTTCATTTCTTGTAAACCAAGTGAATTTTGGGCTCAAATGATTTTACACAGTTCAGGAACCCAACACGATTCTCACTATTAACTCAAGAGCATTTATGTAAGTGGAGCTGTGGTTAGTATAAGTTTCGTAAGTAGAGTTGAACTGCATATGGTCCGTATGAGTAGGAAACACAGTTCTTTTTTTCTGGTCATGCTCATGGTTCTTGATGTATTAGATACACTCGAAAGAAGAGATTGCTTCTTGCATTAAAACAGAGTGGGTTTCATGGATGAGAACACTGCTCTGAATTTCCGTTCAGAAACGGAGTTAAAGCCCAGGATCTCTGTCTTCCTACAAGCAAGAGTTCATTCTGGTAAACCAACTGAATTTTGGGGTCAAATGATTTTACACAGTTCAGGAACCCAACACGATTCTCCTATTAACTCAAGAGCATTTATGTAAGTGGAGCTGTGGTTTGTATCAGTTTCATCAGTAGAACTGAAATACATATGTTCTGTATTAGTAGGAAATACAGTTCTTTTTTTCTCCGCATGCTCATGGTTCTTGCTGTATTAGAGATGCTCGAAAGAATAGCTTGCTTCTTGCGTTAAAACAGAGTGTGTTTCATGGATGAGAACACTGCTCTGAGTTTCCCTTCAGAAACGGAGTTCAACCACAGGATCTGTGTCTTCCTACAAGCAAAAGTTCATTTCTGGTAAACCAAGTGAATTTTGAGCTCAAATGGTTTTACACAGTTCACGAACCCAACGCGATTCTCACTGTTAACTAAACAACATTTATGTAAGTGGAGCTGAGATATGTATCAGTTTCATAAGTAGAGTTGTACTGCAGATGGTCCGGATGAGTAGGAAACACAGTTCTTTTTTTCTCGGCATGCTCATGTTTCATGCTGTATTAGAAATGCTCGAAAGAAGAGCTTGCTTCTTGCGTTAAAACAGAGTGTGTTCAATGGATGAGAACACTGATCTGAGTTACGCTTCAGAAACGGAGTTGAACCACAGGATCTGTGTCTTCCTACAAGGAAATGTTCATTTCTGGTAAACCAAGTGAATTTTGTGCTCAAATGATTTTACATAGTTCACGAACACAACGCGATTCCCACTATTAACTTAAGAGCATTTATATAAGTGGAGCAGTGGTTTGTATCAGTTTCAAAAGTAGAGTTGAACTACATTTGGTCCGTATGAGTAGGAAACACAGTACTTTTTTTCTGGGAATGATCATGGTTCTTGCTTTATTAGAGATCTGGAAAGAACAGCTAACTTCTTCGTTAAAACGCAGTGTGATCCATGGATGAGAATACTGGTCTTAATTTCCCTTCAGAATTGGAGTTAAACCACAGGATCTGTGTCTACCTACAAGCAAGAGTTCATTTCTGGAAAACTATGTGAATTTTGGGCTCAAATGATTTTACTCAGTTCAAGAACCCAACCTGATTCCCACAATTAACTAAAGAGGATTTATGGAAGTGGAGCTGTGGTTTGTATCAGTTTCATAAGTAGAGTTGAACTGCATATGGTCCGTATGAGTAGGAAACACAGTTCTTTTTTTCTGCGCATGCTCATATTTCTTTCTGTATTAGACTTGCTGGAAAGAAGAGATTGCTTCTTTCATTTAGACAGAGTGTGTTTCATGGATGAGAACACTGCTCAGAATTTCCCTTCAGAACCGGAGATAAAGCCCATGATGTGTCTTCCTACAAGCAAGAGTTCATTTCTGGAAAACTATGTGAATTTTGGGGAAAAATGGTTTTACACAGTTCACGAACCCAACGAGATTCTCACTATTAACTCAAGAACATTTATGTAAGTGGAGCTGAGGTTTGTATCAGTTTCATAAGTAGAGTTGTACTGCATATGATCCGGATGAGTAGGAAACACAGTTCTTTTTTTCTCGGCATGCTCATGTTTCATGCTGTATTAGAAATGCTCGAAAGAAGAACTTGCTTCTTGTGTTAAAATAGAGTGTGTTCAATGGATGAGAACACTGCTCTGAGTTACGCTTCAGAAACGGAGTTGAACCACAGGATCTGTGTCTTCCCACAAGCAAAAGGTCATTTCTGGTAAACCAAGTTAATTTTGAGCTCAAATTTTTTTACACAGTTCACGAACCCAACGCGATTCTCACTATTAACTCAAGAGCATTCATGTAAGTGGAGCTATGGTTTGTATCAATTTCATAAGCAGAGCTGAACTATGTAAGTCCATATTAGTAGGAAACACAGTTCTTTTTTTCTGGGCATGCTCATGTTTCCTGCTGTATTAGAGATGCTAAAAGAATTGATTGCTTCTTGCATTAAAACAGAGTGTGTCTCATGGATGAGAACAAGCTCTGAATTTCCCTTCAGAACGGAGTTAAAGCCCAGGATATGTGTCTTCCTACAAGCAAGAGTTCATTTCTGGTAAACCAAGTGAATTTTGGGCTCAAATGATTTTACACAGTTCACGAACCCAACACGATTCTCACTATTAACTCAAGAGCATTTATGTAAGTGGAGCTGTGGTTAGTATAAGTTTCGTAAGTAGAGTTGAACTGCATATGGTCCGTATGAGTAGGAAACACAGTTCTTTTTTTCTGGTCATGCTCATGGTTCTTGATGTATTAGATACACTCGAAAGAAGAGATTGCTTCTTGCATTAAAACAGAGTGGGTTTCATGGATGAGAACACTGCTCTGAATTTCCGTTCAGAAACGGAGTTAAAGCCCAGGATCTCTGTCTTCCTACAAGCAAGAGTTCATTCTGGTAAACCAACTGAATTTTGGGGTCAAATGATTTTACACAGTTCAGGAACCCAACACGATTCTCCTATTAACTCAAGAGCATTTATGTAAGTGGAGCTGTGGTTTGTATCAGTTTCATCAGTAGAACTGAAATACATATGTTCTGTATTAGTAGGAAATACAGTTCTTTTTTTCTCCGCATGCTCATGGTTCTTGCTGTATTAGAGATGCTCGAAAGAATAGCTTGCTTCTTGCGTTAAAACAGAGTGTGTTTCATGGATGAGAACACTGCTCTGAGTTTCCCTTCAGAAACGGAGTTCAACCACAGGATCTGTGTCTTCCTACAAGCATAAGTTCATTTCTGGTAAACCAAGAGAATTTTGAGCTCAAATGATTTTACACAGTTCACGAACCCAACCCGATTCTCACTGTTAACTCAAGAACATTTATGTAAGTGGAGCTGTGGTTTGTATCAGTTTCATAAGTAGAGTTGAACTGCATATGGTCTGTATGAGTAGGAAACACAGTTCTTTTTTTCTGGGCATGCTCTTGATTCTTGCTGTATTAGAGAAGCTGGAATGAAGAGCTAGCTTCTTGCGTTAAAACGGAGTGTGTTCCATGGATGAGAACACCGGTCTTAATTTCCCTTCTGAAACGGAGTTCAACCACAGGACCTGTGTCTTCCTACAAGCAAGAGTTCATTTCTGGAAAACTATGTGAATTTTGGGCTCAAATGATTTTACACAGTTCAAGAACCCAACGCGATTCTCACTATTAACTCAAGAGCATTTATGTAAGTGGAGCTGTGGTTTGTATCAGTTTCATAAGTAGAGTTGAACTGCATATGGTCCGTATGAGTAGGAAACACAGTTCTTTTTTTCTCGGCATGCTCATGTTTCATGCTGTATTAGAAATGCTCGAAAGAAGAGCTTGCTTCTTGTGTTAAAACAGAGTGTGTTCAATGGATGAGAACACTGCTCTGAGTTTCCCTTCAGAAACGGAGTTGACCCCAGGATCTGTGTCTTCCTACAAGCAAAAGTTCATTTCTGGTAAACCAAGTGAATTTTGTGCTCAAATGATTTTACACAGTTCACTAACACAACGCGATTCCTACTATTAACTAAAGAGCATTTATATAAGTGGAGCAGTGGTTTGTATCAGTTTCATAAGTAGAGTTGAACTATATTTGGTCCGTATGAGTAGGAAACACAGTTCTTCTTTTCTGGGCATGCTCATGTTTCTTGCTGTATTAGAGATGCTAAAAGAAGAGATTGCTTCTTCCATTAAAACAGAGTGTGTTTCATGGATGAGAACACTGCTCTGAATTTTCCTTCAGAAACGGAGTTAAAGCCCAGGATCTGTGTCTTACAACAAGCAACAGTTCATTTCTGGTAAACCAAGTGAATTTTGGGGTCAAATGATTATACACAGTTCACAAACCAAACGCTTTTCTCACTATTAACTCAAGAGCATTCATGTAAGTGCAGCGTTGGTTTGTAACAGTTTCATAAGCAGAGTTGAACTACGTATGGTCCGTGGAGTAGGAAACACAGAACTTTTTTTCTGGGCATGCTCATGGTTCTTGCTTTATTAGAGATGCTGGAAAGAACAGCTAGCTTCTTCCGTTAAAACGCAGTGTGTTCCATGGATGAGAACCCTCGTCTTAATTTCCCTTCAGAATTGGAGTTAAACCACAGGATCTGTGTCTACCTACAAGCAAGAGTTCATTTCTGGAAAACTATGTGAATTTTGGGATCAAATGATTTTACACAGTTCACGAACCCAACGAGCTTCTCACTATTAACACAAGAGCATTTATGTAAGTGGAGCTGTGGTTTGTATCAGTTTCATGAGAAGAGTTGAACTACGTATGGTCCGTATGAGTAGGAAACACAGTTCTTTTTTCTGGGCATGCTCATTGTTCTTGCTGTATTAGAGATGCTCGAAAGAATAGCGTGCTTCTTGCGTTAAAACAGAGTGTGTTTCATGGATGAGAACACTGCACTGAGTTTCCCTTCAGAAACGGAGTTCAACCACAGGATCTGTGTCTTCCTACAAGCAAAAGTTCATTTCTGGTAAACCAATTGAATTTTGAGCTCAAATGATTTTACACAGTTCACGAACCCAACGCGATTCTCACTGTTAACTAAAGAACATTTATGTAAGTGGAGCTGAGGTTTGTATCAGTTTCATAAGAAGAGTTGAACAATGTATGGTCCATATGAGTATGAAACACAGTTCTTTTTTTCTGGGCATGATCATGGTTCTTGATGTATTAGATACGGTCGAAAGAAGAGATTGCTTCTTGCATTAAAACAGAGTGTGTTTCATGGATGAGAACACTGATCTAAATTTCCCTTCAGAAACGGAGTTAAAGCCCATTATCTGTGTCTTCCTACAAGCAAGAGTTCATTTCTGGAAAACTATGTGAATTTTGGGCTCAAATGATTTTACACAGTTCAAGAACCCAACGTGATTGTCACTATTAACTCAAGAGAATTTATGTAAGTGGAGCTGTGGTTTGTATCAGTTTCATAAGTAGAGTTGAACTGCATATGGTCCGTATGAGTAGGAAACACAGTTCTTTTTTTCTGGGCATGCTCATGGTTCTTGCTGAATTAGAGATGCTGGAAAGAAGAAATTGCTTCTTGCATTAAAACAGAGTGTGTTTCATGGATGAGAACACTGCTCTGAATTTCCCTTCAGAAACGGAGTTAAAGCCCATGATGTGTCTTCCTACAAGCAAGAGTTCATTTCTGGAAAACTATGTGAATTTTGGGGTCAAATGATTTTACACAGTTCACCAACCCAACGCGATTCTCACTATTAACTCAAGAGCATTTATGTAAGTGGAGCTGAGGTTTGTATCAGTTTCATAAGTAGAGTTGAACTGCATATGGTCCGTATGAGTAGGAAACACAGTTCTTTTTTTCTGGTCATGCTCATGGTTCTTGATGTATTAGATACACTCGAAAGAAGAGATTGCTTCTTGCATTAAAACAGAGTGGGTTTCATGGATGAGAACACTGCTCTGAATTTCCGTTCAGAAATGGAGTTAAAGCCCAGGATCTGTGTCTTCCTACAAGCAAGAGTTCATTCTGGTAAACCAACTGAATTTTGGGGTCAAATGATTTTACACAGTTCAGGAACCCAACAGGATTCTCACTATTAACTCAAGAGCATTTATGTAAGTGGAGCTGTGGTTTGTATCAGTTTCATCAGTAGAACTGAAATACATATGTTCTGTATTAGTAGGAAAAACAGTTCTTTTTTTCTCCGCATGCTCATGGTTCTTGCTGTATTAGAGATGCTCGATAGAATTGCTTGCTTCTTGCGTTAAAACAGAGTGTGTTTCATGGATGAGAACACTGCTCTGAGTTTCCCTTCAGAAACGGAGTTAAAGCCCAGGATATGTGTCTTCCTACAAGCAAGAGTTCATTTCTGGTAAACCAAGTGAATTTTGGGTTCAAATGATTTTACACAGTTCAGGAACCCAACACGATTCTCACTATTAACTCAAGAGCATTTATGTAAGTGGAGCTGTGGTTTGTATCAGTTTCATAAGCAGAGTTGAACTACATATGGCCCATATGAGTAGGAAACACAGATCTTTTTTTCTCGGCATGCTCATGTTTCATGCTGTATTAGAAATGCTCGAAAGAAGAGCTTGCTTCTTGTGTTAAAACAGAGTGTGTTCAATGGATGAGAACAGTGCTCTGAGTTTCCCTTAAGAAACGGAGTTGAACCCCAGGATCTGTGTCTTCCTACAAGCAAAAGTTCATTTCTGGTAAACCAAGTGAATTTTGTGCTCAAATGATTTTACACAGTTCAGGAACACAACGCGATTCCTACTATTAACTAAAGAGCATTTATATAAGTGGAGCAGTGGTTTGTATCTGTTTCATAAGAAGAGTTGAACTACGTATGGTCCGTGGAGTAGGAAACACAGAACTTTTTTTCTGGGAATGCTCATGGTTCTTGCTTTAATAGAGATGCTGGAAAGAACAGCTAGCTTCTTGCGTTAAAACGAGATGTTCCATGGATGAGAACACCGGTCTTAATTTCCCTTCAGAAACATAGTTAAACCACAGGATCTGTGTTTTCCTACAAGCAAGAGGTCATTTCTGGAAAACAATGTGAATTTTGGGGTCAAATGATTTTACACAGTTCACCAACCCAACGCGATTCTCACTATTAACTCAAGAGCATTTATGTAAGTGGAGCTGAGGTTTGTATCAGTTTCATAAGTAGAGTTGAACTGCATATGGTCCGTATGAGTAGGAAACACAGTTCTTTTTTTCTCGGCATGCTCATGTTTCATGCTGTATTAGAAATGCTCGAAAGAAGAGCTTGCTTCTTGTGTTAAAACAGAGTGTGTTCAATGGATGAGAACACTGCTCTGAGTTTCCCTTCAGAAACGGAGTTGAACCCCAGGATCTGTGTCTTCCTACAAGCAAAAGTTCATTTCTGGTAACCCAAGTGAATTTTGGGGTCAAATGATTATACACAGTTCACAAACCAAACGCTTTTCTCACTATTAACTCAAGAGCATTCATGTAAGTGCAGCTGTGGTTTGTATCAGTTTCATAAGCAGAGTTGAACTACGTATGGTCCGTGGAGTAGGAAACACAGAACTTTTTTTCTGGGCATGCTCATGGTTCTTGCTTTATTAGAGATGCTGGAAAGAACAGCTAGCTTCTTCCGTTAAAACGCAGTGTGTTCCATGGATGAGAACCCTGGTCTTAATTTCCCTTCACAATTGGAGTTAAACCACAGGATCTGTGTCTACCTACAAGCAAGAGTTCATTTCTGGAAAACTATGTGAATTTTGGGCTCAAATGATTTTACACAGTTCACGAACCCAACGAGCTTCTCACTATTAACCCAAGAGCATTTATGTAAGTGGAGCTGTGGTTTGTATCAGTTTCATGAGAAGAGTTGAACTACGTATGGTCCGTATGAGTAGGAAACACAGTTCTTTTTTCTGGGCATGCTCATTGTTCTTGCTGTATTAGAGATGCTCGAAAGTATAGCTTGCTTCTTGCGTTAAAACAGAGTGTGTTTCATGGATGAGAACACTGCACTGAGTTTCCCTTCAGAAACGGAGTTCAACCACAGGATCTGTGTCTTCCTACAAGCAAAAGTTCATTTCTGGTAAACCAAGTGAATTTTGAGCTCAAATGATTTTACACAGTTCACGAACCCAACGCGATTCTCACTGTTAACTAAAGAACATTTATGTAAGTGGAGCTGAGGTTTGTATCAGTTTCATAAGAAGAGTTGAACAATGTATGGTCCATATGAGTATGAAACACAGTTCTTTTTTTTTAGGCATGCTCATGGTTCTTGATGTATTAGATACGGTCGAAAGAAGAGATTGCTTCTTGCATTAAAACAGAGTGGGTCTCATGGATGAGAACACTGATCTGAATTTCCCTTCAGAAACGGAGTTAAAGCCCATGATGTGTCTTCCTACAAGCAAGAGTTCATTTCTGGAAAACTATGTGAATTTTGGGGTCAAATGATTTTACACAGTTCACCAACCCAACGCGATTCTCACTATTAACTCAAGAGCATTTATGTAAGTGGAGCTGAGGTTTGTATCAGTTTCATAAGTAGAGTTGAACTGCATATGGTCCGTATGAGTAGGAAACACAGTTCTTTTTTTCTGGTCATGCTCATGGTTCTTGATGTATTAGATACACTCGAAAGAAGAGATTGCTTCTTGCATTAAAACAGAGTGGGTTTCATGGATGAGAACACTGCTCTGAATTTCCGTTCAGAAACGGAGTTAAAGCCCAGGATGTGTGTCTTCCTACAAGCAAGAGTTCATTCTGGTAAACCAACTGAATTTTGGGGTCAAATGATTTTACACAGTTCAGGAACCCAACACGATTCTCACTATTAACTCAAGAGCATTTATGTAAGTGGAGCTGTGGTTTGTATCAGTTTCATCAGTAGAACTGAAATACATATGTTCTGTATTAGTAGGAAAAACAGTTCTTTTTTTCTCCGCATGCTCATGGTTCTTGCTGTATTAGAGATGCTCGAAAGAATAGCTTGCTTCTTGCGTTAAAACAGAGTGTGTTTCATGGAAGAGAACACTGCTCTGAGTTTCCCTTCACAAACGGAGTTCAACCACAGGATCTGTGTCTTCCTACAAGCAAAAGTTCATTTCTGGTAATCCAAGAGAATTTTGAGCTCAAATGATTTTACACAGTTCACGAACCCAACCCGATTCTCACTGTTAACTCAAGAACATTTATGTAAGTGGAGCTGTGGTTTGTATCAGTTTCATAAGCAGAGTTGAACTACATATGGCCCATATGAGTAGGAAACACAGTTCTTTTTTTCTGGTCATGCTCATGGTTCTTGCTGTATTAGAGATGCTGGAATGAAGAGCTAGCTTCTTGCGTTCAAACGCAGTGTGTTCCATGGATGAGAACAACGGTCTTAATTTCCCTTCAGTAATGGAGTTAAACCACAGGATCTGTGTCTTCCTACAATCAAGATTTCATTTCTGGAAAACTATGTGAGTTTTGGTCTCAAATGATTTTACACAGTTCAAGAACCCAACGCGATTCTCACAATTAACCAAAGAGCATGTATGTAAGTGGAGCTGTTGTTTGTATCAGTTTCATAAGAAGAGTTGAACAATGTATGGTCCATATGAGTAGGAAACACAGTTCTTTTTTTCTGGGCATGCTCATGGTTCTTGCTGTACTAGATACACTCAAAGAAGAGATTACTTCTTGCATTAAAACAGAGTGTGTCTCATGGATGAGAACACTGCTCTGAATTTCCCTTCAGAAACGGATTAAAGCCCAGGATCTGTGTCTTCCTACAAGCAAGAGTTCATTTCTGGTAAACCAACTGAATTTTGGGGTCAAATGATTTTACACAGTTCAGGAACCCAACATGATTCTCACTATTAACTAAAGAGCATTTATGTAAGTGGAGCTGTGGTTTGTATCAGTTTCATAAGAAGAGTTGAACAATGTATGGTCCCTATGAGTAGGAAACACAGTTCTTTTTTTCTGGTCATGCTCTTGGTTCTTGATGTATTAGATACACTCGAAAGAAGAGATTGCTTCTTGCATTAAAACAGAGTGTGTTTCATGGATGAGAACACTGCTCTGAATTCTCCTTCAGAAACGGAGTTAAAGCCCAGGATCTGTGTCTTCCTACAAGCAAGAGTTCATTTCTGGAAAACTATGTGAATTTTGGAGTCAAATGATTTTACACAGTTCAGGAACCCAACACGATTCTCACTATTAACTCAAGAGCTTTTATGTAAGTGGAGCTGTGATTTGTATCAGTTTCTTAAGTAGAGTTGAACTGCTTATGGTCCGTATGAGTAGGAAACACAGTTCTTTTTTTCTGGTCATGCTCATGGTTCTTGATGTATTAGATACACTCGAAAGAAGAGATTGCTTCTTGCATTAAAACAGAGTGGGTTTCATGGATGAGAACACTGCTCTGAATTTCCGTTCAGAAACGGAGTTAAAGCCCAGGATGTGTGTCTTCCTACAAGCAAGAGTTCATTCTGGTAAACCAACTGAATTTTGGGGTCAAATGATTTTACACAGTTCAGGAACCCAACACGATTCTCACTATTAACTCAAGAGCATTTATGTAAGTGGAGCTGTGGTTTGTATCAGTTTCATCAGTAGAACTGAAATACATATGTTCTGTATTAGTAGGAAAAACAGTTCTTTTTTTCTCCGCATGCTCATGGTTCTTGCTGTATTAGAGATGCTCGAAAGAATAGCTTGCTTCTTGCGTTAAAACAGAGTGTGTTTCATGGAAGAGAACACTGCTCTGAGTTTCCCTTCACAAACGGAGTTCAACCACAGGATCTGTGTCTTCCTACAAGCAAAAGTTCATTTCTGGTAAACCAAGAGAATTTTGAGCTCAAATGATTTTACACAGTTCACGAACCCAACCCGATTCTCACTGTTAACTCAAGAACATTTATGTAAGTGGAGCTGTGGTTTGTATCAGTTTCATAAGCAGAGTTGAACTACATATGGCCCATATGAGTAGGAAACACAGTTCTTTTTTTCTGGTCATGCTCATGGTTCTTGCTGTATTAGAGATGCTGGAATGAAGAGCTAGCTTCTTGCGTTCAAACGCAGTGTGTTCCATGGATGAGAACAACGGTCTTAATTTCCCTTCAGTAATGGAGTTAAACCACAGGATCTGTGTCTTCCTACAATCAAGATTTCATTTCTGGAAAACTATGTGAGTTTTGGTCTCAAATGATTTTACACAGTTCAAGAACCCAACGCGATTCTCACAATTAACCAAAGAGCATGTATGTAAGTGGAGCTGTTGTTTGTATCAGTTTCATAAGAAGAGTTGAACAATGTATGGTCCATATGAGTAGGAAACACAGTTCTTTTTTTCTGGGCATGCTCATGGTTCTTGCTGTACTAGATACACTCAAAGAAGAGATTACTTCTTGCATTAAAACAGAGTGTGTCTCATGGATGAGAACACTGCTCTGAATTTCCCTTCAGAAACGGATTAAAGCCCAGGATCTGTGTCTTCCTACAAGCAAGAGTTCATTTCTGGTAAACCAACTGAATTTTGGGGTCAAATGATTTTACACAGTTCAGGAACCCAACATGATTCTCACTATTAACTAAAGAGCATTTATGTAAGTGGAGCTGTGGTTTGTATCAGTTTCATAAGAAGAGTTGAACAATGTATGGTCCCTATGAGTAGGAAACACAGTTCTTTTTTTCTGGTCATGCTCTTGGTTCTTGATGTATTAGATACACTCGAAAGAAGAGATTGCTTCTTGCATTAAAACAGAGTGTGTTTCATGGATGAGAACACTGCTCTGAATTCTCCTTCAGAAACGGAGTTAAAGCCCAGGATCTGTGTCTTCCTACAAGCAAGAGTTCATTTCTGGAAAACTATGTGAATTTTGGAGTCAAATGATTTTACACAGTTCACGAACCCAACGCGATTCTCACTATTAACTCAAGAGCATTTATGTAAGTGTAGCTGTGGTTTGTATCAGTTTCATAAGTAGAGTTGAACTGAATATGGTCCGTATGAGTAGGAAACAGTTCTTTTTTTCTGGGCATGCTCATGTTTCTTGCTGTATTAGAGATGCTAAAAGAAGAGATTGCTTCTTCCATTAAAACAGAGTGTGTTTCATGGATGAGAACACTGCTCTGAATTTTCCTTCAGAAACGGAGTTAAAGCCCAGGATCTGTGTCTTACAACAAGCAACAGTTCATTTCTGGTAAACCAAGAGAATTTTGGGGTCAAATGATTTTACACAGTTCACGAACCCAACGAGATTCTCACTATTAACTAAAGAGCATTTATGTAAGTGGAGCTGTGGTGTGTATCAGTTTCATAAGCAGAGTTGAACTACATATGGCCCATATGAGTAGGAAACACAGTTCTTTTTTTCTGGTCATGCTCATGGTTCTTGCTGTATTAGAGATGCTGGAATGAAGAGCTAGCTTCTTGCGTTCAAACGCAGTGTGTTCCATGGATGAGAACAACGGTCTTAATTTCCCTTCAGTAATGGAGTTAAACCACAGGATCTGTGTCTTCCTACAATCAAGATTTCATTTCTGGAAAACTATGTGAGTTTTGGTCTCAAATGATTTTACACAGTTCAAGAACCCAACGCGATTCTCACAATTAACCAAAGAGCATGTATGTAAGTGGAGCTGTTGTTTGTATCAGTTTCATCAGTAGAACTGAAATACTTATGTTCCATATGAGTAGGAAATACAGTTCTTTTTTTCTGTGCATGCTCATGGTTCTTGCTGTATTAGAGATGCTCGAAAGAATAGCTTGCTTCTTGCGTTAAAACAGAGTGTGTTTCATGGATGAGAACACTGCTCTGAGTTTCCCTTCAGAAACTGAGTTCAACCACAGGAACAGTGTTTTCCTACAAGCAAGAGTTCATTTCTGGTAAACCAAGAGAATTTTGAGCTCAAATGATTTTACACAGTTCACGAACCCAACCCGATTCTCACTGTTAACTCAAGAACATTTATGTAAGTGGAGCTGTGGTTTGTATCAGTTTCATAAGAAGAGTTGAACAATGTATGGTCCATATGAGTAGGAAACACAGTTCTTTTTTTCTGGGCATGCTCATGGTTCTTGCTGTACTAGATACACTCGAAAGAAGAGATTACTTCTTGCATTAAAACAGAGTGTGTCTCATGGATGAGAACACTGCTCTGAATTTCCCTTCAGAAACGGATTAAAGCCCAGGATCTGTGTCTTCCTACAAGCAAGAGTTCATTTCTGGTAAACCAACTGAATTTTGGGGTCAAATGATTTTACACAGTTCAGGAACCCAACATGATTCTCACTATTAACTAAAGAGCATTTATGTAAGTGGAGCTGTGGTTTGTATCAGTTTCATAAGAAGAGTTGAACAATGTATGGTCCCTATGAGTAGGAAACACAGTTCTTTTTTTCTGGTCATGCTCTTGGTTCTTGATGTATTAGATACACTCGAAAGAAGAGATTGCTTCTTGCATTAAAACAGAGTGTGTTTCATGGATGAGAACACTGCTCTGAATTCTCCTTCAGAAACGGAGTTAAAGCCCAGGATCTGTGTCTTCCTACAAGCAAGGGTTCATTTCTGGAAAACTATGTGAAATTTTGGAGTCAAATGATTTTACACAGTTCAGGAACCCAACACGATTCTCACTATTAACTCAAGAGCTTTTATGTAAGTGGAGCTGTGATTTGTATCAGTTTCATAAGTAGAGTTGAACTGCTTATGGTCCGTATGAGTAGGAAAAACAGTTCTTTTTTTCTGGGCATGCTCATGGTTCTTGCTTTATTAGAGATGCTGGAATGAAGAGCTAGCTTCTTGCGTTAAAACGCAGTGTGTTCCATGGATGAGAACACCGGTCTTAATTTCCCTTCAGAAATGGAGTTAAACCACAGGATCTGTGTCTTACTACAAGCAAGAGTTCATTTCTGGAAAACTATGTGAATTTAGCGCTCAAATGATTATACACAGTACAAGAACCCAACGCGATTCTCACAATTAACTAAAAACCATTAATGTAAGTGGAGCTGTGGTTTGTTTCAGTTTCATCAGTAGAACTGAAATACATATGGTCCGTATGAGTGGGAAATACAGTTCTTTTTTTCTGCGCATGCTCATGGTTCTTGCTGTATTAGAGATGCTCGAAAGAATAGCTTGCTTCTTGCGTTAAAACAGAGTGTGTTTCATGGATGAGAACACTGCTCTGAGTTTCCCTTCATAAACGGAGTGGAACCACAAGATCTGTGTCTTCCTACAAGCAAAAGTTCATTTCTGGTAAACCAAGAGAATTTTGAGCACAAATGATTTTACACAGTTCACGAACCCAACGCGATTCTCACTGTTAACTCAAGAACATTTATGTAAGTGGAGCTGTGGTTTGTATCAGTTTCATAAGTAGAGTTGAACTGAATATGGTCCGTATGAGTAGGAAACACAGTTCTTTTTTTCTGGGCATGCTCGTGTGTCTTGCTGTATTAGAGACGCTCGAAAGAAGAGATTACTTCTTGCATTAAAACAGAGTGTGTCTCATGGATGAGAACACTGCTCTGAATTTCCCTTCAGAAACGGATTAAAGCCCAGGATCTGTGTCTCCTACAAGCAAGAGTTCATTTCTGGTAAACCAACTGAATTTTGGGGTCAAATGATTTTACACAGTTCAGGAACCCAACAGGATTCTCACTATTAACTCAAGAGCATTTATGTAAGTGGAGCTGTGGTTTGTATCAGTTTCATAAGCAGAATTGAACTACATATGGCCCATATGAGTAGGAAACACAGTTCTTTTTTTCTAGGCATGCTCATGGTTCTTGCTGTATTAGAGATGCTGGAATGAAGAGCTAGCTTCTTGCGTTCAAACGCAGTGTGTTCCATGGATGAGAACAACGTTCTTAATTTCCCTTCAGTAATGGAGTTAAACCACAGGATCTGTGTCTTCGTACAATCAAGAGTTCATTTCTGGAAAACTATGTGAGTTTTGGTCTCAAATGATTTTACACAGTTCAAGAACCCAACGCGATTCTCACAATTAACCAAACAGCATTTATGTAAGTGGAGCTGTGGTTTGTATCAGTTTCATCAGTAGAACTGAAATACTTATGTTCCATATGAGTAGGAAATACAGTTCTTTTTTTCTCCGCATGCTCATGGTTCTTGCTGTATTAGAGATGCTCGAAAGAATAGCTTGCTTCTTGCGTTAAAACAGAGTGTGTTTCATGGATGAGAACACTGCTCTGAGTTTCCCTTCAGAAACGGAGTTCAACCACAGGATCTGTGTTTTCCTACCCGCAAGAGTTCATTTCTGGTAAACCAAGAGAATTTTGAGCTCAAATGATTTTACACAGTTCACGAACCCAACCCGATTCTCACTGTTAACTCAAGAACATTTATGTAAGTGGAGCTGTGGTTTGTATCAGTTTCAAAAGAAGAGTTGAACAATGTATGGTCCATATGAGTAGGAAACACAGTTCTTTTTTTCTGGTCCTGCTCATGGTTCTTGTTGTATTAGATACACTCGAAAGAAGAGATTGCTTCTTGCATGAAAACAGAGTGTGTTTCATGGATGAGAACACTGCTCTGAATTTCCCTTCAAAAACGGAGTTAAAGCCCGTGATCTGAGTCTTCCTACAAGCAAGAGTTCATTTCTGGAAAACTATGTGAATTTTGGGGTCAAATGATTTTACACAGTTCACGAACCCAACGCGATTCTCACTATTAACTCAAGAGCATTTATGTAAGTGGAGCTGTGGTTTGTATCAGTTTCATAAGTAGAGTTGAACTGCGTATGGTCCGTATGAGTAGCAAACACAGTTCTTTTTTTCTGGGCATGCTCATGTTTCTTGCTGTATTAGAAACGCTCGAAAGAAGAGATTACTTCTTGCATTAAAACAGAGTGTGTCTCATGGATGAGAACACTGCTCTGAATTTCCCTTCAGAAACGGAGTTAAAGCCCAGGATATGTGTCTTCCTATTAGCAAGAGTTCATTTCTGGTAAACCAACTGAATTTTGGGGTCAAATGCTTTTACACAGTTCAGGAACCCAACACGATTCTCACTATTAACTCAAGAGCATTTATGTAAGTGGAGCTGTGGTTTGTATCAGTTTCATAAGCAGAGTTGAACTACATATGGCCCATATGAGTAGGAAACACATTTCTTTTTTTTCTGGGCATGCTCATGGTTCTTACTGTATTAGAGATGCTGGAATGAAGAGGTAGCTTCTTGCGTTAAAACGCAGTGTGTTCCATGGATGAGAACACCGGTCTTAATTTCCCTTCAGAAACGGAGTTAAAGCCCAGGATCTGTGTCTTCCTACAAGCAAGAGTTCATTTCTGGAAAACTATGTGAATTTTGGTCTCAAAAGATTTTACACAGTTCATGAACCCAACGCGATTCTCACAATTAACTAAAGAGCATTTATGTAAGTGGAGCTGTGGTTTGTATCAGTTTCATCAGTAGAACTGAAATACATATGGTCCGTATGAGTAGGAAATACAGTTCTTTTTTTCTCCGCATGCTCATGGTTCTTGCTGTATTAGAGATACTCGAAAGAATAGCTTGCTTCTTGCGTTAAAACAGAGTGGGTTTCATGGATGAGAACACTGCTCTGAATTTCCCTTCAGAAACGGAGTTAAAGCCCATGATCTGAGTTTTCCTACAAGCAAGAGTTCATTTCTGGAAAACTATGTGAATTTTGGGGTCAAATGATTTTACACAGTTCACGAACCCAACGCGATTCTCACTATTAACTCAAGAGCATTTATGTAAGTGGAGCTGTGGTTTGTATCAGTTTCATAAGTAGAGTTGAACTACATATGGTTCGTATGAGTAGGAAACATAGTTTTTTTTTCTGGGCATGCTCATGTTTCTTGCTGTATTAGAGACGCTCGAAAGAAGAGCTTGCTTCTTTCATTAAAACAGAATGTGTTTCATGGATGAGAACACTGGTCTTAATTTCCCTTCAGAAATTGAGTTATACCAGATTATGTGTGTCTTCCTACAAGCAAGAGTTCATTTCTGGGAAACCAAGTGAATTTTGTGCTCAAATTATTTTACACAGTTCCCGAACCCAACACGATTCTCACTATTAACTAAAGAGTACTTATGTAAGTCGAGCTGTGGTTTCATCAGTTTCATAAGCAGAATTGAACTACAAAAGTTCCGTATGAGTAGGAAACACAATTCTTTTGTTCTGGTGATGCTCATGTTTCTTGCTGTATTAGCGATGCAGGAAAGAAGAGCTTGCTTCTTGCGTTAAAACGCAGTGTGTTCCATGGAAGAGGACACTGCTCTGAATTAACCTTCAGAAACGGAGTTAAACCACAGGATCTGTGTCTCGCTACAAGCAAGAGTTCATTTTTGGTAAACCAAGTGAATTTTTGGCTCAAATGATTTTACATAGTTCACGAACCCAACGCGATTCTCACTATTAACTAAAGAGCATTTATGTAAGTGGAGCTGTGGTTTATATCAGTTTCATAAGCAGAGTTGAACTACATATGGTCCTTATGAGTAGGAAACACAGTACTTTTGTTCTGGTCATGCTCATGTTTCTTGCTGCATTAGAGATGCAGGAAAGAAGAGCTAGCGTCTTGCGTTACAACAGAGTGTGTTCCATGGATGAGAACACTGCTCTGAATTTCCCTTCAGATATGGAGTTAAACCACAGGATCTGTGTCTTCCAACTAGCAAGAGTTCATTTCTGGTAAACCAAGTAAATTTTGGGCTCAAATGATTTTACACAGTTCCCAAACCCAACGTGATTCTCACTATTGTCTATAGAGCATTTATGTAAGTGGAGCTGTGGTTTGTATCAGTCGAAGGAAAGTTGAAATACATATGGTCCGTATGAGTAGGAAACACACTTTTTTTTTTCTGGGCAAGCTCATGGTACTTGCTGTATTAGAGATGCTCAAAAGAATAGCTTGCTTCTTGCGTTAAAACAGAATGTGTCCCATGAACGAGAACACTGTTCATAATTTCCCTTATGAAACGGAGTTAAAGCCCAGCATCAGTGTCTTCCTACAAGCAAGAGTTCATTTCTGGAAAACTATGTGAATTTTGGGATCAAATGATTTAACACATTTCAAGAACCCAACGTGATTCTCACAATTAACTAATGAGCATTTATGTAAGTGGAGCTGTGGTATGTATCAGTTTCATAAGCAGAGTAACTACATATGGTCTGTATGAGTAGGAAACTCAGTTCTTTTTTTCAGGGCATGCTCATGGTTCTTGCTGTATTAGAGATGCTGGAGAGAAGAGCTTGCTTCTTGCGTTAACGCAGTGTGTGTCCCATGAATGAGAACACTGGTCTTAATTTCGCTTGAGGAACGGAGTTAAAGGCCTGGATCAGTGTCTTCCTACAAGCAAGAGTTCATTTCTGGTAAACCAAGTGAATTTTGGGCTTAAATTTTTTTACACAGTTCACGAATCCAACGTGATTCTCACTATTAACTTAAGAGCCTTTATGTAAGTGGAGCTGTGGTATGTATCAGTTTCATAAGCAGAGTTGAACTAAGTATGGTCCGTATGAGTAGGAATCACAGTTCCTTTTTTCTGGGCATGCTCATGGTTCTTGTTATATTAGAGATGCTCGAAAGAAGAACTTGCTTTTAGCATTAAAACAGAGTGTGTTTCATGGATGAGAACACTGCTCAATTTCCCTTCAGAAACAGAGTTAAACCCCACGATATGTGTCTTCCTAGAAGCAAGAGTTCATTTCTGGTAAACCAAGGGAATTTTGGGCTCAAATGATTTTACACAGTTCCCGAACCCAACGCGATTCTCACTATTAACTAAAGAGCACTTATGTAAGTGGAGCTATTGTTAGTAACAGTTTCATAAGTAGATTTGAACTACATATTTCCCCTATGAGTAGGAAACACAGTTCTTTTTTTCCGGGCATGCTCATGGTTCTTGCTATATTAGAGATTCTCGAAAGAAGAACTTGCTTCTAGCATTAAAACAGAATGAGTTTCATGGATGAGAACACTGCTCTGAATTTCCCTTCAGAAACAGAGTTAAACACCAGGATGTGTGTCTTCCTACAAGCAAGAGTTCATTTCTGGTAAACCAAGTGAATTTTGGGATCAAAGGATTTTACACAGTTCCTGAACCCAACGTGATTCTCACTATTAACTAAAGAGCATTTATGTAAATGGAGCAGTGGTTTGTATCACTTTCATAAGCACAGTTGAACTACAGATTATCCGTATGAGTAGGAAACACACTTCTTTTTTTCTGGACATGCTCATGGTTCTTGCTGCATTAGAGATGCTGGAAAGTAGAACTAGCTTCTTGCATTAAAACAGAGTGTGTTCCATGGATGAGAACACTGGTCTTAATTTCCCTTCTGAAACGGAGTTAAACCACAAGACCTGTGTCTTCCTACAAGCAAGAGTTCATTTCTGGAAAACTATGTGAATTTTGGGCTCAAATGATTTTACACAGTTCAAGAATCCAACGAGATCCTCTCTATTAAATAAAGAGCATTTATGTAATTGGAGCTGTGGTTTGTATCAGTTTCATAATTAGAGTTGAACTACATATGGTCCGTATGAATAGGAAATACAGTTCTTTTTTTTTCGGCATTCTCATGGTTCTTGCTCTATTAGAGACGCTCAAAAGAAGAGCTTGCTTCATGCCTCAAAACAGAGTGTATTTCATGGATGAGAACACTGCTCCGAATTTCCCTTCAGAAACGGATTTAAAGCCCAGCATCCGTGGCTTCCTACAAGCAAGAGTTCATTTCTGGTAAACCATGTGATTTTTGGGCTCAAATGAATTTACACAGTTCCCGAACCCAACGCGATTCTCATTATTAACTAAAGAGCACTTATGTAAGTGGAGCTGTTGTTAGTATCAGTTTCATAAGTAGAGTTGAACTACATATTGTCCGTATGAGTAGGAAACACCGTTCTTTTTTTCCGGGCATGCTCATGGTTCTTGCTATATTAGAGATGCTCAAAAGAAGAACTTGCTTCTAGCATTAAAACAGAGTGTGTTTCATGGATGAGAACACTGCTCTGAATTTCCCTTCAGAAACAGAGTTAAACACCAGGATGTGTGTCGTCCTAAAATCAAGAGTTCATTTCTGGTAAACCAAGTGAATTTTGGGCTCAAATTATTTTACAAAGTTCACGAACCCTACGGGATTCTCACTATTATCTAAAGAGCATTTATGTAAGTGGAGCTGTGGTTTGTATCAGTTTCATAAGCAGAATTGAACTACATATGGTCCGTATGAGTAGGAAACACAGTTCTTTTGTTCTGGTCATGCTCATGTTTCTTGCTGTATTAGAGATGCAGGAAAGAAGAGCTAGCTTCTTGCGTTAAAACGCAGTGTGTTCCATGGAAGAGAACACTGCTCTGAATTAACCTTCAGAAACGGTGTTAAACCACAGGATCTGTGTCTTCCTACAAGCATGAATTCATTTCTGGAAAACTATGTGAATTTTGGGCTCAAATGAATTTACACAGTTCAAGAACACAACATGATTCTCACAATTAACTAAAGAGCATTTATAAAAGTGGAGGTGTGGATTGTATCAGTTTCATAAGTAGAGTTGAACTACATACGGTTCGTGTGAGTAGGAAACACAGTTCTTTTTTTCTGGGCATGCTCATGTTTCTTGCTGTATTAGAGAAGCTCGAAAGAAGAGATTGCTTCTTGCATTAAAACAGAGTGTGTTTCATGGATGAGAACATTGGCCTTAATTTCCCTTCAGAAATGGAGTTAAACCAGAGGATGTGTGTCTTCCTACAAGCAAGAGTTCATTTCTGGTAAACCAAGTGAATTTTGGGGTCAAATTATTTTACACAGTTCCCGAACCCAACTCATTCACACTATTAACTAAAGAGTACTTATGTAAGTGGAGCTCTGGTGAGTATCAGTTTCATAAGTAGAGTTGAACAACATATGGTCCCTATGATTAGGAAACACAGTTCTTTTTTCTGGGCATGCTCATGGTTCTTGCTGTATTAGATATGCTGGAAAGAAGAGCTAGCTTCTTGCATTAAAACGCAGTGTGTTCCTTGGATGAGAACACTGGTCTTAATTTCCCTTCAGAAACGGAGTTAAACAACAGGATCTGTGTCTTCCTACAAGCAAGAGTTTATTTCTGGAAAACTATGTGAATTTTGGGCTCCAAAGATTTTACACATTTCAAGAATCCAATGGGATTCTCACTATTAAAGAAAGAGCATTTACGTAATTGGAGCTGTGGTTTGTATCAGTTCCATAAGTAGAGTTGAACTACATATGGTCCATATGAATAGGAAATACAGTTCTTTTTTTTTTCGGCATTCTCATGGTTCTTGCTGTATTACAGACGCTCAAAAGAAGAGCTTGCTTCTTGCGTTAAAACAGAGTGTATTTAATGGATGAGAACACTGCTCTGTATTTCCCTTCAGAAACGGAGTTAATCCACAGGATCTGTGTCTTGCTACAAGCAAAAGTTCATTTCTGGTAAACCAAGTGAATTTTGGACTCAAATGATTTTACATAGTTCACGAACCCAACGCGATTCTCACTATTAACTAAAGAGCATTTATGTAATTGGAGCTGTGGTTTGTATCAGTTTCATAAGCAGAATTGAACTTCATATGGTCCGTATGAGTAGGAAACACAGTTCTTTTGTTCTGGTCATGCTCATGTTTCTTGCTGTATTAGAGATGCAGGAAAGAAGAGCTAGCTTCTTGCATTAAAACGCAGTGTGTTCCATGGAAGAGAACACTGCTCTGAATTAACCTTCAGAAACGGAATTAAACCACAAGCCCTGTCTCTTCCTAAAAGCATGAGTTCATTTCTGGAAAACTATGTGAATTTTAGGTTCAAATGATTTTACCCAGTTCAAGAACCCAACGTGATTCTCACAATTAACTAAAGAGCATTTATATAAGTGGAGCTGTGGATTGTATCAGTTTCATAAGCAGAGTTGAACTAC
This sequence comes from Onychomys arenicola, assembly GCA_949786405.1. NCBI lineage: Eukaryota > Metazoa > Chordata > Mammalia > Rodentia > Cricetidae > Onychomys > Onychomys arenicola. The sequence continues at coordinate 101,860 of CATKUM010000061.1, read as the reverse complement.
ATATGGTCCCTATGACTAGGAAACACAGTTCTTTTTTTCTGGGCATGCTAAGGTTCTTGCTGTATTGGAGACACTGGAAAGAAGAGCTTGCTTCTTGCATTAAAACAGAGTGTGTTTCATGGATGAGAACTCTGGTCTGAATTTCCCTTCAGAAACGTAGTTAAACCCCATGATCTGTGTCTTCCTACAAACAAGAGTTCATTTCTGGTAAACCAAGTGAATTTTCCACTAAAATGATTTTACACAGTTCTAGAACACAACGCGATTATCACTATTAACTAAAGAGCATTCATGTAAGAGGAGCTGTGGTTTGTATCAGTTTCATAAGCAGTGTTGGACTACATATGGAACGTATGAGTAGGAAACACAGATCTTTTTTTCTTGGCATGCTCATGGTTCTTACTGTATTGGAGACCCTGGAAAGAAGAGGATGATTCATGCCTTAAAACAGAGTGTTTTTCAGGGATGAGAATATTGGTCTGAATTTCCCCTCAGAAACGGAGTTAAACCCCAGGTTCTGTGTCTTCCTACAAGCAAGATTTCAGTTCTGGTAAACCCAGGGAATTTTGGGCTCAAATGATTTTTCGCAGTTCATGAACCCAACGCTATTCTCACTATAAACTAAAGATCATTTATGTAAGAGGAGCTGTTGTATGTATCAGTTTCATAAGCAGTTTTGAACTACGTATGGTCCGGATGAGTAGGAAACACAGTTATTTTTTTCAGGGCATGCTCATGGGTCTTGGTGTATTTTAGACACTGGAAAGAAGAGCTTGCTTCTTGCGTTAAAGCAGAGTGTGTTTCAGGGATGAGAACTCTGGTCTCAATTTTCCTTCAAAATGTAGTTAAACCCCTGGATCTGTGTCTTCCTACAAGCAAGAGTTCATTTCTGGTAAACCCAGTTAATTTTGGGCTCAAATGATTTTTCGCTGTTCATGAAACTAACGCTATTCTCACTATTAACTAAAGAGCATTTATGTAAGAGGAGGTGTTTTCTGTATCAGTTTCATAAGCAGAGTTGAACTACATATGGTCCGTATGAATAGGAAACACAGTCCTTTTTTTCAGGCCATGCTCATGGTACTTGCTGTATTTTAGACTCTGAAATTAGGACTTGCTTCTTTGTTAAAACAGAGTGTATTTCAGGGATGAGAACTCTGTTCTGAATTTGCCTTCAGAAACAGAGTTAAACTCCAGGATCAGTGTCTTCCTACAAGCAAGAGTTCATTTCTTGTAAACCAAGTGAATTTTCATCTCAAATGACTTCACACAGTTCTAGAACCCAACGCGATTATCACTACTAACTAAAGAGCATTTAAGTAAGAGGAGCTGTGGTTTGTATCAGTTTCATAAGCAGAGTTGGACTACATATGGAACGTATGAGTAGGAAACACAGATCTTTTTTTCTTGGCATGCTCATGGTTCTTACTGTATTGGAGACCCTGGAAAGAAGAGGATGATTCATGCCTTAAAACAGAGTGTTTTTCAGGGATGAGAATTCTGGTCTGAATTTCCCCTGAGAAACGGAGTTAAACTCCAGGATCTGTGTCTTCCTAAAAGCAAGGTTTCAGTTCTGGTAAACCCAGTAAATTTTGGGCTCAAATGATTTTCGCAGTTCATGAACCCAATGCTATTCTCACTATTAACTAAAGAAGATTTATGTAATTGGAGCTTTGGTTTGTATCAGTTTCATAAGCAGTGTTGTACTACATATGGTCTGCATGAGTAGGAAACACAGTTCTTTATTTCTCGGCATGCTCATATTTCTTACTATATTGGAGACGCTCTAAAGAAGGGCATGATTTTAGCCTTAAATCAGAGTGTTTTTCAGGTACGTGAACTCTTGTCTGAATTTGCCTTCAGAAACAGAGTTCAACCCCAGGATCTGTGGGTTCCTACAAACAAGAGTTCAGTTCTGGTAAACCCAGTGAATTTTGGTCTCAAATGGTTTTTCGCAGTTCACGAACTGAACGCAATTCTCACTATTATCTAAAGAGCTTTTATGTAAGAGGAGGTGTGGTTTGTATCAGTTTCATAAGCAGAGTTGAACTACATAAGGTGGGGATGAGTAGGAAACACAGTTATTTTTTTCTCGGCATGCTCAACGTTCTTGCTGTATTTTAGAATCTGGAAAGAAGAGGTTGCTTCTTCGTTAAAACAGAGTGTGTTTCTGGGATGAGAACTCTGGTCTGAATTTCCGTTCAGAAACGGAGTTAAACCCCAGGATCTGTGTCTTCCTACAAGCAAGAGTTCATTTCTGGTAAACCCAGTTAATTTTGGGCTTAAGTGATTTTTCACAGTTCACGAACACAATGAGATTCTCACTATTAAGTAAAGGGCATTTATGTAAGAAGAACGGTTCTATGTATCAGTTTCATAAGCAGAGTTGAACTGCATATCGTACACATGAGTAGGAAACACAGTTATTTTTTTCAGGGCATGCTCATGTTGCTTACTGTATTGCAGACACTCAAAGAAGAGCTTGCTTCTTGCGTTAAAACAGAGTGTATTTCATGGATGAGAACACTGCTATGAATTTCCCTTCGGAAACGGAGTTAAAGACCAGGATCTGTGTTCCTATGAGCAAGAGTTCATTTCTGGTCAACAAAGTGAATTTTGGGCTCAAATTATTTTACACAGTTCACGAACACAACGTGATTCTCACTATTAACTCAAGAACATTTATGTTATTGGAGCTGTGGTTTGTATCAGTTTCATAAGTAGAGTTGAAGCACATATGATCCATATGGGTAGGATATACAGTTCTTTTTTTTTTTCGGCATGCTCATGGTTCTTGCTGTATTAGCGATGCTGGAAAGAAGAGCTTGCTTCTTGAGTTAAAACGCAGTGTGTTCCATGGATGAGAACACTGGTCTGAATTTCCGTTCAGAAACGGAGTTAAACCACAGGATCTATGTCTTCCTACAAGCAAGAGTTCATTTCTGGAAAACTATGTGAATTTTGGGCTCAAATGATTTTACACACTTCAAGAACCCAAACGGATTCTCACAATTAACTAAGGAGCATTTACATAAGTGGAGCTGTGATTTGTATCAGTTTCATAAGTAGAGTTGAACTACATATGGTCCCTATGAGTAGGAAACACCGTTCTTTGTTCTGGGCATGCTCATGGTTCTTGCTGTATTAGAGATGCTGGAAAGATGAGCTATCTTCTTGCGTTAAAACGCAGTGTTTTCCATGGATGAGAACACTGGTCCTAATTTACCCTCAGAAACGGAGTTAAACCAGAGGATCTGTGTCTTCCTACAAGCAAGAGTTCATTTCAGGAAAACCAAGTGAATTTTGGGCTCAAATGATTTTACACAGTTCCCGAACCCAACGTGATTCTCACAATTAACTAAATAGTATTTATGTAAGTGGAGCTGTGGTTTTTATCAGTTTTATAAGCAGAGTAGAACTACATATGGTCTGTATGAGTAGGAAACACAGTTCTTTTTTTCTGGGCATGCTCATGGTTCTTGCTGTACTAGAGATGCTGGAAAGAAGAGCTTGCTTCTTGAGTTAAAACAGACTGTGTTCCATGGATGAGAACACTGGTCTGAATTTCCCTTCAGGAACGGAGTTAAACCACAGGATCTGTGTCTTCCTACAAGCAAGAATTCATTTCTGGAAAACTATGTGAATTTTGGGCTCAAATGATTTTACACAGTTCAAGAACCCAAACGGATTCTTAAAATTAACTAAAGAGCATTTACGTAAGTGGAGCTGTGATTTTTATCAGTTTCATAAGTAGTGTTGAGCTACGTATGGTCCGTATGTTTAGGAAACACAGTTAATTTTCTGGGCATGCTCATGTTTCTTGCTGTATTGCAGACACTCAAAAGAAGAGCTTGCTTCTTGCGTTTAAACAGAGTGTATTTCATGGATGAGAACATTGCTCTGAATTTCCCTCGGAAACAGAGTTAAAGACCAGGATCTGTGTTACTACAAGCAAGTGTTCATTTCTGGTAAACAAAGTGAATTTTGGGCTCAAATTATTTAACACAGTTCACGAACCAAACGTGATTCTCACTATTAACTCAAGAGCATTTATGTAATTGGAGCTGTGGTTTGTATCAGTTTCATAAGTAGAGTTGAACCACATATGGTCCACATAAGTAGGAAATACAGTTCTTTTTTTTTTCGGCATGCTCATGTTTCTTGCTTTATTAGAGATGCACAAAAGAAGAGCTTGCTTCTTGCGTTAAAACAGAGTGTATTTCATGGGTGAGAACACTGCTCTGAATTTCCCTTCAGAAACGGAGTTAATCCACAGGATCTGTGTCTTGCTAAAAGCAAGAGTTCATTTCCGGTATACAAAGTGAATTTTGGGCTCAAATTATTTTACACAGTTCACGAATCCAACGCGAATCTCACTATTAAGTAAAGAGCATTTATGTAATTGGAGCTGTGGTTTGTATCAGTTTCATAAGCAGAGTTGAAATACATATGGTCCGTATGAGTAGGAAACACAGTTCTTTTTTTTCTGGGCATGCTGATGGTTCTTGCTGTATTAGTGATGCTGGAAAGAGCAGCTTGCTTCTTGCCTTAAAACAGAGTGTATTTCATGGATGAGAACACTCCTCTGAATTTCCCTTTGGAAACGGAGTTAAAGCCCAGGATCTGTGTTCCTACAAGCAAGAGTTCATTTCTGGTAAACCAAGTGAATTTTGGGCTCAAATTATTTTACACAGTTCCCGAACCCAAAGCGATTCTCACAATTAACTAAAGAGCATTTATGTAAGTGGAGCTGTGGTTTGTATCAGTCATAAGTAAAGTTGAACTACATATGGTCCATATCAGTACGAAACACACATCTTTTTTTCTGGGCAAGCTCATGGTACTTGCTGTATTAGAGATGCTGGAAAGAAGAGCTTGCTTCTTGCATTAAAACAGAGTGGTTTTCAGGGATGAGAACACTGCTCTGAATTTTCCTTCAGAAATGGAGTTAAACCACAGGATCTGTGTCTTCCTGCAAGCAAGAGTTCATTTCTGGTAAACCATGTGAATTTTGGGCTCAAATGATTTTACACAGTTCCTGAACTCAACGCGAATCTCACAATTAACTAAAGACCATTTATGTAAGTGGAGCCATGGTTTGTATCAGTTTCATAAGCAGAGTTGAACTACATATGGTCCATATGAGTAGGAAACACAGTTAATTTTCTGGGCATGCTCATGTTTCTTGCTGTATTGGAGACACTCAAAAGAAGAGCTTGCTTCTTGCGTTAAAACAGAGTGTATTTCATGGATGAGAACACTGCTCTGAATTTCCCATCGGAAACGGAGTTAAAGCCCAGGATCTGTGTTCCTACAAGCAAGAGTTCATTTCTGGTAAACCAAGTGAATTTTGGGCTCAAATTATTTTACACAGTTCACGAACCCAACGTGATTCTCACTATTACCTCAAGAGCATTTATGTAATTGGAGCTGTGGTTTGTATCAGTTTCATAAGCAGAGTTGAACTACATATGGTCCATATGAGTAGGAAACACAGTTCTTTTTTTCTGGGCATGCTCATGGTTCTTGCTGTATTAGTGATGCTGGAAAGAAGAGCTTGCTTCTTGAGTTGAACGCAGTGTGTTCCATGGATGAGAACACTGGTCAGAATTTCCGTTCAGAAACGGAGTTAAACCACAGGATCTGTGTCTTCCTACAAGCAAGAGTTCATTTCTGGAAAACTATGTGAATTTTGGGCTCAAATGATTTTACAAAGTTCCTGAACCCAACGCGAATCTCACAATTAACTAAAGACCATTTATGTAAGTGGAGCCATGGTTTGTATCAGTTTCATAAGCAGAGTTGAACTACATATGGTCCATATGAGTAGGAAACACAGTTAATTTTCTGGGCATGCTCATGTTTCTTGCTGTATTGGAGACACACAAAAGAAGAGCTTCCTTCTTGCGTTAAAACAGAGTGTATTTCATGGATGAGAACACTGCTTTGAATTTCCCCTCGGAAACGGAGTTAAAGCCCAGGATCTGTGTTCCTACAAGCAAGAGTTCATTTCTGGTAAACCAAGTGAATTTTGGGCTCAAATTATTTTACACAGTTCACGAACCCAACGTGATTCTCACTATTAACTCAAGAGCATTTATGTAATTGGAGCTGTGGTTTGTATCAGTTTCATAAGCAGAGTTGAACTACATATGGTCCATATGAGTAGGAAACACAGTTCTTTTTTTCTGGGCATGCTCATGGTTCTTGCTGTATTAGTGATGCTGGAAAGAAGAGCTTGCTTCTTGAGTTGAACGCAGTGTGATCCATGGATGAGAACACTGGTCAGATTTTCCGTTCAGAAACGGAGTTAAACAAAGGATCTGTGTCTTCCTACAAGCAAGAGTTCATTTCTGGAAAACTATGTGAATTTTGGGCTCAAATGATTTTACACAGTTCCTGAACTCAACGCGAATCTCACAATTAACTAAAGACCATTTATGTAAGTGGAGCCATGGTTTGTATCAGTTTCATAAGCAGAGTTGAACTACATATGGTCCATATGAGTAGGAAACACAGTTAATTTTCTGGGCATGCTCATGTTTCTTGCTGTATTGGAGACACTCAAAAGAAGAGCTTGCTTCTTGCGTTAAAACAGAGTGTATTTCATGGATGAGAACACTGCTCTGAATTTCCCATCGGAAACGGAGTTAAAGCCCAGGATCTGTGTTCCTACAAGCAAGAGTTCATTTCTGGTAAACCAAGTGAATTTTGGGCTCAAATTATTTTACACAGTTCACGAACCCAACGTGATTCTCACTATTACCTCAAGAGCATTTATGTAATTGGAGCTGTGGTTTGTATCAGTTTCATAAGCAGAGTTGAACTACATATGGTCCATATGAGTAGGAAACACAGTTCTTTTTTTCTGGGCATGCTCATGGTTCTTGCTGTATTAGTGATGCTGGAAAGAAGAGCTTGCTTCTTGAGTTGAACGCAGTGTGTTCCATGGATGAGAACACTGGTCAGAATTTCCGTTCAGAAACGGAGTTAAACCACAGGATCTGTGTCTTCCTACAAGCAAGAGTTCATTTCTGGAAAACTATGTGAATTTTGGGCTCAAATGATTTTACAAAGTTCCTGAACCCAACGCGAATCTCACAATTAACTAAAGACCATTTATGTAAGTGGAGCCATGGTTTGTATCAGTTTCATAAGCAGAGTTGAACTACATATGGTCCATATGAGTAGGAAACACAGTTAATTTTCTGGGCATGCTCATGTTTCTTGCTGTATTGGAGACACTCAAAAGAAGAGCTTGCTTCTTGCGTTAAAACAGAGTGTATTTCATGGATGAGAACACTGCTCTGAATTTCCCATCGGAAATGGAGTTAAAGCCCAGGATCTGTGTTCCTACAAGCAAGAGTTCATTTCTGGTAAACCAAGTGAATTTTGGGCTCAAATTATTTTACACAGTTCACGAACCTAACGTGTTTCTCACTATTAACTCAAGAGCATTTATGTAATTGGTGCTGTGGTTTGTATCAGTTTCATAAGCAGAGTTGAACTACATATGGTCCGTATGAGTAGGAAACACAGTTATTTTTTTCTGAGCATGCTCATGTTTCTTGCTGTATGGAGACGCTCAAAGAAGAGCTTGCTTCTTGCGTTAAAACATAGTGTATTTCATGGATGAGAACACTGGTCTGAATTTCCCTTCAGAAACGGAGTTAAACCACACAATCTGTGGAGTCCTACAAACAAGAGTTCATTTCTGAAAAATTATGTGAATTTTGGGCTCAAATGATTTTACACAGTTCCCGAACCCAACGCGATTCTCACAAATAACTAAAGAGCATTTATGTAAGTGGAGCTGTAGTTTGTATCAGTCATAAGTAAAGTTGAACTACATATGGTCCGTATCAGTAGGAAACACATTTCTTTTTTTCTGGGCAAGCACATGGTACTTGCTGTATTAGAGATGGTGGAAAGAAGAGCTTGCTTCTTGCATTAAAACAGAGTGGTTTTCAGGGATGAGAACACTGCCCTGAATTTCCCTTCAGAAACCGAGTTAAACCACAGGATCTGTGTCTTCCTACAAGCAAGAGTTCATTTCTGGAAAACTATGTGAATTTTGGGCTCAAATGATTTTACACAGTGACAGAACCCAACGCGATATTCACTATTAACTAAGGAGCAGTTATGTAAGTGGAGCTGTGGTTTGCGTCAATTTCATAAGCAGAGTTGAACTACGTATGGTCCGTATGTGTAGGAAACACAGTTAATATTCTGGGCATGCTCATGTTTCTTGCTGTATTGGAGACACTCAAAAGAAGAGCCTGCTTCTTGCGTTAAAACAGAGTGTATTTCATGGATGAGAACACTGCTCTGAATTTCCCTTTGGAAACGGAGTTAAAGCCCGGGATCTGTGTTCCGACAAGCAAGAGTTCATTTCTGGTAAACCAAGTGAATTTTGGGCTCAAATTATTTTACACAGTTCATGAACCCAACGTGATTCTCACTATTAACTCAAGAGCATTTATGTAATTGGAGCTTTGGTTTGTATCAGTTTCATAAGCAGAGTTGAACTACATATGGTCCATATGAGTAGGAAACACAGTTCTTTTTTCTGGGCATGCTCATGTTTCTTGCTGTATTGGAGACTCTCAAAGATGAGCTTGCTTCTTGCGTTAAAACATAGTGTATTTCATGGATGAGAACACTGGTCTGAATTTCCCTTCAGAAACGGAGTTAAACCACAGGATCTGTGTCTTCCTACAAGCAAAAGTTCATTTCCGGTAAACCAAGTGAATTTTGGGATCAAATGATTTTACACAGTTCCCGAACCTAAAGCGATTCTCACAATTAACTAAATAGCATTTATGTAAGTGGAGCTGTGGTTTGTATCAGTCATAAGTAAAGTTGTACTACATATGGTCCGTATCAGTAGGAAACACACTTCTTTTTTTCTGGGCAAGCTCATGGTACTTGCTGTATTAGAGATGCTGGAAAGAAGAGCTTGCTTCTTTCATATAAAACAGAGTGGGTTTCAGGGATGAGAACACTGCTCTGAATTTTCCTTCAGAAACGGAGTTAAACCACAGGAACTGTGTCTTCCTGCAAGCAAGAGTTCATTTCTGGTAAACCATGTGAATTTTGGGCTCAAATGATTTTACACAGTTCCCGAACCCAACGCGATTTTCACTATTAACTAAGGAGCAGTTATGTAAGTGGAGCTGTGGTTTGCGTCAATTTCATAAGCAGAGTTGAAATACATATGGTCCGTATGAGTAGGAAACACAGTTAATTTTCTGGGCATGCTGATGTTTCTTGCTGTATTGGAGAAACTCAAAAGAAGTGCTTGCTTCTTGCGTTAAAACAGAGTGTATTTCATGGATTAGAACACTGCTCTGAATTTACATAGAAAACGGAGTTAAAGCCCAGGATCTGTGTTCCTACAAGCAAGAGTTCATTTCTGGTAAACCAAGTGAATTTTGGGCTCAAATTATTTTACACAGTTCATGACCACAACATGTTTCTCACTATTAACTCAAGAGCATTTATGTAATTGGAGCTGTGGTTTGTATCAGTTTCATAAGTAGAGTTGAACTACATATGGTCCATATGAGCAGGAAACACAGTTCTTTTTTTCTGGGCATGCTCATGGTTATTGCTGTATTAGAGATGCTGGAAAGAAGAGCTAGTTTCTTGCGTTAAAACGGAGTGTGTTCCACGAATGAGAACAGTGCTCTGAATTTCCCTTCAGAAACTGAGTTAAACCACAGCATCTGTGTCTTCCTACAAGCAAAAGTTCATTTCCGGTAAAACAAGTGAATTTTGGGATCAAATGATTTTACACAGTTCCCAAACCCAACGCGATTCTCACAATTAACTAAAGAGCATTTATGAAAGTGGAGCTGTGGTTTGTATCAGTCATAAGTAAAGTTGTACTACATATGGTCCGTATCAGTAGGAAACACACTTCTTTTTTTCTGGGCAAGCTCATGGTACTTGCTGTATTAGAGATGCTGGAAAGAAGAGCTTGCTTCTTTCATATAAAACAGAGAGGGTTTCAGGGATGAGAACACTGCTCTGAATTTCCCTTCAGAAATGGAGTTAAACCACAGGAACTGTGTCTTCCTGCAAGCAGGAGTTCATTTCTGGTAAACCATGTGAATTTTGGGCTCATATGATTTTACACAGTTCCCGAACCCAACGCAATTTTCACTATTAACTAAGGAGCAGTTATGTAAGTGGAGCTGTGGTTTGCGTCAATTTCATAAGCAGAGTTGAACTACATATGGTCCGTATGAGTAGGAAACACAGTTAATTTTCTGGGCATGCTCATGTTTCTTGGTGTATTGGAGAAACTCAAAAGAAGACCTTGCTTCTTGCGTTAAAACAGAGTGTATTTCATGGATGAGAACACTGCTCTGAATTTACATAGGAAACGGAGTTAAAGCCCAGGATGTGTGTTCCTACAAGCAAGAGTTCATTTCTGGTAAACCAAGTGAATTTTGGGCTCAAATTATTTTACACAGTTCATGACCACAACATGTTTCTCACTATTAACTCAAGAGCATTTATGTAATTGGAGCTGTGGTTTGTATCAGTTTCATAAGTAGAGTTGAACTACATATGGTCCATATGAGTAGGAAACACAGTTCTTTTGTTCTGGGCATGCTCATGGTTATTGCTGTATTAGAGATGCTGGAAAGAAGAGCTAGTTTCTTGCTTTAAAACGGAGTGTGTTCCATGAATGAGAACAGTGCTCTGAATTTCCCTTCAGAAACTGAGTTAAACCACAGCATCTGTGTCTTCCTACAAGCAAAAGATCATTTCTGGTAAAACAAGTGAATTTTGGGATCAAATGATTTTACACAGTTCCCAAACCCAACGTGATTCTCACAATTAACTAAAGAGCATTTATGAAAGTGGAGCTGTGGTTTGTATCAGTCATAAGTAAAGTTGAACTACATATGGTCCGTATCAGTAGGAAACACACTTCTTTTTTTCTGGGCAAGCTCATGGTACTTGCTGTATTAGAGATGCTGGAAAGAAGAGCTTGCTTCTTGCATTAAAACAGAGTGGGTTTCAGGGATGAGAACACTGCCCTGAATTTCCCTTCAGAAACGGAGTTAAACCACAGGATCTGTGTCTCCCTGCAAGCAAGAGTTCATTTCTGGTAAACCATGTGAATTTTGGGATCAAATGATTTTACACAGTTCCCAAACCCAACGCGTTTTTCACTATTAATTAAGGAGCAGTTATGTAAGTGGAGCTGTGGTTTTCATAAATTTCATAAGCAGAGTTGAACTACGTATTGTCCATATGAGTAGAAAACACAGTTAATTTTCTGGGCATGCTCATGTTTCTTGCTGTATTGGAGACGCTCAAAGAAGAGCTTCCTTCTTGCATTAAAACATAGTATATTTCATGGATGAGAACACTGGTCTGAATTTCCCTTCAGAAACGGAGTTAAACCACAGGATCTGTGGATTCCTACAAACAAGAGTTCATTTCTGGAAAACTATGTGAATTTTGGGCTCAAATGATTTTACACAGTTCAAGAACCCAAACCGATTCTTACAATTAACTTAAGAGCATTTACGTAAGTGGAGCTGTGATTTTTATCAGTTTCATATGTAGAGTTGAACTACATATGGTCCTTATGAGTAGGAAACACAGTTCTTTTGTTCTGGGCATGCTCATGGTTCTTGCTGTATTAGAGATGCTGGTAAGAAGAGCTAGCTTCTTGCGTTAAAACGCAGTGTGGTCCATGAATGAGAACACTGCTCTGAATTTCCCTTCAGAAACGGAGTTAAACCACAGGATCTGTGTCTTCCTTCAAGCAAAAGTTCATTTCCGGTAAACCAAGTGTATTTTGGGCTCAAATGATTTTACACAGTTCCCGAACCCAATGCGATTCTCACAATTAACTAAAGAGCATTTATGTAAGTGGAGCTGTGGTTTGTATCAGTCATAAGTAAAGTTGAACTACATATGGTCCGTATGAGTAGGAAACACAGTTCTTTTTTTCTGGGCATGCTCATGGTTCTTGCTGTATTAGAGATGCCGGTAAGAAGAGCTAGCTTCTTGCGTTAAAACGCAGTGTGGTCCATGAATGAGAACACTGCTCTGAATTTCCCTTCAGAAACGGAGTTAAACCACAGGATCTGTGTCTTCCTTCAAGCAAAAGTTCATTTCCGGTAAACCAAGTGAATTTTGGGCTCAAATGATTTTACACAGTTCCCGAACCCAATGCGATTCTCACAATTAACTAAAGAGCATTTATGTAAGTGGAGCTGTGGTTTGTATCAGTCATAAGTAAAGTTGAACTACATATGGTCCGTATCTGTAGGAAACACACTTCTTTTTTTCTGGGCAAGCGCATGGTACTTGCTGTATTAGAGATGCTGGAAAGAAGAGCTTGCTTCTTGCATTAAAACAGAGTGGGTTTCAGGGATGAGAACACTGCTCTGAATTTCCCTTCAGAAACGGAGTTAAACCACAGGATATGTGTCTTCCTGCAAGCAAGAGTTCATTTCTGGTAATACAAGTGAATTTTTGGCTCAAATGATTTTACACAGTTCAAGAACCCAACGCGATTCTCACAATTATCTAAAGAGCATTTACGTAAGTAGAGCTCTGGTTTGTATCAGCTTCATAAGCACAGTTGAACTACAGATTGTCCGTATGAGTAGGAAACACAGTTCTTTTGTTCTTGGCATGCTCATGGTTCTTGCTGTATGAGCGATGTTGGAAAGAAGAGCTTGCTTCTTGAGTTCAACGCAGTGTGTTCCATGGATGAGAACACTGGTCTGAATTTCCCTTCAGAAACGGAGTTAAACCACAGGATCTGTGTCTTCCTACAAGCAAGAGTTCATTTCTGGAAAACTATGTGAATTTTGGGCTCAAATGATTTTACACAGTTCCTGAACCCAACGCGATTCTCACAATTAACTAAAGACCATTTATGTAAGTGGAGCTGTGGTTTGTATCAGTTTCATAAGAAGAGTTGAACTACATATGGTCCATATGAGTAGGAAACACGGTTAATTTTCTGGGCATGCTCATGTTTCTTGCTGTATTGGAGACACTCAAAAGAAGAGCTTGCTTCTTGCGTTAAAACAGAGTGTATTTCATGGATGAGAACACTGCTCTGAATTTCCCTTCGGAAACGGAGTTAAAGCCCAGGATCTGTGTTCCTACAGCAAGAGTTCATTTCTGGTAAACCAAGTGAATTTTGGGTTCAAATTATTTTACACAGTTCACGAACCCAACGTGGTTCTCACTATTAACTCAAGAGCATTTATGTAATTGGAGCTGTGGTTTGTATCAGTTTCATAAGCAGAGTTGAACTACATATGGTCTGTATCAGTAGGAAACACACTTCACTTTTTCTGGGCATGCTCATGGTACTTGCTGTATTAGAGATGCTGGAAAGAAGAGCTTGATTCTTGCATTAAAACAGAGTGGGTTTCAGGGATGAGAACACTGCTCTGAATTTCCCTTCAGAAACGGAGTTAAACCACAGGATCTGTGTCTTCCTGCAAGCAAGAGTTCATTTCTGGTAATCCAAGTGTATTTTTGGCTCAAATGATTTTACGTAATTCAAGAACCCAACGCGATTCTCACAATTAACTAAAGAGCATTTAGGTAAGTAGAGCTCTGGTTTGTATCAGCTTCATAAGCACAGTTGAACTACAGATTGTCCCTATGAGTAGGAAACACAGTTCTTTTGTTCTTGGCATGCTCATGGTTCTTGCTGTATTAGCGATGTTGGAAAGAAGAGCTTGCTTCTTGAGTTAAACGCAGTGTGTTCCATGGATGAGAACACTGGTTTGAATTTCCCTTCAGAAACGGAGTTAAACCACAGGATCTGTGTCTTCCTACAAGCAAGAGTTCATTTCTGGAAAACTATGTGAATTTTGGGCTCAAATGATTTTACACAGTTCCTGAACCCAACGCGATTCTCACAATTAACTAAAGACCATTTATGTAAGTGGAGCCATGGTTTGTATCAGTTTTATAAACAGAGTTGAACTACATATGGTCCATATGAGTAGGAAACACAGTTAATTTTCTGGGCATGCTCATGTTTCTTGCTGTATTGGAGACACTCAAAAGAAGAGCTTGCTTCTTGCGTTAAAACAGAGTGTATTTCATGGATGAGAACACTGCTCTGAATTTCCCATCGGAAACGGAGTTAAAGCCCAGGATCTGTGTTCCTACAAGCAAGAGTTCATTTCTGGTAAACCAAGTGAATTTTGGGCTCAAATTATTTTACACAGTTCACGAACCCAACATGTTTCTCACTATTAACTCAAGAGCATTTATGTAATTGTAGCTGTGGTTTGTGTGAGTTTCATAAGCAGAGTTGAACTACATATGGTCCGTATGAGTAGGAAACACAGTTCTTTCTTTCTGGGCATGCTCATGGTTCTTGCTGTATTAGCGATGCTGGAAAAAAGAGCTTGCTTCTTGAGTTAAAACGCAGTGTGTTCCATGAATGAGAACACTGGTCTGAATTTCCCTTCAGATACGGAGTTAAACCACAGGATCTGTGTCTTCCTACAAGCAAGGGTTCATTTCTGGAAAACTGTGTGAATTTTGGGATCAAATGATTTTACACAGTTCAAGAACCCAAACTGATTCCCACAATTAACTAAAGAGCATTTACGTAAGTGGAGCTGTGATTTGTATCAGTTTCATAAGTAGAGTTGAACTACATATGGTCCGTATGTGTAGGAAACACAGTACTTTGTTCTGGGCATGCTCATGGTTCTTGATGTATTAGAGATGCTGGAAAGAAGAGCTTGCTTCTTCCGTTAAAACAGAGTGTGTTCCATGGATGAGAACACTGCTCTGAATTTCCCTTCAGAATCGGAGTTAAACCACAGGATCTGTGTCTTCCTACAAGCAAGAGTTCATTTCTGGAAGACTATGTGAATTTTCGGCTCAAATGATTTTACACAGTTCCTGAACCCAAAGCGAACCTCACAATTAACTAAAGACCATTTATTTAAGTGGAGCTGTGGTTTGTATCAGTTTCATAAGAAGAGTTGAACTACATATGGTCCATATGAGTAGGAAACACGGTTAATTTTCTGGGCATGCTCATGTTTCTTGCTGTATTAGAGACACTCCAAAGAAGAGCTTGCTTCTTGCGTTAAAACAGAGTGTATTTCATGGATGAGAACACTGCTCTGAATTTCCCATCGGAAACGGAGTTAAAGCCCAGGATCTGTGTTCCTACAAGCAAAAGTTCATTTCCGGTAAACCAAGTGAATTTTGGGCTCAAATGATTTTACACAGTTTCCGAACCCAATGCGATTCTCACAATTAACTAAAGAGCATTTATGTGAGTGGAGCTGTGGTTTGTATCAGTCATAAGTAAAGTTGAACTACATATGGTCCGTATCAGTAGGAAACACTCTTCTTTTTTTCTGGGCAAGCTCATGGTACTTGCTGTATTAGAGATGCTGGAAAGAAGAGCTTGCTTCTTGCATTAACACAGAGTGGGTTTCAGGGATGAGAACACTGCTCTGAATTTCCCTTCAGAAATGGAGTTAAACCACAGGATCTGTGTCTTCCTGCAAGCAAGAGTTCATTTCTGGTAAACCATGTGAATTTTGGGCTCAAATGATTTTACACAGTTCCCGAACCCAACGCGATATTCACTATTAACTAAGGAGCAGTTATGTAAGTGCAGCTGTGGTTTGCGTCAATTTCATAAGCAGAGTTGAACTACGTATGGTCCGTATGAGTAGGAAACACAGTTAATTTTCTGGGCATGCACATGTTTCTTTCTGTATTGGGGACACTCAAAAGAAGAGCTTGCTTCTTGCGTTAAAACAGAGTGTATTTCATGGATGCGAGCACTGCTCTGAATTTCCCTTCGGAAATGGAGTTAAAGCCCAGGATCTGTGTTCCTACAAGCAAGAGTTCATTTCTGGTAAACCAAGTGAATTTTGGGCTCAAATTATTTTACACAGTTCACGAACCCAACGTGATTCTCACTATTAAATCAAGAGCATTTATGTAATTGGAGCTGTGGTTTGTATCATTTTAATAAGCAGAGTTGAACTACATATGGTCCGCATGAGTAGGAAACACAGTTCTTTTTTTCTGGGCATGCTTGTGGTTCTTGATGTATTCGCGATGCTGGAAAGAAGAGCTTGCTTCTTGAGTTAAAACGCAGTGTGTTCCATGAATGAGAACACTGGTCTGAATTTCCCTACAGAAACGGAGTTAAACCACAGGATCTGTGTCTTGCTACAAGCAAGAGTTCATTTTTGGAAAACTATGTGAATTTTGGGCTCAAATTATTTTACACAGTTCCTGAACCCAACGCAATTCTCACAATTAACTAAAGACCATTTATTTAAGTGGAGCTGTGGTTTGTATCAGTTTCATAAGAAGAGTTGAACTACATATGGTCCATATGAGTAGGAAACACGGTTAATTTTCTGGGCATGCTCATGTTTCTTGCTGTATTGGAGACACTCAAAAGAAGAGCTTGCTTCTTGCGTTAAAACAGAGTGTATTTCATGGATGAGAACACTGCTCTGAATTTCCCTTCGGAAACGGAGTTAAAGCCCAGGATCTGTGTTCCTACAGCAAGAGTTCATTTCTGGTAAACCAAGTGAATTTTGGGTTCAAATTATTTTACACAGTTCACGAACCCAATGTGGTTCTCACTATTAACTCAAGAGCATTTATGTAATTGGAGCTGTGGTTTGTATCAGTTTCATAAGCAGAGTTGAACTACATATGGTCTGTATCAGTAGGAAACACACTTCTTTTTTTGTGGGCATGCTCATGGTACTTGCTGTATTAGAGATGCTGGAAAGAAGAGCTTGATTCTTGCATTAAAACAGAGTGGGTTTCAGGGATGAGAACACTGCTCTGAATTTCCCTTCAGAAACGGAGTTAAACCAAAGGATCTGTGTCTTCCTGCAAGCAAGAGTTCATTTCTGGTAATCCAAGTGAATTTTTGGCTCAAATGATTTTACGTAGTTCAAGAACCCAACGCGATTCTCACAATTAACTAAAGAGCATTTAGGTAAGTAGAGCTCTGGTTTGTATCAGCTTCATAAGCACAGTTGAACTACAGATTGTCCGTATGAGTAGGAAACACAGTTCTTTTGTTCTTGGCATGCTCATGGTTCTTGCTGTATGAGCGATGTTGGAAAGAAGAGCTTGCTTCTTGAGTTAAACGCAGTGTGTTCCATGGATGAGAACACTGGTCTGAATTTCCCTTCAGAAACGGAGTTAAACCACAGGATCTGTGTCTTCCTACAAGCAAGAGTTCATTTCTGGAAAACTATGTGAATTTTGGGCTCAAATGATTTTACACAGTTCCTGAACCCAACGCGATTCTCACAATTAACTAAAGACCATTTATGTAAGTGGAGCCATGGTTTGTATCAGTTTCATAAACAGAGTTGAACTACATATGGTCCATATGAGTAGGAAACACAGTTAATTTTCTGGGCATGCTCATGTTTCTTGCTGTATTGGAGACACTCAAAAGAAGAGCTTGCTTCTTGCGATAAAACAGAGTGTATTTCATGGATGAGAACACTGCTCTGATTTTCCCATCGGAAACGGAGTTAAAGCCCAGGATCTGTGTTCCTACAAGCAAGAGTTCATTTCTGGTAAACCAAGTGAATTTTGGGCTCAAATTATTTTACACAGTTCACGAACCCAACATGTTTCTCACTATTAACTCAAGAGCATTTATGTAATTGTAGCTGTGGTTTGTATGAGTTTCATAAGCAGAGTTGAACTACATATGGTCCGTATGAGTAGGAAACACACTTCTTTCTTTCTGGGCATGCTCATGGTTCTTGCTGTATTAGCGATGCTGGAAAGAAGAGCTTGCTTCTTGAGTTAAAACGCAGTGTGTTCCATGAATGAGAACACTGGTCTGAATTTCCCTTCAGAAACGGAGTTAAACCACAGGATCTGTGTCTTCCTACAAGCAAGGGTTCATTTCTGGAAAACTATGTGAATTTTGGGATCAAATGATTTTACACAGTTCAAGAACCCAAACTGATTCTCACAATTAACTAAAGAGCATTTACGTAAGTGGAGCTGTGATTTGTATCAGTTTCATAAGTAGAGTTGAACTACATATGGTCCGTATGTGTAGGAAACACAGTTCTTTGTTCTGGGCATGCTCATGGTTCTTGCTGTATTAGCGATGCTGGAAAGAAGAGCTTGCTTCTTGCATTAACACAGAGTGGGTTTCAGGGATGAGAACAATGCTCTGAATTTCCCTTCAGAAATGGAGTTAAACCACAGGATCTGTGTCTTCCTGCAAGCAAGAGTTCATTTCTGGTAAACCATGTGAATTTTGGGCTCAAATGATTTTACACAGTTCCCGAACCCAACGCGATATTCACTATTAACTAAGGAGCAGTTATGTAAGTGCAGCTGTGGTTTGCGTCAATTTCATAAGCAGAGTTGAACTACGTATGGTCCGTGTGAGTAGGAAACACAGTTAATTTTCTGGGCATGCACATGTTTCTTTCTGTATTGGGGACACTCAAAAGAAGAGCTTGCTTCTTGCGTTAAAACAGAGTGTATTTCTTGGATGCGAGCACTGCTCTGAATTTCCCTTCGGAAACGGAGTTAAAGCCCAGGATCTGTGTTCCTACAAGCAAGAGTTCATTTCTGGTAAACCAAGTGAATTTTGGGCTCAAATTATTTTACACAGTTCACGAACCCAACGTGATTCTCACTATTAAATCAAGAGCATTTATGTAATTGGAATGTGGTTTGTATCATTTTAATAAGCAGAGTTGAACTACATATGGTCCGCATGAGTAGGAAACACAGTTCTTTTTTTCTGGGCATGCTCGTGGTTCTTGATGTATTCGCGATGCTGGAAAGAAGAGCTTGCTCCTTGAGTTAAAACGCAGTGTGTTCCATGAATGAGAACACTGGTCTGAATTTCCCTACAGAAACGGAGTTAAACCACAGGATCTGTGTCTTGCTACAAGCAAGAGTTCATTTTTGGAAAACTATGTGAATTTTGG
Organism: Onychomys arenicola; assembly: GCA_949786405.1. Taxonomy (NCBI): domain Eukaryota; kingdom Metazoa; phylum Chordata; class Mammalia; order Rodentia; family Cricetidae; genus Onychomys; species Onychomys arenicola. Next base: position 82,871 of record CATKUM010000061.1, on the reverse strand, counting down.
GCTCAAATGATTTTACACAGTTCCTGAACCCAACGCGATTCTCACAATTAAGTAAAGACCATTTATTTAAGTGGAGCTGTGGTTTGTATCAGTTTCATAAGAAGAGTTGAACTACATATGGTCCATATGAGTAGGAAACACGGTTAATTTTCTGGGCATGCTCATGTTTCTTGCTGTATTGGAGACCCTCCAAAGAAGAGCTTGCTTCTTGCGTTAAAACAGAGTGTATTTCATGGATGAGAACACTGCTCTGAATTTTCCTTCGGAAAGGGAGTTAAAGCCCAGGATCTGTGTTCCTACAGCAAGAGTTCATTTCTGGTAAACCAAGTGAATTTTGGGTTCAAATTATTTTACACAGTTCACGAACCCAATGTGGTTCTCACTATTAACTCAAGAGCATTTATGTAATTGGAGCTGTGGTTTGTATCAGTTTCATAAGCAGAGTTGAACTACATATGGTCTGTATCAGTAGGAAACACACTTCTTTTTTTGTGGGCATGCTCATGGTACTTGCTGTATTAGAGATGCTGGAAAGAAGAGCTTGATTCTTGCATTAAAACAGAGTGGGTTTCAGGGATGAGAACACTGCTCTGAATTTCCCTTCAGAAACGGAGTTAAACCACAGGATCTGTGTCTTCCTGCAAGCAAGAGTTCATTTCTGGTAATCCAAGTGAATTTTTGGCTCAAATGATTTTACGTAGTTCAAGAACCCAACGCGATTCTCACAATTAACTAAAGAGCATTTATGTAAGTAGAGCTCTGGTTTGTATCAGCTTCATAAGCACAGTTGAACTACAGATTGACGTATGAGTAGGAAACACAGTTCTTTTGTTCTTGGCATGCTCATGGTTCTTGCTGTATGAGCGATGTTGGAAAGAAGAGCTTGCTTCTTGAGTTAAACGCAGTGTGTTCCATGGATGAGAACACTGGTCTGAATTTCCCTTCAGAAACGGAGTTAAACCACAGGATCTGTGTCTTCCTACAAGCAAGAGTTCATTTCTGGAAAACTATGTGAATTTTGGGCTCAAATGATTTTACACAGTTCCTGAACCCAACACGATTCTCACAATAAACTAAAGACCATTTATGTAAGTGGAGCCATGGTTTGTATCAGTTTCATAAACAGAGTTGAACTACATATGGTCCATATGAGTAGGAAACACAGTTAATTTTCTGGGCATGCTCATGTTTCTTGCTGTATTGGAGACACTCAAAAGAAGAGCTTGCTTCTTGCGTTAAAACAGAGTGTATTTCATGGATGAGAACACTGCTCTGAATTTCCCATCGGAAATGGAGTTAAAGCCCAGGATCTGTGTTCCTACAAGCAAGAGTTCATTTCTGGTAAACCAAGTGAATTTTGGGCTCAAATTATTTTACACAGTTCACGAACCCAACATGTTTCTCACTATTAACTCAAGAGCATTTATGTAATTGTAGCTGTGGTTTGTATGAGTTTCATAAGTAGAGTTGAACTACATATGGTCCGTATGTGTAGGAAACACAGTACTTTGTTCTGGGCATGCTCATGGTTCTTGCTGTATTAGAGATGCTGGAAAGAAGAGCTTGCTTCTTCCGTTAAAACAGAGTGTGTTCCGTGGATGAGAACACTGGTCTGAATTTCCCTTCAGAAACGGAGTTAAACCACAGGATCTGTGTCTTCCTACAAGCAAGAGTTCATTTCTGGAAGACTATGTGAATTTTCGGCTCAAATGATTTTACACAGTTCCTGAACCCAACGCGATTCTCACAATTAACTAAAGACCATTTATTTAAGTGGAGCTGTGGTTTGTATCAGATTCATAAGAAGAGTTGAACTACATATGGTCCATATGAGTAGGAAACACGGTTAATTTTCTGGGCATGCTCATGTTTCTTGCTGTATTGGAGACACTCCAAAGAAGAGCTTGCTTCTTGCGTTAAAACAGAGTGTATTTCATGGATGAGAACACTGCTCTGAATTTCCCATCGGAAACGGAGTTAAAGCCCAGGATCTGTGTTCCTACAAGCAAGAGTTCATTTCTGGTAAACCAAGTGAATTTTGGGCTCAAATTATTTTACACAGTTCACGAACCCAACATGTTTCTCACTATTAACTCAAGAGCATTTATGTAATTGTAGCTGTGGTTTGTATGAGTTTCATAAGCAGAGTTGAACTACATATGGTCCGTATGAGTAGGAAACACACTTCTTTCTTTCTGGGCATGCTCATGGTTCTTGCTGTATTAGTGATGCTGGAAAGAAGAGCTTGCTTCTTGAGTTAAAACGCAGTGTGGTCCATGAATGAGAACACTGCTCTGAATTTCCCTTCAGAAACGGAGTTAAACCACAGGATCTGTGTCTTCCTACAAGCAAAAGTTCATTTCCGGTAAACCAAGTGAATTTTGGGCTCAAATGATTTTACACAGTTTCCGAACCCAATGCGATTCTCACAATTAACTAAAGAGCATTTATGTAAGTGGAGCTGTGGTTTGTATCAGTCATAAGTAAAGTTGAACTACATATGGTCCGTATGAGTAGGAAACACTCTTCTTTTTTTCTGGGCAAGCTCATGGTACTTGCTGTATTAGAGATGCTGGAAAGAAGAGCTTGCTTCTTGAGTTAAAACGCAGTGTGGTCCATGAATGAGAACACTGCTCTGAATTTCCCTTCAGAAACGGAGTAAAACCACAGGATCTGTGTCTTCCTGCAAGCAAGAGTTCATTTCTGGTAAACCATGTGAATTTTGGGCTCAAATGATTTTACACAGTTCCCGAACCCAACGCGATATTCACTATTAACTAAGGAGCAGTTATGTAAGTGGAGCTGTGGTTTGCGTCAATTTCCTAAGCAGAGTTGAACTACGTATGGTCCGTATGAGTAGGAAACACAGTCAATTTTCTGGGCATGCACATGTTTCTTTCTGTATTGGGGACACTCAAAAGAAGAGCTTGCTTCTTGCGTTAAAACAGAGTGTATTTCATGGATGCAAGCACTGCTCTGAATTTCCCTTCGGAAACGGAGTTAAAGCCCAGGATCTGTGTTCCTACAAGCAAGAGTTCATTTCTGGTAAACCAAGTGAATTTTGGGCTCAAATTATTTTACACAGTTCACGAACCCAACGTGATTCTCACTATTAAATCAAGAGCATTTATGTAATTGGAGCTGTGGTTTGTATCATTTTAATAAGCAGAGTTGAACTACATATGGTCCGCATGAGTAGGAAACACAGTTCTTTTTTTCTGGGCATGCTCGTGGTTCTTGATGTATTCGCGAAGCTGGAAAGAAGAGCTTGCTTCTTGAGTTAAAACGCAGTGTGTTCCATGAATGAGAACACTGGTCTGAATTTCCCTACAGAAACGGAGTTAAACCACAGGATCTGTGTCTTGCTACAAGCAAGAGTTCATTTTTGGAAAACTATGTGAATTTTGGGCTCAAATGATTTTACACAGTTCCTGAACCCAACGCGATTCTCACAATTAACTAAAGACCATTTATTTAAGTGGAGCTGTGGTTTGTATCAGTTTCATAAGAAGAGTTTAACTACATATGGTCCATATGAGTAGGAAACACGGTTAATTTTCTGGGCATGCTCATGTTTCTTGCTGTATTGGAGACACTCAAAAGAAGAGCTTGCTTCTTGCGTTAAAACAGAGTGTATTTCATGGATGAGAACACTGCTCTGAATTTCCCTTCGGAAACGGAGTTAAAGCCCAGGATCTGTGTTCCTACAGCAAGAGTTCATTTCTGGTAAACCAAGTGAATTTTGGGCTCAAATTATTTTACACAGTTCACGAACCCAACGTGATTCTCACTATTAAATCAAGAGCATTTATGTAATTGGAATGTGGTTTGTATCATTTTAATAAGCAGAGTTGAACTACATATGGTCCGCATGAGTAGGAAACACAGTTCTTTTTTTCTGGGCATGCTCGTGGTTCTTGATGTATTCGCGATGCTGGAAAGAAGAGCTTGCTTCTTGAGTTAAAACGCAGTGTGTTCCATGAATGAGAACACTGGTCTGAATTTCCCTACAGAAACGGAGTTAAACCACAGGATCTGTGTCTTGCTACAAGCAAGAGTTCATTTTTGGAAAACTATGTGAATTTTGGGCTCAAATGATTTTACACAGTTCCTGAACCCAACGCGATTCTCACAATTAAGTAAAGACCATTTATTTAAGTGGAGCTGTGGTTTGTATCAGTTTCATAAGAAGAGTTGAACTACATATGGTCCATATGAGTAGGAAACACGGTTAATTTTCTGGGCATGCTCATGTTTCTTGCTGTATTGGAGACCCTCCAAAGAAGAGCTTGCTTCTTGCGTTAAAACAGAGTGTATTTCATGGATGAGAACACTGCTCTGAATTTTCCTTCGGAAAGGGAGTTAAAGCCCAGGATCTGTGTTCCTACAGCAAGAGTTCATTTCTGGTAAACCAAGTGAATTTTGGGTTCAAATTATTTTACACAGTTCACGAACCCAATGTGGTTCTCACTATTAACTCAAGAGCATTTATGTAATTGGAGCTGTGGTTTGTATCAGTTTCATAAGCAGAGTTGAACTACATATGGTCTGTATCAGTAGGAAACACACTTCTTTTTTTGTGGGCATGCTCATGGTACTTGCTGTATTAGAGATGCTGGAAAGAAGAGCTTGATTCTTGCATTAAAACAGAGTGGGTTTCAGGGATGAGAACACTGCTCTGAATTTCCCTTCAGAAACGGAGTTAAACCACAGGATCTGTGTCTTCCTGCAAGCAAGAGTTCATTTCTGGTAATCCAAGTGAATTTTTGGCTCAAATGATTTTACGTAGTTCAAGAACCCAACGCGATTCTCACAATTAACTAAAGAGCATTTATGTAAGTAGAGCTCTGGTTTGTATCAGCTTCATAAGCACAGTTGAACTACAGATTGACGTATGAGTAGGAAACACAGTTCTTTTGTTCTTGGCATGCTCATGGTTCTTGCTGTATGAGCGATGTTGGAAAGAAGAGCTTGCTTCTTGAGTTAAACGCAGTGTGTTCCATGGATGAGAACACTGGTCTGAATTTCCCTTCAGAAACGGAGTTAAACCACAGGATCTGTGTCTTCCTACAAGCAAGAGTTCATTTCTGGAAAACTATGTGAATTTTGGGCTCAAATGATTTTACACAGTTCCTGAACCCAACACGATTCTCACAATAAACTAAAGACCATTTATGTAAGTGGAGCCATGGTTTGTATCAGTTTCATAAACAGAGTTGAACTACATATGGTCCATATGAGTAGGAAACACAGTTAATTTTCTGGGCATGCTCATGTTTCTTGCTGTATTGGAGACACTCCAAAGAAGAGCTTGCTTCTTGCGTTAAAACAGAGTGTATTTCATGGATGAGAACACTGCTCTGAATTTCCCATCGGAAACGGAGTTAAAGCCCAGGATCTGTGTTCCTACAAGCAAGAGTTCATTTCTGGTAAACCAAGTGAATTTTGGGCTCAAATTATTTTACACAGTTCACGAACCCAACATGTTTCTCACTATTAACTCAAGAGCATTTATGTAATTGTAGCTGTGGTTTGTATGAGTTTCATAAGTAGAGTTGAACTACATATGGTCCGTATGTGTAGGAAACACAGTACTTTGTTCTGGGCATGCTCATGGTTCTTGCTGTATTAGAGATGCTGGAAAGAAGAGCTTGCTTCTTCCGTTAAAACAGAGTGTGTTCCGTGGATGAGAACACTGGTCTGAATTTCCCTTCAGAAACGGAGTTAAACCACAGGATCTGTGTCTTCCTACAAGCAAGAGTTCATTTCTGGAAGACTATGTGAATTTTCGGCTCAAATGATTTTACACAGTTCCTGAACCCAACGCGATTCTCACAATTAACTAAAGACCATTTATTTAAGTGGAGCTGTGGTTTGTATCAGATTCATAAGAAGAGTTGAACTACATATGGTCCATATGAGTAGGAAACACGGTTAATTTTCTGGGCATGCTCATGTTTCTTGCTGTATTGGAGACACTCCAAAGAAGAGCTTGCTTCTTGCGTTAAAACAGAGTGTATTTCATGGATGAGAACACTGCTCTGAATTTCCCATCGGAAACGGAGTTAAAGCCCAGGATCTGTGTTCCTACAAGCAAGAGTTCATTTCTGGTAAACCAAGTGAATTTTGGGCTCAAATTATTTTACACAGTTCACGAACCCAACATGTTTCTCACTATTAACTCAAGAGCATTTATGTAATTGTAGCTGTGGTTTGTATGAGTTTCATAAGCAGAGTTGAACTACATATGGTCCGTATGAGTAGGAAACACACTTCTTTCTTTCTGGGCATGCTCATGGTTCTTGCTGTATTAGTGATGCTGGAAAGAAGAGCTTGCTTCTTGAGTTAAAACGCAGTGTGGTCCATGAATGAGAACACTGCTCTGAATTTCCCTTCAGAAACGGAGTTAAACCACAGGATCTGTGTCTTCCTACAAGCAAAAGTTCATTTCCGGTAAACCAAGTGAATTTTGGGCTCAAATGATTTTACACAGTTTCCGAACCCAATGCGATTCTCACAATTAACTAAAGAGCATTTATGTAAGTGGAGCTGTGGTTTGTATCAGTCATAAGTAAAGTTGAACTACATATGGTCCGTATGAGTAGGAAACACTCTTCTTTTTTTCTGGGCAAGCTCATGGTACTTGCTGTATTAGAGATGCTGGAAAGAAGAGCTTGCTTCTTGAGTTAAAACGCAGTGTGGTCCATGAATGAGAACACTGCTCTGAATTTCCCTTCAGAAACGGAGTAAAACCACAGGATCTGTGTCTTCCTGCAAGCAAGAGTTCATTTCTGGTAAACCATGTGAATTTTGGGCTCAAATGATTTTACACAGTTCCCGAACCCAACGCGATATTCACTATTAACTAAGGAGCAGTTATGTAAGTGGAGCTGTGGTTTGCGTCAATTTCCTAAGCAGAGTTGAACTACGTATGGTCCGTATGAGTAGGAAACACAGTCAATTTTCTGGGCATGCACATGTTTCTTTCTGTATTGGGGACACTCAAAAGAAGAGCTTGCTTCTTGCGTTAAAACAGAGTGTATTTCATGGATGCAAGCACTGCTCTGAATTTCCCTTCGGAAACGGAGTTAAAGCCCAGGATCTGTGTTCCTACAAGCAAGAGTTCATTTCTGGTAAACCAAGTGAATTTTGGGCTCAAATTATTTTACACAGTTCACGAACCCAACGTGATTCTCACTATTAAATCAAGAGCATTTATGTAATTGGAGCTGTGGTTTGTATCATTTTAATAAGCAGAGTTGAACTACATATGGTCCGCATGAGTAGGAAACACAGTTCTTTTTTTCTGGGCATGCTCGTGGTTCTTGATGTATTCGCGAAGCTGGAAAGAAGAGCTTGCTTCTTGAGTTAAAACGCAGTGTGTTCCATGAATGAGAACACTGGTCTGAATTTCCCTACAGAAACGGAGTTAAACCACAGGATCTGTGTCTTGCTACAAGCAAGAGTTCATTTTTGGAAAACTATGTGAATTTTGGGCTCAAATGATTTTACACAGTTCCTGAACCCAACGCGATTCTCACAATTAACTAAAGACCATTTATTTAAGTGGAGCTGTGGTTTGTATCAGTTTCATAAGAAGAGTTTAACTACATATGGTCCATATGAGTAGGAAACACGGTTAATTTTCTGGGCATGCTCATGTTTCTTGCTGTATTGGAGACACTCAAAAGAAGAGCTTGCTTCTTGCGTTAAAACAGAGTGTATTTCATGGATGAGAACACTGCTCTGAATTTCCCTTCGGAAACGGAGTTAAAGCCCAGGATCTGTGTTCCTACAGCAAGAGTTCATTTCTGGTAAACCAAGTGAATTTTGGGCTCAAATTATTTTACACAGTTCACGAACCCAACGTGATTCTCACTATTAAATCAAGAGCATTTATGTAATTGGAATGTGGTTTGTATCATTTTAATAAGCAGAGTTGAACTACATATGGTCCGCATGAGTAGGAAACACAGTTCTTTTTTTCTGGGCATGCTCGTGGTTCTTGATGTATTCGCGATGCTGGAAAGAAGAGCTTGCTTCTTGAGTTAAAACGCAGTGTGTTCCATGAATGAGAACACTGGTCTGAATTTCCCTACAGAAACGGAGTTAAACCACAGGATCTGTGTCTTGCTACAAGCAAGAGTTCATTTTTGGAAAACTATGTGAATTTTGGGCTCAAATGATTTTACACAGTTCCTGAACCCAACGCGATTCTCACAATTAAGTAAAGACCATTTATTTAAGTGGAGCTGTGGTTTGTATCAGTTTCATAAGAAGAGTTGAACTACATATGGTCCATATGAGTAGGAAACACGGTTAATTTTCTGGGCATGCTCATGTTTCTTGCTGTATTGGAGACCCTCCAAAGAAGAGCTTGCTTCTTGCGTTAAAACAGAGTGTATTTCATGGATGAGAACACTGCTCTGAATTTTCCTTCGGAAAGGGAGTTAAAGCCCAGGATCTGTGTTCCTACAGCAAGAGTTCATTTCTGGTAAACCAAGTGAATTTTGGGTTCAAATTATTTTACACAGTTCACGAACCCAATGTGGTTCTCACTATTAACTCAAGAGCATTTATGTAATTGGAGCTGTGGTTTGTATCAGTTTCATAAGCAGAGTTGAACTACATATGGTCTGTATCAGTAGGAAACACACTTCTTTTTTTGTGGGCATGCTCATGGTACTTGCTGTATTAGAGATGCTGGAAAGAAGAGCTTGATTCTTGCATTAAAACAGAGTGGGTTTCAGGGATGAGAACACTGCTCTGAATTTCCCTTCAGAAACGGAGTTAAACCACAGGATCTGTGTCTTCCTGCAAGCAAGAGTTCATTTCTGGTAATCCAAGTGAATTTTTGGCTCAAATGATTTTACGTAGTTCAAGAACCCAACGCGATTCTCACAATTAACTAAAGAGCATTTATGTAAGTAGAGCTCTGGTTTGTATCAGCTTCATAAGCACAGTTGAACTACAGATTGACGTATGAGTAGGAAACACAGTTCTTTTGTTCTTGGCATGCTCATGGTTCTTGCTGTATGAGCGATGTTGGAAAGAAGAGCTTGCTTCTTGAGTTAAACGCAGTGTGTTCCATGGATGAGAACACTGGTCTGAATTTCCCTTCAGAAACGGAGTTAAACCACAGGATCTGTGTCTTCCTACAAGCAAGAGTTCATTTCTGGAAAACTATGTGAATTTTGGGCTCAAATGATTTTACACAGTTCCTGAACCCAACACGATTCTCACAATAAACTAAAGACCATTTATGTAAGTGGAGCCATGGTTTGTATCAGTTTCATAAACAGAGTTGAACTACATATGGTCCATATGAGTAGGAAACACAGTTAATTTTCTGGGCATGCTCATGTTTCTTGCTGTATTGGAGACACTCAAAAGAAGAGCTTGCTTCTTGCGTTAAAACAGAGTGTATTTCATGGATGAGAACACTGCTCTGAATTTCCCATCGGAAATGGAGTTAAAGCCCAGGATCTGTGTTCCTACAAGCAAGAGTTCATTTCTGGTAAACCAAGTGAATTTTGGGCTCAAATTATTTTACACAGTTCACGAACCCAACATGTTTCTCACTATTAACTCAAGAGCATTTATGTAATTGTAGCTGTGGTTTGTATGAGTTTCATAAGTAGAGTTGAACTACATATGGTCCGTATGTGTAGGAAACACAGTACTTTGTTCTGGGCATGCTCATGGTTCTTGCTGTATTAGAGATGCTGGAAAGAAGAGCTTGCTTCTTCCGTTAAAACAGAGTGTGTTCCGTGGATGAGAACACTGGTCTGAATTTCCCTTCAGAAACGGAGTTAAACCACAGGATCTGTGTCTTCCTACAAGCAAGAGTTCATTTCTGGAAGACTATGTGAATTTTCGGCTCAAATGATTTTACACAGTTCCTGAACCCAACGCGATTCTCACAATTAACTAAAGACCATTTATTTAAGTGGAGCTGTGGTTTGTATCAGATTCATAAGAAGAGTTGAACTACATATGGTCCATATGAGTAGGAAACACGGTTAATTTTCTGGGCATGCTCATGTTTCTTGCTGTATTGGAGACACTCCAAAGAAGAGCTTGCTTCTTGCGTTAAAACAGAGTGTATTTCATGGATGAGAACACTGCTCTGAATTTCCCATCGGAAACGGAGTTAAAGCCCAGGATCTGTGTTCCTACAAGCAAGAGTTCATTTCTGGTAAACCAAGTGAATTTTGGGCTCAAATTATTTCACACAGTTCACGAACCCAACATGTTTCTCACTATTAACTCAAGAGCATTTATGTAATTGTAGCTGTGGTTTGTATGAGTTTCATAAGCAGAGTTGAACTACATATGGTCCGTATGAGTAGGAAACACACTTCTTTCTTTCTGGGCATGCTCATGGTTCTTGCTGTATTAGTGATGCTGGAAAGAAGAGCTTGCTTCTTGAGTTAAAACGCAGTGTGGTCCATGAATGAGAACACTGCTCTGAATTTCCCTTCAGAAACGGAGTTAAACCACAGGATCTGTGTCTTCCTACAAGCAAAAGTTCATTTCCGGTAAACCAAGTGAATTTTGGGCTCAAATGATTTTACACAGTTTCCGAACCCAATGCGATTCTCACAATTAACTAAAGAGCATTTATGTAAGTGGAGCTGTGGTTTGTATCAGTCATAAGTAAAGTTGAACTACATATGGTCCGTATGAGTAGGAAACACTCTTCTTTTTTTCTGGGCAAGCTCATGGTACTTGCTGTATTAGAGATGCTGGAAAGAAGAGCTTGCTTCTTGAGTTAAAACGCAGTGTGGTCCATGAATGAGAACACTGCTCTGAATTTCCCTTCAGAAACGGAGTAAAACCACAGGATCTGTGTCTTCCTGCAAGCAAGAGTTCATTTCTGGTAAACCATGTGAATTTTGGGCTCAAATGATTTTACACAGTTCCCGAACCCAACGCGATATTCACTATTAACTAAGGAGCAGTTATGTAAGTGGAGCTGTGGTTTGCGTCAATTTCCTAAGCAGAGTTGAACTACGTATGGTCCGTATGAGTAGGAAACACAGTCAATTTTCTGGGCATGCACATGTTTCTTTCTGTATTGGGGACACTCAAAAGAAGAGCTTGCTTCTTGCGTTAAAACAGAGTGTATTTCATGGATGCAAGCACTGCTCTGAATTTCCCTTCGGAAACGGAGTTAAAGCCCAGGATCTGTGTTCCTACAAGCAAGAGTTCATTTCTGGTAAACCAAGTGAATTTTGGGCTCAAATTATTTTACACAGTTCACGAACCCAACGTGATTCTCACTATTAAATCAAGAGCATTTATGTAATTGGAGCTGTGGTTTGTATCATTTTAATAAGCAGAGTTGAACTACATATGGTCCGCATGAGTAGGAAACACAGTTCTTTTTTTCTGGGCATGCTCGTGGTTCTTGATGTATTCGCGATGCTGGAAAGAAGAGCTTGCTTCTTGAGTTAAAACGCAGTGTGTTCCATGAATGAGAACACTGGTCTGAATTTCCCTACAGAAACGGAGTTAAACCACAGGATCTGTGTCTTGCTACAAGCAAGAGTTCATTTTTGGAAAACTATGTGAATTTTGGGCTCAAATGATTTTACACAGTTCCTGAACCCAACGCGATTCTCACAATTAACTAAAGACCATTTATTTAAGTGGAGCTGTGGTTTGTATCAGTTTCATAAGAAGAGTTTAACTACATATGGTCCATATGAGTAGGAAACACGGTTAATTTTCTGGGCATGCTCATGTTTCTTGCTGTATTGGAGACACTCAAAAGAAGAGCTTGCTTCTTGCGTTAAAACAGAGTGTATTTCATGGATGAGAACACTGCTCTGAATTTCCCTTCGGAAACGGAGTTAAAGCCCAGGATCTGTGTTCCTACAGCAAGAGTTCATTTCTGGTAAACCAAGTGAATTTTGGGTTCAAATTATTTTACACAGTTCACGAACCCAACGTGGTTCTCACTATTAACTAAAGAGCATTTAGGTAAGTAGAGCTCTGGTTTGTATCAGCTTCATAAGCACAGTTGAACTACAGATTGTCCGTATGAGTAGGAAACACAGTTCTTTTGTTCTTGGCATGCTCATGGTTCTTGCTGTATGAGCGATGTTGGAAAGAAGAGCTTGCTTCTTGAGTTAAACGCAGTGTGTTCCATGGATGAGAACACTGGTCTGAATTTCCCTTCAGAAACGGAGTTAAACCACAGGATCTGTGTCTTCCTACAAGCAAGAGTTCATTTCTGTAAAACTATGTGAATTTTGGGCTCAAATGATTTTACACAGTTCCTGAACCCAACGCGATTCTCACAATTAACTAAAGACCATTTATGTAAGTGGAGCCATGGTTTGTATCAGTTTTATAAACAGAGTTGAACTACATATGGTCCATATGAGTAGGAAACACAGTTAATTTTCTGGGCATGCTCATGTTTCTTGCTGTATTGGAGACACTCAAAAGAAGAGCTTGCTTCTTGCGTTAAAACAGAGTGTATTTCATGGATGAGAACACTGCTCTGAATTTCCCATCGGAAACGGAGTTAAAGCCCAGGATCTGTGTTCCTACAAGTAAGAGTTCATTTCTGGTAAACCAAGTGAATTTTGGGCTCAAATTATTTTACACAGTTCACGAAACCAACATGTTTCTCACTATTAACTCAAGAGCATTTATGTAATTGTAGCTGTGGTTTGTATGAGTTTCATAAGCAGAGTTGAACTACATATGGTCCGTATGAGTAGGAAACACACTTCTTTCTTTCTGGGCATGCTCATGGTTCTTGCTGTATTAGAGATGCTGGAAAGAAGAGCTTGCTTCTTCCGTTAAAACAGAGTGGGTTTCAGGGATGAGAACACTGCTCTGAATTTCCCTTCAGAAACGGAGTTAAACCACAGGAACTGTGTCTTCCTGCAAGAAAGAGTTCATTTCTGGTAAACCATGTGAATTTTGGGCTCAAATGATTTTACACAGTTCCCGAACCCAACGCGATTTTCACCATTAACTAAGGAGCAGTTATGTAAGTGGAGCTGTGGTTTGCGTCAATTTCATAAGCAGAGTTGAACTACATATGGTCCACATGAGTAGGAAACACGGTTAATTTTCTGGGCATGCTCATGTTTCTTGCTGTATTGGAGACACTCAAAAGAAGAGCTTGCTTCTTGCGTTAAAACAGAGTGTATTTCATGGATGAGAACACTGCTCTGAATTTCCCTTCAGAAACGGAGTTAAACCCCAAGGTCTGTGTCTTCCTACAAGCAAGAGTTCAGTTCTGGTAAACCAAGTGAACTTTGGGCTTCAATTACTTTACACACTTCACGAACTCAACACGATTCTCACTATTAACTCAAGAGCATTTAAGTAATTGGAGCTGTGGTTTGTATAAGTTTCATAAGCAGAGTTGAACTACATATGGTCCGTATGAGTAGGAAACACAGTTCTTTCTTTCTGGGCATGCTCATGGTTCTTGCTGTATTAGAGATGCTGGAAAGAAGAGCTTGCTTCTTCCGTTAAAACAGAGTGTGTTCCATGGATGAGAACACTGGTCTGAATTTGCCTTCAGAAACGGAGTTAAACCCCAGGATCTGTGTCTTCCTACAAGCAAGAGTTCATTTCTGGAAAACTATGTGAATTTTGGGCTCAAATGATTTTACACAGTTCAAGAACCCAAACCGATTCTTACAATTAACTAAAGAGAATTTACGTAAGTGGAGCTGTGATTTGTATCAGTTTCATAAGTAGAGTTGAACTACATATGGTCCGTATGAGTAGGAAATACAGTTATTATTTTCTGGGCATGCTCATGGTTCTTCCCGTATTAGAGACGCTCGAAAGAAGAGCTTGATTCTTGCGTTAAAACAGAGTGTATTTTATGGATGAGAACACTGCTCTGAATTTCCCTTCAGAAACGGAGTTAATGCACAGGTTCTGTGTCTTGCTACAAGCAAGAGTTCATTTCTGGTAAACCAAGTGAATTTTGGGCTAAAATGACTTTACATAGTTCACGAACCAAACGCGATTCTCACTATTAACGAAGAGCATTTATGTAAGAGGAGCTGTGGTCTGTATCATTTCATAAGCAGAGTTGAACTACATATGGTCCATATGAGTAGCAAGCACAGTTCTTTCTTCTGGGCGTGCTCATGGTTCTTACTGTATAGGAGAAGCTGGAAAGAAGAGGATGATTCTTGCCTCAAAACAGAGTGTTTTTCAGGGTTGAGAATTCTGGTCTGAATTTGCCTTCAGAAACGGGGTTAATCCCCAGGATCTGTGTCTTCCTAAAAGCAAGAGATCATTTGAGCTAAATCTTGTGAATTTTGGGCTGAAATGATTTTTCGCAGTTCACGAACCCAACGCGATTCTCACTATTAACTAAAGAGGATTTATGTAAGAGGAGCTGTGGTTTGAATCAGGTTCATTAGCAGAGGTGGACTACATATAGTCCCTATGAGTAGGAAACACAGTTCTTTTTTTCTGGGAATGCTCATATTTCTTACTGTATTGGAGAAGCTGGATAGAAGAGGATGATTCTTGCCTTAAAACAGAGTTTTCTCCATTGATGAGAACTCTTTTCTGAATGTGCCTTCAGAAATGCAGTTAAACCCCAGGATCTGTGTCTTCCTACAAGCAAAAATGCATTTCTGGTAAAAGCAGTGAATTTTGGGCTGAAATGATTTTTCGCAGTTCATGAACCCAACGCGATTCTCACTATTAACTAAAGAGCATTTATGTAAGAGGAGCTGTTGTATGTATCAGTTTCATATGCAGATTTGAACTACGTATGGTCCTTATGTGTAGGAAACACATTACTTTTTTTCAGGGCATGCTCATGTTTCTTGCTGTATTTTAGACTCTGGAAAGAAGAGCTAGCTTCTTGCGTTAAATCAGAGTGTGTTTCAGGGATGAGAACTCTGGTCTGAATTTCCCCTCAGAAACGGAATTAAAGCCCATGATCTGTGTCTTCCTACAAGCAAGAGTTCATTTCTGGTAAACCCAGTGAATTTTGGGCTCAAATGATTTTTCGCAGTTCACGATCCCAAACATGATTCTCACTATTACCTAAAGAGCATTTATGTAATAGGAGCTGTGGTTTGTATCAGTTTCATTAGCAGATTTGAACTACATATGGTCCGTATGAGCTGGAAACACAGTTCATTTTTTCAGGGAATGCTCATGGTTCTTGCTTATTTTTGACTCTGGAAAGAAGAGCTTGCTTCTTGGGTTAAAACAGAGTGTGTTTAAGGGAAGAGAACTCTGGTCTGAATTTCCCTTCAGAAATGGAGTTAAACCCCATGATCTGTGTCTTCCTACAAGCAAGTGTTCATTTCTGGTAACCATGTGAATTTTCGGCTCAAATGATTTTACACAGTTCTAGAACCTTAGTCGCTTATCACTATTAACTAAAGAGCATTTTTGTAAGAGGAGCTGTGGTCTGTATCAGTTTCATAAGCAGAGGTGGACTACATATTGTCCGTACGAGTAGGAAACACAGTTCTCTTTTTCAGGACATGCTCATCGTACTTGCTGTATTGGAGATTCTGCAAAGAGGAGCTTGCTTCTTGCATTAAAACAGGGTGTGTTTCATGGATGAGAACTCTGGTCTGAATTTCATACACAATTGGAGTTAAAACCCATGATCTGTGTATTCCTGCCATCAAGAGTTCATTTCTGCTACACCAAGTCAATTTTCGGCTCAAATGACTTTACACAGTTCTAGAATCCAACGCGATTATCACTATTAACTAAAGAGCATTTATGTAAGAGGAGCTGTTTTCTGTATCATTTCCTACCCAGAGGTGGACTACATATGGTCCGTATGAGTCGGAAACACAGTTCTTTTTTTTCTGGCCATGCTCATGTTTCTTGCTTTATTGCAGATGCTGGAAAGAAGAGCATGCTATTTGCGTTAAAACAGACTGTGTTTCATGGATGAGAACACTCTTCTGAATTTCCCTTAAGAAATGGAGTTAAACTCCATGCTCTGTGTCGTCCTACAAGCAACAGTTCATTTCTGGTAAAAGCAGTGAATTTTCAGCCAAATGAATTTACACAGTTCACGAAACCAACACGATTTTCACTATTAACTAAAGAGCATCGAGGTAAGAGATGCTGTGGTTTATATAAGTTCCATAAGCAGAGTTGAACTAGGTGTGGTCCGTATGAGTAGGAAACACAGTACTTTTTTCTGGACATTCTCATGTTCCTTGCTGTATTGCAGACGCTGGAAAGAAGAG
Source organism: Onychomys arenicola (assembly GCA_949786405.1). NCBI lineage: Eukaryota > Metazoa > Chordata > Mammalia > Rodentia > Cricetidae > Onychomys > Onychomys arenicola. Next base: position 66,645 of record CATKUM010000061.1, on the reverse strand, counting down.
CATGCTATTTGCGTTAAAACAGACTTTGTTTCATGATTGAGAACACTCTTCTGAATTTCCCTTCAGAAATGGAGTTAAACTCCACGCTCTGTGTCATCCTACAAGCAAGAGGTAATTTCCGGGAAACCCAGTTATTTTTCGGCTCAAATGAATTTAAACAGTTCACGAAACCATCACGATTTTCACTATTAACTAAAGAGCATCTATGTAAGAGATGATGTGGTGTGTATCAGTTTCATAAGAAGAGTTGTAATAGATATCGTCCATATGAGTAGGAAACACAGTTCTTTTTTTCTGGGCATGCTCATGTTCCTTGCTGTATTGCAAAGGTGGAAAGAAGAGCATGCTTCTTGCGTTAGAACAGAGTGTGTTTCATGGATGAGAACACAGGTCTGAATTTCCCTTCAGAAAGTGAGTTAAACCAAAGGCTCTGTGTCTTCCTACAAGCAAGAGTACATTTCCTGTAAACCCAGTTATTTTTCGGCTTACATGATTTTACGCAGTTCACGAAACCAATACGATTTTCACTACTAAATAAAGAGCGTCTATGTAAGAGATGATGTGGGTTGCATCAGTTTCATAAGCAGAGTTGAACTAGATATGTTCCATATGAGTCGGAAACACAGTTCTTTTTTTCTGGACATGCTCATGTTCCTTGGTCTATTGCAGACGCTGGAAAGAAGAGCATGCTTCTTGCGTTAAAACAGACTGTGTTTCATGGATGAGAACACTTTTCTGAATTTCCCTTTAGAATCGGAATTAAACTCCATGCTCTGTGTCGTACTACAAGCAAGAGTTCATTTCCGGTAAACCCCGCTATTTTTCGGCTCAAATGAATTTACACAGTTCACGAAACCCACACGATTTACACTATTAACTAAAGAGCATCTATGTAAGAGATGATGTGGTTTGTATCAGTTTCATAAGCAGAGTTGAACTAGATATGGTCCATATGAGTAGGAAACACAGTTCTTTTTCTCTGGGAATGCTCATGTTCCTTGCTCTATTGCAGATGCTGGAAAGAAGAGCATGCTTCTTCCGTTAAAACGGAGTGTGTTTAATGGATGAGAACACTGGTCTGAAATTCCCTTCAGAAACTGAGTTTAACCAAAGGATCTGTGTCTTCCTAGAAGCAAGACATCATTTCCGGTAAACGCAGTTATTTTTCGGCTCAAATAAATTTACACAGTTCACGAAACGAATACTATTTTCACTATTAACTAAAGAGCGTCTATGTAAGAGATGATGTGGTTTTTGTGATTTTCATAAGCAGTGTTGAAGTAGATATGGTCCGTATGAGTAGGACACACAGTTCCTTTTTTCTGGACATTCTCATGTTCCTTGCTGTACTGAAGACGCTGGAAAGAAGAGCATGCTATTTGCGTTAAAACGGAGGGTGTTTCATGGATGAGAACACTCTTCTGAATTTCCCTTCAGAAATGGAGTTAAACTCCATGATCTGTGTCATCCTACAAGCAAGAGTACATTTCCGGTAAACCCAGTTATTTTTCGGGTCAAATGAATTTACACAGTTAAGGAAGCCAATACAATTTTCACTATTAAATAAAGAGCATCTATGTAAGAGATGATGTGGTTTGCATCAGTTTCATAAGCAGAGTTGAACTAGATATGTTCCGTATGAGTCGGAAACACAGTTCTTTTTTTCTGGGCATGCTCTTGTTTCTTGCTGTATTTCAGAAGCTGGAATGAAGAGGATGCTTCTTGCGTTAAAACAGACTGTGTTTCATAGAGGAGAACACTCTTCTGAATTTCCATTTAGAATCGGAGTTAAACTCCTAGCTCTGTGTCGTCCTACAAGCAAGAGTTCATTTCTGGTAAAAGCAGTGAATTTACAGCAAAATGAATTTACACATTTCACGAAACCAACACGATTTTCACTATTAACTAAAGAGCGTCTAGGTAAGAGATGCTGTGGTTTATATAAGTTCCATAAGCAGAGTTGAACTAGATATGGTCCGTATGAGTAGGAAACACAGTTCTTTTTTTCTGGACATTCTCATGTTCCTTGCTGTATTGCAGACACTGGAAAGAAGAGCATGCTATTTGCGTTAAAACAGACTTTTTTTCATGGATGAGAACACTCTTCTGAATTTCCCTTCAGAAATGGAGTTAAACGCCATGCTCTGTGTCATCCTACAAGCAAGAGGTAATTTCCGGGAAACCCAGTTATTTTTCGGCTCAAATGAATTTACACAGTTCACGAAACCATCACGATTTTCACTATTAACTAAAGAGCATCTATGTAACAGATGATGTGGTTTGTATCAGTTTCATGAGAAGAGTTGAAATAGATATGGTCCATATGAGTAGGAGACACAGTTCTTTTTTTCTGGGCATGCTCATGTTCCTTGCTGTATTGCAAAGCTGGAAAGAAGAGCATGCTTTTTGAGTTAGAACAGAGTGTGTTTCATGCATGAGAACACAGGTCTGAATTTCCCTTCAGAAAGTGAGTTAAACCAAAGGCTCTGTGTCTTCCTACAAGCAAGAGTTCATTTCCTGTAAACCCAGTTATTTTTCGGCTCAAATGATTTTACACAGTTCACGAAACCAATATGATTTTCACTATTAAATAAAGAGCGTCTATGTAAGAGATGATGTGGTTTGTATTAGTTTCATAAGCAGAGTTTAACTAGATATGTTCTGTATGAGTAGGAAACACAGTTCTTTTTTTCTAGCCATGCTCATGTTCCTTGCTGTATTGCAGACCCTGGAAATGAGAGCATGCTATTTGCGTTAAAACAGAGTGTGTTTCATGGATGAGAACACTGGTCTGAAATTCCTTTCAGAAATGGAGTTAAACCAAATGCTGTGTGTCTTCCTACAAGCAAGAGTACATTTTTGGTAAGAGCTGTGAATTTTCGGCCAAATGAATTTACACAGTTCATGAAACCAACACGATTTTCACTATTAACTAAACAGCGTGTATTTAAGCGATGCTGTGGTTTATATCAGTTTCATAAGCGGAGTTGAACTAGATATGGTCTGTATGAGTCGGAAACACAGTTCTTTTTTTCTGGCCATGCTCATGTTTCTTGCTGTATTGCAAAGCTGGAAAGAAGGGCATGCTTCTTGAGTTAGAACAGATTGTGTTTCATGGATGAGAACACAGGTCTGAATTTCCCTTCAGAAAGTGAGTTAAACCAAAGGTTCTGTGTCTTCCTACAAGCAAGAGTTCATTTCCTGTAAACCCAGTTATTTTTCGGCTCAAATGATTTTACATAGTTCACGAAACCAATACGATTTTCACTATTAACTAAAGAGCATCTATGTAAGAGATGATGTGGTTTGTATCAGTTTCATGAGCAGAGTTGAACAAGATATGGTCCCTATGATTAGGAAACACAGTTCTTCGTTTCTGGACATGCTCATGTTCCTTGCTGTATTGCAGATGCTGGAAAGAAGAGCATGCTTCTTGCGTTAAAAGAGACTGTGTTTCATGGATGAGAACACTTTTCTGAATTTCCCTTTAGAATCGGAGTTAAACTCCATGCTCTGTGTCTTCCTACAAGCAAGAGTTCATTTCTAGTGAACCCCGTTATTTTTTGCTCAAATGAATTTACACAGTTCAAGGACACCAATACGATTTTCACTATTAACTAAAGAGCATCTATGTAAGAGATGATGTGGTTTATATCAGTTTCATAAGCAGAGTTGAACTAGATATGGTCTGTATGAGTAGGAAACACAGTTCTTTTTTTCTGGCCATGCTCATGTTTCTTGCTTTATTGCAGATGCTAGAAAGAAGAGCATGGTATTTGCGTTAAAACAGACTGTGTTTCATGGAGTAGAACACTCTTCTGAATTTCCCTTAAGAAATGGAGTTAAACTCCATACTCTGTGTCGTCCTACAAGCAAGAGTTCATTTCCTGGAAACCCAGTTATTTTTCGGCTCAAATGATTTTACACAGTTCAAGAAACCAATAGGATTTTCACTATTAAATAAAGAGCGTCTATGTAAGAGATGATGTGGTTGGAATCAGTTTCTTAAGCAGAGTTGAACTAGATATATTCCGTATGAGTAGGAAACACAGTTCTTTTTTTCTGGTCATGCTCATGTTCCTTGCTGTATTGCAGGCCCTGGAAATGAGAGCATGCTATTTGCATTAAAACAGAGTGTGTTTCATGGATGAGAACACTGGTCTGAAATTCCCTTCAGAAATGGAGTTAAACCAAATGTTCTGTGTCTTACTACAAGCAAGAGTACATTTTTGGTAAGAGCTGTGAATTTTTGGGCAAATGAATTTACACAGTTCACGAAACCAACACGATTTTCACTATTAACGAAAGAGTGTCTATGTAAGAGATGCTGTGGTTTGTATCAGTTTCATAAGCAGAGTTGAACTAGATATGGTCCGTATGAGTAGGAAACACAGTTCTTTTTCTATGGGAATGCTCATGTTTCTTGCTGTATTGGAGACACCAAAAGAAGAGCTTGCTTCTTGCATTAAAACAGAGTGTATTTCATGGATGAGAACACTGCTCTGAATTTCCCTTCGGAAACGGAGTTAAAGCCCAGGACCTGTGTTCCTACAAGCAAGAGTTCATTTCTGGTAAAGCAAGTGAATTTTGGGCTCAAATGATTTTTCACAGTTCACCAACCCAAACAGATTCTCACTATTAACTAAAGAGCATTTATGTAAGAGGAACTGTCATTTCTTTCAGTTTCATGAGCAGAGTTGAACTACTTATTGTCCGTATGAGTAGGAGACACAGTTCTTTTTTTCTGGGCATGCTCATGGTTGTTGCTGTATTGGAGACGGTGGAAAGATGAGCTTGTTTCTTGCATTAAAACAGAGTGTGTTTCATGGATGAGAACTCTGGTCTGAATTTCCCTTCAGAAATGGAGTTAAACCCCATGTTCTGTGTCTTCCTACAAGCAAGTGTTCATTTCTGGTAACCAAGGGAATTTTCGGCTCAAATGATTTTACACAGTTCTAGAACCCAACTCGATCATCACTATTAACTAAAGAGCATTTATGTAAGAGGAGGTGTGGTCTGTCTCAGTTTCATAAGGAGAGTTGAACTACATATGGTCCGTATGAATAGAAAACACAGTTTTTTTTTTCAGTCCATGCTCATTGTAATTTCTGTATTATAGAATCTGGAAAGAGGAGCTTGCTTCTTCTTTAAAGCAGAGTGTGTTTCAGGGATGAGAACTCTGGTCTGGATTTCCTTAAGAAACAGAGTTAAACCCCAGGATCTGTGTCTTCCTACAAGTAAGATTTCATTTCCGGTAAATCCAGTTTACTTTGGGCTCAAATTATTTTTCGCAGTTCACGAACCCTACTCTATTCTCACTATTAACTAAAGAGGATTTATGTAAGAGGAGCTGTGGTTTGTATCAGTTTCATAAGCAGAGATGAACTACATATGGTCTGTATGAGTAGAAAACAAAGTTCTTTTTTCCTGGACATGATCATTTTTCTTACTATATTGCATATGCTAGAAAGAAGAGGATCATTCTTGCCTTAAAACAGAGTGTTTTTCAGGGAAGAGAACTATGGTCTGAATTTCCCTTCACAAACGGAGTTAAACTCCGTGATCTGTGTCTTCCTACCAGCAAGAGTTCATTTCTTTTAAACCAAGTGAATTTTCGGCTCAAATCACTTTAAACAGTTCTAGAACCCAACGCGATTATCACTATTAACTAAATAGCATTTATGTAAGAGGAGCTGTGGTCTGTATAAGTTTCATAAGCAGAGGTGGACTACATATGGTCCGTATGAGTTGGAAACACAGTTCTTTTTTATTTGGCATGCTTATTGTTGTTACTGTATTGGAGACCCTGGAAAGAAGAGGATGATTCATGCCTTAAAACAGAATGTTTTTCAGGGATGAGAATTCTGATGTGCATTTCACTTCAGAAACGGAGTTAAACACCAGGATGTTTGTCTTCCTACAAGCAAGAGTTCATTTCTGGTAAACCCAGTGAATTTTGGGCTCAAATGATTTTTTGCAGTTCACGAACCCAAACATGATTCTCACTATTACCTAAAGAGCATTTATGTAATAGGAGCTGTGGTTTGTATCAGTTTTATAAGCAGAGTTGAACTACATATGGTCCGTATGAGCTGGAAACACAGTTCTTTTTTTCAGGGCATGCTCATGGTTCTTGCTGTATTTTTGACTCTGATAAGAAGAGCTTGCTTCTTGCGTTAAAACAGAGTGTGTTTCAGGGAAGAGAACTCTGGTCTGAATTTCCCTTCAGAAATGTAGTTAAACCCCATGTTCTGTGTCTTCCTACAAGCAAGTGTTCATTTCTGGCAACCATGTGAATTTTCGGCTCAAATGATTTTACACAGTTCTAGAACCCAAGTCGATTATCACTATTAACTAAAGAGCATTTTTGTAAGAGGAGCTGTGGTCTGTATCAGTTTCATAAGCAGAGGAGGACTACATATTGTCCGTATGAGTAGGAAACACAGTTCTCTTTTTCAGGGCATGCTCATCGTACTTGCTGTATTCGAGATGCTGGAAAGAAAAGCTTGCTTCTTGCATTAAAACAGGGTGTGTTTCATGGATGAGAACTCTGGTCGGAATTTCCTTCATAATCGGTGATAAACCCCATGATCTGTGTCTTCCTGCCAGCAAGAGTTCATTTCTGCTACACCAAGTCATTTTTCGGCTCAAATGACTTTACACAGTTCTAGAATCCAACGCGATTATCACTATTAACTAAAGAGCATTTATGTAAGAGGAGCTGTTGTCTGTATCATTTCATAAGCAAAGTTTAACTACATATGGTCCATATGAGTAGGAAACACAAGTCTTTTTTTCTGGGCGTGCTCATGTTTCTTACTGTATTGGAGACGCTGGAAAGAAGAGGATGATTCTTGCCTCAAAACAGAGTGTTTTTCAGGGACGAGAACTCTGGTTAGAATTTGCCTTCATAAACCGAGTTAAACCCCAGGATCAGTGTCTTTCTACAAGCAAGTGTTCATTTCTGGTAAACCCGGTGAATTGTGGTTTCAAATGATTTTTCGCAGTTAACGAACACAAGCATGATTCTCACAATTAACTAAAGAGCATTTATGTAAGAGGAGCTGTGGTCTGTATCAGTTTCATAAGCAGAGGTGGAGTACATATAGTCTGTATGAGTAGGAAACTCAGTTGTTTTTTTCTTGGCATGCTCATGGTTCTTACCTTATTGGAGACCCTGGAAAGAGGAGGATGATTCATGCCTTAAAACAGAACGTTTTTCAGGGATGAGAATTCTGGTCTGAATTTCCCTTCAGAAACGGAGGAGTTAAACCCCAGGATCTGTGTCTTCCTACAAGCAAAAATTCATTTCTGGTAAACGCAGTGAATTTTGGGCTGAAATGATTTTTTGCAGTTCATGAACCCAACACGATTCTCACTATTAACTAAGGAGCATTTATGTAAGAGGAGCTGTTGTATGTATCAGTTTTATATGCAGAGTTGAACTACATATGGTCCGTATGTGTAGGAAACACATTACTTTTTTTCAGGGCATTCTCATGGTTCTTGCTGTATTTTAGACTCTGGAAAGAAGAGCTTGCTTCTTGCGTTAAATCAGAGTGTGTTTCAGGGAAGAGAACTCTGGTCTGAATTTCCCTTCAGAAACGGAGTTAAACCCCAGGATCTGTGTCTTCCTACAAGCAAGAGTTCATTTCTGGTAAAGCAAGTGAATTTTGGGCTCAAATGATTTTTCACAGTTCACCAACCCAAACAGATTCTCACTATTAACTAAAGAGCATTTATGTAAGAGGAACTGTCATTTCTTTCAGTTTCATGAGCAGAGTTCAACTACATATTGTCCGTATGAGTAGGAGACACAGTTCTTTTGTTCTGGGCATGCTCATGGTTCTTACTGTATTGGAGACGGTGGAAAGATGAGCTTGCTTCTTGCATTAAACAGAGTGTGTTTCATGGAGGAGAACTCTGGTCTGAATTTCCCTTCAGAAATGCAGTTAAACCCTATGTTCTGTGTCTTCCTACAAGCATGTGTTCATTTCTGGTAACCAAGTGAATTTTCGGCTCAAATGATTTTACACAGTTCTAGAATCCAACGAGATTATCACTATTAACTAAAGAGCATTTAGGTAAGAGGAGCTGTGGTCTGTATCAGTTTCATAAGCAGAGGTGGACTACATATGGTCCGTATGAGTAGGAAACACAGTTCTTTTTTTCTTGGCATGCTTATTGTTCTTACTGTATTGTAGACCCTGAAAAGAAGAGGATGATTCATGACTTAAAACAGAGTGTTTTTCAGGGATGAGAATTCTGGTCTGCATTTCCCTTCAGAAACGGAGTTAAACTCCAGGATCTGTGTCTTCCTACAAGCAAGAATTAATTTCTGGTAAACCCAGTGAATTTTGGTCTCAAATGATTTTCGCAGTTCACAAACCCAACGCTATTCTCACTATTAACTAAAGAGGATTTATGTAAGAGGAGCTGTGGTTTGTATCAGTTTCATAAGTAGAGTTGAACTACATATGGTCAGTATGAGTAGGAAACACAGTTCTTTTTTTCTGGGCATGCTCATTTTTCTTACTATTTGGAGATGCTGGAAAGAGGAGGATGATTCTTGCCTTAAAACAGAGTGTTTTTCAGGGATGAGAACTCTTGTCTGAATTTGCCTCCAGAAACGGAGTTAAACCCCAGGATCAGTGTCTTCCTACAAGCAAGATTTCATTTCTGGTAAACCCCGTGAATTTTGGGCTCAAATGATTTTTCGCAGTTCAGGAAAACAAACATGATTCTCACTATTAACTAAAGAACATTTATGTAAGAGGAGCTGTGGTTTGTATCAGTTTCATAACCAGAGTTGAACTACATATGGTCCATATGAGTAGGAAACACTGTTCTTTTTTTCAGGGCATGCTCATGTTTCTTACTGTATTATAGTCGCTGGAAAGAAGAGGATGATTCTTGCCTCAAAACAGAGTGTTTTTCAGGGTTGAGAACTCTGGTCTGATTTGGCTTCAGAAACGGAGTTAAACCCCATGATCATCATCCTACAAGCAAGAATTCATTTCTGGTAAACCAAGTGAAATTTCGGCTCAAATGATTTTACACAGTTCTAGAACCCAGCGAGATTTTCACTATTAACTTAAGAGCATTTATGTAAGAGGAGCTGTGGTCTGTATCAGTTTCATAAGCAGAGGTGGAGTACATGTAGTCCGTATGAGTAGGAAACTCAGTTGTTTTTTTCTTGGCATGCTCATGGATCTTACCGTATTGGAGACCCTGGAAAGAAGAGGATGATTCATGCCTTAAAACAGAGCGTTTTTCAGGGATGAGAATTCTGGTCTGAATTTCCCTTCAGAAACGGAGTTAAACCCCAGGATCTGTGTCTTCCTACAAGCAAGAGTTTATTTCTGGTAAACCCATTGAATTTTGGGATAAAATGATTTTTCGCAGTTCACGAACCCAACACTATTCTCACTATTATCTAAAGAGGATTTATGTAAGAGGAGCTGTGGTTTGTATCAGTTTCATAAGCAGAGTTGAACTACATATGGTCCGTATGAGTAGGAAACACAGTTCTTTTTTTCAGGGCATGCTCATGGTTCTTGTGGTATTTTTGACTCTGGAAAGGAGAGCTTGCTTCTTGCGTTAAAACAGAGTGTGTTTCAGGGGGTGAGAACTCTGGTCTGAATTACCCTTCAGAAACGGAGTTACACCACAGGATCTGTGTCCTCCTACAAGCAAGCGTTCATTTCTGGTTAACCCAGTGAATTTTGGGCTCTAAAGATTTTCGCAGTTCTCGAACCCAACATGATTCTCACTATTAACGAAGAGCATTTATGTAAGAGGAGCTGTGGTCTGTATCATTTCATAAGCAGAGTTGAACTACATATGGTCCATATGAGTAGGAAGCACAGTTCTTTTCTTCTGGGCGTGCTCATGGTTCTTACTGTATTGGAGAAGCTGGAAAGAAGAGGATGATTCTTGCCTCAAAACAGAGTGTTTTTCAGGGTTGAGAATTCTGGTCTGAATTTGCCTTCAGAAACGGGGTTAATCCCCAGGATCTGCGTCTTCCTAAAAGCAAGAGATCATTTGAGCTAAATCTTGTGAATTTTGGGCTGAAATGATTTTTCGCAGTTCACGAACCCAACGCGATTCTCACTATTAACTAAAGAGGATTTATGTAAGAGGAGCTGTGGTTTGAATCAGGTTCATTAGCAGAGGTGGACTACATATAGTCCCTATGAGTAGGAAACACAGTTCTTTTTTTCTGGGAATGCTCATATTTCTTACTGTATTGGAGAAGCTGGATAGAAGAGGATGATTCTTGCCTTAAAACAGAGTTTTCTCCATGGATGAGAACTCTTTTCTGAATGTGCCTTCAGAAATGCAGTTAAACCCCAGGATCTGTGTCTTCCTACAAGCAAAAATGTATTTCTGGTAAAAGCAGTGAATTTTGGGCTGAAATGATTTTTCGCAGTTCATGAACCCAACGCGATTCTCACTATTAACTAAAGAGCATTTATGTAAGAGGAGCTGTTGTATGTTTCAGTTTCATATGCAGATTTGAACTACGTATGGTCCTTATGTGTAGGAAACACATTACTTTTTTTCAGGGCATGCTCATGTTTCTTGCTGTATTTTAGACTCTGGAAAGAAGAGCTAGCTTCTTGCGTTAAATCAGAGTGTGTTTCAGGGATGAGAACTCTGGTCTGAATTTCCCTTCAGAAACGGAATTAAAGCCCATGATCTGTGTCTTCCTACAAGCAAGAGTTCAATTCTGGTAAACCCAGTGAATTTTGGGCTCAAATGATTTTTCGCAGTTCACGATCCCAAACATGATTCTCACTATTACCTAAAGAGCATTTATGTAATAGGAGCTGTGGTTTGTATCAGTTTCATTAGCAGAGTTGAACTACATATGGTCCGTATGAGCTGGAAACACAGTTCATTTTTTCAGGGCATGCTCATGGTTCTTGCTTATTTTTGACTCTGGAAAGAAGAGCTTGCTTCTTGGGTTAAAACAGAGTGTGTTTAAGGGAAGAGAACTCTGGTCTGAATTTCCCTTCAGAAATGGAGTTAAACCCCATGATCTGTGTCTTCCTACAAGCAAGTGTTCATTTCTGGTAACCATGTGAATTTTCGGCTCAAATGATTTTACACAGTTCTAGAACCTTAGTCGCTTATCACTATTAACTAAAGAGCATTTTTGTAAGAGGAGCTGTGGTCTGTATCAGTTTCATAAGCAGAGGTGGACTACATATTGTCCGTATGAGTAGGAAACACAGTTCTCTTTTTCAGGACATGCTCATCGTACTTGCTGTATAGGAGATTCTGCAAAGAGGAGCTTGCTTCTTGCATTAAAACAGGGTGTGTTTCATGGATGAGAACTCTGGTCTGAATTTCATACACAATTGGAGTTAAAACCCATGATCTGTGTATTCCTGCCATCAAGAGTTCATTTCTGCTACACCAAGTCAATTTTCGGCTCAAATGACTTTACACAGTTCTAGAATCCAACGCGATTATCACTATTAACTAAAGAGCATTGATGTAAGAGGAGCTGTTTTCTGTATCATTTCCTACCCAGAGGTGGACTACATATGGTCCGTATGAGTCGGAAACACAGTTCTTTTTTTTCTGGCCATGCTCATGTTTCTTGCTTTATTGCAGATGCTGGAAAGAAGAGCATGCTATTTGCGTTAAAACAGACTGTGTTTCATGGATGAGAACACTCTTCTGAATTTCCCTTAAGAAATGGAGTTAAACTCCATGCTCTGTGTCGTCCTACAAGCAAGAGTTCATTTCTGGTAAAAGCAGTGAATTTTCAGCCAAATGAATTTACACAGTTCACGAAACCAACACGATTTTCACTATTAACTAAAGAGCGTCGAGGTAAGAGATGCTGTGGTTTATATAAGTTCCATAAGCAGAGTTGAACTAGGTATGGTCCGTATGAGTAGGAAACACAGTTCTTTTTTCCGGACATTCTCATGTTCCTTGCTGTATTGCAGACGCTGGAAAGAAGAGCATGCTATTTGCGTTAAAACAGACTTTGTTTCATGATTGAGAACACTCTTCTGAATTTCCCTTCAGAAATGGAGTTAAACTCCACGCTCTGTGTCATCCTACAAGCAAGAGGTAATTTCCGGGAAACCCAGTTATTTTTCGGCTCAAATGAATTTAAACAGTTCACGAAACCATCACGATTTTCACTATTAACTAAAGAGCATCTATGTAAGAGATGATGTGGTGTGTATCAGTTTCATAAGAAGAGTTGTAATAGATATCGTCCATATGAGTAGGAAACACAGTTCTTTTTTTCTGGGCATGCTCATGTTCCTTGCTGTATTGCAAAGGTGGAAAGAAGAGCATGCTTCTTGCATTAGAACAGAGTGTGTTTCATGGATGAGAACACAGGTCTGAATTTCCCTTCAGAAAGTGAGTTAAACCAAAGGCTCTGTGTCTTCCTACAAGCAAGAGTACATTTCCTGTAAACCCAGTTATTTTTCGGCTTACATGATTTTACGCAGTTCACGAAACCAATACGATTTTCACTACCAAATAAAGAGCGTCTATGTAAGAGATGATGTGGGTTGCATCAGTTTCATAAGCAGAGTTGAACTAGATATGTTCTGTATGAGTCGGAAACACAGTTCTTTTTTTCTGGTCATGCTCATGTTCCTTGGTCTATTGCAGACGCTGGAATGAAGAGCATGCTTCTTGCGTTAAAACAGACTGTGTTTCATGGATGAGAACACTTTTCTGAATTTCCCTTTAGAATCGGAGTTAAACTCCATGCTCTGTGTTGTACTACAAGCAAGAGTTCATTTCCGGTAAACCCCGTTATTTTTCGGCTCAAATGAATTTACACAGTTCACGAAACCCCCACGATTTACACTATTAACTAAAGAGCATCTATGTAAGAGATGATGTGGTTTGTATCAGTTTCATAAGCAGAGTTGAACTAGATATGGTCCGTATGAGTAGGAAACACAGTTCTTTTTCTCTGGGAATGCTCATGTTCCTTGCTCTATTGCAGATGCTGGAAAGAAGAGCATGCTTCTTCCGTTAAAACGGAGTGTGTTTAATGGATGAGAACACTGGTCTGAATTTCCCTTCAGAAACTGAGTTTAACCAAAGGATCTGTGTCTTCCTAGAAGCAAGACATCATTTCCGGTAAACGCAGTTATTTTTCGGCTCAAATAAATTTACACAGTTCACGAAACGAATACTATTTTCACTATTAACTAAAGAGCGTCTATGTAAGAGATGATGTGGTTTTTGTGATTTTCATAAGCAGTGTTGAAGTAGATATGGTCCGTATGAGTAGGACACACAGTTCCTTTTTTCTGGACATTCTCATGTTCCTTGCTGTACTGAAGACGCTGGAAAGAAGAGCATGCTATTTGCGATAAAACGGAGGGTGTTTCATGGATGAGAACACTCTTCTGAATTTCCCTTCAGAAATGGAGTTAAACTCCATGCTCTGTGTCATCCTACAAGCAAGAGTACATTTCCGGTAAACCCAGTTATTTTTCGGGTCAAATGAATTTACACAGTTAAGGAAGCCAATACAATTTTCACTATTAAATAAAGAGCATCTATGTAAGAGATGATGTGGTTTGCATCAGTTTCATAAGCAGAGTTGAACTAGATATGTTCCGTATGAGTCGGAAACGCAGTTCTTTTTTTCTGGGCATGCTCTTGTTTCTTGCTGTATTTCAGAAGCTGGAATGAAGAGGATGCTTCTTGCGTTAAAACAGACTGTGTTTCATGGAGGAGAACACTCTTCTGAATTTCCATTTAGAATCAGAGTTAAACTCCTAGCTCTGTGTCGTCCTACAAGCAAGAGTTCATTTCTGGTAAAAGCAGTGAATTTACAGCAAAATGAATTTACACATTTCACGAAACCAACACGATTTTCACTATTAACTAAAGAGCGTCTAGGTAAGAGATGCTGTGGTTTATATAAGTTCCATAAGCAGAGTTGAACTAGATATGGTCCGTATGAGTAGGAAACACAGTTCTTTTTTTCTGGACATTCTCATGTTCCTTGCTGTATTGCAGACACTGGAAAGAAGAGCATGCTATTTGCGTTAAAACAGACTTTTTTTCATGGATGAGAACACTCTTCTGAATTTCCCTTCAGAAATGGAGTTAAACGCCATGCTCTGTGTCATCCTACAAGCAAGAGGTAATTTCCGGGAAACCCAGTTATTTTTCGGCTCAAATGAATTTACACAGTTCACGAAACCATCACGATTTTCACTATTAACTAAAGAGCATCTATGTAACAGATGATGTGGTTTGTATCAGTTTCATGAGAAGAGTTGAAATAGATATGGTCCATATGAGTAGGAGACACAGTTCTTTTTTTCTGGGCATGCTCATGTTCCTTGCTGTATTGCAAAGCTGGAAAGAAGAGCATGCTTTTTGAGTTAGAACAGAGTGTGTTTCATGCATGAGAACACAGGTCTGAATTTCCCTTCAGAAAGTGAGTTAAACCAAAGGCTCTGTGTCTTCCTACAAGCAAGAGTTCATTTCCTGTAAACCCAGTTATTTTTCGGCTCAAATGATTTTACACAGTTCACGAAACCAATATGATTTTCACTATTAAATAAAGAGCGTCTATGTAAGAGAGGATGTGGTTTGTATCAGTTTCATAAGCAGAGTTTAACTAGATATGTTCTGTATGAGTAGGAAACACAGTTCTTTTTTTTCTAGCCATGCTCATGTTCCTTGCTGTATTGCAGACACTGGAAATGAGAGCATGCTATTTGCGTTAAAACAGAGTGTGTTTCATGGATGAGAACACTGGTCTGAAATTCCTTTCAGAAATGGAGTTAAACCAAATGCTGTGTGTCTTCCTACAAGCAAGAGTACATTTTTGGTAAGAGCTGTGAATTTTCGGCCAAATGAATTTACACAGTTCATGAAACCAACACGATTTTCACTATTAACTAAACAGCGTGTATTTAAGCGATGCTGTGGTTTATATCAGTTTCATAATCGGAGTTGAACTAGATATGGTCTGTATGAGTCGGAAACATAGTTCTTTTTTTCTGGCCATGCTCATGTTTCTTGCTGTATTGCAAAGCTGGAAAGAAGGGCATGCTTCTTGAGTTAGAACAGATTGTGTTTCATGGATGAGAACACAGGTCTGAATTTCCCTTCAGAAAGTGAGTTAAACCAAAGGTTCTGTGTCTTCCTACAAGCAAGAGTTCATTTCCTGTAAACCCAGTTATTTTTCGGCTCAAATGATTTTACATAGTTCACGAAACCAATACGATTTTCACTATTAACTAAAGAGCATCTATGTAAGAGATGATGTGGTTTGTATCAGTTTCATGAGCAGAGTTGAACAAGATATGGTCCCTATGATTAGGAAACACAGTTCTTCGTTTCTGGACATGCTCATGTTCCTTGCTGTATTGCAGATGCTGGAAAGAAGAGCATGCTTCTTGTGTTAAAAGAGACTGTGTTTCATGGATGAGAAAACTTTTCTGAATTTCCCTTTAGAATCGGAGTTAAACTCCATGCTCTGTGTCTTCCTACAAGCAAGGGTTCATTTCTAGTGAACCCCGTTATTTTTTGCTCAAATGAATTTACGCAGTTCAAGGACACCAATACGATTTTCACTATTAACTAAAGAGCATCTATGTAAGAGATGATGTGGTTTATATCAGTTTCATAAGCAGAGTTGAACTAGATATGGTCCGTATGAGTAGGAAACACAGTTCTTTTTTTCTGGCCATGCTCATGTTTCTTGCTTTATTGCAGATGCTGGAAAGAAGAGCATGCTATTTGCGTTAAAACAGACTGTGTTTCATGGAGGAGAACACTCTTCTGAATTTCCCTTAAGAAATGGAGTTAAACTCCATGCTCTGTGTCGTCCTACAAGCAAGAGTTCATTTCTGGTAAAAGCAGTGAATTTTCAGCCAAATGAATTTACACAGTTCATGAAACCAACACGATTTTCACTATTAACTAAAGAGTGTCTAGATAAGAGATGCCGTGGTTTATATCAGTTTCATAAGCAGAGTGAACTAGATATGGTCCGTATGAGTAGGAAACACAGTTCTTTTTTTCTGGACATTCTTATGTTCCTTGCTGTATTGCAGACTCTGGAAAGAAGAGCCTGCTATGTGTTAAAACATACTTTGTTTCATGGATGAGAACACTCTTCTGAATTTCCCTTCAGAAATGGAGTTTAACTCCATATTCTGTGTCATCCTACAAGCAAGAGGTAATTTCCGGGAAACCCAGGTATTTTTCGGCTCAAATGAATTTTCAGTTTACGAAACCATCACGATTTTCACTATTAACTAAAGAGCATCTATGTAATACAAGATGTGGTGTGTATCAGTTTCATAAGAAGAGTTGTAATAGATATGGTCCATATGAGTAGGAGACACAGGTCTTTTTTTTGGGGCATGCTCATGTTCCTTGCTGTATTGCAAAGGTGGAAAGAAGAGCATGCTTCTTGCATTAGAACAGAGTGTATTTCATGGATGAGAACACAGGTCTGAATTTCCCTTCAGAAAGTGAGTTAAACCAAAGGCTCTGTGTCTTCCTACAAGCAAGAGTTCATTTCCTGGAAACCCAGTTATTTTTCGGCTCAAATGATTTTACACAGTTCACGAAACCAATACGATTTTCACTATTAAATAAAGAGTGTCTATGTAAGAGATGATGTGGTTGGAATCAGTTTCATAAGCAGAGTTGAAATAGATATGTTCCGTATGAGTAGGAAACACAGTTCTTTTTTTCTGGTCATGCTCATGTTCCTTGCTGTATTGCAGGCCCTGGAAATGAGAGCATGCTATTTGCATTAAAACAGAGTGTGTTTCATGGATGAGAACACTGGTCTGAAATTCCCTTCAGAAATGGAGTTAAACCAAATGTTCTGTGTCTTACTACAAGCAAGAGTACATTTTTGGTAAGAGCTGTGAATTTTCGGGCAAATGAATTTACACAGTTCACGAAACCAACACGATTTTCACTATTAATGAAAGAGCGTCTATGTAAGAGATGCTGTGGTTTGTATCAGTTTCATAAGCAGTGTTGAACTAGATATGGTCCGTATGAGTAGGAAACACAGTTCTTTTTTTCTGGCCATGCTCATGTTTCTTGCTGTATTGCAGATGGTGGACAAAAGAGCATGCTTCTTGCATTAAAACAAACTGTGTTTCATGGATGAGAACACTCTTCTGAATTTCCCTTCAGAAATTTAGTTAAACCAAATGCTCTGTGTCTTCCAACAAGCAAGAGTTCATTTCCGGGAAACCCAGTTATTTTTTGGCTCAAATGAATTTACAGTTCTCGAAAACAATACGATTTTCACTATTAACTAAAGAGCATCTATGTAACAGATGATGTGGTTTGTATCAGTTTCATAAGCACAGTTGAACTAGATATGGTCCGTATGAGTAGGAAACACAGTTATTTTTTTCTGGACATGCTCATGTTCCTTGCAGTATTGCAGACGCTGGAAAGAAGAGCATGCTATTTGCGTTAAAACAGAGTGTGTTTCATGGAAGAGAACACTGGTCTAAATTTCACTTCAGAAATGGAGTTAAACCAAATGCTCTGTGTCTTCCTACAAGCAAGAGTTCATTTTTGGTAATAGCAGTGATTTTACAGCTCAAATGAATTTACACAGTTCACAAACCCAACACGTTTATCACTATTAACTAAAGAGCAGCTATGTAAGAGATGATGTGGTTTGTATCAGTTTCATTAGCAGAGTTAAACTAGGGATGGTCCGATTGAGTCAAAAACACAGTTCTTTTTTTCTAGCCATGCTCATGTTTCTTGCTGTAGTGCATAAGTTGGAAAAAGAGAATGCTTCTTGCGTTAAAACAGACTGTGTTTCATGGATGAGAACACTATTCTGAATTTCACTATAGAATCAGAGTTAAACTCCATGCTCTGTGTCCTCCTACAAGAAAGAGTTCATTTCCCGTAAACCCAGTTATTTTTTTGCTCAAACGAATTTACACAGTTCACGAAAGCAATATGATTTTCACTATTAACTAAAGAGCATCTATGTAACAGATGCTGTGGTTTGTATCAGTTTCATAAGCACAGTTGAACTAGATATGGTCCGTATGAGTAGGAAACACAGTTAATTTTTTCAGGACATGCTCATGTTCCTTGCTGTATTGCATACGCTGGAAAGAAGAGCATGCTATTTGCGTTAAAAAGGAGTGTGTTTCATGAATGAGAACACTGGTCTGAATTTCCCTTCACAAATGGAGTTAAATCAAATGCTCTGTTTCTTCCTACAAGCAAGAGTTCATTTCTGGTAAAGGCAGTGAATTTTCGGCTCATATGATTTGACACTGTTCACAAACCCAACACGTTTTTCACTATTAACTAAAGAGCACCTATGTAATTGATGTTGTGGTTTGTATCAGTTTCAGAAGCAGAATTGAACTAGATATGGTCCGTATGAGTAGGAAACACAGTTCTTTTTTTCTGGCCATGCTCATGTTTCTTGCTGTATTGCAGATGCTTGAAAGAAGAGCATGCTTCTTGCATTAAAACAGACTGTGTTTCATGAATGAGAGCACTCTTCTGAATTTCCATTTAGAATCGGAGGTAAACTCCATGCTTTATGTCGTCCTACAATCAAGAATTCATTTCCCGTAAACCCATATTGTTCGCCTCAAATGAATTTACACAGTTCACGAAACCAATACGATTTTCACTATTAACTAAAGAGCATCTATGTAAGAGATGATGTGGTTTGTATCAGTGTCATAAGCAGATTTGAACTAGATATGGTCCGTATGAGTAGGAAACACAGTTATTTTTTTCGGGACATGCTCATGTTCCTTGCTGTATTGCTGAAGCTGGGAAGAAGAGCATGCTCTTTGCGTTAAAACAGAGTGTGTTTCATGTATGAGAACACTGGTCTGCATTTCCCTTCACAAATGGAGTTAAACCAAATGCTCTGTGTCTTCCTAAAAGCAAGAGTTCATTTTTGGTAAAAGCAGTGAATTTTCGACTCAAATGATTTTACACAGTTCAAAACCCAACGCGTTTATCACTATTAACTAAAGAGCGTCTGTGTAAGAGATGCTGTGGTTTGTATCAGTTTCATAAGAGGAGTTGAACTAGGTATGGACGTTTTGAGTCAGAAACACAGTTCTTTTCTTCTGGCCATGCTCATGTTTCTTGCTGTATTGCAGATGCTTGAAAGAAGAGCATGCTTCTTGCGTTAAAACAGACTGTGTTTCAAGGATGAGATCACTGGTCTGAATTTCCATTTAGAATCGGAGTTAAACTCCATGCTCTATGTCCTCCTACAAGAAAGAGTTCTTTTCTGGTAAACCCATTTTTTTTTCGGCTCATATGAATTTACACTGTTCACGAATCCAAAACGATTTTCAATATTAACTAAAGAGCATCTATGTAAGAGATGATGTGGTTTGTATCAGTTTCATAAGCAGAGTTGAACTAGATATGGTCCGTATGAGTAGGAAACACAGGTTGTTTTTCTGGACATGCTCTTTTTCCTTGCTGTATTGCAGACGCTTTAAGGATGAGCATGCTTCTTGCGGTAAAACAGACTGTGTTTCATGGAGGAGATCACTCTTCTGAATTTCCATTTAGAATCGGAGTTAAACTCCATGCTCTATGTAGTCCTACAAGCAAGAGTTCTTTCCTGATAAACCCAGGTATTTTTTGGCTCAAATGAATTTACACAGTTCATGAAACAAATACGATTTTCACTATTAACTCAAGAGCTTCTATGTAAGAGATGAAGTTGTTTGTATCAGTTTCATAAGCAGAGTTGAACTAAATATGGTCTGTATGAGTAGGAAACACAGTTCTTTTTTTCTGGGCATGCTCACTTACATTGCTTTATTCTAGACGCTGGAAAGAAGAGCATGCTATTTGCGTTAAAACAGAGTGTGTTTCATGGATGAGAACACTGGTCTGAATTTCCCTTCAGAAATGGAGTTAAACCAAATGTTCTTTGTCTTCCTAAAAGCAAGAGTTCATTTTTGGTAAAAGCAGTGAATTTTCGGCTCAAATGAATTTACACAGTTCACAAACACAACGCGTTTATAACTATTAACTAAAGAGCATCTATGTAAAAGATGCTGTGGTTTGTACCGGTTTCCTAAGCAGAATTGAACTAGATATGGTCCATATGAGTAGGAAATACAGTTCTTTTTTTCGGACCATGCTCATGTTTCTTGCTGTGTTGAAGATGCTGGAGAGAAGAGCATGCTTCTTGCATTAAAACAGACTGTGTTTCATGGATGAGATCACTCTTCTGAATTTCCATTTAGAATAGGAGTTAAACGCCATGCTGTATGTCGTCCAAAAAGCAAGAGTTCTTTCCTGGTAAACCCAGGTATTTTTTGGCTCAAATGAATTTACACAGTTCACAAACCCAACACGTTTTTCACTATTAACTAAAGAGCATCAATGTAAGAGATGCTGTGGTTTGTATCAGATTCATAAGCACAGTTGAACTAGATATGTTCTGTATGAGTAGGAAACACAGAACTTTTTTTCTGGCCATGCTCATGTTTCTTGATGTATTGCAGATGCTGGAATGAAGAGCATGCTTCTTGCGTTAAAACGGACTGTGTTTCATGGATGCGAACACTCTTCTGAATTTCCATTTAGAATCAGAGTTAAACTCCATGCTCTGTGTCGTCCTATAAGCAAGAGTACATTTCTGGTAAACACATTGAATTTTCGGCGCCAAATGAATTTACACAGTTCACAAACCCAACAGGATTTTCACTATTAAATAAAGAGCATCTATGTAAGATTTGCTGTGGTTTGTATCAGATTCAGAAGAGGAGTTGAACGAGATATGGTCCGTATGAGTAGGAAACACAGTTCTTTTTTTCTGGGCATGCTCATGTTCCTGGCTGTATTGCAGATGCTGGAAAGAAGAGCATGCTTTTTGCATTAAAACAGACTGTGTTTCATTGATGAAAACACTTTTCTGAATTTCCCTTTAGAAATGATTTAACTCCATGCTCTGTGTCTTCCTACAAGCAAGAGTTCATTTCTGGTAAACGCAGTGAATTTTCGGCTCAAATGAATTTACACAGTTCAAGAACCCATCACGTTTTTCACTATTAACTAAAGAGCATCTATGTAAAAGATGATGTGGTTTGTATCAGTTTCATGAGCAGAATTGAACTAGATATGGTCCATATGAGTAGGAAACACAGTTTTTTTTTCTGGCCATGCTCATGTTTCTTGCTGTATTGCAGATCCTGGAAAGAATAGCATGCTTCTTGCGTTAAAACAGACTGTGTTTCATGGATGAGATCACTCTTCTGAATTTCCATTTAGAATTGGAGTTAAACTCCATTCTCTATGTCGTCCTACAAGCAAGAGTTCTTTCCTGTTAAACCCAGTTATTTTTCGGCTCAAATGAATTTACACAGGTCATGAACCCAACACGTTTTTCACTATTAACTAAAGAGCATCTATGTAAGAGTTGCTGTGGTTTGTATCAGTCTCATAAGCAGAGTTGAACTAAATATGGTCTGTATGAGTAGGAAACACAGTTCTTTTTTTCTGGGCATGCTTAAGTTCCCTGCTGTATTCCAGATGCTGGAAAGAAGAGCATGCTCATGCAATAAAACAGAGTTTGTTTCATGGATGAGAACACTGGTCTGAATTCCCATTCAGAAACAGAAGTAAACCAAAGGCTCTGTGTCTTCCTACAAGCAAGAGTTCATTTCTAGTAATGGCAGTGAAATTTGGGCTCAAATGATTTTATAGAGTTCACAAGCACAACACGTTTTTCACTATTAACTAGAGAGCATCTATGTAAGAGATGCTGTGGTTTGTATCAGTTTCATAAGCAGAGTTGAACTAGATATGGTCCGTATGAGTAGGAAACACAGTTCTTTTATTCTGGCCATGCTCATGTTTCTTCCTGTATTGCAGATCCTGGAAAGAAGAGCATGCTAATTGCGTTAAAACAGACTGTGTTTCATGGATGAGAACACTTTTCTGAATTTCCCTTTAGAATCGGAATTAAATGCCATGCTCTGTGTCTTCCTACAAGCAAGAGTTCATTTCCGGTAAACCCAGTTATTTTTCGGCTCAAATTAATTTACACAGGTCACGAACCCAACACGTTTTTCACTATTAACTAAAGAGCATCTATGTGAAAGATGATATGGGTTGTATCAGTTTCATAAGCAGAGTTGAACTAAATATGGTATGTATGAGTAGGAAACACAGTTCTTTTTTTCTGGGCATGCTCTCGTTCCTTGCTGTATTCCAGATGCTGGAAAGAAGAGCATGCTCATGCGATAAAACAGAGTGTGTTTCATGGATGAGAACACTGGTCTGAATTTCCCTTCAGAAACGGAGTTAAACCAAAGGCTATGTGTCTTCCTCCAAGCAATAGTTCATTTCTGGTAAACGCAGTGAATTTTCGGCTCAAATGAATTTACACAGTTCACAAACCCAACACCTTTTTCACTATAACTAAAGAGCATCTATGTATAAGATGATGTGGTTTGTATCAGTTTCATAAGCAGAGTTGAACTAGATATGGTCCGTATGAATAGGAAACACAGTTCTTTTTTTTTGCGCATGCTCATGTTCCTTGCTGTATTGAAGACGCTGGAAAGAGGAGCATACTTCTTGTGTTAAAACAGAGTGTGTTCCATGGATGAGAACAGTGGCCTCAATTTCCCTTCAGAAACAGAAGTAAACCAAAGGCTCTCTGTCTTCCTACAATCAAGAGTTCATTTTTGGTAAAAGCAGTGAATTTTCGGCACAAATGAATTTACACAGTTCACAAACCCAACGCGTTTATAACTATTAACTAAAGAGCAGCTATGTAAAAGATGCTGTGGTTTGTACCAGATTCCTAAGCAAAATTGAACTAGATATAGTCCATATGAGTAGGAAATACAGTTCTTTTTTTCTGACCATGCTCATGTTTCTTGCTGTGTTGCAGATGCTGGAGAGAAGAGCATGCTTCTTGCATTAAAACAGACTGTGTTTCATGGATGAGATCACTCTTCTGAATTTCCATTTAGAATAGGAGTTAAACTCCATGCTGTATGTCGTCCTAAAAGCAAGAGTTCTTTCCTGGTAAACCCAGGTATTTTTTGGCTCAAATGAATTTACACAGTTCACAAACCCAACACGTTTTTCACTATTAACTAAAGAGCATCAATGTAAGAGATGCTGTGGTTTGTATCAGATTCATAAGCACAGTTGAACTAGATATGTTCTGTATGAGTAGGAAACACAGAACTTTTTTTCTGGCCATGCTCATGTTTCTTGCTGTATTGCAGATGCTGTAATGAATAGCATGCTTCTTCCGTTAAATCGGACTGTGGTTCATGGATGCGAACACTCTTCTGAATTTCCATTTAGAATCAGAGTTAAACTCCATGCTCTGTGTCGTCCTGTAAGCAAGAGTTCATTTCTGGTAAATGCATTGAATTTTCGGCGCCAAATGAATTTACACAGTTCGCGAACCCAACACGATTTTCACTATTAAATAAAGAGCATCTATGTAAGATTTGCTGTGGTTTGTATCAGATACATAAGAGGAGTTGAACGAGATATGATCCGTATGAGTAGGAAACACAGTTCTTTTTTTCTGGGCATGCTCATGTTCCTGGCTGTATTGCAGATGCTGGAAAGAAGAGCATGCTTTTTGCATTAAAACAGACTGTGTTTCATTGATGAAAACACTTTTCTGAATTTCCCTTTAGAAATGATTTAACTCCATGCTCTGTGTCTTCCTACAAGCAAGAGTTCATTTCTGGTAAACGCAGTGAATTTTCGGCTCAAATGAATTTACACAGTTCAAGAACCCATCACGTTTTTCACTATTAACTAAAGAGCATCTATGTAAAAGATGATGTGGTTTGTATCAGTTTCATGAGCAGAATTGAACTAGATATGGTCCATATGAGTAGGAAACACAGTTTTTTTTTCTGGCCATGCTCATGTTTCTTGCTGTATTGCAGATCCTGGAAAGAATAGCATGCTTCTTGCGTTAAAACAGACTGTGTTTCATGGATGAGATCACTCTTCTGAATTTCCATTTAGAATTGGAGTTAAACTCCATTCTCTATGTCGTCCTACAAGCAAGAGTTCTTTCCTGGTATACCCAGTTATTTTTCGGCTCAAATGAATTTACACAGGTCATGAACCCAACACGTTTTTCACTATTAACTAAAGAGCATCTATGTAAGAGTTGCTGTGGTTTGTATCAGTCTCATAAGCAGAGTTGAACTAAATATGGTCTGTATGAGTAGGAAACACAGTTCTTTTTTTCTGGGCATGCTCACGTTCCCTGCTGTATTCCAGATGCTGGAAAGAAGAGCATCCTCAGGCGATAAAACAGAGTGTGTTTCATGGATGAGATCATTGGTCTGAATTTCCATTCAGAAACAGAAGTAAACCAAATGCTCTGTGTCTTCCACCAAGCAAGAGTTCATTTCTCGTAAACGCAGTGAATTTTTGGCTCATATGAATTTACACAGTTCACAAACCCAACACGTTTTTCACTATTAACTAAAGAGCATCTATGTAAGAGATGCTGTGGTTTGTATCAGTTTCATAAGCACAGTTGAACTAAATATGCTCTGTATGAGTAGGAAACACAGTTCTTTTTTTCTGGGCATGCTCAGGTTCCCTGCTGTATTCCAGATGCTGGAAAGAAGAGCATGCTCATGCGATAAAACAGAGTGTGTTTCATGGATGAGAACACTGGTCTGAATTTCCCTTCAAAAATGGAGTTAAACCAAATGTTCTTTGTCTTCCTAAAAGCAAGAGTTCATTTTTGGTAAAAGCAGTGAATTTTCGGCACAAATGAATTTACACAGTTCACAAACCCAACGCGTTTATAACTATTAACTAAAGAGCATCTATGTAAAAGATGCTGTGGTTTGTACCAGATTCCTAAGCAGAATTGAACTAGATATAGTCCATATGAGTAGGAAATACAGTTCTTTTTTTCTGACCATGCTCATGTTTCTTGCTGTGTTGCAGATGCTGGAGAGAAGAGCATGCTTCTTGCATTAAAACAGACTGTGTTTCATGGATGAGATCACTCTTCTGAATTTCCATTTAGAATAGGAGTTAAACTCCATGCTGTATGTCGTCCTAAAAGCAAGAGTTCTTTCCTGGTAAACCCAGGTATTTTTTGGCTCAAATGAATTTACACAGTTCACAAACCCAACACGTTTTTCACTATTAACTAAAGAGCATCAATGTAAGAGATGCTGTGGTTTGTATCAGATTCATAAGCACAGTTGAACTAGATATGTTCTGTATGAGTAGGAAACACAGAACTTTTTTTCTGGCCATGCTCATGTTTCTTGCTGTATTGCAGATGCTGTAATGAATAGCATGCTTCTTCCGTTAAATCGGACTGTGGTTCATGGATGCGAACACTCTTCTGAATTTCCATTTAGAATCAGAGTTAAACTCCATGCTCTGTGTCGTCCTGTAAGCAAGAGTTCATTTCTGGTAAATGCATTGAATTTTCGGCGCCAAATGAATTTACACAGTTCGCGAACCCAACACGATTTTCACTATTAAATAAAGAGCATCTATGTAAGATTTGCTGTGGTTTGTATCATATACATAAGAGGAGTTGAACGAGATATGATCCGTATGAGTAGGAAACACAGTTCTTTTTTTCTGGGCATGCTCATGTTCCTGGCTGTATTGCAGATGCTGGAAAGAAGAGCATGCTTTTTGCATTAAAACAGACTGTGTTTCATTGATGAAAACACTTTTCTGAATTTCCCTTTAGAAATGATTTAACTCCATGCTCTGTGTCTTCCTACAAGCAAGAGTTCATTTCTGGTAAACGCAGTGAATTTTCGGCTCAAATGAATTTACACAGTTCAAGAACCCATCACGTTTTTCACTATTAACTAAAGAGCATCTATGTAAAAGATGATGTGGTTTGTATCAGTTTCATGAGCAGAATTGAACTAGATATGGTCCATATGAGTAGGAAACACAGTTTTTTTTTCTGGCCATGCTCATGTTTCTTGCTCTATTGCAGATCCTGGAAAGAATAGCATGCTTCTTGCGTTAAAACAGACTGTGTTTCATGGATGAGATCACTCTTCTGAATTTCCATTTAGAATTGGAGTTAAACTCCATTCTCTATGTCGTCCTACAAGCAAGAGTTCTTTCCTGTTAAACCCAGTTATTTTTCGGCTCAAATGAATTTACACAGGTCATGAACGCAACACGTTTTTCACTATTAACTAAAGAGCATCTATGTAAGAGTTGCTGTGGTTTGTATCAGTCTCATAAGCAGTGTTGAACTAAATATGGTCTGTATGAGTAGGAAACACAGTTCTTTTTTTCTGGGCATGCTCACGTTCCCTGCTGTATTCCAGATGCTGGAAAGAAGAGCATCCTCAGGCGATAAAACAGAGTGTGTTTCATGGATGAGATCATTGGTCTGAATTTCCATTCAGAAACAGAAGTAAACCAAAGGCTCTGTGTCTTCCTACAAGCAAGAGTTCATTTCTAGTAATGGCAGTGAAATTTGGGCTCAAATGATTTTATAGAGTTCACAAGCACAACACGTTTTTCACTATTAACTAGAGAGCATCTATGTAAGAGATCCTGTGGTTTGTATCAGTTTCATAAGCAGAGTTGAACTAGATATGGTCCGTATGAGTAGGACACACAGTTCTTTTATTCTGGCCATGCTCATGTTTCTTCCTGTATTGCAGATGCTGGGAAGAAGAGCATGCTAATTGCGTTAAAAAAGACTGTGTTTCATGGATGAGAACACGTTTCTGAATTTCCCTTTAGAATCGGAATTAAACGCCATGCTCTGTGTCTTTCTACAAGCAAGAGTTCATTTCCGGTAAACCCAGTTATTTTTCGGCTCAAATTAATTTACACAGGTCACGAACCCAACACGTTTTTCACTATTAACTAAAGAGCATCTATGTGAAAGATGATATGGGTTGTATCAGTTTCATAAGCAGAGTTGAACTAAATATGGTATGTATGAGTAGGAAACACAGTTCTTTTTTTCTGGGCATGCTCACGTTCCTTGATCTATTGCAGATGCTGGAAAGAAGAGCATGCTCATGCGATAAAACAGAGTGTGTTTCATGGATGAGAACACTGGTCTGAATTTCCCTTCAGAAACGGAGTTAAACCAAAGGCTATGTGTCTTCCTACAATCAAGCGTTCATTTCTGGTAAAGGCAGTGAAATTTCAGCTCAAATGAATTTACACAGTTCACAAACCCAACACGTTTTTCTCTATTAACTAGAGATCATCTATGTAAGAGATGGTTTGGTTTGTATCAGTTTCATAAGCAGTGTTGAACTAGATATGGTCCGTATGAGTAGGAAACACAGTTCTTTTTTTCTGGCCATGCTCATGTTTCTTGCTGTATTGCAGATGCAGGAAAGAAGAGCATGCTTCTTGTGTTAAAATAGAATGTGTTTCATGGATGAGAACACTCTTCTGAATTTCAATTTAGAATCAGAGTTAAACTCCATGCTCTGTGTCGTCCTATAAGCAAGAGTTCATTTCTGGTAAACGCATTGAATTTTTGGCGCCAAATGAATTTACACAGTTCACGAAACTAATACGAGTTTCACTATTAACTAAAGAGCATCTATGTAAGAGTTGCTGTGGTTTGTATCAGTTTCATAAGCAGAGTTGAACGAGATATGGTCCTTATGAGTAGTAAACACAGTTCTTTTTTTCTGGGCATGCTCATGTTCCTTGCTGTATTGCAGACGATGGAAAGAAGAGCATGCTTTTGCGTTAAAACTGACTGTGTTTCATTGATGAAAACACTTTCTGAATTTCCCTTTAGAAATGAGTTAAACTCCATGCTCTGTGTTTTCCTGCAAGCAAGAGTTCATTTCTAGTAATGGCAGTGAAATTTGGGCTCAAATGAATTTACAAAGTTCACATGCACAAAACGTTTTTCACTATTAACTAGAGAGCATCTATGTAAGAGATGCTGTGGTTTGTATCATTTTCATAAGCAGAGTGAACTAGATATGGTCCGTATGAGTAGGAAACACAGTTCTTTTATTCTGGCCATGCTCATATTTCTTCCTGTATTGCAGATCCTGGAAAGAAGAGCATGCTAATTGCATTAAAACAGACTGTGTTTCATGGATGAGAACACTTTTCTGAATTTCCCTTTAGAATCGGAGTTAAACTCCTTGCTCTGTGTCTTCCTACAAGCAAGAGTTCATTTCCGTTAAACCCAGTTATATTTCGGCTCAAATGAATTTACACAGGTCACGAACCCAACATGTTTTTCACTATTAACTAAAGAGCTTCTATGTAAAAGATGATATGGGTTGTATCAGTTTCATAAGCACAGTTGAACTAAATATGCTCTGTATGAGTAGGAAACACAGTTCTTTTTTTCTGGACATGCTCATGTTCCTTGCTCTATTGCAGACGCTGGAAAGAAGAGCATACTATGAGCCTTAAAACAGAGTGTGTTTCATGGATGAGAACACTGGTGTGAATTTCCATTCAGAAACAGAAGTAAACCAAAGGCTCTGTGTCTTCCTACAAGCAAGAGTTCATTTGTAGTAATGGCAGTGAAATTTGGGCTCAAATGAATTTACAGAGTTCACAGGCACAACACGTTTTTCACTATTAACTAGACAGCATCTATGTAAGAGATGCTGTGGTTTGTATCAGTTTCATAAGCAGAGTTGAACTACATATGGTCCGTATGAGTAGGACACACAGTTCTTTTATTCTGGCCATGCTCATATTTCTTCCTGTATTGCAGATCCTGAAAAGAAGAGCATGCTAATTGCGTTAAAACAGACTGTGTTTCATGGATGAGAACACTTTTCTGAATTTCCCTTTAGAATCGGAGTTAAACTCCATGCTCTGTGTCTTGCTACAAGCAACAGTTCATTTCCGGTAAACCCAGTTATTTTTCAGCTCAAATGAATTTACACAGTTCATGAAGCCAATACGATTTTCACTATTAACTAAAGAGCATCTATGTAAGAGTTGCTGTGGTTTGTATCAGTCTCATAAGCAGAGTTGAACTAAATATGGTCTGTATGAGTAGGAAACACAGTTCTTTTTTTCTGGGCATGCTCACGTTCCCTGCTGTATTCCAGATGCTGGAAAGAAGAGCATGCTCAGGCGATAAAACAGAGTGTGTTTCATGGATGAAAACACTGGTCTGAATTTCCCTTCAGAAATGGAGTTAAACCAAATGTTCTTTGTCTTCCTAAAATCAAGAGTTCATTTTTGGTAAAAGCAGTGAATTTTCGGCACAAATGAATTTACACAGTTCACAAACCCAACGCGTTTATAACTATTAACTAAAGAGCATCTATGTAAAAGATGCTGTGGTTTGTACCAGATTCCTAAGCAGAATTGAACTAGATATGGTCCATATGAGTAGGAAATACAGTTCTTTTTTTCTGACCATGCTCATGTTTCTTGCTGTGTTGCAGATGCTGGAGAGAAGAGCATGCTTCTTGCATTAAAACAGACTGTGTTTCATGGATGAGATCACTCTTCTGAATTTCCATTTAGAATAGGAGTTAAACTCCATGCTGTATGTCGTCCTAAAAGCAAGAGTTCATTTCCGTTAAACCCAGTTATATTTCGGTTCAAATGAATTTACACAGGTCACGACCCAACATGTTTTTCACTATTAACTAAAGAGCTTCTATGTAAAAGATGATATGGGTTGTATCAGTTTCATAAGCACAGTTGAACTAAATATGCTCTGTCTGAGTAGGAAATACAGTTCTTTTTTTATGGGCATGCTCATGTTTCTTGCTGTATTGCAGATGCTGTAATGAATAGCATGCTTCTTCCGTTAAATCGGACTGTGGTTCATGGATGCGAACACTCTTCTGAATTTCCATTTAGAATCAGAGTTAAACTCCATGCTCTGTGTCGTCCTGTAAGCAAGAGTTCATTTCTGGTAAATGCATTGAATTTTCGGCGCCAAATGAATTTACACAGTTCGCGAACCCAACACGATTTTCACTATTAAATAAAGACCATCTATGTAAGATTTGCTGTGGTTTGTATCAGATACATAAGAGGAGTTGAACGAGATATGATCCGTATGAGTAGGAAACACAGTTCTTTTTTTCTGGGCATGCTCATGTTCCTGGCTGTATTGCAGATGCTGGAAAGAAGAGCATGCTTTTTTCATTAAAACAGACTGTGTTTCATTGATGAAAACACTTTTCTGAATTTCCCTTTAGAAATGATTTAACTCCATGCTCTGTGTCTTCCTACAAGCAAGAGTTCATTTCTGGTAAACGCAGTGAATTTTCGGCTCAAATGAATTTACACAGTTCAAGAACCCATCACGTTTTTCACTATTAACTAAAGAGCATCTATGTAAAAGATGATGTGGTTTGTATCAGTTTCATGAGCAGAATTGAACTAGATATGGTCCATATGAGTAGGAAACACAGTTTTTTTTTCTGGCCATGCTCATGTTTCTTGCTGTATTGCAGATCCTGGAAAGAATAGCATGCTTCTTGCGTTAAAACAGACTGTGTTTCATGGATGAGAACACGTTTCTGAATTTCCCTTTAGAATCAGAATTAAACGCCATGCTCTGTGTCTTTCTACAAGCAAGAATTCATTTCCGGTAAACCCAGTTATTTTTCGGCTCAAATTAATTTACACAGGTCACGAACCCAACACGTTTTTCACTATTAACTAAAGAGCATCTACGTGAAAGATGATATGGGTTGTATCAGTTTCATAAGCAGAGTTGAACTAAATATGGTCTGTATGAGTAGGAAACACAGTTCTTTTTTTCTGGGCATGCTCACGTTCCTTGATCTATTGCAGATGCTGGAAAGAAGAGCATGCTCATGCGATAAAACAGAGTGTGTTTCATGGATGAGAACACTGGTCTGAATTTCCCTTCAGAAACGGAGTTAAACCAAAGGCTATGTGTCTTCCTACAGTCAAGAGTTCATTTCTGGTAAAGGCAGTGAAATTTCAGCTCAAATGAATTTACACAGTTCACAAACCCAACACATTTTTCTCTATTAACTATAGATCATCTATGTAAGAGATGGTGTGGTTTGTATCAGTTTCATAAGCAGTGTTGAACTAGATATGGTCCGTATGAGTAGGAAACACAGTTCTTTTTTTCTGGCCATGCTCATGTTTCTTGCTGTATTGCAGATGCAGGAAAGAAGAGCATGCTTCTTGTGTTAAAATAGAATGTGTTTCATGGATGAGAACACTCTTCTGAATTTCAATTTAGAATCAGAGTTAAACTCCATGCTCTGTGTCGTCCTATAAGCAAGAGTTCATTTCTGGTAAACGCATTGAATTTTCGGCGCCAAATGAATTTACACAGTTCACGAAACTAATACGAGTTTCACTATTAACTAAAGAGCATCTATGTAAGAGTTGCTGTGGTTTGTATCCGTTTCATAAGCAGAGTTGAACGAGATATGGTCCTTATGAGTAGTAAACACAGTTCTTTTTTTCTGGACATGCTCATGTTCCTTGCTCTATTGCAGACGCTGGAAAGAAGAGCATGCTATGAGCCTTAAAACAGAGTGTGTTTCATGGATGAGAACACTGGTGTGAATTTCCATTCAGAAACAGAAGTAAACCAAAGGCTCTGTGTCTTCCTACAAGCAAGAGTTCATTTGTAGAAATGGCAGTGAAATTTGGACTCAAATGAATTTACAGAGTTCACAAGCACAACACGTTTTTCACTATTAACTAGAGAGCATCTATGTAAGAGATGCTGTGGTTTGTATCAGTTTCATAAGCAGAGTTGAACTACATATGGTCCGTATGAGTAGGAAACACAGTTCTTTTATTCTGGCCATGCTCATATTTCTTCCTGTATTGTACATCCTGGAAAGAAGAGCATGCTAATTGCGTTAAAACAGACTGTGTTTCATGGATGAGAACACTTTTCTGAATTTCCCTTTAGAATCGGAGTTAAACTCCATGCTCTGTGTCTTGCTACAAGCAACAGTTCATTTCCGGTAAACCCAGTTATTTTTCAGCTCAAATGAATTTACACAGTTCATGAAGCCAATACGATTTTCACTATTAACTAAAGAGCATCTATGTAAGAGATGATGTGGTTTGTATCAGTTTCATAAGCAGAGTTGAACTAGATATCATCCCTTTGAGTAGGAAACACAGTTCTTTTTTTCTGGCCATGCTCATGTTTCTTGCTGTATTGCAGATGCAGGAAAGAAGAGCATGCTTCTTGCGTTAAAATAGAATGTGTTTCATGGATGAGAACACTCTTTGAATTTCCATTTAGAATCAGAGTTAAACTCCATGCTCTGTGTCGTCCTATAAGCAAGAGTTCATTTCTGGTAAACGCATTGAATTTTCGGCGCCAAATGAATTTACTCAGTTTACGAAACTAATACGAGTTTCACTATTAACTAAAGGGCATCTATGTAAGAGTTGCTGTGGTTTGTATCAGTTTCATAAGCAGAGTTGAACGAGATATGGTCCTTATGAGTAGTAAAAACAGTTCTTTTTTTCTGGGCATGCTCATGTTCCTTGCTGTATTGCAGACGCTGGAAAGAAGAGCATGCTTTTTGCGTTAAAACTGACTGTATTTCATTGATGAAAACACTTTCTGAATTTCCCTTTAGAAATGAGTTAAACTCCATGCTCTGTGTTTTCCTACAAGCAAGAGTTCATTTCTAGGAATGGCAGTGAAATTTGGGCTCAAATGAATTTACAAAGTTCACATGCACAACACGTTTTTCACTATTAACTAGAGAGCATCTATGTAAGAGATGCTGTGGTTTGTATCAGTTTCATAAGCAGAGTTGAACTAGATATAGTCCGTATGAGTAGGAAACACAGTTCATTTATTCTGGCCATGCTCATATTTCTTCCTGTATTGCAGATCCTGGAAAGAAGAGCATGCTAATTGCATTAAAACAGACTGTGTTTCATGGATGAGAACACTTTTCTGAATTTCCCTTTAGAATCAGAGTTAAACTCCATGCTCTGTGTCTTCCTACAAGCAAGAGTTCATTTCCGGTAAACCCAGTTATATTTCGGCTCAAATGAATTTACACAGGTCACGAACCCAACATGTTCTTCACTATTAACTAAAGAGCTTCTATGTAAAAGATGATATGGGTTGTATCAGTTTCATAAGCACAGTTGAACTAAATATGCTCTGTATGAGTAGGAAACACAGTTCTTTTTTTCTGGGCATGCTCATGTTCCTTGCTCTATTGCAGACGCTGGAAAGAAGAGCATGCTATGAGCCTTAAAACAGAGTGTGTTTCATGGATGAGAACACTGGTGTGAATTTCCATTCAGAAACAGAAGTAAACCAAAGGCTCTGTGTCTTCCTACAAGCAAGAGTACATTTGTAGTAATGGCAGTGAAATTTGGGCTCAAATGAATTTACAGAGTTCACAAGCAGAACACGTTTTTCACTATTAACTAGAGAGCATCTATGTAAGAGATGCTGTGGTTTGTATCAGTTTCATAACAAGAGTTGAACTACATATGGTCCATATGAGTAGGAAACACAGTTCTTTTATTCTGGCCATGCTCATGTTTCTTCCTGTATTGCAGATCCTGGAAAGAAGAGCATGCTAATTGCGTTAAAACAGACTGTGTTTCATGGATGAGAACACTTTTCTGAATTTCCCTTTAGAATCGGAGTTAAATTCCATGCTCTGTGTCTTGCAACAAGCAACAGTTCATTTCCGGTAAACCCAGTTATTTTTCAGCTCAAATGAATTTACACAGTTCATGAAACCAATACGATTTTCACTATTAACTAACGAGCATCTATGTAAGAGATGATGTGGTTTGTATCAGTTTCATAAGCAGAGTTGAACTAGATATGATCCGTATGAGCAGGAAACACAGTTCTTTTTTTCTGGCCATGCTCATGTTTCTTGCTGTATTGCAGATGCAGGAAAGAAGAGCATGCTTCTTGCGTTAAAATAGAATGTGTTTCATGGATGAGAGCACTCTTCTGAATTTCCATTTAGAATCAGAGTTAAACTCCATGCTCTGTGTCGTCCTATAAGCAAGAGTTCATTTCTGGTAAACGCATTGAATTTTCGGCGCCAAATGAATTTACACAGTTCATGAAACCAACACGATTTTCACTATTAACTAAAGAACATCTATGTAAGAGTTGCTGTGGTTTGTAACAGTTTCATAAGCATTGTTGAAGGAGATATGGTCCCTATGAGTAGGAAACACAGTTCTTTTTTTCTGGCCATGCTCATGTTTCTTACTGTATTGCAGGTGCTGGAAAGAAGAGCATGCTTCTTGCATTAAAACAGACTGTGTTTCATTGATGAGAACACTTTTCTACAATTCCCTTTAGAATTGGAGTTTAACGCCATGCTCTGTGTCTTCCTACAAGCAAGAGTTCATTTGTAGTAATGGCAGTGAAATTTGGGCTCAAATGAATTTACAGAGTTCACAAGCAGAACACGTTTTTCACTATTAACTAGAGAGCATCTATGTAAGAGATGCTGTGGTTTGTATCAGTTTCATAACAAGAGTTGAACTACATATGGTCCATATGAGTAGGAAACACAGTTCTTTTATTCTGGCCATGCTCATGTTTCTTCCTGTATTGCAGATCCTGGAAAGAAGAGCATGCTAATTGCGTTAAAACAGACTGTGTTTCATGGATGAGAACACTTTTCTGAATTTCCCTTTAGAATCGGAGTTAAATTCCATGCTCTGTGTCTTGCAACAAGCAACAGTTCATTTCTGGTAAACCCAGTTATTTTTCAGCTCAAATGAATTTACACAGTTCATGAAACCAATACGATTTTCACTATTAACTAACGAGCATCTATGTAAGAGATGATGTGGTTTGTATCAGTTTCATAAGCAGAGTTGAACGAGATATGATCCGTATGAGCAGGAAACACAGTTCTTTTTTTCTGGCCATGCTCATGTTTCTTGCTGTATTGCAGATGCAGGAAAGAAGAGCATGCTTCTTGCCTTAAAATAGAATGTGTTTCATGGATGAGAGCACTCTTCTGAATTTCCATTTAGAATCAGAGTTAAACTCCATGCTCTGTGTCGTCCTATAAGCAAGAGTTCATTTCTGGTAAACGCATTGAATTTTCGGCGCCAAATGAATTTACACAGTTCATGATACCAACACTATTTTCACTATTAACTAAAGAACATCTATGTAAGAGTTGCTGTGGTTTGTAGCAGTTTCATAAGCAGAGTTGAACTACATATGGTCCGTATGAGTAGGAAACACAGTTCTTTTATTCTGGCCATGCTCATGTTTCTTCCTGTATTGCAGATCCTGGAAAGAAGAGCATGCTAATTGCGTTAAAACAGACTGTGTTTCATGGATGAGAACACTTTTCTGAATTCCCCTTTAGAATCAGAGTTAAACTCCATGCTCTGTGTCTTCCTACAAGCAAGAGTTCATTTCTGGTAAACCCCGTTATTTTTAGGCTCAAATGAATTTACATAGTTCACGAAACCAACACTATTTACAGTATTAACTAAAAAGCATCTATGGAAGAGATGATGTGGTTTGTATCAGTTTCATAAGCAGAGTTGAACAAGATATGGTCCATATGAGTAGGAAACACAGTTCTTTTTTTCTGGCCATACTCATGTTCCTTGCTGTATTGCAGATGCTGAAAAGAAGAGCATGCTTCTTCCGTTAAAACGGAGTTTGTTTCATGGATGAGAACACTGGTCTGAATTTCCGTTCAGAAACTGAGTTTAACCAAAGAATCTGTGTCTTCCTACAAGCAAGAGTTCATGTCCGGTAAACGCAGGTATTTTAAAGCTCAGATGAATTAACACAGTTCACGAAACCAATACTATTTTCACTATTAACTAAAGAGCATCTATGTAAGAGATGATGTGGTTTGTATCAGTTTCATAACCAGAGTAGAACTAGATATGGTCCGTATGAGTAGGAAACACAGTTCTTTTTTTCTGGCCATGCTCATGTTTCTTGCTGTATTGCAGATGCAGGAAAGAAGAGCATGCTATTTGCGTTAAAACAGAGTGTGTTTCATTGATGAGAATACTCGTCTGAATTTCCATTGAGAAACGGAGTTAAACCAAAGGCTCTGTGTCTTCCAACAAGCAAGAGTTCATTTCTGTTAAACGCAGTGATTTTTCGACTCAAATGAATTTACACAGTTCACGAACCCAACATGTTTTTCACTATTAACTAAAGAGCATCTATGTAAGAGATGCTGTGGTTTGTATCAGTTTCATAAGCAGAGTTGAACTAGATATGGTCCGTATTAGTAGGAAACACAGTTCTTTTTTTCTGGGTATGCTCTTGTTCCTTGCTGTATTGCAG
Source organism: Onychomys arenicola (assembly GCA_949786405.1). Classification (NCBI taxonomy): domain Eukaryota; kingdom Metazoa; phylum Chordata; class Mammalia; order Rodentia; family Cricetidae; genus Onychomys; species Onychomys arenicola. Next base: position 30,365 of record CATKUM010000061.1, on the reverse strand, counting down.
TAGCTGGAAAGGAGAGCATGCATCTTCCGTTAAAACGGAGTTTGTTTCATGGTTGAGAACAATGGTCTGAATTTCCCCTCAGAAACTGAGTTTGACCAAAGGCTCTGTGTCTTCCTACAAGCAAGAGTTCCTTTCTGGCAAACCCAGTTATTTTTGGGCTCAAATGAATTAACACAGTTGAGGAAACGAACACGATTTTAACTATCAACTAAAGAGCATCTATGTAAGAGATGATCTGGTTTGTATCAGTTTCATAAGCAGAGTTGAACTAGATATTGTTTGTATGAGTAGGAGATACAGTTCTTTTTTTCTGGGCATGCTCATGTTCCTTGCTGTATTGAAGACGCTGGAAAGAAGAGCATACTTCTTGTGTTACAACAGAGTGTGTTTCATGGATGAGAACACTGGTCTGAATTTCCCTTCAGAAACAGAAGTAAACCAAAGGCTCTGTGTCTTCCTACAATCAAGAGTTCATTTCTGGTAAAGGCAGTGAAATTTCGGCTCAAATGAATTTACACAGTTCACAAACCCAACACGTTTTACTCTGTTAACTAGAGAGCATCTATGTAAGAGATGGTGTGGTTTGTATCAGTTTCATAAGCAGAGGTGAACTAGATATGGTCCGTATGAATAGGAAACACAGTTCTTTTTTTCTGGCCATGCTCATGTTTCTTGCTGTATTGCAGATGCAGGAAAGAAGAGCATGGTTCTTGCGTTAAAATAGAATGTGTTTCATGGATGAGAACACTCTTCTTAATTTCCATTTAGAATCAGAGTTAAACTCCATGCTCTGTGTCGTCCTATAAGCAAGAGTTCATTTCTGGTAAACGCATTGAATTTTCGGAGCCAAATGAATTTAAAAAGATCACGAAACCAACACGATTTTCACTATTAACTAAAGAGCATCTATGTAAGAGTTGCTGTGGTATATATCCGTTTCATAAGCAGAGTTGAACGAAATATGGTCCTTATGAGTAATAACACAGTTCTTTTTTCTGGGCATGCTCATGTTCCTTGCTGTATTGCAGACGCTGGAAAGAAGAGCATGCTTTTTGCATTAAAACAGACTGTGTTACATTGATGAGAACACTTTTTTGAATTTCCCTTTAGAAATGTGTTAAACTCCGTGTTCTGTGTCTTTCTATAAGCAAGTGTTCATTTCCTGTAAACCCAGTTATTTTTCGGCTCAAATGAATTTACACAGGTCACGAACCCAACACGTTTTTCACTATTAACTAAAGAGCATCTACGTGAAAGATGATATGGGTTGTATCAGTTTCATAAGCAGAGTTGAACTAAATATGATCTGTATGAGTAGGAAACACAGTTCTTTTTTTCTGGGCATGCTCACGTTCCTTGCTGTATTCCAGATGCTGGAAAGAAGAGCATGCTCATGCGATAAAACAGAGTGTGTTTCATGGATGAGAACACTGGTCTGAATTTCCCTTCAGGAACGGAGTTAAACCAAAGGCTCTGTGTCTTCCTCCAAGCAAGAGTTCATTTCTTGTAAACGCAGTGAATTTTCGGCTCAAATCAATTTACACAGTTCACTAACCCAACACGTTTTTCACTATTAACTAAAGAGCATCTATGTATAAGATGATGTGGTTTGTATCAGTTTCATGAGCAGAGTTGAACTAGATATGGTCCGTATGAACAGGAAACACAGTTTTTTTTCTTTTTTGCACATGCTCATGTTCCTTGCTGTATTGATGACGCTGGAAATAAGAGCATACTTCTTGTGTTAAAACAGAGAGTGTTTCATGGATGAGAACACTGGTCTGAATTTCCCTTCAGAAACGGAAGTAAACCAAAGGCTCTGTGTCTTCTTACAATCAAGAATTCATTTCTGGTAAAGGCAGTGAAATTTCGGCTCAAGTGAATTTACAAAGGTCACAAACCCAACATGTTTTTCACTATTAACTAAAGAGCTTGTATGTAAAAGATGATATGGGTTGTATCAGGTTCATAAGCACAGTTGAACTAAATATGGTCTGTATGAGTAGGAAACACAGTTCTTATTTTCTGGACATGCTCATGTTCCTTGATCTATTGCAGATGCTGGAAAAGGAGCATGCTATGAGCCTTAAAACAGAGTGTGTTTCATGGATGAGAACACTGGTCTGAATTTCCATTCACAAACAGAAGTAAACCAAAGGCTCTGTGTCTTCCTACAAGCAAGAGTTCATTTGTAGTAATGGCAGAGAAATTTGGGCTCAAATGAATTTTCAGAGTTCACAAACACAACACGTTTTTCTCTATTAACTAGAGAGCATCTATGTAAGAGATGCTGTGGTTTCTATCAGATTCATAAGCACAGTTGAACTAGATATGGTCCGTATGAGTAGTAAACACAGTTGTTTTTTTCTGGGCATGGTCACGTTCCTTGCTGTATTCCAGATGCTGGAAAGAAGAGTATGCTCATGCCATAAAACAGAGTGTGTTTCATGGATGAGAACACTGGTCTGAATTTCCCTTCAGAAACGGAGTTAAACCAAAGGCTCTGTGTCTTCCTCCAAGCAAGAGTTCATTTCTCGTAAACGCAGTGAAATTTCGGCTCAAATGAATTTACACAGTTTACAAACCCAACACGTTTTTCACTATTAACTAAAGAGCATCTTTGAATAAGATGATGTGGTTTGTAACAGTTTCATAAGCAGAGTTGAACTAGATATGGTCCGTATGAATAGGAAACACAGTTCTTTTTTTTTGCGCATGCTCATGTTCCTTGCTGTATTGAAGACTCTGGAAATAAGAGCATACTTCTTGTGTTAAAACAGAGTGTGTTTCATGGATGAGAACACTTTTCTGAATTTCCCTTCAGAAACAGAAGTAAACCAAAGGCTCCGTGTCTTGCTACATTCAAGAGTTCATTTCTGGTAAAGGCAGTGAAATTTCGGCTCAAGTGAATTTACAGAGGTCACAAACCCAACATGTTTTTCACTATTAACTAAAGAGCTTGTATGTAAAAGATGATATGGGTTGTATCAGGTTTATAAGCACAGTTGAACTAAATATGGTCTTTATGAGTAGTTAACACAGTTCTTATTTTCTGGACATGCTCATGTTCCTTGATCTATTGCAGATGCTGGAAAGAAGAGCATGCTATGAGCCTTAAAACAGAGTGTGTTTCATGGATGAGAACACTGGTCTGAATTTCCATTCAGAAACAGAAGTAAACCAAAGGCTTTGTGTCTTCCTCCAAGCAAGAGTTCATTTCTAGTAATGGCAGTGAAATTTGGGCTCAAATGAATTTACAGAGTTCACAAACACAACACGTTTTTCACTATTAACTAGAGAGCATCTATGTAAGCGATGCTGTAGTTTGTATCAGTTTCATAAGCAGAGTTGAACTACATATGGTCCGTATGAGTAGGAAACACAGTTCTTTTATTTTGGCCATGCTCATGTTTCTTCCTGTATTGCAGATCCTGGAAAGAAGAACGTGCTAATTGGGTTAAAACAGACAGTGTTTCATGGATGAGAACATTCTTCTGAATTTCCCTTTAGATTCGGAGTTAAAATCCATGCTCTGTGTCTTCCTACAAGCAACAGTTCATTTCCGGTAAACCCAGTTATTTTTCAGCTCCAAGGAATTTACACAGTACACGAAACCAATACGATTTTCACTATTAACTAACGAGCATCTATGTAAGAGATGATGTGGTTTGTATCAGTTTCATAAGAAGAGTTGAACTAGATATGGTCCGTATGAGTAGGAAACACAGTTCTTTTTTTCTGGCCATGCTCATATTTCTTGCTGTATTGCAGATGCTGGAATGAAAAGGATGCTTCTTGCGTTAAAACAGACTGTGTTTCATGGATGAGAACAATCTTCTGAATTTCCCTTCGGGAATGGAGTTCAACCAAATGCTCTGTGTTTTCCTACAAGCAAGAGTTCATTTCTGGTAAAGGGAGTGTATTTTCGGCTCAAATGAATTTACACAGTTCACAAACCCAACACGTTTTTCACTATAAACTAAAGAGCATCTATGTAAGAGATGCTGTGGTTTCTATCAGATTCATAAGCACAGTTGAACTAGATATGGTCCGTATGAGTAGTAAAAACAGTTCTTTTTTTTTTGCTCATGCTCATGTTCCTTGCTGTATTGCAGATGCTGGATAGAAGAGCATGCTTCTTGCGTTAAAACGGAATGTGTTTCATGGATGAGAACACTCTTCTGAATTTCCATTTAGAATCAGAGATAAACTCTATGCTCTGTGTCTTCCTATAAGCAAGTGTTCAATTCCGATAAACCCAGTATTTTCGGCTCAAATGAATTTACACATTTCTCGAAGCCAACACGATTTACACTATTAACTAAAGAGCATCTATGTAAAAGATACTGTGGTTTTTATCAGTTTCATAAGCATTGTTGAAGGAGATATGGTCCCTATGAGTAGGAAACACAGTTCTTTTTTTCTGGCCATGCTCATGTTTCTTACTGTATTGCAGGTGCTGGAAAGAAGAGCATGCTTCTTGCATTAAAACAGACTGTGTTTCATTGATGAGAACACTTTTCTACAATTCCCTTTAGAATCGGAGTTTAACGCCATGCTCTGTGTCTTCCTACAAGCAAGAGTTCATTTCCGCTAAACCCAGGAATTTTTGGGCCCAAATAAATTTACACAGTTCTCGAAACCAACGAGATTTTCACTATTATCTAAAGAGCATCTATGTAAGAGATGATCTGGTTTGTATCACTTTCATAAGCAGAGTTGAACTAGATATTGTTCGTATGAGGAGGAGATACAGTTCTTTTTTTCTGGGCATGCTCATGTTCCTTGCTGTATTCCAGATGTTGGAAAGAAGAGCATGCTTCTTGCATTAAAACAGACTGTGTTTCATGGATGAGAACACTTTTCTGAATTTCGCTTTAGAATCGGAGTTTAACGACATGCTCTGTGTCTTCCTACAAGCAAGTGTTCATTTCCGGTAAACCCCGTTATTTTTTGGCTCAAATGAATTTACCCAGATCACGAAACCAATACAATTTTCACTATTAACTAAAGAGCATCTATGTAAGAGATGATCTTTTTTGTATCAGTTTCATAAGCAGATTTGTACTAGATATTGTTTGTATGAGTAGGAGATACAGTTCTTTTTTTCTGTGAATGCTCATGTTCCTTGGTCTTTTGCAGAACCTGGAAAGAAGAGCATGCTTCTTGCTTTAAAACAGAGTGTGTTTAGGATGAGAACACAGGTCTGAATTTCCCTTCTCAAATGGAGTTAAACCAAATGATCTGTGTCTTCCTTCAAGCAAGAGTTCATTTCTGGTAAATGCAGGGAATTTTCGGCTCATATGAAATTCCAAAGTTCACAAACCCAACATGTTTTTCACTACTAGCTAAAGATCACCTATGTAAGAGATGCTGCGGTTTGTATCAGTTTCATAAACAGAGTTGAAAGAGATATGATCCGTATGAGTAGGAAACAAAGTTCTTTTTTTCTGGCCATGCTCATGTTTCTTGCTGTATTGCAGGTACTGGAAAGAAGAGCATGCTTCTTGCGTTAAAACAGAGTGTGTTTCATTGATGAGAACACTTTTCTGAATTTCCCTTTAGAATCAGAGTTAAACGCCATGCGCTGTGTCTTCCTACAAGCAAGGGTTCATTTCCGGTAAACCCAGGTATTTTTTGGCTCAAATGAATTTACGCAGTTCACGAAACCAATATGATTTTCACTATTAACTAAAGAGCGTCTATGTAAGAGATGCTGTGGTTTGTATCAGTTTCATAAGCAGAGTTAAACTAGATATGATCCGTATGATTTGGAAACACATTTCTTTTTTTCTGGACATGCTCATGTTCCTTGCTGTATTACAGACGGTAGATATAAGAGCATGTTTTTTGCGTTAAAACAGAGTGTGTTTCATGGATGAGAATAATCTTCTGAATTACCCTTCAGAAATGGAGTTAAACCAAAGGCTCTGTGTCTTCCTACAAGCAAGAGTTCATTTCTGGTAAACATAGTGAATTTTTGTCTAAAATGAATTTACACAGTTCACAAACCCAACACGTTTTTTTCTATTAACTAAAGAGCATCTGTGTAAGAGATGCTGTGGTTTGTATCAGTTTCATAAGCAGAGTAGAACTAGATATGGTCCGTATGAGTAAGAAACAAGGTTCTTTTTCTATGGCAATGCACATGTTTCTTGCTGTATTGCAGATGCTGGAAAGAAGAGCATGCTTCTTGCATTAAAACAGACTGTGTTTCATTGATGAGAACACTTTTCTGAATTTTGCTTTAGAATCAGAGTTAAACGCCTTGCTCTGTGTCTTCTACAAGCAAGAGTTCATATCCGGTAAACCCCGTTATTTTTTGGCTCAAATGAATTTGCACAGATCACGAAACCAATACGATTTTCACTATTAACTAAAGAGCATCTATGTAAGAGATGATCTGGTTTGTATCAGTTTCATGAGCAGTGTTGAACTAGATATGATCCGTGTCAGTAGGAAACACACTTCTTTTTTTCTGGGCATGCTCATGTTGCTTGCTGTATTGCAGATGCTGGAAAGAAGAGCATGCTTCTTGCATTAAAACAGACTGTGTTTCATGCATGAGAACACTTTTCGGAATTTCGCTTTAGAATTGGAGTTAAACTCCATGCTCTGTGTCTTCCTACAAGCAAGTGTTCATTTCTGGTAAACACAGTTATTTTTGGGCTCAAATGAATTGACACAGTTCACGAAACCAATACGATTTTCACTATTAACTAAACAGCATCTATGTAAGAGATGATGTGTTATGTATCAATTTCATAAGCAGAGTTGAACTAGACATCGTCCATATGAGTAGGAAACACAGTTCTTTTTTTCTGGCCATGCTCATGTTTCTTGCTGTATTGCAGATGCTGGAAAAAGAGCATGCTTCTTGAGTTAAAACAGACTGTGTTTCATTGATGAGAGCACTTTTCTGAATTTCCCTTTAGAATCGGAATTAAACTCCATGCTCTGTGTCTTCCTACAAGCAAGAGATCATTTCCGGTAAACCCCGTTATTTTTTGGCTCAAATGAATTTACACAGATCACGAAACCAATACGATTTTCACTATTAACTAAAGAGCATCTATGTAAGAGATGATGTGGTTTGTATCAGTTTCATGAGCAGTGTTGAACTAGATATGGTCCGTATGAGTAAGAAACAAAGTTCTTTTTTTCAGGCCATGCTCATGTTTCTTGCTGTATTGAAGATGCTGGAAAGAAGAGCATGCTTCTTGCATTAAAACAAACTGTGTTTCATGGCTGAGAACAATTTTCTGAATTTCGCTTTAGAATTGGAGTTTAACGACATGCTCTGTGTCTTCCTACAAGCAAGAGTTCTTTTCCGGTAAACCCAGTTATTTTTGGGCTCAAATGAATTGACACAGTTCACGAAACCAATACGATTTTCACTATTAACTAAACAGCGTCTATGTAAGAGATGATGTGGTATGTATCAGTTTCATAAGCAGAATTGAATGATATATGGTCCGTATCAGTAGGAAACACAGTTCTTTTTTTCTTGCCATGCTCATGTTTCTTGCTGTATTGCAGAGGCTGGAAAGAAGAGCATGCTTCTGGCATTAAACCAGTCTGTGTTTCATTGATGAGAACACTTTTCTGAGTTTCCCTTTAAAATCAGAGTTTAACGCCATGCTCTGTGTCTCCCTACAAGCAAGCGTTCATTTCCGGTAAACCCAGTTATTTTTCGGCTCAAATAAATTTACACAGTTCACAAATCCAATACGATTTTCACTATTAACTAAAGAGCATCAATGTAAGAGATGCTGTGGTTTGTATCAGTTCCATAAGCAGTGTTGAACTAGATGTGGTAAGTATGAGTAGTAAACACAGTTCTTTTCTTCCTGGCATGCTCTTGTTTCTTGCTGTATTGACGATGCTGGAAAGAAGAGAATGCTTCTTGCGTTAAAAGCGACTATTTTTCATGGACGAGAACACTCTTCTGAATTTCCATTTAGAATCGGACTTAAACTCCATGCTCTATGTCGTCCTACAAGCATGAGTTCATTTCTGGTAAACGCAGTGATTTTCGGCGCCAAATGAATTTACACAGTTCACGAAACCAACACGATTTTCACTATTAACTAAAGAAAATCTATGTAAGAGATGATCTGGTTTGTATCCATTTCATAATCAGATTTGAAGTAGATATTGTTCATATGAGTAGGAGATACAGTTCTTTTTTCTGGGTATGCTCATGTTCCTTGCTCTACTGCAGAATCTGGAAAGAAGAGCATGCTTCCTGCGTTAAACCAGACTGTGTTCCATAGATGAGAACACAGGTCTGAATTTCCCTTCAGAAATGGAGTTAAACCAAATGCTCTGTGTCTTCCTAAAAGCAAGAGTTCATTTCTGGTAAACACAGTGAATTTTTTGGCTCAAATGAATTTACACAGTTCACAAACCCAACACGTTTTTCACTATTAACTAAAGAGCATCTATGTAAGAGATGCTGTGGTTTGTATCAGTTTCATAAGCAGAGTAGAACTAGATATGGTCCATATGAGTAAGAAACACAGTTCTTTTTTTCTGGCCATGCTCATGTTTCTTGCTGTATTGCAGATGCTGGAAAGAAGCACATGCTTCTTGCATTAAAACAGACTGTGTTTCATGGATGAGAACACTTTTCTGAATTTCCCTTTAGAATCAGAGTTTAACGCCATGCTCTGTGTCTTCCTACAAGCAAGAGTTCATTTCTGATAAACCAAGGTATTTTTGGGCTCCAATGAATTTACAAAGTTCACGAAACCAACAAGATGTTCACTATTATCTAAAGAGCATCTATGTAAGAGATGATGGGGTATGTATCAGTTTCCTAAGCAGAGTTGAACTAGATATTGTTCGTATGAGTTGGAGATTCAGTTCTTTTTTTCTGGGCATGCTCATGTTCCTTGCTGTATTGCAGAAGCTGGGAAGAAGAGCATTCTTCTTGCTTTAAAACAGAGTGTGTTTCATGGATGAGAACACAGGTCTGAATTTCCCATCAGAAATGTAGTTAAACCAAATGCTCTATTTCTTCCTACAAGCAAGAGTACATTTCTGGTAAATGCAGGGAATTTTCGGCTCATATGAATTTCCAAAGTTCACAAACCCAACATGTTTTTCACTATTAACTAAAGAGCATCTATGTAAGAGATGCTGTGGTTTGTTTCAGTTTCATAAGCAGAGTTAAACTAGATATGGTCCGTATGAGTAGGAAACACATTTCTTTATTTCTGGACTTGCTCATGTTCCTTGCTGTATTGCAGACGCTAGAAAGAAGTGCATGTTATTTGCGTTAGAACAGAGTGTGTTTCATGGTTGAGAACAATCTTCTGAATTACCCTTCAGAAATGGAGTTAAACCAATTGCTCTGTGTCTTCCTACAAGCAAGAGTTCATTTTTGGTAAACACAGTGAATTTTTGTCTCAAATGAATTTACACAGTTCACAAACCAAACACGTTTTTCACTATTAACTAAAGAGCATCTATGTAAGTGATGCTGTGGTTTGTATCAGTTTCATGAGCAGAGTAGAACTAGATATGGTCCGTATGAGTAAGAAACACAGTTCTTTTTTTATGGCAATGCTCATGTTTCTTGCTGTATTGCAGATGTTGGAAAGAAGAGCATGCTTCTTGCGTTAAAACACACTGTGTTTCATTGATGAGAACACTTTTCTGAATTTCCCTTTAGAATCAGAGTTAAACCCCTTGCTCTGTGTCTTCCTACAAGCAAGAGTTCATTTCCGGTAAACCCCGTAATTTTTTGGGTCAAATGAATTTACACAGATCAGGAAACCAACACGATTTTCCCTATTAACTAAAGAGCATCTATGTAAGAGATGATGTGGTTTGTATCAGTTTCATAAGCAGAGGTGAATTAGATATGGTCCGTATGAGTAGGAAATACAGTTCTTTTTTGCTGGCCATTCTCATGTTTCTTGCTGTATTGGCGATGCTGGAAGGAAGAGAATGCTTCTTGCGTTAAAACCGACTATTTTTCATGGATGAGAACACTCTTCTGAATTTCCATTTAGAATCGGAGTTATACTCCATGCTCTATGTCCTCCTACAAGCAAGAGTTCATTTCTGGTAAACGCAGTGAATTTTCGGCGCCAAATGAATTTACACAGTTCACGAAACCAACACGAATTTCACTATTAACTAAAGAGCATCTCTGTAAGAGATGCTGTGGGTTGTATCAGTTTCATAAGCAGAGTTGAACGAGATATGGTCCGTATGAGTAGGAAACTCAGTTCTTTTTTTCTCGCCATGCTCATGTTTCTTGCTGTATTGTAGGGGCTGGAAAGAAGAGCATGCTTCTTGCATTAAACCAGTCTGTGTTTCATTGATGAGAACACTTTTCTGAATTTCCCTTTAGTATCAGAGTTTAACGCCATGCTCTGTGTCTTCCTACAAGCAAGAGTTCATTTCCAATAAACCCAGGTATTTTTGGGCTCAAATGAATTTACAAAGTTCACGAAACCAACAAGATGTTCACTATTATCTAAAGAGCATCTATGTAAGAGATGATCTGGATTGTATCAGTTTCCTAAGCATAGTTGAACTAGATATTATTCGTATGAGTTGGAGATTCAGTTCTTTTTTTCTGGCCATGCTCATGCTCCTTGCTGTATTGCAGAAGCTGGGAAGAAGAGCATGCTTCTTGCTTTAAAACAGAGTGTGTTTCATGGATGAGAACACAGGTCTGAATTTCCCTTCAGAAATGGAGTTAAACCAAATGCTCTGTTTCTTCCTAAAAGCAATAGTTTATTTCTGGTAAATGCAGGGAATTTTCGGCTCATATGAATTTCCAAAGTTCACAAACCCAACATGTTTTTCACTATTAACTAAAGAGCATCTATTTAAGAGATGCTGTGGTTTGTATCAGTTTCATAAGCAGAGTTAAACTAGATATGGTCTGTATGATTAGGAAACACATTTCTTTTTTTCTGGAACTTGCTCATGTTCCTTGCTGTATTGCAGACGCTAGAAAGAAGTGCATGTTATTTGCGTTAAAACAGAGTGTGTTTCATGGATGAGAACAATCTTCTGAATTACCCTTCAGAAATGGAGTTAAACCAATTGCTCTGTGTCTTCCTACAAGCAAGAGTTCATTTTTGGTAAACACAGTGAATTTTTGTCTAAAATGAATTTACACAGTTCACAAACACAACACGTTTTTCACTATTAACTAAAGAGCATGTATGTAAGAGATGAAGTGGTTTGTATCACTTTCATGAGCTGTGTTGAACTAGATATGGTCCGGGTGAGTAGGAAACACAGTTCTTTTTTTCTGGGCATGCTCATGTTCCTTGCGGTATTCCAGATGCTGGAAAGAAGAGCATGCTTCTTGCATTAAAACAGACTGTGTTTCATGGATGAGAACACTTTTCTGAATTTCGCTTTAGAATCGGAGTTTAACGACATGCTCTGTGTCTTCCTACAAGCAAGAGTTCATTTCCGGTAAACCCAGTTAATTTTGGGCACAAATGAATTGACACAGTTCACGAAACCAATATGATTTTCACTATTAACTAAACAGCATCTATGTAAGAGATGATGTGGTATGTATCAGTTTCATAAGCAGAGTTAAATTAGATATCGTCCATATTAGTAGGAAACACAGTTCTTTTTTTCTGGCCATGCTCATGTTTCTTGCTGTATTGCAGAGGCTGGAAAGAAGAGCATGCTACTTGCATTAAACCAGTCTGTGTTTCATTGATGAGAACACTTTTCTGAGTTTCCTTTTAGAATCGGAGTTTAACACCATGCTCTGTGTCTTCCTACAAGCAAGCGTTCATTTCTGGTAAACCCAGTTATTTTTCGGCTCAAATGAATTTACAAAGTTCATGAAACCAACAAGATTTTCACTATTATCTAAAGAGCATCTATGTAAGAGATAATCTGGTTTGTATCAGTTTCATAAGCAGAGTTGAACTAGATATTGTTCATATGAGTTGCAGATTCAGTTCTTTTTTTCTGGGCATGCTCATGTTCCTTGTTGTATTGCAGAAGCTGGGAAGAAGAGCATGCTTCTTGCTTTAAAACAGAGTGTGTTTCATGGATGAGAAAACAGGTCTGAATTTCCCTTCAGAAATGGAGTTAAAACAAATGCTCTATTTCTTCCTACAAGCAAGAGTTCATTTCTGGTAAATGCAGGGAATTTTCGGCTCATATGAATTTCCAAAGTTCACAAACCCAACCTGTTTTTCTCTATTAACTAAAGATCATCTATGTAAGAGATGCTGTGGTTTGTATCAGTTTCATAAACAGCGTTGAACGAGATATGGTCCATATGAGTAGGAAACACAGTGCTTTTTTTCTGGCCGTGCTCATGTTTCTTGCTGTATTCCATATGCTGGAAAGAGGAGCATGCTTCTTGCATTAAAACAGACTGTGTTTCATTGATGAGAACACTTTTCTGAATTTCCCTTTAGAATCAGAGTTTAACGCCATGCTCTGTGTCTTCCTACAAGCAAGAGTTCATTTCCGGTAAACCCAGGTATTTAGGGCTCAAATGAATTTACGCTGTTCACAAAACCAACACGATTTTCACTATTAACTAAAGAGCATCTATGTAAGCGATGTTCTGGTTTGTATCAGTTAAATAAACAGATTTGAACTAGCTATTGTTCGTATGAGTAGGAGATACAGTTCTTTTTTCTGTGTTTGCTCATGTTCCTTGCTCTATTGCAGAACCTGGAAAAAAGAGCATGCTTCTTGCGTTAAAACAGACTGTGTTTCATAGATGAGAACACAGGTCTGAATTTCCCTTTAGAATTGGAATTAAACTCCATGCTGTGTGTCTTCCTACAAGCAAGAGTTCATTTCCGATAAGCTCAGTTATTTTTTGGCTCAAATGAATTTACACAGTTCACGAAACCAATACGGTTTTCACTATTAACTAAAGTGCATCTGTGTAAGAGATTATGTGGTTTGTATCATTTTCATAAACAGAGTAGAACTAGATATGGTCCGTATGAGTAGGAAACACAGTTCTTTTTTTCTCACCATGCTCATGTTTCTTGCTGTATTGTAGAGGCTGGAAAAAAGAGCATACTTCTTGCATTAAACCAGTCTGTGTTTCATTGATGAGAACACTTTTCTGAGTTTCCCTTTAGAATCGGAGTTTAACGCCATGCTCTGTGTCTCCCTACAAGCAAGCGTTCATTTCCGGTAAACCCATATATTTTTTGGCTCAAATGAGTATACACAGTTCACAAAACCAATACGTTTTTCACTATTAACTAAAGAGCATCTATGTATGAGATGATCTGGTTTGTATCCGTTTCATAAGAAGATTTGAAGTAGATATTGTTCATATGAGTAGGAGATACAGTTCTTTTTTTCTGGGTATGCTCATGTCCCTTGCTCTATTGCAGAACCTGGAAAGAAGAGCATGCTTCTTGCGTTAAAACAGACTGTGTTTCATAGATGAGAACACTTTTCTGAATTTCCCTTTAGAAACAGAGTTTAACGCAATGCTCTGTGTCTTCCTAAATGCAAGAGTTCATTTCCGATAAACCCTGGTATTTTTGGGCTTAAATGAATTTACAAAGTTCACGAAACCAACAAGATTTTCACTATTATCTAAAGAGCATCTATGTAAGAGATGATTTGGTTTGTATCCGCTTCATAAGCATATTTGAAGTAGATATTGTTCATATGAGTAGGAGATACAGTGCTTTTTTTCTGGGTATGCCCATGTTCCTTGCTCTATTGCAGAACCTGGAAAGAATAGCATGCTTCCTTCGTTAAAACAGACTGTGTTTCATAGATGAGAACACAGGTCTGAATTTCCCTTCAGAAATGGAGTTAAACCAAATGCTCTGTGTCTTCCTACAAGCAAGAGTTCATTTCTGATAAACCCAGGTATTTTTGGGCTCAAATGAATTTACACAGTTCACAAACCCAACACGTTTTTACTATTAACTAAAGAGCATCTATGTAAGAAATGATATGGTTTGTATCAGTTTCATGAGCAGTGTTGAACTAGATATGGCCCGTATCAGTAGGAAACACAGTTCTTTTTTTCTGGGCATGCTCATGTTACTTGCGGTATTGCAGATGCTGGCAAAAAGAGCATGCTTCTTGCATTAAAACAGACTGTGTTTCATGGGTGAGAACACTTTTCTGAATTTCGCTATAGAATTGGAGTTTAACGCCTTGCTCTGTGTCTTCCTACAAGCAAGTGTTCATTTCTGGTAAACACAGTGAATTTTTGCCTCAAATGAATTTACACAGTTCACAACCCCAACACGATTTTCACTATTAACTAAAGAGCATGTATGTTAGAGATGATGTGTTTTGTAATAGTTTCATGAGCAGTGTTAAACTAGATATGGTCCGGATGAGTAGGAAACACAGTTCTTTTTTTCTAGGCATACTCATGTTCCATGCTATATTCCAGATGCTGGAAAGAAGAGCATGCTTCTTGCATTAAAACAGACAGTGTTTCATGAATGAGAACACCTTTCTGAATTTCGCTTTAGAATCGGAGTTTAACGACATGCTCTGTGCCTTTCTACAAGCAAGGGTTCATTTCCGGTAAACCCAGTTATTTTTGGCTCAAGTGAATTGACACATTTCACGAAACCAATACGATTTTCACTATTAACTAAACAGCATCTATGTAAGAGATGATGTGGTATGGATCAGTTTCATAAGCAGAGTTGAATTAGATATCGTCCATATTAGTAGGAAACACAGTTCTTTTTTTCTGGCCATGCTCATGTTTCTTGCTGTATTGCAGATGCTGGACAAAGAGCAAGCTTGTTGCGTTAAAACAGACTGTGTTTCATTTATGAGAACACTTTTCTGAATTTCCCTTTAGAATCAGAGTTAAACACCCTGCTCTGTGTCTTCCTACAAGCAAGAGTTCATTTCCGGTAAACCCCGTTATTTTTTGGCTCAAATGAATTTACACAGATCATGAAACCAATTCGATTTTCACTATTATCTAAAGAGCATCTATGTAAGAGATGATCTGGTTTGTATCAGTTTCATAAGCAGAGTTGAACTAGATATTGTTCGTATGAGTTCCAGATTCAGTTATTTTTTTATGGGCATGCTCATGTTCCTTGCTGTATTGCAGAAGCTGGGAAGAAGAGCATGCTTCTTGCTTTAAAACAGAGTGTGTTTCAAGGATGAGAACACAGTTCTGAATTTCCCTTCAGAAATGGAGTTAATCCAAATTCTCTGTTTCTTCCTACAAGCAAGAGTTCATTTCTGGTAAATGCAGCGAATTTTCGGCTCATATGAATTTCCAAAGTTCACAAACCCAACATATTTTTCACTATTAACTAAAGAGCGTCTATGTAAGAGATGCTGTGGTTTGCATGAATTTCATAAGCAGATTGGAACTAGATATGGTCCGTATGCGTAAGAAACACAGCTCTTTTTTTTGGCAATGCTCATTTTTCTTGCTGTATTGCAGATGCTGGAAAGAAGAGCATGCTTCTTGCATTAAAACAGACTGTGTTTCATAGATGAGAACAGGTCTGAATTTCCCTTCAGAAATGGAGTTAAACCAAATGCTCTGTTTCTTCCTACAAACAAGAGTTCATTTCTAGTAAACACAGTGAATTTTTGGCTCAAATGAATTTACACAGTTCACAAACCCAACACGATTTTCACTATTAACTAAAGAGCATGTATGTAAGAGATGCTGTGGTTTGTATCAGTTTCATAAGCAGAGTAGAACTAGATATGGTCCGTATGAGTAAGAAACACAGTTCTTTTTTTCTGGCAATGCTCATGTTCCTTGCTGTATTTCAGAAGCTGGAAAGAAAAGCATGCTTCTTGCGTTAAAACAGACGGTGTTTCATTGATGAGAACACTTTTCTGAATTTCCCTTTAGAATCAGAGTTTAACGCCATGCTGTGTGTCTTCCTACAAGCAAGAGTTCATTTCCGCTAAACCCAGGTATTTTTGGGCTCAAATGAATTTACAAAGTTCACGAAACCAAAAAGATTTTCACTATTATCTAAAGAGCATCTATGTAAGAGATGATCTGGTTTGTATCTGTTTCATAAGCAGAGTTGAATTACATATTGTTCGTATGAGTAGGAGATTCAGTTCTCTTTTTCTGGGCATGCTCATGTTCCTTGCTGTATTGCAGAAGCTGGGAAGAAGAGCATGCTTCTTGCGATATAACAGACTGTGTTTCATAGATGATAACACAGGTCTGAATTTCCCTTCAGAAATGGAGTTAAACCAAATGCTCTGTGTCTTCCTACAAGCAAGAGTTCATTTCTGGTAAACACAGTGATTTTTTGGCTCAAATGAATTTACACAGTTCACAAACCCAACATGTTTTTCACTATTAACTAAAGAGCATCTATGTAAGAGATGCTGTGGTTTGTATCAGTTTCATAAGCAGAGTAGAACTAGATATGGTCCGTATGAGTAAGAAACACAGTTCTTTTATTATGGCAATGCTCATGTTTCTTGCTGTATTGCAGATGCTGCAAAGAAGCGCATGCTTCTTGCATTAAAACAGACTGTGTTTCATTGATGAGAACACTTTTCTGAATTTCCCTTTAGAATCAGAGTTTAAAGCCATCCTGTGTGTCTTCCTACAAGCAAGAGTTCATTTCTGATAAACCCATGTATTTTTGGGCTCAAATGAATTTACAAAGTTCACGAAACCAACAAGATTTTCACTATTATCTAAAGAGCGTCTATGTAAGAGATGATCTGGTTTGTATCAGTTTCATAAGCAGAGTTGAACTACATATTGTTCGTATGAGTAGGAGATTCAGTTCTCTTTTTCTGGGCATGCTCATGTTCCTTGCTGTATTGCAGAAGCTGGGAAGAAGAGCATGCTTCTTGCTTTAAAACAGACTGTGTTTCATGAATGAGAACACTTTTCTGAATTTTCCTTTAGAATAGGAGTTAAACTCCTTGCTCTGTGTCTTCCTACAAGCAAGAGTTCATTTCCGGTAAACCCAGGTATTTTTGGGCTCAAATGAATTTACACAGATCACGAAACCAACATGATTTTCACTATTAACTAAAGTGCATCTATGTAAAAGGTGATCTGGTTTGTATCAGTTTCATAAGCATAGTTAAACTAGATATGGTCTGTCTGTGTAGGAAACACATTTCTTTTTTTCTGGACATGCTCATGTTCCTTGCTGTATTGCAGACGCTAGAAAGAAGAGCATGTTATTTGCGTTAAACAGAATGTGTTTCATGGATGAGAACAGGTCTCAATTTCCCTTCAGAAATGGAGTTAAACCAAATGCTCTGTGTCTTCCTACAAGCAAGAGTTCATTTCTGGTAAACACAGTGAATTTTTGGCTCAAATGAATTTACACAGTTCACAAACACAACACGTTTTTCACTATTAACTAAAGAGCATCTATGTAAGAGATGCTGTGGTTTGTATCAGTTTCATAAGCAGAGTAGAACTAGATATGGTCCGTATGAGTAAGAAACACAGGTCTTTTTTTCTGGCAATGCTCATATTTCTTGCTGGATTGCAGATGTTGGAAAGAAGCGCATGCTTCTTGCATTAAAACAGACTGTGTTTCATTGATGAGAACACTTTTCTGAATTTCCCTTTAGAATCAGAGTTTAACGCCATGCTGTGTGTCTTCCTACAAGCAAGAGTTCATTTCTGATAAACCCATGTATTTTTGGGCTCAAATGAATTTACAAAGTTCACGAAACCAACAAGATTTTCACTATTATCTAAAGAGCGTCTATGTATGAGATGATCTGGTTTGTATCTGTTTCATAAGCAGAGGTGAATTAGATATGGTCCGTATGAGTAGGAAATACAGTTCTTTTTTGCTGGCCATTCTCATGTTTCTTGCTGTATTGGCGATGCTGGAAGGAAGAGAATGCTTCTTGCGTTAAAACCGACTATGTTTCATGGATGAGAACACTCTTCTGAATTTCCATTTAGAATCGGAGTTATACTCCATGCTCTATGTCCTCCTACAAGCAAGAGTTCATTTCTGGTAAACGCAGTGAATTTTCGGCGCCAAATGAATTTACACAGTTCACGAAACCAACACGAATTTCACTATTAACTAAAGAGCATCTCTGTAAGAGATGCTGTGGGTTGTATCAGTTTCATAAGCAGAGTTGAACGAGATATGGTCCGTATGAGTAGGAAACTCAGTTCTTTTTTTCTCGCCATGCTCATGTTTCTTGCTGTATTGTAGGGGCTGGAAAGAAGAGCATGCTTCTTGCATTAAACCAGTCTGTGTTTCATTGATGAGAACACTTTTCTGAATTTCCCTTTAGTATCAGAGTTTAACGCCATGCTCTGTGTCTTCCTACAAGCAAGAGTTCATTTCCAATAAACCCAGGTATTTTTGGGCTCAAATGAATTTACAAAGTTCACGAAACCAACAAGATGTTCACTATTATCTAAAGAGCATCTATGTAAGAGATGATCTGGATTGTATCAGTTTCCTAAGCATAGTTGAACTAGATATTATTCGTATGAGTTGGAGATTCAGTTCTTTTTTTCTGGCCATGCTCATGCTCCTTGCTGTATTGCAGAAGCTGGGAAGAAGAGCATGCTTCTTGCTTTAAAACAGAGTGTGTTTCATGGATGAGAACACAGGTCTGAATTTCCCTTCAGAAATGGAGTTAAACCAAATGCTCTGTTTCTTCCTAAAAGCAATAGTTTATTTCTGGTAAATGCAGGGAATTTTCGGCTCATATGAATTTCCAAAGTTCACAAACCCAACATGTTTTTCACTATTAACTAAAGAGCATCTATTTAAGAGATGCTGTGGTTTGTATCAGTTTCATAAGCAGAGTTAAACTAGATATGGTCTGTATGATTAGGAAACACATTTCTTTTTTTCTGGAACTTGCTCATGTTCCTTGCTGTATTGCAGACGCTAGAAAGAAGTGCATGTTATTTGCGTTAAAACAGAGTGTGTTTCATGGATGAGAACAATCTTCTGAATTACCCTTCAGAAATGGAGTTAAACCAATTGCTCTG
Source organism: Onychomys arenicola (assembly GCA_949786405.1). Classification (NCBI taxonomy): domain Eukaryota; kingdom Metazoa; phylum Chordata; class Mammalia; order Rodentia; family Cricetidae; genus Onychomys; species Onychomys arenicola. The sequence goes on along the minus strand of CATKUM010000061.1, from coordinate 11,407 downwards.
TGTCTTCCTACAAGCAAGAGTTCATTTTTGGTAAACACAGTGAATTTTTGTCTAAAATGAATTTACACAGTTCACAAACACAACACGTTTTTCACTATTAACTAAAGAGCATGTATGTAAGAGATGAAGTGGTTTGTATCACTTTCATGAGCTGTGTTGAACTAGATATGGTCCGGGTGAGTAGGAAACACAGTTCTTTTTTTCTGGGCATGCTCATGTTCCTTGCGGTATTCCAGATGCTGGAAAGAAGAGCATGCTTCTTGCATTAAAACAGACTGTGTTTCATGGATGAGAACACTTTTCTGAATTTCGCTTTAGAATCGGAGTTTAACGACATGCTCTGTGTCTTCCTACAAGCAAGAGTTCATTTCCGGTAAACCCAGTTAATTTTGGGCACAAATGAATTGACACAGTTCACGAAACCAATATGATTTTCACTATTAACTAAACAGCATCTATGTAAGAGATGATGTGGTATGTATCAGTTTCATAAGCAGAGTTAAATTAGATATCGTCCATATTAGTAGGAAACACAGTTCTTTTTTTCTGGCCATGCTCATGTTTCTTGCTGTATTGCAGAGGCTGGAAAGAAGAGCATGCTACTTGCATTAAACCAGTCTGTGTTTCATTGATGAGAACACTTTTCTGAGTTTCCTTTTAGAATCGGAGTTTAACACCATGCTCTGTGTCTTCCTACAAGCAAGCGTTCATTTCTGGTAAACCCAGTTATTTTTCGGCTCAAATGAATTTACAAAGTTCATGAAACCAACAAGATTTTCACTATTATCTAAAGAGCATCTATGTAAGAGATAATCTGGTTTGTATCAGTTTCATAAGCAGAGTTGAACTAGATATTGTTCATATGAGTTGCAGATTCAGTTCTTTTTTTCTGGGCATGCTCATGTTCCTTGTTGTATTGCAGAAGCTGGGAAGAAGAGCATGCTTCTTGCTTTAAAACAGAGTGTGTTTCATGGATGAGAAAACAGGTCTGAATTTCCCTTCAGAAATGGAGTTAAAACAAATGCTCTATTTCTTCCTACAAGCAAGAGTTCATTTCTGGTAAATGCAGGGAATTTTCGGCTCATATGAATTTCCAAAGTTCACAAACCCAACCTGTTTTTCTCTATTAACTAAAGATCATCTATGTAAGAGATGCTGTGGTTTGTATCAGTTTCATAAACAGCGTTGAACGAGATATGGTCCATATGAGTAGGAAACACAGTGCTTTTTTTCTGGCCGTGCTCATGTTTCTTGCTGTATTCCATATGCTGGAAAGAGGAGCATGCTTCTTGCATTAAAGCAGACTGTGTTTCATTGATGAGAACACTTTTCTGAATTTCCCTTTAGAATCAGAGTTTAACGCCATGCTCTGTGTCTTCCTACAAGCAAGAGTTCATTTCCGGTAAACCCAGGTATTTAGGGCTCAAATGAATTTACGCTGTTCACAAAACCAACACGATTTTCACTATTAACTAAAGAGCATCTATGTAAGCGATGTTCTGGTTTGTATCAGTTAAATAAACAGATTTGAACTAGCTATTGTTCGTATGAGTAGGAGATACAGTTCTTTTTTCTGTGTTTGCTCATGTTCCTTGCTCTATTGCAGAACCTGGAAAAAAGAGCATGCTTCTTGCGTTAAAACAGACTGTGTTTCATAGATGAGAACACAGGTCTGAATTTCCCTTTAGAATTGGAATTAAACTCCATGCTGTGTGTCTTCCTACAAGCAAGAGTTCATTTCCGATAAACTCAGTTATTTTTTGGCTCAAATGAATTTACACAGTTCACGAAACCAATACGGTTTTCACTATTAACTAAAGTGCATCTGTGTAAGAGATTATGTGGTTTGTATCATTTTCATAAACAGAGTAGAACTAGATATGGTCCGTATGAGTAGGAAACACAGTTCTTTTTTTCTCACCATGCTCATGTTTCTTGCTGTATTGTAGAGGCTGGAAAAAAGAGCATACTTCTTGCATTAAACCAGTCTGTGTTTCATTGATGAGAACACTTTTCTGAGTTTCCCTTTAGAATCGGAGTTTAACGCCATGCTCTGTGTCTCCCTACAAGCAAGCGTTCATTTCCGGTAAACCCATATATTTTTTGGCTCAAATGAGTATACACAGTTCACAAAACCAATACGTTTTTCACTATTAACTAAAGAGCATCTATGTATGAGATGATCTGGTTTGTATCCGTTTCATAAGAAGATTTGAAGTAGATATTGTTCATATGAGTAGGAGATACAGTTCTTTTTTTCTGGGTATGCTCATGTCCCTTGCTCTATTGCAGAACCTGGAAAGAAGAGCATGCTTCTTGCGTTAAAACAGACTGTGTTTCATAGATGAGAACACTTTTCTGAATTTCCCTTTAGAAACAGAGTTTAACGCAATGCTCTGTGTCTTCCTAAATGCAAGAGTTCATTTCCGATAAACCCTGGTATTTTTGGGCTTAAATGAATTTACAAAGTTCACGAAACCAACAAGATTTTCACTATTATCTAAAGAGCATCTATGTAAGAGATGATTTGGTTTGTATCCGCTTCATAAGCATATTTGAAGTAGATATTGTTCATATGAGTAGGAGATACAGTGCTTTTTTTCTGGGTATGCCCATGTTCCTTGCTCTATTGCAGAACCTGGAAAGAATAGCATGCTTCCTTCGTTAAAACAGACTGTGTTTCATAGATGAGAACACAGGTCTGAATTTCCCTTCAGAAATGGAGTTAAACCAAATGCTCTGTGTCTTCCTACAAGCAAGAGTTCATTTCTGATAAACCCAGGTATTTTTGGGCTCAAATGAATTTACACAGTTCACAAACCCAACACGTTTTTCACTATTAACTAAAGAGCATCTATGTAAGAGATGATATGGTTTGTATCAGTTTCATGAGCAGTGTTGAACTAGATATGGCCCGTATCAGTAGGAAACACAGTTCTTTTTTTCTGGGCATGCTCATGTTACTTGCGGTATTGCAGATGCTGGCAAAAAGAGCATGCTTCTTGCATTAAAACAGACTGTGTTTCATGGGTGAGAACACTTTTCTGAATTTCGCTATAGAATTGGAGTTTAACGCCTTGCTCTGTGTCTTCCTACAAGCAAGTGTTCATTTCTGGTAAACACAGTGAATTTTTGCCTCAAATGAATTTACACAGTTCACAACCCCAACACGATTTTCACTATTAACTAAAGAGCATGTATGTTAGAGATGATGTGTTTTGTAATAGTTTCATGAGCAGTGTTAAACTAGATATGGTCCGGATGAGTAGGAAACACAGTTCTTTTTTTCTAGGCATGCTCATGTTCCATGCTATATTCCAGATGCTGGAAAGAAGAGCATGCTTCTTGCATTAAAACAGACTGTGTTTCATGAATGAGAACACCTTTCTGAATTTCGCTTTAGAATCGGAGTTTAACGACATGCTCTGTGCCTTTCTACAAGCAAGGGTTCATTTCCGGTAAACCCAGTTATTTTTGGCTCAAGTGAATTGACACAGTTCACGAAACCAATACGATTTTCACTATTAACTAAACAGCATCTATGTAAGAGATGATGTGGTATGGATCAGTTTCATAAGCAGAGTTGAATTAGATATCGTCCATATTAGTAGGAAACACAGTTCTTTTTTTCTGGCCATGCTCATGTTTCTTGCTGTATTGCAGATGCTGGACAAAGAGCAAGCTTGTTGCGTTAAAACAGACTGTGTTTCATTTATGAGAACACTTTTCTGAATTTCCCTTTAGAATCAGAGTTAAACACCCTGCTCTGTGTCTTCCTACAAGCAAGAGTTCATTTCCGGTAAACCCCGTTATTTTTTGGCTCAAATGAATTTACACAGATCACGAAACCAATTCGATTTTCACTATTATCTAAAGAGCATCTATGTAAGAGATGATCTGGTTTGTATCAGTTTCATAAGCAGAGTTGAACTAGATATTGTTCGTATGAGTTCCAGATTCAGTTATTTTTTTATGGGCATGCTCATGTTCCTTGCTGTATTGCAGAAGCTGGGAAGAAGAGCATGCTTCTTGCTTTAAAACAGAGTGTGTTTCAAGGATGAGAACACAGTTCTGAATTTCCCTTCAGAAATGGAGTTAATCCAAATTCTCTGTTTCTTCCTACAAGCAAGAGTTCATTTCTGGTAAATGCAGCGAATTTTCGGCTCATATGAATTTCCAAAGTTCACAAACCCAACATATTTTTCACTATTAACTAAAGAGCGTCTATGTAAGAGATGCTGTGGTTTGCATGAATTTCATAAGCAGATTGGAACTAGATATGGTCCGTATGCGTAAGAAACACAGCTCTTTTTTTTGGCAATGCTCATTTTTCTTGCTGTATTGCAGATGCTGGAAAGAAGAGCATGCTTCTTGCATTAAAACAGACTGTGTTTCATAGATGAGAACAGGTCTGAATTTCCCTTCAGAAATGGAGTTAAACCAAATGCTCTGTGTCTTCCTACAAACAAGAGTTCATTTCTAGTAAACACAGTGAATTTTTGGCTCAAATGAATTTACACAGTTCACAAACCCAACACGATTTTCACTATTAACTAAAGAGCATGTATGTAAGAGATGCTGTGGTTTGTATCAGTTTCATAAGCAGAGTAGAACTAGATATGGTCCGTATGAGTAAGAAACACAGTTCTTTTTTTCTGGCAATGCTCATGTTCCTTGCTGTATTTCAGAAGCTGGAAAGAAAAGCATGCTTCTTGCGTTAAAACAGACGGTGTTTCATTGATGAGAACACTTTTCTGAATTTCCCTTTAGAATCAGAGTTTAACGCCATGCTGTGTGTCTTCCTACAAGCAAGAGATCATTTCCGCTAAACCCAGGTATTTTTGGGCTCAAATGAATTTACAAAGTTCACGAAACCAAAAAGATTTTCACTATTATCTAAAGAGCATCTATGTAAGAGATGATCTGGTTTGTATCTGTTTCATAATCAGATTTGAACTAGATATTGTTCGTATGAGTAGGAGATACAGTTCTTTTTTTCTGGGTATGCTTATGTTCCTTGCTATATTGCAGAACCTGGAAAGAAGAGCAAGCTTCTTGCGATATAACAGACTGTGTTTCATAGATGATAACACAGGTCTGAATTTCCCTTCAGAAATGGAGTTAAACCAAATGCTCTGTGTCTTCCTACAAGCAAGAGTTCATTTCTGGTAAACACAGTGATTTTTTGGCTCAAATGAATTTACACAGTTCACAAACCCAACATGTTTTTCACTATTAACTAAAGAGCATCTATGTAAGAGATGCTGTGGTTTGTATCAGTTTCATAAGCAGAGTAGAACTAGATATGGTCCGTATGAGTAAGAAACACAGTTCTTTTATTATGGCAATGCTCATGTTTCTTGCTGTATTGCAGATGCTGCAAAGAAGCGCATGCTTCTTGCATTAAAACAGACTGTGTTTCATTGATGAGAACACTTTTCTGAATTTCCCTTTAGAATCAGAGTTTAAAGCCATCCTGTGTGTCTTCCTACAAGCAAGAGTTCATTTCTGATAAACCCATGTATTTTTGGGCTCAAATGAATTTACAAAGTTCACGAAACCAACAAGATTTTCACTATTATCTAAAGAGCGTCTATGTAAGAGATGATCTGGTTTGTATCAGTTTCATAAGCAGAGTTGAACTACATATTGTTCGTATGAGTAGGAGATTCAGTTCTCTTTTTCTGGGCATGCTCATGTTCCTTGCTGTATTGCAGAAGCTGGGAAGAAGAGCATGCTTCTTGCTTTAAAACAGACTGTGTTTCATGAATGAGAACACTTTTCTGAATTTTCCTTTAGAATAGGAGTTAAACTCCTTGCTCTGTGTCTTCCTACAAGCAAGAGTTCATTTCCGGTAAACCCAGGTATTTTTGGGCTCAAATGAATTTACACAGATCACGAAACCAACATGATTTTCACTATTAACTAAAGTGCATCTATGTAAAAGGTGATCTGGTTTGTATCAGTTTCATAAGCATAGTTAAACTAGATATGGTCTGTCTGTGTAGGAAACACATTTCTTTTTTTCTGGACATGCTCATGTTCCTTGCTGTATTGCAGACGCTAGAAAGAAGAGCATGTTATTTGCGTTAAACAGAATGTGTTTCATGGATGAGAACAGGTCTCAATTTCCCTTCAGAAATGGAGTTAAACCAAATGCTCTGTGTCTTCCTACAAGCAAGAGTTCATTTCTGGTAAACACAGTGAATTTTTGGCTCAAATGAATTTACACAGTTCACAAACACAACACGTTTTTCACTATTAACTAAAGAGCATCTATGTAAGAGATGCTGTGGTTTGTATCAGTTTCATAAGCAGAGTAGTACTAGATATGGTCCGTATGAGTAAGAAACACAGGTCTTTTTTTCTGGCAATGCTCATATTTCTTGCTGGATTGCAGATGTTGGAAAGAAGCGCATGCTTCTTGCATTAAAACAGACTGTGTTTCATTGATGAGAACACTTTTCTGAATTTCCCTTTAGAATCAGAGTTTAACGCCATGCTGTGTGTCTTCCTACAAGCAAGAGTTCATTTCTGATAAACCCATGTATTTTTGGGCTCAAATGAATTTACAAAGTTCACGAAACCAACAAGATTTTCACTATTATCTAAAGAGCGTCTATGTATGAGATGATCTGGTTTGTATCTGTTTCATAAGCAGAGGTGAATTAGATATGGTCCGTATGAGTAGGAAATACAGTTCTTTTTTGCTGGCCATTCTCATGTTTCTTGCTGTATTGGCGATGCTGGAAGGAAGAGAATGCTTCTTGCGTTAAAACCGACTATTTTTCATGGATGAGAACACTCTTCTGAATTTCCATTTAGAATCGGAGTTATACTCCATGCTCTATGTCCTCCTACAAGCAAGAGTTCATTTCTGGTAAACGCAGTGAATTTTCGGCGCCAAATGAATTTACACAGTTCACGAAACCAACACGAATTTCACTATTAACTAAAGAGCATCTCTGTAAGAGATGCTGTGGGTTGTATCAGTTTCATAAGCAGAGTTGAACGAGATATGGTCCGTATGAGTAGGAAACTCAGTTCTTTTTTTCTCGCCATGCTCATGTTTCTTGCTGTATTGTAGGGGCTGGAAAGAAGAGCATGCTTCTTGCATTAAACCAGTCTGTGTTTCATTGATGAGAACACTTTTCTGAATTTCCCTTTAGTATCAGAGTTTAACGCCATGCTCTGTGTCTTCCTACAAGCAAGAGTTCATTTCCAATAAACCCAGATATTTTTGGGCTCAAATGAATTTACAAAGTTCACGAAACCAACAAGATGTTCACTATTATCTAAAGAGCATCTATGTAAGAGATGATCTGGATTGTATCAGTTTCCTAAGCATAGTTGAACTAGATATTATTCGTATGAGTTGGAGATTCAGTTCTTTTTTTCTGGCCATGCTCATGCTCCTTGCTGTATTGCAGAAGCTGGGAAGAAGAGCATGCTTCTTGCTTTAAAACAGAGTGTGTTTCATGGATGAGAACACAGGTCTGAATTTCCCTTCAGAAATGGAGTTAAACCAAATGCTCTGTTTCTTCCTAAAAGCAATAGTTTATTTCTGGTAAATGCAGGGAATTTTCGGCTCATATGAATTTCCAAAGTTCACAAACCCAACATGTTTTTCACTATTAACTAAAGAGCATCTATTTAAGAGATGCTGTGGTTTGTATCAGTTTCATAAGCAGAGTTAAACTAGATATGGTCTGTATGATTAGGAAACACATTTCTTTTTTTCTGGAACTTGCTCATGTTCCTTGCTGTATTGCAGACGCTAGAAAGAAGTGCATGTTATTTGCGTTAAAACAGAGTGTGTTTCATGGATGAGAACAATCTTCTGAATTACCCTTCAGAAATGGAGTTAAACCAATTGCTCTGTGTCTTCCTACAAGCAAGAGTTCATTTTTGGTAAACACAGTGAATTTTTGTCTAAAATGAATTTACACAGTTCACAAACACAACACGTTTTTCACTATTAACTAAAGAGCATGTATGTAAGAGATGAAGTGGTTTGTATCACTTTCATGAGCTGTGTTGAACTAGATATGGTCCGGGTGAGTAGGAAACACAGTTCTTTTTTTCTGGGCATGCTCATGTTCCTTGCGGTATTCCAGATGCTGGAAAGAAGAGCATGCTTCTTGCATTAAAACAGACTGTGTTTCATGGATGAGAACACTTTTCTGAATTTCGCTTTAGAATCGGAGTTTAACGACATGCTCTGTGTCTTCCTACAAGCAAGAGTTCATTTCCGGTAAACCCAGTTAATTTTGGGCACAAATGAATTGACACAGTTCACGAAACCAATATGATTTTCACTATTAACTAAACAGCATCTATGTAAGAGATGATGTGGTATGTATCAGTTTCATAAGCAGAGTTAAATTAGATATCGTCCATATTAGTAGGAAACACAGTTCTTTTTTTCTGGCCATGCTCATGTTTCTTGCTGTATTGCAGAGGCTGGAAAGAAGAGCATGCTACTTGCATTAAACCAGTCTGTGTTTCATTGATGAGGACACTTTTCTGAGTTTCCTTTTAGAATCGGAGTTTAACACCATGCTCTGTGTCTTCCTACAAGCAAGCGTTCATTTCTGGTAAACCCAGTTATTTTTCGGCTCAAATGAATTTACAAAGTTCATGAAACCAACAAGATTTTCACTATTATCTAAAGAGCATCTATGTAAGAGATAATCTGGTTTGTATCAGTTTCATAAGCAGAGTTGAACTAGATATTGTTCATATGAGTTGCAGATTCAGTTCTTTTTTTCTGGGCATGCTCATGTTCCTTGTTGTATTGCAGAAGCTGGGAAGAAGAGCATGCTTCTTGCTTTAAAACAGAGTGTGTTTCATGGATGAGAAAACAGGTCTGAATTTCCCTTCAGAAATGGAGTTAAAACAAATGCTCTATTTCTTCCTACAAGCAAGAGTTCATTTCTGGTAAATGCAGGGAATTTTCGGCTCATATGAATTTCCAAAGTTCACAAACCCAACCTGTTTTTCTCTATTAACTAAAGATCATCTATGTAAGAGATGCTGTGGTTTGTATCAGTTTCATAAACAGCGTTGAACGAGATATGGTCCATATGAGTAGGAAACACAGTGCTTTTTTTCTGGCCGTGCTCATGTTTCTTGCTGTATTCCATATGCTGGAAAGAGGAGCATGCTTCTTGCATTAAAGCAGACTGTGTTTCATTGATGAGAACACTTTTCTGAATTTCCCTTTAGAATCAGAGTTTAACGCCATGCTCTGTGTCTTCCTACAAGCAAGAGTTCATTTCCGGTAAACCCAGGTATTTAGGGCTCAAATGAATTTACGCTGTTCACAAAACCAACACGATTTTCACTATTAACTAAAGAGCATCTATGTAAGCGATGTTCTGGTTTGTATCAGTTAAATAAACAGATTTGAACTAGCTATTGTTCGTATGAGTAGGAGATACAGTTCTTTTTTCTGTGTTTGCTCATGTTCCTTGCTCTATTGCAGAACCTGGAAAAAAGAGCATGCTTCTTGCGTTAAAACAGACTGTGTTTCATAGATGAGAACACAGGTCTGAATTTCCCTTTAGAATTGGAATTAAACTCCATGCTGTGTGTCTTCCTACAAGCAAGAGTTCATTTCCGATAAACTCAGTTATTTTTTGGCTCAAATGAATTTACACAGTTCACGAAACCAATACGGTTTTCACTATTAACTAAAGTGCATCTGTGTAAGAGATTATGTGGTTTGTATCATTTTCATAAACAGAGTAGAACTAGATATGGTCCGTATGAGTAGGAAACACAGTTCTTTTTTTCTCACCATGCTCATGTTTCTTGCTGTATTGTAGAGGCTGGAAAAAAGAGCATACTTCTTGCATTAAACCAGTCTGTGTTTCATTGATGAGAACACTTTTCTGAGTTTCCCTTTAGAATCGGAGTTTAACGCCATGCTCTGTGTCTCCCTACAAGCAAGCGTTCATTTCCGGTAAACCCATATATTTTTTGGCTCAAATGAGTATACACAGTTCACAAAACCAATACGTTTTTCACTATTAACTAAAGAGCATCTATGTATGAGATGATCTGGTTTGTATCCGTTTCATAAGAAGATTTGAAGTAGATATTGTTCATATGAGTAGGAGATACAGTTCTTTTTTTCTGGGTATGCTCATGTCCCTTGCTCTATTGCAGAACCTGGAAAGAAGAGCATGCTTCTTGCGTTAAAACAGACTGTGTTTCATAGATGAGAACACTTTTCTGAATTTCCCTTTAGAAACAGAGTTTAACGCAATGCTCTGTGTCTTCCTAAATGCAAGAGTTCATTTCCGATAAACCCTGGTATTTTTGGGCTTAAATGAATTTACAAAGTTCACGAAACCAACAAGATTTTCACTATTATCTAAAGAGCATCTATGTAAGAGATGATTTGGTTTGTATCCGCTTCATAAGCATATTTGAAGTAGATATTGTTCATATGAGTAGGAGATACAGTGCTTTTTTTCTGGGTATGCCCATGTTCCTTGCTCTATTGCAGAACCTGGAAAGAATAGCATGCTTCCTTCGTTAAAACAGACTGTGTTTCATAGATGAGAACACAGGTCTGAATTTCCCTTCAGAAATGGAGTTAAACCAAATGCTCTGTGTCTTCCTACAAGCAAGAGTTCATTTCTGATAAACCCAGGTATTTTTGGGCTCAAATGAATTTACACAGTTCACAAACCCAACACGTTTTTCACTATTAACTAAAGAGCATCTATGTAAGAGATGATATGGTTTGTATCAGTTTCATGAGCAGTGTTGAACTAGATATGGCCCGTATCAGTAGGAAACACAGTTCTTTTTTTCTGGGCATGCTCATGTTACTTGCGGTATTGCAGATGCTGGCAAAAAGAGCATGCTTCTTGCATTAAAACAGACTGTGTTTCATGGGTGAGAACACTTTTCTGAATTTCGCTATAGAATTGGAGTTTAACGCCTTGCTCTGTGTCTTCCTACAAGCAAGTGTTCATTTCTGGTAAACACAGTGAATTTTTGCCTCAAATGAATTTACACAGTTCACAACCCCAACACGATTTTCACTATTAACTAAAGAGCATGTATGTTAGAGATGATGTGTTTTGTAATAGTTTCATGAGCAGTGTTAAACTAGATATGGTCCGGATGAGTAGGAAACACAGTTCTTTTTTTCTAGGCATGCTCATGTTCCATGCTATATTCCAGATGCTGGAAAGAAGAGCATGCTTCTTGCATTAAAACAGACTGTGTTTCATGAATGAGAACACCTTTCTGAATTTCGCTTTAGAATCGGAGTTTAACGACATGCTCTGTGCCTTTCTACAAGCAAGGGTTCATTTCCGGTAAACCCAGTTATTTTTGGCTCAAGTGAATTGACACAGTTCACGAAACCAATACGATTTTCACTATT